>JAPQWS010000004.1:3352500-5752500 GCA_028651295.1 Catharanthus roseus | reverse complement strand
AAAGTTTACTAATTTTTTGGGCCACCATTGTATTCTCCATTTTTTCTATCCTTTTTGCTTTGGCTAGTGTAATCATTTTTCAATTTCTCTTCTTGAACTTATAATTATCATCAAAACTTGAAATTTTCTAAGAATCTATCTAAGGCAGAAGGATAACGAGGTTCTATCCATGAGTTTGTTTGACTGGCTTGGCACTTGAAAGGTTGGAGGATTTTCCTCAACGCATTGTGAATATTATGGCGAACAATAATGCCTATTTGATCAAAGTTCATCTTTCAACTACTACGAACCGCTATTTGGGTAATACTTTTATTTTGTTTATAATGGGTCTTTAGATATAATCTTGTTCGAACTATTTACTATTACAACGACTATTTAATATTACAAATAATTAGAATAACACAGCGGAAAAATAATAAGCCTAACACTATTGCACAATAATATCTCTCATCTCCTCCTTGACGGAAATGCCAAAGGAAGCTGCATAAAAGAGGATCAGGTATGCTACTAGTTGGTATAACTAACTCCTCGTTGGTTTCAGGCTCCTTAGAAGGCTCTAGAGAGGGTTCAGAGGTAACCTCCACATGAATACTGCCAGGTGTGGGAACACTACGTGGACTATCGGAGACAGGTTTATCCTTAAGACGAAGCATATCTAACTCGTTGAAGATGACATCCCTACTGATAACCACCCTTACTCCCGGTTCACCCTTTAACCATACTCTATAACCCTTCACCTTGCTAAAATATCCTATGAAGCCTCCCTTTCTAGACCTAGGGTCTAGCTTACCGTCCTTCTGATGTGCAAAAGCCGCACATCCAAAAACTCTAAGGTTGGACAGGTTAGGGGGTTTACCACACCAATGTTCTATGGGAGTCCTAAAGTTTGTGGCTATAGAAGGGGATCTCTTAATGAGGTTGAAAGCCATACTAACAGCTTCTCCCCAAAAAGGTTTTGGGACACTTGAAGACACCATAATACATCTAACCTTATCCATTATGGTACGGTTCATCCTCTCAGCTAGTTCGTTCTACTAGGGGTTATACCTAACCGTCATATGATATAAGATGCCATGCGAGGCACACAAATCAGCAAACTTCAGATTACAAAACTCGAGACCGTTATCAGTCCTGATTGTTTTTAGTTTATTTCTAGATTGATTTTCGGCAAGGCGTTTCCACTCACAAAACTTTTCAAAAGTTTGATCTTTAGTTTTTAAAAGAGAAACCTAAACATGCCTCGAATAATCAACAACAATAGACAAGAAATAAACATTACCACCATAAGTTGGAAACATTTCAGGTCCCTACAGATCACAATGCATATAATCAACTATAGCACAAGACTTGTGCATGCTAGTTGAAAAACTGATTTTCTATTGTTTTCCCAAAACACAATGGTCACAAAAATCCAAAGAATCAATTTTGTCACCACATAAAAGATTTTTTTTTGCAAGTAATACAGTCCCTTCTCACTAATGTGGCCAATCCGCCGATGCCACGACATAGTTTTCTCGGGAACAGTTTTTAAAATCAAAGCAGCTGAATTACAAATTGTTTTGCCAATAAGGATGTATAGAATTTCTCTTTTAAAACCTTTTAGCATAGCTAGGTTTAATTTGTAAATTCGTAAAATACCATTTTTAGATTTGAAAGAAAGACCAAGTGAATCCAAATAACCAAGAGAGATAAGATTCCGATAATAATCGGGCACATATCTCACCTCAGTGAGTTTCCTAGTCACACCGTCATGCATTTTGATGAAAATATTTCTAATACCTTTAACATCACAAACTTGATTGTTTCCCATGTAAATCTTTGCTTGAATTAAGGGTTTAAAATCTAAAAACCAATGTTTGTTGGGAGTCATGTGAAATGTACAACCAGAATCAAGAACCCAATGATCAACAACTTTAGAACAAGAAGGGAAAAGGGAAACACACAAAACCTCTGAAAATATAGAATTAGCATCTGAATCAACATCATGGGTTTTGTCAATTTTATTACTCCCTTTACCATGTTTACGTTGTTTTTCATCTTTAATCCGTTTAAAACACTTGTTTCATATGACCCTCCTAGCCACAATAAACACATTTCACTTTTTTCTTTTTCTAAAGATTTTGACCTCTCTTTACTTTTAGACCTATGATTAAGAGGTTCCCTCCGGTCAACTCTCCCTCGCACGTAAACGTTTTCTCTGTTTGATTTATTTTCTTTTTGTAAATCCAAATCTTTTTATTTCAAAGTGTTTTTAAAGTCGGAAAGGGATAAACCATCTCTACCATATTTAATGGCAGATTTTACATCACATTAAGAATCAGGTAAGGCATTTAACAAAATAACAGCAGTATTTTCATCAGAGATTTTCTCTCCAATGTTTTGAAGTTCCAAAACGATTTTATTTAAATCGTCCATATTTTCTGAAAGCATTTTGACCCGCTCATTTTAAAACTGAAAAGCTATTCTTTTAAATAAATTGTATTTTAAAGAGATTTTCCCAAATATAATTTTTCTAGTTTAGTCGAGATTTGAAAAGCATTGTCTTTTTGGTCGATTTCTCGTAAAACATTGTCGGTTAAATGCAAGGTGAGGTAACCGTGCGCATCACTAAGTTTTTCAGTAAGAATTTTGACCCTCCAAGATTCCGAATACTCTTTGGGGCTACAAATAGCGGGTGCAATTTTATTTTGTACCAAAACTGCTTTCATTTTCCGCTGCCACATTGCAAAGTCAGATTTGCCATCAAACTTGTCGGTTTCAATTTTGGGAATTGACATGTTTTAATGGCAAATAGGAGTAATTGAATGGCTAGAAAAATGAAAGATTTGAAAAGGTTTGATTTTAACAATAAAATATCCGAATTTATCTCCTTTTGTTTTGTAAAAAAAGGCGCAACTATGTAAGGCACGAATCCCAAGAAACACAAAAACACCAGCAATATATAACCGAAAAACGAGAAATAGAAGCAGTCAAACCACAAGAAAGAAAAAGATAAACTGAAAGAATGTTGCAAAACAGAATAACAACAAAGCATTTGAAATAAAAAAAAAACGCGCCAAGGCACAACTACTTGAAGTTCATAGACTCAAGGCAGGCTTGGGTTTTGTGTATTTAAAAAAAAACAGAATATCGACAGTATGAAAAAAGCAGTAACACAGTGAACTGTAATGCGGTTCTGAGTAGAGATAGTAAATAGGAATGCAAACAGTGGAAAAAACAACGAAACAGAAACTGAGCAACATAACTAATAACCAAAAAAAAAATTAAAAATTGAGGAAGTCAAGCAATACTTCACTAGCCGGATCTGAGGAACTCAACAATTCCCTCAGATCTGGAATATCCAAGAGGTCGCCGGCACTACAAAAGAGCACCGGAAAGTTGCAGTCATTTCCAGGCTTTGATACCACTTGTTGGATCTATTTACTATTACAACGACTATTTACTATTACAAATAATCAGAATAGTACAGCGGAAATATAATAAACCTAACACTATTACACAATAATATCTCTCTTCTCCTCCTTGACTGTCGGTTTCACCGATCGGAAATGCCAAAGGAAGCTGCACAAATACCCGTTAGCAAAGAAAGGAAATAAACCTAAATGAGGGATCGAAATACTTACTTACCGCCGCAGGTCTATTTTGCCGGCGGAGAAAAATGTTACCGAAACTGAGGCGGTGCCAAGCAGCAGCGAGAGGTAGTGAGCCGCGTCTAGGTGTTGTTGGTAAAAAACAATGGTAAGGTCGGAATGTCCCACAGTCACAGGCCTCAAAAACAAGAAAAGAGACACCGGGCTCTTCTCTCTCTCTCTAATCTTTCGGCTTTCTCCCTCAAAATACCAGAACAACGATTGAATAGTGATCGCAAGATGCCGACGATCGTAAAGACCGAGGCAGCAGCACAGAAACCGAAGAGGCGGAGAAAAATAGCGGTCACGGCAAGTCGCAGCAAAGAAGGAAAGAAGATGGAGAGACAGAGACGCAGCAAAGGCAGTAGAGGAGAAAAGAAAGAAATAAAAACTAAGAGTCCGCTACAGTGTGAGTACCGAGGAGAAGAGAGAAATAAATAGGTCTAGTCACAACGGGCAGCTTAGGTTGGCCCGGCCTGTCCCAGCCCGACATTTCTGTTGAATTCAAACCTTATCTTTCTGTTGAGGCCCATTAGATCATCATAGGGAGTAAGAAAAAATGGGCTGAAAAATGAAAAATAATGGGAAGAAATAGGCCCAAAAGCCTTCAAATCTTTTAAATCAAATATTAGGCCATGTCTTCTCTAAGTTAAAATGTTGATGTGGTTCGTTGGAATAGTCCAGGACGGAATCTAATGAGGGAGTAGGTGGGGTTAACCTCAATAATTAAAAATTTTATTTATAAGTATTCAGTATTTAGATTTTTATGTATTTTTTTATTTACCTATTCCTTCAACATTTCCCAAAAATTTTCTTCATCTCACAGCTACTCGAAACCTTAATTGGGGTAAGGATTTTATTTGGTTATTTTTCCATTTTAAAAATGTTTAGGCAAAATATTTTTCTAAGTTCAACCGTTAAGCTCAAGCAGTACAGAACTAAAGGGGCACTGGGTAGGGGTGGCTTTTGTTCTCCTAAAATATGTAAAATATATATTTATAAGAGTTTTTTTTGAATTTATAGGTATTGTATCTTCAAATTTTCCCTGAACATTTAAATAGTTTTCTTCATAGCCTCAAGGTTAAGCTTGAATCTATGTAATTTTACAAAACTCTTTCTACAACATGATTCTAACAATATTTTTTTAGCTGTTTGTGTGTCTTTTGGATTTGACCATGAGACCCGAATAACAATAATTAGAGCCATTCTTGTTGTGGAAACAACAACTACGATGCCTATGTATCTCGCTAGCCACTTCACAATCTCATTTGTTCTCCAAGGACCTATGTCAACAGCCATCTACGTTGCTGAGTTAGGTGAGGAAGAAACTTACGAGATTTTTCTTGTGAAGGCTATTTTTTATGATGATGCCATACAAGCACCACTAGTACAAGAACCACCAAGACTGTCAACTGATGATCTAACACAACCACCAGCACTAACAACTCCAAAAGCTTGAATGTTATTCTTATTTTTTACTTGAAGGAAATCCTAGGAAGGCATGTAGTTGCTTCTTGAACCTTATATTTCAATTGTTGTGTTCTATTTGACTTTGGGTTGTATGGATATTTAGATATATTATTCTTATGACTATAAATGCTCATATTTGTATTTGCCATGCAAGAGGAGGTATTATCAACGGGTTTGTGCATATAAAGGAGGCACTATTCAGTTATATTATATTCAAATTAATCCATATTAGACCCAGGTAGGACAATAAGTTTGGTAAAACCTTACCATATAACAAAACTTCATTACTCGAGGCTCAAAACATTTTATTGCAGACATTCGAACCCATTTATTGAATCAAACTAGTAACTTATTAGTGCAATAACAACTATTGTTAATTACTCAATGCAGAAACATGCATAAACATACAAAAAAGCTTGATCAAGTTTTCACCTATCACACTTACGATCTTTAAAGAAATAAGAATAAAAAACACAACTTTAATCTTTGTTGGATTAATTATTCCAAAAGGTTATTGTATTCTTCCCAAAATCATATATAAATCTTTCATAGAAAGAAAGAAGACATGGAAAAACTAATAAAACTTAGACAACTTTGCAAATTTTTGTCAAAACCCTAATATATAAGCTCTTTTACTAGCTTCATTACAACGTCACTTTGCTTCTTGTTGAAGTTAAAGCTACTGCAATGGGTTTGAAACCAAGAATCGAAAAATGTCAAAAAGGTAAAAAGCTACAAACTTTGGCTTCCCATTTGCTTTGTTAATCAGTAAAGAGTTCCTAATTAATTCAATATTATCCTCGTGAAGCAAGATTTCAAATCAAATTGATATGCAAGATGTTTCCATATAAAACAAATTAAAAGAAACTTCTCATACAATTTTCTCTTTGAAGAAATAAATTCAGACTCCAGATAGAACGCATAGCCTTAGTTGTAGGGTAGAGGTAAGGATGCTGGGGGCCGTCAGAAATCTCCACCTGCAAAGGGGATTTATCTCCACCTTCGTCATCGAGGTGGCATTGCAGGGAAATGCTTCGCAAAGTGACTCTGTGCAAACGTAGGAGGTAAATTTAAGCCATATCACATTAAAATTAATCTACATTTGACTGTGGTAGGATTACATTATTACAAGAGTAGCAAAGTCCTGTCATAAGACACAATTGCATTGACACATGCTTACCTAGGACTCAGACCTTTGGTAACTATATACTATTAGCGAGTGTGACAAGATTCTAGATTTCTGAAGATGTGCCGGAAGATGCTATAAAGCCTATTCTTTTTTTTTTTTTTACTTATAAAACCTCAAGAAGCTAATAAGGTTTCGAAAAACTTAAAACTCTCTTCGAGTGAAACATTAGGAAATCATCCTCAGTATAGCTTACAATGAGAGTTGCAAGAGAAGTCTGTGCGTCAATATTGTTTTTTCATTCCACAATGATGATGGGGAGGTTTTTACTTTTGATTTAATTCTCCCCTAACTCTTAGGCCTGTTTGCAGATTTTAGTGTGAAAAAGAAAAAATATTTTCGTTACAAAGGCTTTTCTCTTAATTGGTAACGAAGGAAAATATTATGAATAATAAACTAAAACTAAGGAAAACTCTAAAGAAAAATTCAATTAAAACTGAGGGAAAATGTGTTCTCATATTTTATTGAGAATAGAAAAAGTTGAGGAAAAATGCATGATAAGATATTTTCAAAAATTTTTAAAAACCAAAAAAATATTACTTTTGTATCATTTAATATATTTTTTTCTAGTTTCTTTTTATTAAAGTAAGGCACATGATGATTATCTTTCTCTTTTCCTAAAAGTTTAATTGCCATTTTTCTTTGCTTTTGTCCCTTTTTTTCCTTTTTTGGCCTTTCTTTTTGTTTTCTCCCGATTATTTTTCTTTTTTAATTCTCCAGTTACTTATAATTTCTAATTAAAGTGAAAACTATACCTTTAAAATTATTTTGCTTCCTCAATAATTATCTTTTCATTAAATTATTTTACACTCTGTCATTTTTATTCAAATAAGGATACAAGAGTTTTTTTATCTCTTTATTTTTGTGATAGATTTATGAGTTGGATAATAACAAAAAGCATCGTGGTGGAAAAGTTGACGATGAATAAAAAAATTGAATATCATTTTGAAGTTATTAGTTAGCATTAAATATTTTTCTAATACTCTAATCATTGAGGACCCTTTTGAGATGAAAAGAATGGAGGAAAAATAGAGAAAAAATGTGTAATTGAATACAAAAATAAGGTAAAAATAACATTATTTCTCTAATAAGAACCTAATTAATGTCGTAGTATGATAGTAATAACTTTCATAATGGAAATAGTATCTTTTTCTTTATTTTCCTTTTTCATTTCCATCCAAAAATCTAGAAAACTAACAAGAAAAACACTTTTTCTGTTTAAAAATTTATTTTTAAAATTTTTCAATTTTTTTTCTCACTTAGGTAGGAGAGAGCTATCTTCTTCATGTGTGCGGTTTTGATTTTGGTATTGCCACGGATATTGCCACCGCTTCCTCTACTGCCTATGATATTTCTCTGGATCCCTGGTGTACTCATGGTTGCTCTTATTTTATTGGCGATCACAATGCCATCTGAACTATCAAATGTGCGATACCGTCTTATATATATACCCGCATTTAAAACTAAATAGACTTTTCTTATTTAAAGCTACAAAAGTCGTTGATTTGATCTCTATAGATATAGTAGAGTTATAAGTTTTGGTAAAATTAGTTTTCTTGTTAAGTAGTTATGATGTTTGGTAAACTTTGAACCTCATTATTAGTGGTTTTATAAATTTTTATTTACTCACTTGATCCAAGTACATTGTAAATTCCGATTCCTCTCTTTTTCCTGTTGATCTTTTTTTCTTTTCTTTTTTAAAATATCAAGTGAGGTTATCATAGTGTGTTCTAATGCTTGCAATCCCATAAGGGATTACCTCTTTCCGAGAAAGAAGAAATAACTTTGTGCCGAACGTACCATTTTGACTAGACAAACACTTAAAGCCACAACCTGCTTTTGTTGCTTACTCATTGCATTTGTAGTATTATAATCTCTGAGTTCAATTCATACGAAATATTATCCATGGAGTTCTTAGAATTCGTGGGAATAATTGTTTGAGTATGTTATTTGTGTTACGCTTCAATGTTATGACTCGGTTTTCTCAAGATAGACTTCACTATTTGAGATAAAGAGTATGACGCACACATGGTTGGGGTTTAAGGGAGTTAATCTAATAAGAAATTGTGCACGGAGCTCAATTAAGTAATTAGGGAAACACTAGACTTATGAGCTAAATGTATTTTTACGCACTGTGGTTATAAGTTTTAGGGGAGATTTTTTATGAATGATTTTGCATGTATGTTGATTTTCTATTTTTCCTTATGTTTCATCCGTCAACACAATATATATCATAAATATAAACTCGTAAGACAACCTAAATTTCTTGAAACAAAAACTAATTAATAAGAATAATTATGGACTTTCAATTCCCAAAATCATAGACATAAACTTACCATTTAGTCTCCAAACCTCCAAAGAAAAAAAAAATGTGTCCAATCTTTCCATGCAAGAAAGGCGAATTTGTATGCCGATTCAAATTTTATTAATTATTTATGTTTGTTTACACAAGTATGAAAGTCACATTTGACAGTGTAAAACATGCACAAACAAGATATAGGAATATAGATGTTAGATAAAGTTTTCATTGACAACACATAAAAATCTTAAAAGAAATAAAAAACAAGAGAAATATTCTTGCTTGGATTTATTTTTCTCCAAATCATATATACATTTATCATAGAAAGAATGAAGACAATAAGGTTAACATTATCTTTTGAACTCAACTAAACAAAATAAGGTAGAAAAAATTTGCCTTCGCAAACCTACACCTGCATGTTGACAAATAGGACAGTAAATCACTCTTTGTTGGCTTTAACTAAACAAAAGAAGGGAGAAAAAAAAAACTTACCTTCGTAAATCTATACCTGCATGTTGACAAATGGCACAGTAAATCACTCTTTGTTAGCTTTACTAATTTCTTGAAAAACCCTACTATATAGTAACTTTTTCTTTTGCGGCAGACGACTCTCAGGAATAGGTTATTGATCTCTGAAATAGCTGTGAAGGACTTGGAGAATGGTAGATATTTGGTTTACATCTCTGTAAGTTGAATTGATTTTTTTATTTTTCTCATTTGATTGTTTGATTGAATGTAGGTTTCGTTATCCCTAATGTGATTTTGGGGATTGGTTTGTTAATTAATTTTCAAATTGACTTTCTGTAAAATTTGTTTCGATCTATTTCAAAAAAATAAGTGTAGCTACACATTCATGAACTTGATTTTTGCCGGAAGCACAATTTTATGTGTTAAAGCTTTAATTTTTCAATTTTCCTTTTTGATCACTCATTTTCTTTTGTTTTATCATATGACAAGCCAAATAATTTTCTCCCTAAAACCTTATTCACTCATTAATTAGTGCTTATGTAAGTAATGGGGATTCCTAACTAAGTGCATTGATGATGTGGGGATTTAGATTTTTTAAAAGATTTTATAAAATATTTATTTTATTTCTTGAGGTCAATTCGAAAGTATTTTTTGGTCGTTCAAATAGAATCGATGCACTTTTTTAAAAGAAAAAATTCACCTTAAGATCTAGGCTTGTTGCCTTCTAATTATCAACATGTGTACATTCTTATACCAATAAAAGAAAAATTTATGGGGAATGTGATAACCTATTTGTATATTCAAGGTACTCATATTATTAGTATTCATTTTTTTCGGATTTATACGAATTCATCTTAAAATATTGCCTCCATATTCTAAATATTTTCTACATATAAATTCTCACTTCATAAATCTATGTCTAGAAAACTTGCATTTTACCTAGCTTTGCCAAAAAGAAACCAGTAACTTATTTTCTAGTATCTGCACAACCAGCCCACTCTGAATCAAAATATGCAGCCAGTTATATGCTGTTTTCCGATGGAAATAATAATCCTTGTCCAGGAACTGCTTTCACATACCGCAATATCCTATTTAAAGCTCTCAAATGGAAGACTACTGGCTTGTCAAGAAATTGTGAAGACCATAGAACAACATAACTAATATCTGAGCTAGTAATTGTCAAATAAAGAAATTTACCAATCAAACTCCTATAAGCAACCTTTCTTCTAATAACTCTGAATCCCCTTGTGCAATTTTAACGTAAGTCTCCATTGGAGCTGCAACAGACTTACAATTAAAAAATCCATCTATTTCAAGAGGATCAAGGGCATATTTCCTCTGATTCAGAAAAATGCCTTTATCATTCCTTTAAATTTGCATTCCAAGGAAATACTTAGTAGCACCAATATCCTTAATTTTGAAGAACTCATGAGGAGTGTTCTTAACTTCTATTATAGCACTGGCTTGATTGCTAATCAACACAATATCATCAACATATACTGTTAGAATGATTAATACTTCACCTTGTTGCTTCGCAAATAAACTATAATCATGCCAAGATTGATAAAATCCCGTGTACAACAAAATCTTGGTCAATTTTGCATTCCATTGTTTGGAAGCCTACTTAGTCCATATAATGACATGTTCAACTTACAAACATGACCTACGTGAACATTGTAGACAAGTGGAGAATTCATGTATACTTCTTCACAGAAATCACGAAGGGATTGTTAACCTCCAATTGATCCAAAATCCATCCCCTGGATGTTGCAACCCCTAGAATAATCCTAATCGTAGTCATTTTAGCCATAAGGCTAAAGGTTTCTACATAATTAATCACATGTTGCCGTGTATGAGTCTTAGCAACAAGTCTCGCTTTATACCTTTTAACAAAATCATCAGATTGATTTTACCTTTATGTACCCATTTCTAGCCTATAACATGTTTGCCAGGTGGTAACGGAACAATTATCCAAGTATTATTAGATTCCAAAGCACCAATCTCCAAATGCATAGCCTTCTCCCGTTCAAGATATCATTTTGCATCTTTATAATGTCGAGGCTCATCCACTGACCCTATAGAGAAAGCAAACGATTTGTAATCTAGGGATAAATGATCACAGGTAAGAACAGATCCAATATGATGAGGAGAGGAGATAGTAAAAGTAGAAGGAAGGGTCTAATCAAAGTCATGCAAATATGCAGGCATATGTTTGGTCCTTGTAGATCTCCTTAAGTCTGTAGTAGAAGAACATGGAATAGAAGAAACAGGAATAGAAGTAGAAGGAGTAGAAGAAGGATGACAGTTATCATTATGCGAAGAAGTAGAACAAGGAGATAATGAAATACAATCAGTGTCATAGGTAGCAGGATTAGAAAAACCAGGAAAGTAAGAAGAAAAATCAGCAGTAGAAGTTGAAGAGGAGGGAATGATACTAGATAGATGTTTGGAAGGAAAAATGTACTCTACAAGGAGTATATCTCAAGAAATAAAAAGGTTCAGAGTGGATGTATTTAACAATATATACCCTTCTTTTACTATGGAATTTCCCAGTTAAACATACTACCTACCTCTAGGATCAAACTTTGATCTTGCATGATCAATGGTGCAAGCATAGGCTAAACAACCAAATACCCTAAGAGAAGTGTAAGATGGTTTATGCTTATGCAATATTTCATTGGAAGTTTTTTTTATGAATAAGAGGTGAAGGAGTAAGATTTGTGAGTAAAGTTGCATGCCGAATATATTAACCCCAATAAGTAAGAGAAATAGAAGATTGATATTTAATAGCTCTTCCTACACTTCGAATATGCTGAAGTTTCATTTCAACTATTCCGTCTATTGAGGGGTGTAAATACAAGAAGTTTGATGTAGGATGCCTTTAGAAGCAAAGAAAACATGCATATGAAATTCTAGTCCATTATCAGATCTAATGATTTTTATAGTGGTTTCAAATTTATTTTCAGCATAGGCACAAGAATGTTGTAATTGTAATCTGGCTGAACCTTTATCCTTAAGAAGAAACAACAATGTATATCTACTATAATCATCAATCTATGTTCAAAAAATATTTTTCACCATTAAGAGTTGAAGTAATTCTAGGCCCTCAAATATCCACATGCAACAATTCAAAACATTTCTATGTTTTAAATAATGAATAGGAAAAGTAAGTCTATGCTGCTTAGCCAAAGGACACACTGAACAATGACAATTTTCATTAGCAGAAATCTTAGAATGTTTAGGAATTACCAATTACAATCTTGGATGATATGGATGTCCTGACCTGCTATGCCATAATAGTTTTGATACTTCTTGGGAATAAAATTGAACATAAATAGGTTGAGAACTAACAAAAGGAGCAGCAAAAGGAGGTTTAACAGATTAATCTATACAAGGTTGAATAGAAGTAATGAAAATTTTTTCTATAGATAGAGGATAAACAACATATAGGTCTTGTTCCTATTTAGCTGATCCAATCCTCCTGTTGGTTGCAAGGTCCAGGACCACACATGAGGTAGGATTAACCACAACTTCACAAGAATTTTAAGGTGTGAGTTTGGTCAAAGAGATAAGAATGAAGTTGAAATCAGAAACATAAAAGGTATCTTTCAGTATTATACTAGTACTTAGATGGTTAAGTCCTTTGTGTGTAGCAGCCACGAACTATTTATTAGGCAATTATACAAAAGCATTAAAGACTTGCACAAAAGAAGTAAAGTATGATGTTGAACAGGTGACATGATAAGTAGCCCCAGAGTCCATAACCCAAATCTTAGAAAGACGGTGAGATCCTTTACCCATAACGTCATTAGATATAGATTGGAATCCCCTGTTTGATTCACCACGGAACCTGCAGTAGCACCTATAGTTCTTGCATGCATAGTATTATACAATTGAATGTTATTCAACAAATATAGTAGTTTGTCAAACTGCTCGCTAGTAAGACTTGGAACAACTTTGTTAGTTTAATGTGCTATTACTTTCTGTATCAATGATCCTCCGATAATTCGTGTAGCGGATTAGCGTTCTGTAGTTGATAACTATGCCGAGTAACTGAATTAATAGAACCTGCAGAACTTTCTCAGCCATAATACTACCATCAAAAGAATGTCCACCATGAGTAACATTTGAACCCACATTATTGTAACAAGAACCACTACTAGAACTATTCTTACCTTTATACATGCTATTTGGTGGATAGCCATTTTTTTGTAACACTTGTCAATGATGCCCTGATCCATTGCAAAATATACAGAAAATAGTTTTCTCTATCTTGCAAACCTTTTTTCTCATCAGTTCTAAAAAGTAACTTCAACAGCATTCACTTATGGCATTGCAACTTCCTTATTAACATTAACAACATCACCTATGCACTGAGTATACATCACTTGAGGTAGCACATTTCAACAATCACTGCTATATCTCATTTGTAATGGCTATGTTAAAAACTGCATTTATATTTGCCAGAGAAAAAGTTGTCAATACCCGTGACCTTATAGATTCAAAGGAATCATTCATTCCTTTCACATATTTTATCAAAAATTCTACATTGAAATTCTCTCTAACCTTCTTAACCACTTCACAAGTACAGGCTAGTTGTGGATCCCACACACAGATTAGTATGGGCCTGAGCATTGGTATCTCATCACATACTATTTTCAGATTTATATAATAATCATCTATACTCGAACTTCCCTGCTTCTGTGAATGGAATGTCTCCATAAGATTTGATAGTCTATAGGTGTCACCTCTGTCTTACATTTTGTCTAAATCTTTCCAGATATCTCTTGCATTATTAATCATAGATTTGATTCATAGATTTTTGTAACCATATGATAACCATATCATTTGCCTACCTCCAGTAATCAAACAATTTATCACCTAGTTAGGAATTCTAATTGGTTTTTCTTCAATAAAACAAAGTTTATTTTTTTATCCAAAAGATTTCTTTACCTCTCTTCTCCACATATGATAATTTGTTCCTCCTAATACTGTTTCTGACATCATCTGATGAGTGTTTTCACTTGGATGATTATAAAATGGATAGTTACATTACATTCCCATTCTACAGCCATAACTCCGATTAACCAATCTTCAAAGTAAACTCAAAACTTTCTGCCAAATGTGACTGTAAAAAGTCACCGATACAATCAGCAACATAGAAGAACAACACCACAAAATAAAATTCTAATTCGTGATCTGTTCCAATCACAAATATGAAATTGAAAATTGAATCAGAAAATAAATATCCAATTTTGGAGCTCTAATGCCCTGATGAAAATTGAACTTAGGGTTTGAAGAGGAATGAAGAACGTGCACTGATAGAATGGAGGAGAAGAAGATACCAAACTTGAGAGATTTTTCTTCATGATTAATTAATCTCCTAATCCATATTTTATATAAAAGTTGTACTAATAAAAAAGAAGGAAAAACTGACTAACAATCTATCTAATTTTTAGAACTGGCAAGAACACATGGCATGGATCCTATTTACAACTTAAATGAAACTCCAATATAATTTTGCCGTAGGTACAAGGAAATGCCATCCGGATTTAACTGATCACTACAGCTAGGGATCGATTCTCCCTTTCACATATTTCCTTACTCTCATTTTCTGCTTCCTTTTTTTCTTTCAATTCCCTCATCTGTCCAGATCATTTTCCTTCATTTTCATTCTCTTTTCTTCCTTCATATTACTGTATGACTTGATCGTCTTCAAGCTATTATTCATCTTCAACATCATAGTGGCATTGCAGAGAAGTCTTTTATGGTGCCATTCTTTATGGCAACGTTTGCAGAGAAATCCTTCGGTTGCTTTCTTTGTCGGCAGTGTTGTCGGTGCGTATCTTTTTTCTAGAAAAAAAGTTTGAATTTTTTTGAAGTGAATTGAATTGCTCTAGTTATTTTGGTGATCTAGATTAGGAATTTGTTGTTTCAAAAAAGAGTGAGTTAATAAGTTGATAACGTGGCAAAATATTAGCCTATAGGTCCAGGTCCATACATATGACCGGTCCGTATCGAAATTTTTTACAAAACATTATACATGGAGTACTACGCATCTGTGTGAATAATTATTTGACTTCTCAGTATGCTATTCATGTTGCATTTCGATGTTACAACTAAATTTTCCCAAGACAGACTTTCACTTTGAGATAAAGAGTGTTTCGAACACATGGTTTGGGTTTTCATCGCTTATGTGATTTTCGGGATTTTTTTAAATTGATTTTCAAATTGATTTATGCTTCAATGCCATGTTCGATTTTTGGAAAACTTGTTTGTATCTCTATTAGATAAGTGGTCTAGTGCAGAACTAGAGGGGCCAGACGACGATCGCGCTCCTAACTTAACATATTGATTTATTAGTATTATTTTTTTTATTTACACAAATGTATCTTCAAATATTGCCTTTACATTTTAAATATTTTCTTGTTATAAATTCTCACCTCTTAAGTCCATGCTTAGAAAACTCTCATTGTAAACTGATTCTAGATTGTCTTATCAGTTGATACGACTTATGGATTCAACCACATCACTGGAATTACAATAATTGGTGTAATTCATGTTGCTCAAATAACAACAATAGTGCTACTGTACCTGCCGGCCACTTCACAAACTCATTTAACTTTCTTTGACCTATACAATAATTTAAGTATAATACTCTCGTGACCAGATATGCTTATAATTACTTTGGTACCATGTAGTTGTCTTATAAATATTTTATTTACAGGAGAGGAAAATTTAAACCATGCCCGTCGCAATATAATTAATTTAAGAAGGATTTGTTTTAGAAGTTCCATTTTTGCCCCTGACGTGAATTGTGCGTGAATAGAGCTAGTGGTGAATCGAGAAAATTTTAATTGGTTGGGCAACCGCAAAATATTTAAGTATCATAATGGCTAAATTATCATTTTGTATTGAGTGATTAAATTGAGCAAAGTTTAGTACAAACTTGGCAATTTTCCCCTTACATTATGAGTCCCAATAAGGTATATATATTTGTAGAATTATTTTGTATTAAGATATCCTCCAAATGTTTTTTTTTTTTTCAAAAAATCCTTCCAAACATTTAAACTGTATTTGGATTGGTATCTTGTTTGAAAAAATGTGTGTTTTATTTTCATTGAGTTTTGTAAAAGTTAGAGTTTTTGAGTGAGAGAGAGGCATAGGGGTCAAAACCCAAAATAAATAAAGTTATTAAAAAAAGAGTTGAAACTTGCTCACGATGGAGATGAGAGGGCAACCCGCCACTGCCATTACTTTTGAGTTTAACTATCCCTGTTAGCTACTGAAGCAGTATGTTAGGGTTTTAAGGCTACTAGGTGGAGGAACCAGAAGAAAACATGGGAAAAAATATATGAAAGAATAATTATCTGTCATAAACGTATTATATGTCATAAACATTGACTCGTGAAATTGGCCTAAAACTTCCTAAAACATTAACTAATTAAAAAATATAATTATGGATGTTTTATGCCAAAAACTACACAACTTGTACATTTAAGCTCCATTTCTCTAATCAAGCCATGGAGGCAGGAGAGGTAAATTTTTATGCTAGTTCAAATTTTCATTAACTTTTTTGTTCGTTTATATAAATATTGAACCCACCATTTACAGTCGCGTGAGAGATTGGACTGCTGAATATATAGGCTCTTATTAATAAATTTATTGATTAATATCTACACACATAAAATATTAGAGGGCTTACTATTCTTGAATTGGACCTGACTCTAATAGGATTTTGTACGTAAAAATATGAAATAATAGAAAGAGATAGCATAAATTTTGGATATATCAAAATAACAAGGACCTTTTGATGAAATGAGGAGAAACTAGTACGCTTATCAGGAGAATAACAACTATTGTTCGCCAATACACAACATAAAGATACAAGTTGGATAAAGTTTTCACCGATAATGATTAAAAATCTTATTTAAAAATCTTCAAAGAAATAAGAATCACAAACACAACCTTAATCTGGTTAGGATAATTATTTTAGAAGCTATTTTTTCTCAAATCATATTTATGTTTGTCATAGAAAGAAAGAAAACAAATAGGGTTTAAAATATCCTTGGAACTCTACGAAACCAAAAGAGGGAAAAAAACTTACCTTAGTCAACCTAAGTATCGTTGCTACAAATTGAAAAACGAATGAGACTTTGCTGGCTTTATTAATTTTTTCAAAACCCTCATATATAATCTTCTTTTCAACATTCATTACAACCCCCCTAATTGCTTTTTCTTGACTTTAGCTATAGCTACTATGAAAGCTTGGGTATGATAGCCAACCAGCTTCTGTTTCTGTAAGTTTAAAATTTTTATTCCCCATCTGATTGTTTGATTAATAAGGCTTTATGTTTAATATTTCATTTCATTGTCTTTTTTCCTCTCATCATCTCCTAAGTAGTTTTTGGTACTGGTTTCTATTTGTTTATTTTCTAATTGATTTTTTGTTTCAAATGTGTGTAATTTATTGAAAACTTGTTTGAATCTCTATTAGATATAACCATACGTTTTAAACGGATCTTTTCCACATAAAAAATATATCTCCTAAAGCATTATTGTTTTTTTTAAAAAAAAATCTTTTGTTTAGGACTTTTTTACCTTAAGGTTTTATCAAATGAGTAGACTAATAAATTCCCCTATCCCCTCTCCCACCAATTAATTCACTCATCAGTCAATTAGATTGTGTATGTGTAAGAACTAGGAAACAGGTCTTTGAAGATGTGGGGATTTAGATTTTTGCAAAGGTTTTCTTAAGTTTTTTCTTCGTAAATATAAGTGAATTCTTTAGTTTTTTAAATTATTTTTAAAGAAGAAATGCACCTCTATGCATTCTTATAATAATAAAATAAAATTCTGTGGGGAGAGGAATAGCCCATCTATAGGTTTTTTTATGTAATTGGCCAAGTTTCTAAAACTCTTAACTAAAATGGTCAAAAATTTTTTTAACTTTTTAATGGGGCCATAACGAACACTCTATGTGCATTATCTTTATTGATAACGCATATCGAGTGTGTGTTATCTTTAAGAAGTAATTAAACTCCAAACTTAAGAAGTAATGTGCGTTATCCTGAGTGATAACTCACATCTCATATGCGTAATCAAAACTACAAAAATTTGTATAGATATTTAGAAAACTTGAAACATTAATAACTCTAAGATCGGTTGTAAGGCCCGACCCCTAAGCACCTAGCATGACTTTAAAATTATGGACATAATGAAAATAGGGTTTGGATTTATATTGGTGGAATATAGTATTTTTGGCACTTAGTGGTATTTTGGGGATATTTAGGAATAGGAATAAAATTTTATTATATTGAGGTTTTATTATTAAGGTTTATAAGTGCCTTTAAGTAGATTTTATTTTTAATACCTAGTGTATTTATTTTAGAAATTTAAATACTTGACATTTTCGTATAAGGTTAAAAAAAACTTAGTAATTAAGAAACCCGCTGCCACCTCATGGGCCACCCGTCCATTTGCTGTCTTTTTTTTTTCCTCTTTTTCCCCCCAGTTAGCCGCCTTGTTTCTCTCTATATATGCATGCATATGTATCATTTTTCTTTTATCAAAAAGGGCAGCCCTATTAGCTTCCTAAAAGGTTAGTTTGTGTGTTTTTTATTTTTTTTCTTTCCTTTGTAATTTCATTATAATATCTATATATATAGTTTAAGTGTATAATTTGTTTGTTTTTTTAGTATATAGTGAGATTTATTTCTAGTTAGATTATATATATTTAAGTTAGTTATTTATTTTAGGATTCAATGTTTTAAAAGGATTTTTAGTATATGGTATATAGTTAATTATGGTTTCTTGGGAGAGTATATATATTTTTTAAGGGTATAGGATTTTCGATCTTTTTAAAGAATTATTATGAGTATATATATAAGTATATATATCTCCTAAGCTCATTTCGTAGGATCTCGATATTATTTAACGCATAAGGTTATTTGATCGGTACCTAGGTATTAAGTATTTTCGTATTATTATTCTGTAGGATCCTAGCACCAGATCTACATACAGGTGAGTCCACAAACTCCATTTTATTATATTATTTCATAGATTACGAGACGTATAAAAATGTTTTTTTCCAAACCATCAGAAAATATTGCTATTTTTGGAATGATATCTCTCATCGTGTTCTTGGAGATGTTCTCCGCAATGTGTTACGTGTTTCCTAGAAAAATGCATAGGAGCGATGCTCCATATAGGTGTTTCTTTTAAAACAAATTATTACGGTGGTGAATAAGAAGTTTGTAGTACGCAGGTTTTTCTGAAAATATCTATATGTTGGAAAATGTTTTAGCTTGAGAAGTTTTGTGTTTCGATAAGCATGAATATAGATCTGGCATTGGCATAATTGTGAAATTTGCATAAGCATGTGATGACTGGCAGATGAGGATTTTTACTACCCTGTAATGTTTATGACTTGAATCTATTCCGGCGGCTGGGGAAATGGCCCTTCGATTTGTGAATACATATGAAAACTTCATTCCGACCAGGATTAAAGTTTGTTGAAAATCAAGTAAACGAACACGTTAGTGGATTGCACTATACGTGGGTAGTCCCCCGTACTAGGGCCCTTTCTGATGACGTGGACGGGTTTTTGACTCTGAGGGTGGATCCACTTGAAGAGAGCGTAGTACCTTGAGGGCGTGGCCGAACCAGTATTTACGTGGACATCACATCATGCTCTGTAGTGGGATGGTCGCCTAACGGAGAGTCAGGAGGGGCTCGAAACTGAGGTTGGCCCCAGGGCAGACCTGGTAGGTGCCCCAAGAGTTTGTATTCTATTTTGACCAATGATATAGGAGTGCGGTTATTTGTAATCGACTGCTCGTATGGTGTTTGGCTGGTATTGACTACAAGATGCTGGAACTTGGTTCCAATGGACTTGTTTTTGGGGATCTAGACTTTGTCCGTGGATCCCTACTGTTGCATTACATGTCCTTTTAAATTTGGGGCGTAGAAGCTACGCTAATGTGTCTTGATTCACTCAAACTTTCGAGCTGCGCTCGAATCCTCATGTAGGTTGAAGCATCAGTTCTGTTAAAATAATAAAAGAAAATGTTTTCTTATAACATTGCATAAACGGTTTTGTGAAACTGCATCATCATTGTTTTAAATGAATCACTACAGCACACACACGTGGACTCACTGAGCGTTCGTGCTCATGTTTTTCCATATCATGTTTTCTTTTCAGAGCCACTGAGTTTTAGTCAAGGAGTTTTGCATCAAATCTCCCAGAAGGGCATATGTTTATGTTTTATCCTCCCTAGACTTGAACCGTTTGTAAAGTTTTCGTTTCATGTTGTCATGAAAAGTTGTTGATGTGAGATATTTTTTTTTATTGAAACAATCATGAGAAGTTAATCTTGTGTTCTGAGCGCATTAGTAGTATTTAATTTACTTAAATTTTCCGTATACTTTGGGTGTATACCTGTTAGTGTTATTTTATGGTTATGTTTCATTGTGGAGCTTATAAGTTAGTGCCGAGAGGCACGCAGATACCCTACTCAGCCGCAGTTGACCTAGTGGCAGGGTTGGGGGCGTCATAGGTGGTATCAGAGCATCTATGTTCGATACTAGGTTTGAAACGTTGGATGTTAGACAAGTTATAAGAGTCAACTGTTTAAACTTTAAAGTCAACCATATGATTTATTGGTTAGTACTGACCCTAAGATTTTGTTTTATACGTACTAGATGGCACACCCTTCTCATAGATGGACATACAGGGAGGGCACACTCGTAGATGAGCCTAGCAGGACTACGTCATCATCATTATCCTCATATTCTCTTAGGGAGATCATCCCAGAAAGGGAACCAATTTCGGTGATTGACCTTTCCGATTATGAGTCAGTAGAAGAACCAGAGACGGCATCGGGAATAAGGGTTGGAATATCAATAGAAGAGGACCCTGGTGAGCCCATGTCAGACTCAGAGATGACGCCCGAACCAGACAGAGTGGCACCGGCGGCCACTGTGGATATGGGTACCTTTGCAGCAGATAGTTTGAAAGTAGCAGCATCCCTTACCCCTATTCTACCCGTGGAGTCTATATCTTCTTTTCCATCACTACCATCATTATTTCGGGGGGGGGTCAGGGAGCAGGACATCTGTGGCTATTGTTTGTGCCACAAGCAGTGGGTTGAGGCTGCTGGACAGCAAATTATGGAGCTTAGAGAGGAGATTTCCCGGGTAGATGCCCTGTTCTATACGGCTCGCCAGGCACATCGACAGGCAACGGCGAAGGCCGTTATGCTAGAGGCAGAGCTAGGTCAGGCGTGGGAGGCATACGCAGCCCGAGAGAGGGAGATAATGGAGATGATTGACGAGCGGGACTGGCTTAGGCGGTTTATCTCCCAGTTCCTTGGTACTACTAGAGATTCATTGGATAGAGCCCATGTCGAGTTAGAGTCCCAACCAGGATATTCTGGAAGCCAGTGTCCTCAGACAGAGTAGGTGTTGGATAGAGTAAAGGTAGGTGTGTATATTTGGTCATTTGGATATGTGCGAGTAGTGTTTTTGTTAGTACTTGATGTAGTAAGCTTAGGGTCGTAGGTATGAAGTTCTCGGGTTTTGGATATGTATAGCAACCCGGCCATATAGTTTTTGGGTGGTAGGACCAGGATGATCTGACTATATCTTGACGCTACTTGTACAAAAAATCCTTATTTTGAGTTATATATATATATGTTTGTATGTATGCATTAATGATGGTGCTTGGGATAAATTCCTGTTTACTTATTGTAGAGTATTTGTAATCTTAGATGTTTATTAGTGTTAGAACTTTTTGGTTTTGAGAAACATGTCAGGTTCACAATCTCCCAACCATGCGAACGAGTCTGTGTCGTAAAGTTCTCAAAACAGACAGTTTGAACCTATAAGGAAGGCCACACCTCATCCAGAACAAGCCATACACAAGGTAATTGAGAATTTTATGATCAAGATGACAGAATTTTTAGAAACTTCAATGGCCACAAGAAGAAACGAACGAGTACCGGCCACTGGAGCAGATGAAGCACTAGAACGATTTCTTAAGTTTCGACCCCCGGAGTTCTATGGAGAAGTTGAGCAAGAAATTAAAGTTGAACTGTTCTTTGAGCAGTTGAATGATATCTATGATACCCTTAAGTACGAAGATGCCCTGAGGGTAACGTTTGCAGGTTTTAGACTTCGAGGAACGGCAAAGAATTGGTGGCTCGGACACTCAAGAACCAACCATGGACCTGGAACGATTTTCAAGAAAAATTCAAAAAGGAGTACATACTTTGTTGGGTTCGTGAGCAACCAGAGGATGAGTTTCAGAAATTGAGATAGGGTAACCTTACAGTTGTCCAGTATACGGCAAAGTTCAATAGGTTGGCTAAATATTGCTTAGGGTTGATAGATATTAAAGAAAATAAGACGCAACAATTTCTGAAAGGATTAAGGGTTGAACTGCAACCAGCATTGGCTCCCTTGCCACTGATGGGATTTGCAGCCGTAGTTGAAGCCGCCACGCGAACAGATATGGCTGATCAAGCGGTTAGACAGAGGAAAACAGCCATTGGTTCAGTGGCGACTCTATATAAATGTCCTGGACAAAGACCATGGAAACGTAGAGATTTAAAGAGATCCCATGGTGAACAAACGAATAGAAATGAAGGTCGACCAACCCTAATCCCTGGAGGAGCCCACAGATTATGTACATACTGTGGACATGTGGCTGAAATGTGTTATCAGAAGTTAAGACTATGTTATCGGTGTGGGAAACCAGGGCATATTAGAGACCAGTGCCCTGAGATGCAACAGGCACCTCCGGAGACGTCCAGAAAAGTAGACCGACCCCCGGTTATGAGAGGAGCAACAGAAGGAAGGAATAATAAGCCATAAGTAAAAGCTAAAGTTTATGCACTGGATGGATTGCACATAGATACTGAAGCAAAAGTAGTTGAAGGTATGATTCAAATCTTTTCTCAACCAGCAAGAGTACTCATTGACCCTGGAGCTACGCATTCTTTTGTGAGTTTGCATTCCATAAAACATATTCCTATACCTTCTGTTAACATGTATTACCAGTTGATAGTTAGCACTCCTATGGGCGTGAATAAGATAACTGAGGTAAAGTACCCTGATTGTGACATACGTGTCGAGAGTGTGGTTTTTTTCGGAGATTTAGTTGCCTTAACATTGGAGGGATATGACGTGATACTTGGGATAGACTGGTTGTCTAAATATTACGTCTAAGTAGATTATCGACGGAAGTTGGTTAAGTTTAGCCGACCGAGTATGCTAATCCTGGTGTTCCAAGGGAAGCGAACAAAAGGGGAGAATCTCTTTTTGTGTGGCATGAAAGCCAGAAAGTTACTATAGAAAGGATGTCAAGGGTACCTAGCATATTTACTTAACAAGCCTAAGGAGGAGGTAAAATTAGACACAGTACCTGTAATGAGGGAGTTTGTGGATGTTTTTCTTGAGGAATTAACGATACTACTCCCAGATCGAGAAGTGGAGTTCGACATAGAATTAGTACCTAATGCTAAACCAATATCTCGAACTCCATATTGGATGGCACATGAGGAACTAAAAGAGTTGAAAAAGCAACTACAAGAACTATTGTAGCAAGGATACATTCGTCGAAGTACATCTCCTTGGGGTACGCCAGTCTTGTTTGTAAAGAAGAAGGATGGAACCTTTAGGATGTGCATAGATTACAGAGGATTGAATCGTGTAATAGTCAAGAACAAACACCCACTACCCCTTATTGATGAGTTATTTGACCAAATCCGAGGAGCGAGATGTTTTTCCAAATTAGACTTGAAGCAGGGGTATTATCAAGTCAGGATAAGAGAAAAGGATATTCTGATGATGGCTTTCAGCACATGATATGGGCATTACGAGTTTGTGGTTATGCCGTTTGGATTAACTAATGTACCAGTGACTTATGGACTTGACGCATAGAGTCTTTAGTCCTTACCTGGATAAGTTTATGGTGATTTTTATTGATCATATTCTTGTTTATTCACCCAACCCTTAAGCTCATGAATAACATCTTCGAAAAGTGTTGCAAGCCCTACAGGAGCATAAGTTGTATGCTAAGTTTAGTGAATGTGAGTTCTGGATGAGTCAAGTTACTTTCCTAGGATAAGTTATCACCCAAGAAGGAATCTCGGGGGATCCGGCGAAAGTAGAAGCAGTGACCCATTGGACACAATCCAAAACACCAACTAAAATACGAAGTTTCTTGGGTATGACGGGATAGTATCGGAGATTCATAAAAGACCTTTCTAGGATTGCTGGACCTCTAACACAATTAACCAGAAAAGTAACCAAGTTTGAATGGTCGGAGAAGTGTGAGAGGAGTTTTCACGAATTGAAGAACCAACTAACGTCAGCACTAGTGTTAACATTACCCGATCCAAACAAGGAATTTTTACTGTATACAGATGCTTCAGGGAAAGGTCTAGGAACTGTTTTGATGCAAGACAGGAGGGTTATCGCATATATTTCAAGAAAATTGAAGGATCATGAGTGGAATTATCCGACACACGATTTGGAATTAGCAGCCATCGTGTTTGCACTTAAGAAGTGGCGACACTACTTGTATAGGACTAAGTATGAGCTATTCACTGATAATAAGAGCTTAAAGTATCTGTTTTCTCATAAGGACTTGAACATGAGACAACGTCGATGGATAGAACTGCTGGAAGAATATCGTGTTAGTATATGCCCTAAGACCAATTGACTCACATTTATGATTTATGAAGCATGTATTTTTTGAATTGTACTTTATGCTCTTGGTCATCAAGTATGTGACTTGATAGTAAAACCCTTATAAGCTAATAAAATACTATTCTTATTTGTCCCTAGTTTATTACATCTTGTAAACTAGTGTGAAGTTGATTGATGGTCAAGTTTTACTGATCATGAATATGAGATATAAAATCAATTCATAAATACATATTGAAAATATTGTATTGGACATGACCCAAAGTGAAGAAGAAATATTGCATGGGTTTAAGTTATAAGTATTTCTTCTCAGTTTTATATTTGGTGTCATTCGACCTAATGTTTCTAATGTTTCTTACATGGGGAGAAAAATATGTTTTGACATAGTCAAACATCACTTTTAATTAGGTGATCATTATGACTATTGGTTGGCTTATTTTCTCGTCATGGCTTGAATATTAGAGATAGTGAAAGGGATTTGTCCCTCTCTTTTTAGAGAGAGATATCCATGGGCCCCTTGATAAGGAAGACTGGAAAATATGCATGGCCATGCTCAAATAAGTATTAATAAGGGGTTATTAATACTATTTGTTGGAACAGTCTGCCTGGTGATCAAGTAAATGGTTAATTAAGTTTTATAAGGATAACTTGATCCATGCCTTATACTTACTTAGGATATCGTGTGACTAAAGGACTAAATATTAAATCTGATGCTAGGTTATTATTACATTTACTTAACTTGGGTAAGCATAATGTCTTGCTAGAGGCTGCTTATGTTTTGTGAATAAATCTAGGACATTTTTCATTCACTGCCAACGTTAAGTGAACCTACACACGCATAGACGATCTTGTGAGCATAATGTCCACGTTCAATGAATCTAAATTGTGTCCAGATTAGCTGAACGTATACAAAAAGGGAATCAGATTCCATATTGTATTTTCTGGTAAGTTAATAAGTAATTAATTTTATTTAATCGAATAAATTAAATTAATTACTTCATATTACTCATCCAACCGTTGGATGATTATAGGAATAGACGGATGAGATTAAACTGTCATTAGATGACAGTTAGGGTTTTGATATTGACAGCTATAAAAGGCTATGTTAACCTTTTCTTGGTGGCCGTCCTTTATCTGATTAAAGAAAAACAAAACCTAAACCCTAAAACGGCGATATAGTATCTAGCCTCCTCTCTCCGAAATACGACCGATTACCAGATAGTCAGATCAGTTCTGAACAGTTTTCGTCGCGTAGATACCAGTAGAGGGCGAAGCGTACAAAGCAGCGCCTCCACAACGAACAATCAAAACATTGAGGTAATTTCTATCTAATCAGTTTTTCTAGTATGTGCAGATCCTGTTGGTGGATTTCCGTAGTTTTATTTTACTTTGTTTTTGCCTACGGATTCCAACATATCGATGCCCAATTAACTAACATCTAGGAAAGGCGAATATGGTGGCAAATGCATTGAGTGGAAAACCAAAGATATCAAGTCTTAGCTTAACATCAACCCTACAACAGGATATTAGAAGCGCCCAAAAGAATAATAAGGAGTTCTAGGAGTTCAAAAACCGTATGGAAGCTAGGAAATTGGAAGATTTTCGAACATTAGAAGCTAATGGGAGCCTGTACTTTTGGAATCGGTTTTGTGTACCCAATGATACTGAACTTAAGCGCAAGATTCTAGAGGAAGCCCACAGAAGTAAGTATTCAATGCATCCTGGAGAGAATAAGATGTATAAATACTTAAAGCAAATATTTTGGTGGAACAGAATGAAAAGAGAAATTGCGGAGTATGTAGCAGCCTATCTTACATGTCAAAGGGTTAAGGTGGAACATCAAAAGTCAGCAGGACTATTACAACTGTTACATGTTCCCGAATGGAAATGGGATCATGTGACAATGGACTTTGTCACAGGATTGCCCCGGACGAAGGGATATAAGGATGCTATCTGGGTAATCAGTAATCCTTTAACAAAAGTGGCTCATTTTATTGCCATTAATATGACATACCCTTTGGACAAGTTGGCACAGATTTATGTAGATTAGATTGTTCGATTTCATGGGTGCTCGTTTATATTGTATCTGATAGAGACCCAAGATTTACCTCAAGGTTTTGGCCTAAGTTCCAGGCAGCTATGTGGGCCAATCTAAGTTACAACACCACAGCACATCCCCAAATCGATAGACAGTCTGAAAGGACAATTCAAAACCTAGAGGATATGGTAAGAGCTTGAGCCTTAGACTTTGGAAATAAGTGGGCTGACAATCTTGCTTGTGCCAAGTTTGCGTATAATAATAGCTACCACTCTTCAATAGGAATGGCACCGTTTGAAGCATTATATGGTAGGAGATGCAAAACACCTTCGTACTGGGATGAAGTCGGAGTTCGATCCCATTAAAGACAAAGAAACTTGATGCCAGAATTGGAGGAGATGCAGAAACAAGTTAGGATAATTCAAAATCGGCTTCGGATAGCTAAAAGTAGACAGAAGAGCTATGCCGACAATCGAATAAGGGATCTGTAGTTTAGTGTGGGAGATCGAGTTTTCTTAAAACTTACACCACATCGTGGAAAGCTGAGATATCTGAGGAAAGAAAAGTTAAGCCCCCGATATATCATACCGTTGGAAATTATTGACAGGATTGGTAAAGTGGCATATCAGCTCGCCTTGCCAAATGAACTGATAGGTATACATGATGTGTTCCATGTATCACAATTAAAGAAGTATCATCCTGCACTTGATCATGTTCTCAATGAAGACAAATTGGAATTACAAGCCGATCTGTCATATGAAGAAAAACCAACTGAGATTATAGAACGAAGCGTAAAAGAGTTACGCGGGAGACTGATTTCCAATTTGTAAAGTGGTATGGAGACATCATGGGATCGAAGATGCAACCTGGGAAATTGAGGAGTACTTGAAGAAAAAGTATCCAAAGCTTATAGGTACGCAACTATTCAATTTCGAGGACGAAATTTTTTTTAAGGAGGGTAGAATGTAACGCCCTACCTCGTAAGCACCTAGCATGACTTTAAAATTACGGACGTAATGAAAATAGAGTTTTGGATTTATATTGGCAGAATATAGTATTTTTGGCACTTAGTGGTATTTTGGGGATATTTAGGAATAGGAATAAAATTTTATTATATTGAGGTTTTATTATTAAGGTTTATAAGTGCCTTTAAGTGGATTTTATTTTTAATACCTAGTGTATTTAGTTTAGAAATTTAAATACTTGACATTTTCATATCAGGTTAAAAAAAAAAAACTTAGTAAATAAGAAACCTGTTGCCACCTCATGGGCCACCCATCCATTTGCTGTCTTTTTTTTTTTTTTCTTTCCTCTTTTTTCCCCCCACTTAGCCACCTTGTTTCTCTATATATATGCATGCATATGTATCAATTTTTTTTTTTTATCAAAAAGGGCAGACATATTAGCTTCCTTAAAAGGTTAGTTTGTATGTTTTTATTTTTTTTTTCCTTTTGTAATTTCATGAGCGAGGGGGTCTAACCTCATCCTAAAACTTTAATATCTATTTATATAGTTTAAGTGTATTGTTTGTTTGTTTTCTTTAGTATATAGTGAGATTTATTTCTAGTTAAATTATATATATATTTTTTAAGTTAGTTATTTCTTTTAGGATTAAATGTTTTAAATGGATTTTTAGTATATGGTATATAGTTAATTATGGTTTCTTGGGAGAGTATATATATATTTTTTAGTGTAGGATTTTCAATCTTTTTAAAGAATTATTATGAGTATATATATAAGTATATATATCTCCTAAGCTCATTTCGTAGGATCTCGATATTATTTAAGGAATAGGGCTATTTGATCGGTATCCAGGTATTAAGTATTTTCGTATCATTAATGTCTAGGATCTTAGCACCAGATCTACATACAGGTGAGTCCAAAAACTCCATTTTATTATGTTATTTCATAGATTACGAGACGTATAAAAATGTTTTTTTCCGAACCATCACAAAATATTGCTATTTTTTGAATGATATCTCTCAGCGTGTTTTTGGAGATGTTCTCCACAATGTGTTACGTGTATCCTAGAAAAATGCATAGGAGCGGTGCTCCATATAGGTGTTTCTTTTAAAACAAATTATTACGGTGGTAAATAAGAAGTTTGTCGTACGTAGGTTTTTCTGAAAATATTTATATGTTGGAAAATGTTTTAACTTGAGAAGTTACGTGTTTCGACAAGCAGGAAGATAGATCTGGCATTGGCATACTTGTGAAATTTGCATAAGCATGTCATGACTGGCGGATGAGGATTTTTACTATCCTGTAATGTTTATGACTTGAATCTATTCCGGCGGCCGGGCAACTGGCCCTTCGGTTTGTGAATACACATGAAAACCTCATTCTGACCAAGGTTAAAGTTTGTTGAAAATCAAGTGAACGGACACGTTAGCGGATTGCAGTATACGTGGCTAGCCTCCCCCGTACTAGGGCCTCTTCCGATGACGTAGACGGGTTTTTTACTCTGTGGGTGGATCCATTTGAAGAGGGGCGTACTACCTTGAGGGCGTGGCCCAATCAGTATTTACGTGGACATCGCATCATGCTCTGCGGTAGGATGGTCGCCTAGTGGAGAGTCAGGATGGGCTCGAAACTGAGGTTGGCCCTAGGGCAGACCTGGTAGTGCCGGAACTTGGTTCTGATGGCCTCGTTTTTGGGGATCGGGACTTTGTCCGTGGAGCCCCACTATTGCATTACATGTTCTTTTAAATTTGGGGCGTAGAAGCTGCGCTAATGTGCCTTTGATTCGCTCAGACTTTCCAGTTGCGCTAGAAACCCCTATGTAGGTTCAAGCATAAGTTTTTGTTAAAATAATAAAAGAAAATGTTTTCTTATAACATTGCATGAATGGTTTTGTGAAACGACATCATCATTGTTTTAAAGAAATCACTACGACACACACATGTGGACTCACTGAGCGTTCGCGCTCACGTTTTTCCATATCATGTTTTCTTCTTAGATTAGCTCGGGATATTCAGGAGCCCAGCAAGCCACTGAAGTTTTAGTCTAGGAGTTTTGGATCAAATCTCCCCAGAAGGGCATATGTTTATGTTTTTTTTTTTCCTAGACTTGAGTCGTTTGTAAAGTTTTCTTTTTATGTTGTCATTTAAAGTTGTTGATGTAAGATACTTTTATTTTTATATAGAAACAATCATGAGAAGTTTTTTTCAAAATCTTGTGTTCTGAGCGCATTAGTAGTATCTAATTTACTTAAATTTTCCTTATACTTTGTGTGCATACCTGTTAGTGTTGTTCTAGGGTTATGTTTCATTGTGGAGCTTATAAGTTAGTGCCGAGAGGCACGCAGATGCCCTACTCAGCCGCAGTTGACCTAGTGGCAGGGTTGGGGGCATCACATCGGAGGTCTGTTTCACGCGTATGATCACTCGTTTTGATGTTCTCGTAAAGATAACTGCAAAAGCATCGCCGAAAAGGTGATCCGGACGTACTTTGGGCCAAAAAATTCTTCCCGTAAAGTTGAAAACTTTGACGGGACATAACTTTGTGCTCGAACGTCCGATTGAGGCGATTCTTGTGGGCATTTAGTATATTTTTTCGAGATCTATGCTCAGACGTCCCATAGGGGGTTTCCGTCAACCGTTTCCACAAAAATGTCTTATTTTCAGTTTAATTTATGTTTTTGTAATTTTCTAAAACTTCCTCTCTTATTAACTAAAAAATTACGGAACCAATTTAAAAATTAAGCAGAGCAGCAGTCTTTCTTTCTCTAATTAAAAAATTAAATAATGGAACTTGGTAAATATTAGAATACGTAAATACTTTATTATTAAATAAATCCCATGTACTTAATGTAATAACATTTCATTTTGGTTTGTTGGTAAGTCTTCTATGTTATTTTTTATGAGGTCAAGGGTTTAAATTTCTTACAACTTTTTTTTCTGTTTTTTATATATATATATTTAATAAATGAAAGGATGATGTAGCAAATAACGAACAATCAAGGTGCGTTATTTGCCACATAGGATACTTACCTCAGAAAATTGTGAATTAGTGATAATGCACAATCAAGAAGCGTTATCATTAAAGATAAGGCACAATCGAAATGCGTTATGGCACAAATAAACTAAAAAAAATATTGTATCCACTTTATTGGCTTTTTTAAAAATATGGCCAATTATGAATAAAAACCTAATATTAACTTCGTATTCCGACTCTTAACACTTCGTCTTCTAAGAGTGCTGACCTTTTATCCATGCCTTTAGGTGTGTCCATACTAGGACTTAAATTCTAATTTCAATTCAAGATGTCTTGGCCTCAGGAAAAGACTTCCATGTACCAATTAGCGGACTGGAACTCACAGGCTCTTACTTTGGCTTTCCCGGCCCTACATTCCTTTCGCCATCCGGTCATCTTCTGGAGCCAAGCCTTCTGAAAGAAAGCTCATAAGAAGACTTTCTTGCTTGCCATGATTACTCATCGGCCTGCTCCAACCAGATGACGAAACCTTTCTTTAGCGCTCCACTACAACCTAATGCAGGGTTGTATGTCTGCTTGCTTAGTCAAGCATGGATAAACAGAATCTCCATGTATGTCTTATTTCTCTCCTCCCCTTCCTAATACCTAATACATAGTTCCGTCTATGGAGCCTTAAGCTCCCGCCACGAGAAAGACGCGGGAAGAGGTATGTCCAGCGCGCGGAGGATCCGTGAGAGTTTGTGTCGGTCCCAGTTGTACACTCCATTCATTCTACGAACCCTTGTTGGTTCGGAACTTTGTTTGAGTCGATTCTCGTTGCTTGGCGAAGGAAAGGAACTAGCTCGCCCCGGTCAAGTCGTTGTACCTTAATCACATTCCCTCTGAGTCATTTCTGTAGGCCAGATATCGTTAGATAGGCTCTAACAAAAGAGTGACCCCTAAAACTTCCTCGCTCTGTTTAGGATGCGAGATGGAAGGTAACCTCTTAGGAACGCGCCCGCATCGCTGGAATCAACCCGGCGCAATCTATATGTACAAGGTAAATAAATTCTTGCCTTCCTCGACTCTTACAAAAAATGATTTGATAGTAAACACTGAATAAATTAGAATCCTTATGAATTTCTACTCATGGCAGTTCATTTAATGCTTCATTACTTCAAGCTTTTACAAATTATCTTTCGTTTTCTTCAAAACTTCTACTTTAAAAGCTAATTAGTAATAAATTTGCACAAATTAAAGCTTCAATCTCTTCACTTTTATTTGCCGATGTGTTAATAGAATTTATAAGTTAGATTATCTTTTTAAAATTATCAAAGTTTAGAATTAAACTTCCATATCTATTTTGAAGGGAGGTGTAATATTGTTTGGCATGTTACTATATATTTTTTTATTATAGTACAACTTCTCAATCGGAAACCTAAGTGTTGTTTAGACATAATTATACCTTTTAATAATTTTATGGGCGAGAATTTTAATAAAAATTTTAAATGTTAAGGGCAGACGTACTTGAAGAAAGAAAGATGGGACACTGACAAAAGAAAAAGTTTACTAATGTTTGGGCAACCATTGTATTCTTCCTTTCTGCTTGGCTAGTGTAACCATGTTTCTAATTTCTCTTCTTGGACTTAAAATTATCATCAAAACTTGAAAATTTCTAAATCTAGTAGAGGCAGAAGGATAACGAGATTCTATCCATCAGTCTGTTTGACTAGTTTTGCACAAGAAAGGTTGGAGGATTTTCCTCAATGCATTGTGAAGATTATGGCGAACAATAATGCCTATTTGATCAAAGTTTATCTTCCAACTACTACGAACCGTGATTTGGGTAATGCTTTTATTTTGTTTATAATGGGTCTTCAAATACAATCTTTTAAATCAAATATTAGGCCAAGTCTTCTCTACGTTAAAATGTTGTGTGTGGTTCTTTAGAATACTCCACGACGGAATCTAATAGGGGAGCGGGTGGGGGTTGACCTCAATATTTAAAAATTTTATTTATAAGTATCGAGTGTTTAGATTTTTTTGTATTTTTTTATTTACGTATTCCTTCAACGTTTCCCAAAATATTTCTTCATCTCACAGCTACTCGAAAACTTAATCGAGGTAAAGATTTTATTTGGTTATTTTTCCATTTTAAAAATGTTTAGGCGAAATACTTTTCTAAGTTCAAATGTTGAGCTCAAGCAGTACAGAACTGAAGGGGCACTAGGTAGGGGTGGGTTTTGTTCTCCTAAAATTTGTAAAATACGTATTTATAAGCTTTTTTTTTTTTTTTAAATTTGTAGGTATTGTATCTTCAAATTTGCCCTGAACCTTTAAATATTTTTCTTCATAGCCTCAAGGTTAAGCCTGAATCCATCTAGTTTTGGAAAACTCATTCTACACCATGATTCAAACAATATATTTTTAGCAATTTATGTATCTTTTAGATTTGACCATGAGACCAGAATAACAATAGATGGAGCCATTCGTGTTGCAAAAACAACAACTACAATGCCCATGTGTCGCGCTAGCCGCTTCACAATCTCATTTGATCTCCCATGATCTGTGTCTACAGCCATCAATGTTGTTGAGTTGCGTGAGGATGGAACTTACAAGAATTTTCTTTTGAAGGCTATTTTTGATGATGATAAAGCACAACCGCCACTGGCAGAAGAACCACCAAGACTGTCAACTGATGATCTAACACAACCACCAGCACCAACACCACCACCACCAACAACAACTCCATGAGCTTGAATGCCATTCCTTTTTTCACTTGAAGGAAATCCTAGGAAGGCATATAGTTGCTTCTTCAACCTTATATTTCAATTGTTGCATTCTATTCGACTTTGAGTTGTATGGATAATTTAGATATATTATTTTTATGACTATAGACCTGTGAATAAGAGGTTCCCTCCTGTCAACTCTCCCTCGCACGTAAAGGTTTTCTCCGTTTGATTTATTTTCTTTTTGTAAATCCAAATCTTTTGATTTCAAAGCGTTTTTAACATAGGAAAGGGATAAACCATCTCTAACATATTTAATTGCAGATTTTACATTGTTGTAAGAATCATGTAAGGCATTTAACAAAATAACAACAGTATTTTTATCAGAGATTTTCTCTCCAACGTTTTGAAATTCCAACACGATTTTATATAAATCATCAATATTTTCCAAAAGCGTTTTTGACCGGCTCATTTTAAAACCGAAAAGTTGTTCTTTTAAATAAATTTTATTTGAAAGAGATTTTTCCAAATATAATTTTTCTAGTTTAATCCAGATTTCAAAAGCATTGTCTTTTTCGTCGATTTCTCGTAAAACATTGTTGGTTAAATGCAAGGTGAGGGAACTGTGCACATCACCAAGTTATTCAGTAAGGATTTCATACCTCCGAGATTCCGGATACTCTTCGGGGCTACAAATAGTGGGTGCAATTTTATTTTGTACCAAAACTGCTTTCATTTTCCTCCCCCACATTATAAAGTCAGAGATTCTATCAAACTTTTCGGTTTCAATTTTTTGAGCTGACATGTTTTAATGGCAAATAGGAGTAATTTAATGGCTAGAAAAATGAAAGATTTGAAAAAGTTTGATTTTAAGAATAAAATACCCGAATTTGTTTCCTTTAGTTTTGTAGAAAAAAAAGGGGCAAATATGTAGGGCACGAATCCCAAAAAACAAAGAAGCAGCAATATATGTATAACCGAAAAACGAGAAATAGAAGCAGTCAAACCACAAGACAAAAGAAGATTAAGAGAAAGAGTGTTACAAAATAGAATAGCAACAAAATGTTTTAAATCAGAAAAACGAGCTAAGGCACAGCTACTTGAAGTCTCACAGACTCAAGCCAGGCTTGGGTTTTGTGTATTTTTTTTAAAAAAAAAAATAACAGATAACCAAGAACAGTAACACAAACTGAAATGGTGAAAAAGAAGCAATATCAGCAGTACGGAAAAAAACAACAGCAACAAGGTGAACCGTAATGCGGTTCTGAGCAGAGACAGTAAATAAGAATGCCAACAGTAGAACCAACAACGAAATAAAACTGAGCAACAGAAATAATAACCAAAAAAGAAAATATAAGAAGTCAAGCAATACTTCACTGGCCCGATTTGAGGAACTCAACAGTTCCCTCAGATCTGGAATTTCCGAGAAGTCGCCGGCGCCACTGAAGAGCATCGGAAAGTTGTAGTCGTTTCGGGCTCTAATACCACTTGTTGGGTCTATTTTCTATTACAATGACTATTTACTATTAAATTTAATTAGAATAACACAGCAGAAATATACTAAGCCTAACGCTATTAAATATTAAATATCTCTCTTCTGCTCTTTGACCGTCGGTTTCACCCATCGGAAATGCCAAAAGAAGCTGCACAAATACCTGTTAGAAACAAGGGAAATAAACGAAAATGAGGGATCGAAATAGTTATCAACCACCATGGGTCTGTTTCGCTGGCAGAGAAAAATGTCATCGAAACCGAGGTGCCATTGATAAAAGACAATGGTAAGATTGGAAATTCCCTCAGTCACGGGCTTCAAAATCAAGAAAAGAGTCACCGGTTTCTTCTCTCTCTCTCTCTCTCTCTCTCTCTCTCTCTCTCTCTCTCTCTTTCTAACCTTTCATCTTTCTCCCTCAAAATACCAGAATAACGATCGAACAGTGATCGCAAGAAACCGGCAGCGGTACAGAAACTGAAGAGGCGGAGAAAAGCAGCGTCACGGTAAGCCGCGACAGAGAAAGCAAGAAGATGAAGAGACAGAGACGCAGCCGAGGTATTAGAGGAGAAAAGAAAGAAATAAAAACCAAGAGTCGGCTGTAGTATGAGTACCATGGAGAAGAGAGAAATAAATAGATCTAGTCACAAAAGGTAGCCCCGGTTGGGCCGGCCCGGCCCGATCTGACATCTTTCACCAATTCAAACCTTATCTTTCTGTTGAGGTCCATTGGATCGTCATAGAAAGTAAGAAAAAATAGGCTGAAAAAATGAAGAATATTGGAAAGAAATAGGCCAAAAAAGCCTACAATCTCCAGCTCGAATAATATTTTTCCAACCATCAACTTACTCAATATGATTCAAACTGCGTCCAAGTGAAGGAAATCTCTACAAAACATAAATTTGCCAAAGCTCACAATTTTAATACCAAAGTCTACAGGATTATTATCAGTACTAATTTTATCTCTGTCAACTAAACCACTAGAGACTTTCTCTAATAAAATGGTATTTGATATCTATATGCTTTGTCCATTCGTGATAGACCGGGTTTTTGCATAAATGTAGACAACTCTGGCTATCAGTATAAATAATAGCTTTTGAATGTAAAACATGTAATTCGTCTAATAACCCTTAAAGCCAAATGGCTTCTTTGATAGCTTCCGCAGCCGCGATGTACTCAGCCTCGGTAGTTGACAAGGCAACTGCTGGCTGCTGTTGAGATTTCCATGAGACGCAATTACCTGCAAGGGTAAAGAAATAGGATGAGATAGATTTTCTACCATCCTTATCACCTGTAAAATCGGAATCAATATAACCAATTAGTTCAAAAATATCAGACCGATTATGATTGTGTAAGCCCTTTTCTAAAGTTCTGTTAAGTTAACGCAGCAACCACTTGAGAGCAGCACAGTGATACCTCCCCGAGTTAGACATGAATCTGCTGAGTAGGCTAATAGAAAAGGTAATGTCCGGTCGGGTGGATATCATTGAGTACATAACCGAGCCTATGGCCATTCTGTAGGGGATATTTGCCATATCTCCTGTCTCACTCTTGGTTTTAGGACAACTTTTATCAGAAAGTTTGAAATGGCTTGCAAGTGGGATTATAATGGGCTTACACAGGTGCATTGAAAATTTAGAGACAATTTTCTGGAGAAAGGGTTTTTGAGATAGGAAAAGTGAACGATCACTCCTTTCTCTAATATTACTCATCCCAAGAATCCTGGATGCAACCCCTAAATCCTACATGTCAAATACGGATTTTAGCAAGGATTTCAGATCATCAATCTTAGCTTTATGTTTGCAAGCAATTAACATATCATCTACATAAAGCAATAAATAATTAGCACTATCAACATTATTATAAGAGAAATAAAGACAACTATCATAGTTTCTTTTAGAGAAATAGACTTTTAACATAAAAGAATCGAACATCTTGTACCATTGTTTGAGCGATTGTTTAAGTCCATATAAGGACTTTTTTAAAAGACATGCCATGGTTTCTTTACCTTTAACCTCATAATCTGGTGGTTGACGCATATATATATATATATAGTCTGTTCGAGATTACCATGCAGAAAAACGGTTTTAACATAAAGTTGTTCAAGATTGAGATCATAAAAAACAACAAGAGTAAGAATAATCCTAATCGTTTTGCATTTAACGACGGGAGAAAAAATTTCATTAAAATCAATACCCTCAACTTGTGAAAAACCTTTTGCAACCAGCCTGGCCTTGAACCTTGGAGGTTCGGTAGCAGACTCAGGCTCTTTAGTTTTAAAAATTCATTTGCAATCAACTAATTTTTGTTTTGAGGGTTTTGGAATAAGAATCCAGGTTTTATTTTTATTTAAAGAAGACATTTCCTCATTCATAGCACGTAACCATAAAGAGCAATTAGGGTATTTCAAAACATCATAAAAACACAATGGTTCCTTCTCTTCCACATAAGATGTAACAACAAATGCATATGAAAAAAATGTAAGAATAACCATATCTAGAGTGTTCCTTACGTACTCTCCTAACCCAATCTCTCGCAAGCTGGTAATCCCTAAGGGCTTGAGCTTGAGCCTCAAGATGCTCTTCCTCCTCATTAGAACCTTCTAACACAGAGTCAAGGTTTCACGAACACTAGGAGGATCAAATATGCTACTGGATGGTGTAACTAACTCCTCGTTGGTTTCAGGGTCCTGAGAGGGCTCTAGAGAGGGCTCAGAGGTGACCTCCACCTCCACATGAATACTACCAGGTGTGGGAACACTAGGAGGACTATCGGAGACCGGTTTATCCTTAAGACAGGGTATATCTAACTTGTTGAAGATGACATCCCTACTGATAACAACTCTTACTCACAGTTCACTCTTTAACCATACTTTATAACCCTTCACCCTGCTAGGATATCCTATGAACACTCCCTTTCTAGACATAAGGTCTAGCTTATCCCCTTTCTGATGTGTAAAAGCCACACACCAAAAAACTCTAAGGTTGGACAGGTGACGGGGTTTACCACACCAAAGTTCTATAGGAGTTATAAAGTTTATGGTTGTAGAAAGGGATCCATTAATGAGGTAGACAGCCGTACTAATAGCTTCGCCCCCAAAAAGGTTTTGGGACACCTAAAGACACCATAAGACATCTAACGTTATCCATTATGGTACGGTTCATCCTCTCAGCCACTCCGTTCTAATGGGGGTTATACCTAACCGTCCTATGATGTAAGATGCTATGCTATGCACACAAATCAGCAAACTTTCGGTTACAAAACTCAAGACCATTATCAGTCCTGATTATTTTTAGTTTATTTCTAGATTGATTTTCGGCAAGGTGCTTCCACTCACAAAACTTTTCAAAAGTTTGATCTTTAGTTTTTAAAAGAAAAACCCAAACATGCCTCGAATAATCATCACTAATAGACAAGAAATAAACATTACCACCATAAGTTGGAACCTTTTCATGTCCCCACAGATCACAATGCACATAATCAAGTATAGCAAAAGACTTGTGCATACTAGTTGAAAAACTGATTTTGTATTAATTTCCTAAAACACATTGGTCACCAAAATCTAAAGAATCAATTTTGTCATCACATAAAAGATTTTGTTTTTGCAAGAAATACAGTTCCTTCTTACTAATGTGGCCAATCCGGCGATGCCAAAACATAGTTTTCTCAAGAATAGTTTTTGAAATCAAAGCAGTTGAATTAAAAACTATTTTGCTAATAATGATGTATAGGCTCTCTCTTTTAAAACCTTTTAGCATGACTAGGTTTCCTTTGCAAATTTGTAAAGTACCATTTTTAGATTTGAAAGAAAGACCAAGTGAATCCGAAAAACTAAGCGAGATAAGATTCCGACGAAGGTCGGGCACGTATCTCACCTCAGTGAGTTTCCTAGTCACACCGTCATGCATTTTGATGAAAAAATTTCCAATACCTTTAACATCACAAACTTGATTGTTTCCCATGTAAACCTTTCCTTGAATTAAGGGTTTAAAATATGAAAATCAATCTTTGTTGGGTGTCATGTGAAATGTGCAACCAGAATCAAGCACCCAATGATCAACAAGTTTAGAACAAGAAAGGGAAAGGGAAACACACAAAACATTTGAAAACATAGAATTACCATCTGAATCAAAATCAAGGATTTTGTAAATTTTTTACTCCCTTTACCATGTTTATGTTGTTTTTCATCTTTAATCCGTTTAAAGCACTTGTTTTTCATATGACCCTCCTTGCCACAATAAAAACATTTTACTTTGTTCTTTTCTCGAGATTTGGACCTCCCTTTACTTTTAGACCAATGACTAAGAGGTTCCCTCTGGTCAACTCTCCCTCGCACATAAAAGTTTTCTCCGTTTGATTTATTTTCTTTTTGTAAATCCAAATCTTTTGATTTCAAAGCATTTTGAACATCAGAAAGGGATAAACCATCTCTACCGTATTGAATGACAGATTTTACACCATTGTAAGAATCAGGTAAGGCATTTAACAAAACAACATCAATACTTTCATCGAATATTTTCCCTCCAATGTTTTGACGTTCCAAAATAATTTTATTTAAATCATCCATATTTTTTGAAAGCGTTTTTGACCCGCTCATTTTAAAACCAAAAAGCTGTTCTTTTAAATAAATTTTATTTGAAAGGGATTTTCCCAAATATAATTTTTCTAGTTTAGTCCAGATTTCAAAAGCATTGTCTTTTTCGTCGATTTCTTGTAAAACATTGTTGGTTAAATGCAAGGTGAGGATTTCACCCCTCCGAGATTTCGTATACTCCTCGGAGCTACAAATAGCAGGTGCAATTTTATTTTGTACCAAACTGCTTTCATTTTCCTCCACCATATTACAAAGTCAGATTTGCCATCAAACTTTTCGGTTTCAACATTTGGAACTTACATGTTTTAATGGCAAATAGGAGTAATTTAATGGGTAGAAAAATGAAAGATTTGAAAAAGTTTGATTTTAACAATAAAATACCCAGATTTGTTTCCTTTTGTTCTGTAAAAAAATGGTGCAAATTTGTGGGGCACGAATCCGAAAAGAACCCAAAATAGCAGCAATATATATACCCGAAAAATGAGAAATAGAAGCAGTCAAACCACAAGACTGAAAAAGAGAACAGAAAGAATGTTGCAAAATAGAATAGCAACAAAATATTTGAAATTAGAAAAATGTGCCAAGGCATAGCTTCCTAAAGTCTCACGGACTCAAGCCAGGCTTGCGTTTTGTGTATTTTTTTTTTAAAAAAAACAGAAACAACATATAACAAAGAATAGTGACAAAAACTTAAATGGCGCAAAAGAAGCAATATCGGCAGTATGAAAAAAAAACAACAATACAGTGAACCGCAATGCTATTCTTAGCAGAGATAGTAAATAAGAATGCCAATAGTAGAACTAACAACGAAATAAAACAGAGGAACGGAAATAATAACTGGAAAAAAAAACAGAGGAAGTCAAGTTGTACTTCACTGGCCGGATCTGAGAAACTCAAAAGTTCCCTCATATCTGGAATTTCCGAGAGGTCGCCGGCGCCACTGAAGAGCACCAGAAAGTTATAGTCGTTTTCGGGCTTTGATACCACTTTTTAGATTTATTTACTGTTACCACGCCTATATACTATTACAAATAATCAGAATATTATGCGGAAAAATAATAAGTCTAATGCTATTACAAAATAATTTCTCTCTTCTCCTCCTTGACTGTCGATTTCACCGATCGGGAATGCCGAAGGAAGCTACAAAAATACCCATTAGCAAACAAAGGAAATAAACCAAAATGAGGGATCGAAATACTTATCTACCACCGTGGGTCTGTTCTGCTGGCAGAGAAAAATGTCACCGAAACCGAGGCAGCATTGAGAAGCAGTGAGAGGCAGTGAGCTGCGCCAGGTGCCGTCGGTAAAAGACAATGGTAAGATCGGAATTTCCCTCGTCACGAGCTTCAAAAACAAGAAAAGAGCCACCGGTTTCTTCTCTTTCTAACCTTTCGGCTTTCTCCCTCAAAATACCAGAACAGCGATCGAACAGTGATTGCAAGAAGCTGGTGATTGTAAAGACCGAGGCAGCGGCACAGAAACCAAAGAGGCAGAGAAGAACAGTGGTCACGGTAAGCTGCAGCAAAGAAAGGAAGAAGATGAAGAGACAAAGACGCAGCTGATGTAGTAGAGGAGAAAAGAAAGAAATAAAAACCAAGCGTTGGCTGCAGTGTGAGTACCAAGGAGAAGAGAGAATAAATAGGTCTAGTCACAACGGGCAGCCTGGGTTGGCCTAGCTCGGCCCGGCCTAGCATCCCTGACCAATTCAAACTTTATCTTTCTATTGAGGCCCATAGGTTGATCATAGGGAGTAAAAAAAATGGGCTGAAAATTTGAAAAAATATTGGGAACAAATATGCCCAAAAAGCCTACAAATATTTTAAATCAACTATTTGGCCAATTCTTCTCTAGGTTAAAATGTTGTGTGTTGTTTTTTGGAATACTCCAGGACGGAATCTAATGGCGAAGCGGGTGGGGGTTGACCTCAATATTTAAAAATTTTATTATAAGTATTCAGTTCTTTGATTTTTTTGTATTTTTTTTAATTTACGTATTCCTTCAACGTATCCCAAAAACTTTCTTCACCTCACAGCTACTCGTAACCTTAATCGGGGTAACGATTTTATTTGGTTATTTTTCCATTTTAAAAATGTTTAGGCGAAATATTTTTCTAAGTTCAAATGTTGAGCTCAAGCAGTACAGAATTAAAGGGGCACTGGGTGGGGGTGGCTTTTGGTCTCCTAAAATTTGTAAAATATGTATTTATAAGTTTTTTTTTTTTTTTTAATTTATAGGTATTATATCTTCAAATTTGCCCTGAACATTTAAATATTTTTCTTTATAGCCTCAAGGTTAAGCCTGAATCTATCTACTTTTAGAAAACTCTTTCTACAACATGATTCTAACAATCTTTTTTTAGCAGTTTATGTGTCTTTTGGATTTGACAATGAGACCTGAATAACAATAATTGGAGCCATTCGTGTTGCAGAAACAACAGCTACAATACCCATGTATTCCGCTAGCCACTTCACAATCTCATTCGATCTCCCAGGATCTGTGTCAACAGCCATCTACGTTGCGGAGTTGGGTGAGGAGGGAACTTACGGGATTTTTCTTTAGAAGCTATTTTTGATGATGATGCAGCACAACCAGCACTAGCAGAGGAACCACCATGATTGTCAACTGATGATCTAACACCACCACCGGCACCAACAACTCCATGAGCTTAAATGTTCTTCTTATTTTTCACTTGAAGGAAACCCTAGGTAGGCATATTGTTGCTTCTTGAACCTTATATTTCAATGGTTGTGTTCTATTCAACTTTGGGTTGTATGGATAATTTAGATATATTATTCTTATGACTATAAATGCTCATATTTGTGTTTGCCATTCAAGATGTATTATCAACGGGTTTGTGCATATAAAGGAGGCACCATTTAGCTATATTATATTCAAATTAATCCATATTAGACCCAGGTAGGATAATAAGTTCAGTAAAACCCTATCATATAACAAAACTTCATTACCTAGGATTCAAAACTGTTTATTGCAGGCATTCGAACCCGTTTATTGAATCAAACTAGTAACTTATTAGTGCAATAACAACTATTGTCAATTACTCAATGCAGAAACATGCACAAACATAAAAAAAAGTTTGATCAAGTTTTCACCTATGACACTTACGATCTTTAAAGAAATAAGAATCACCGACACGACCATAATCTTAGCTGGATTAATTATTACAAAAGGTTATTGTATTCTTCCCAAAATTATATATAAATCTTTCATAGACAGAAAGAAGACGATAAGGTTAACATTATCTTTAGAACTCTCCTAAAACAAAAGCAAAAGGAAATCATACCTTAACTAGTAGTCCTAAGCTTGGTCGTTGACAAATGTAAAAACTAATAAGACTTAGACAACTTTGCAAATTTTTGTCAAAACCCTAATATATAAGCTCCTTTACTAACTTTATTAGAACGCCACTTTACTTTTTGTTTAACTTAAAGCTACCGCAATGGGTTTCAATATGGAGTAAGCATTTAAAACCAAGAATCGAAAAATATAAAAAAGTCAAGTGAAGCAAGATTTCAAATCAAATTGATATGCAGGATATTTCCATATAAAATAATTTAAAAAAAATTCTCGTACAATTTTCTCTTTGAAGAAAAAAAATTCAGACTCAAGATAGAACGCGTATCCCCAGTTGCATGGCAAAAGTAAGGATGTTGGGGGCCGTAAGAAATCTCCGCCTGTAAAGGGGATTTATCTCCACCTTTGTCATCGAGGTGGCATTGTAGGGGAGTCCTTTGCAAAGTGACTCTTGCAAACATAGGAGGTAAATTTAAGCCATATCACACTAAAATTAATCTACATTGGACTGTGGTAGGATTACATTATTACAAGAGTAGCAAAGTCCTATCATAAGACACAATTGCACTGATACATGCTTACCTAGGACTCAGACCTTTCGTAACGATATATTAGCGAGTGTGACAAGATTCCAGATTTCTGAAGATGTGCCGAAAGATGCTATCAAGCCTATTCTTTTTTTTTTTATAAAACTTCAAGAAGCTAATAAGGTTTTGGAAAAACTTAAAACTCTCTTCTAGTGAAACATTAGGCAATCATCCTCAGTACAGCTTACAATGAGAGTCACAAGAGAAGTCGATGCGTCATTATATTTTTTTCGTTCCACAATGATGATAGTTTAGTGAGAATAGTTTATATTTCATTGTAAGTTGTACTGAGGATGATTGCCTAATGATTCCCTAATGTGACAATAGTGTGAGAAATATAAAATATTTTCATTACAAAGGCTTTTCACTTATTTGGTAACTAAGGAAAATATTATGAATAATAAACTAAAACCAAGGAAAACTCTAAAAAAAAGTTCAATTCAAACGGAGGGAAAATATGTTCCTCATTGTTTAGTGAGAATAGAAAGAGTTGAAGAAAAATGCATGATAAGATATTTTCAAAAAAATTTTAAAAAATAAAAAAATTTTTATTTTTATATCACTTAAAATATTTTTTCTAGTTTTTTTTTTATGGAAAAAAAGGCACACAATGATCATCTTTCTCTTTCCCTAAAACTTTAATTGCCATTTTTCTTTGCTTTTCTCCGTTTTTCCTCTTTTGGCCTTTCTTTTTGTTTTTCTCCGGTTTACTTTTTGCTTATTTTATTCTCCAATTACTTATAATTTCTAATTAACGTAAAAACTATACCTTTAAAATTACTTTGCTTCCTCAATAATTATCTTTCCATTAAATTATTTTACACTCGTCATTTTTATACAAATATAAGGATACAAGAGGTTTTTTTATCTCTTTATTTTTATGGTAGATTTATGAATTGGATAATAACAAAATGCATCGTGGGGAAAAGTTGACGATGAATAAAATATTGAATATCATTTTGAAGTTATTAGTTAACATTAAATATTTTTCTAATACTCTATTCATTGAGGGCCCTTTGAGATGAAAAGAATGGAGGAAAAATAAAGAAAAAAACGTATAAATGAATACAAAAATAAGGTAAGAATAACATTATTTCTCTAATAAGAACCATAACTAATGTCGTAGTATGGTAGTAATTACTTTTATAGTAGAAATAGTATCTTTTTTCATTATTTTCCTTTTTCATTTCCATCCTCTATCGTTTATGATTTTCTTTGGATCCCTGTTGTACTCATGGTTGCTCTTATTTTATTGGCGATCACAATGCCAACTGAACTATCAAATGTGCGATACGGTCCTATATACATCCACATTTAAAACTAAATAGACTTTTCTTATTTAAAGCTATAAAAGTCGTTGATTTGATCTATATAGATATTGTAGAGTTATAAGTTTTGGTAAAATTATTTTGCTTGTTAAGTAGTTATGATGTTTTGTAAACTTTGAACATCATTATTAGTGGTTTTATAAATTTTTATCTACTCATTTGATCCAAGTGCATTGTAAATTCCTAGTGCTCTCTTTTTCCTCTTGATCTTTTTTTCTTTCTTTTTTAAAATATCAAGTGAGGTTATCATAGCGTGTTCCGATGCTTGTAATCCTATAAGGGATTACCTCTTTCCGAGAAAGAAGAAATAACTTTGTGGAGAACGTACCATTTTGACTAGACAAACACTTAAAGCCCCAACCTGCTTTTGTTGCTTACTCATTGCATTTGTAGTATTATAATCTCTGAGTTAAATTCATACGAAATATTATCCATGGAGTTTTTAGAATTCGTGTGAATAATTGTTTGAGTACGTTATTTGTGTTATGCTTCAATGTTATGACTCGGTTTTCTCAAGATAGACTTCACTATTTGAGATAAAGAGTATGATGCACACATGGTTGGGGTTAAGGGAGTTAATCTAATCAGCAATTGTGCAGGGAGCTCAATCAAGTTATTAGGGAAACACTAGACTAATGTACTAAATGTATTTTTACACATTGTGATTTTAAGTTTTAGGGATATTTTTTATGAATGATTTTGCATGTGTTGATTTTCTATTTTTTGTTATGTTTTATCCCTCAACACAATATATATCATAAATATAAAGTCGTAAGACAACCTAAATTTCTTGAAACAAAAACTAATTAATAAGAATAATTATGGAGTTTGAATTCCCAAAATCATAGACGTAAACTTGCCATTTAGTCTCCAAACGTCCAAAGAAAAAAAAATGTGTCCAATCCTTCCATGCAAGAAAGGCAAATTTGTATGCCGGTTCAAATTTTATTAATTATTTATGTTCGTTTATACAAACATGAAAGTCACATTTGATAGTGTAAAATATGCACAAACAAGATACAGGAATATAGATGTTAGATAAAGTTTTCAAGGACAACACATAAAGATCTTAAAAGAAATAGAAAACAAGAGAATTATTCTTGCTTGGATTTATTTTTTCTCCAAATCATATATACATTTATCATAGAAAGAATGAAGACATTAAGGTTAACATTATCTTTTGAACTCAACTAAACAAAAGAAGGGAGAAAAAAATTTACCTTCGCAAACCTATACCTGCATGTTGACAAATGGCACAGTAAATCACTCTTTGTTGGCTTTAACTAAACAAAAGAAGGGATAAAAAAAAAACTTACCTTCGCCAAACCTATACCTGGATGTTGACAAATGGCACAGTAAATAACTCTTTTTTGGCTTTACTAATTTCTTAAAAAACCCTACTATATATTAACTTTTTCTTCTCTGGCGGATGGCTCTCAGGAATAGGTTATTGATATCTGAAATAGCTGTGAAGGACTTGGAGAATGGCAGCTATTTGGTTTACATCTCTGTAAGTTGAATTGATTTTTTTATTTTTCTCATTTGATTGTTTGATTGAATATAGGGTTTGTTATCCCTAATGTGATTTTGGGGATTGGTTTGTTAATTAATTTTCTAATTGACTTTCTGGAAAATTTGGCTAGATCTGTATAAAAAATAAGTGTAGCTACACATTCATGAACTTTATTTTTGCCGGAAGAACAATTTTATGTGTTAAAGCTTTAATTTTTCATTTTTCTTTTTTGATCACTCGTTTTCTTTTGTTTATCATATGACAAGCCAAATAATTTTCTCCCTAAAACCTTATTCACTCATTAATTACTCAATTAATTAGTGCATATTTAAGTAATTGGGACTCCTAATTAAGTGCATTGATTATGTGGGGATTTAGATTTTTTAAAAGATTTTATAAAATATTTATTTTATTACTTGAGGTCAATTCGAAAATAGTTTTTTGTCATTCAAATAGAATCGATGCACTTTCTTTAAAGAAAAAATGCACCTTAAGATCTAGGCTTGTTGCCTTCTAATTATCAACATGTGTACATGCTTATACCAACATAAGAAAAATTAATGGGGAATGTGATAACCTATTTGTATATTCAAGGTGTATAAATTTCTTGCCTTCCTCCACTCACACGATGGTGAATTAGATTAGATTTGCTCATGAATTTGTATCTGTAGCAATATATTAGTTATTGCTTCTCTTAATCCAAGATTTTACAAATCTATCTTTCATTTTCTTTAAAACTTTTATATATTTTGGACTCATAATTATCATAACAAATTGGAAATTATTTCATTTTGGCAGAGGCAGCAGGATGGTTAGGTCCTATCCATCAGTTTGTTTGACTGGCGTTGCACAAGAAAGACTGGAGGGAATTTCTCTACACATTGTGGAGATTATATCAAACAACGATGCCTACTGGATAAAAGTTCATCTCCCCATCACTAGGAATGTTGATTTGGGTAACGCTTCTCTATGATACTACTTGATTCAAATATTTATAAGGACAAATGATTTTTGAATTCAAATGTTGCCTAGATGTGGTTCTTTGGAAAATTAAAGGACAAAATCAAATAAGCTGGTTAAGGATGAACCTAATATTTGAAAATTTTCTTTATAATTTGTATGAGCGTTTTAGATTTTTTGGTCATTGTTTTTTAATTTTTGCAACCAACATTTTAAATTTTTTGGTATCGGAACTACTAGGAACCTTGATGTGGGTAAATTTTAATTAATTTGGTTATTCATCCATATTCAAGTACTTAGGCCAAATATTTTTCGACACTCAAATAATGTGGTCTAGGCCAAAACTATAGGGGCAGGCAGCAATCGTTCTCCTAACATTTTTAAAATATTATTTAGTAGTATTCTCTTTTTGGATTTATACGAATTCATCTTAAAATATTACCTCCACATTCTAAATATTTTCTTCATATAAATTCTCACTTCTTAAATTTATGTCTAGAAAACTCGCATTGTACCTAGCGTAAAAAAAAAAGGGAAAAAAAACCCTCATCTAAAATTACTCTGACAAATTGTTTTATCAGTTTATGTGGCTTATAGATTTGACCATAGCACTCGAATGACAATAGTGGGAGCAATACGTGTTGCTCAAACAACAACAGTGCCAATGTACCCTCAGGGCCGTTTCACAATCTCATTTGATCTCCCTGGACCTGTGTCAGCAGCTATCCGTTATACTAAATTGGGTGATCAAGAGGGAACTTATGAGATTTTTCTTTTAAAGGCTATTTCTGAAGAAGATGCATCATTGCCACCACCGCCAGAAGAAGCAACACAACCACCGACACTAGCACCATCGCTGCTACCACCACCAACACCACCGGCACCAAGATCTACTTGAGCTTGAACATGTTTCGTATTATGTCCTTATAGGAAGTCATAAGAGGGTATTTTTGCTTCCTGAAGCCTATATTGCTATGTTATTACCCATTATTGGATTTTGGGGTCTATGAATAAATGAAAAAGAATAATCTCATGACCATATATACTTATAATTATTTTTGGAGGAATTAGTTATTTTTATTAGTCAAACCATGAGGTATCAGAAGTGAGTATGCAAATGTAGGAGGTAAAGATTTAAGCCATATGGTACTTAAATTAATCTACATTAGAGTAAGGAAGGATTACAAGAATGGCAAAGTCCTATCATAAGACACAGCTACATTGACTCATAAATACCCAGAATTCAAACTTTTTGTAACTATATATTTCATCTCACTGTATATGTTAATTTAATGGAACACCGCATACAAACTTATTGTAACTACACATTTCATCCCACAAGTATATTTTAAGCTTAATCACAAATAGTGTTTACCCGAGAAATGGGAGATTAGTGGTGTACTTAAATTCCTTGATAGTAAGACCTCTATTTCATATTATAATTGTACTATATTGTCTTCTTTAGTGTTTCATAATTTTACTATATTGTCTTTTTTACTATTTCTCTCTTTAATTTTGGAGACGAATTAGGACAAACCCATCTGATGCATTTACTTGAAGCATTCTATCTGTTTTCAAATATCCAATTACTTTAATAATCTTCAATTTCTTCAACAACTTTCCTTTCACGGCCTTCATTTTCTCTGATCTAAAGTTGGAATATGCAAGATTTTTATACAAGAAAATGGAATTAGATTGGAGAGAGAGAAAGGGGTTTCAACGCTTTTGGTTTGAATCTGAGAGAAATGGGAAAGAAGCAAATCAGAAAGAAGAGTATACCGGGGAGAGGGAAGGGAGGAAAGAGAAGAAGGGAATAAGAAAAAAAAAAGGAAAAAATTAAAAAGAATAGAGGTGGAGGTGCGGGTGGAGGAGATAGTGGTGGTTGTGGAGGATTGAGAGTGGCGGTTGAAAGCAACGATGATGGTGACAGCAAGGAGGAGGGAGGGGGAAGGGAGAAGAAAAGAAGGGGATAAGAAGATGAAGAAAAAATTTAAAAAAATACCTTGAAATACTTTTACTGTTCATTTTGACCCCAAAGAGGCTAAACTTATCATTTACTCCATTTTAAATAGTCATGTGAAAATTAGTAGGATTCTACTGCAAAAATGGTGGTATGGACTGAGTTGGCCGAGCGTAAAAAGGTGGAGGCTTCTTAAATCTAACAATAAAAGTTGGGGACTGAATAGTTGAAGTATAAATATGTATCGGTAATATAGGCTATTTTCTCGTATTTTGTTTCAAAATATGCCATGTTTTTTTATTAATAATCCTGCATAAGTCCAATAACCTTTATATTTCTGACTCCAATACCCTTATATTTCTGATTTGAGGGAGTTGTACAGTTATAAGTTTTGGTATAATTAGTTACCTTGTTAAGTAGTTACAGTGTATGGTACACTTTGTAGCTCATTAATATTGATTTTACAAATTTTTATTTACTCATTTGATGTAGGTGTATTAATGTTTACTCATTGCATTTTTAATATTTATCATCTTTGAGTACAGTTCATACGAAATAGGAAAATTTTGATATGGACTAGGTCCATATATAAGGACGTGGACCTGTTGGCTAATATTTTGCCATATCATCAACTAATTAACTCTTTTTTTTTAAAAAAAAAAACTCCTACCAAGACCACTAATTAAACTAAAAAGAGTTTTTCACATGGAAGAGTCCTTTTATAATTCCGTCTTCTTTCGTCTCTTTATACCATTCTCCAAACAAATTTTTTTATCTCCAATTCTCTCTAGCTTTCATTAGTTGTAGAGATAGGGAAAAAGGAGGAAGTATCAATGAAAAAAATGATTTTAGTATGGAGTAAGCAGTTGATGCCAAGAATGGGAAAGTAGTAAAAGGGCAAAAAGCTTCAAACTTTGGCTTCCCTTTTTGGCTTTTAATCAGACAAGAGATCCTTTCTAATTCAATTATATCCTTGTATAGCAAGATTTCGAAACAAATGGATGTTCAAGATATTTCCAGATAATTGATTTGAAATGAAACTTCTCGCACAATTTTCTCTTTGAGGAAAACAAAAATTAAGACACAAGATAGAACGTGTAACCTCAACTGTACGGAAGAGGTAACAAGGACGGGTGCCATCGGAAAAATCCACCTTTGACATCAAGTGATGAAAATTGAACTTAGGGTTTGAAGATGAATGAAGAACATGCAATGATAGAATGGAGAAGAAGAAGATCCCAAACTTGAGATATTTTTCTAATTGATTAATTAAGCTCCCAATCCATCTTTTATATACAAGCTATATAAACAAAATAGAATGAAAAACTAAACAACAATCTAACTAGATTCTACAGCTAGCAAGCACATGTGGTATGGGTCCTATTTACAACTTAACGAAACTCCAATAAAACTATGCCATATGTATAAGAAAATGCCATCAGGATTCAACTTATCACTACAGCTAGGGATCGATTCTCCCTTCCATCTATTTCCTTACTCTCATTTTCTCCTTTTTTCTCTTTCAATTTCTCCTTCTGTCAATATGATTTTACGTCATTTCATTGCTTTTTTCTTCCTTAATCTTACCTTTTGACTTGATCTTCTTCAAGCTATTATTCATCTCCAACAGTCCCCCACAAGCAGGCACCTTATGAACTTCTTCAACTCCAAGCTACGTAACCAAAATCTTTAACCTTGCAAAACCCAAGCTTTTGGTAAAAAGGACTGCCAGTTGCTTATTTGTTGATATGCCAAGAGGCCTAATCACACTAAGAAGAAGCTTTGCCTTACAATATGACAATCAATTTCGATATACTCAGTCCTATCATGAAATGCATGATTTTCAGTAATATAGAAGGCACTTTTTGAATATCCAAATTAAGGGGACTAGTTGTTTTTGAACTATTATTAAATCACCAAGCAGATACAAAAGCCACTACAATTCATAAGTTTTAGCATAGCCATTCCTTTATACTCAGCTTCAGTAGAACTTTTACACATTGTTGACTATTTCTTTGATCTCTATGACATAAGAGCTTTGCCAAAAAAATTAAGAAACAAGTAACTAATTTTCTAGTATCTGCACAACCAGCCCAGTCTGAATAAAATATGCAGCCAGTTACATGCTGTTATCCGATGGAAATAATAATCCTTGTCCAGGAACTGCTTTCACATACCTCAATATCCTATTTAAAGCTCTCAAATTGAAGACTATTGGCTTGTCAAGAAATTGTGAAAGCTATTGAACACCATAACTAATATCTGATCTAGTAATTGTCAAATAAAGTAATTTACCAATCAAACTCCTGTAAGCAACATTTTCTCCTAATAACTCTGAATACCCTTGTGCAATTTTAACATAAGTCTCCACTGGAGTTGCAACAGACTTACAATTAAAAAATCCAGCTATTTTAAGATGATCAAGGGCATATTTCCTCTTACTCAGAAAAATGCCTTTATCATTCCTTTAAATTTCCATTCCAAGGAAAGACTTAGCAGCACAAAGATCCTTAATTTTTAAGACCTCATGAAGAGTGTTCTTAACTTCTGTTATGGCACTGTCTTGATTGCTAATCAATACAATATCATAAACATATACTGGCAGAATGGTTAATACTTCACTTTGTTGCTTTGCAAATAAACTATAATCATGCCAAGTTTGATAAAATCCCATGGACAACAAAGTCTTGGTCAATTTTGCATTATATTGTTTGGAAGCCTGCTTAGTCCATATATTGACCTGTTCAACTTACAAACATGTCTTGCAGGAACATTGTAAACAAGTGGGGAATTCATGTACACTTCTTCGTACAAATCACCATGCAAGAAGGGATTGCTAACGTCCAATAGATGCAAAATCCACCCCCGTCTGCTACGACCCCTAGAATAAGCCTAATGGTAGTCATTTTACCCATAAGGCTAAAAGTTTCCACATAATTAATCCCATGTTGCTGTGTATGACTCTTTGTAACAAGTCTCACTTTATACCTTTCAACAGAACCATCAGACTGATTTTAACTTTATACACCGATTTCAAGCCTATAACATGTTTGCAAGGTGGTAGAGGAACAATTGTCCAAGTATTATTAGATTCCAAACCACCAATCTCCAAATGCAGAGCCTTCTCCTATTCAAGATATCCTATTGCATCTTTATAATGTTGAGGCTCATTCACTTACCCCATAGACAAAGCAAATGATCTTTGCTCTTGGGAAAAATGATCACACGTAAGAGCAGATGTAATATGATGAGGAGAGGAGATAGTACAAGTAGAAGGAAAGGTACAATCAAAGTCATGCAAATATGCAGGCACATGTTTGGTCCTTTTAAACCTCCTTAGGTTTGCAGTAAAAGAACAAGGAACAGAAGAAATAGGAATAGAAGTAGAAGGAGAAAAAGAAGGATGACAGTTATCATTATGCGAAAAAGTAGAACTAGGAGATAATGAAATACAATCATTGTCATAGGTAGCAGGATTAGAAAAACCAAGAAAGTAAGAAGAGAAATCAGTAGTAGAAGTTGAAGAGGAGGGAATGACACTAGATAGATGTTTGGAAGGAAAAATATACTCTACAAATAGTACATCTCTAGAAATAAAAAGGTTCAGAATTGGTATATCTAACAATATATATACCTTTCTTTTACAATGGAATTTCCTAGATAAACGCACTGCCTACCTCTAAAATCGAACTTTGATCTTGCATGATCAATGGTACAAGCATGGGCTGAACAACCAAATACCTTAAGGGAAGTGTAATACGGTTTGTGCTTATGCAATATTTCATAGGAAGTTTTGTTATGAATAAGAGTTGAAGGAGTAAGATTTATGAGTAAAGTTGCATGCCGAATATAGTAACCGCAATAATGAAGAGAAATAGAAGATTGATATTTAAGAGCTCTTCCTACACTTATAATATGTTGATATTTCCTTTCAACTATTCCGTTCTATAGAGGGGTGTAAATACAAGAAGTTTGATGTAGGATGCCTTTAGAAGCAAAGAAAACACGCATATGAAATTCTAGTCCATTATCGGATCTAATAATTTTGATAGTGGTTTCAAATTTATTTTCAGCATAGGCACAAAAATGTTGTAATTGTAATCTGGCTGAACCTTTATCCTTAAGAAGAAACAACCGCATATATCTACTATAATCATCAACTATGGTCAAAAAATATTTTTCACCATTAAGAGTTGGAGTACTTCTAGCCCCCCAAACATACACATGTAACAATTCAAAACATTTCTAAGTTTTGAATGAAGAATAGGAAAAGTAAGTCTATTCTACTTAGCCAAAGGACACAATGAACAATGACAATTTTCATTAGCAGAAACCTCAGAATGTTCAGGAATTACCAATTGCAATCTTAGATGATATAAATGTCCTAAACTGTAATGGCATCACGGTTTTGACACTTCTTGGGAATAAAATTGAACATAAATAGGTTGAGAACTAACAAAAGTAGGAAAAAGGAGGTTTAACAGATTGATGTATACAAGATTGAATAGACGAAAGGAAACATTTTTCTATAAATGAAATATCAAGAACATATAGATCTTGTTCCCATTTAGCCAATCCAAACCTCCTCTTGGTTGCAAGGTCCTAGACCCCAAAAGAGGTAGGATTAACCACAACTTCACAAGAATTTCAAAGTGTGAGTTTGCTCAGAGAGATAGTATTGAAGTTGAAATCAAGAACGTAAAGGGTATCTTTCAGTATTATACTAGTAATTAGATGTGTAAGTCCTTTGTGTGTAGCAGCCATGAACTATGTATTAGGCAATTATACAAACGTATTAAAGACTGGCATAAAAGAAGTAAAGTACGACATTGAATAGGTGACATGATAAGTAGCCCTAGAGTCCATAACCCAAACCTTAGAAAGAAGATGAGATCCTTTACCAATAACATCATTAGATGTAGATTGGAATCCCTACTTTGATTCACCAGGGAACCTGCAGTAGCACCCACAGTTCTTGCATGCATAGTATTATGCAATTGAATATTATTCAACAAATACAGTAGTTTGTAAAACTGCTCACTAGTAAGACTTGGAACAACTTTGTTAGTTGAATATGCTACTACTTTCTATATTAATGATCCTCCAGCAATTCATGTAGCGTATTAGCATTCTACAGTTGATAACTATGCTGAGTAACTAAATATATAGAACCTGCAGAACTTTCTCAACTCATATTTCATGCCATAATACTACCATCAAAAGCATGTCCACCATGAGTAACATTTGAACCCACATTACTGTAACAAGAACAACTTCTTGAACTATTCTTTCATTTATACCTGCTATTTGGCGAATAACCATGTTCTATGTGAAACTTGTCAATGATGCCCTGATACATTGCAAAATGTACAGAAAAATGGTTTTCTCTATCCTGGAAACCTTCTTTCTCTTGAGTTCTGAAAACTAACTCACACAGCATTCACTTATGGCATTGCAACTTCCTTATTACCGGTAACAACATCATCTATGCACTGAGTATACATCACTTGAAGTAGCACATTTCCACAACCCTGCTATATCTCATTTGTAATGGCCATGCTAAAAACTATGTTTATATTCGCCAGAGGAAAAGCTGTCAATACCCGTGACCTTACAGATTCAAAGGAATCATTAATTCCTTTCACATATTTTATCACAAATTCTACATTAACATTCTCTTTAACCTTCTTAACCACATCACAAGTACATGATGGTTGTGGGTCACATACCCAGAATGGTATGGGCCTAAGCATCAGTATCTCATCACGTACTATTTTCAGATTTGTATAATAATCATCTATACTCAAACTTCCCTGCTTCTGTGAATGAAATGTCTCTAGAGGATTTGATAGTCTATAGATGTCAGCTATGTCTTACATTTTGTCTAAATCTTTCCAGATATCACTTGCACTATTAATCATAGATTTGATTCATAGATTTGTGCAACCATATGATAACCATATCATTTGCATGCCTCTAGTAATCAAACAATTTATCACCTAGTTAGGAATTCTAACACTAGGTTTTTGTTCAATAAAACACAGTTTATTTTTTTATCCAAAAGATCTCTTTACCTCTCTGCTCGAAGTATGATAACTTGCTCCTCCTCCTAATACTGTTTCTGGCATCATTTGATGAGTGTTTTCACTTGGATGAATATAAAATGGATAATGCATATTCCATTCCAATTCTACAGCCATAACTCCGATTAACCAATCTTCAAAGTAAACCCAAAACTTTCCACCAAATGTGACTGTAAAAAGTCACCCACACAATTAGCAACATAGAACAGCAATAGCACAAACTAAAATTCTAAATAGCAATTTGTTCCAATCGCAAATATGAAATTGAAAATCAAGTTAGAAAATAAATCTCAAATTTTGGAGCTTTGATACCCTGATGAAAATTGAACTTAGGGTTTAAAGAGGAATGAAGAATGTGCAGTGATAGAATGGAGATGAAGAAGATACCAAACTTCAGAGATTCTTCTTAATGATTAATTAATCTCCTAATCCATCTTTTATATACGAGTTGTACCAACAAAAAAGAAGGAAAAACTGACAATCAATCTATCTAATTTGTAGAGCTAGCAAGAACATGTGGCATGCACCCTATTTACAACTTAAATGAAACTTCAATAAAACTGTGCCATAGGTACAAGAAAATGCCATCAGGGTTTAACTGATAACTACAGCTAGGGATCGATTCTCCCTTCCACCTATTTCCTTACTCTCATTTTCTGCTTCCTTTTTTCTTTCAAATTCTTCATCTGTCCAGATAATTTTCCTTCACTTTTATTGCTCTTTTCTTCCTTCATATTACCATTTGACTTGATCTTCTTCAAGCTATTATTCATCTTCAACATTATGGTGGCATTGAAGAGGAGTCTTTTACGGTGCCATTCTTTATGGCAACGTTTCCAAAGAAATCCTCCGGTTGCTTTCTTTATTGGCGATGTTGTCGGTGTGCAGTTTTTTTCTAGAAAAAGAGTTTGAGTTTTTTTGAAGTGAATTGAATTGCTCTAGTTATTTTGGTGATCTGGACTAGGATTTTTTTTTTTAAAAAGAGTGAGTTAATAAGTTGATAATGTGACAAAATATTAGCATATAAGTTCAGGTCCCTACATTATAAATGGAGTACTGTGCATTTGTGTGAATAATTATCTGACTTCTCAATATGTTATTCCTGTTGCGTTTCGATGTTACAACTTAATTTTCCTAAGAAAAACTTTAACTTTCAGATAAAGAGTGTTTTGAACACAGGGTTTAGGTTTCATCCCTTATGTGATTTTGGGGATTTTTTTTTTTTTATATTGATTTTCGAATTGATTTATGCTATATTGCTATGTTTGATTTTTGGAAAACTTGTTTGTATCTCTATTAGATAAGTGGTCTATTGTAGAATTAGAGGGACCAGACGAAGATCACGCTCCTAACTTAACATATTGAATTATTAGTATTATTTTTTGGATTTACACGAATGTATCGTCAAATATTGCCTTTACATTTTAAATATTTTCTTTTTATAAATTCTCACCTCTTAAGTCCATGCTTAGAAAACTCTCACTGGAAATTGATTCTAGATTGTCTTATCAGTTTATGCGGCTTATAGATTTGACCACATCACCCTGAATGACAATAATTGGAGCAATTCATGTTGCTCAAACAACAACAATAGTGCTAATGCACCCCGCTGGTGACTTTACAAACTCATTTGACCTTCCTGGACCTATACAATAATTTAAATATAATACTCCCGTGACCAGATATTCTTATAATTACTTTTGTTCGATTTAGTTGTCTTATAAATATTTTATTTACAAGAGAGGAAAATTTAAACCATACCCCTCGTAATATAATTGATTTAAGAAGGATTTCTTTTGGAAGTTCCTTTTTTGCTCCTCACGTGAATTGTGCGTAAATGAAGCTGGTGGTGAATCGAGAAAATTTAATTTGGGTGGACTATCATAAACTATATAAGTATCATAATGGCCAAAAATTATCATTTGGTATTGAGTGATTAAATTGAGCAAAGTTCAGTACAAACTTGGCAATTTTCCCATTACATTATGAGTCCCAGTGAGGTATATATATTTGTATTATTTTATATTAAGAGATCCTCCAAATGTTTTTCTTTTCCTTTGAAAATCCTTCCAAACATTTAAACTCTATTTGGATTGGTATCTAGTTTGAAAAAAAAGTGTGTTTTATTTTCATTGAGTTTTGTGAAAGTTAGATTTTTTGTGTGAGAGAGAGGGATAGGGATAAAAAAAGAGTTGAAAACTTGCTCAGGATGGATATCACAGGACAACCCACCTCTGCCATTACTTTAGAGTTTAACCCCCTAACCCTATTAGCTACTTAAGCAGTATGTTAGGGTTTTAAGGCTACTGGGTGGAGGAACCAGAAGAAAAAATGCGAAAAAAATATATGAAAGAATAATTATATGTCATAAACATATTATATGTCATAAAACAGACTCGTGAAATAGGCCTAAAACTTCCTAAAACATTAACTAATTAAAAAATATAATTATGGATGTTTTATTCCATAAACTACATAACTTGTACATTTAAGCTCCATTTCTCTAATCAAGCCATGGAGGCAGGAGAGGTAAATTTTGATGCTAGTTCAAATTTTAATTAACTTTTTTGTTTGTTTATATAAATATTGAACGCACCATTTACAGTCGCGTGAGGGATTTGACTGCAGGATATATAGACTCGTATTAATAAATTTATTGATTAATATCTACACACGTAAAAAATTAGAGGGCTTACCATTTTGATATATCCCAAATCTATGCTATCTCTTTCTATTATTTCATATTTATACGTACAAAATCCTTTTTGATGAAATGAGGAGAAACTAGTACACTTATCAGGAGAATAACAACCATTCTTCGCCAATACACAACATAAAGATACAAGTTGGATAAAGTTTTCACCGATAATGATTAAAAATCTTATTTAGAAATCTTCAAAGAAATAAGAATCACAAACACAACCTTAATCTAGTTTGGATAATTATTTCAAAAGCTTTTTATTTTTTATTCAAATCATATTTATGTTTGTCATAGAAAGAAAGAAAACAAATAGGGCTTACAATATCTTAGAACTCTACAAAACCAAAAGAGAGAAAAAAAAACTTACCTTAGTCAACCTACGTATCGTTGCTACTAATGGAAAAATGAATGAGACTTCACTGGCTTATTAATTTTTCCAAAAACCCTTATATATAATTTCCTTTACAACATTCATTACAACATCCCTAATTGCTTTTTCTTGACCTTAGCTATAGCGACTGTGAAAGCTTAGGTATGGCATCCAACTAGCTTGTGTTTCTCTAAGTTTAAAATTTTCATTCCCCATCTAATTGTTTGATTAATCAGGCTTTACGTTTAATATTTCATTTCATTGTCTTTTTTCCTCTCATCATCTCCTAAGTGATTTTTAGTATTGGTTTCTATTTGCTTATTTTCTAATTGATTTTTTGTTCGAAATGTGTGTAATTTATTGAAAACTTGTTTGAATCACTATTAGATATAACTGTACGCTTTAAAAAGATTTTTCGCATAAAAAATATATCTCCTAAAGCATTATTGTTTTAAAAAAAAAAATTTCTTTTGTTTAGGACTCTTTTACATTAAATGACAAGATAATAAATTCCCCTATCCCCTCCCCCACCAATTAATTCACACATCAGTCAATTAGATTGTATATGTGTAAGAACTAGGAAAAAGGTCTTTGAAGATGTGGGGATTTAGATATTTGCAAAAATTTTCTCAAATTTTTTCTTTGTAAATATAAGTGAATTCTTTATTTTTTTTATTGTTTTTAAAGAAGAAATGCACCTTTATGTCTAGATCGGTTGCCTGTGAAGCACCATCTATGCATTCTTATAATAATAAAATAAAATTTTGTGGGGAGAGGGATTGCCCATCTATAGGTTTTTTAATGTAATTGGCTAGGTTTCCCAAAAACTTCACTAAAATGGTCACAATTTTTTTTTTTACTTTTTAACGTGGCCATAACGCACACTCAATGTCCATTATCTTTAATGATAACACACATCGACTGTGCATTATCTCTAAGAAGTAATTAAATTCCAAACATAAGAAGTAGCATGCGTTATCATGAGGGATAACGCAGATCTCATATGCTTTTTCAAAACTACAAATATTTGTATAGATATTTAGAAAACTTGAAACATGAATAACTCTGAGATCGGAGGTTCGTTTCAAGCGTATGACCACTTGTTTTGATGTTCTCGTAAAGATAAATGCAATGGCATTGCCAAAAAGTTATCCGGACGCGTTTCGGGACAAAAAATTCTTCTCGTAAAGTCAAAAACTTTGACAGGGCATAACTTTCCTCTCGGACGTCTGATTATGGAGATCATGTGGGCATTTCGTGTATTTTCTCGAGGTCTATGCTCGGACGTCCCTTAAACGGTTTCCATCAACTGTTTCCACAAAAATTTTCTATTTTTATTTTAATATACGTTTTTGTAATTTTCTAATACTTCCTCTTTTATTAACTAAAAAATAACGGTACCAATTTGAAAATTAAATAGAGGAGCAGTCTTTCTTTTCTCTAATTAAAAATTTAAATGATTGAAGTTGTTAAATATTAGAATACCTAAATACTTTATTATTAAATTAAATCCCATGCACTTCATGTAATAACATTTCATATTAGTTTGTTGGTAAGTCATGTATGCTATTTTTCATGAGGTCAAGGGTTCAAATATCTTACAAGTTTTTTTATATTTTTTTATATTTTTTAAATAAATGAAAGAATGATGTAGCAAATAGTAAACAATCAACGTGCGTTATCTACCACATAGGATACTTACCTCATAAAATTGTAAATTAGTGATAATGCGCAATCAAGAAGCGTTATCGTCAAAGATAACGCACAATTAAAATGTTATGGCAAAAATAAAACTAAAAAAAAATTGTAGCCACTTAATTGGCCTTTTTAACAATATGGCCAATTATAGAAAAAAAACCCCATCTATATGTACAAGGTAAAAAAATTCTTGCCTTCCTCGACTCTTACAAAAAATGATTTGATAATAAACACTGAATAAATTAGAATCCTTATGAATTTTCACTCATGGCAATTCATTTAATGCTTCATTACTCCAAGCTTTTGCAAATTATCTTTTGTTTTCTTTAAAACTTCTACTTTAAAAGCTAACTAGTAATATATTTATTTGCAAAAATTAAAGCTTCAATCTCTTCACTTTTATTTGCCGATGTATTAATAGAATTTATAAGTTAGATTATCCTTCTAAAATTCCCCGAGTTTAGAATTAAACTTCCACATTTATTTTGGAGGGAGGATGTAATATTGTTTGGCATGTTACCATATTTCTTTTAGGTATAGTAAAACTTCTCAATCGAAACCTAAGTGTTGTTTAGACATAATTACACCTTTTAATAATTTTATGGGGCGAGAATTTTTATAAAAATTTTTAAACATTGAGGGTGGACGTACCTGAAGAAAGAAAGATGGAACACTGACAAAAGGAAAAGTTTACTAATGTTTTGGGAGACCATTGTATTCTCCCTTTCTTTCTATCCTTTCTGCTTTGCCCAGTGTAACCATGTTTCTAAATCAAGCAGAGGCAAAAGGATAACAAGATTCTATCCATTAGTCTGTTTGATTGGTTTGGCACAAGAAAGATTGGAGGATTATGGCGAACAATAGTGCCTATTTGATCAAAGTTTATTTTCCAACTACTACGAACCGTGATTTAGGTAATGCATTTATTTTGTTTATAATGGGTCTTCAGATATAATCTTTTAAATCAAATATTAGGCCAAGTCTTCTCTAAGTTAAAATGTTGTGTGTGGTTCTTTAGAATACTCCAGACGGAATCTAATGGGGGAGCGAGTGGGGGTTGACCTCAATATTTAAAAATTTTATTTATAAGTATTTAGCTTTTAGATTTTTTTGTACTTTTTATTTATGTATTCCTTCAAAGTTTCCCAAAATTTTTCTTCACCTCACAACTACTCGAAACCTTAATCGGGGTAAAGATTTTATTTCGTTATTTTTCCATTTTAAAAATGTTTAGGTGAAATATTTTTTTAAGTTCAAGCAGTACAGAACTAAAGGTGCACTAGGTAGGGGTGTGTTCTCTTAAAATTTGTAAAATATGTATTTATAAGTGTTTTTTTTAAATTTATAGGTATTGTATCTTTAAATTTGCCCTGAACATTTAAATATTTTCTTCATAGCGTCAAGGTTAAGTCTGAATCCATCTAGTTTTAGAAAACTCTTTCTACAACATGATTCGAACAAAATATTTTTAGCAGTTTATGTGTCTTCTGGATTTGACCAAGAGACCTGAATAACAATAGTTGGAGCCATTCGTGTTGCGGAAACAACAGCTACAATGCCTATTTATCCCGCTAGCCACTTCAAAATCTCATTTGATATCCGAGGACCTGTCTCAACAGCCATCTATGTTGATGAGTTAGGTGTGGAGGGAACTTACGAGAATTTTCTTTTGAAGGCTATGTTTGATGAGGATACAACAAAACCACCACTAGCAGAAGAACCACCAAGATCGTCAACTGATGATCTAAGATAACTACCAGCACCAACACCACCACCAGCACCAACAACTCCATGTACTTTAATGTAATTCTTATTTTTTACTTGAAGGAAACCCTATGAAGGCATACAGTTGCTTCTTGAACCTTATATTTCAATTGTTGTGTTCTATTCGACTTTGGGTTGTATGTATAATTTAGATATATTATTCTTATGACTATAAATGCTCATATCTGTGTTTGCCATACAAGAGGTATTATCAATGGGTTTGTGCATATAAAGGAGGCACTATTCAGTTATATTATATTCAAATTAATCCATATTAGACCCAGGTAGGAAAATAAGTTTTGTAAAACCCTATCATGTAACAAAACTTCATTACCCGGGACTCAAAACATTTTATTGCAGGCATTCGAACCCATTTATTGAATCAAACTAGTAACTTATTAGTGCCATAACAACTATTGTTAATTACTCACTACAGAAACATGCATAAACATACAAAAAAGCTTGATCAAGTTTTCACCTATCACACTTACGATCTTTAAAGAAATAAGAATCAATGACACGACCTTAATCTTTGTCGGGTTAATTATTCCTAAAGGTTATTGTATTCTTCCCAAAATCATATATAAATCTTTCATATAAAGAAAGAAGACAATAATGTTACCGTTATCTTTAGAAATCTCCCAAAACAAAAGCAGAGTAAAAAAATCGTACCTTAACTAATGGTCGTAAGCTTTATCATTGACAAATGGAAAAACTAATAAGACTTAGACAACTTTGCAAATTTTTGTCAAAACCCTAATATATAAGCTCTTTTACTAGCTTCATTACAATGCCATTTTGCTTCTTGTTGAACTTAAAGCTACCGCAATGGGTTTCAGTATGGACTAAGCATTTGAAACCAAGAATTGAAAAATGTGAAAAAGGCAAAACGCTACAAACTTTGGCTTTCCATTTGCTTTTTTAAGCAGTCAAGAGTTCTTTTTTAATTCAATATTGTCCTTGTGAAGCAAGATTTCAAATCAAATTGATATGCAAGATATTTCCATATAAAACAATTTATAAGAAACTTCTCATACAATTTTCTCTTTGAAGAAAAAAAATTCAAACTTAAGATAGAACGCATAGCCCCAGTTGTAGGGTTGTGAAGCAAGATTTCAAATCAAATTGATATGCAAGATATTTCCATATAAAACAATTTATAAGAAACTTCTCATACAATTTTCTCTTTGAAGAAAAAAAATTCAAACTTAAGATAGAACGCATAGCCCCAGTTGTAGGGTAGAGGTAAGGATGCTAGGGGCTATCAGAAATCTCCACCTGCAAAACGGATTTATCTCCACCTTCATCATCGAGGTGGCATTGCAGGGGAGTCTTTTGCAATGTGACTCTGTGCAAACATAGAAGATAAATTTTATGCCAAATCACACTAAAATTAATCTACATTAGACTGAGGTAGGATTACATTATTAAAAGAGTAGCAAAGTCCTATCATAAGATACAATTGTATTGACAAATGCTTACCTAGGACTCAGACCTCTGGTAACTATATATTATTAGAGATTATGACAAGATTCTAGATTTCTGAAGATGTGTCGGAAGATGCTATCAAGCCTATTCTTGTTTTTTTTTTTACTTATAAAACTTCAAGAAGCTAATAAGGTTTCGAAAAACTTAAAAACTCTTTTCTAGTGAAACTTAGGCAATCATCCTCAATTTAGCTTACAATGAGAGTCACAAGAGAAGTTGGTGCGTCAATATATATTTTTTTTTCATTCCACAATGATGATGGGAAGGTTTTAATTTTGATTTAATTTTCCCCCAACTCTTGGGCCTTTTTGCGGATTTTAGTATGAAAAAGAAAAATTATTTTCGTTGCAAAGGCTTCTCCCTTAATTGGTAACTAAGGAAAATATTATGAACAATAAACTAAAACTAAGTAAAACTCTAAAGAAAAGTTCAATTCAAACTGAGGGAAAATGTATTCCTCATATTTTAGTGAGAATAGAAAAGTTTAAGAAAAACACATGATAAGATATTTACAAAAAAATTTCAAAAAAACAAAAAAATTATTGTTTTTATATCACTTAATATATTTTTTCTAGTTTTTTTTTATCAAAGTAAGGCACACAATGATCATCTTTCTCTTTCCCTAAAACTTTATTTGCCATTTTTTTCTTTGCTTTTCTCCTTTTTTCCTCTTTTGGCCTTTCTTTTTGTTTTTCTCCCGATTACTTTTTCTTTATTTTATTCTCCAATTACTTATAATTTCTAATTAACATAAAAACTATACCTTTAACATTACTTTGCATCCTCAATAATTATCTTTCATTAAATTATTTTACACTCGTCATTTTTATTCAATTAAGGAGACAAGATTTTTTTCTATCTCTTTATTTTTATGATAGATTTATGAGTTGGATAATAATAAAATGCATCGTGGAGGAAAAGTTGACGATTGATAAAAAAAATTGAATATCATTTTGAAGCTATTAGTTAACATTAAATATTTTTCTAATACTCTAATCATTGAGGGCCCTTTTGAGATGAAAAGAGTGAAGGAAAAATAGAGAAAGAAATGTGTAAATGAATACAAAAATAAGGTAAGAAGAATATTATTCCTCTAATAAGAACCTAATTAATGTCGTAGTATGGTAGTAATAACTTTTATAGTGGAAATCTTTTTTAATTCCCACCTAAATATCCACAAAACTAACAAGAAAAACTCTATCTCTGTTTAAAAATTTATTTTTAAAGATTTCAATTTTCTTTTCCTTACTTAGGTTGGACAGAGCTATCTTCTTTATGTGCACAGTTTGGATTTTGGTATTGCCATTGATGTTGCCATCGCTTCCTCTACCGCCTATGATATTTCTCTGGATCCCTGTTGTACTCATGGTTGCTCTTATTTTATTGGCGATCACAATGCCAACTGAAATATCAAATATGCGATACCGTCCTATATATATACCCGCATTTAAAACTAAGTAGACTTTTCTTATTTAAAGCTATAAAAGTCTTTGATTAGATCTCTATAAATATAGTGGAGTTATAATTTTCAGTAAAATTAGTTTTCTTATTAAGTAGTTATGATGTTTAGTAAACTTTAAACCTCATTATTAGTTATTTTATAAGTTTTTATTTACTCATTTGATCCAACTGCATTGTAAATTTCGATTCCGCTCTTTTTCCCCTTGATCTTTTTTTCCTTTCTTTTTTTAAATATCAAGTGAGGTTATCATAGTATGTTGCAATTCTTGTAATCCTATAAAGGATTACCCCTTTCTGTGAAAGAAGAAATAACTTTGTACCGAACGTACCATTTTGACTAGACAAACACTTAAAGGCACAACTTGCTTTTGTTGCTTACTCATTATATTTGTGGTATTATAATCTGAGTTCAATTCATACGAAATATTATCCATGGAATTCTTAGAGTTATTTGTGTTACGCTTCGATGTTATGACTCGGTTTCCTCTAGATAGACTTCACTATTTGAGATAAAGAGTAGATGCACACATGGTTAGGGTTTACGGGGAGTTCATCTAAGCAGCAATTGTGCAGGAAGCTCAATCAAGTTAGGTATGTACTGGGAGTTTGGAACAACTCATTAGGGAAACACTAGACAATTGAGCTAAATGTATTTTTTCACATTGTTATTATAGTTTTTTATGAATGATTTTGCACATGTGTTGACTTTGTATTTACTGTTATGTTTTATACATCAAACACAATATATATCATAAATATAAACTCGTAAGACAACATAATTTCTTGAAACAAAAACTAATTAATAAGAATAATTGTAGAGTTTGAATTCCAAAAATCATAGACTTAAACTTACCATTTAGTCTCCACACCTCCAAAGAAAAAAATGTGTCCAATCCTTCCACATAGGAAAGGCAAATTTGTATGCCGGTTCAAATTTTATTAACTATTTATGTTTCTTTATACAAATATGAAAGTCACATTTGATAGTGTAAAATATGCACAAACAAGATAAAGGAATATAGATGTTAGATAAAGTTTTCACTGACAACACATAAAGATCTTAAAAGAAATAAAAAAAACAAGAGAATTATTCTTGCTTGCGTTTATTTTTTCTCCAAATCATATATACATTTATTGTAGAAAGAATGTAGAAAATAAGGTTAATATTATCTTTTAAACTCAACTAAACAAAAGCAGGGTGAGAAAAGACTTATTTTCAGAAACCTATACCTGCATGTTGACAAATCGCACAGTAAATCACTCTTTGTTGACTTTAACTAAACAAAAGAAGGGAGAAAAAAAAATTTACCTTCGCATTGCATGTTGACATATGCCACAGTAAATCACTCTTTTTTGGCTTAACTAATTTCTTAAACAATCCTATTATATAATAACTTTTTCTTCTGCGGTGGACGGCTCTCAAGAAAAGGTTATTGATCTCTGAAATAGTTGTGAAGGACTTGGAGAATGGCATCTATTTGGTTTACATCTCTGTAAGTTGAATTGATTTTTTTATTTTTCTCATTTGATTGTTTGATTGAATATAGGGTTCGTTATCTCTAATGTGATTTTGGTGATTAGTTTGTTTATTAATTTTCTAATTGACTTTCTGGAAAATTTGTTTAGCTCTGTATAAAAAATAAGTGTAGCTACAAATTCATGAACTTAACTTTTGTTGGAAGCACAATTTTATGTGTTAAAGCTTTAAGTTTTCAATTTTCCTTTTTGGTTACTCATTTTCTTTTGTTTTATCATATGATAAGCCAAATAATTTTCTCCCTAAAACCTTATTCACTCATTAATTAGTCAATTAATTAGTGCATATGTAAGTAATTGGGATTCCTAATTAAGTGCATTGATGATTTGGGGATTTAGATTTTTTAAAAGATTTTATAAAGTATTTATTTTATTACTTAAGGTCAATTAGAAAATACTTTTTGGTCGTTCAAATACAATTGATGCACTTTTTTTAAAGAAAAAATGCTCCTTAAGATCTAGGCTAGTTGTCTTCTAATTATCAACATGTGTACATTCTTATACCAATAAAAGAAAATTTTATGGGGAATGTGATAACCTATTTTTATATTCAAGGTAAATAAATTTTTCGCCTTCCTCTACTCTCACGGTAGTGAATTAGATTAGATTTGCTCATGAATTTGTATATGTAGCAATATATTAGTTATTGTTTCTCCTAATCCAATATTTTACAAATCTATCTTTCATTTTTGTTAAAACTTTTATATTTTGGACTCATAATTATCATAACAAATTGGAACTTATTTCATATTTGGCAGAGGCAGCAGGATGTGAGGTCCTATCCATTAGTTTGTTTGACTGGTGTGGCACAAGAAAGGCTGGAGGGATTTTCTCTACACATTGTGGAGATTATATCAAACAACGATGCCTACTGGATAAAAGTTCATCTCCCCATCACTAGGAAAGTTGATTTGGGTAACGCTTCTCTGTGATACTATTTGATTCAAATATTTATAAGGACAAATGATTTTTGAATTCAAATATTGCCTAGATATGGTTCTTTTGAAAATTAAAGGACAAAATGAAATAAGCGGGCGAAGGGTGAACCCTATATTTTGAAATTTGCTTTATAATTTTTATGAGCGTTATAGATTTTTTGGTCATTTCTTTTTAATTTTTGCAACCACTATTTTAAATTTTTTTTGTATCAGAACTGCTAGGAACGTTGATGTGGGTAAGTTTTAATTAATTTGGTTATTCATCCATATTCAAATACTTAGGCCAAATATTTTTCTACACTTAAATAATGTGGTCTACGGCAAAACTAAAGGGGCACAAACAATCGTTCTGCTACTATTATTAAAATATTATTTATTAGTATTCATTTTTTTCATTCATACGAATTCATCTTAAAATATTGCGTCCACATTCTAAATATTTTCTTCAAATAAATTTTTACTTCTTAAATCTATCTCTAGAAAACTCGCATTGTGCTTGGAAAGAAAAAAAAAGGGGAAAAAAAACCCTCATCTAAAATTATTCTAACAAGATTGTTTTATCAGTTTATGTGGCTCATAGGTTTGACCACATCACCTGAATAACAATACTGGGAGCAATCCGTGTTGCTCAAATAACAATAACAATGCCAATGTACCCTCCTAGCCTTTTCATAATCTCACTTGATCTCCCTGGAGTTGTGTCAACAGCCATCCATTATGCTAAGTTAGGTGATCAAGAGGGAACTTATGAGAATTTTCTTTTAAAGGCTGTTTTTTTATGAAGATGCGTCATTGCCACCACTGCCAGAAGAAGCAACACAACCACCGGCGCTAGCACCAACGCCGCTGCCACCACCAACACAAACAACACCAACATCTACTTGAGCTTGAACATTTTTCCTATTATGTCCTTGAAGGAAGTCATAAGAATGCATTGTTGCTTCCTGAAACCTACATTGCTATATTGTTACACATTCTTGGGGGTCTATGAATAAATTAAATAAAATACTTTCATGACCATATATACTTATAAATATTTTTGAAGGAATTAGTTATTTTATTAGTAAAACCATGAGGTACTCAAAGTGAGTATGCAAACGTAGGAGGTAAAACTTCAAGCCGTATCGTACTTCAATTAATTCACATTAGAGTAAGGGAGGATTACAAGAGTGGCAAAGTCGTATCATAAGACACTACTGCATTGACTTATACTTACCCATGGTTCAAACTTTTTGAAACTATATATTACATCTCACTGTATATGTTAATTTAATAAAACACCGAGTACAAACTTTTGGTAACTATATGTTCATCGCTTAAGTATAGTCTAATGCATTTACTTGTAGTATTCTATCTGGTTTCCAACATCCAATTGCTTTAATAATCTTCAATTTCTTCAACAACTTTCCTTTCATGGCCTAAATTTTCTCTGATATAAAGTTGGAATCTGCAAGATTTTTATACAAGAAAGTGGAATTAGATTGAAGAGAGAGAAAAGGGTTTCAAAGCTTTTGGTCTGAATCTAAAAGAAATGGGAAAGAAACAAATCAGAAAGTAGAGTATCCCAGAGAGAGGGTAGGAAGGAAAGAGAAGAAGGGAATAAGAAAAAAACAAAAAGAAAAACTTGAGGCGGAGGTGGGGTAGGAGGAGGTAGTGCTGGTTGTGGAGGATTGAGAGTGGGGATTTAAAGCAGCGATGACGGTGATGACATGGAGGAGGGAGGGGGAAGGGAGAAGAAAAGAAGAGGAAAAAAAGATGAAGAAAAAAATTAAAAAATGCCGGAAAATACTTTGTGTTCATTTTGACCCTAAAGAGCGTAAACTTATCATTTACTCCATTTTAAATAGTCATTTGAAAATCAGTCTGATTCTGCCTTTAAAGTGGTGGTAGGGAATGAATTGGCCGAATCTAAAAAGGTGGAGGATTCTTAAATCTAATAATAAAAGTGGGGGACTGAAGAGTTGAAGTATAAATATATGCGGCTACTATAGGCTATTTTCTCGTATTTTCTTTCAAAATATGCCTTGTTTTTAATTAATACTTGTGCATAAGTCCAAAACCCTTTATATTTCTGATTGGTGGGAGTAGTAGACGTATAAGTTCTGGTATAATTAGCTACCTTGTTAAGTAGTTACAATGTACGGTACACTTTGTAGGTCATTAATAGTGATTTTACATATTTTTATTTACTCATTTGATGCAAGTATATTATTGTTTACTCAGTGCATTTTTAACATTTATCATCTTAATGTATAGTTCATACGAAATAGGAAAATTCTAATATGGACCAAGTCCATATATAGGGACCTGGACCTGTTTGCTAATATTTTGCCATATCATCAACTGATTAGCTCACTTTAAAAAAAAAAAAAAAAAAAAAAAAAAAAAAAAAAAGCTCCTACCAAGACAGCTAATTAAACTAACAAGAGTTTTCACATGGAAGAGTCCTTTTATAATTTTGTCTTCTTTTGTCTCTTGATACTGTTCTCCAAACAAATTTTTCATCTCCAATTTCTCTAGCTTTCATTAGTTGTAGAGAGAAGGAAAAAGGAGGAAGTATCAATAGACAAATGGGTTCTAGTATGGACCAAGCAGTTGATGCCAAGAATGGGAAAGTAGGATATGGGCAAAGAGCTTCAAAATTTGGCTTCCCGTCTATGTTTTTAATCAGACAAGAGATCCTTTATAATTTAATAATGTCCTCATATAACAAGATTTCAAAACAAATGGATGTTCAACATATTCTCAGATAATCAACTTAAAATGAAAATTCTCGTACAATGTTCTCTTTGAAGAAAACAAAAATTTAGACTTAAGATAGAACGTGTAGCCTCAGCTGTAGGGAAGAGGTAACGAGATTGGGTGCTGTCGGAAAACTCCACCTTCGTCAAGTGATGAAAATTGAACTTAGGGTTTGAAGATGAATGAAGAACATATAGTGATAGAATGGAGAAGACGAAGATACCAAACTTTAGATATTTTTCTTATTGATTAATTAAGCTCCTAATCCATCTTTTATATACAAGCTGTGTAAACAATATAGAATGAAAAACTAACAATCTAACTAGATTGTACAGCTGCTAGCAAGCACATGTACTACGTGCCCTATTTACAACTTAAATGAAACTCCAATAAAATTGTGCCATATGTACAAGAAAATGCTGTTTGGATTCAACTTATCACTATAGCTAGGGATCAATTCTCCCTTCCATCTATTTCCTTGCTCTCATTTTATGTTTTTTTTTTTTTCTCTTTGAGTTTCGTTCTTCTGTTAATATGATTTTACTTCATTTTCATTGTACTTTTTTCCCTTAATCTTCCCTTTTGACTCGATCTTCTTCAAGCTATTATTCATCTCCAACAGCCCCCCACAACCAGGCACCTTATGGACATCTACAACTCCCATCTACGTAACCAAAATCTTGAACCTTGCAGAACCTAAGCTTTTGGTAAAAAGGTCTGCCAGTTGTTTATTTGTGGATATGCCAAAAGGCTAATCACACTAAGAAGAAACTTTGCCCTTACAATATGACAATTAATATGCTCAGTCCTATCCGAAAAGACAAGATTTTCAGTAATATAGAAGGCACTTTTTGAAGCAACGAAATAAGAGGACCACTTGTTTTTGAACTATTCCCAAATCACCAAGCAAATACAAAAGCCACTACAATTCATAAGTTAGCATAGCCATTTCCTTAGACTCAGCTTCAACAGAACTCTTACACATTGTTAATTGTTCCTTTATCTCTATGAAATAAGACCTTTGCCAAGAAAAACATAAAAGCTAGCAACTGAATTTCTAGTACCTGCACAACCAGACCAGTCTGAATCAAAACATGCAGCCAGTTGTATGATGTTATTCGATGGAAGTAATAATCCTTGACCACGAACTGCTTTCACATACCTTAATATCCTATTTAAAGCTCTTAAATGGGAAACTGTTGGTTGTCAAGAAATTGTGAAAACTATTGAACATCATAACTAATATTTCATCTAGTAATTGTCAAATAAAGGAATTTACCAATCAAACTCCTATAAGCAACATTTTCTTCTAATAACGTTGAATCCCTTTGTGCAATTTTAACATAAGTCGCCATTAGAGTTGCAACAGACTTACAATTAAAAAATCCAGCTATTTCAAGAAGATCAAGGGCATATTTCCTCTGATTCAGAAAAATGCCTTTATCATTCCTTTAAATTTCCATTCCAAGGAAATACTTAGCAGCACCAAGATCCTTAATCTTGAAGAACTCATGAAGAGTGTTTTTAACTTCTGTTATAGCACTGGCTTGATTGCTATTCAATACAATATCATCAACATATACTAGCAGAATGATTAATACTTCACCTTGTTGCTTCACAAATAAAGCAAAATCATGCCAAGTTTGATAAAATCCCATGGACAACAATGTCTTAGTCAATTTTGCATTCCATTGTATGGAAGCTTTCTTAGTCCATATAATGACATGTTCAACTTACAAACATGACCTGCAGGAACATTATAAACAAGTGGAGAATTCATGTAAACTTATTCATAGAAATCACCATGCAAGAAGGAATTGTTAATGTCCAATAGATGCAAAATCCACCCCATGGCTGTTGTAACCCCTAGAATAAGCCTAGTGGTAGTCATTTTAGCCACAGGGCTAAAATTTTCCAAATAATTAATCCCATGTTGTTGTGTATGACACTAAGCGACAAGTCTCACTTTATACCTTTCAATAGAACCATCATACTAATTTTAACTTTATATACCCATTTCCATCCTGTAACGTGTTTGCCAGGTTGTAGAGGAACAATTGTCCAAGTATTATTAGATTCCAAAGCACCAATCTCCAAATGCATAGCCTTTTCCCATTCAAGATATCCTATTGCATCCTTATAATATTAAGGCTCATTCACTGACCCTATAGGCAAACCAAAAGATCTGTGCCCTAGGGACAAATGATCACAGGTAAGAGCAGATGCAATATAGTAAGAAGAGGAGATAGTAGAAGTAGAAGGAAGGGTACAATCAAAGTCATACAAATGTGCAAGCACATGTTTGGTCCTTGTAGACCTTCTCAAGTCTGCAGTAGAAGAACAAGGAACAGAATAAATAGGAAGAGTAGTAGAAGGAGAAGTGGAAGGATGACAGTTATAATTATGCGAAGAAGTAGAAGAAGGAGATAATGAAATACAATCAGTGTCATAGGTAGCAGGATTAGAAAAACCAGGAAAGTAAGAAGAAAAATCAGCAGTAGAAGTTGAAAAGGAGGGAATGATACTAGATAGATGTTTGGAAGGAAAAATGTACTCCCCAAATAGTTCAGAGTGGGTATATCTAACGATATATATAACCTTCTTTTACTATGGAATTTCCTAGATAAACACACTGCCTACCTCTAGGATCAAACTTTGTTCTTGCATGATCAATTGTGCAAGCATGGCTAAACAACCAAATAACTAAGAGAAGTGTAAGATGGTTTATGCTTATGAAATATTTCATGGGAAGTTTTGTTATGAATAAGAGGTGAAGGAGTAAGATTTATGAGTAAAGTTGCATGCCTAATACAGTAACCCCAGTAACTAAGAGAAATAGAAGATTGATATTTAAGAGCTCTTCCTACAGTTAGAATATGTTGATCTTTCCTTTCAACTATTCCTTTATGTTGAGAGGTGTAAACACAAGAAGTTTGATGTAGGATGCCTATAGAAGCAAGGAAAACACGCATATGAAATTCTAGTCCATTTTCAAATCTAATGATTTTGATAGTGGTTTCAAATTTCTTTTCACAATAGGCATAAAAATGTTGTAATTGTAATCTGGCTGAACCATTATCCTTATAAAGACACAACCTCGTATATCTACTATAATCATATACTATGGTCCAAAAATATTTTTTCACCATTAACAGTTGGAGTACTTCTAGGCCCCAAAATATCCACATGCAACAATTCAAAACATTTATGAGTTTTCAATGATGAATAGGAAAAGTAGGTTTATGCTGCTTAGACACAAAGGATGCACTGAACAATGACAATTTTCATTAGCAGAAATCTTAGAATGTTTAGGAATTACCAATTGCAATCTTGGATGATATAAATGTGCTAACTTGTAATGCAGCAATAGTTTTAACACTTCTTGGGAATAAAATTGAACATAACTAGGTTAAGAACTAACAAAAGTAGCAGCAAAAGCAAGTTTAATAGACTGATCTATAAAAGGTTGAATAGAAGAAATGAGACATTTTTCTATAGATGAAAGATCAAGAACATATTGGTCTTGTTCCCATTTAGTTGATGCAATCCTCCTCTTGGTTGCAAGGTCCTGGACCACAAAAGAGGTAGGATTAACCAGCACTTCACAAGAAATTTTTAAGTCTGAGTTTTGTCAGAAAGATAAGATTGAAGTTGAAATCAGGAACATAAAGAACATCTTTCAGTATTATACTAGTACTGAGATGTGTAATTCCTTTGTGTGTAGCAGCCACGAACTGTATATTAGGCAATTATACAAAAGTATTACAGACTAGCATAAAAGAAGTAAAGTATGATGTTGAACAGGTGACATGATAAGTAGCCCTGGAGTCCATAATCTAAACCTTAGAAAGAAGATGACTTGTAACATCATTAGATGAGATCGGATTCCCTAGTTTGATTCACAAGGGAACTTGTAATAGCACTCACAGTTCTTGCATGCATAGCATTATGCAATTGAGTGTTATTCAACAAATAGAGTATTTTCTCAAACTGCTCACTAGTAAGACTTGGAACAACTTTGTTAGCTGAATGTGCTACTACTTTCTGTATCAATGATGCTCCAACAATTCGTGTAGCGAATTAGCATTTGGCAGTTGATAACTATGCTGATTAACTAAATTAATAGAACCTGCAGAATTTTCTCCACTCATATTTCTTGCCATAATACTACCATCAAAAGCATGTCCACCATGACTAATATTTGAACCCACATTATTGTAACAAGAACCACTTTTAGAACTATTCTTGCCTTTATACTTGCTATTTATTGGATAACCATGTTTTTTGTAACACTTGTCAATGGTATGCTTTGATCCATTGAAGAATGTGCAGAAAAATGGTTTTCTCCATCGCGCAAAACCTTCTTTCCTTTTAGTTCTGAAAATTAAATCCCACAGCATTCACTTATGCATTACAACTTCCTTGTTACTATTAACAACATCACTTATGCACTGACTATACATCACTTGAGGTGCACATTTCCCCAACTCTGCTATATCTCATGTCTAATGGCTATGTTAAAAACTATGTTTAGATTTGCCAGAGAAAAAGTTGCCAATACCAATGACCTTATATATTCAAAGGAATCATTCATTCCTTTCACATACTTTATCATAAATTCTACATTGACATTCTCTCTACCCTTCCTAACCACTTCACAAGTACAGGCTGGTTGTGGATCACATACACAGATTGGTATGGGCTTGAACATCAGTATCTCATCACATACTACTTTCGGATTTGTATAATAATCATCTACACTCAAACTTCCCTGCTTCTGTGAATGAAATGTCTCTAAAAGATCTGATAGTCTATAGGTGTAATTTGTGTCTTACATTTGGTCTAAATCATTCCAAATATCTCTAGCACTATTAATCATAGATTTGATTCATAGATTTGTGCACCCATATGATAACCATATCATTTGCCTCCCTCCAGTAATGAAACAAGTCATCACATAGTTAGGAATTCTAATACTACATTTTTCTTTGATAAAACACAGTTTATTTTTTTATCCAGAAGATCTCTTTACCTCTGCTCCAAGTATGATAATTTGCCTCTCCTTCTAATACTGTTTCTGACATCATCTGATTGAGTGTTTTCACTTGGATGAATATAAAATGGATAATGCACATTCCATTCCAATTTTACAGCCATAACTCCAATTACCTAATCTTCATAGTTAACTCAAAACTCTTCACCAAATATGACTGTAAAATGTCACCCACACATTCAACAACATAGAAGAGCAACACCACGAAATAAAATTCTAAACCGCCATCTGTTCCAATCACAAATATGATATTGAAAATCAAATCAGAAAATAAATCTCCAATTTTGGAGCTTTGATACCCTAATGAAAATTGAACTTAGGGTTTGAAGAGGAATGAAGAACGTGCAGTGATATAATGGAGAAGAAGAAGTTACCAAACTTGAGAGATTTTTCTTAATGATTAATTAATCTCCTAATACATCTTTTATATACAAGCTATACCAACAAAAAAGAAGGAAAAATTTACTCACAATATAACTTTTATATACAAGCTATACCAACAAAAAAGAAGGAAAAAGTTACTCACAATATATCTAATTTGTAGAGCTGGCAAGAACATGTGGCATGAACCCTATTTACAACCTAAATAAAACTCCAATAAAACTATGAAATAGGTAGAAGAAAATGCCACCAAGATTTAACTAATCATTATAGCTAGGGATTGATTCTCCCTTCTACCTATTTCCTTACTCTCATTTTCTGCCTCCTTTTTTGCTTTCAATTGCTTCATCTGTCCAGATGATTTTCCTTCATTTTCATTGCTCTTTTCTCCTTCATATTACCGTGTGACTTGATCTTCTTCAAGCTATTTATTCATCTTCAACATCATGGTGGCATTGCAGAGGAGTCTTTTGCATTGCCATTCTTTATGACAATGTTTGTTGAGAAATCCTCGGTGGCTTTCTTTGTCGGCGGTGTTGTTGGCGTGTTTTTTTTTTTTCTAGAAAAAAAGTTTTAGTTTTTTTAAGTGAATTGAATTTCTCTAGTTATTTTGGTGATCTGGATTAGGACTTTTTTCCCAAAAAAGAGTGAGTTAATAAGTTGATAACGTGGCAAAATATTAGCCTATAGGTGAAGGTCCCTATACATGGACCCGGTTTGTATCGAAATTTTTCTACGAAACATTGTACATGTAGTATTATGCATTTGTGTAAATAATTATTTGACTTCTCAGTATGTTATTCATGTTGCGTTTCAATGTTACAACTCGATTTTCCCATGACAAACATTTACTTTGACATAAAGAGTGTTTTGAACACATGGTTTGGATTTTCAACCCTTATGTGATTTTGTGATTGTTTTTTTTAATTTATTTTCGAATTGATTTATGCTTCAATCCTATGTCAGATTTTCGGAAAACTTGTTTTTATCTCTATTAGATAACTGGTCTATTGCCGAACTACAGGGGCTAGACGACGAATACGCTCCTAACTTAACATATTGATTTATTAGTATTATTTTTTCGACTTACAAGAATTTATCTTCAAATACTGCCTTTAGTTTTTAAATATTTTCTTGTTATAAATCCTCACCTCTTAAGTCCATGCTTAGAAAACTCTCATTGTAAAGTCATTCTAGATTGTCTTATCAGTTTATGCGGTTTATAGATTTGACCACGTCACCCGAATGACAATAGTGGGAGCAATTCATATTGCTCAAACAACAACAGTAGTGCTAATGTACCCTGCTAGCCACTTCACAAATTCATTTGACCTTCCTGGACCTATATAATAATTTAAATATAATACTTTCATGACCAGATATGCTCCTAATTGCTTTTGTACGATGTAGTTGTCTTATAAATATTTTATTTACAGGAGAGGAAAATTTAAAGCATACCCCTCGTAATATAATTGATTTAAGAAGGATTTGTTTTGGAAGTTCCTTTTTTGCCCTTTACGTTAATTGTGCATGAATGGAGCTGGTAGTGAATCGAGAAAATTTTAATTGGTTGGACTATTGTAAAATATTTAAGTATCATAATGGCCAAAAATTATTATATGGTATTGAGTGATTAAATGGAGCAAATTTTAGTACAAATTTGGTAATTTTCCCTTTACATTATGAGTCCGGGTGAGGTATATATTTGTATAATTTTATATTAAAAGATCCTCCAAATCTTTTTCTTTTCTCTTGAAAATCCTTCCAAAAATTTAAACTCTATTTGGATTGGTATCTAGTTTGACAAAAAGTGTGTTTTATTTTCATTGAGTTTGGTAAAAGTTAGATTTTTGGTGAGAAAGAGAGGGATAGGGGTCAAAACAAAAAATGAATAAAGTTATTAAAAAAAAAAGAGTTAAAAACTTGCTCACGGTGCAGATGAAAGGGCAACCCGCCGATGCCATTACTTTAGAGTTTAACCCCCTAACCCTGTTAGCTACTGAAGCAGTATATTAGGGTTTTAAGGCTACTATGTGTAGGAACCAGAAGAAAACATGGGAAAAATATATGAAAGAATAATTATATGTCATAAACATATTATGTCATAAACACAAACTCGTGAAATTAGCCTAAAACTTCCTAAAACATTAACTAATTAAAAATTATAATTATGGATGTTTTATTCCAAAAACTACACAACTTGTACATTTAAGCTCCATTTCTCTAATGAAGCTAGCACTTTCAAACGGGCCAAACCGTACCGGATCGGACCAGTCCGCATCAAGCCCGTGCTTAAATGATCAAGTTCGAGCTCATTTTTTACGAGCCTAAATTATATTAATCCATATCCGCCCGCAACTAGCTCACGGGCTTGACCAAAAAAAAAATAAGAAACAAAATATTTTATAAGAATTTCAAAACCAGCTTCTGCCTTCTACTTCTACTCAACCAACCAAATCCTCTGAACTTTTCACAGCTCAAAAACAAACTTGCAGATTTATAATTTATCATCAAACCAATCTACATCTCCGAGTAATAACAAATAAAATAAAAAATAGTAAAAAACAATTACAATTACAATATTAAACAATTACAATTACATTATTAATTAGTCTAAGAGTAAGAGACTACAATCTCAGCTGTCAACAAGCAGTAGTACCGGAATTTCGCCTTCTTCAACTAATGAATATAGCACCGTTGATGCGTCATTTTTTCCCTGAAAATTTTCATTTTCTAGAAGATTTGCTCCAATAGTCTATACTTGGATGACCATGTGATAGTGTATATTGGCGTGTGTGCGGCATCGGCAGCGTGAGAAGAAGGAGGGGTAAAGAATGGAGTGAAGAGGAAGATAGGGAAGCAGGAGAGAACAGAGAAGCTTGATGGCGAAGAAGAAGAGGAAGAAGAAGAAGAGGAGAAGAAGAAGAACTAAAGGGGACAGTGGCTACGTGAGAAGAAGAAGAAGATTAGAAGAAAAAGGGGTAAAGAAGGGAGCGAAGAAGAGGAAGATGGGGAAATAGGCAGGAGAGGAGCTTGATGGTAAAGAAGAGGAAGAAGAAGAGGAGAAGAAGAAGCGGTAGCACCAACTGAGAGAGAGTGAGTGAGTAGCTGTGAAAGAAGAGATTGAAATGAATGAAAAAGAAGAGAAATACTAAACCCTAAAAAGAAAAACAGGGGGGACCAGCCAGTGAACTGGACTGGACCAGACCGCAAAAACCCACAACAAAAATGGTCTAGTCTGGATCGAACTCATTTTTTATGGGCCTAAAATTATAAATCCATATCCGCCCATATAGCGGAGGGTCCGGACCAGCCCGTGTTGATAATGCTAAATCAAGCCATGGAGTCATGACAGTTAAATTTTGATACTAGTTCAAAGTTTAAATAACTTTTTTGTTTGTTTATATAAATATTGAACCCACCATTTACAGCCGCATGAGGGATTTTATTGTACGATTTATACTTTCTTACTAATAAATTTATTGATTAATGTCCACACATAAAAAATCAGAGGGCTTGCCACTTTTGAATATGAACTGACTCTAATAGGATTTTGTACGTATAAATATGAAATAATAGAAAGAGATAGCATAGATTTGGGATATATCAAAATAACAAGGACCTTTTGATGAAATGAGGAGAAACTAGTACACTTATGAGGGAAATAATGACTAGTGTTCGTGAATACACTACATAAAGATACAAGTTGGATAAAGTTTTCATCGATAATGATTAAAAATCTTCAACGAAATAAGAATCACAAACACAACCTTAATTTGGTTTGGATGATTATTTCAAAAGCTTACTATTTTTTTCTCAGATCATATTTATGTTTGTCATAGAAAGAAAGAAGACAAATATGGTTTACAATATCTTTTGAACTCTACGAAACAAAAAGAGGGGAAAAAAACTTACCTTAATCAACCTACGTATCTTTGCTACAAATGGAAAAATGATTGAGAATTAGTGGGCTTTATTAATTTTTTCAAAAACCCTCATATATAATCTCCTACACAACATTCATTACAACCCCATAATTGCTTTTTCTTGACCTTAGCTATACCGACTGTGAAAGCTTCGGTATGGCAGCCAACGAACTTTTGTCTCTGTAAGTTTAAAATTTTCATTCCTCATCTGATTGTTTGATTGATCAGGCTTTATGTTTAATATTTTATTTCATTGTCTTTTTTCCTCTCATGATCTCCTGAGTGATTTTTGTTATTGGTTTCTATTTTTTTTATTTTCTAATTGATTTTTTGTTTCAAATGTGTGAATTTATTAAAAACTTGTTTGAATCTCTATTAGAAATAACCATAGGTTTTAAAAGGATCTTTTCCATCTAAATTATGTCTCCTAAAGCATTATTTTTTTTCTAAATTTTCTTTTGTTTAGGACTAGTTTACATTAAGGTTTTATAAAATGACAAGACTAATAAATTCCCCTAAACCCCCCTCCCCCCACCAATTGATTCACTCATCGATGAATTAGATTGTGCATGCGTAAGAAGTAGGAAACAGGTCTTTGAAGATGATGGGATTTAAATTTTTGCAAAGATTTTCTCAAGTTTTTTTCTTTGTAAATATAGGTGAATTCTTTAGCCTTTTTTTTATTGTTTTTAAAGAAGAAATGCATCTCTAGATCTAGATCGGTTGCCTATGAGGCACCATCTATGCATTCTTATAATAATACAATAAAATTTTGTGAGGAGCGGATAGCCCATCTATATATACAAGGTAAATGATTTCTTGCTGTGTTACAAAAAATGATTTGATAATAAACACTGAATAAATTAGAATCCTCATGAATGTCTACTCATGGCAAATCATTTAATGCTTCATTTCTCCAAGCATTTACAAATTATCTTTCGTTTTCTTCAAAACTTCTACTTTAAAAGCTAATTAGTAATATATTTATTTGCACAAATTAAAGCTTCAATCTCTTCACTTTTATCTGCCAATGTGTTAATAGAATTTATACCTAAGATTACCTTTTTAAAATTCCCAAAGTTTAGAATTAAACTTCAACATCTATCTCGTAAGGAGGATGTATTATCGTTTGGCATGTTACCATATTTCTTTTAGTTATAGTACAACTTCTCAATCGAAAACCTAAGTGTTGTGTGCAGACGTACTTGAAGAAAGATGGAACACTAATAAAAGAAAAATTTTACTAATGTTTTAGGCGACCATTGTATTCTCCCTTTTGTTGTATCCTTTCTGCTTTAGCTAGTTTAAAGCCTCAAACTTTGGCTTCCCATTTCTTTTTTAAATCAGTCAAGAGTTCCTTTTTAATTTAATATTGTCCTCGTGAAGCAAGATTTCAAATCAATTTGATATGTAAGATATTTCCATATAAAGCAATTTAAAAGAAACTTCTCGTACATTTTTCTTTTTGAAGAAAAAAATTTCAGACTCAAGATAGAACGCATAGCCCCAGCTGTAGGGCAGAGGTAAGGATGCTGGGTGCTGTCGGAAATCTCTACCTGCAAAGGGGATATATTTCCACTTTCGTTATCGAGGTGGCATTGCAGGGGAGTCCTTTGCAATGTGACTCTATGCGAACGTAGGAGGTAAATTTAAGCCATATTACACTAAAATTAATCTACATTAGAGTAAGGTAGGATTACATTATTACAAGAGTGGCAACGTCTTATCATAAGATACAATTGCATTGACTCATGCTTACCCAAAACTCAGATCTTTGGTAACTATATACTATTAGTGAGAGTGACAAGATTCAACATTTTTGAAGATGTTTTGGAAGATTCTATGAAGCCTATTCTTTTGTTTTACTGATAAAACTTCAAGAAGCTAATAAGGTTTTGAAAAACTTAAAACTCTCTTTTAGTGAAACATTGGGCAATCATCCTCGGTATAGCTTACAACGAGAGTCACAAGAGAAGTCAGTGCATCAATTAATTTTTCATTCCACAATGATGATTGTAAGGTTTTAATTTTCTTTTAATTTCCCCCAAATCTTAGGCCTGTTTGTAGATTTTAGTGTGAAAAAGAAAAAATATTTTTGTTACAAAGGTTTTTCCCTTAATTGGTAACTAAGGAAAATATTATGAATAACAAACTAAAACTAAGGAAAACTCTAAAGAAAAGTTCGATTCAAACTGAGGGAAAAAGTTTTTCTCATATTTTAGTGAAAATAGAAAAAGTTGAAGAAAAAGGTATGATAACATATTTTCAAAGAATTTTTAAAAACAAAAAAAATTTTTTTTTTATCACTTAATATATTTTTTCTAGTTTCTTTGGATGAAAGTAAGAAACACAATGGTCAACCTTCTTTCTCTTTCCCTAAAACTTTAATTGCCATTTTTGTTCGCTTTTCTCCCCTTTTCCTTTTTTGGCCGTTCTTTTTATTTTTCTCCAGATTACTTTTCCTTTATTTTATTCTCCAATTACTTATAATTTTTAATTAACGTAAAAACTATACCTTTAAAATTACTTTGCTTCCTCAATAATTATCTTTCCATTAAATTACTTTATACTCGTCCTCTTTATTCAAATAATGAAACAAAAGTTTTTTTATCTCTTTATTTTTAAGATAGATTTACAAGTTGGATAGTAATAAAATGTATCATGGAGAAAAAGTTGACGATGAATAGAAAATTGAATATCATTTTGAAGTTATTAGTTAACATTAAATATTTTTCTAATACCCTAATCATTGAAGCGCTTATGAAAACAATGGAGGGAAAAAAAAAAGAAAAAATTTGTAAATGAATACAAAAATAAGGCAAGAATAACATTATTTCTCCAATAAAAACCTAATTAATGTCAGTAGTTTGGTAGTAATAACTTTTATAGTGGAAATAGTATCTTTTTTCACTATTTTCCTTTTCCATTTCCGTCCAAAAATCCACCAAACTAACAAGAAAAACTTTATTTCTGTTTAAAAATTTATTTTTAAAAGTTTCAATTTTCTTTTCCTTAGGCAGGAGAGAGCTAGCTTCTTCATGTGTGCGGTTTGATTTTGGTATTGCCATTGATGTTGCCACCGCTTCCTCTACTGCCTATGATATTTCTCTAGATCCCTGGTGCACTCATGGTTGCTCTAATTTTATTGGCGATCTCAATGCCAACTGAACTATCAAATGTGCGATACCGTCCTATATATACCCATATTTAAAACTAAATAGACTTTTCTTATTTAAAGCTATAAAGTCGTTGATTTGATCTCTATAGATATAGTACAGTTATAAGTTTTGTTAAAATTAGTTTGCTTGTTAAGTAGTTATGATGTTTGGTAAACTTTGAACCTCATTATTAGTGGTTTTATAAATTTTTATTTACTCATTTGATCCAAGTGCATTGTAAATTTCTATTCTTGTCTTTTTCCTCTACATCTTTTTTTTCTTTCTTTTTTAAAATATCAAGTGAGGTTATCATAGTATGTTGCAATGCTTGCAATCCTACAAAGGATTACCATTTTCCGTGAAAGAAGAAATAACTTTGTGCCGAATGTACCATTTTGACTAGATAAACACTTAAACCCACAACCTGCTTTTGTAGTACTGTAATCTCTGAGTTCAATTCATACGAAATATTATCCATGGAGTTCTTATAATCGTGTGAATAATTCTCTGAGTACGTTATTTGTGTTGCGCTTCAATGTTATTACTCGGTTTCTCAAGATAAACTTCACTAATTGAGATAAAGAGTATGATGCACACATGGTTGGGTGTTTAAGGGAGTTAATCTGATCAGCAATTGTGCAGGGAGCTCAATCAAGTCATTAGGGAAACACTAGACTAATGAGCTAAATGTATTTTTACACACTGTGATTATAAGTTTTACGGGAGATTTTTTATGAATGATTTTGCATATGTTGATTTTCTATTTTTTGTTATGTTTTATCCGTCAACACAATATATATAATAAATATAAACTTGTAAGACAACCTAAATTTTTTGAAACAAAAACTAATTAATAAGAATAATTATGGAGTTTGGATTCCCAAAATCGTAGACTTAAACTTACCATTTAGTCTCCAAACCTCAAAACAGAAAAAAATGTTTCCAATCCTTCCATGCAAGAAAGGCGAATTTGTATGCCGGTTCAAATTTTATTAATTATTTATGTTTGTTTAGAAAAATATGAGTCACATTGGATAGTGTAAAACATGCACAAACAAGATACATGAATGTAGAAGTTAGATAAAGTTTTCACTGACAAAACATAAAGATCTTCAAAGAAATAAAAAAGCAAGAGAATTATTCTTGCTTGGATTTATTCTTTCTCCAAATCATATATACATTTATCATAGAAAGAATGAAGACAATAAGGTTAACATTATCTTTTGAACTTAACTAAACAAAAGAAGGGAGAAAAAAACTTACCTTCGCAAACCTATACCTACAACTTGACAAATGGCACAGTAAATCACTCTTTGATGGCTTTACTAATTTCTTAAAAAACGCTACTATATAATAACTTTTTTTTTTTCTGCGGTGGACCACTCAGGAGAAGGTTATTGATTTCTGAAATAGCTGTATAGGGCTTGGAGAATGGCAGCTATTTGGTTTGCATCTCTGTAAGTTGAATTGATTTTTTTTATTTTTCTCATTTGATTGTTTGATTGAATATAGGGTTCATTATCTCTAATGTGATTTTGGGGATTGGTTTGTTTATTAATTTTCTAATTAACTTTCTGGAAAATTTGTTTAGATCTATATAAAAAATAACACATTCCTGAACTTAATTTTTGCCGGAAGCACAATTTTAGGTGTTAAAGCTTTTAACTTTTCAATTTTCTTTTTTGGTTACTTATTTTCTTTTGTTTTATCATAGGACAAGCCAAATAATTTTCTCCCTAAAACCTTATTCACTCATTAATTAGTGCATATGTAGGTAATTGGGATCCTTATTAAGTGCAATGATGATGTGGGGATTTAGGATTTTTTAAAGATTTTATAAAGTATTTATTTGATTACTTGAGGCCAATTCTAAAATATTTTTGGTCGTTCAAATAGAATTGATACACTTTTTTTAAAGAAATAATGCATCTTAAGATCTAGGCTTGTTGCCTTCTAATTATCAACATGTGTCCATTCTTATACCAATAAAAGAAAATTTTATGGGGAATGTGATAACCTATCTGTATATTCAAGGTAAATAACTTTCTTGCCTTCCTCCACTGTCACGGTAGTGAATTAGATTAGATTTTCTCATGAATTTGTATATGTAAAACTATCTTAGTTATTGTTCTATGAATCCAAAATTTTACAAATCTATCTTTCATTTTTTCTTAAAACTTTTATATATTTTCGACTCGTAATTATCATAAAAAATTGGAAACTATTTCATATTTGGCAGAGGCAGTAGGATGGTGAGGTCCTGTCCATCAGTTTGTTTGACTTGCGTGGCATAAGAAAGGGCTGGAGGGATTTTCCCGACACATTATGGAGAATATATCAAACAATGATGCCTACTAGATAAAAGTTCATCTCCCCATCACTAGGAAACTTGATTTGGATAATGATTCTCTAAAATACGCTTTGATTCAAATATTTATAAGAACAAATGATTTTTTAATACAAATGTTGCCTAGATGTGGTTCTTTAGAAAATTAAAGGAAAAAATCAAATAAGCAGCCGAAGGCTGAACCCAATATTTAAAAATTTTCTGTACAATTTGTATTAGTGTTTTAGATCTTTGGTCAATGCACCCAACATTTTAAATATTTCTAGTATCACGACTACTAGGAACTTTAATGTGGGTATGTTTTAATTAATTTGGTTATTCATCCATATTCAAATCCTTAAATCTATTTTTAGAAAACTCCCATTGTACCTACAAAAAACCCTCATGTAAAATTATTCTAACAAGATTGTTTTTCCAGTTTATGTGGCTTATAAACTTGACCACATCACCCGAATGACAATTGTGGGAGCAATCTGTGTTGCTCAAATAACAACAGTGCCAATGTACCCTCGTGGTCATTTCACAATCTCATTTGATCTCCCTAGACCTGTGTCGACATCCATCAATTATGCTAAGTTGGGTGATCAAGAGGGAACTTATGAGATTTTCCTTTTAAAGGCTGATTTTGATGAAGATGCATCATTGCCACCACCGCCAAAAGAAGCAACACAACTGCCGGCACTAGTACTATTATTGCTGCCACCACCCGCACCATCGGCACCAACATCTAATTGAGCTTGAACATCATTTGTATTATGTCCTTGAAGGAAGTCATAAGAGGACATCGTTGCTTTTTGAAACCTATAATTGCTATGTTGTTACCCATTATTGGATTTTGGGGTCTATGAGTAAATGAAATAAAATACTCTCATGACCATATATACTTATAATTATTTTTTGAGGAATTAGTTATTTTATTAGTGAAACCATGAGGTATCCAAAGTGAGTGTGCAAACATAGGAGGTATAAATTTAAGCTATATCGTACTTAAATTAATCTACATTAGAGTAAGGGAGGATTACAAGAGTGGCAAAGTTCTATCATAAGACACAACTGCATTGACTCATACTCAGGATTCAAACCTTTTGTAACTATATATTTTATCTTACCGTATATGTTAATTTAATAGAACGAGTACAAACTTTTGGTAACTATAGATTTCATCGCACAAGTATACTTTTAGCTTAATCACTAATAGTGTTTGCCCAATAAGCTAGAGATTAGGGTACTTAAATTCCTTTATAGTAACCGCTCTATTTCATATTATAATTGTACTATACTGTCTTTTTAGTTTTTCATAATTGTTTTATATTGTCTATTTTACTGTTTCTCTATTTAATTTTGAAGATGAATTAGGAGAAACCCATCTGATGCATTTACTTGAAGAATTACATCCGGTTTCAAGTACCAAAGTGCTTTAACAGTCTTCGATTTCTTCAACAACTTTCCTTTCATGGCCTAAATTTTCTCTGATCCAAAGTTGGAATCTAAAAGATTTTTATACAAGAAAGTGCAATTAGATTGTAGAGAGAGAAAAAGGGTTTCAAAGCTTTTGGTCTGAATCTGAGAGAAATAGGAAAGAAGTAAGTCAGAAAGAAGAATATCCTTGGGTGGAGGGAAGGGAGGAAAGAGAAGAATGGAATATAGAAAAAAAAAAAGGAAAAAAACAATATATATATATATTTGAGGTGGAGATGGGGGTGGAGGAGGTAGTGGTGGTAGTGGTGGTTGTGGAGAATAGAGAGCGGTGGTTGAGAGCAGCGATGATGGCGGATGCAAGGAGGAGAGAGGGGGAAGGGAGAGCAAAAGAAGAGGATTAGAAGATGAAGGAAAAAAATGCTTGAAAATAACTTTTGTGTTCATTTTGACCCCAAAGAGACTAAACTTATCATTTACTCCATTTTAAATGGTCATGTGAAAATTAGTCAGATTCTGCCGCTAAAATAGTAGTACGGATTGAGTTGGCGGAGTTTAAAAAAATGGAGGATTCTTAAATCTAACAATAAAAGTGGGGAACTGAAGACTAGAAATATAAATATGTGTGGATAATATAGGCTATTTTCTCGTATTTTGTTCCAGAATATGCCTTCTTTTCAATTAATGCTTGCACATAAGTCCAAAGCCATATTTCTTATTGGAGGGAGTAGTAGACTTATAAGTTTTGGTATAATTAGTTTGCTTGTTAAGTAATTATAATGTATGGTACACTTTGTTGCTCAGTGGTAGTGATTTTACAAACTTTTATTCACTCATTCGATGCAAGTACATTATTGTTTACTCATTGCATTCTTTTTAATAAATATTATCTTTGAGTATTCATACGAAATAGGAAAATTGTGATATGGACTAGGTCCTTATATAGAGACCTGGACCTATTGGCTAATATTTTGCCATATCCTCAACTGATTAGCTCACTTTTTTAAAAAAGAAAACTCCTACCAAGATAACTAATTAAACTAACAAGAGTTTTTCACATTGAAGAGTTCTTTTCTAATTTCGTCTTTTTCGTCTCTTTATACCGTTCTCCAAACAAATTTTTCATCTCCAATTCTCTCTAGTTTTCAATAGTTAGAGAGAGAGAGAGAGAGAGAGAGAGAGAGAGAGATAAAGGAGGAAGTATCAATGGAAAAATGGTTTAAGTATGGAATACGCAGTTGAAGCCAAGAATGGGAAAATATCAAAAGGGCAAAACGCTTCAAAATTTTGCTTGCTATTTGTGTTTTTAATAAGTCAAGAGTTCCTTTTAATTTGTTAGAAATGCAATATTATTAGAATAATGTTGCTAAGATATTTTTGGTTGTTTAAGATGTTATCTATATAGCTATAAATCACAACTTCCTTCCTAGTTTATAGGAAATAGTTTAATGTAAATTGCTGTATAAATATGTTACTACAAATATAAATGGCATAGAGAAAAACTCCACAAAGTTTTCATACTGAAAATTTCATCGTATCAGAGCCATCATCATTCCAATTTTACGATGATGATAATATTTGAAAGGATACATATCATCTGGCAGAAAGATGTGACGAACTGTGGGCAGATTTAAAAGAACGATTTATGACAAGTAATGCACCAGGGAAACAAGAATTCAAGACAACATTAGTCAATTGCAAGCACTCCCATATGTTCGTTTGAGCTTATTATGCTAAATTAAAGAAAATTTGGGATGAACTAACTAATTATCAACATGTATTGGATTGTACCTGTGGAATATTGAATTAATTAGTTAAACAGAGAGAAGAAGATCAAGTACACAAGTTTCTCATACGATTAGTACAATCGAGTATTTTACAAATGGAACCAATTCCAAATATTATGAAAACTTATTCCATGATCATCAATGAAGAAGCACATAGAAAATTAAAAAGAAATATAGAAGTTAGGGGTGAAGCTGTTGTGTTTGCAACTCCTAAATCTAGACAAATTTCAAGTCATTGTACTCACTATTTCAAGCAAGGTCATGAGGCAAGAAATTTTTACTTATTGGTTGGTTATCTGGAGCGGTGGTTGGAGGGAAGCCCAGAAATAGGTAATGGAGGTCGCCGAGGACAAGGAAGGACAAACAAAGGAAGAGCACGCGGCGGCCGCCAAAATAGGTATGGTCGCAGCGTCCAAAGTTCTTCGCTGGCAGGTTTAGGCTAGGCGGCAACGACCACGGTACAACAGAGAGAGATAAATGCTCTAGAAATTAAAGCTCGACTCAGTGCAATAAAATGCAGCAAGACAGTCGCAGCCTAGAGCAGGACAGTAGCGGTTGTAGCAAGCAGCTCCACTGGCGAAATACCGGGACTGTCGCCGGAGCAATGGTCCTCTTTTGTGAATCTGCTGCATAGTCATCAAGCTTCCTCTTCAAACTATGAAACTCTCTCTAGTAAGTCAAACAGAGAATGGATTTTAGATAGTGGCTGTTCACACCACATGAAGGGTAGATATTTTGACAAAATAAGAGGCCCTCTCTTCCTTATAATATAACTCTTCCAAATGGTGAAAAACTACTAGAGAAGAATTTGGTTCTGTTTGTTTGCAACCCAAATTTAATATTGACAGTGTACTTTTTATACCACAACTCCGATGTAATCTGTTATCTCTTTCTCAGCTTTCCAAAGTAAATAATTGCGTAGTCATAATTAATGATGGTGTGTTAATGTTACAAGACCGTATCTTGGAGATGCTGATTGGAGCGGGTGAAGAGAGAGACAGGATATACTATTTTAGACCTTTGCCTAAGACATCAAATTTTGTTTATTCTGCTAAAATTACTGAAGTTTGTACTTCATGGCACAATCATTTGGGACATCATTCTAAATTAGTCGTTAAACAATTTGGGACGAACATTTAAGTCTGATTCTTTGGATAATTGTTCAATTTGTTTGCGTGCTAAGAAAACACGTGAATCTTTTCCTACTAGTTTAAATAAGACAACTGCTGCGTTCGATTTGGGGACTATATAAAACTCCTTCACTATGGTGCAACTTATTTTCTGAATGTGGTGGAAGATTATTAGAGATGTGTTTGAATTTTTTTCCTCACAGAAAAAAGGGAGGTGGCACAAATACTTAAAAATTTTTTTTGCTATGGTTCATACACAATTTCATAAACGAGTAAACATTGTGCGAACAGATAACGGTACAGAGTTTACGTGTTTGAAACTGTATTTTTTAAAAAGTGGTATGTTGCATCAAACTTTTATGGTCCACACACCCTAACAAAATGACCAAGTGGAGCATAAGTGTCGTCATATTCTAAATGTGGCTCGTACTTTGCTTTTTCAGTCCTATCTTTCTGTTCAAGTATGCGGTGAAAGTGGCCTCACTGCTGGATATTTGATTAATCATATTCTTTCATCTGTGTTGAAAGGAAAAATACTATTTAAACTTTTTTGTAATAAGGTTCCTTCCTTCTCACATATAAAAAGTTTTGGGTGTTTGGCATATGTGCACAATTACGGGTTACCAAAAGAAAAGTTCAAACCTCGGGGACGAAAATGTATTTTCTTAGGATATTCGTATGGAATAGAAGGTTGGAAATTTTTTGATTTACAAACCCATGAATTTATCATCTCTAGAGATGTTGTGTTTATTGAGAATGAATTCCCTTTTGGTAAGTCACAGATTGCTTCATTTCCTGAAAATCATCTGAATTTTGAATTTGGTGAGATACCGGTATCTTCAGCAAGGGGGAGTTCTTCACAACATAAATTTTCTTCACCAATTGGAGCAGCCCAATAGGTGTATTCTGGACTGTGTGTTTCTTCCTCAGGTAGGCTGGCCCAAGTTGACCTTCATCTGTAAAGTGGACTAGCCTAAGATTTGTTGACTGCCCAGCCTGCTTCTTCCTCACAACCAGCAGCAAGGTGGACAGTCCCAAGTGCAAAGAACGTCGGGCCAGGAGATTTCTCTCAACCGGTAATAGCCCACATGGAGGGAGACATGTTGGACCATGCCAATTCAAATCCAAATGCAAACTCAAGTCCAAATTTGTTGGACAATTATGGGAATTGCAGTGTGGCCCACATGGAGAAAACAATGATGAAACAAGCAAATTCAAGTCAGAATAAGTTGGACAATTATGAAAATTGCAGTGGAAATTCAAGTCCAAATTCCAGTACACCTTTCAGTCCAGGGTCCAGTGCAAATTCTGATCCTAGTAATGTTGGGTCTTTAGATAGTGAATCTCAGATAACAAATATAGTTGAACCAGGACCTCTTCGTTGGAGTAATAGACCACATCGAGCTCCTAGCAAATTGAAGGATTATCTTTGTCATACGATTTGGTCAGCTCCTAGTATATCTCTCTTCTACTTCACCTTCTTCTTCAGCTTTTTCAGGTACTTCCTTGTATCCATTAACTCATTATCTTTCTTGTGACATGCTTTTGCTTTCACATCGGAGTTTGTAGCTACTGTTGATGCAGGCTTGGAAACCACAAAATACTTCGAGGTGGCCTCTATTATAGAATGGCATCTTGCTATGAAGCAAGAAATAGATGCTCTTGAAAAGAATAATACTTGGAAAATGACAAGATTGCCTCCCGATAAACGTGCACTTGGTAGCAAATGGGTTTACAGGATAAAGTATAAATCTTGATGGTTCTGTTGAAGAAGCTTATATGAAACTTCCTCCAAGGTTTCGTGCTTCTAGTCCACATCAAGTTTGTCGTCTTAATAAATCATTATATGGCCTCTGTCAAGCTCCTCGATGCTGGTTCTCCAAACTTACGGCCTCTCTCAGACAGTGTGGGTTTGTGCACTCATATGCCAACTATTCTCTCTTCAATTTGAGAACAAATAACATTTTTCTCCGCATTCTCATTTATGTTGATGACTTGTTGATTTTTTATAATAATACTACTTTTATTTCTAAATTTGAGTCTTATTTTGGTTCATGTTTCCATATGAAATATTTGGGTCATCTCCAGTATTTTTAGGCATCGAAATTGCACGTAGAATAGGTTTCCATCTTAGTCAACATAAATATGTGTTGAAAATTATTTCCGAAGCTAGGATGCTTGGTTCTAAGCCTGTCTCCACTCTATTCGAACTGAATCACAATTTAGCTAAAGCTGCTGGAGATTTCTATGCTCACCCAGACCAATATCGTCGTCTTGTTGGGAAGTTAATCTATTTGGTCATAACATGCCCAGATCTAGCTTATATTGTACATGTCCTAGCCTAATTTATGCAGAATCCTCACAAAGAACATTGGAAGCAGCTCTTCGTGTCGTTCCTTTTCTTAAAAGCGCTCTGAGCCAGGGAATTCTTCTTCGCGCTGATGCACCACTTCATCTTCTTGCTTATTGTGATTCTGATTGGCCTCGCTACTCTATTCCCCGTCGTTCTCTTATGGTTATTTTATTATATTGTTCATTACCCATTTCTTGAAAAACGAAGACACATCGTAGAGTTTCTCGTTCTTCTGCTGAAGCTGAGTACCTATCCATGGCCCTGACTTTATGTGAATTGAAATGGCTTCGACAACTCCTTATTGACCTTCAAGTCTCAGTGGATCACTCTATTCTTCTTCATTGTGATAGTCAAGCAGCTATTTACAACGAAACTAATCCCGTTTTTCATGAACGTACTAAGCTCTATGAGATCGATTGTCATTTTGTATGCAATGCGTCTCAAGCACATCTGATTACTCTTGCCTATATTCCAAGTGCTTCATAGCTTGCAGACCTTCTCAGGAAGGCCTTACACCCAACACAGTTCCACAAGTTGTCTAGTAAATTGGGAGTACATAACCTTCATGCTCCAACATGAGGGGAGTGTTAAAATGCAATATTGTTAGGATATTATTTTTAAGATATCTTTGGTTTTTTAAGATTTTATCTATATAGCTGTAAATCATAACTTCCTTCCCAGTTTATAGGAAATAGTTTACTATAAATTGCTGTATAAATATGTTGCTACAAACAATCAATAGCATACAGAAAATTCCACAAATTTTTCCTACTGAAAACTTCATAATTCAATAATGTCCTTGGGAAGCAAGATTTCAAAACAAATGGATCTTGAAGATATTTCCAGATAATCAACTTAAAATGAAACTTCTCGTACAATTTTCACGCCCCGACCAGTAGTTGCTAGGTTTCACCATCTCTCCTAAACTTCCCCCGGTCTTCGGCCTGAGCTGTATGAGGCAGAAACTCGTCCCATGTACGGTTCGGAGAGAGACTTTGATGGTTTTCATATTGATATAACCCTGCACCGAATCCAAGAACACCTATACTGATCATGGCATAAACCATGCCTGGATACCCGAAGACCAACTGTCCAAATCCACCACTTTGGTTGGTATTCAATTTTTTTCCGGTCTGCTCAACACGGACCAGGGTATCCATCCTTTCATCGTCTTATGATGTATGTTAAGGATGAGAAGGCAAATCCAAAATCAACTAGTGAAGATTTTTCTCTTTATCAAAAGTTATTCAGCTTGCAAATAAATCGACATTTGAATCAATAATTACGCCAGTATCGGACATGGATAGGGTGTTCCACCTGTGAAGGTTTCAAAGTTACCTTCGGATTCCTTTAATAATGAACGGCAAAGTCATTTCAAAAGCAGTTGGTGCTGCTAGAGCCTTTTAGGGTGCTTCCTGCTTCCAATCCTGCCGCTTTTGTTGACTAACTTTCCTAAACAGGCTTACTTATGGGATTTCCATAATGCCAGTGGGTCGTAAGGTTCGTTCCCTTATTCAGATTTTCGGGGCAGCTGACCGATAGACTGATTAGAATCTTAGAAAGAAGCTGCGGACTCCCGCCCGGCGCAGCGCTCTTGAGGGAGGTGAATGGGACTTTCCTGCACCTCTCTGGTGCTAGTTGATTCAATCCGGCTTCTTCCTCCGTCTTTTGTGTCTAAACCATGTTGGCGGCAAAATTTAATATTCGTAGAATATCTAGATCTCCGTTGCGCTTACCTTACTATTATGAATTATGAAAAGGAGAAAGGCAAGGGCTGGGCGGGAAGCAGGCCGGACCCTACAGGCGTGCATCCCCCGCAACTTAAGCACCATTGTTCGCCACCACCCGGGAAGGATTCGATTCGTTAGAGTGAGGTCTTGACTTCCCTTTCCCGGGTGTACAACAATCTACGGAACTAAAAGAAACTCTATCGGTTTCTGTTTTCACTAGGAAGTGATTGCTCTTTTGGAATTTCGTAGGCTCCCATCCCTTCTCAAGCGACGCTTTCTGCATCTTTCATGGATCTCTTGCTCATCCAAGCGGGGGTCATAGGAAATTTTTCCAGATGAAATTGGAAGAAGCTTGTAGGTTTTTATTTCCAGTTTCGTCTCGAAGAAGACAAAAATTTAAACTCAAGATAGCACGTGTAGCCTCAGCTGTAGGGCAGAGGTAACGAGGCCATGCGCCATCAGAAAATTGCACATTCGTCATCAAGTGATGAAAATTGAACTTAGGGTTTGAAGTTGAATGAAGAACGTGCAATGATAGAATGGGGAAGAAGTAGATATCAAACTTGAGAGATTTTTCTTATTGATTAACTAAGCTCCTAATCTATCTTTTATATACAAGCAGTATAAATAAAATAGAAAGAAAAACTAACTAACAATCTAACTAATGTGTACAGTTGGAAAGCACATGTGCCATGGGCCCTATTACAACTTAAATGAAACTCCAATAAAACTATGTCATATGTACAAGAAAATGCCATTAGGATTTAACTGATCACTACAGCTAGGGATCGAATCTTCCTTCCATCTATTTCTGTACTCTCATTTTCTGCTTCCTTTTTTTTCTTTCAATTGCTTCCTTCTGTCCATATGATTTTACTTCATTTTCATTGCTCTTTTTTCCTTAATCTTCCCTTTTGACTAGATCTTCTTGAAGCTATTATTCATCTCCAACAGCCCCCCAACCAATTACCTTATGGACATCTACGACTTCCAGCTATGTAACCAAAATCTTGAAAATTGTAAAACCTAAGCTTTTGGTAAAAAAGTCTGTTAGTTGCTTATGTGTTCATATGCCAAGAGGCTTAATCACACCAACAAGAATTTTTGCCCTTATAATATGAAAATTAATTTCTATATACTCACTCCTATCATGAAACACACGATTTTTAGTAATATAGATAGCACTTTTTGAATCACAAAATAAGGGGACTAGTTTTTGAACTATTCCCAAATCAACAAGCAGATACAAAAGCCACTTCAATTCAAAAGTTAGCATAGGCATTACTCTATAATCTGCTTCAGCAGAACTTTTAGACATTGTTGACTATTTCTTCGATCTCCATAAAATAAGAGCTCTGCCAGGAAAAACACAAAAACAAGTAATTGATTTTCTAGTATTTGCACAACCAGCCCAATCTGAATCATAATATGTAGTCAATTGTATGTTGTTATCAGATGGAAATAATAATCCTTGTCCATGAGCTACTTTCACATATCTCAAATCATATGTAAAGCTCTCAAATGGAAGACATATGGCTTGTCAAGAAATTGTGAAAGCTGTTGAACAGGATAACTAATATCTGATCTAGTAATTATCAGATAAAGCAATTTACCAATTAAACTCCTGTATGCAACATTTTTCCTAATAACTCTGAATCCCCTTGTGCAAGTCTATCATAAGTCTCCATTTGAGTTGCAACAGACTTACAATTCAAAAATCCAACTGTTTCAAGAAGATCAAGGGCATATTTCCTCTTATTCAGAAAAATTCATTTATCATTCCTGAAAGTTACCATTCCAAGGAAATGCTTAGCAGCACAAGATCGTTAATTTTGAACCACACATGAAGAGTGTTTTTAACTTCTGTTATGGCACTGGCTTGATTGCTAATCAACAAAATATTATCAACATATACTTGCAAAATGATCAATACTTCATCTTGTTTCTTCACAAATAAACTATAATCATGCCAAGATTGATAAAATCCCATGGACAACAACGTCCTGGTCAATTTTGCATTTCATTTTGTAGAAGACTGCTTAGTCTATATAATGACCTATTCAACTTACAAACATGACCTGCAGGAATATTATAACCAAGTGGAGGATTCATGTACACTTTTTCATACAAATGACCATGCAAGAAGGCATTGTTACATCCGATTGATGCAAAATGGTACCCCTACGCTGCTGTAACCCTAGAATAAGCCTAATGGTAGTCATATTAGCCACATGGTGATAGAGTTGAATTTTAGTACAAATAAACACCTTAAGTTTTAATTATTTCCTTCTAAAATTTTTTTTTTATTAAACATAATTATTATATTTAATTTATTTTATTGGTGATAGAGAAAAATAAGCCCATTAAAAGAGTGCAACTCACAAATCGAAGAGAAAAAGAAAGAAGACCATGGTAGAGAGGAATTAGGGAAAAGAAAAGGTGAAGTCCACTAGAATGAGGAAAAGAAAACCAGAGTTATAATTTGAATGGAAGAAGAAAAGAGCTGAGACAATTTTAAAAGGGGAGCTGCAGTGAAAGACAGAAAAGATATAGAGGGAGAGAACTAGAGAGCTGGGAAAAAGGAGAACCGAAAAAAAATAAAAAGAGAGTTGAGGGAGAGCCACGGGAAGAAAAAGAAAAAAAGAGCGAAAGGCATAAGCAGCTTCAGCCACAGCACAGGTGTGTGTAACAAATGTTTAGTATTATCCTTCAAAGAAAAAGAATAAAAGGCATAATCTAATAGCATTATCACTAACATTAGGTAGTTTAAAAGTTGAGCAAATTTCTAAAAACTCATCACTATGTTTATAAGGATTTTCGGAATCAAGCCCATAAAAAGATGGTAACATTTGAATAGTTGAAGCTTTGATTTCAAAGTGATTAGCCTCAATTTCAGGTAGCCTATTATTTATAGGTGAGTTATAAGTATTGGGAGTAAAAATACTTCCTTAATGCTCGTGGATTTTCAGCCATTTTAACCTCACAAGTGTTAGTGATTTTTCCTTGTTCTTTAAGTGCCTTAAGTGTACGCTCTATCTCAGGATCAAATTCTTTTAAATCAACATAGAACGAACGACAACCATGCATTAATAAACAAATTCAAGAAAGAAGAAAAAAATTTACTACAAATAATAATGAAGAATAAATTACTGAATGGAAGAATATTATAACAAAATAATAAATAAAAACAATCAAGACAACTAAGAAAACAATAAAAAAAATTTTCCTTTTTTTAGAATAAAAAAATAATCAAAATAAATAAAATAAAAATATTAACAAATTTAGGAGACAATAACACAATTAATTCAACATTTCCCCAGCAACAGAGCCAAAAACTTGATCGGGATTTTTTTATTCCAAAGTTTTAACCCAATACTTGCAAGTGCACAAGATCAATGTAATACAGAAGTATCAGGGTATTGAACCACAGAGAAAGGATTAACTACGTAAATTCCAATCTTCCTAAATTAATTTTATAAAAAGAGAAGAATCAAATTATACTATCTAAAAATTATTCCTAAATTAATTAAAACAAATAAAAAAATAACTAAATGAAAAATAACAAGAGTTTTAACCAAAGAGAATGATTTAGAACATTGAATCCACCACTAACCTATATAACAATGATTTAATTCTATAGGATAAAATATTAAACCTTTATGTGGTGATCTAGGCTACAAGCTTCGATTCACTAAAATATATTATGCTTAAATAGATGACATAACCCATCTAACCATTAGCATGACCTATTCAATTCTATGACATAAATCATCTAAAATTAGCATGAACTATTCAATTCTAAAACCCACAATGTACTTGTAAAAATCACATATCTCTCATACTCAAGACTACAAGAATTAAGCATGGATAAAATTATCAATTAATCCAAACAATTATTCTACAAGAACAATCACAAAGAATTAATTGAATCACACCAAGAAATTTCCAAAGATATATAATCACATAAATAATAGAATAAGTCTCCCAAAATAAAATAAATCAAAGTCACATGGTTAGGGTTTCATCAAGATTCTAAAATTAAATTTAGTACATGGTTAAAGGAAATGAAGGAATCAATTTATTAGAGTAAATCATGGCTACGGTTTCTTCCAAGAGAAAATTGCTGGAAATTTTTGTTGCTGGAATTTCTTCACAGCTATTGGAATTTTCCTGCACTGTTGGATTTTTCTGCTATCTGCTTCAGATTGAATTGCTTTTGATTTCTGCACCTTCTTCCCAGTTGCTGTAAAATTTCTTCACCAATTTCAGCTTCGATTTCTGCTTTTGCTATGTGCCGAACAGCTGCTTCAAATTGCGGCTGCCTTAGCCGATGCCCAGTTGCTTTGAGAATAGGTACATGGGCTGAGATGTCTAGGGAATTTCTTAAAAAATATTTTCCTATGGGTAAACTTACAAGGTTAAGGAGAGAAATCACTACTTTTTCCCAACAAAATAATGAAAAATTTCACGAGAGTTGGGAGAGATTTAAAGACCTTCTTCATAGTTGCTCTCACCATGAAGTCCATAAATGGCAACAAATACAAAGCTTTTATTCAGGATTAGATGAGAGAAATCGCCAAATGGCTGATTCCTCTTGTGGTAGTACCTTTCTACATAAAACTGCAGACGAGGCTTGGGATTCATATAAAACTACATTCACCTTGCCATTTCCTATATAGTTCGATTTTTCCTTTCCACAACTCCATTTTTTTGTGGAGTTTTGGCGACCGAAAAATTGTGTGAAATACCAAAATCAACAAAAATTTTTGTAAATCTTGGTTTGTTAAATTCTCTCCCATCATCACTTCTTATGGAAATGAATTTGCAACCAAGGGAGGCCTAAACTCTTTTGAATAGTTTAACAAATTCATGAAAGGCTTCATCCTTTTGCCTTAAAAACAAAGTCCAAGTAAATATAGAAAAATCATCCACAATAACAAAGGCATACATCTTACCACCAAGAGTAGTGGTCCTCATTGGTCCAAACAAATCCAAGTGAATGAGTTCTAAGGGTTTTGAAGTCGAAATAGTTTTCTTTTATTTAAAAGAAGAGTTTACTTGTTCTCCAAATTAGCAAGCATCACAAAGTTTGGTTTTCTCAAAGGTAAGTTTTGGCAAGCCTCTAACAAGTTCTTTAGAAGAAAGTTGATTTAACAAATCCATACTAACATGGCTAAGCCTTCTAAGCCATAAGAATGCATCATCATCATGAACTGAGAGACATTTTAGTTTTTGTGAGATAAGATCTTCAAGATAAAAAACATAGACATTACCCACACTTTTGGCAACAAAAATATTTTTCTGCTCAAGCTTGTTTATGATAGAAGAAGAGTCACTTTCAAAAACAACTTTGCATTCATTATTACAGAATTGACTAATACTAGGTAAATTAAACTTCAAACCATCAATTAAAACCACTTCCTTAATTAAAGAAGATGAACCATATCCAATGTTACGCACCAATGATATGTCCTTTTTCTTATCGCAAAAAGTAACAAAGCTACCTTCGGTTTCTCTTAGCTCATTCATGAGGGATGCATTTCCGGTCATATGTCTTGAGCATCCATTATGTATGTACCACTCGGAGCTTGATTCCTACAATAGGAGAAGAAGAGATGACTTTTGGTACCCTTATTCTTTTTGGTCCATAAATCTTAGTAGTTTTTATTCTCCAAATGGTTTTAACTCCCATTTCAACTTTTTTTTTTACATAACACTTATGACCTTATGACCATTCTTACCACAATAAGCACAACAAGAATGGGAGAAGGATGAAGAACCTTTGACAAAATATGTTTTTTTTTAAAAAAAGAATTAGAGTGGTTATCTCCAATGCCATTTTTATCATAAGGAGATCTTTGTGAACCAAGAAGTTTTTCAAAATTTTCTTTTCCTTGGGTAAATCTTTCAATGCACAAAGTGAGATCACTCACCTTTTTCTTTAAAATTTCATAATCAATCAAGCATTTTTCAAGAGAGAAAATCTTTCCACAAAGGTTTTTGTTTTCTAAAACAAGTTTTTGAAAATTATTGTTTGAAAATTCTTTTTCATTCTTCAAGACTTCTAAAGATTCAAGAAAATATTTATTTTCACAAATAAGTTTGAATTCTCATCTACCAAAACTTGAGTCTTGTTTTTCAAATATTTGTTTCTTTTAGAAACCTTTTTGAACTCATCATACATTTCAATGAGCATAGAACTAGGATCATCATCACAATTACCATTAATGAGACTAGAAGAGTTAGAGAGTGAAGATCATACCTCATTCTCCATTGTCATGAAGCACATGTTTACCTTTTCATCACCTTCGCTTTCACTTAAATCTTGATCCCATGCACCAATTAGTCCCTTGCCTTTCTTCTTTTTCTTTAAGGTTTCATGCTTGGATTCCAGTGCTTCCTTTTCAATCGGCTACAAGGTGTTCCATGCTATTACATTCAAAGCATCTTGCTTTGAAGTCCTCCTTTCTTAAATGGAGGTTTGTTTCCTTTTTTGTTAAAGCTTCTCTTATAGAATCTTTTGAATTTTCTAATAACAAAGGCCATGTCTTCATCATCATCCTGATCATCCTCGTCGTTGGAAGAACTAGCTTGTTCTTCCTCATTAACTTTCAGAGATAATTCTTCTTCTATTTCATTCAACCTTTTACTTTTATTTCATAGGTAAGAAGAGAGCCTATGAGTTCTTCAATTGGTAGAGTTCTTAAATCCTTTGATTCCTCTATAGGAAGACATTTTTGTTGCCATACCTTAGGGAGTGCGTCTAGAACTTTTCTATTTGCTTCTTCTCTTTTTAGTATTCCTTTCCATAAGCCTTGAGTTCATTTGTGATGTTTGTGAATGTAGTGAACATTTCACTAATACTTTCATTTTTCTTCATCGCAAAGAGCTCATAATCCCTTACTAACAAAGCCAAGTTTGATTCGTTGACTTGGTTGGTTCCTTCATGAGTGGCTTCCAATGGTTTCCACATGTCATGGGCCGAGTCACATCTTCTTACTCGATTGTATTCATTTACATCCAATGCACAACTTAGGATGTTCATGGCTTTATAGTTTAAAGTCATCATTGTTTAATCAAATTCATCAAACTCTTCTACCTCCTTGATTCTTCCATGTTTTTGAGGAACAAAAGGTCATTTCTCTACAATACTCCAAAGATCAAAGTTAATAGAACAAATATATATTTTAATTCTTGATTTTCAAAATGTATAGTTTGTTCCCTTGAAATAGGAGGTCTCTATGCAGAAGAGGTTTCTACATAGGTTAAATTAGAAACATTAGCCATATTAACTGAAAGATCTTTTGCTTCAAGGATGTTAGTCGTTTTTTAGAGAAGCCCCGCTCTGATACTAATTGAAAAACCTTAGAGGGGGGTGAATAAGGTTTTTGGCTAATTTTGGAAAATCTTTTGTGTGATTAAAAGTTAAACCTCCAATTATGGTTGAGAAAAAATTCTAAAGCTCTTTTTTAATAGAATTCCAAACCGAATAAAATCTTATAGTTTATAATAAGTAAGCAATAAGCATAAATCAAACTTTAAATAATAAAGTGATACAACAATTTATAGTGGTTCACTCTCTCAAAGAGTAACATCCACTACCTTGAGTCAATACCCAAGGATTTACCAAATCCACTATAATCAAAGTCTACAACAATCACAAGTATGAGGATTATCCACCAAGGGTTTTGCAAGCGACCTCAATCCACAACACAATTACAATCTAAGGATAACTCATGGGGTTTTTCAACACGAACCTTTGATATCAATAGAAAAAATAGAAGAGTTCGGAATAGGTTTACCAAAGGAGCTGGACAAAATGTAGATGATTACAACAATGATAATCTACAAGCTTCTACTTCCTTTTTAGAATGATGATCATAGCTCAAAAAGATTTTTGATAAAGATATATATATATATATATATATATATGGTAACTCAACAATTGGATAACTTTATGATCAAAGAATATTCTTAAACTTTTAATGATCTAATATTTATTCTCTGAAAACAATCTCTTCGTTAGTTGTTATAAAAAAACGGAATGAATCCTTTAATATAACAGAGAAATTTGAGAGTAGAGAACTAGCGTTACTCTGTAACGGTCATATTTTATAAAAATCTGACGACCGAAATTCAAAGCTAAACATTCGAAATTCCTTTTCCTCAAAGAAATCGGACGACCGTTTCCTGAAACAGAAGTCCATTTTTTTACTTCATCAAAAGGAAACCGGACATCTGATTTTTGTCTTTTAAAGATAAAAACTAGGATGGTAAATTTTAGAAAATGGATGCTCTCAAATACTTAAAAATATGTTGATGAAAAAGCTTTGTGACATAGAACAATTTTTTTAAAATACTTAAGCTTCAACATCAAACAAATTTTAATGATCATGCTAAAAAAAAAAAAAATACTTTGAAAGATGTGTGAGATATAGACTCACAATGAAACAAGGTTAGGGTCTTTTGCAAATACATCTTAATCACACCCTAACAAAAATATAAGTCTTCAAGATTTTCCGTGGCATGATCTTTTCTTCTTCATTATGCCTTAATCACCAAGATCTTTTGCTTCTATGCTGTGTAGCCTTGAGACTCCAAAGATTTTTATTCTATAAAAACTAAGCTTAATAATCATAACACAAATATATGTTAATCATAAAAAAAGCCATATGCAATAATGCCCTCAGGACTAACAGTAAGTTATTATTCATAAAATACTTTTTATTGTAGTGAAAAACTTTAAAGATTTAAGTTTGAATTGTCAGTCACATAAGTTTTAAACTAGATTTGCCATGACTTATTTAATAGTTTGAGACATTGGGTGATATACATAATTGATTTGAATATATTGCTATCATGAACCTCATTACATAAAATTAGTTTTGGAATGTGTTGTTCGTTTTATATCTTTTAGGGTTAGTTCCAAAAAATATATATTCCACTGAAGTTAGGGGGATTCACTGAAGTTAGGGGGATTTGTTCATTAAAGTCCTAAACTTTTTTTTTTTTTTTTTTTTTTTTTGGGAAACCGCCAACCTTCTTCAATTAAAACTTTGATGGAAGTATGTTTATAATTCCAAAATACTCTTTATTAGAGTGAAAAACTTTAGGGACTTAAATTCTGAAAAGTTGAAAAGGAAGTTAACACAATTTAATTCGATGGTAAAAGCCTTAAGACAATTTTGAAAATTTGGCTTGTGTAATGTCAAATGATAGAGATGTGTCAACACAGTAGAAAATAGATTTAACACATCTTGATACCATTTCTAATGGTTGACGTAGGGGTAACTAAGTAAAATATAATCAATTCACTTCATGAGTTCGTGTTAAGAGACATATTAAGGTGTTGTGTCAAGTGAGTATTGGTGTTAACAACACAGTTGAAGCGTTGATTTTTTTTATCTGAAATGATCTATTATTATTTGTTGATGCAACATATTATATATATCATAAACATAAACTCTAACATGAACTAAAACTTCTTAAAACATAAACTAAAAAAGGAATAAATATGAACTTTTGGTTCCAAAAATCGCAGAGGCCTCCAATACTCCAACAATTCTATGTAGGCAGGAGAGGCAATTTTTTAAGCGAGTTAAAATTTTTATTATTTTTTTGTTTTCTTATATAAATATTGAACCCACCTTTTTATAGTTGAATGAGATATTCAACTATACGATATAGATATAGACTCTTATTGATTAGTATTTATAAATATAAAACATAAGAGACTTTCGCTTGTGGAAATTGAACTGAATCCACTATAGTTTTGTAACAACAAAAATGAAACAATAGAATAGGATACTAAATAATATAATGCATATTAGCGACATATCAAAATAAACCTTTGATGAAATGAAGCGAACTAGTAACTTATTAGTGCAATAACAACCATTGTTAATTAGTCAATGCACAAACATGTGCAAACTTGCACATAGAAACTGGATCTTAAAGATATTCAAAGAAATAAGAATCAATAACAATCTTAATCTTTATTGAACTAATTATTACAAATGGTCATTGTATATTTCCCAAAATCAAATAAAAACGTTGCATGGAAAAACAGAAGACCATAAGGTTCACATTATCTTTTGAACTCTACAAAACAAAAGCGAAAAAAATTTTTACCTTCGTAGACCTAAACTTTTGTTGCTGAGAAATAGAAAAACTAATCAGTCTTAGCCAGCTTTGCTGATTTCTATCAGAGTCCTAATATATAAGCTCTTTTACTAGCTTTATTATAGCCCCACTACGCTTCTTGTTGAACTTAAAGCTTCCACATCGACTCATAGGAAATGATGATTTATTCTTGAAGCAGTTGTGCAAAGCTTGGATAGTGGCAATCTGTTGGTTTATACCTTCATAAGTTTACATTTTTCATTTTTCTCATCAGATTATTTTATTGAGGCGTTACGTTTGATGTTTCATTTCATGTTCCTTCTCATCATCCCTTAAGTGATTTTTTGGATTGGTTTCTCGTTATTGATTTTCTAACTAACTTTATTTTCTAAATGTGTGTTTAATTTCTTCAAAACTTGTTTGGATCTCTATTACATAAGTGTGCGTACAAGCTTTAAATTCACTTTTACTCAAAGAAAAATTATATCTCTTAAAGCTTTATAGTTGAGCTAGATATTCGACTTTACAATATAGACTCTTATTGATTAATTTATTAATTAATATCTATAAATATAAAAAATTAGAGGGTTTTCACTCGTGGAAGTGAAACTGAATCGATTATAATGTTTTAACTACAAAGATAAAACAATAGAAAAAGAGATTAAATCATATAACACAGATTAGGGATAAATACAAATAGTGGCCATTGATAAAATGAAGCAAACTTGTAACTTATTAGTGCAATAACAACTATTGTTAATTCATCAATATGCATAAACATACACAAAGGTACGGATAGAAGATGGATAAAAATTTCACCATTAACGCATAAAATGTTCAAAGAAATAAGAATCAAAAGCACAATCTTATTCTTTGTTGGATGAACTATTGCAACAGCTATTGTTTTTTTCTCTAAAAATCATATGAAAACCTGTCGTAGAAAGAAAGAAGACAATAAAGTTAATATTATATTTTGAAGTCTCCTAAAACAAAAGCGAAAATTTTAAAAAAAAAAAAAAAAAAAAAAAAAAAACTTACCTTAGTAGACCTAAGCTTGGTTGTTTTAACAAATATCAAAACCAATCAGTCTTAGCTAGCTTTACTAATTTCTATTAGAACCTTAATATATAAACTTTGTTACTAGTTTCATTACAGCACCATTGTGCTTCTTGTGGAACTTAATGCTACCGCAATCGAATCACAAGAAACAGTGATTTATTCTTGAAGCAGTTGTGCACAGCTTGGAGAATAGCAACTCCCCAGCTGGTTTATCTCACTGTAAAATCTACAGTTTTTCGGTTTTCTCATATGATTGGTTGATTTGAGACTTTAGGTATGATGCTTCATTCCTTTTCTGTTTCCTTCTCATCATCCCTTAAGTGATTTTAGGGATTGGTTTCTATTTATTGATTTTTAATGATTTACTTCATGCTTCAATGTGTTTTTAATTTCTTCAAAACTTTTTTGGATCCCTATTACATAGGTGTCACACACTCTTTAAATTAATTTCTGTATAAAGAAAAATTGTATCTCTTAGTTAGAGCTTTATTTTTTTTTAATTTTCTTTTGTTTGGGACTTCATTGCTTCTGGTTTTATCAATTGACAAGAAAACTAAATTTTCCGTGAAAATATGATTTACGTATTAGTCAATCATTTTGTGTATGTATAAGAACTGGATTTCCTAATTGAGGTCTTTGAAGTTGTGGGGATTTTGATTTTTTAAATGATTTTCTCTATTTTTTTAATTGTAAATACATGCCAATCCTTTAGATTTTTTTAATTGTTCTTCAAGATGAAATACCCTTTCAGGTTTAGGATGAATTTCGTTTGAAGCACCATCTATGCATTCTTATACCAATAAAAGAAAATTTTTGTGGGGAGAGGGATATATATATATTTATATGCATATGCCGAAAAAGAGTGCCCTTTCTTGTAATATTAGGATTATTAATAAAATGAATTATTTGTTACTTCAATATGTTGAGTGTTGATGCACATTTATTTACATAAAGTTCAAATATCTTAACAAGTAGATATCTACATGATCGATTATTTTGCAAAAAGATTTTTATATTCCATTTGCAATCAAACTGTAATATATTTATTTAATTTTTTAAATATAATTTAAAAGCCTACTGGATATGTATGATTTAAATTAAAAATATATTTATTTGATGATTGTTTTATGTTAATCTTAGTGAAATTGAGGTTAAACAGAACAAATATCTTATTTTATACTTATTTTGATTTGTAGAGCTAAAGTTAGAAGGAAAAGAAGAAGTTGAAGGATGAAAAAGCAATTAAAGAAAGATGGTATATTGGTTCACTACATGAATTTGGTCACAAAGCCAATACCCATAGTGACACTGGAAATGGTAGAACTGGTGTCGGGTTGGTGCAAAATCGAAGAAAAGTAATTCCAAAAGGTTTCCGGGTTCATAGAACTAGTAGAGGGCCAGAATCGGTTCAAAGAACTGTAGCTTGAAATGGCCGAACAGGTGTCAGGTGTGGAATCCTCATTTCAGCGAGAAGAAACTTGCATTGGTTTCATTAAGGTTGGCATCGGGTGGAGCAATTAGGCCACATACACTAGTTTCTTAGTTTTTTAAGTTTTTAAATATTTTTCTTATTTGCAATTTAGGACTTCTTTTCATCCTTATGTCCTTTTCAAAAAGCTTTCTTTTAATTTAGTTTTTAATTTCTTTCTAATAAACCTCTATAAATAAAAGGGTTCCTACGTATATTAGGGAATGCTTGTTGTTGGGAAGAGGCAAAGCTCTTATACCACTGTTAAGAATAGTTGCTCTGGTGATCAACCGCTACATTAACATAAAACCTCTACAGAAAACTATTACAACAGCAAAAGAGCAAAAGAACAAGAAATTACTAATCTATTACAAAAACCAGATGATTAAACCGGATAACAACTCTTAATCAAAGCTCTTCAAAATTGGATGACAAGTCTGAAATCTTCTTTAAATACCTGCAAAGCAGATAAACAAAACAGGATGAGGCAAGACAAAACCCAATGACCGAAACCAAAACTGGACGTCCGGTTATGAAAAATAGACACCAACACAGAAGAAAACGGATGACCTATTTTAGTGAAAGAAGGAAACAAAGATATTCGGACGATAAAAATGGATGAGAAGGATTTTCTGTATGTCAGAATCTAAATCAAACCCTCAGCAATAGATGAGCCTCACACAACAACAGTCTAATCTCTCACTTTCAGTTCTCTACTTCACAAACTACCCAAGCACGTGGTCAACCAGAAATGCTGACTAACGGCAGCAGTAACAGAAGAATTCACAGAGAAAAAATAGAAACAAGAATCTGCAGAGAAGAAGAGAGAAAAGAAGAAGTCTTTACACAGAATAAACAGTCATGTCTCATCTATTAGCAACAAGAAATGATAAGAGTATTTATAGAGTTTCTATGGTAGACTTATTTAAACAACAGAATGGTCATCTAGAAGGATCGTTGAATAACAGAACATCATGTTACCTAGAACACCTTTTCAAAGAAGCAACAACCAAGTCACCTGGGAACACTCAAGATGATTGGGTTGTTAACCAGCCTGGCCTGCCCGGTATCTTGGGTTAAAAATAAACTCATCCTATTTGGGTTGTGAGGCTCTGTCCAACTCATCACAGGGATTAAAGAACATGGGCTGAGAAGAGAAAATGTGTGAACACTGGTCCAATCGGCCTACACTTGTTTTAGAGTAGTTTAGGTGAGTTTCTAGTTTAGTTTAGGTTTTTGTTTCTAGAGTAATTTTTCTTCGATCATAGATTTTAGTTCTTAGATTTTTAATTTCAAGACAAAGATTAGAGCTTTATTTGTTGCATTAGAGACTATTTTCGATTAAACTATTAATAATATTTTATTCGATTCGTGAATGTTTCCTATAACTTTTTTCTTTACATTGAATTTATTTATTACTTTCTATTTTCAATATGTGCTATTATTAGTGAAACAGATTGATATTGAAATGATCTCATTATATTAAAATTGAAATTCTCAACTTTTAGGCCGTATTTGGTGCCATAGGATTAGGGTATGTGATTACAATCGGAGCTTCTAATTTCAATTCCTTTGTTTGGTTATGAAATAAATTAATTATTGAATTTTAATTCATCATCAATTCCAATTCTATGATTTACAGAAATTCAACTCAATATAAGCAACTACTAATTCGAATTCCAATTCTATAAGATTTTTTATATTCATCATTATTTTAATAATTTGAGTGAATCATGGTTATTCTCTTGAGGTTTGTTCAAACTACAGATAGATCCTTGAGATTTTGTTAAACTACATTTTCTCTCCTTCACTAACAAATGTTCAACAAATTATTCCCCAGTGTCTCAACCTGTTAGGGAATAAACTTCCCTTTACCAATAGTAAATATATTAACACCTAAAAAAATGCCCTTGGTTTATTAATTAAGGTATTAAAATAATTGGTTAATAAAACTTTTTATTCAATATCAAATTCAGAGAAATAAAAGAGAACATAACTGTAACTATCTATTAAAAACAATCATCGTTTTCTTCTGAGAAAAGAACAATCACAACTTTATTATCCTATTGTAAACAAATTCTTCATCTTTTGGATTTCTCCGATCGCTTTCCATACTACAGAAGGTTAGAATATAATAATGTTTTCACAAAATTGCGAATATGTTGAAAAACATTTAGTATATGAAAAATAATCGATAAAAAGTTTATTGAACTATGATTATTAGTTAGAATTATTTGTAATGTGACTAAGGAACTTTTTAAACAGTTAAAATATTTTTTATCAGTTGATATTAGTTTCATTTAACAATAGGTATTCATTTGTTAGTAATTTGTTTGTCAAGAAAGACAAATATAGTTTGATAAAATTTCAATGACCTATCTATAGTATGACAGGCCTCAAGAGACCTTAATGTAACACTACAATTTATATACATATTAATTAAAATATTTTAGATTCTCCTACACACATACTTTCTTCACCTGCACACTCTCCCTTATACTCTCTCTCTCTCTCTCTCTCTCTCTCTCTCTCTCTCTCTCTCTCTGTCAGACACACAAATTTTCTCTCCCCCTCCCTCTCTCTCACAACACATGCACATACTCTCTCTCTCTCTCTCTCTCTCTCTCTCTCTCTCTCTCTCTCTCTCACACACACACAACATATACTTGATACATTTATATTTTTACTAGTTTCTTGGCTTAATTTTATATTTATTTGAATTAAATTCTAGTGAGAATCAAGCTTAATTAGAACCAATAACTTCCTTTATACTTTATTTGATTTGCAAGATCAAATTGAAGACGAAGTAAATTTGGAAGACTAAAATCAAATAACAAAAAAGTTAAAAGCAACTACTCCAGTTTTTTTTTTTTTTTCTTTTTTGAAATTATTTATCTTTAATTTTAGAGTTATAGTTTTAAGTAACTTCCCTTTCCCTTTTTAGTTTTGATTAGAATTTTAGTTTTAGAAATTTCTAATGTTTTCTAGGTTTTGATTTGTAACCTTAATAAGTAAACGAGTTTAAGCTTTAGTTTAAGGGATCTCTCTTATTATTGAAGACTCAGAAAACGGATTCGGGAGCGGCCCTCCAGGTTTCTTGTAAACCTTCTCTTTATTTATCTTTTATCTTGTTCTTGGTTAATTGTTATTATTCATTAATACTTGGGATTTTCCGGCCAATTATTGCATGTTCGTAATGTTTTTAGTGACCGAGAGGTAATAGATATAATTGTATGAAGGTAATAACAACATATCGTAAAACTGACTAGACATAGATTCGGTTTCATTGTGCGGTTTCTAATAAGTAGGAAACAAAAGTTAGAGAAGATCCACAGATATGTATGCAGTCTTGTTTCTTAAAATCAGTTAGAGATACAATTGGATTAGCGAGGCTAGGAGCTTTACTGCATGAGAGTGAGTATAGCTTATTCACGAGAATTCCAACGTTAACTAGATCAAGAAGAAATCAAACATAGGAATAAAAGGAGTAGACTAGATTAGGGGTACCTTAGTCTGTTTTTTATCATAAACCTTCTCTTAATCTGGCTTCCTTTTATTTTTAATTTTCATTATTAATTTTTTATTAGTTTTTAATATTTGATACAAAAAATCACCTTTATTTTTTTTTTTTAATTATGGTTAGAAGTAGATGCGTTCAATAGTAAAATAGTAATTCTCGTGGGACGATCTTTATTCATCATTATTCTACTTGCTTGATTATTTGTATGCTTACAAATTTCACATCAAGTTTTGGCGTTGTTGCCAGTGATTATTTTTGTCAATTGTGGAATTTTAATACTAAACCTGAGTTTAAACCGTTGTGTTTATTTTCTTTTCATTTAAAACTAAAGATATATTTTAATTATATTTTATTTTTTCTTTTTGTTAAATTTTCTTCAAGTGTTTTTGTATTTTGAATTCTTTTTAATTTTTGTTTTTTATTTGTTTATGCATACGTGAAGTTCTGCTAATAAAGACGCCTTAAAGTTTATACCTGAAATTGAAGCTTTTGCTCATTCTCACAGAAAGTGACAAACCGAAGTTATCTACGAGGTGACTAACTCATACGAAGAAGAGTATTCCTCTAAATATGAGAGGACAATCATAAGATGGCAAACCCAATGACTCTTTATACCAAGCCAAAGATGGAGGGGTTCAATCCATTAATCAACTGTCCAGCAATCATGACTACAACTTTTAAGATTGAAATGGCATACATACAAATGGTTCTAAACAATCCTTTCTTTGGGAAGCCACACGACGATCTGCAGTCTAACATTGAGAAGTTTTTTGCAATTTGTGACACTTTTCAAATCAATGGAGTGTTTAAAGATGCAAAAAGGCTAAAACTTTTCCCTTTCTCTTTCAGGGATAAAGCGAGAGCATCGCTAAATTCTCTCCCTTCAAATTCTATTGATTCTCAGGCTAAATTGCAAGAAGCCCTTTTAAATAAATCCTTTCCTTCTGTTAAGGTTATCCAAATGCTATGTAAAATTTTCAAGTTAGTGCTGGAACCCTTGGAGTCTTTACATGATGCTTGGGAATGTTCTAAGAAATACCTTAGAATGTGTTCACATCATGGGATGCAATTAGGAATACAAGCACAAACATTCTATGATGGATGTACTTCGGAGGTAAGATCATCACTCGATATGACTAGTGGGGGAGCTTTTATGTCTTATTTTGAGGAAGATGCTTGGAACTTAATAGAGAAGATGAAGCTCAATAATTCACAATGGTATAAGCCAAGGGATCTTCCTATAAACAAAGTGGAAAGTTTGATTGAGGCAAATCGGAATGGAGGAGATGCGATGGCATAATTTGAAGCTCTTCATCGACGACTTAATACATTACAAGTAGCTGCCGTAAATAACTAATGCGAGCTCTACTATGGAAATCACCTTACACGTCAAAGTGGGCAAGGTAATAAACTAACAATGTTAACTTTGTTGGACACAATAATAAAAGGGATGACCCGTATACTCCTACCTATAATCCTGGGTGGAGAAATCATCCCAATTATGGATGGATAAAGACAATTTGACCTGGATGCCATCGCCACCACCTTCAAAAGAGAAGAGGACTAATTTTGAGGAAGTAATGCTTCAATTCATGGAAAAAGCCTCTGCTTCTTTGGCAAATCAAGAAAAAGTTTTCAAGGTCATAGGGGTGGATAAGCAAAATATGAAGGATGCCATAAGGAACCTTGAGGCACAAGTGTCGTAGTTATCAACTATTATTTTCAATAGATCTCCTACATATCTACCAAGTGATGCAAAGAGAAACCCATAGGAAGTAATAAGCCATTACATCCATTCATGTGGAAGAAAAACAAAAGGAAGAAGCAACACTCCTATCAGTCCCCAAATTTCAAAGAATTCTATAGAGGAAAGAGGTAAGAAATGTAAGAGGGAATGTAATAATGATAATATTGATATTAATTCCCTTCCTTTTCCTAATACGGTTGATAATGAAATTATGGATTTACACTTTAAGAAGTTGCTTGAAATATTCAAGAAACTAGAGTTTAACGTTCCTCTTGTAGATGCTTTAGCATAGATGCCATCATACACGAAGTACTTGAAAGATATGTTTGTGAACAAAAAAAAGCTGAACGTATTCCAACAATTGTACTTAAAAGAAGAATGTTCGACGATCTTGCAGAAGAAATTGCCACTGAAACTCAATGGCCAATGAGTTTTCAAATTCCTTGTTCTATTGGTGATTTTTTCTTTAATAACGTGCTATGTGATTTGGAGTCTAGTATTAATTTGATGTCTTTCTCTGTTTATAAACAACTTGGATTAAAGGAAATTAAGAACACTACTATTTCTTTACAAATGGATGACAAAAAAAAAAAAAAAACCAAAGGACATAATAAAACATGTTCTTATTAATATTAATAAACTCTCCTTTCTTGTGGATTTCGTTATACTTGATATGGAGGATAATTTGGATCTATCTTTAATCTAGGAAGACCTTTTCTGAATACAAGTAAAACTTGAATTGATATAGAAAAGGTCAACTAAGATTGAGGGTTAGGGATGAATTTGTAATTTTAGATATGTTTGAATCATCACATAATTTCTCCAATGGAGAATCTTTATGTGCTATTCATTTATCTTCTACAGTTGTTGCAGGAAATCAAATCTTAAAAATGCATAAACCTTTATAGGAAGAAGCAATACTTGCAACAGAAAGTATAAAAGAGAATGTGAAGAAAAAGAATTTGCACATAAGGGTCTAAGGTTAAGGTGAATTTGAAAGGTAGAAAAGCCATGAATGGAGAAGTTTATTTTCTCAAACATCGTCCTTGATCGTCGCGCTTATAAAAGAAGTCAAGCTCGAGACTATAAACGAGAACTAATTTTATTTAGTTATTTTGAGTCTTTTTCTTGTTGGAGGTTTAATTTTTTTTTCTTTGTAATCTAAGTTTCTCTTAGTTTACTTTGCTTTTTTTTAATCCTCGTATTCCCAAAAAAATTTTAAAAATTTAAAATTTCCAAAAAAGTATTTTTCTTAATTTTTGTGGTTAATATTTACAATTTTTTTAGGATCTGATTAGGCCTCAGAGAACCTTCCGAATGACGCCCTAAAACAAATGAACTGTCTTGAACACATCTTTCTATTCGGCTAAGTTCTCTTACCTTTTTTTATACTTCTTGTTTTTCAACATTGGGGACAATGTTGAGTTTAAGTGTGGGGGTAGGCTTCCAAGTTTCTAGGTATTTTGATAAAAAAGTTTTGAAAAAATGAAAGAAAAAGTTTTCAATTGAAATATGGTTTATATTTTAAAAAAATCTTGAATAAATTGAGATAGAGTATTTCATTGTTAATTTCTGCACTTGGTTAGTAATATTTGTGTTTTATATTTTTATAACTTTTGCATGAGTTTTACTTGAGCATAATTGACCATGTTAGTATTTAATAAATCCTACACATTATTTTTTAGTAGCATAAAGTTTATGGGTTCTCTTATGATGTCCTAGAGCTTATTTGATTATCTCTTGAAGCAAAATAAAAAGGTTTTCTCTTACTTAACTTATAGACGATGGTAATAGGCGTTCTTTGATTCGTTTGCGCCTTTCAAGCCTATCCAAATTTTAAAATTTTACCTTCGTACCCTTTTGAGCCTTATATATTATTTTTTTCTTAGGTTACTTAAATATTGATTCTAAATTTCATAAAAAGCTTGATGATTAATTCTATATTTTATTGCTCCTTAGAATATATATTTTTTGATTTAGGAAGAGTTTGATGAACGTTGTGAAAAGAGGTATAAAAAGAAACACCATGACTAATTTGTTGAAAAGAAAAAGAAAGAGAAAAACAAGAAAAAAAAACACGGTGCAAAAAGCTTATTGGTCATGGTGAAAAAGGTAAAATAAATGCCAAGAAAAGAAGAGAAAAAGAAAAAAAATGGCATATATGAAAAGAAAAAAATATGAGGAAAAGAAGTATTGTGAATGAAGAGATATTGTTATAAAGTGGCTTGGTTGATAAAGTTGTTATTGCAAAAATATATAGAGCACAAGAAAAGTTAGAAAGTTTGTTGTAGCTCGATCGAATTTCGCAAGCTCTCTCTTCCTTTGATTTTGATTCTTATCCTTCGTTTGTTGACTCCTGCCCTAACCTTATATTATAAGCTTAAAAGTCCTGTCTGATCTAGGTTGAGTTTGGAAAGTCTCGATTAGTGGAAAGATGGTATGAATAGTAAGCCTATGGAACTGTCATTTTTTTAAACTTAATCTCCTTTGTTGTTATTTGTACATTTTGTCTAATATTTATTCTACACTTTCTAATTGCCATAATAACACTTTACACAAAGTCTTTCTTTAGTTAAAGATAATTGAATACTTGTTTTGTTAAATAAAGTTTGGAGATAAGTGAATGAATGTTATATTAATGAATTTGAGATTTTGATGAAGGATAATACTTTGGATTTTTCTCTATTTTTTCTTTAAGTTGCTCTGCTTGATAGCAAGCAAATATCTAAGTGTAGGGGAGTCGATAGATTGATATTTTTACTAGTTTTTAGGCTTAATTTGATATTTATTTTAATCAAATTATAGTGAAAATTGAGCTATTTTTCAAAGAATTTTTTTAAAATGTAAAAAAATTAAAATTTTGATATAGCTTAATATATTTTGTTCCTAATTTCTTTAGATGAAAGTAAAGCACACAATCATCGGCATTCTTTCTCTTACCCTAAAACAATTATTGCCTTTTTTTCGGCTTTTCTCCCTTTTCCCCTCTTCTTTGGCCTCTTTTTTATTTTTTCTCCCCATTACTTTTTCTTCACTTTATTCTCAAAATTACTTATATTTTCTAATTAATGTAAAAATTATACCATTAAAATTACGTTGCTTCCTTAATAATTACCTTTCCATTATATTCTTTTACACTCGTTCTATTTATTCAAATAAGGAAACAAGTTTTTTTTATCTCATTATTTTTATGATATATTTACGGGTTGGCTGATAACGAAATGCATCTTAGAGGAAAAGTTGACGATGAAGAGAAAATTGAATATCATGTTGAAGTGATTAATTTTAACTGCAAATATTTTCTAATATTCTAGTCATTGAGGACACTTTAGTGAAGAAAAAAAAAATTGAAAAAGTGTACACGAATACAATAATAAGGTAAGAAATAACATTATTTCTTCAATATGAACGTATTTAATGTCGGCAATGTAGTAGTAAATATTTTTTGTAGTGCCAATAATATTCTTTTTTTTTTTTCGCTATTTTCCATTTCATATTCACACGTCTGACAAGAAAATTTTGATTTCATTTGTATAAATTTATTTTTAAAAAATTTCAATTTTATTTTCTTTACTTTCAGGTTGGAGAGAGTTATCTTTGTCATGTGTGCAGTTTTGATATTGTTGTTGCCGATGTTCTTGCCACCGCTTCCTCCACCGCCTATGATTTTTCTTTGGACCCCTGTTGTGCTCATGGTTGCTCTTATTTTATTGGCAATCATAATGCCGACTGAATTACCAAATGTGCGATACCGTCCTATATACACTCGTATTTAAAACTAAATGAACTTTGCTTATTTAATGCTATTAAGCTCATTGAATTTATCTCTATAGATATGGTAGACTTATAAGTTTTGGTATAATTAGTTTTATTGTTAAGTAGTTATAATGTATCGTAAACTTTGAAGCTCACTATTACTGGTTTTACAAATTTTTATTTACTCATTTAATCCAAGTGCATTGGAAATTTCTATGCCTCTCTTTTTTCTCTTGATCTTATTTTTTTTTTCTTTCTTTTTTAAAATATCAAGTGAGGTTATCATAGTATGTTGAAGAGTATAAGGGATTAAAACTTTTGAAGACAGCAGAAATAACTTTGTGACGAACGCACCATTTTCACTAGACAAACACTTAAAGGCACACCCTACTTTCTTTGTTTACTCATTGCATTTGTAGTATTTATCATCTTTGAGTTCAATACATACGAAATATCATCCACAGAATTCTTAGAATTCGTGTAAATAATTGTCTGAGTACGTTACTTGTGTTGCGCATTGATGTTATGACACAGTTTTCTCAAGATAGACTGCACTATTTGAGATAAAGAGTATGAATATATGGTTAGGTTTGAAAAGAGTTTAACTTAGGAGAAATTGTGCAATGTGTTAACTCGTTGGCTAGAGGGAGATCAATCAAGTTAGGTATGTAATGGGAGTTTGGAAAAAATCATCAGAGAAGCACTAGACTAATGAGCTAAATGTATTGTTACACATAGTAATTATAAGTTTTATGGGATATTTTTTAATGAATGAGGCCACACATACGTAGGTCGATACTGCACTAACATGTGTTGATTTTGTATTTTCTGTTGTGTTTTATTATTCATCAACACAATACATATGTCACAAACATAAACACGTAAGACAATCTAAATTTTTTGAAACAAAAACTAATAATAAGAATAATTATGGAGTTTGAATTCAAAAAATCATAGATGTACCACTACAAAAATGGAACAAATTACCAAGGGCGAAAAAATGTTGATGTTCTGTTGGTATGATCCTATTACAGACAGCATATCGATGAAAACATAACTGTCGACTAATTTTCATCCATAGCAACAGCTACCAACGACATGTCGTCGGTGAGCACGGTTTCTGACCGACTTACCAACGGCTTTTTCTTCATTTCTTATTTTGCTACTGACAAACGCGTCTCGTTGATAACTAATACCGATGAATTTATCGACAAGTTTCCAGTCGTCGGTGCCACTGAATGGACTTATTGACGACAGTAGTTGCCGTCACTAAGGTCCATTAATGGAAACTACCAATGAGTTTTCCTTTCATGCTAAAAAGAAAAGAAAAATTTTTTAGAAAATATTTTGTATTGGGTCTGTCGGTATGCCATTAGTAATACTTTTTCCTTATATTGTTTAAAAACGAAACCGAAACTTCCTGAAATTTCAAAAACCCAACAACAGCAATATAAATCATTCATAAACTAAATGTAGAACATTCATAAATAAAAAAAAAAACCCATAAACTAAATATATAATCCATAAACTAATCCCAAACATCAATGAAACGTTAAAAGCATGAACATCTATCAAAGTATATATATATGTATATATATATACATAATCGGGAGGCATATATTGCCTCTCTGGAAGATAGGGAGCACCACCCATAGGTTCGAGTAAAAGAGAGATTGGTCTGGGAGCATGAATAGGAAGGAGAGTACTAGAATCCTCGGGACGGTCCCACCTGCTAGTACTACTGTCGATGAAGATATGGAAGGATAAGTACTCACTGCAGTTCTGACGAGGGGCATCGTCGAAGGGAAAGGAATGTATGTCATATGCTCGAATATCCACCCCAAGTGCTCGTTGAAAGAAGCAGATACTTTGGAAACAACATCATCCGCTTTCTGCATGAGCTTCTGCTCATGATCCAAGCAACATAGCGCCAATGCAGTTCCAGCTCAGCTGCTCTCGGCTATGAGGTGAGCTGCCTCCGAACTAGCTCCATAGAAAAACGGCCGTAGCCCGTCCCGACAAGTATAGCGGCTATCAGTTAGAGATCATTGGGTATGGTAGTACGCGATGCCTCAGCATCCCTCTCGGCCTTCCTTTGAGTCTTGTGAAATATCTCCTATAATATAAAATATTTGTTGAATTCAACTTTTTGTTATATAACATTATCCAAACTTAAAGTTTATAAGTTTTCATATATTCAACTATAAAGTCTTATAATTCCATCATCTATTATTACGTCATCAATGAAAAATATGAGTTGTTTATAAGGTTAGAAAAATTTTATAGAGTTTCCCCTGTATTATGGACATCTTCAAGGCACGCAGGCCACACATACAAACACCAACAAAGTTTCATACAAAGTTAAAGAGTTATGGCTCTCCCATAAAATTTTAAATAGTTAGGGCTCCCTCGTAAAACATACTTTAAAGAGTCGGGGCTTCCCCGTAAAACATAAATTTAAACTAATTAAACGCGTACCTCTATCTTGTGTATGATACAAAATGTCACCAAAATCCTCACGAAAATACTATAACAAACGAAAGAGAATAATATTAAATTTTAAACTTAAACTTAAACTACTGAAGCTAAAGTCGTAATGAAAACTACTTAATCCTCACATTCCCGGCACACAAGAATATTACTGCTAAGAGTGTGAATGCATAATGTATTGTTGTAGTGGTGTAATGTGCCTTGTCTAGTCAGAGTATCAATTAAATACAAATTATATGGGAGTAACATATTTCCTATAAGAAAGAAAGAAATGACCAACAAGTTCCACCAATGGTATGCTACATGTACATGTTTATGATTAAATGCACCGCCTGTTTTAATCATGCCATCCAACATAACTGCAACTTTACATTTTACATCATCAATCAATTGAAAGTGCTTAAGAAATTGGGGAATGGTTCATTATGAGAAAGAAATTTTTTCTTTAAGAGACCATCACTTTCTACTTTAAAGTCATTCTCTATCTTTGCATTATAATACAACTTTATTTCTTTGCCTCCTATTAATTGACTTTCCTTAGAACATAGTCAATAGAATCCAACTATTCAAATATAAAGAAAATAGTCCAATAGTCCTAGTATTTTATGATAATTTCCAAAATTAAATCTTAAACCATCACCCCAAAATCAACAAGAAAATTAAATGAAATTGAAATAGAAAAAGGTTACTAACTTTTATCTTAATCCAATGACACTTAGAATGTCACTGAGTAATGCAAGGAAACAACATCAAATACATAGAAGGGTAAAAATGCAAACATGAATTTCGTTCAACCTATAATCAAGAAGTCAAAAGAGAAGAAACCATATATAATATCATCAATTTTCGAACACAAATGACAATAAAAATAAGCAAAAGTATTACTCAATAACGCTATGAAACACAATAAAGTTTTAAAAGAAAAGCTATTACATAAAAAGAAAATGTGTGTATGTTTAGAAATAAATGTCAATATCTTATAATAAGTATTTCTTCCATATAAAAATTTAGTAACAACATGATTGGGTATATATCTCAAACAAGATTTCGAAATAAGATGAGAAAATGTGCATATATATTGATAATATTCAGTTATGCACTTCTTTTTTATTAAAATAATAATAATAATCATAATAATTGTGATAATAATAGTAATAGTTAGAAGCATGCAATCAAGGGGCATATTTGTCATGATAATCAAGAGCATGTTTTATTTTCCTAATACTAAAATTAAGACACTTGTTCTTTTGATAATGAAATATCCCTTTCAAAATCTAAACTAAGAAAAGTCTTTCTAACTCAAAATTATGAGTGAAAAGTAATTTGTTATACAATTATAAACAGCCAATAAAATGATAAAATGCATGAATTTCAATACTTCACAAAAAATGAGAATAGAAAAACATAATTTTAAAGGATTATAACCAACTGTTTAAGAGAAGTAGCAGTAGCAAAATTAAAAAATAAAGAAAACTTGTTGTTTTTCAACTGGATGGAGCAGCACATCTGCGTCGGAGCATCAACGGTAGCATCGAAGATTTTATAGAAGAAGAAGAAGTAGAGAAAAAGAAGAAGAACCTCGAAACCAGACAGAGAGAGAGAAGAGTCATTACCGGTGCGTCAGTCGTCGTGATCGGAGTAGCGACAACACTATTTGAGGTCGTCCTCCGTCAGTGAGTCGTGGGAAGGTTGGAGAGAGGAGTGTCTTTTATTGGGTTTAGGTTTAGGGAGAGAATGATTTCTCCCGATTTTGATTAATTTGGGAGCTTATTATCGGCGGCACACCGATGGCAAATCCGTCTGTCAGATTGCGAATTGCCGATGACATAGCCTTCAGCGTCCTATTTGTACTTTGTCCTATTACGGACGGTTTGAGAAGATGGCCGATATCTCCATAGATATCAAAACCAAAAATCAACGACTAGTGACAGTCGACAGTGCGTCTTATCGAGAATTGTTTCTTCGGTATTGCTCGTCATTTTCCAGCGTGAAACCCTCTTAAAAAATATTTGGACAGTTTAACATTAGATCGACGAAATAGATATCCTATTAGTGATCTGTCAAAAATTACCTATGGTATAGAAAATCGCGGTAATATACGTCAATAAATACCTTGATTTTTGTAGTGTACACTTTCCATTTAATCTCCAAACCTCCAAACAGGAAGAAATTTGTCCAATCCTTCCAAGTAGGAAAGGCGAATTTGTATGCCAGTTTAAATTTCATTAATTATTTTTGTTCGTTTATAGAAATATGAAAGTCACATTTGATTATTGAGGTAAGTCCATCTACGGAAATGGAGCTAATTCCGTTATACATGAAACTGTGGAGGAAAAGGAGTACTAACAAGAAAGATAATAGTGCAACAAGTATAAAGATTAAAAGTAATTAATAGAAATTAAACTAATTTTAAAACGTATGATAGGGATATAATCTAAATATCAATGTCCTTTGATGAAATAATGAGGCAAATGCATGCGCTATTCCATCTTTCTTTTTGCTTTAACAGTCATTTGAAATTTCTTAATGTCAAATATGAAATCTGAAATTTCTTAATGTAAAATATGAAAAAACTTGATACATATATATATATATAAAAGCCAGATAAAGTTTTCACTCGTAATACATAAAGATCTTCGAAGAAATAAAACAAAAAAAAAAGAGAATTATGCTTGGTTGGATCCATTTTTTCTCCAAATCCTGGATACATTTATCATAGAAGTGAAGAAAATAAGGTAGACATATATATTTTTTTTTTAACTATACAAAACAAAAGAAGGGGACAAAAAACAAACTTACCTCTGCAAACCTATACCTGCATGTTGACCAATGGCATAATAAATCACTCTTTGCTAGCTTTTCTAATTTCTTAAAAAAACCCTACTATATACTTTTTCTAGCTTCATTATAACGCTTCTGCAGCAGACGGCTCTCCGGAAAAGGTTATTGATCCCGAAACAGCTGTGAAGGATTTGGAGAATGGCCAATATTTGGTTTATATATCTGTAATTTTAATTGATTTTTTTTCTCATTGATTGTTTTATTGAATATTGGGTTTATTTTATGTCTCATGTTATACTTCTTTCCCTTCTCGTTATCCCTAATGTGATTTTGGGGATTGGTTCGTTTATTTATTTTCTAATTGACTTTATGCTTCAACGCTATGTGTGATATTTGGAAAATTTGTTTAGATATATATCAAATAACTGTAGCTACACATTCATGAACATTATTTATGCTGGAAGCACAGTTTGTTTATTTTTTCAAGTTTCTTTTTTGGGGACTCATTTTCTTTAGTCTCACATATCACAAGGCGAATAATTTTCTCCCAAAAACTTCATTCACTCATTAATTAATCAATTAATTGGTGCATATGTAAGTAATTGGGATTCCTAATTAAGTGCATTGATGATCTGATGATTAAGATTTTTTTAAAAGATTTTTTAAAGTATTTATTTTATTAATTGAGGCCAATTCTAAAATATTTTTTATGTCTTTCAAAAAGAATCTATATACTTTTTTTAGGAAAATTGCACCTTAAGACCTAGTATGGTTGCCTTCTAATTATCAACATTTTGTGCATTCTTATACTAATAAAACAAAAAGCTATGGGGGATGGGATAACCCAACTATATATTCAAGGTAAATAATTTCTTGCCTTCCTCCACTCTCAAAGTAGTGAATAAGATTAATTTGCTCATGAATTTCTATTTGTAGCAATATATTAGTTTCCAAGAGTTTAGAATTTGGCCTTAGTCTAACTCACCCCAAAAGGTATTTTTAGACGAGGAGGATTGCCCAAATGTGAGATTCTCAACACACCCCCTCATGCCTAGACCGATTATTTTAGATCATTTGGGTCTTAAGCGTCACATTTTGCAGAACATCATCTGCTAGTGGCCCAACATTATAACTCTGATACTATGTTAGAATTTGAGCTTATTCCTAACTCACTCCAAAAGGTACTTTTAAAATAGAATAATTGTCAAAATTTATTAAGATTTTATTCATTATTTAATTAGCTGATGTGGGTTCTCAACACAATATTTTACAAATCTTTCATTTTCTTTAAAACTTCTATACATTTTGGACCCATAATTATTAAAAACAATGGAAATTATTTCATATTTGGCAGGCAGCAAGATGGTGGGTAGGGCTGTAAACAGGGCGAGTCTTACCCGTACCCGCGCGGGTCTGTACCCGTTTTTAGTGGGTAAGGTTTAAATTTTACACCCGGGGACCCGTACTCGTACCCGTGCCCGTATTTATATTGCAATATGGGTTTGGGCAGGGTATGGTGATGCCTAGACCTGTAGAACTCTTATACCCGTATTAATAAAATAATATATATTATATATTACACTAGATGGAAGATTTTAAATATATATAGAGAGATCTAGTTGGGTGGTTAGGGAGGGGATATTAGCTTGGCAGCGCAAGTTCGAATCCAGCTGCTGCTAGCCTTCTTCTTCTTTTCTCCTTTTCTCTTCTTTTTCTTTTCAGTCCTTCTATCTTTTTTTTTTTTTTTTCCTCATTTCCAGTCATTTTCTCTTTTTTTTTCTCCTTTTCAGTCCTTTTCTCTTTTTTTTCTCCTTTTCAGTCTTAAATAGAATCTCTTTATTTGATAGATTTGGCCCAACTAACCTCTTTCAAATTATTTATTTATTTATTTTCAACTTTATTTCAAATGTCATTTCACAAATAATTTATTTTTACTAAATATAAAAATATATTCTTTCATCCCGTGTAAAAGCAATTTATGATAGTAATATTTTTGTCTTATTTTTTATTTCATAGAACTGCTGAAAATATGGATCATGACAAAAAGGACAATCTTTTTCTTTATTTTTCTTTTTGGTTATCCATCTTATGTGCTAATATTTGACTTATCTATTAGGCGACACCGTATTATTACATATACTCTTTGCTCAGAGGTTGTCCAGGAATTTGGATTACAGACTAAAATTAATATAGTTAAAGGGGGCTATATCCCTATTCATTTATGTATATGTTAGATGATTGTATTTGTTGAAAGAAATGTTGAGGAGATTATGTTAATCATGTTAAAATTTTTAATTTAGGATTATACATTATTTTATATATTTTTGTTTAATAGGAAAAAAAATAAAAAATATCATACGGGTATGGGTATACCCATACCCTACCCTGGACCCTAGAGGGTCGGGTTTGGGTCCAAAATTTCATACCCTGGAGGGTATGGGTCCGGGTCTGGGTCCAAGTTTAACTATAAGGGTACGGGTCTGGGTCTGGGGGTACCCTGAGAGTCTGGACCCGTTTACAGCCCTAATGGTGGGGTCCTATTCATCAGTCTGTTGGACTGGCGTGGCACAAGAAAGGTTGGAGGGATGTTCTCTGCACCAACAACGTTCTCTGCCTACTAATACTCTTCTCTACAAATACTCTTTGATTCAAATATTCAAAAGGCCAAATGTTTTTAAAATTCCAATGTTGCGCCGATTCGGTGAAATAAAAGTAACTCAACAATTTTTAAGAATAATTCAATTCAAAAAAATTTTATTTTCACCGACAATTTTTCTCTCTAAAATAAAATCCTCTCAAATCTCTCTACAAGTGAATATTTCAAATTCAGAAAAAGGAAGATCCGACTGTTAAAATAAAAAAAAAAAAAAAAAGGTTAGTACTTCGATTTAGGCGAAAGTTTAAAAGTAATTTTTTTTAAAAAAAATTTTTATATATTTTACCATCGTGTTTATAAATATTTTAAATTATCGGTATGTTTCATTTGTTAATGTTATGTTATTTAAGGAGTTTTAATTGAATTTAATTTCATATTTATTTCAAATCTTATTTAATTTTCTCTATGTAGAATACGTGTAATTAGTTGTTCGAAATGGTTTATTTTATAATTGTTTGTTTGATATAATTATGAGTTATGTTTATATAAACAATTTGAATCTTAAGGAGCATTCATTAATTTGTTAGCATAAGCATGAGTGTTATAATTATTCATGTTATAGTTTGAACCAATTTATATGGTTAGAGTTAATTAAATTTATTTATTACGTCAACGTTATGAAATTATAAGGGGATGGTAAAGTAATGATTTTCCTTCATTATGGCTCAGTGTTTGGTGTTCTGAACCCCTTGAAGGGAAAATAATAATAACTTGAAAATCTAATAATAGACACGTGCTCCCAGTAAGACTTGTCCTTTTTAGTTGAATTCGTCTTCTGTCGTCCCTTCGTGACTATGTGCTCAGGGGCACTTGTCAATGATGCACCGAAATCTTCAGGCAACACCGTACATTAAACCCTTTTTATTAGATGACGACATTCCCTGACTTTCGATATTGGACCCGTACTTATTTGATCCAACATGGAGGCGAGATCACATATCTCGGAATCCATGTCCCGAGCATGCGCAGAAGGAACGTCCACCCCGATTTCTAGTATTCTCTAAAAGGCCAAAACATCTTCCAACTGGAGCAAGAGAAAATGTTTGTACCGTTCAAGCAGCTCACATGCACATGGTAGCCCATGCGATTTCCTTAAATAATGACCACACTTGTTTTGTGCATCATCAACTATCTTATGAGCTTTCTTTATCTCAACCATATCTTCTTCAAAGCCCAATGAGTGATGTGATTGCTTATATTCTTCAATATGGCATTGCTCTTCGCATTAAACTTTTCTTTAAGTTTAAAACTCTCCAATGAGCTCTTAATCTTGGAATTTTGACTTTCGATAACAGAGTCAACATTAAGGAACACGGTGTCCAAATCACTGTGGTACGTTGAAAGCCATAGCCTGAAGACCGAATGTTCACTTTCAGTATAGTTCGTTGTCTCAACCCGAAAATGCAAAACCTCAGATATCCAAACTCTGCAAAATTTATGCCAAGTGGATTCAACCATGTGTTAAACAAATAATGTAAAAAGTTAGGCCTTCTTTGTCACTTCGTCTTCAGCAATTCCAATATTCTATGGTGTTCAGCCTCATCGATTTCATTTATTAATTTGTGCCAAGTGCAATTAATGAACCGAGTTACGACCTCTTCATCTTTAACTAGTTCACTTAATTTTGCTGGCACATTCTGATCGATGTGCCTTCTACATAACATATGATATGATTTGTTCAAGGACCCGTTTGTAGGTTGTACCCTATTCATTGTGCATGAAAGTAGTTTTCCCTATGGCTTCCCTATAAGTGCTTAATTTGTTCATGGAAGTTCTTACCGGTTGGCGTTATCCCTACGACTTTCAACAATGGCATATTATACCTTTTTTTTAAAATAAAGAGAGCATGTTATGATTAATTCTTATTTATAATTTCTAATAATAGTACCCGAAATCATACAACTTATTTTAAAATATAACTTAAAAATCTACATACATTTAAATAAAAATGGAGAGTTAATAATACAATGCCTGGCAGAAAACTTACTCGTCTGCTGTATACGTGGTATCCCATATCAGTACATATGACCACGTTCTGCTCATTGCATTGATGTAGTGTGTGCCTGACAATATCACAAAGTAGGTTGCTGCTTCACACTGCCTATAGAAGACCGTATAACCCTGTTCAACACATAAGCAAAGAACTTCCTCCACCGTGTTTCTCTCTAGTATCCTATTCTTCTTAATCTTGGCAACGACATGTATATTTTCTGTGCACTACATGCATCATAAAAATAATTACATTACTCGAAGAAATAACATATCTAAAATATTAAATAAAGTATTAAAGTAATTTTACCATACCTCACCGCAAAACCAACATTTTGTTCTCGAAAAAATCATAGGATATTACGTGGCGGCACATGACTGTTCCTGAATTGCTCAGTCTATTTCAACTGCTCCTCCGTAAGTCTTGCAACCTGAGCATGACCATGATTGTAGACAGCTATTTTATGGTTGTGTCTCCCATCATGTACGAACAATTGTCAATTCTCACTTATGGGCATTTTCTTGCCTTTTAATTTAAATGGACAACAACATTGTTTATTCCTGTAAGGACCCCGCCTTTTGATGGGAACTTCTTCTTCATCGTCAACAATTGGCTTCGTGTTTTTTTTAACTGCACTTCCACGCTCGCAAGCCAGTGTAACATAAGGTTGATGATCAGATGTTCTTGATCTCAAATACTGATTGATGATCAAATATGTGTTAGCTTTTATCGTTCTTTCCGTTGCCAAATCGACCAACTCCACTTTCAAATTGAAAATTCAATCTGTTGTGAACAAAAATCTATGATCAACATACTCTTCCGGTTCTAAAAATTTTTCAAATGTATTTGGATCTACATCACCTTGTTTATATAAAACTAAAATATTAAGAGTTAAAAAAAGAAAACCTAAACCCTAAACACCAAAAAAAAAAAAAAGAAAAAGATTTCTACAGCATTTTGGCTGCAGAAACGGGAAAAAAAAAATTTAAGGACTTTTCTTACCTTAAAAAAGATATTTTCTTGCAAATAATCTTCATATTTGATCTATATGTTCTTCCAAATTAAGTTGAATGTGAAAGATTGATGTTTTTTTTAGAGAGAAGTTAGAGAGAAAGTTGTAGAGAGAGAAGGTAAAGGTAAAAAATGATTTATTTTCACGTTATCCTTATAGATTTCCAAGTTATGTTTATCGAGCCTCTTAGAAAATTCAACGACAGAATCAAATATGCCGGCCATGGGTGAACCGAATATTTGAATATTTTCTTTATAATTTAAGGTTTAGATATTTGGTCATTTTTTTCAATTTTTGAACCCAATATTGAATTTTTTCTTTTGTAATCACAACTACTAGGAACCTTCATGTGGGTAATTTTTTATTAATTTTGTTATTCATCCATATTAAAATATTTCAGCCAAAAATATTTTTCTACGATCAAGTAATGTGGTCTAGGGCAAAGCTAAATGGGCCAGAGAACAATCGCTCTCTTCACATTATTAAAATATTTATTTATTACTATTAATTTTTTTGAATTTATACGAATTTATCTTTAAATATTTCCTCACCTTTTAAATATTCTCTTCATATTAATTATCACCTTTCAAATATATTTTTAGAAAACTCACATTGTACCTAGCCTTAAAAAGAAAAAATCTCATTTAAAATGATTCTAACAAGATTGTTTTATCCGTTTATGTGGTTTATAAATTTGACTACATCACCCAAATGACAATAATGGGAGCAATATATGTTGCTCAAACAATAACAACAGTGCCAATGTATCCTGTTAGTCATTTTACAATCTCATTTCATCTCTCTGAACCTGTTTGAACCGCCATCTGCCAGAAGAAGCAATACTACCACCACCATCGTTGTCACCGCCGCCACCAGCACCATTGGACCAACATCTATTTAAGCTCAAATATCGTTCGTATTATATCCTTGAAGGAAGTCATACGAGGACATAGTTTTGCTTCTTGAAACCTACATCGCTATATTATTACCTATTATTCCACTTTGGAGTGTGAATAATTTAAATAAAATACTCTCATGATATAATTAATTTTGGAGGAAGTAGTTATTTCATTATATTTTTGTTAGTCATATCATAAGGTATCCAAAGTGACTGTACATACGTAGGAGATAAATTTAAGTCATATCATACAAAAACTAATTTATATTGAAGTAAGATAAAATTATAAGGGTTGCAAAGTCCTATCATAAGAAATAATTGCGTTGACTCATACTTACCCATAATTCAAACTTTTGGCAACTAAATATTTCGTCGCACACTATATATATTAATTTAACGGAACATCATGTACAAACTTTGATAACTATATATTTCATCGCATAAGTATATATTTAGCTTAATCTCACATAGTGTCTGCTCAACAAGCCTGAAGTTAGTGGCGTACTTAATTTCATTGATATGTACATGGCCCTCTATTTCATATTATAATAGTAGTATTGTTTTTTTTTTTTTTTTTTTTTTAGTGTTTCATAATTTAAGATATTCCTTTCAATTTCTTCACTGATCAAAGTTTATACATAAAACTTTTTAAGGAAATATCTCATTTTAGATGTTTTATTTTTGTTGGCTAGAATGCCTTTTAAACTCTTCTTGCTGTCTTTATTAGTATTTCTACAAATTTCCATGTATAGAATAATTAAAAGTGGTAGACATTTATTTTTAATCGGAGGGTATAATGAGAAAAAGTTCATTAAATACTGCATTGTTTTTAAAATATCACAAGTAATAAAAAAGGGGAATTGATAATATGACAAGTAAAAAATCGGAGGAATTTATTAGTTGAGAGCTACATGAGATGTATATAATTGATTTCGGAAGGACTTTCTTTAAGTTCCTTTTTTGCACTAATCACTTGAATCGTGCGCGAATGGAGCTAGTAGCGAATCAAGCAAATTTTAATTAGTTGGACTATCGTAAAATGTTTAAGTATCATAATAGCTAAAAAAAATCATGAGGCATTAAGTGATTAAATTGAACAAAGTTTCGATAAAAATCTGGCTATTTTCCCCTTACATTATGAGTCCTAATGAGGTTTATATATTTGTATAATTTTATATTATGATATTGACATGAACTTTGTTGTGCAAGGATCAAAATCCTTCAATTAAGCTTCCCAAGGACCTTTGCCTTCAATAGAATTTGAATACTCTACATCCTCAAGCAACCCCTAGCCAATTTAAGGACCTCTTGAATCCATGTTGAATATTCTTTACTTCATAAACCAATTCAACAATGGATTGTTTACCCATATCCTAGTTAGACTTTTGTGAAGAAGACTTTGCACTAGGAAAATTACAATGATGTAAATATCAAAGAGTAGGAACTATGATCAACTGATGATACCCTTGGATCATCCCAATCTAAGTGTTTTAAGTAAAATCAATCGAAGGGAGATAAAACCCTAGATAGAAGTTAGGAGAAAGCTTGAAAACCTAAGAACCCTAAGACTAAACTCATTAATTCTATATAATCATCAATTAGTTTTATAATTAAGCTATAATAGGCTAGTTAAAGAGTTTAGGCTAAACCCTAGTCAAAACATAGTCTTTGGCCAAACCAATACCCATTTGGGACTTAATTAAAAGTTGTAAATAGGTTTAAGATACTTATAAGCGGACTAAACAACGTATTACACCAATTTAGCCTCTGTAACCCAAAAATCCTAGTTCAAGCACCCCCGGCTGTTGAAGCATTATGTTAGAGTTTTTGAGGGTGCTATGTAGAGGAACAAGAAAAAAATGTGGGAAAATATATGAAAGAATAATTATCTGTCATAAACATATACTCGCAACATGACCTAAAGCTTCCCCAAAAATTAATTGATTTGAAGGAACTAATTACTATTACAAAACTCTATTTACTATTATAAACCAAAATAGAATAAACAGCAAGAAAAATAAATCCCTATTCTATTACAAAACAATCCTCCTTCTTCTCCAAATAGATCGGTAATGGCCGATCAAGTGCGCTGAAATAGAGCTGCAAAAAAAAATAGCTAGTACATAAAGAAACTGAACAAAAGAAGACTTACTGCCACTGTGAAAGATGCCGTATGCGGGAAGGACAGAAGCATCGAGACCGAGACGACAACAAGCAGCAATTGCCGTTCACGGACCGCGTCGAGGCGTCGGTAGTAAAGAGATACCGGAGTCCCTCAGATCCAAACCTCAATAGTGAAAGAGTCACCGGTGTCACTCCCCTCTCTCTCTCCCCCCCTTTCGGCTCTTACTCAAACACTCAACAGACAGATGATCGGACAACAAGAAAACGATCAACAGAAGTCAACGGTAGTCACAGGGTCACAGAAGACCAGCGGACAGAGGAGAGCAGTAGACACAGAAAGCTGCGATGAAGAAAGGGGAAGAAGAAGAGACCAAGTCGGACACCAACAGCCAAGGCAAAAGAAGAGAAGAAGAAAATAAAAGAGGAGAGAAAGTGGTTGCTCATATATCGAGGGGTAAAAGGGATAATATAGGTCAAGTCAGAACGGGCAGCCTGGTTAGCCCGACCCAGCATCTGTGACCCAGTGAAAACAGTCACCTACTCTTCAGCTGAGGCCCGTGGTCATCATAGGGTTTAGGTGAATAGGCTGGAAAAATGAAAAATATTGGGAAGACATAGGCTCAAAAACCTACAATGTCCATCTCGAACAATATTTTCCAACCGTCGTGTGACTTAACAAGAGTCAAACCGCGTCCAAGTGAAGGAAATTCCTACAAAATATAAACTTGTGAGAGCTCACAATTTTAGTACCAAAATCTTCAGGATTATTATCAGTACTGATCTTGTCTACGTCAACTAAACCACTAGAGACTTTTTTCCTAATAAAGTGATATTTGACATCTATATGTTTTGTCCGTTCGTGATAGACCGGATTTTCACATAAATGTAAGCAACTCTGACTATCAGTATAAATAATAGCTTTTGAATGTAAAACATGTAATTCATTCAATAACCCTTGAAGCCAAATGGCTTTTTTGATAGCTTCCATAGCTGCGATGTATTCAGCCTCAGTAGCTGATAAGGCAACTATCGGCTGCAGTTGAGATTTCCATGAGACGCAATTATCAGCTAGGGTAAAGAAATAGGATGGCGTAGATTTTCTACTATCCTTATCACCTGCAAAATCAAAATCAACATATCCAATTAGTTCAAATATATCAGACCAAATATGATAGTGTAAGCCTCGATCTAAGGTTCTGTAGTAGCCACTTGAGAGTAGCCCAGTGATCTCTCCTAGGGTTAGACATGAATCTGTTGAGAAGGCTTATAGAAAAAATAATGTCTGGTGAGGTAGATATCATTGAGTACATGATCGAGCCTATGGCCATTCTGTCGGGGATATTCGCCATATCTCTTTTCTCACTGTTGGTTTTAGGACAAGTTTTGTCCGAAAGTTTGAAATGGTTCGCAAGTGGGATTATAACAGGCTTACACAGGTGCATAGAAAATTTTGATACAATTTTCTGAAGAAAGGGCTTTCGAGATAAAAAGAATGAACGATCGGCTCTATCTTTAGTAATACTCATCCCAAGAATCCTAGATGCAACCCGTAAATCCTTCATATCGAATTCAGATTTCAGCAAGGTTTTTAGATCATCGATCTTAGCTTTATGTCTGCGAGAAATTAGCATATCATCTATATAAAGCAATAAGTAAATAGCACTATCAACATTATTACTAGAGAAATAAAGACAAGTATCATAGTTACTTTTAGTAAAACCAACTTTTAACATAAAAGAATCAAACCTCTTGTACTATTGTCTGGGTGATTGTTCAAGTCCGTATAGGGACTTTTTCAAAAGACACGCTATGTGTTCTCTACCTTTAACCTCAAAACCTGGTGGTTGACGTATATATATAGTCTCTTCGAGATCACCATGCAAAAAAGCGATTTTAACATCAAGTTGTTTAAGATTGAGATCATAAAAAGCAACAAGAGCAAGAATAATCCTAATCGTTTTGTATTTAACAACAGGAGAAAATATTTCGTTAAAATCAATGCCTCAACTTGTGAAAAACCTTTAACAATCAACCTGGCCTTGAACCTTGGAGGTCCATCAGAAAACTCAGGTTCTTTTATTTTAAAAATCCATTTGAAATCAACTAATTTCTGTTCTGAAGGTTTTGGAACGAGAATCCAGGTTTTATTTTTTTTAAAGAAGACATTTCCTCATCCATAGCACGAAACCATAAAGAGCGATTAGGGCTTTTCAAAACATCAGAAAAACATAATAGTTCTTTTTCTTCCACATAAGATACAACAACAAAAGTATATGAAACTATGTATGAATAACCATATCGAGGATGTTCCTTAGGCACTCTTCTAACCCTATCTCTCGCAAGCTGCTAATCCCTAAGGGCTTGAGCTTGGGCATCAGGATGCTCTTCCTCCTCATAAGAACCTTCTAAAACTGGATTAAGTGTTTCAAGAATCCTATGAGGATCAGGTGTGCTACTGGATTATGCAGGTAACCCTCCATCAGTTTCAGGTTCCTGAGGGGCTTCTAAAGAGGGTTTAGTGGTGACCTCCACCTCCACAGGAATACTACTAGGTGTGGGAACACTTGGTGGGCTATCGGAGACAGGTTTATCCTTAACACAGGGCATATCTAACTCGTTGAAAATGACATCCCTACAGATAACTACCTTTACTCTAGGTTCACCCTTTAACTACACTCTATAAACCTTCACCCTACTAGGATATCCTATAAACATTTCCTTTCTAGACCTAGGGTCTAGCTTACCCTCCTTATGATGTGCAAAGGTCGCACATCCAAAAACTCTAAGGTTGGAAAGGTAAGGAGGTTTACCATACCAGAGTTCTATAGGAGTCCTGAAGTTTATGGCTATAGAAAGAGATCTATTAATGAGGTAGACAGCCGTACTAATGGCTTCTCCCCAGAAAGGTTTTGGGAGACCCGAAGAAACTAGAAGACATCTAACCTTATCCATAATGGTATGGTTCATCCTCTCAGCTACTTTGTTCTGCTGGGGATTATACCGAACCGTACTATGGTATAAGATACCGTGCGATGCACACAAATCAGAAAGCTTCCGGTTACAAAGCTCTACACCATTATTATTCCTGATAGTTTTTAGTTTATTTCTAGAATGATTTTCGGCAAAACGTTTCTGTTCACAAAACTTTTCAAAAGTTTGATCTTTAGTTTTTAAAAGAAAGACCCCAAACATGCCTTGAAAAATCATCAAGGATAGACAGGAAATAAACATTACCACCATAAGTTGGAACTTTTTAAGGTCCCCACAGATCACAATGTACATAATCAAGTATAGCAGAAGACTTGTGTTGAAAAACTGATTTTGTGTTATTTTCCAAAATACAGTAGTCACAAAAATCCATGGGATCAATTTTGTCACCATATAAAAGATTTTGTTTTTTTAAATAATAAAGTCTCTTTTCACTATTGTGGCCAATCCGCCGATACCACTACATAGTTTACTCGAGAACAGTTTTCGCAATCAAAGTAGTTGAATTACAAACTGTTTTGCCAATAAGAATGTGTAAACATTCTCTTTTAAAACATTTTAGCATGACTAGGTTTCCTTTGAAAATACGTAAAGTACCATTTTTTGATTTAAGAGAAAGACCAAGAAAATCCAAATAACCAAGAGAGATAAGATAATTACGAAGGTCGGGCACGTATCTCACCTCAGTGAGTTTCCTAGTCATATCGTCATGCATTTTAATGAAAATATTTCCAATGCCTTTAACATCACAAACTTGATTGTTTCCCATGTAAACCTTTCCTTGATTTAAGGGTTTGAAATCTGAAAACCAGTGTTTGTTGGGTGTCATGTGAAATGTACAACCAGAATCAAGAATCCAATGATCAACAACTTTAGCACAAGAAGGGGAAAGGGAAACACACAAAACCTCTGAGAACATAGAATTAACATCTGAATTAAAATCGTGAGTTTTGTCAAAATTTTTACTCCCTTTACCATGTTTACTTTGTTTTTCATCTTTACTCCATTTAAAACACTTGTTTTTCATATGGCCCTACTTACCACAATAAAAACATTTCACTTTGTTCTTTTCTCAAGATTTGGACCGCCCTTTAGTTTTAGAACTGTGACTAGGAGATTCCCTCCGGTCAACTCTCCCTCGTACGTAATGGTTTTTACCGTGCGATTTATTTTCTTTTTTTAAATTCAAATCTTTTGATTTCAAAGTATATTTAATATCGGAAAGAGATAAGACATATCTACCATATTTAATAGAAGATTTTACATCGTTGAAAAAATCAGGTAAGGAATTTAATAAAATAACTACAGTATTTTCATCAGAGATTTTCTCTCCAATTTTTTGAAGTTCCAAAGCGATTTTATTTAAATCATCCATATTTTTTGAAAGTGTTTTTTGCCTGCTCATTTGAAAAATGAAAGCTGTTCTTTTAAATAAATTTTATTTGGAAGTGATTTCCCAAATATAGTTTTTCCAGTTTAGTCTATATTTCAAAAGCATTGTCTTTTTCGTCGATTTCTCGTAAAACATTATCAGTTAATGCATGGTGAGGCAGCTGCGTGCATCATCTAGTTTTTTCTGTAAGAACTTCGGCCCTCCAAGATTCCAGATGCTCTTTAGGGCTACAAATAGTGGGTGCAATTTTATTTTGTACCAAAACTGCTTCATTTCCTCCACTACATTACAAAGTCAGATTTGCCATCAAACTTATTAGTTTCAATTTTTTGAACTGACATGTTTTAAAGGTAAATAAGTGTAATTTAGTGGGTAAAAAATGAAAGATTTGAAAAGTTTGAAAAAATAAAAATGCCTAGATTTTTCGTAAAAGAAAAATTCCCCCTTTTGTTTAGAAAAATGAATTTGAAAAGCTTGAAAAAAAAATGCCCGGATTTTTCGTAAAAGAAAAATTCCCCCTTTTCGTTTAGAAAAACGGCGCTGGTTTTTTTAATTATTAATTTGTAAAAAAAACGGTGCAACAACGTGTGAGGCGCGGCACCCAGTAGAACACGTAATGTAGACACTATATATAACCGAAAAACAAGAAACAACAAAAAACATTAATATCTCAGAAAGATCAGAAAAGGACAAACAGACAGAATATAATTATAAATAAATATTTTGAAAAACTGAACAACACGCCAAGGCAAAAATACTTGAAATCTCACGTATTCAAGCCAGGCTTGGGTTTTGTGTATTTTTCAAAACCGACAAAACGAAAAAAACCAGAAGGAATTGGTAACAGCTGATCAAGCATCAACAGTAGAACCATAACGTGGCTCACAAAGGAAAAAAACAGTAAAAGTAAACAAAGAACTGAGCCGTAATGTGATTTAGAAGCAAAACAATAATAGCAATCAATCCAAACAGAAACAACCGGCCAGCAAGCCGAAGCAACAAAAAAAAAAAAAAAAATAGAAACAGCAAAATAATGATAATTGAAAAACAAGAGGAGTTTAGCAATACTTCACTGGCTAGTTCGGAGGAACTCAACAGTCCCTCATATCTGGATTCTTCCAAAGTTGCCGGCGTTGATGAGAAAACTAGGCTCTGATACCACTTGAAGGAACTAATTACTATTATAAAACTCTATTTATTATTACAAACCAAAATAGAATAAACAACAAGAAAAATAAATGCCTATTCTATTACAAAACAATCCTCATTTTTCTCCAAATAGATCTGTAATGGCCGATCAAGTGTGCCGAAATAGCGTTACAAAATAAAACAGCTAGTACATAAACAAACTGAACAAAAGAAGACTTACCACCGCCGCTGAAGATACAGCCTACAAGAAGGATGTAGGCACCGAGAGCAAGATGATGCCGAGTAGCGATTGCCGTTCACGGATCGCGGTTAGGCGTCAGCGTTAAAGAGATACCGGAGTTCCTCAGATCTAGGCATCAACAGTGAAAGAGTCACTTGTGTCACTCCCTTCTCTCTCTCTCCCTCTCCCTTTCGGCTCTCACTCAAATACACACCAGACAGATGATCGGATAACAAAAAAATGATCAACAGAAGCTGACGGTAGTGACAGCGTCACAGAAGACCGGCAGACGAAGGAGAGCAGCGAATGCAGAAAGCCTCGATGAAGAAAGGGGAAGAAGAAGAGGCCAAGTCGGATACCAATAGCCAAGTCAAAGAAGAGAAGAAGAAAATAAAGAGGATACAAAACGGCTGCTCACGTACCGAGGGAGAAAGGGGATAATATAGGTCAAGTAACAATGGGCAGCCCAGGTTGGCCCGGCCCGGCCCGACGCAGCCTCTCTGACCCAGTCAAAACAGATCACCTACTCTTCAGCTGAGACCCATGGTCATCGTTGGGTTAGCTAAATGGGCTGGAAAAATGAAAAATATTGGAAAGACATAGGCCCAAAAGCCTACATAATGAATATTTATTATTATTATTATAGATTTTATATTCTAAAAACTACACGCCTACATTTAAGCTCAAATCCTCCAATTCGGCCATGGAGGCAGGAGAAGTAAATTTTGATATTTGTTCAAATTTTTATTAAATTTCTTGTTTGTTTATATAAGTATTGAACCCGCAATTCAAGTTGTGTGAGTGATTTTACTGCACGTATATAGACTCTTATTATTTATTTATCAATTAATATCTAGAAAGATAAAAAATTTGCAGGTTTGTCTTTTTTGAATTGGAACTCAGTCCAATAGAATTTTGTAAGTACAAATATGAAACAATAGAAAAAGAGACTAAATCATATGGCATAGGTTAGGAATGTATCAAAATAACAATGACCTTTTGATGAACTCACGAAAACGAGTAAACTTATTAGGGAATAACAGCTATTGCTTGCCAATGCACAACAAGATGATAGAAGTTGGATCAAGTTTTCACTGATAACACATAAAAATCATTAATGAAATAAGAATCATTAACAGAACCGTAATCTAGTTCGGATTAATTATTTTAAAAGCTTATTGTTTTCTTCTCAAAATAATATTTAGGTTTTTCATAGAAAGAAAGAAGACAAATAAGGTTAACATTATGTTTTAAACTATGTAAAACAAAAACAGGGGGAAACAGACTTACTTTAGTCGACCTACATCTAGTTGGTTACAAATGGTAAAATGAATCAGTCTTAACCCCATTTGCTTTTTGTTAACCTTAAAGCTACAGCAGTTGACCTATAGATACCACGATATATTCCTAAAGTGGTTGGGAAATCTTTTGTGTGTAAGCCAATCAGTTTATGTTTCTATAAGTGTAAATTTCTCATTTCTCATCTAATTGTCTCATTTATCAGGCTTTATATTTGATGTTTCATTTTTTCCCTTTTTGCCTCTCATCATCTCATAAGTGATTTTTGGTATTGGTTTCTATTTGTTAATTTTCTAATTGATTTCATGTTACAAATGTGTCTAAGTTATTGACATGAAAACTTGTTTGAATCTACGATTTGATTTTAAAAAAGAATATTTTCCACAGTAAAGTTGTATCTCCTAAAGAATTATTTTTTTAATTTTATTTGGTTTGGGACACTTTCACTTAAGGGTGTTATCAAATGACAAGAGTAAACATCACCCCCACCCCCACCAATTGATACACTTATCAGTCGGATTAGATTGTGTATTTGTAAGAACTTGGAAACCGGTCTTTGAAGATGTGGGGATTTAGATTTTTGCAAAGATTTTCTCAAGTTTTGTTCTGTATAAATATAGGTGAATTCCTTAGATTTTTCTAATTTTTCTTAAAGAAGAAATACAGATTTAGGTCTAGGCTGGTTGCCTTTTTTAAGTACCATCTATGCATTCTTATGCGAATTATAAAATAACATTTTGTGGGGAGAGGGATAAACTGATCTATATACAAGGTAAACAATTTCTTGCCTTCCTTAACTCTCAAAATAGAAGAAAGATTCCTCTATAATAGACATTGAATAAGATTAGACATCCTCATGAATTTTTCAAGCTGTAAAATTCCAATAAGCAAACAATGAAGTTTAAGAATGAGAAGTTTTATTTCCCAATGTTCTGCCTTTGTCTTCGGCCAATGGTCATGTATATTAATATACAAGGATTGTATCAAATATGGAAATAAACCTACACACGGGATATTGTTAATTAAGATACACATAACATAAGGAAAGTAACCAACATTATGCTAATTTAATATACGCAATTTTAGCATCAAATTAGTCTAATCTTCAGCATCCACTACAAGAAAAATGAGAAATAGGGACGGGAAATTGTGATGGAATCTTTCGTTGCAAAGTTAGCGAAAGAATAGTAACCGAATAAGATTGACCAATACTTTGCGACGATGTTTGCGACCAAAACCGAATTTCGTTGCAATGTTGAAAATGTTAGTGACATTTAACGATGGAATAGCTTCTATCGCAAAGCATGCAACCAATCTGCCGCAAAGTCATCAACTGCCGTTAAAAGTTATTGTGTTTAAGCTGGCGCAGTTAAGCCCTTTCTTCCTTATTCCTCAAAAAACCTAGTGGTCCTCCTCTCCTTCTTTATTGAACACCCGACTGTGTCACTGCCACCTAATCACGGTGCCCCCTCATCGCTGACGGCAAGACCGTACCAGCGCCCCCTCACTACCAGCCCTTGCTGCCAACTCTTTTTCTCTCTTTTTTTTCCTCTCGTCACTTGTACGTCTGTATCTCAATTGCTCCAGACTGAGCCTTTGACATTGGAGCTGCTGACGCAGGAGTTGCTGACCCTCTTTTCCAGTATCCTCTTCAGGTAGAAACTCAGTAAGTTGCTCTCCCAATAAACTTGTTTATACCCACCGTCAATTTCTGTACTTGTTTGGTTCTTAAAAAAATTTGTTAGCTGCCTCAATGGGTTCATTGCTTTGTTGCTTAGCTTTGCCGCGGCCTATGTCTTGGTTGTGATTTGTACAGTATTATGTATGTATTTTTGGCTATTTAATTTGGGTTGCCTTGTTTTTTAGGCAAATGATATAGTTTGCACAATGTATCCTTGACAATAAATATTAGAAGACCTCCTCAGTTTTGAATTTCAAAAGCAAAATTAGATATATATTTTTATATATAATTATTGTGATTAATTTGTCAAAAATTTTAGAGGAGCATGTCAGCTGGGCTCTTCCACTGAATCTTAACTAAAGAAGAATGAAGGGTAGCAAGTTAAATAACTTTTTTCTTTAATTCATCATAAAATCTTCTTCCTTGCTATTTTTAGGACTATTTCCCCTTTATTCTGAATCTTCACTTCATATTCTATTTAATTAGAAAGACTCCAATTTTATGGCATGATAGTTGGTGGAAGCCAAGCCACGTTAGTATAAACAGTAGCTTCAAGAGTTACTTGCTTAGTCTTGGTGGTTAAGTGCCCACCACTTCTCGAGAGCCATCTCTATCTCTTCTTCTTCTCCCCTTCTTTACTGCGGCTTACCGCATATGTTGCTCTCTTCTAGTGACCTCTATGGTCTTCTGTGACGCCGTCTCTAAAAGCGGTCGTCTTGTGGTGTTCTTGTTCTATCGTTTTTTGTCTTTTTGTGAGGAGAGCCGTAGGGTGAGAGAGAGGGTGAGTGCTAGTGACCTTTTTCTATTTGAGGCCTTGATCTGAGGGTGTTATTTTTGCCGTTAAAAGTTGATACCTTTTCTGCTGGTACCTTGATGCGGTCGTCATTCCATGCTGCTGCTCGGCACCGTTCTGGTGGTTCCAACACTGCCGTGATAGGTAAATTCCCTTATCGGTTGTGGTTTCAGTTTTGTTCCTAATGGTTGTGTTGTAGTGATTCGGTCTTGCCGATGGGCTTGAATCGATGGCAAAAGGGAAGAGAAAGAAGAGTATTTTTGTAATAGTATAGGCTATTTATTTTGCGCTCCATTTTTCATTCTTTTTACTTATTGTAATAGTAATTGAGTGGGTAATAGTAATTAGGTCCTAACATTAGCTCACCGGAAGTGGTGATTTAAAGCTTTGAGAACGGCAACAGGTGGTTTAAATATTTGTAAGTTCACAACTTTTATTTTTATCATCTAATTATTTGATTGAGGCTTCATGTTTGATATTTCATTTCATTTTCCTTTTCCTTAAGTGATTTTGTAGATTGGTTTCTAGTTATTGATTTTCTAACTAACTTTATGTTTCAAATGTGTTTGAAATGTATATTTTTAGAAACTCTCATTGTAAATGATTTTAGATTTTTTTATCAATTCATGTGGCTTATAGCTTTGACCACATTACCCGAATGACAACATTTGAAACTTTTTCTTCATAGCCTCAAAGTTAAGCCTGAATCTGTCTAGTTTTAGATAACACTTTCTACAACATGACTCTAACAATACTTTCTTACCAGTTTACGTGTCTTTTGGATTTGACCACGAACTTGAATAACCATAGTTGGAGCAATTCTTGTCGCGAAAACAACAGCTACAATGTCCACATATCCCGCTAGCTACTTTACAATCTCATTTGATCTCCCAACACTTGTATCAAAAGCCATCCATTTTGCTGAGTTGGGTGAGGAGGGAACTTACGAGAATTTTCTTTTGAAGGCTATTTTTGATGATGATACACCACAACTACCACTAGCACAAGGACCACAAAGTCAGTCAACTGATGATTTAACACTACCACCGGCACCAGCACTAACAACTTTATGAGCTTGAATATTATTCCTATTATTTTCCTTGAAGGAAACCCTAGGAAGACATAGAGTTTCTTCTTGAACCTTATATTTGATATTGTTATGTTCTATTCGCCTTTAGGTTGTATGGATCATTTAGATATATTATTCTTATGACTATAAATGCTTATATTTTTGTTTGCCACACATGAGGTATTATCGTTGGGTTTATGCATATAAAGGAGGCACTATTAATTTCATATTCAAATTAATTCATATTAGACCCAAGTAGGACAATAAATGTGGTAAAACTCTATTATATGACAAAACTGCATTATTAGGGAGTCAAACTTTTGTATTGCAAGGAAACAAACTAGTAACTTATTAGTGCAATAACAACTATTCTTAATTAGTCAATGCACAAACTTGCGCATAGAAGCTAGATCAAGTTTTCAGCGATCATGCTTAAAGATATTCATAGAAATAAGAATCAACAACAAAACCTTAATTGTTGTGGAACTAATCATTGCAAAAGGTTATCGCATTTCTATCAAAACCAAATAAAAAACTGGTATAGAAAGAAAGAAGACCATAAGGTTAACATTGAACTCTCCAAAACAAAAGCAGAAGAAAAAATTTACCTTAATAGACCTAAACTTTTGTTATTGAGAAATGCAAAAATTAATTAGTCATAGCCAGCTGCTGATTTTTTCCCAAACCCTAATATATAAACTCTTTTACTAGCTTCATTACATCCCCACTATGCTTCTTGTTGAACTTAAATGTACCACAATCGGCTCATAAGAAACAATTAATTATTCTTGAAGGAGTTGTGCAAAGCTTGGAGGATCTCAACAAGTTAGTTTACATCTTTGTAAGTTTATATTTTTCATTTTTCTCATCTGATTATTTAGTTGAGGCATTATATTTGATGTTTCATTTCATTTTCCTTCTCAACACCCCTTGAGTGATTTTGTGGATTGGTTTCTAGTGATTGATTTTCTAATTAACTTTATGTTTCAAATGTGTGTCTGATTTCTTGAAAAGTCGTTTGGATCTCAATTACATAAGTGTACAGACATGCTTTAAATTAATTTTTACGGAAAGAAAACTTATATCTTTTAAAGCTTTATAGTTGAGCGAGGCATTTGACTTTATGATATAGACTCTTATTGATTTATTTATTAATTCATATCTATAAATATAAAAAATTAGAGGGTTTTCACTTGTGGAAGTGAAACTGATTCTACTATAATTTTTAACTACAAAGATAAAACAACTGAAAAGGAGATTAAATCATATAACACAGGTTAGGGATATATCCAAATAACAATGACCTTTTCTGAAATGAAGCAAACTAATAACTTATTAGTGCAATAACAACTATTGTTAATTCGTCAATGTGCATAAACTTGCACAAATCGTCCAGATAGAAGCTAGATAAAAATTTCAGGTTTTTTTCTTTCTTTAGCCCAATTTCAAGAAATGGGTGCTAAGTAGGCCGATAATTTTTCTTTTTAATCTAGAAGTGGCTATAACGCACAATGGTTGTGCATTATCGATAATGATAATCAACAACCATTGTGCTTGTCACCTAATTAAGGCTTTATTCCGTAATCAGCCGATGTGGATGATAATGCACAACGGTTGTGCGTTATGAGCAAGCAGTAACGCACATTCATTGTGCATTATCTGCCACGTAATTTTTTTTTAATGAAAAATTCTGCCACATCAGTTTTTAATTTTTTTTAAAATGAAAATTTCTTGACATTTTTGTAAAAACTTATAATTGTATAATTTTTTTTAAAAAAGACTGTATTTATAATATTTAACTTATTTTAAGTGTATTTATAATGATAATATTTATATCGTTTTCTCAAAAAATATATTTAACTTTTAATCATTTCATCTCAAGTTATTTGAAGAAGTAATACTAAAGATATTGTAAAAATTTAGAGTAATGATATATTAATTAACAAACTTATACATTGCTCGGTCCGGGATTATTACAATGTTTTTTATTATGTCCCGGCATGCGACATTTACCACATCTTGGGGGAGAATCCGGATTTTTATAATCCATTTCCCCTGAAATCACTTGCCCTGTTTCCGACCCCGTTCCTTTTTCATGTTTGGAAGATAAAATGTTAAATTAACAGGAACATCCCTCCAGAAGTTCTCACTCAAGACTGGATGAAAATTTGCACAGTAAGTTCTTCTGTACATTTGTCGCAAATATATCTCCGGCACATAAGTATCTGTTCTTGATCCATTTTCTCTACACACTGCAAGAACATGAGAACAAGGCAATGTATATGTTTGCCATTTTCTGCAACTACATGATTTATTATTTATCCGCAATGTATAGACGTTGTTGCCCGTACCAGAAACCCGGATCGGAGATTTGACCATATATATTCCTTCTCGCGAATTGTAAGTTATAACTTTGTGTTCTCTTGATTTCATTTCAATCTGCAAGAACTTGTAAAAATTTCGGGTTGGAAATGGATGCACACAATTTTCAGCCTCTTCATGGTGTTGGTGAAAGTACTTAACTAGTTTGTTGAATATTAGTTCAACCAGGGCTTTTAAAGGTAGAACCCTAGCTTTCTTCAACACACTGTTAAGTGCTTCAGAAATGTTCATTGTCATGATACCATGTCTGTGACCGCCATCATGCAACAGTGTCCATTTCTCTTGGTCCAGCTTCATCAAGTAAATGTAAATATCCACATTTCTTTCTTGAATCTCTTTCATTACACGGTCAAATTTCCATTGTTTTGATTCTATTCCAGCCTGCCACATCAAGCTTTTTAGGTTTGTTTTCTTAAAAGTCTTGTTGAAATTTGCTCGAATATGGCTTAAACAAAACCGATGAACTGCAAATGGTGGTTCCATAAAAGTTAACTTTGAATAGCAGAGAAAATACCTTTGTGGCGATTAGAAATGAGGCATACGTCGCTATCTTTGACAATGTATTTTGTGGGTTTTTAAGGAACCAATTCCAACTCTCGGAGGATTCCTTATCAACAACTGCAAAAGCAAGTGGGAACAAGTGATTATTTGGATCTCACGTACTTGCAATTAACAACAAGCCCTTGTATGATATCCTTAAGTGTGTTCCATCCACAGAAATCACCGGCCGACAATATGGAAATTCGTCTATACATGGCGAGAAACATCAAAAAACAAATTTGAAAACATAATTAAGGGGACTGCTTGTTCTGTGATGCAAAAATTTGTATACAGTCCCCGGGTTTAAATTCTGTACAGCTTGTAAGTATTTGGGTAAAATGTTGAAAGTTGTCTCCCAGCTACCAAAAACCCTCTCGATGGCAAATTTTCAAGCATACCATGCTCGCTTGAAAGTACAGCCTATTTGAGACAATACCTACACTTCTTGAATGATGTTCGACACATGTATCTCAGGATCGCTGGCAACTAGGTTCGATATTGACATTGATATAAATTTTGAGGACAAGTTTCTGTGCTTGTTTTGTTCAATTTGAACAAGGCATGTGTGTCCTTTTACGAATCTGGTTATTTTCCATCGACTGTGCGTTGCTTTCCTTTTTATACGGATGTACCATGAACAGTAATTATCGTCACTGTGATGGTAACATTGCGGTCCATGTATAAATTTTACTTTTTAAAACTCGGTATTCACGTTCCACGCTGATAGACCACTTACAAATTGCACTTATTGCCTGCACTTTCTCAACGAATCTCATGCCTAACTGTATGTCAGTCATGGAGCCGTTCCAATTGAGTAATCGTACAGTACCAGATTCTACAGGGCATGTACAAGAGAACCCGAGCCCATATCTAGGAATGTTTCAGAATATGTGTAGTCATACCTAGCGCTGCTGAACCATTGGCTGCTATCCTATTATGGCACTATGTTTTCAGTTACCGGGTTTATATGATATACAGGGTTCAAGGGAGTTAAGAACTCTTCTTCTTCTGGGTCATTGTCATCATCCGATTCAGATTGACTAGAACGGCATCATCTCCGTCCGATCCTTCAACCTGATCCTCGTCGTTATTGACAGTACTATACAACATAGACAGTTCATCAGAAACCATCTGTTTTACCGCTGTAATATATTCCGGCAAAGTTGTTGTATTTCTGTCATGTGTAATTGGTATATTTTGCTGCTGGATATACTCAAATTCAACAAGAATATGAATCCCTTTCTTCGCGTGGTGGGGTGGAATAGTCCATACATAACGCATTTTTCATCGTTGTTCATGCTATATAAATTAAAGTAAAACATACGATGCACTTCATAGTATGAAGGCACCCTCATTGTTATTCAAACATTCCAGAGATTGGGATCCATATCTCGGTATTTCAATATTTTCCTTAGCAGTTTGTTATGTGAAATCATTCGAGTCGTTAGCAATGTCCAACTTTTCCGCTCTACTCTAGTAAAATAGGGACCATATGCATCCCTTGCAATTTCAATATCCCAAAATAGCATCACTCTAACAGGGTTAATTGATTCCATTTTAAAATGATTTAACTACAAGAGTTTAGGGAGGATGAAATATGAAGAAGTTAAGAACTTTGTGAATTGAAAAAGAATGAATGGATTTAGGGTGGGAAGTTGGAAAGGCTAAAGTAGAATTTTGAGAGTGTGTATGTATTAATAAAGTTGTAAGGGTTTAGGGCCGATAGTGAATTAGTGTCCTTGCAATTTCACATAGCTTTGTCGGTTTAGGGTACAAAAGTAATTGGATGAGATGCAACACATTGCAGTTGAATTATTGAGGTGAATTATTGAAGATAACGCACAACTGTTGTGCATCATCTTCAAGGATAACGCACAACAGTCAAGCGTTATCATTCAAGTTAACGCATAATAGTTGGACATTATCTTGAATGATAATGCACGACTGTTGCGCGTTATCCTTGAAGATGACGCATAACAGTTGTGCGTTATCTTCAATTAAAATTTTTTTTCCCTTCATTGTTAAAATGTATAATCACGTCACATTTTCAGTGTTTTTAATTCTTCCTTTTTCACACCAAATTAAAAATGTTATTGTTAAAATGTAAAATGTGATTTTCCCGGTTTTTATATTTTCCTTTTTCACAACATTAAAAATGCTATTGTTAAAATGTAAAATGTGATTTTTTCGGTTTTTATTTTTCCTTTTCACACCAAATTAAAAATGTTACTGTTAAAATGTAAAATGTGATTTTTTCGGTTTTTACCTAAAATAAAATAATCAATAATTAATATACATAAAACAAATAAATCAATAATATACATATAAACTGAACATTTTATATTGGAATTTAATTTACGTATAATTGAAAACTGAAATCTACAAAATACTAATTATAACTATAGCTAGTCGGATAGCGTGAACCTTGTTATCTTCTTACCAACACGATGTCCGAATCCAAGATACCGTACAACATCCATGTCATTCGTCCGCTCCTCTTCATCAGATGAAGATGCCTGCAATATAGGCTAATGCGGTATAGATGAACCAGTTGTGCCCGGAGGAGGGAGTGCACGAAACCTAGAAAACCCGAAAGATATGGGGCAAATCCTAAACCGGGAGGGGGAGGCATCTGCAATGTCCCGCATCCAGTAGGAAGTGACTGCGAAGGTGGCATTAAACCCAAACTAAGTTCGGGTTGTCAAATGGGTTAATAGGAGGTTCTCCACTTCTAGATCCCTCACCCCTCTCCACCTCTACGTGACTAGGGTCGACATGTTCTTGCCTGCCTGGAAAAGACGGACAGGAGGGCATCCACCTCCTGCTCTATGACTAGGCTGTCTGGGAGTGCCCCTCCTACCGCCACGAGCACCCCAGTCCAGGACGTGCACCCAGGGATAAAGACACGACGGTTATACTGGGAACGACTGTTGGATATCGTGCTGTGATGTAGTATAGCCCAAAGGACTGCCAATAGCTACCATGCACCTCCGAATAATCGTCTGCACTTTCTTCGCAAAAACGGCCATCTGTGACGGAGTTGAAGGTGGTTGCCGTATCACCACTGAAGCCATATCATCCACCTCTTGCAACGTGGAAGTCTAAACAAAAAATAAATAAATAAATAAATTAAACCGTTAGAAGTCAACATAAATAATGGAAATGTATAAGAATATTTAATAAGAAAGCAAAATTTATTTGTAGAACGTACCATCATCCGTCTGTCTACCCCAGCAGGCTGATATCCAACCGAACGAGTATCACGATTAGTTGGATTGCCGATGTAAACCCGTGTGATACCCCGATACCATCTGATGTACTCGTCACTGGGGTATGATAACACCTCAATAGCTAGGGCAGGGCCATCCCTAACGCAAAGTCGCCACGGAACTCAGGCCTCTACATGGCTAGCATGCTGTGTCTCCCAGTAAGTGTGGTCATTCCCCTTAAGCTGGATCCGATGCAGGTCAAGAGGAGTATCACGTGCACCTGATATATACTGAGCCCGTGCGAAGTGGCGTATCGCACGCTTTGGATAGTGGTACTCCACTATCTCATAACAAATGAGTGGGACCTCTGCCCGCCACATGTTATATGGAACTAGAGCGAGGTCAAGATAAGGGAACCATACAAATTGTCAAGTCAAAATTCAAAATGAATAAAAATCTAAGTGCTTAAAAAAAAAATTCTTTGCTTACAACTAGTACAAAATATTTTAAAGTGAACCTGATACGATGGCATGGAATCTAATTGGCCCCTGTATTTAACGAGAGTATGCGTAGGCAGTTGGCTACAGTCAAAGGATGTACAACATATAGTGCCAAGAAGAGCAAGAGGGTCTGCCTAAACATCCGTAATCAGCTGAGGCCGCAATGCAGGCATACGCGACCACGCCCATATCTGTATGAAGACTAAGGCTCCCCCTATGTGTCGTTCACCCCCCAAAGCTGTCGTGCACAACTGCTTATACAAAAGTCCAAGTATGCAGCTACCCCAGCTATATGTCCTGATACCATCAATATCCTCTAATAAACTGAGGTAGCGCATATGAACCAAATTTCCGAAGAAGTCAGGAAGCATATGTCTGCCAAGAAGTAAAAAAATAAATCCACGAGCGTGCAGGATAAGATCATCATCGGTCTCTGAACCGGTAAACGCTCTCAGGATCCATGCTTCCAAGGGTTACTTCTTCACCTTTTAACCGGAAAAGTGGCTAAGAGACAACTGCACACCAAGAAGTCTCTCGATAAGCTCAATCCAATATTGTTTAGGGTTTTCACTCCAACTAATGCCGGTAACAGCCAAACCCTCTATCATAGTGCCTGTACATCCTGTAGGGTTATTGAGACTTCTCCACAAGTTAAGTGAAATGTGTGAGTCTTCGGTCTCCACCGCTCAATTAATGCGGTAATAAGTGCATGGTCCAACTCAATGTAACCATATCTGAACACTCTGCCCAACCCAGTTTTGTTAATAAGCTCCACCAAGTCGTATTGTAACACTGGAACAGATTGCGCCCGAAACGCCTACACTGAAGATCAGTAAAACACGTCTCGTGGTCTCCACTCCAGATCAAAGCAGACCAGTGCTCGTGCTGTCTTGATAAAATATCAGCGACTATGGGACCCGGATGCACGTGGGTTGGGACTTCTTCCATCTACATTATTTATAGTTTGAGTTACGGTCAATATCTATATATTAAAAGTAAAAATTTTTAAATAAATTTTAATTCCAAACTCTTTAAGGTGTGTTCTTTATGCTATAATCATTTTAGGGTTTTAGGGTTTGTATGATTTTTAACATATCATATTTAGTGTTTTTAGGGTTTTTGATGTTTTTATAATTTACAGTTAACTATCAATAATATTAAGATTTTAGTGTTATTAGGGTTTACGATTACAAAGTTTAGAGTTTCACGGTTTAATGTTTAAATTGTTAAGATTTTAGAGTTTTTAGGGTTTACAGTTACAAAGTTTAGATTTTTACGGTTTAATGTTTAAAATATCATATTTAGGGTTATTAGGTTTTACTGTTACAAAGTTTACAGTTTTATTTTTTAATGTTTAAATTGTTAAGATTTTAGAGTTTTTTGGGTTTATTGTTACAAATTTTAGGGTTTTACGATTTAATGTTTAAAATATCATTTTTAGGGTTTACTGTTTTGAAGTTTAGAGTTATACGGTTTAATATTTAAAATATTAAGATTTCAGGTTTTTGGGATTACTGTTACAAAGTTTAGAGTTTTATGGTTTAATGTCTAAAATATCAATTTTAAGGTTCTTGGGGTTTACTGTTACAGAGTTTCTAGTTTTATTTTTTAATGTTTCAAAAATCAATTTTAGGGTTTTTAAAGTTTTTATAATATACCCTATAGAATTTAACATTATGATTTTGCCTTTTTAAGGTTTACTGTTAAAAAGTTTATAGTTTTACGGTTTGATGTTTGATGTAAAATTTTGGATTTTTAATAATAGATTTTTAAGTTTTCTATTATTTTAAAGTTTAGAATTTTTATGGTTTTTAAGGTTATTTATGGTATATTTTATAACTAAGTATTTCACTAGTTGGTAAATTCACTGTTAGGGTTTTAGAGTTTAAATAAAAGTATCAATTACTAAACCCTAAATTTTCAAGTTTCGGTTCTACTAATTACAAAAAAAAAAAAAAAAAAGCAACAGCAGAGGAAAAAACTCAAATTACAGGTTCCCATCTTTCTGCTAAAAAATTTATACGAAAGATGCAAAATAATTTTTATAAATAAATAAAAAAATTTTCAAATAATCATAAAGTAAAATAAAAAAATAAACCCTAATTATCCAAATGAATTTATCAAAATAATTCATCACCCCAAGATCACTTTTGCTACACAAAAAATCATTCTATACATAAAATTATCAAATTTGCACAAATTTATTAATAACAACAATTTTAAACATAAACTCAAATTCCACTTTCACAAACAATGAATTAATTCAAATTAACAAATAAAATTCATAAAAATGATTCACAAACAGCAATTAACAAACCCAAACACGCAATAATTAAAATTAATAAATAATACACCAAATAATTTAAATAACTAAAAACTTACAGAAATTAAAAGTGCAGCTCTAGTCTACCGTTTTCCATTCCAAATCTTTAACAACCTTCGTACTCCAAGGAAAGTCTCACCTATTCAAAATTGAACTTCAAATATTAATTTTAATTGTAAATTTCGAAATAAAATACAAAAGTATTAGAAGAATAGATGTCAAAGTATAAGAAGAAGGAAGAAAATAAAAGGAAAGGAAAAAAACTTACTAAGCGGCAGGGGCAAAGGAGCAGCGAGAGATACTGCGGTGGAATAGCGAGAGCGGATAAATATAAAATGACAATTTTCAGATGAAGGGAAAATGAAATAAGAAGGAGGCTGAAAATTTTCAGGGAGGAAATAAGAAAGAAGAAAGAAGGAAAGAAGAAATAAGGAGGCAGAAGAAAGAGAGAAAGAAGAAAGAAGAAATAAGGAGGAAGAAGAAAGAGAAAGAAAGAAGAAAGGAGGCAGTTGCGGCGCTAGGGTTTATTAGGTGGTAACGCACAATTATTTTGCGTTATCACTTATAATAACGCACAATGAACGTGCGTTATCATGAGTGATACGCACAATGGTTGTGCGTTATAGCCACATCAACTTATTAGTAGTTTCATTATAGCCCCACTATGCTTCTTTTTTAGCTTGATGGTACTGCAACTAGCTTACAAGATACATTGATTTATTCTTGAAGTAGTTCTGCAAAGCTTGTAGAATAGCAGCTTGCCAATTGGTATACATCTCCGTAAGTTTACATTCTTTATTATTCTCATCTGATTGTTTGATTGAGGCTTTATGTTTAATGTTTCATTTCGTTTTCTTTTTCCTTCTCATCATCCCTTAAGAGATTTTGGGGATTGATTTTTTTAATTAACTTTATGATTCAAATGTGTTTTTGATTTCTTTGAAACTTGTTTGGATCCCTATTACAAAAATGTATGCAAAGGCTTTAATAAATTTTTGCACAAAGAAAAAATATATCTCTTAAAGCTTTATCTTTTTTATTTTCTTTTGTTTGGGACTTATTTGCTTTTGGTTTTATCAAATGACAAGAAAAATAAAATTTCCCCCCAAAATCTGATTTACAAATCAGTTAATTAATTTGTGTATGTGTAAGAACGGGATTTCCCAATTGAGGTCTTTGAAGATGTGGGGATTTTATTTTTTAAAAGATTTTTTCAATTTTTTTATTATAAACACATGCCAGATCTTTAGAGTTTTTAATTGTTCTTTAAGATGAAATGCTCTTTTAGGTTTAGATAAAATGTTCGTTGAGATTCACTTGAAGAATCTTATAACTAATGACAAAAATTTAAATTAAATTCGCCTCCTAAATATTAACTCAAATCCTTCTAGGATTGCAGTTCGGATGTATAATTAGAGAATATATGTAAACTTCAAGTGTACTTAATACTTATCTGGACTTTCCATATTTTCTCATGCAAAGTTTATATTCTATTTGACCAAATATCTCTATAGTATTTGACTCTCGAGTTTGCAGACTCTAATTCAAGATCCTCATTCTATTAAATAACATGCACTTAAAATTCGTCGACGTTTTGTGCTATTTTATCTCCTCAACTGAATCATATATGACCCATCTTAAATTATTACTCGATTATATATGCGAGGATTTTATTGGAACCAGTTTATTCCACCACATTTTTCATTTATCTCAAAATCATAAGTAGTTGTAAATCTCCCTTCAGAGACATTAAGTAATATGAGCATTATCTGTTGGATTTTCTTTTATTAAATAAAAATGCCAGGCTATTCACCTTTGAACTTCCGATTCAAATTATCTTTATATAATGATCAAAATGAGACAAATAATTTTTTCTTTATTCGACTATACAATTTCTCTCTTTCCAATGTTCACCTTAAATACATTGTGGTGGAGTAATATATTTGGGTAGCGCATATATAAATATTAGATGAAAAAATATTTGGTTCGTTACCATTGAACTAATTATAATGAGGAAAACTAAATTAAAATTCATGTTGGCAAAATACTAATAAGTACTACGAAATATACATAAATTAACTGAAGGTACTCATGGTTCTATAAAACCACTTAGTAGGTCTATGAACATGTTCTACAAGAACTTTCAATATTTACACAAATATTGTACCATCTTCAATATTATTAGGACAAATAAAGTTAACGGGAGAATCTAAAATATGAGCTCATTATCGGAATCGTAAAGTTCAGCTTGCAAATAAAAAATATACGTATGTGACCATGGGTTTATACATCGACTATGTATTCTTCTGAAACACGTTCAACCCTAAATAAATATTGATGGTTTGTAAAATTATTTTTCCTTGAAATATAGTAATACAAATAAACTTTGTTTATTAGAAACTTCTTGTTCCATAAAATATTGTCACAAATTTTTATGACAATTCATATTTTATGATTCGAGACACTCCAACCGGTCATGCCAATATTTAAAATTTTTGAATCAGTAAGCTTCATGTCTATTTAATGATGCATTACAATTCCATCAACTTTAGTGAATTACAAAACTATATGTGGAGAAATTAGTAATTGATGTAGTTCACATTTATTCTTTGAGTCTGATATATGTATAGATTTCTTAAAATTCTACCAAGCCATTGTCTCAATATTTTAAAATATTTTAATGATAAAAAAATTTTATAAGACTTGTAGGAAAATATAGATTACATAATTATCATGTGACCTTCTAGGTCAATTTACTCTTCTAGATCTTTAAATAATTAGTTCTTCGAGAACTTCCTATTAACTAACTCTTTTGACGTCTGTAATAACTAAGCTCTTCTAGAGCTTTTGATTAAAATTTTCTTCTAGATATCTTTTCGATATTTAACTCTGGTGGAGATTTTAAATATTAGCTCTTCTGAAGCTTTATATCGAATAGCTCTTGGGGAGCTATAATTTTAATTTAGAGCTTTGTACAACCATCATATTCCTAATATATCCATTTTTCGTCATTCGTAAACATCAGAACAAATCAAGGACCATATACAATATGCAAAAATCAGATTTTATCACAAAGAAAATTAAACTTATTTCCTCTAAATATTCGAGCAACTCGCTTTATATAACATGCATAGACATGTTTAATTCTTTAAGACAAGATCAATTATCAGTAGCATAATATTAGGAGTAAAGAAACTCCATCGCATAATATTAGGAATAAACATACTCCATATATTACTTTTTTTTTCTAAAGGATGCTTACTAAAAATTTCATTTCATGTACTCTAGATATGTGACAAACTTCCTTTCATATTTCTTGCCCTTTTGAGTTAGTAAAGTTACTCACCTTGGGTTGACAATTTCGAATGATATTTAACTTACTCTAATATGGAATCAATAATATTTCTTTGGGATTATAAATTCTCTTTTCCTTTCTCAATAATAATTATTATTATCACTTCTTCTTGTAATACATATACTATATTTAATGAGTCATAATAAATATCACTATGACTATAAGAAATTATACGAACGAGTATAACCTATTTTAGAAATAAAATTTCTAACTACATTCACTTCAGGGAATGACATATAATTAGGAGGAAGAATTTCATCATATTCTTCCATCTATAACAACTCATTCTTTTATTAATCATGTTGTCATTATAACTATGAGGTACTTTTATCTCGATGTTGCTACTGCAGGAGCATGTTTGAGATATGAGAAAGGAAAGATATTTTTTGTTGTTTATTTCTCAAAGGATCTAGATTTTAAAAAATATTGCATACAGATAAAATGTTACATACAAATAATTCAAAATATTATAATATATAGTAGCCAAAAATGTACTCAACGTAATTGGTATGACATAATAACCATCTTCTTGTACTTATGCCACTCTTTTATGTTGTTAAAATCTTTCGAAATAAATTATTTAACCTTCAGGGCTTCATAAACATAATGAGGAAAGAAATCTTTATATCGTGATTTCTCTTTAATTGTGTTTTCAGGACCATTATCTGTAAATAAATTTCCACAAGAAGAATCCATGATAAAAGATCTAATCTTTATCATAACATCATATTTAATACTAAACAGTAAATTTCATCTTCGTTGGGAATGTTCACGTGGCATGGCATAGGTTTTTCATGTGGCAAATTGTGCAATCATGTAGATTGCGCACAGATTCTTTGAGAAATTGTGCAATTAGGCTGATAACATTTTATGGATTTGAATATTGCGACACACATTTTTCTTGGAGTACTATTACAAGTACAAAGTAAGAGAATATAGGCAAAGGAAAGGAATAACAAGAGGGAGAAAGTGTAACTTAATAATGAAGATCAATCATTAATGTCTTCTCTTAACGCCTATTTATAGGCTCAAGATACAAGAGATTGCAGAATCTTATACGGATTTAACTAAATTAATAAGGACATCATGAATCCAGCTAGGATTAGCATTCTGGTAGTTTAGTTCACTTTATGGAACATATTACATGACATCCCTAACTATCTCCTTAGGTTCTACTGGGAGGTGAGTATGATATCTACCTACATCTCGGCAGTTAGTACATCAAAATACTAGAAATCTTTCTAAAGGTCCACAAATAAGCTCATTATTACAAAATACCATAGTGTCCTGCCACGAGTTCGCAAGCTCGAGAGGGTGACTCATGGGCCTGGAAGTATCCACGGGCTTACTTGGCAACTATCCTCACTATGCCAAAACAGATATTCCAAGATGACCGTGGGTACTTAGGCCCATTCTTATATACCATACATACAATTCATACATATCCTATGTGCAAAAGGTATTTTACATTCAGCCTCTTAAGGCCCTAGCATCCTTGCTAGGCGCCCCCAAACTTAGCTTAGGACCAGACTAGGGGTGCAAGATTCTATAGGCTGCTCCCACCGTCTGTGCGTGGTGTTTTACATAGTTCCTGCACATTCAGCCTTTAGCCATGCTCTAATACCATAATGTCACCTCTGGAGCTCGCTAGCTCGAGAGCGCGACTCATGGGTCTGGCAGCACCCACGGGCTCTACTTGGCAACCATCCTCGTTTTGCAAAAATAGATATCCCAAGGTAACCAAAGATACCTAGGTCCATGCTTATATAACATTCATACAATTCATACATATGTCACGTGGGATTGGGATTTCACATGTTCGGTCATGCACTATTTATATATTAATTTTATAGTAGACTATCAATAAAATAAATAATTTGTTAATTCAATATTTTCAGTTTTTATGCACATTTATTTACATAACATCCAAAGGTCTTAATAAGTAGATATCTACATAATCGGTCATACTTCAAGTAAAGTGCAAACTATTGTTATTTAAAATTAGTACTTCTGATATTTTGCAATTTTTTTATATTCCATTTGCTATCAAACTATATTATTATTTATTTAATTTTTAAATAATTTAAACTTACTAGATATATATGTTTTAAATAAAAAAAAAAAAAAATCTTTATTTGATGATTGTTTTACGTTAATCCTAGTGAAATTAAGCTTAAACAGAACAAATAACTCATTTTATACTTATTTGGATTTGTAGAGATGAAATTAGAAGCAAAAAAGAAGTTGAAGGACAAAAAAACAATTAAAGGAAGAAGGTATATTGGTTTGCTGCCAGAATCTGCTTATAGAGCCAACACTCACAATCACGAATATTTGGCGACAAAAATGGTCGAACTAGTGTTAGGTTGGTGCAAAATTGAAAAAAAGTAATTCAAAAAGGTTTCTTGTCCAAAGAACTAGTAGTAGCTCAAAACCGATTTGAAGAACCGTAGCCTGAAATGGCCTAACAAATGTCAGGTGCGGAACCTTCATTTCAACAAGAAGAAACTTGCACTAGTTTTCTTTAAGGTTGGCGTTGGGTGGAGCAATTAGGTTGCATACATTTGGTTCTTAATTTTTTAAAGTTTTAAATATTTTTCTTATTTGCAATTTAGGCTTCTGCTTTTGATCCTTACGTCCTTTTTAACAAGGTTTTCTTTTAATTTAGATTTTAGTTTCTTTATAATAAACATCTATAAATAAAAGAGATCATACAACTATCAGGGCAGGATTGTTTTATAGCACTTTATTTTAGTTTTTAGTTTAGTTATTTTTTCTAGAGTGATTTTTCTTCGATCATAGATTTTAGTTGCTAGCTTTTTTAATTTTCAAGACAAAAGGTTGGAGCTTAATTTTTTGCATTGAAGAGTACTTTCAACTAAATTATTAACGAATATTTTATTTGATTTACGAATGTAATAAGGTTTTATTTTACATTGAATTTTTAAATACATGTTATTATTAGTGAAAAAGATTGATATTAAAATGATCTCATTACATTTAAATTGAAATTGTCAACTTTTAGTGTGTATTTCGGGCCACAAGATTGGGATATTGAATTAGAATTCACAACAGAAAAAGAGCCTTTTGCTGACGGTCAATCGGCAGTACTACTTTATTACCGATGATATTTCAACAAAAAATTGTCTGTCGGGCACTACACATCAGTAACAAAGAGTATCGACGATGCTCTGTCAGTAATCGTAGTTCCCGACGATGTTTCTGATAGTGCTTTAGTTTCCCGACGGTTTCTCAACAGCCGGCGCTCATTTTTCGTCGGAAACTGATAGGATAATGCCTTCGACGGTTCTTCCTCACTGTCGCTAAGTTAAACCGACGAGAGTACCGACGGCGTCCAGTTGTTGGTGATACTGACGACACTTACTGATGGCTCTTTCTGTTGGTTTTCAGTTTTGTGAAAATTTTTGTTGCTACGGGGACGCTGTCGGTTTCCCATTGGTAAGTTTTCTTTAATATAATTTTTAAAAAATGACCTGAAACTCCCTAAAATGCTAAAAAAAATAGTATCTACTTATAAATATCAAACCCATAACATATCTATGAACTAAAACATCCATAAAGTATAAAATTTACAAGTATCAACGATCCTCGCGATCCCGAATATCACTAAAAGGCTGGGGAGTGGGGGGAGGGGGTGGAGGGAGGGAGGGAGGGAGAGGATCATCAGTGTTGGTGTTCGGGGCATAAATAGAAAAGGATAGGGAGAGTAGAGGAAGATACCATCGTCACATCTGAAGTCCCCCCACTACTACTGTCGTCAATGAAAATGTCAATGGAACAAGAACCATAACTACTGTGACGATGTCTATCATCGGTAGAATCGGGGTGCACAACAAGTGGCTATACTCGGTAAACTATCTCATGTGTTCGTTGAAGGCTTCACAAACACTAGAAATCATAGTCTCAACCCGTCTCATGATCCTCTGCTCCATTCCAAATAGCAAGGTGGTAATCCAGCTACTGCCCTACTACTCTCAATTTTGTGATAAGTTGCATCCGAACTAGCTCCATATAACTGGTTGCGGTCCAATCTATAAGATACAGTGGACATCAACTAGAGATCATCTGGCAAAGGAGTGCCTGTGGCTACAGCTTCCTTCTCGGCCTTCTGTCAGGCCTCATAAAATCTCCTCTACAATGTGAAATGTTAGTTGGATAAATAAGTTATCAAATATTATATAAAATTTAAAGTTGTAAGTTATAACATTATAAAAACTTTAGTTATAAATTTCACAAAAGTTACCCAAAACTCCACTGAATTGAAATCCACATACTGCCCCTTCTTATCCCCGTTCTGAAGCTTGTAGAGTTCCTCCAAGTGTCTGCTCTTGAAGAACCTCTCCGTTAAATTTTCTTGTAACAAAAAAAATTTAAGTTATTAATTATATTATAATAAAGTATGAAATGAAATAATGAAATCAAACATAAGTTCTTACCCTCTTCAACTGATGCTCTGTAAAAGATATAGAACCACATGTATGCTTCCCCCCTCCTCGACCCTCTCGTTTCTCATTCCTATTTCTTTTGTTACATTCACAAAATGCTTTGTACTCAAGACTCTCCCAATACTTCATCATCTACTTCCAGTATATCTAAGGAATCGAAATGGGCCTCTTCTTTCGTCCCTTAGCATCGCCAAGATAATCTCTCATCCGGTCACCGACCTTGATCTCACATGCATGCCTCATCTTGGTCATGGATAAACTCGGGTCCTATACACATATTTTGAAATTTAAATGAAATATGAAAACATTAAAAACTAATATGCTCCCAATATAAGATTCAAAAAGAAAGATTCAAAATATTATAAGTATTAAAGACTTGTAAAAGACTTAAGAGAAAGTAAAACAACTACAATATTGGATTAATTTACCTTAAAATTTCCCCATCACATGTCGCTGACATCCGGTGGGACCTCAGACCAACAATGGTAAGGGCCAGTGCACTGCTTCTGCAAGATAGTTGAGATATGGGTGGCAGCTAGGGCTGTAAACGGGGCGGGTCTTACCCGCACGGGTCTGGACCCGTTTTTAGCGGGTAAGGTTCAAATTTTATACCCGCGGACCCGGACCCGTACCCGTATTTATACTGCTATATGGGTCCGGGTAAGGTATGGTAATACCCAGACCCGTATACCCGTATACCCGTATTAATAAAATAATAATATATTTTATATAGTATATTATAATTTGTAAATTTTTTAACATATTATTTTATTTTATAATTATCTTTAACTCTACCTAACCTACTACCTCTACCTCAAATCAAATCACATTACACAGTCTCATAATACCACTGTACTCATACTACCTCTATGACTCTATGACTGTACTCTACTCAGCAGCCCTACACTACAGTACTACTTACTCAACCAGCAGCAGTGCAGCACTACTCACTCACTCCTCCTCGCCTCTCCTCTCATTTCATTTAGCTCTCCGTTTCTCTCTCTCTCTCTCTCTCTCTCTCTCTCACTCTCTCTCCTCACAGAGTCACACACACAGTCACAATTTCTGCTTCAAGTTCATCTGCCGGCGACGCCATTGTTGCCGCCGTTCACTCAGCTTCATCACTTTCCCAGTCCCGCGCACAGGCATCTTCAGCTCAGACTCTCTCCCTCACTGTCATCTTCTTCATCTCATCTTCTACCGCCACCGCCAGTCCGCTACTGCCGCCGTCTGTCTGAAAGTAAGTCCTTTACTTTAAGTAGTTGTTGATGAGATTTTTGTGTCATTTTCTTGTTATTTTTTTTGTTTATAGTTTTCTTGTTGTGGAATTTGAAATGGGATCTAGGGAAATTTGTTAGCACTGTTTATGTATCAGCACTAACTAGCACATTTTTTCCTTTTTCTGAAATTTGAGTATAATTTAGCTATTTTCTTAAATTTTCCAGCTATATATATAGTCTTAGGGCTGATATTAATGGAAAATGGTTTTAATTTTTTGATATGGTTTTGTTTTTCTTTCCAGTTTGGCTAGCAGACTTCGTGGCCTTATTTAAGCCAAATTGGATTAAATAAAACCAAACATCTTCCTACTACCACAGTATTATTGCATATAATATATAATTACTCTAAATAAATAAAAACTATAATTTATAACAAGAAAATGGAATTAAAAATTTTTTCTAATATGCTTATCCTTTAATAGTAATTTTATTTTAGGTTTATAATTTATTTTTTATTTTATAAGATTTATTAATAAAATTATTACAAAATAAAAAATGTTGTAAAGTAAATACATTAGTAGAATGTATCTTACACCATTTTCACTGGAAAAATGGAGATTCTCGCCTACAGTCCAATCAATTGGAGAGAGAATAAAAAAATATTTTTACTTAATTAAAATTGTGCTAAATTGTTCTTAGAGCCATTTCCAAAACCCTTTTTTGCTAAGTAATTTACCCCTTTTGTCTGTTTTTCCATTTGTTTGGTTTGATAGAAAAGCAAAACTTTGTTATAAGAGATGGGTGATCAGTAATTAGGTAGAATATATATTAAGCCTGGATTAATGAGTATAGATGATGGAGGGAAGATGTATCTAGAAGGGTGTGTTTAGCGCCAATAAAACTCATATATATATAAATTTAATATCTTTTGAGATCTAAAATTTAATATAAATTAGTTGTATGGTAAAAAGACTTATATCTTAAATTAAAAAGTTGATATACAATAATAATATGTTTCAAGTCACATATAAAAAAATTCATTATGAAAATGTATGAAAAAAAACTTAATATTGTAAAAATATTTGTTATAGGGTAGATTCATAAGAATGTATCTATAGTCGACCTTATAATATGAACAGTAAAAGTCATGTCATCTAATATCTTTGTTATGTAGTGAACGTTTTTTATATAATTAAAAATTTAATACACTCATATTTATGATATGACTTAATTCAAATTTAAGAAATTCAAATTTTTATATAATATGAACAGTATAATTCAAATTCCAATAATTCAAAAAAATGAGAACATAATCACTTAAGTAATGAAATGATACAATGATACTTCTAAAAGCATAACGAAGCCTATGAATTAGAATCTAAAGTGAGTTTTGCTTTATCATTTAGGAATCAGGATGTCCGGTACAATACCCACTCAAAGTTCCAAGGCATCTACTGCTGCTACTGATGATATGGAAATAACTAATTACAATGAGTTGAATGTCGAAGAAAACCTAGAAGACCAAGCGGCTGCGGATCCCTCAAAGTTAAAAAAAAAAAATAACTTCGGATGTATGGAAAGAAATGTCAAGGCTGACGGATCCTGATAGAAATACTAAAGCTCAGTGTATTTGGTGCAAGAAAAAACTTGTTAGCGGCGGTAAAGCGGGGACTACTCATTTGACAAAACATTTGAAAGTTTGTGTTGCTAGAAAACTTCGGTGCAAAGGGCAGCAACAAATCCAACATTCAATAAGTAACTTGACAGGTAACATTGAACTTAGTAATTTCAAATTTGATCAAGAAAAGAGTAGGAGGGCTTTGGCAAAAATGATAATCAAGCACAATTATCCTTTCAATATGTGTGAGCATGAATTGTTTGAGAAGTTTTGCAACAGTTTGAATCCTAACTTTAAGCTTGTTTCTAGAAATACAATTAGGACGGAAGTGATGTTAGTGCATAAGGAAGAGAAGATGAGATTGTATGAATTCTTGGATGGTCTTGATTGTAGAATCACATTAAGAACTGATATTTGGACTTCAGAACATGCTAATATTGCATATACTTGTCTTACTGCTCATTTTGTTGATGACAATTGGGAATTGAAAAAGAAAATTCTTGCATATAGACATATTCCTTATCCTCATGACGGTGAAACATTATTTCGATTCATCAATGATCTCATATTAGAATGGAATTTGGACAAAAAATTTTGTTTTGTATGGTTGTGGATAATGCATCATCAAATGATTCAATGGTTAGACATTTGAAATCTTGGTTGGTTGAGAAAGCATGGCTTCCCCTTGGTGGTGATTTATTTCATGTTCGTTGTAGTGCACATATTCTTAATTTGATTGTGCAAGATGGTTTGGCTGTTTTGGGAGATGTGATTTTGAAGATTCGAAAAACATGCAAGTATTTGAAAAAATCTACTTATGCTTCTCAAAAAATGAGTATGCTTTACAACAATGCAAATTAAAAAGCAAGAAGAAAGTTGCTTTGGATGTACAAACTAGATGGAATTCTACATATTTGATGCTTGAATCTACATTACTTGTTAAGGAAGCATTTAACCGTCTTGCACAAATTGATAGAAATTATAAGTTTTGTCCAAGTGATGATGAATGGAAAGTAGCTGATGTGATTCATGGATGTTTGAAGATATTTTATGATTGTACTAATCATTTTAGCGGTAGAAATTTTCCAACTTCAAATGTCTTCTTCCCTGATGTGTGTAAAATCCAACTTAAGTTGAGGGAATGGGAAAATAGTCAACATGATTTTCTTAAAGTTATGGTTGGTCCTATGAAGCAAAAGTTTGAAAAATATTGGGAGGAATCATGTTTGGTTTTAGGAATTGCTGTTGTGCTTGATCCCAGGTTTAAAATGAATTTGGTGGAGTTTTATTATGATGCCATTTATGGTAGTGATGCTTATCGTTATGTTGAAAGAGTTAAGAATGTGTTTCAAGATTTGTACATTGAATATGGTGGGCAAGTAAGTTATGTTAGCAATAATTCCTATCCCATATCTGGTGGAGGAACATCGGAAGATGATTATTCTGCTTTTGATGAATGGTATAAGACGAATAAGTCCACTACTATTCGTATGTACCAAAAGAGTGAAATAGAGCATTATTTAGAATAGCCTGTGTTTCCTAGAAATGAGAAGTTTAATATTTTGAATTGGTGGAAAGAAAACTCTCCAAAGTATCCTATCATAGGAAAGATGGCACGTGATATTTTAGCTGTTCCGGCTACTACTGTTGCATCGGAGTCTGCATTTAGTGTTGGGGGAAGAGTGGTTGATGAGACACGTGTATCATTACTTCCCAAAATGGTTGAGGCATTGGTAACTACAGCGGATTGGATTGAACTTTCACCGAATAAAAGTAAGTACTTTGTTTTTTTTATTCTAATTTCGTTTTTCTCCCTCTTATATTAGTTAACTTCCATTTTGTTTCTAGAGTATGTGTTTGATGAAAACGATATTGTTGAGAGTTCTTCCATCCCTTCAATTGCATTTGCAGAGAAAAATTGATGTGAGTTTTTTTTATCTTTAGTTACATTTTCATAATTATCTCTATTTTACATACACTTATACAATTATAATATATACTCGCTTCAATATTTCTTTTGTAGGAGACAAGTAGGAGCAAGCGGTATTCAAAATCCAAATGCTTTGATTAATGTATCTTATTGAACTAGAACTTTTATTTTTATTCGATTAATGTACTATGACGATTTTGTGTATATTTGAACTTTTAATTATGTGAATTAGAGATGTTAAATGATTTTATTTGTTGAAAGAAATGTTAAGGAGATCATGTTAAAATTTTTATTTTTTGAATTATACATTGTTTTACATATTTTTGTTTAACAGGGAAATAAAATAGAAAAATGTCATACGGGTACGGGTATACTCGTACCCTACCCTGCACCCTGGAGGGTCGGGTCTGGGTCCAAAATTTTATACCCTGGAGGGTACGGGTCCGGGTCCGGGTCCAAGTTTCACTATAAGGGTACGGGTCCGGGTCTGGGGGTACCCTGAGGGTCTGGACTCGTTTACAGCCCTAGTGGCAGCTCTAGAAGATGGATGTAGTCTGTACGTATTAATGTTAGTATATATTTCGAATATTTAATTTTACTTTATATAATACTAACGATATATAGTTTATTAAACTTACCGATCTACATTCAGGGTAAATAACTGGCGATTATCAGAGGGGAACAGTTTCCAAGCCGTAGAAGATGAACTGGGAGCATCAGAACTGGCTGGTACCTTTGTTTGTATGGGGAGATCCTGCTATGCATGAGTGTGTGGATCCATCTGTGTAGAAGGCAAAGAATCTTGTTGTGTGGAGGGCTCTGGATCCTTTCTCTTCCATCCTCCAGCCATCGAACCTGTGTAAACATAAGTATAATTAGGGTTTATTATAAATATCATTAGTTAATAAACATTATAAACAAAAGTACAAGAAGTTAATAACTATAGTTATAATGATAACACAAGTACTATAACATAATTTTATAAAACATAATCATACAATGTTCAATATGTTGGAATCCTCATTGGAATCATTATCAGATGCAATGTGTGAATCCTTGTCGGTCTCTTCATTGGACTCTTCATCGTGATCTTCTTCATCAAAATCCCATTCTATTTCAGGTTCATCATTTTGTACTTCCTCAAGATATGTCTCGACTATAAGATCTAATTTTTTTTACGAACGAGACTCGTGGACGAGATGTCCTACGTCTTCAATTGTCACATCTATTGCCAAACCATCATGAATGTCCTTGTTCTCTTGGAACAATCATCTTGGTGGGGAACATCTATTAGGTGGGGTTGAGATTTCACCACACTAACCAGATCGGTCCTTGGTCTTTTGGATCTAGGGTGCGGGAGGAACGAAACTTACTCTGCCTGATGAGCTAACATGAAAGGATCATATACTCCATAACTCAGTTCTTTCTAGAAATCAAGAATTAAATATTGAGGATGAATCCTTATTCCTCTATCTAAAGAATCAAACTAATCACAATGTAACAAGACAACATTTTAGATTGGTGTTCCAGTCAACTCTACCTTAAATTTCTTTTAAAATACCGTATTAATTTGATTTCACTCACACAACATCATTATAAGTTTCTCCTACCACACCTCTATCTCTTGTGTGAAATTGAAACCCATTAACAATGTATTCTGCGCACGTCTTAACTCTTTTAGAAGGACCCCAAGGTAGATTTTTCAAGAGTCGACTGCACTTTTGTGTGGGCTTGTGCATCTGTATACACATTTGAAAAGGTTAATAAGATTATGTAACAATCATTTTTAATTAAATTTAAATGCTTAGGTGAGATTAACTTACTTCAACTCTAAACCACTCTATGAATCCCTCGCTTATTTTCTCTTGAATTTCATCATTCGATATATTATAATTGAGATTTCTTAGTTCTATCCTACAAAAGTAAATTTAAAGTTTACAAGATGTGTATATATGTATATGAAATGTGCGTGAAGGGATTATTTGTTGATTAACTTACTGAAGGTAAGGTTCCACTTCCTCACAATTAAGGAGGATATAGTTCCAGACCATTCTCCATTCTCTATCATCCAAGATTTTTTTTTTCATCTTGACGAATTTTCTTCATTGTTGATTGCATATTGATAGAACCTCGTACTAGCAGATGACATTGAGTGCCTGTCATCGCCTTCAACCAGCGATGTCTCTACTGCTTTTAACATTTCAAAAAACTTTTTGGCCATAGGATTAGCTGGTTCTGCATGATTAGTTTCTTCATGAGAGATAAAATTTAGACCGGCTGCATCAATTCTCATCTCACGATAGGAGTTCATTTCCTCCATCACTGACCCTATACTTTCTAACCCCACATTTGACCGAATTGTACCAGAACATTTTGCAAGAAAATGTCCCTCATCATCTGGCCATATTTTTTCACCGTGACCTGTCCAATTCTAATAACAAGGACAAAACTCCACCGTAAAAGATGTTCTTTCACACTATCCGCTTCTATAAATTTCTTATTTTTACACTATGCACACGGACATCTCATCTCTATTTTACTACAGTTATTCGTTTTAAGACAATGTGAAATAAAACCATTAACCCTATTAATGAATTCATTTGTAAGACCTTTAACACCAAGCATGAGTAATTCGCTATACATCTAACTACAATCTAGTATATTTTCCATTGATTTTAAGAACAATTAGGAGAAAGAATTGTTAGTTTCATAACTTCTAAGGTACGATTAGAAAGTTTAAATTTTAGACGTACTTAAAAGTCTTATATAATCTTATAATCTTAACAAGGAGATATAACTTATAATAATTATAATATTTATAAACAAGAGTTTTAGGGTTTATAAGATATAGAAGATTTAAAAAGTATCAACATCTTTCATTTAAAATTTTAAATTAAGTCATGTTGTAAAAAAATTAAGTTGTTTATAACATTGAAAATTTTTCTCAGAGTTTCCTCTATATTATGGATATTTTCGAAGCACACAGGCTACTTAAACAAGAAACACACAAAAACTAAACAAAAAATTAAGAGTAAGGGCTCTCCCATAAATATTAAAAGAGTCAGGGCTCCCCTATAAAGTTTTAAAGAGTCAAGGCTCCCCTGTAAAACTTTAAAGAGTCAGGGCTCCACCGTAAAGCTTTAAAGAGTCAGGGCTCCACCGTAAAGCTTTAAAGAGTCATGCTCCTCCATAAAACTTTAAAGAGTCAGGGGTCCCCCGTAAAACAAAATTTAAACTAATTAAATGTATAGTATATAAGGATGGGCCTAAGTACCCATGATCACCTTGGGATATCCATTTTTGTATGGTAAAGATGGTTGCCTAGTATGGCACATTGGTACTGCTAGGCTAATAGTGAGAATGGGCCTAAACTACCAGAATGCTAATCTTAGCTGGATTCATGATGTCCTTATTGATTTAGATAAATCCGTATAAAATTTGCAGTCTCTTGTATCTTGAGCCTATAAATAGGCCTTATGAGAAGACATTAATAAGATTGATCTTCATTATTGAGTTATACTTTCTCTATCTTGTTTTTCCTTTCCTTTGTCTATATTCTCTTATTTTATACTTGTATTATAACTCCAAGCAAATTTTGTATTGAGATAGTAAAATTCATAATACATTATCAGTACGATTGCACAGTTTCTCAAAGAATGTGCGCAGCAAGCCACATGATTACACAATTTACCACATGAAGAACCTATACGCAGGCCACATGAACATTCCCATCGAAGATGAAAATTTGTTTGATGAGTTTGCCCATTTAGACATCATCATCAAGCCACAAAAAAGGATAATATGCAACATGATTAAGATTTTGGAGAATAAATCCGGAGGTAATGCTTTTTGAAGATTAAAGGTAAGAAAAATCATCTTTCTTGGTTATTATATTTAATGTTTAATATTAAATTTGATGTTATGAAAAAGATTACATCTTTTATCATGGATTCTTCTTGTAGAAAATTATTTACATATAACGGGTCCTGAAGGTTAAATAATTTATTTTGAAAGATTTTAACAACATAAAAAAGTGGCACAACCACCAGAAGATGGTTAATTATGTCATGCCAATTATGTTGAGTATATTTACTGTAACATCCCGTCTAAGCATCTCAAAGTTAACAAAAGTCGTGACAAGCTCAAACAAAATTTTTGGAGTTATTTTATAAGGAATAGAAAGTTTTGGGGTTATTTTATAAGGAATAGAATGTTTTGGAGTCATTTGGTAATTTTTAGAAAATTTAAGGAAGCATTTTTTGTTGAAAACTTTTTGAAGTGTATTTTAGAATTATTAGTGTTTAACACTTTAAGTTGGAGCTTGGGATTTTAAGATTAATATGAATTTTAAGTCATTTTTAAGATTTGGGGCCAACGTAGAAAGTTTAAAAATTTAGAGGACTTTAGAGCAATTATGAGTATTAGTGGTGCCAAGTGGGATGGAAAGTTGTGGACACATTGCAAGTGAGTGCCAAGTGTCTTCACAACACAAGGCACCATGATGCATACTTGGCTATATATATGAGGTGCTATGATGACCAATTCCTCACCTCTTCCTCATTTTCTCTTTCTTCCTCTCTCTTGGCAGCCCACTTCCGTCACTTCTCTCCCCACTTTTTCTTTCTCTTTTCTTTGTTCTTTCCTTTTTTTCTCTCGGTTTTCTCTCTCTCTCTCAAGGTAAAGTCTTCTTCTTTTTTTTATTACTTTATTATTTATTTTATTATTAGGAATGATTGTTTTTATTTTTATTTAATTATTAGGTTATATTTTTTTCTAAGATAAATAAAATTAAGGTTTAATAATTATAGATTTATTTCAGAAAACCCATGATTTTTTTAAGAAATTATTATAAAATTATTTTGAAGCTACTTTTAGAATTCCTATGGGTTTAGAATAAATTTAGGTACACCCTAGGGTCATCATGGGGTGATGGTTATATTTTTATGGAACTATTTGATTAAGTTTGGAATGATATTCTTTGTAGGTTTAACTCATTTCGCGCCTCAAGATAGTTCACCAATCTTTTTCTTTTAAAAGTGATTTAATTATTTTTTTTTTGCAAAACATATTTCTCTGCCGTTGGTTTTTGACAAGATACACAAAATATTTGCCAATGGTATACTACGGGTTTATGCCAAAAATGTGATAAGTTATTAAAATATTTATGTTGTATATATTCCTTTATGGCACTATAATATGTTTTAAGTTAGTGACATATTTTTCACGATTATTTTACTTGAAATATTTCTACAACTCTTTTATTTTGGCTTTTGAGTTTTAAAATTGGTTTTAGAACTTTTTTTAAAAAGTATTTACTATTTCTCTTTGGAAATAATTTTTTAAATATTTTAAATTCTCTTAAAGGTTTTGAGTTTTAAAATGATTTTGAGAAATTGTTTTCAAAATATTTATTATTTCCTTTTGGAAATAATATTTTTAAATATTTTATTTCAAAGGTTTTGAATTTTTAAAATTATTTTGAGAAATTATTTTCTATTTCTTTTTGGAAATAATATTTCTTATATATATTTGAAATTCTCTTAAAGTTTTGAATTTTAAGACTATTTGAGAGATTTTTTTCAAAATATTTATTATTTCCTTTTGAAACTAATCTTTTTGAATATTTTAAATTCCCTTGGAAGTCTTGAATATTAAAATTACTTTGAGGAAATTATTTTATTTAAAATGTTTATTATCTCTTTTTGGAAAGAATATCTTAAATATTTTAAAAGAAAAGGATTTTGAGATTTAAAATTATCTCTAAAATATTTATTATTTCTGTTTGAAAAATAATAATTTACATATTTTCTAAATATTCATAAAAAGGCTTTTGAATTATTAAAAATGTAATATTTTTGTTTAAATATTCTTATATTATGATTTCGAAAATGTTTACTATTTCTTTTTAAAGAGTATTTCTCTACGGCTTTATTCTTATATTACTTTTAATTTTGGAGGTATTTAATAAATTTCCTTTGAGAGTATTTATCATGATTTCGATAAGCATATTAGCATAACCTATTTTATACCCGGTAATATGCTTGAAAGTCACATATGCATGATTTCATGGTGAACATTATTTTGAAAAATAGATGTTTTGAGAAAAATAAATGTTTTTCAAGAGTTTTACAAAATTGCATCCATGATACATTTGTCATGACTACGAGTTTTGCCTAGCGGATAGGGATTTTTGGGTACCTGAAGAGTTTTGTGTGGCCAAGAGAAGGCCTATGAATTTATAAAAATAAATTAAAACCTTAATCTGGCAAAAAGGGGCTTGGTATATATTTTTTATCAACATGTCGAGAGGACTTGCACTGTGTGTGGCTAGTCCCTTGTACGAGGGCCTCTTCCGAACGACATGCTTGGTAGTATTACTATTGATCTAGATCCAGTTGACAAAGGGCGTAGTACCGTTGGAGGGTTAGGCCCAAGGCAGTATTACGTTTGACTCTGTATCATGCTCTGCAGTAGTGGCTATTTCCTAGCAGGTCGGGTCAGGAGAGGCCTACCGGCTAGGGTAGCACAGGGCAGCCTGGTAGGTATGCTAGGACTCGTTACCTGTTTATTTATATGTCGTGTGAGGTTGAAAAATCTAACGTTCATACAATGTGCTTTGGAGTTCACACTGGTATTGACTATGGGATGGCGGAACTTGTTCCGATGACCCCGTTTAAGATTCCGGACTCTGTCTGTTGAGCTTATCATGAGACATGCATGGTTTTTAAAGTTCGAGTGTCCGGCAGCGCCGATGTGTCTTGATTCGCTCAAACTTCCCAGTTGCAGCCGAACCCTTCAGAAAGTTTATAACGTGCATACAAGAGATTTTTATGAAAACATTTATTTTCTGGCATGACAAACCGTTTTATAAAAAGTATTTTATCCATATGGGAAACTCACGAAAACATACGTGCACGTGAACTCACTGAATGTCCATCGCTCATGCCTTTCAAATGTTTTCTCCCTTTTTCAGATTACTCAGTGCCCAGATCCGGCTAGTTGAGCCAATATGGGTCATTGCATTCATTAATATTGAGGTCTTCCACCTCTAGTCATAAAGTTTGATCTATGAAGATTTTGGTCCTCACAGTCTTAAACCTATATCTAGGTTTTGAGAAGTTTTTATTATAAGGTTAGATTTATATTATTCTTTTTTCTTCCACTGTTTAGTTTTGAGGAACTGGTTCTAGTTCCTCTTGAATGTATCTTAGCTTTATGTTTTTCTAAGTCCAAGACCGAGTGGCATGCAGATACCTTACCCAGCCATAGTTGACCTAGCGAAGGGGTACGAGGTATCACATTTATGAAGCTATATATTATAATATTTTGAATTATCTGTATGCAACATTTTTTCAAATCTAGATCATTTGAGAAAATAATCGAGAGAAAATATCTTTCCTTTCTCATATCTCAAACATGCTCTTGCAGTAACAAGATCGAGGTAAAAAGACCTCATGGTTATAATGATTACAAGATTAATAAAAGGATGAGTTGTTATAGATGGAAAAATATGATGACATTCTTCCTACTAATTATATGTCATTCCCTGAAGTGAATGTAGTTAGAAATTTTATTATAAAATAGGTGATACTTATTATTATATTATCTTATAGTCGTGGTTAGTGGAACAGTATATCTTTTGTTGTTGTAGTTCAATAATTTCCGAATGCCCCACGGAACAACCATTCTGTAAGATAAATATATTGCACATTAAAAAACTTAATTCATAGTAGGCGCGATGTAAAAAATGTTAGTTCAAAAACTACATCCTTTCTCTAATGTAAGAAATAAAATTAAAAAAGGCAAAAGGTTTCACCTTGGTGCCAATTCGAACACCATTCCTTTAACCTACAAAACAAGAAAAAGGGTTTATTAATCATCCGATGTAAGGACATCGTAGGGTTTACGGATACTTGGATTGAATTTTAGTTTGAAAAAAGTTAAACTTTTTTATCATTGGATATAGCTCTACTTTTTTAGTGGTCCTTCCTGTTAAATTTACATAAGCTAACACAAGTTAAGTAGTTTAAATTTAAAATATAATATTATTCTCTTTCTTCTTATAGTTTTGTTCATAAAGATTTTAGGGACATATTGTCCATCGTCTACAAGTTAGAGGTACGTGACATGAACAACATAAAGAATCGTTTTTAGCAATTATAAATAAAACTATTTTCGTACCATAATTTTGTAAAAATATGATAATTAGCACACTACTTCAGGCTTGAATGGGAGAGTCAAACCTTGTGCAATGTATCTTTATGTAATGGAAACATATTGAATTGTTTTGAGCAATTTTATGAAAAACTCTTTTCGGACTAAAATTTTGAAAAAAAAGTGATAACTAGCACATGGATTCGGCCTCCTAAAAACAAGTGAAACATTGTGCCATATATTTATACAACATAAAAAACATATGGAATTTTTCTAAGCAATTGTACAGAGAAATATTTTGCAAACCTAACTTTTTAAAAAAATGTGGTGATTAGCCCACGAATTCGGGCTTCAACAGGCAGGTGAAACGCTGTGTGATGTATCATTACAACATTAGAAACATAGTGGATTATTTTGAGCAATTTTATAGAGAATTATTTTGGAGACATAAATTTGTAAAATGTAATAATTAACTCACATATTAGTCCTTCAAAGGACAAGTGAAACTTTGTTCGATTATTTTTAAGACATGAGAAACATACAGAATTATTTTGAGAAATTTTATGGAGAGCTATTTTTTGGACCAAAATTTTTTTAAAAAATATGATGATTAGCACACAAATTCGGGCTACAACAAACAAGTGAAACGTTGTGCAATGTATCTATGCAACAGGAAGAACATACAAAATCATTTTTAGTAACTTTCAGGATATTTTTTATTAGAGCTTAATTTTTTAAAAACTTGATGATTAGCACACGAATTCGGGCTTCAACGGGCAAGTCAAACCTTGTGCAATGTATCTGTACATAATGAGAAACATATTGAATCATTTTGAGATATTTTATAAAAAACTTTTTTTCGAACTTAAATTTTGAAAAAATAACTAACCTACGGATTTGGCCTTCTACAGACAAGTGAAACATTGTGCCGATGTATCTATACAACATGAAAAACATACAGAATCATTAGCAATTTTACGAAGAAATATTTTTCGAACCCTAAGTTTTTTAACAACGTGATGATGAACAAATGACTTTGGGCTTCAACACGCAAGTAAAACGCTGTGCGCTGTATCTTTACAACATGAGAAATATAGTGAAAAATTTTGAGCAGTTTTATAGAGAATTTTTTTTGTGGACATAAATTTTGTAAAAAACGTAATCATTAACTCACAGATTCGGCCTTCAAAGGACAAAAGAAAATTTGTGCGATTATTTTTAAAATATGAGAAACATACAGAATTATTTTGAGCAATTTTATGGATAACTTTTTTTTGGACCAAAATTTTTAGAAAAACGTGATAATGAGTACACGAATTCGAACATTAACAGGATAGTGAAAATTTGTTCGATGTATTTATAAAACATGAAGCACCTAGAGAATCATTTTTAGCAATTTTAACGATAACTATTTTCACACATTAATGTTTTGAAAACATAATAATTAGCACACGAATTCGGGCTTCAATGGGCAAGTCAAATCTTGTTGAATTTATGTTTACGTAATGAGAAACATATTAAATCGTTTTGAGCAATTTTATGAAAAATATTTTGTTGAACCTTAATTTTGAAAGAAAAAAAAAAAGTGATAACTAGGACACAGATTCGGCCTTCCAAAGGCAAGTGAAATATTGTGCTATAGATCAATACAACATGAAAAACACACGGAATTGTTCTGAGCAGCTTTACAAAAAATATTTTTCGAGCCTAAACTTTGTAAAAAAAGTGATTATTATTAGCACACGAATTCGTGCTTCAATAGGCAAGTGAAACGTTGTGCGATATGTCTTTACAACATGAGAAACATAGGGAATCATTTTGAGCCATTTTATAGAGAATTGTTTTGTGGACATAAATTTTGCAAAAAAAGTAATGATTAACTCACTAATTCGACCTTCAAAGGACAATAACACTTTGTGCAATTAATTAAAACATGAGAAACATATAGAATTATTTTGCGCAATTTAATGGAGAGCTATTTTTTGGAAAAAAAATTCAATAAAAAGGTGAAGATTAGCGAAAGAATTCGGGCTTTAACATGAAAGTGAAACTTTGTTCGATATATCTATACAACATGAATAACATACAGAATCGTTATTAGTCAATTTATGGATAACTATTTTCAAACCTTAATTTTTTAGAAACATCATAATTAGCACATGAATTCAGGTTTCAACAGGCAAGTCAAACCTTGTGCAATGTATCTTTATGTAATGACAAATTTATTGAATAACTTTGAACAATTTTATGTAAAACTTTTTTTCGGATCTAAATTTTGAAAAGAAAGTTATAAACTAGCGCATGGATTCAGCCTCCTACAAACAAGTGGAATATTGTGCTGATGTATTTATACAACATAAAAAGTACAAAATCGGTTTGAGCAATTTTACAGAGGACTATTTTTCATACCTAAATTTTTTAAAATACGTGATGATTAACACATGAAATAAGGCTTAAACTCGCAAGTGAAATGTTGTGCGATGTATCTTTACAAAACAAGAAACATATTGAATAATTTTGAGCAATTTATAGAGAATTGTTTTTGGACGTAAATTTTGTAAGAAACATAATATTTAATTCATAGATTTGACCTTCAAAAAACAAGTGAAACTTTGTACAATTATTTTTAAAACATGAGAAACATAAAGAATTATTTTGAGTAATTTTATGGAGAACTATTTGTTGGACCAAAATTTTTTAGAAAATATGATGATTAGCACACTAATTTGGGTTTTAACGGGAAAATGAAACTTTGTCCGATGTATCTATACAACATGAAAAACATACAGAACCGTTTTTAGCAATTTAAAGGATAACTATTTTCGGACCATAATTTTGTAAAAACATGATAATTAGCACACGAATTCAAACTTCAACGGCCAAGTCATACCGTGTGCAATGTATCTTTACATAGTGAGAAACATATTGAATCATTTTGAGCAATTTTATGAAAACCTTTTTTTCGAACCTAAATTTTGAAAAAAAGTGTTAATTAGTACACGGATTCGGCCTTCTACTGACATGTGAAACATTAGGCAGTCTATCTATAAAATATGAAAAATATAAATAATTGATCTGAGCAATTTTACTGAGAAATATTTTACGCACTTAAGTTTTTTTTAAACAAATGTTATGATTAGCACAGGAATTTGTGCTATGACAGGCAAATGAAATGTTATGCAATGTATCTTTACCACATGAGAAACATAGTGAATTACTTTGAGCAATTTTAAAGAAAATTGTTTTGCAGCCTTCAAAGGATAAGTGACACTTTGGGCAATTATTTTAAAACATGAGAAACATATAAAATTATTTTAAGTAATTTTATGGGGAATTATTTTTTGGACAAAAATTTTCTAAAAAGGCCCGATATTAGCAAAAGAATTCAGGCTTTGAAGGGAAAGTAAAACTTTGTCTGATGTATCTATATGACATGAAGAACATACAGAATCGATTTTAGCAATTTTAAAGATAACTATTTTCGAACCTTAATTATTTTGAAACATGATAATTAGCACATGAATTCGGGCTTCAATAGGCAAGTCAAACCTTGTGCAATGTATATTTATGTTATGAGAAACATATTAAATCGTTTTGAGTAATTTTATAAAAAAAACCTTTTTCGAACCAAGATTTTGAAAAAAAATGTGATAACTAGCACACGGATTCATCCTTCTACAGACAAGTAAAACATTATGCTGATGTATGTATATAACATAAATAACATACAAAATCGTATTATCCAATTTTATGGAGGACTATTTTTCAGACCTAAAGTTTTTAAAATACGCGATGATTAACACACGAATTAAGGCTTAAACTCGCATGTGAAACGTTGTGCTATGTATCTTTACCAAATGCGAAACATAGTGAATCATTTTGAGCAAGTCTATGGAGAATTGTTTTCGGACATAAATTTTGTAAAAAAAGTAATTATTAACTTACAGATTTGGCCTTCAAAGGACAAGTGAAATTTTGTATGATTATTTTTAAAACATGATAAGAAAATAGAATTATTTTAAGAAATTTTATGGAAAACTATTTTTTTGACCTAAATTTTTAAAAATATGTGATGATTAGCACATAAACTTTAACTTGAAAGTAAACTTTGTCCGATATATCTATACAACATGAAAAACATACATAATTATTTTTAGCCATTTTAAAGATAGTTATTTTCGGACCATAATTGTGTAAAAATATAATAATTAGCACATGAATTCGGACTCCAACAGGCAAGTCAAACCTTGTGCAATATAACTTTACGTAGTGAGAAACATATTGAATCGGTTTGAAGCAATTTTATGAAAATTTTTTCACGAAACTAAATTTTGAAAAAAAAGTGATGATATTAGCACACGGATTCGGCCTTCTACTTAAATATGAAACATCGTGCCATGTATCTATACAACATAAAAATATACAGAATTGTTCTGATCAATTTTACAGAGAACTATATTTCAAACGTAAATTTTGTATAAAACGTGATGATTAACACTCGAATTCGAGCTTTAACAGGCAAGTAAAATATTTTGCAATGCATCTTGACAACATGAGAAACATAGTGAACTATTATGAGCAATTTTATAGAGAATCATTTTGAGGACATAAATATTATAAAAAATGTAATGACTAACTCACAAATTCGGCTTTGAAAGGACAAGTGAAACTTTGTGCGATTATTTTTGAAACATACGGAATTATTTTGAACAATTTTATGGAGAACTATTTTTCGGACTTAAATTTTGTAAAAAATGTGAGATTAGCACATGAATTTTGGTGCTAATTGGAAAGTGAGAACTTTGTTTGTTGTATCTATAAAACTTGAGAAACATACAAAATTGTTTTTATCATTTTAAGGATAACTATTTTGGACCATAATTTTTTTAGAAACATGATAATTAGCATGCAAGTCAAACCTTGTGCAACGTATCCTTGCGTAATGAGAAACAAATATGAATCATTTTGAGAAATTTTATGAAAAATATATTTTCATACCTAAATTTTGAAAAAAAGTGATAATTAGCACACGGGTTCGGCCTTCCACAGACAAGAGAAATATTGTGACATATACCTATACAACATGAAAAATATACAGAATTGTTCTGCGCAATTTTACAAAGAAATACTTTTCGGACCTAAATTTTGTAAAAAATATGATGATTAGCGCACGAATTTAGGCTTCAACGGGCAAGTAAACGATGTGCGGTGTATCTTTACAACATGAGTAATATAGTAAATCATTTTGAGGAATTTTATTAAGAATGGTATGGTGGACATAAATTGTGTAAAAAAAGTAATGATTAACTCACAGATTCGATCTTCAAAGGACAAGAGAAACTTTGTGTGATTCTCTTGAAAACATGAGAAACATATAAAATTCATTTATGCAACACTATGGAGAACTATTTTTTGGGCCAAAATTAAAAAAAAAAAAAAAAAACTTATGATTAGCACATGAATTCGTGCTTTAATGGGACAATGAAATTTTGTCCGATGTATCTATACAACATGAACAACATAAAGAATCTTTTTTAGCATTTATAACTAAAACTATTTTCATACCATAATTTTGTAAAAATATGATAATTAGCACACAAGTTCAGGCTTCGATGGGCAAATCAAATGTTGTGCAATGTATTTTTATTTAATGAGAAACATATTGAATCCTTTTGAGCAATTTTATGAAAAACATTTTTTCAGACTTAAATTTTGAAAAAAGAAAGTGATAACTAGCACAGGGATTCGGCCCCCTAAACACAAGTGAACATTATGCTCTATATCTATACAACATGAAAAACATATGGAATTGTTTTGAGCAATTTTACACAAAAATATTTTGCGAACCTAAATTTTTTTAAAAAATATGATGATTAGCACACGAATTCGAGATTCAACTGGCAAGTGAAACGTTGTGCAGTGTATTATTACAACATGAGAAACATAGTGGATCATTTCGAGCAATTTTATAGAGAATTGTTTTGGAGACATAAATTTGTAAAAAACGTAATAACTAACTCACATATTCGGCCTTCAAAGGACAAGTGAAACTTTGTTCGATTATTTTTAAAACATGAGAAACATATAGAAATATTTTGAACAATTTTATGGAGAACTATTTTCTGGACCAAAATTTCTAAAAAAAACGTGATGATTAGTACACGAATTCGGGCTTCTACAAGCAAGTGAAACGTTGTGCAATGTATCTATATAATAGGAAGAACATACATAATCGCTTTTAGTAATTTTAAGGATATTTATTTTCTGAGCTTAATTTTTAAAAAAATTGATAGTTAGCACATGTATTCAGGCTTCAACGGGCAAGTCACACATTGTGCAATGTATTTTTACGTAATGAGAAACACATTGAATCGTTTTGAGTAATTTTATGGGAAACTTTTTTCGGACCTAAATTTTGAAAAAAATAGTGATAACTAGCACACAGATCAGCCTTCTAAAGAAAAGTCCTACATTCAACCATATATCTATACAACGTGAAAAAATATAGAATTGTTCTAAGCAATTTTACGGAGAAATCTTTTCAGACCAAATTTTTGTAAAAAGCATGATGATTAGCACACAAATTCGGGCTTCAACAGGCAAGTGAAATGTCGTGTGATGTATCTTTACAATACAAGAAACATAGTAAATCATTTTGAGCAATTTTACTGAGAAATTTTTTGCGGACATACATTTTGTAAAAAACGTAATGATTAACTCACAGATTCGGCCTTCAAAGGACAAGTGAGACTTTTTGTGATTATTATTGAAACACGAGAAACATACAGAATTATTTTAAGCAACTTTATGAAGAATTATTTTTCGAACTTGAATTTTTAAGAAAATGTGATGATTAGCACACGAATTCGGGTTTTAATGGAAATTTGAAACTTTTTTTGGTGTATTTATACGATATGAAAAACATTTAAAATCGTTTTAAGCAATTTTGTTGTGAACTTTTTTCAGACCTAAATATTGTAAAAAACGTTATTATTAGCACACGAATTCAGGTTTTAACGAAAAAGCAAAACGTTATGCGATTTATCTTTACAACATGACAAACATACTGAATTGTTTTAAGCAATTTTAGGGACAACTTTCGGACCTTAATTTTGTGAGAAACGTGATAATTACCTCATGAATTCGGGCTTCAACGGGCAAGTGAACCTTGTGCTACGTATCTTTATGTAATGAGAAACATGCAAAATCGGTTTGAACAGTTTTATGTGAAACTTTTTTTCTTATCTAAATATTGGAAAAAACGTGATAATTAGCACACGGATTCGGCCTTCTATAGAGAATTGAAACAGTGTGCCAATGTATTTATACAACATGAAAGACATACACAATCGTTTTGTGCAGTTTTACAAAAGACTCTTTTTGCGAACCTAAACTTGATAACAAAATGTGATGTTGAACTTGCGACTTCGGGCTTGAACACACAAATGAAATGTTGTATGAAGTACCATTATAAAATGTGAAACGTAATGAATCATTTTGAGCAATTTTATGGAGAATTGTTTTGTGGACATAAATTTTGTAGAAAACGTAACGATTAACTCACAGATTCGGCCTTCAAAGTACAAGTGAAGCTTTGTACGATTTTTTTTTAAAGCATTAAAAACATACAGCACTATTTGGATCAATTTTATGGAGAACTTTTTTTTGGACCACAATTTTTAAAAAATGTGATGTGTACACGAGTTCGGGCTCAAACGGGAAAGTGAAATTTTATCTGATGCATCTATACAACATAAAGAACCTACAAAATTGTTTTTTAGGAATTTTAAAGATAACTATTTTTAGACCTTAATTTTTTAAAAACATGATAATTAACACACAATTTCTGGTTTCAATGGGCAAGTCAATCCTTGTGCAACGTATCTTAACGTAATGAGAAATATGTTGTAATATTTTGACCAATCTTATGAAAAACTTTTTTTCATACCTAAATTTTGGAAAAAAAAAATGATAACTAGCACACGTATGAGAAACATTGTGCAATGTATCTTTACAACATAAGAAACATAGTGAATCATTTTAAGCAGTTTTATCGAGAGCTATTTTTCTCATGTAAATTTTTTAAAAAACATAATGATTCACTCAAAGATTTTGCCTTCAAAGAACGAGTAAAAATTTGTGGGATGTGTCTTTAAAACTTGAGAAACATACCAAGTCATACTAAGCCATTTTATAGAGAACTATTTTTCGGACCTAGATTTTGTGAAAAATATGATGATTAGAATACGTATTCGGGCTTTAATGGTAATGTGAAACTTTTTCTTGTGTATTCATACAAAATGAAAAATATTTAAAATCGTTTCAAGCAATTTTTCGGAGAACTATTTTTCGGACCTAAATTTTTTTAAAAACGTGATGATTAGTACACGAATTCTGGCTTTAACGAAAAGTTACTCATTATGCAATGTATCTTTACAACATGACAAATATACAGAGTCATTTTGAGCAATTTCAAGGATTAACTATTTTCGGACCTTAATTTTGTGAGAAACGTGATAATTAGTACATGAATTCCGGCTTCAACGGCCAAGCAAAACCTTGTGAGATGTATCTTTATGTATTGAGAAACATAAAGAATCGTTTTGAACAACTTTATGAGAAACTTTTTTTCGGTCTAAATTTTGAAAAAAGGTGAAAATTAGCACATGGATTCGGCCTTTTACAGACAAGTGAAACATTGTGCCAATGTATCTATACAACATGAAAAATATAGAGAATCGTTTTGAGTAATTTTACAGAAGACTATTTTTTTGACCTAAATTTTTCAAAAAAATGACGATTAATACATGAATTTAGTGTCAACCCACAAGTGAAACTTTGTGCGATGTATCTTTACAACATCAGAAACATAGTGAATCATTTTGAGCAATTTTCTAGAGACTTACTTTGCGGACATAAATTTTGTAAAAAAACGTAATGATTAACTCGAAGATTCGGCCTTCAAGTGACATGTGAAACTTTGTGCGATTATTTTTAAAACATAATAAACATACAGAATTATTTTAAGCAATTTTATAGAGAACTATCTTTTGGACCAAAACTTTTTAAAATAAACATAATGATTAGCATACGTATTCGGGCTTTAACGAGAAAGTGAAACTTTGTCCGATGTAATTATACAACATGAAAAACATACAGAATCGTTTTTAGCAATTTTAAGATAACTATTTTTGGACTATAATTTTGTGAAAACATGATAATAAGCTCACGAATTCAGGCTTCAACGGGCAAGTAAAACCTTGGGCGATGTATCTTTATGTGATAAGAAACATACAGAATCGTTTTGAACAGTTTTATGAGAAATTTTTATCGGATCTAAATTTGGAAAAAAAAATGATAATTGGCACAAGGATTCGGCCTTCTACCAACAAGTGAAATATCCTGTCGATGTATGTATAAAACATGAAAAACATGCAGAATAATCTTGAGCAATTTGATGGAGGTCTATTTTTTTAACCTAAATTTTGTAAAAAATGTGATGATTAACACACATATTTGGGTTTCAAAAAGCAAGTGAAACATTGTGCAATGTATCTTTACAATATGAGAAATATAGTGAATCATTTTGAGCAATTTTTTAGAGAATTGTTTTGCAGACAAAAATTTTGTAAAAAATGTAATAATTAACTCATAGATTCGGCCTTTAAAAAATTTCTCATAATTATTCTCTATTCATATTCTACAATCAAATATTGTCAAAAGATGATTCTACAAACGACAGGGTTTCATTTTCATCCAACGAATGAAGAGATGTTACGCTTACTTTGTCATAAGGCACGAGGAAATATTATTAATCCTTGGTCATCTCCTATGATCGTGGAAAGAGATTCTTATTCTGAGAATGGTACTCCATGGATGATTTTCAAACAAGATGATGCTTGGCAGACAATTGTTACAGAATCCGAAAAATTGATTAAAGATACTAAATACTTTTACGTTATTATGAGATTGAAAAAAATTAGTGCGTCCAAAAATAATATTGTTAGAGTTGCTGTGCGGTATGTGGGATGGTCAAACTCATAAGAATTATATTAAATCAGCCGGAGATTAAAATAAGATTATTAGGTTCAAGAAAATGTTTAATTTTAAAGCCAAGATAGTTGAAGGAAATAATTATGGGAAGTGGATTATTCATGAATATCATCTTGATGTGATTTCTTGAAAGGGATTTCTCACACAAATGATTTTGTCATATGTATAATAAAGTGGGAGTTTTGTTCTAATGATTCTAATGGAGGATCAGGAACCCCATTATTGAGTTCATCATCGTCTTTAGTTTCAGAAAATGCCGCAACCAGCTCAGAAGGCGTGATCAAGGATGGGGGGAGTTTAGAAAATATTAATAATGAATATTTCCGCAATTTGATGATTTAGTAAATATAGAGGAAATGGCAATGGGGAAAATTTGAAGAAAATGGAATTTTGGTTACTTTTCCTAAAAATAATCAAACATCTAATATATATATATATATATATATATGAAGTGCACATTAATTTTCGTTAAAATTCTAACATCAAAATAGAATTTGTGATCAAATCATTGTTGCCACTAAAATAAAATAACATAAATATAAATTTAGAACTAATTTTGACAAATTTATATTTACTACCAAGAAAATAATTTTGCACCTATCTCTTTTTTTTTTAAAATAGTTAGATGAGAATAATTCAAATTACACAAACACATGATTACATACAAAAAGAAGAGCTAAAAATGATATTAAAAAAAAAGTAAAAATAAACTAGAAGAAGTTAATAAAAATAAAATTAATAAAATAATAAATAAAAGTAAAGTAAAAGAACGTTATTAAAAGTTCTAAACTGAAAAAACTAGAAATGGTAAAAACCCTAGAAAATGGTAGAATTTGACTGCCAGAGCTAGTACTCATAGCAAAGCAAGGAGCCAAGTATATATGAAATTGATTGACAAAAATCTAATTAACTTGTTATAATAAATTAGTGCCTGATGTTTACATTTCATTTTTTTTTTTAAAAAAGTAAAATAAAGATTTCAAGTTTACCTGTTTATATATATACTTATATCCAAATTTTTAACTTTAGTCTCACATATGCTATTTTGCAACAAATTTTTCACTTTTATAGGGCATTTATAAATTCTCTTGTAACACTTTTTGTAATCTTTTTAATTTAATATATTTTATTAATAAAACTTATCAAATATAAGATAAATCGTAAAGGAAAAATATATTATAAAATGAGATATTACACCCGATCCTGAGGATCTTTTTATAGTTAAAGAATCAATTTTTTAAAGAATATAGATTAAGAAAATATTATTTCAAACTCCATAAAAATATTTGCAATAAATTAAAACTATAATATAATTAGGTATCGGTTAATTATGCATGGCAGTTAAATCTTTGTTCACCTCATAGGAATTCAAGCTCTCAGAAAATTTTTGGTTTGCCACCTGAAGAATTTTTCATCAGTGAGTCCTCATGCTCCTTGAAGCGATCCTGCCGATCAATGATCCAGACGTCATCTGAAAAACTTAAAAGCACACTTCTCCCTTCATCCCATCTCATCTCTCCCATTCCTTCGCTATTATTACGATCAAATTAGGAAAGAAGAAGAAGATGTTTGAGCTAAGCACAGGGTTTCGTTTTCATCCTACGGATCAAGAGATGTTACTCTTACTTCGTCACAAGGTTATTTCTACATCTCCTCCGGTTCGTCCTTTGATTGTGGGAAGAGATTTTTATTATGAAGATGGGACTCCATGGATGATTTTCAAACAAGATGAAAAATTGTGATGGAACCCGGAAAATTGATTAAAGATAGCGAGTACTTGTACGTGATTACGAGGTTGAAAAAAGTTAGGGCATCCAAGAATAGTATTGTGAGGGTATCTGGTTGCGGTACTTGGGATGACCAAACCGGAAAGAAGTATACAAAATCTTATGGAGCTGGAGAGATAAAGAATAATAAGATAATTGGGTTCAAGAGAACGTTTAACTTTAGACCCAATAATAATAAGATCATGGAAGGAAATTATTATTATGAAAAGTGGATTATGCATGAATATCTCTTGACGGCAATTTCTTGGAAGGGATTTCTCATGACGATAACGAGTTCGTAATATGTAGAATTAAGTAGGAGTTCAATGATTCAGCTGGAGGAAGTGGAACCCTATCCCAATTAATGAGTAGTAATATCTCTATTAATGATTCTCAAGTTGAAGAATTAAATGCGTGGACTATTACTACTGAAGTTGAGAAAACAGAGGAAGGGGCTGTGGCTTCGACTGTGAGATGAATAATGAGAGAACAAATATAGAGCATGGAGTATTTGAAGAAGATGATATTTGTTTTACTAAAAGAGTTGAAAACTTTTTAATGGAAGAAGAAGAAGAAGAAGAAGAAGAAGAAGAAGAAGAAGAAGAAGAAGCTGCAGATGATCATGTGGGTGAATTGGTAGTAGTTTCAGAGGTTGAAGACTACCAAAGAGTGCTTCAAGATCAAGATCAGGAGGAGCAAGAGGTTGGAATTAATAAGAGGAAATTTGATTTGGGTGAAGAAGAGATGAGGGTTGCAAAGAGGACTTGTACTGCCTTGATCAACAAGAATAATCAGACCACTGCTTGTTCAGCAGCAGCAGCAGAAGCACAAGCACAAGCAGCAGCGGCAGAGAATAATAATAATAATAATAATAATAATAATAATAATAATAATAATAATAATAATATTGAAGAAGCAGAATTTGTTGATGATTTGTTAGATATAGATGATTTTTTTATGAGTGAGGATGAAGAGATTTGTTTCATTGAGAGAGTTGAAAGAACTTTAATAGAAGAAAGCGATTCCGAACAATATCAGAAAGAGCTGCTTCATTATTAATAAAATAAGAAATTCCTTATTTTTGATATTTATATATCTTAATCAAGCTTGAAATACACATAAATATACTAGTGTTCAGCAAATTGAATTATCAAATCCTCACATTTTTTCTTTTTGATACATTTTTATTTTATTATTATATAAAAAATTAAACTAAAAAAAGAAAAAAAGGGACTAGCATAGTATTACTGTATGTCGAGAATGACAATTTATATTTTTTTATACAATCAAAGGGTGTATGTAGCAAACTTAAATAAATTTCTCCAAAAGTAGTAATTAAAATGAGTTTTCCAATTATGGACTGAGAGATAATACTGTTTATAACCTTGTTTTGAATTTTTCACTGAAACTATTTAATTTTCTTCAATCAAAGAAATATGCCAAGTAAATTTAATTTCATTTTGTCATCTATCTGTTCAAAAGCATTAGAAGGCTTTTTAACAGCATTTCAAGAGCTCTAAAACTGTCATCTCTCCCTTGAAATTGTTGTTCTACCTTTGAGTTGCGTTGATGTCGCTTCAAATCATTTCTTCTTCAGAAGATATATAGTGAAGGTAATTGTGAACTTAATTATTATAAGATTAGGATTTAGGGCTACATATGTAAGATTAATTAAGTTTTACTTCATTTGTACATGATATCTTGTCCAACAGATGTTAACTATAATATTTATATATATATAATATATATATAGCCATGGGTGTTGTCAAGATATGACTGGAGTAATTGAGCCTTCGGGTGTGGGGGTCATCACCCTTATTTAAGCTCAATATTTTCTCTAAGTACAATATACTAATATTTCTAATCCTCTCTCCAAGTTGCAAGTAAAATGTAGGTAATAAATATTAATTTGTAGGTAAATCTTTTCAGAGTTCCTTTTTTTTTTTCTATTAGGGATCATCATATAACGAATGTTGTTTTAATCAATAATGTTATTGCATTTTGTAGATGAACCAATTTCTTCTGAACCAATAAAAAAATATAAGAAATTTTATTTTGCTTCACTATTAAATAAAATTTACATCATTATTAATTATTTGAGGGTTATATGATTTTGTAATTACGAGGCATTAGTGTACATTATCTACAAGAATTAATGTATATTACCATGAACTGAGCAGCCAGCTGTGAGATAAATGTTACAGTCATTTATGTTGAAGGCAATTTATTCTAATAATACCATAATAATGAAGACAATTTATTCTCATAATACTTTAATAATACCTTACTTACATATGAGTAACTAATAGGTTTCATTTTGGGTTCTTTATATAATTAAAGTCATTTAAATGAGCTAAAGTAACAAAACGAAACTTTATGAATTTATGGAAAACAAAAATTAGAAAACCCCTCATGGATACATTATAAGGGTTTTCCTAATACACCTTTGGTTATTCTAAATAAATTAGACCTCCAAATGAATTAAATATACACATTCCTTATTTATTTAATAATTAGTTAGCTATTGAAGAATTATATAAAAATTAATTAAAAAAAGTTCCATTAATTTTAAGTAAATGAAAATAATAAAATTCTTAAAAATAAACTAAATATAACTATATTGTCACATGGCCATTGATTTAGTTATGAAAGATCTTTCTTACTCAGAGTTGAAGACACCCAGTTCATAATCAGTGTTTAACCTCCAACAATTAACAAAAAAATGGAAAACATAGATGAATAAACCATTTCTATTGGCAAATCTTGTTTTCTTTTTCTGTAAAAATAAATATGATTTGGGATTATATATTAATAGAAAACTTTTCAATAACAAAGAAATTGGAGACCCTTTCAATCTAATGTTATGGGATGAACAGATTATAAATTAAAACAACATTTTTTGTCGAATACATTCCAAAAATTCGTTCCCATAATTGGGTCATGCAAATGAACATTAATGAAGAAAATTGTCTCAAGAATAAATAATGTATGATTTCATGAACCTGAAAACTCCAGAATCAACAAGAAATTCAGTCAAGTAATAAGTTAGAAAATGCAGAGAAGAACAAGAAGAGCAGGACCAAAACACAATTAGTCAAAGAAAAATGAACCAAGATTATTCAGTGAAGCAAGCAACTTCTTTAACATGGAATTAGGGAGTAAGAGGGAACATACAACAATATTAATTTTCCCTTTTGGAAGAATTTCGAGTTCGGCCTCGATTCAGTTTCTCCAAGTCGATACTGTTCTCATGTAAGTTGTCATGTTGATAAATCAATACATTGACACTGTTCTCCACTCAGTCTCCAACTCCAAAACATCAACGCCAATTACTCAAAAGCTTTAAACTATACAGATAGAAATAATTCACAAAGATTAATCAAGAAAATAAAAATTTTTGCAACAATATGTATTATGTATGATTGAACTGAGTTTTTAGCTTTGGACTTCGTTTTTAACAGAACAGAATTAAGGTGCTTAAAACCCACCACCACAACCGTTTCTTTTTCAAGCTTTAAGCCCTCAATTTTTTTTTTCTTTTTTTGGGTTGAAAAAATGACTATAAATAAATGTCCCCAATTTTACCTTTTCTAGAGGTGGGCATGTGTGAGTCATATCTTTTTCTACCAAAAAAATCATTAGGTGAGGTGGTTTTGAACCATATTCAGTTGGACGAAAATAGAATAGTTGGACGAAAATAGAATTTGAAAATGGCTATTCAAGAAAAGATGAAAAAAGTGACTATTTATTAAGAATTGAAAATAAGTTGAGGGATTTATCTCTATTTTTTTTTTTGTAAAAGAAAAAAAAGAGTAAATTTTTTTTTTCTTGTGCTCAATGTATTTACTTTGTTCATGTTTGATCCCTGACCAATATTTTTTTATCTTTTTTGTTCTCAACTAATTTACATACTATATTCTTTGTCATTTTGAACAAATTTCGATAATTTTGATTGGTGATCAACAATTTCTCTCTGGTTATATTAAAATAAAAAAAAAAAGATAAAAATGCAAATTCACACCACTCAAGTAAAAAAAGAGTTTTTTTCTATTTTTCAAAAACTTGAATTGTGTAAATTTTCATTTTTACTATTGAAAAAAAATTGTTTACCAGCAGTTAAAATTGCTGGAATTCATTCAAAAGGATAAAATGATTTCTCATAAATCAGTTGAGGAAAAAAAATGATACTCATAAATTAGTAAAACAGGATAAAAGAAATTGTTTACTACTTGTTGCAGTACCAGAAAAAAAAATTGAACCAGAAGAAGACAAGGATATGGTAGGTCCATTCAAATGTATGTAGTTCCTCTTTGGAGCACTGTATTAAGAAACTTATTCATTTATTCATTTCATATAATAAACTAAATTCTTTTTTATTTGTTTAATGTCTACTATTTTATAAAGCTATAGAAAGATTAGATGATTCACACATTGATTTTTTTCCTTTTTTGTAATTTTTTATATATAGTATTTGGCCATTTTAAATGATTTAAAACCTTCTAAATGAATTAAACATACACCTATATCGTTTCATTTTTGGAGAGGTTTGAAACAAATGTATAAGGCGGTGATAACCTTAGATAAAATGCACGAAACGTATAAGAAGATGTTAAGGGATGCTGAGGATAGGGTAGAGAAGATATACGAGACCGTAGTGGTAGGAAGTGATACAGTGGAGTTTGGTTATTTTAAAACTCTTCTCTTTACCCATAATATCTAAACATGTCTTAATAGACTTTTCTTTAAAACTAAATGATGTTTGTCTTATTTACTTCTTGCTTTCATGTGTGTAAACAAATCAATGCTCCCTTTTCTAGATTCAACATTGTTCTGATGAATTAAGGACCATGAGCTATCTTTCTTGCTAGTAATAAAATTAATCATTTTTTCTTTCACAAAATCAATCAGTTGAAAGATGATAAGAAAGTCAATTAATTAAAGGATATTGTGTAATTCAAAAGATTGTTAATTTAATAAATACTGGAACAAGAAAAAAATGTGAAAAGATTATAGTTGGAAGGAGAAGTAGGCAGTAATGAAATCAGGACTCAATCACTAAAGGATATTAATTGCACTCCATACTCAATACTAAATAGAGAGATCACACAAAGATATACAAATACTTAAAAAAACTTTACGAAATTTTAAAATGTTTTTTAAAAATTAAAAATTAGAAATATTTAAAACATTTGAAAATTAAAAAGTCTCCCACTGTCTCTTTCTCTCTTACTAGACTATTTTTTTTAAAAACATTTAATAAATATTTTGACTAATTTTTTAATATGAATTAGTAATGATAACTATAAAACTTATTAGAACAAATTTTTGAGAATTTTTTTAAAGAAAAATTTAACTAATGACCTATTATCTATGATTATAATGTTTTTTTAGTAATATTTAAATGTGATCTTCTGATAAATTTCCTTTAAATAGTTATAATGTGATAGGAATTGAAATGATATTGAAAATAACTAAAAGAAATATTAGTTATTTATGACTATAAATTATTTTTGTTTTTCTCACAATAGACATAAATTTTGTTTTTTTCTTCTTTTAGTCATGAATTATTTTGCTTTTCTCTTTATAGACACAAATTTTGATTTTAGCTTTTTAAAAACTATTAACTATATTTGTTTTTCTCTTTATACCCATGAACTGTTTTTTATCTCTCAGATATAATAATGAATTATATATATAATAAATATTTTTAATTAAGTTTTGTTATCGCTAGCATATTTATTTAAATAATGTTATGAAACTTGTTGAAAGCAGTTTAATAGACCCAGATTTAGAAGATCAGAAAGAGCCTGGGGAATTTGTTGTAATACATGAGAAGAAGAATGATCAAGAACAACAATTTGAAGCAGCACCACGTGCTGCAACACCAGAAGAAGCCGCAGATAATGATGATGTGATAATAAATATAGAGGGGATAACTATGACTCCTGAGAGTGAGGAGATCTTAGATAACATTGAGGATATTGTAGGTCCATTCAAATGTATGTAAATCCTGTTTGGAGCATTGTATTAAGAAATTCATTCATTTATTCATTGCTTATAATAAACTAAACTCTTTTTTGTTTATTTAATGTCTACTATTACAAAAGACTGTAGAAAGATAATGATCATTTGCGGTAGTGGTAGGAAGTGATACAGTTTTGTCCCAGATCACTTTTTTGACGATATCATTACGTTTATCTTTACGAGAACCATCAAAATGAGTGGTCATACGTGTGAAACGGACCTCTAATCGCAGAGTTATTCATATTTCAAGTTTTTCAAATACCCACAAAAATTCTTTCTTCCTAAATAAATAAATAAATAAAGGCCCGGGTCGCCCGGATCAGCAACCCGGACATGTGCTTGTAACTCATCTGGGCGATCCACTCATATCCGGGTCGCCTGTCCGGGCGATCCGAGCCCAGTTTTGAAAAAAAAATTAATTTCAACTTTTCTTACATCTAAATTGATATTTTCTTCTACAAATTCTTCATAATGATCAACATCTATCTCTAATACAAGTTGAATATTAAAGATTTTAATTATAGAGTGGAGAAGGAGTAGAGAGAAGTTAGAGAGAAACTGTGTAGAGAGAGAAAGAGTAGGGAAGAAGAGGGAAAATAATGATATTTTTTGCGCTATATATTCATATTCCCGAGTTAGATTTATCGAACCCCAAACTTTTTGGAACAATTTTTTGAGAACTTTTTTTAAGAAAAATTTAACTAATAACCTTTTATCTATGAATATTAAGTTTTTTTAGTAATATTTTAATGTGATCTTCTGATAAATTTTTTTTAAATAGTTATGATGTGATAGGAATTGAAATGATATTGAAAATAATTCAAAGAAATGTTAGTTATTTATCACTATAATTTTTTTTTTTTTTGTTTTTGTCATAATAGACATAAACTTTGATTTTGTCTTTTTCTAGTCATGAACTATTTTGCTTTTCACTTTATAGACACAAATTTTGATTTTACCTTTTCTCTACTTAAATAATGTTATGAAACTTGCTGAAAGTAGTTTAATAGAAGAAGATCAGAAAGAGCCTGAGGAATCTGTTGTAATACATGAGAAGAAGAATGATCAAGAACAAGAATATAAAGCAGCACCAGAAGAAGAAGACATTGAAGAAGAACATTACCAAGATCTGATGATAAATATAGAGGGGATGACTATGACTGCTGAGGGTGAGGAGCTCTTAGATAATATTGAGGATATTATAGATCCATTCAAATATATGTAATTCTTGTTTGGAGCATTGTACTAAGAAATTCATTCATTTATTCATTCCTTATAATAAACTAAATTCTTTTTTTTTTTTTGTTTAATCTATACTATTATAAAAGACTCCAGAAAGATAATGAAGATTTACACATTGATTTTTTTCCTTTTTTTATTTGTTAAATATAGTATTTGACCATTTTAAATAAATTAAAACTTTCTAAATGAATTAAACATATATCTATATTATTTCATTTTTGGAGAGGGAGAAATAGATGTATAAGGCAGTGATATCCTTAGATGAAATGCATGAAACATATGAGAAGATGTTAAGAGATGCTGAGGATAAGTTGCAAAAGATATACGAGACGGCAGTGGTAGGAAGTGATACAGTGGCGTCGTAAGAGAAGGATAAGAAGGTGGAGGTTGTGCAAAGCCAATCATAGAATCCAAAGGGTGGATTTATCTGGGAGGCGATTGAGGTTGTTGCGTGACGCTTTTGGGAAGTCATTGCTTATGCTTGACTTGTCTAATAACCAACTTGAGATAATCAACCTGCAAATGCAACAAACTCTGTGATCTGCTTACTTAATTTTAGAACTTTCGGTTATCATGTTATATTTCATCCTAGTTATTTTATATTGTGAATCTTGTGTCCAGTATTGACATTGTGAATGTGACTAGCGTGTTTGTTGCACATGATTAGACATTAGAGAGAGAGAGAGAGAGAGAGAGAGAGAGAGAGAGAGAGAGAGAGAGAGAGAGAGACTTGTTACTGAAATGAGGATCAATAATCAAGTTTCATAGTCAGATGCAAACAAAGCAGTTTTTGGTTGCCTGTTAAATGCAGAGATATAATTTCTATAGAAAGAGGATATAACTTTTGCAGATAATGTGTTCTTCTTTGCTACCATCTTTGGTAAAGCATTGGGTAATTTTATGATATACCTCCTAGGCTTTTGTCTGTGATTACACAACTTTCAATATCATCATTGAGATAATGTCATCAATTCACAAACCTTATTGTTTGTAGTGTATGGCTAGTTTGATAATATTTAAAGGAGAAGGAGATAGGATAGCCTCAATGCTTGATAATATTTAGTTTTGCTCTAACTTTTCCTTTGTCTTTCTCATTGTAGGCCTATTGGGCCAATTGTTCAGTCTTTTTTTTTTTTTGTTCCTATTTTTCTTCCAGCACATATTCTATGACCCGATGATGAGATGGATTTGACCTCACAAAGAAAATGGGATTGAGTTTATTTTAACCCAAGATGCAGGGCTGGTAGTAGTCAATTTATTTGAATCTGTCTTCCCAGGTGACTTGGCTGTTTTTTGAATGAGTCTTCCCAGGTGACATGGATATTGTTGAACGAATCTACCTTAGGTGCTCTATTAATACTCTCTTCCTCACTGTTGTTACTAACCAATTCTGTGAAGTAGCCTTCTATCGTTTCTTTTCTCTCTTCTTCTTCTCTGCCGGTTCTTCTTCCTTTTGTCGCTGCTTGTTGTCGGTGATTTCTTTTGTTACTACCACCGTTAGTCACCATTTTTGGCTAATTGCGAGCTTGAGTGGTTTGTGAAGGAGAGAACCGAGAGTGAAAATTTAGGTTATTGTTGTGTGAGGCTCATCTATTATACTTAGGGTCTTGATCGAGGTTCTATATTTTCAGCAAAATCAGTCGTCCGGTTTTGCCCTTCTTCGTCCAATTTTGGCATTTGAATATCTTTGTTCCCCTCCTTTGTACAGAAACCGATCGTCCAGTTTTCTGTGTTGGTCGTCCATTTTTTAAAACAGTTGAACGATTTTCAGTATTTGTCATCTGATTCTGTCTGTGGCAAAAATCGGACGTCCGATGTTTGCCAACTTCATCCATTTTTCTTTATCTGTTTTGCAGGTACTTTGGGTTTAAAAAGAATTGGTAGTCTATTTTTTGGACTCCTTATCCGATTTGGTGATCCGTTCGAGAATTGTTATCCGGTTCCATCATCCAAGTTTTTGTAATAGAATAGATTCTTTTATAATCTGTTTTTCCATTGCAATTGTAATGGTAAATAGGGAGATTGTAATTTAAAATAGGATTAATCACTAGATTTCATTCCTTAACAGTGGTATTAGAGCCAGAAGGAGATGTGATCTTTCTAGTGTCTGGTGTATTTCTCTATCGATGGAAACTTCATCTGAATCCTCTCGAGATACTTTCAAGGCTCACGGGAACTGTTGAGTTCCATGAATCTGGCTAGGAGAGTTTACTACTACTGCTCTCTGCTTTCCTTTCATTTAAAGTTTATTTTATTTTTTGAATTTATATACATTCACTATTTATATATCTGATCGCAGATCAAAATTTTTGTGATTTCTGTTTTTCTTTGAAACAACCAAAACCCAAGTCTTGCGTGATTCCTAGACTCCAAGTATATGTGTCTTTGTGTTTTTTCTGGGTTGATTACGAAAATTTTCTTTATTGTTTGTGATCGTTGAGATTCGATTATCATCTTTTTGGGGCCCTATTGCTCAGCTTGTGTTTATTTTTCTATTTCTCTATTGATTATCTGTTTGTGGCTGTTGCTTAGCCTTTGCTATCTGTTGATCTGTTTTGAGTTTTATTATTTGTTTTTTGCCTATTTTTCTAGCTGTATTATTTTTCAAAAATATCCGGGCTGTTTTTCTGATAAACTGTTTCTTCTTTTATTTTTCACGCCTCTGATTACCCTTATTTGCCACTGTATAATGTGTTTGTTCCAAAATTCGAAACGGACAAGTTCAATGGCAAATCTGATTTTGTAATGTGTCGTAGAAAAATGAAAGTTGTTTTAGTCCAAAACAAAATTGCACCCGCTATTTGTGCCCCTAACAAGTATCCAAAATCTTGGATAGGCAAAATACTAGCTGAAAAGCTTGGTAATGCACATAGCTGCCTCACATTGTATTTGAAATAAAATGTTTTAAGAGAAATAGATAAAACAGACATTGCTTATAAAATCTAGACAAAACTTAAAATACTTTATTTAGGAAAGTCTTTGTCAAACAAAATCTATTTAAAGGAACAACTCTTTGGTTTCAAAATGTGCGGGTCAAAATATCTTTCTGAAAACATTAATGATTTGAATATAATTGTTTTAGAACTCCAAAATATTTGAGAAAGTATTTCTGATGAAAACATTGCTGTTATTTTATTGAATACTTTGCCTGAGTCGTTGAATGATGTAAAATCTGCTATTACGTATCGCAGAGATAATTTGACTCTTTCTTATGTTAAAAACACTTTGAAATCAAAAGATTTAGATTTACGAAAACAAAAGAAATCGAATGGAGAGAATCTTTTCGTGCGAGAGAGGGTTGACTAGAGAGAACCTTCTAGTCACTGCTCTAAAAGTAAAGGGAGGTCCAAATCTCGACATAAGAATAGAGTGATGTGTTTTTACTGTGGCAAAAATGTTCATATGAAAAATAAGTGTTTTAAACGAATGAAAGATGAAAAACGACATAAACAAGGTAATGGGAAAGATAAACCTGGCAAAAAACCCACGATTTTGAATAAGATGGTAATTCTATGTTTTTTGAGATTTTGTGTGTATCCCCTTCCCCATCTTCCTCTAAACTTTCTGATCAGTGGATTCTTGATTCTGGTTGCAGTTTTCATATGACACTCGACAAACATTGGTTTTCTGATTTTAAAACCCTTGATCATGGAAAAGTTTTTATGAGAGATAATGAGGTTTGTGATGTCAACGGAATTGAAAATGTTTTTATAAAAATGCATGATGGTGTGTCTTGAAAATTTACCTAGGTGTGAGCTATGTAACTAATCTTAGGCAGAATTTAATTTCCCTTGGTGTTTTTGATACAAATGGTTATTTTTATAAATGAAAAAAAATAGGATTTTACGTGTTTGTAAAGGATCTCTAGTCATACTCAAAGGTTTAAGAAAAATGGTTTGTACACCTTATTTGGAAAAACTGTTTGTGAATCATCTTTATTGTTTTCAAAAATAGTTCCTGAAAAGACCATGTTGTGACATTGGCAGATTGGCCACATTAGTGAAAAGAGTTTGCATTATTCACACAAACAAAATCTTTTGAATGATGACAAAATTACTTTTTCAGACTTTTGTGATCATTGTGTTCTTAGCAAACAACACAAACTCTGTTTTTCCACGGGCACACATAAATCTACTACTGTTCTTGACTATGTGCACTGTAATTTATAGGATCCTAAAAAAGGTACCCTCTTATAGTGGCAATGTTTATTTCCTTTCTATTGTTGATGATTTTTCTCGGCATGTTTGGGTGTTTCTTTTGAAAACCAAAGATAAAACTTTTTAAAAGATTAATGAATGGAAACATTTTTTCGAAAATCGAATCGGAAATAAACTAAAGAAAAAATATAATGGTACGGAGTTTTGTAACAAGAAATTTCATGAGGTGTGTGCTTTGCATAGCATGGTGCATCATAAAACCGTTGGCATAATCCTCAACAAAACAGGGTAGCTTAGAGGATGAACCGAATAATTATAGACAAAGTTAGGTGTCTTTTGGTGTCATGTAAGGTTCCTAAACCTTTTTGGGGAGAGGCTGTTGGTACACCAGTATACCTTATAAATAGGTCTCCTTCCCTTGCCATAAACTTCAAAACTCCTATAGTATTGCGGACTGGCCAACTACCAAACTTGTCCAACCTTATAGTGTTTGGATGTGTTGATTTTGCACATCAAAAGAAAGGAGAATTGGACCCTAGGTCTAAGAAAGGAGTGTTTATAGGCTATCCTAGTGGCTAAAGAGTTACAGAGTGCGGCTTAAAGGTGAACCGGGTGTGAGGGTAGTCGTGAGTAGAGACGTGGTCTTTAACGAAGAAGACATGCCCTGACTAAAAACTGATACCAATCTCAAGAGTTTTACAAAAATACCCATAGTTCGGAACATTCCTATGGAGGTGGAGGACACCTCCGAACCCTCTCAAGAGTACACAGTAAAACCTAAACTAGAACCCAAGACACTAGAACTTGAAACCAATGAGGAGTATATAAACCCAACTAGTATACTCGATGTACTTGAATCAAAAAATTCTGATGATGGTGAGGATCATTCCGAAGCTCAAGTGTAAGCCTTTAGAGACTACATTCTATCGAGAGATAGTATTAGAAAAGTGTCCAGGGAACCCTCTAGGTATGGTTTTTCTTACATCGTTTCTTATGCTTTTGCTGCTGCATCTTTTGTTGAAGAGAAAGAACCTATATGTTTATTTTCTGTTTTAAAGAGTCCTAATCACTCTTTGTGGATGCATGGTATGAATGAAGAGATGTCTTCTTTACATAAGAACAAAACTTGGGTGCTTGTTCATAAACCACCTAAACAAAAATTGATTGATTGTAAATGAGTTTTCAAAGTTAAAGAACATAAATTTGTTAATGAACCTCCAAGTTCAAGGCTAGATTGGTTGCAAAAAGTTTTTCTCAAGTTGAAGGTATTGATTTTAATGAGATCTTTTATCCTGTTTTTAAGTATAAAACTATTAGAATTGTGGTTGCTATTGCGGCCTTCTTTGATATTGAGCTTGAACAGTTGGATGTTAAACTGTCTTTTTGCATAGCGAACTTGATGAAACCATTTACATGCGGTAACCACATGGTTTTGAAGTGAAAGGTAATTAGCATATGGCTTGTTTGTTGAAGAAGTCCTTGTATGGGCTTAAGCAATCACTTGGACAATTGTATAAAATGTTTGATTCTTTTATACTTAAAACTGGCTTTGTTAAAAGTAATTATGATAGTTGTTTGTATTCTTATGGTGATACTGTTGATAATGTCATTAATTTGCTGCTTTATGTTGATGATATGCTTATTGCCTGCAAGCATATAGATAAGATTGTGCATTTGAAATCCTTGTTGAAATCAAAGTTGAGATGAAGGATTTAGAATATGCTTTTTCGGATTCTAGACATGAACATTAATAGGGATAGAGCTGACTACTCTCTATTTATATCTCATAAATTTTTCTTGCAAGAAATTGTTTCAAAATTTTTTATGCATTTGTGTAAGCCTGTTTGTACCCCTCTTGCAAGTCAGTTTCAACTTTCTTCAAAAAACTGTGCCAAAACTGAAAATGAGAAGCAAGATGTGGCCACAATCCCTTATAGAATGGCTATAGGATCTGTCATGTATTCCATGATCTCCACCCATCCTAATATTGCTTATTCCATAAGCCTTTTGAGCTGTTTCATGTCTAACCAAGGTAAGGATCATTGGCCGCCCTTAAATGGTGGCTAAGGTACATTAATGGGATGATTGATAGAGGCTTACATTATCTTGATTGTACTGAACAATTTGATTTGGTTGGCTATATGTACTCTAACTTTATAGGTGATAGAGAAGATAGAAAGTCTACTACTTCTTATTTCTTTACCGTTTTTGGTAATTATGTTCTTTGAAAATCACAACAGCAGCCTGTAGTTGTTCTTTTGACTATGGATGCTGAATATATTATTGCCACGGAGGCAATTAAAGAAGCTATTTGGCTTTAGGGACTTTTATTCGAGTTGCATCTTTTACATGTTAAAGTTGTCATATTTATTGATAGTCAAACTTGTCTTCATTTGTGTAAAAATCCTGTTTATCATAAAAGAACTAAACATATAGATGTTAAGTATCATTTCATTTGAGAAAATATTTCATATGGTGTTGTTAATATGGATAAAATTAGTAATAAAGATAATAATGTTGATTTTGGTACTAAAGTTGTGACAACTGACAAGTTTCCTCTGTATAGGGATCCTCTACATATTGACGCAGGTTGACTATCTTTGCTAGAGAGTTAACTAAAATGTGTTCGAGGTGGAGCTTGTAGACCTGTTGGATCGATTTTTCACACATTTTTTTCTTGTTCCTATTTTTCTTCCAGCCCATGTTCTATGACCCTATGATGAGATGGATTGGGCCTCTCAACTAAATAGGATTGAGCTTCTTTTAACACAAGATGCCAGGCAGGCCGGGCTACCAACAGCCCAATTTTGAATGTGCCTTCCCAGATGAATTGGCTATTTTTTGAATGAGTCTTCCCAGGTGACTTGGGTATTGTTGAACGAGTCCACCCTTATGTGCTCTATAAATACTCTCTTCCTCACTGTCGCTGATAACCAATTTTGTGGAGAAGCCTTCTGTCGTTTCTTTTTTCTCTTCTTCTTTTCTGCAGCTTCTTCTTCCTTTTATCGCTGCTTGTTCGCTGTGATTTCTTCTAATACTGCCGCTGTTAGTCGCCATTTTTAGCTGACTGCGAGCTTGGGTGGTTTGTGAAGGAAAGAACCGAGAGTGAGAGTAAATTTTATTGCTGTGTGAGGCCCATCCATTATACTGAGGGTTTTGGTCTAGATTCTGTATTTTCAACAAAACCGGTCGTTTGGTTTTGCCCTTCTTCGTCTAATTTTGGCGTCCAAATAACTCTGTTCCCCTCTTTTATATAGAAACCGGTCGTCCAGTTTTCTTTGTTGGTCGTCCGTTTTTTAAAACGGTCGACCAGTTTTCAGTATTGGTGGTCCGATTCTGTCTTTGTCACAAAAATCGAACATCTGATTTTTGCCAGCTTCATCCATTTTTCTTTGTGTTTTGTAGGTACTTGGGTTGAAGAAGAATTGGTAGTCCTTTTTTAAGACTCCTCATCCGATTTAGTGACCCGTTCTAGAGTTGTTATCCAGTTCCATCATCCGGATTTTTGTAATAAAATAGAATTTTTTGTATTCTGTTTTTCTGCTACAATTGTAATAGTAATTAAGAGATTTGTTATTTATAATTGGGTTGATCACCAGATTTCATTCCTCAACACTCTAGGTTCCTTCTGGCACTATTGTTGGCACAAATGTTATTAACCTTTTGCTCTTTCAGTTCTTGTACTCATCTATCTTCTTAGATGAACCTTTTAGCCAACGGCTTTAAATCGGCTTACAGAGGTGCATTTCTTCATTTGCTATAGCCGAACTTAGGAATTTGTAGGAAGTAGATATTTGAATCAAATGAAGCGAATAAACTGGAGATATATTCTCTTGCCAATGTACAGGTGGTGTCTTTTCTTCTCCTATGTTGAACCCCAAAACATAGGAAAGTAAACTGGTTCTAGATCGGCTGACCTATATAGGTGCCATGAAATCTGTGATCCCTTTTGTTCATTCATTTCCCCACTGCACTCAGTAAAAAGTCTAATTAAAATGAAACAGAAAAGGTTAGCAATATACTCATAGAGATGTTTGTTCTGATTAAAGTGAATGGTGTCACATGTTAATTGAATTTGATCAGTGTGTTTATTTATATTCATGACTTGTGAAACTTAGCCATCTAATGTTTAGAATTTCTTTCTCTATGTTACAGATGATCACCAATGCAAGATTTCTCTCTTAGTATATCGTTGAACCCGCAATAATTTAACTGTTCTTGTCAAATTCACCCTTAATAGACCTGTTAAAACTATATCCTTTAATAAGAAACACTACCTGCAGGTTCTAATTAGTTTACTATTGGAGGAAAAGTATCTGTAATCATGACGAAGTGGAAAAAGTTAATCTGATTTTCCCTTCACTTTTTCACCTTAATTTGAATATATGAACTATTTGGAACTCGGGAATAACTAGGAATGCGTAAATTGTTTCTGTTCTTGTGAGTTAAAAGATTTCAAGAACTTGCAGATGTACAATTTTAGTTCTTTATAATGACATGTACAATAGTCTGTTACATTGGAGTCTCTCTCTTGTGAGCTTTCTTTTCACCTGTTGGCCCAGTGGCCCATGTTCACATTATTTTCATTTTTATTTTTGGCCCATTTTAATCCCAATGATGATAAGAACCTGGTGGGCCTCTTTGTGATAGGAAGTTGGGCTGGCAGGCTTGATGCCGGACGGGCCGGGTTCAACTCGACCGCCCAGGTGAGTCGTCTATATAAACTTCTCTTTCTCTTTAGCTTGCCCTAATCTTCTCATTTTTCACTGTGCTGTGCCGCCGCTGCCTCTTGCTCTCTGACCTTCTGTCTTCTCTCTCTCTTTCTTCGAGTAGTCTGTCTGCTCATTCTCTGTGCGACCCTTCGGGACTCTAACCTGCTCGTCGGTGCTGGCTAACCCTCGGGTTACCGTGTATGTGACTGCAGTGAAGAGGAAAGGGCGTTCTTGCTGAGAGAGACCGAGAGTTTTCTTCTTTGAGGCCACCTGTTACAAAGGGATTCTTTCTGTTCTTCACCGGAATAACACGTCGAGCAGTCCTTCATCGTGGATGCAAGACCGAACTCGCAGAGAGAGTTCGTCTTCCGCTGTAGGTGTCCAATCCGAGACCTCAAGGGTCTCGAGGTAAGAAAGATCGGACCTTTCTGTTACTGTTGTTATTTCTAACTGATTTCTGTTTACCGATTGCTTGGATCAAAACCGGGAAGGCACTGAAGGCGAAGAACTCTTATGTAATAGAATAGGTTTCATTTTCGCTTCTTGCTTCCTTATTCTGATCTGTAATAGTAAATAGGTTCTTGTAATAGTAAATAGGTTCCGTTTTTGTTATCTGTTTGGTAGCTGGAAATTGTAACAGTGGTATCAGAGCCACGGTTGTCGGAGCAACCGTCCGGATACCACTCGGTGTCAGATCCACACGGGATCTGATAGAAAGGGAAATTTCTAAACTCATCTATTTTGTTTCCTGCTTCTGTTTTTTTTTTTTTACTGTTAGATCTATCGTATACCATGTTAGATCTGCTGTTGCTGCCTTTTGTTGGTTAACTGCTCTCAGGTTGTTTTTTGTTTACGCAACAGTTTTTGTTCATTACTGTCGATTTCGTAAATCTGCTTCTGTGTTGTTCTATCTGCTGTTGCCGAATAAGTTGTGTTGTTTTCTGGGTTATTGTCCTATTTATTATCATAACTGCAGTACCTTTTCTGTGTTCTGTTTTTGGTATTTTTCTGAAAATCCAAAACCTAAGCCTGGCTGGGGTCCAAGAGACTCCCAGTATCTGTGACTTGGAGATTTTCGCTATCTGTTACGAACACTACATAAATTGTGATTAATCCTGTACTGTGGTTGTTTTAGTATATTTTTCGCTGTTTTTGCTTCGGTTAAATATTGTGTACATTCGCGCTGTTTTGGTCATAGAACACTACTGCGTCTTACGTACTGAATTGTGCCGTTTTTCATTAAAGCAAAATCCGGGCATTTTTATTTTTCGTGACAAAAACTTCTTTTCAAATCTTTCATTTGTCTAGCCAGCGATTACTCCTATTTGCCATTTAATCATGTCTATTCAAAAGATTGAAACTGACAAATTTGATGGCAAATATGATTTTGTAATGTGGCGTAGAAAAATTAAAGCAATTTTAGTCCAAAATAAAATCGCACCCGCAATTTGTAGCCCCAAAAAGTATCAGGAGTCTTGGAAGGGCGAAGTGCTCTCTGAAAAACTTGGTGATGCGCACAGTTGCCTTACCTTGCATTTAACCGACAACGTTTTCAGAGAAATAGACGAAAGAGACAATGCTTTTGAAATATGGACAAAAGTCGAAAAACTGTATTTGGGAAAATCTTTATCTAATAAGATTTATTTAAAAGAACAGCTTTTTGGTTTCAAAATGAGCGGGTCGAAATCACTTTCAGAAAACATCGACGATTTAAACAAAATTGTTTTGGAACTACAAAACGTCGGTGAAAAGATTTCTGATGAAAATGTTGCTGTAATTTTATTAAATTCTTTGCCTAAATCATTTAATGATGTTAAGTCTGCTATTAAGTACGGTAGAAATGACTTGACTCTCGCTGATGTGAAAAATGCTTTAAAATCAAAAGACCTTGACTTGCGAAAAGAAAACAAATCTAACGGAGAGAACCTTTACGTGAGAGGGAGGGTTGACCGGAGGGAATCTTTTAGTCACCGCTCTAAAAGTAAAGGGAGGTCGAAATTACGAGATAAGAAAGTGAAATGTTGTTACTGTGGCAAGGATGGTCATATGAAAAATAAGTGTTTTAAAAGGATCAAAGAGGAAAAACAACGTAAACAAGGTAAAGGGAGCGATAAAAATGACAAACCACATGATTTTGAATCAGATGGTAATTCAATGTATTCTGAAGTCTTGTGTGTATCTTCTTCCCTTTCCCCTGTTTCTGAACACTGGATCCTTGATTCAGGATGCACTTTTCATATGACACCCAACAAACATTGCTTTTCAGATTTCAAACCACTTGAGCATGGAAAGGTTTTTATGGGCAACAATCATGTTTGTGAAATAAAAGGAATTGGAAATGTTTTCATTAAAATGCATGATGGTATGACCAGAAAATTAACTGAGGTGAGATATGTGCCCGACCTCCGTCGGAATCTAATCTCCCTTGATGTTTTTGACACAAATGGTTTTTCTTATAAATCTGAAAGTGGCATTATGAAAGTTTGCAAAGGAGCACTGGTCATGCTCAAAGGTTTTAAAAAGGATGGTCTTTACCATTTAATTAGAAAAATTGTTTTTGAAGCATCTGCTTTGGTTTCCAAAACTGTTCCTGAAAGGACTCTGTTGTGGCACCGAAGAATTGGCCACATCAGTGAAAAAGAACTACATTGCCTTCACAAACAAAATCATTTGGGTGGTGACAAAATCGAATCTTTAGATTTTTGTGACCACTGTGTACTTGGAAAACAGCAGAAAATTAGTTTTTCAGTTGGCACACACAAGTCCACTTCTGTCCTTGATTATGTGTATTGTGATTTGTGGGGACCTGAAAAGGTTCCAACTTATGGTGGGAATGTTTATTTCTTATCTGTTGTTGATGATTTTTTTAGGCATGTATGGGTATTTCTTTTAAAATCGAAAGATCAAACTTTTGAAAAATTTTCTGAATGGAAACACCTTGCCGAAAATCAAACTGGAAATAAACTAAAAACAATTAGGACAGATAATGGCCTTGAGTTTTGTAATAAAAGGTTTGCTGATTTATGTGCCCTGCATGGCATAGTACACCATAGGACAGTTAGGCACAATCCACAGCAAAATGAAGTTGCTGAAAGGATGAACCGTACTATAATGGATAAGGTTAGGTGTCTTATGGTGTCTTCAGGAATCCCAAAACCTTTTTGGGGAGAAGCTATAAGTACAGCTGTCTACCTCATTAACAGATCATCCTCAACAGCCATAAACTTCAAAACTCCCTTAGAGTTGTGGTCTGGAGAACCACCAAACCTGTCAAACCTTAGAGTATTTGGGTGTGCTGCATTTGCACACCAGAAAGAGGGTAAGTTAGACCCAAGGTCAAGAAAGGGAGTGTTCTTAGGCTACCCTAGTGGGGTAAAGGGTTATAAAGTTTGGCTCAAAGGTGAGCCAGGGGTGAGGGTTATTGTGAGTAGGGATGTGGTCTTTAACGAACTTGATATGCCTTGTCTAATGGCTAAAACCAATCCTGATAGCCCTAGTGACATTCCTGTAGATGGGAATATTCCCGTGGAGGTGGAGGACACCTCTGAACCTTCACAACCCCACGATCAGCCTGAAACAAGTGGAGGGTCGGATATACCGACCAGTGAGAAGCCTGAAACCAACACGCCTGAATCTGAAAATTCAGATGAGGATGATGAGGATCATCCCGAGGCACAAGCCCAAGCTCTAAGAGACTACCAGCTGTCTAGAGATAGAGTTAGGAGAGAGACGAGAAACCCCGCTAGGTACGATTACTCCTACATCGTCTCATATGCCTGTGCTGCTGCATCCTTCATAGAAGAAAAGGAACCTTTGTATTTTTCTGATGTTTTAAAGAGTCCTAACCGTTCTTTGTGGTTGCATGCTATGGAAGAGGAAATGTCCTCACTTCATAAAAACAAAACCTGGATTCTTGTTCAAAAACCCTCAAACCAAAATTAATTGATTGCAAATGGATTTTTAAAATCAAAGAGCCAAAATCTGCCAACAAACTCCCAAGGTTCAAGGCTAGGCTGGTTGCAAAAGGCTTTTCTCAAGTTGAGGGCATCGGTTTTAATGAAATATTTTCTCCCGTTGTTAGATATAAAACAATTAGGATAATGCTTGCAATTGTTGCCTTTTATGATCTTGATCTTGAACAACTTGATGTAAAAACTGCTTTTTTGCATGGGGAACTTGAAGAGACTATTTACATGCGTCAACCACCAGGTTTTGAAGAAAAGGGTAAGGAGAACATGGCATGCTTGTTGAAAAAGTCCTTGTATGGGCTTAAACTATCACCTAGGCAATGGTATAAACGTTTTGACTCTTTTATGCTTAAAGCTGGTTTTGTTAAAAGCAATTATGATAGCTGTTTATATTTCTGTGGCAATAATGTTGAAACTGCTATTTATCTTTTGCTGTATGTGGATGATATGCTAATTGCCTGTAAGCATAGAGATAAGATTACTCGCTTGAAATCTTTGCTGAAGTCCGAATTTGATATGAAGGACTTAGGTTCTGCATCTAGAATCATTGGGATGAACATTAGTAGGGATAGAGCTGATAGATCCTTATTCATATCCCAGAAATCCTTCTTGCAGAAAATTGTTTCCAAATTTTCGATGCATTTATACAAACCAGTTTGTACACCACTTGCGAGCCACTTTCAGCTTTCTGAAAAATCTTGCCCCAAAACAGAGAAAGAAAAGAATGACATGGCCCATATACCTTATAGAATGGCTATAGGATCCGTCATGTATTTTATGGTATCCACCCGACTTGATATTGCTTATTCCATAAGCCTTCTTAGCCGATTCATGTCTAATCCGGGTAGGGATCATTGGGCAGCTCTTAAGTGGTTGTTGCGTTATATTAATGGGACTATTGATAGGGGTCTTCTTTATCATAATTGGTCTAAAAATTTTGAACTGGTTGGATATGTGGATTCTGACTTTGCAGGGGATAAAAATGGTAGGAAATCTACCACCTCTTATTTCTTTACTTTGGTAGGGAATTGCGTATCTTGGAAATAACAGTTGCAGCCTGTAGTCGCTTTATCGACTACGGAGGCTGAATATATTGCTGCCACTGAGGCAATTAAGGAAGCCATTTGGCTTCAAGGCTTATTATCTGAATTGCATGTTATAAATTATAAAGCTGTGATTTATACTGATAGTCAAAGTTGTCTTCACTTGTGTAAAAACCCTGTTTATCATGAAAGAACTAAACATATAGATGTTAAGTATCATTTCATTAGGGAAAAGGTTTCAAGTGGCTTAATTTATATTGAGAAAATTAGTACTAAAGATAATCCTGCAGATTTTGTTACTAAGATTGTGACAACTGATAAGTTTTCTTTGTGCGGGGACCTCCTTCATATTGATGAAGGTTGAATCTTTTGATTCATTGTTGGCAGAAAAATTAGATGAAAATATGTTCAAGGTGGAGTTTGTTGGCCCAGTGGCCCATTTTCACATTATTTTCATTTTTATTTTTGGCCCATTTTAATCCCAATGATGATAAGAACCTGGTGGGCCTCTTTGTGATAGGAAGTTGGGCTGGCAGACTTGATGCCGGGTGACTCGTCTATATAAACTTCTCTTTCTCTTCAGCTTGCTCTAATTCTCTCATTTTTCACTTTGCTGTGCCGCCGCTGCCTGTTGCTCTCTGACCTTCTGTCTTCTCTCTCTCTTTCTTCGAGCAGTCTGTCTACTCGTTCTTTGTGCGACCCTTCGGGACTCTAACCTGCTCGTCGGTGCCGGCTAACCCTCGGGTTACCGTGTATGTGACTGCAGTGAAGAGGAAAGGGCGTTCTTGCTGAGAGAGACCAAGAGTTTTCTTCTTTGAGGCCACCGGTTATAGAGGGATTCTTTCTGTTCTTCACCGGAAGAACACGTCGGGCAGTCCTTCATCGTGCATGCAAGACTGAACTCGCAGAGCTCGTTCGTCTTCCGCTGTAGGTGTCCAATCCGAGACCTGAAGGGTCTCGAGGTAAGAAAGATCGGACCTTTCTGTTACTGTTGTTATTTCTAACTGATTTCTGTTTACCGATTGCTTGGATCGAAACCGGGAAGGCACTGAAGGCGAAGAACTCTTATGTAATAGAATAGGTTGCATTTTCGCTTCTTGCTTCCTTATTCTGATCTGTAATAGTAAATAGGTTCTTGTAATAGTATATAGGTTCCGTTTTTGTTATCTGTTTGGTAGCTGGAAATCGTAACATCACCCATTTCTTATCTCGGACTCTCAAGTGATATTAAAAGGAACTGTTGGAATAAACTGTTTACCTTAGCATTGGAGCTTGGGTTGTTTTAAGGAAAAATGAAGTCCGTAATCTTTATCATTTGTACAAGCTGCCTAAACCTTTCTATTGAATATTGTATGATTCTAGGGTTAAAAAAATAGGGTCGATCCTGTCACATTTTTAATTCGATATATTTTATTAATAAAAATAAAAAATAAATCCTAAACGGAAAGATATATTTTTAAGAAAAATGTTACAGAAAAGATAAAAAATGTTACCGATAATTCTTGGTGATTTTTAGTTAAAGAATCAACTTTTTAAAATAATATAGACTAGAAGAATATTATTTCAAACTTCATAAAAAGATATTTGTAAGGAACTACAAATATAACATAATTGGGGTATGAGTTAAATTTACTTTACATCAAACATCGGAAATCTATTTATTTTGCCATAAACTATATTCCTAAAAATTATTTTAATTATTTTAATTATTTTGACTATTAGCTGTCCCTAATTTGAGGAAAATTTTACTATAAACTTTTTTACTTTCAAAAGTAATTATATATTTATTCATAAATTTTACTTTTTTTCTTCATTTGAATCGTATCTTTTATACCAAAAGACGAAATCTCTCGCCATGTCCTGAGAAACTGTATTTCTTTCTTAAAAATAGAGTGTAGTAAGTAATATTAGAAGAATTGCATTTAATGTAGAAAGGATGCATGCATGGTAGCTGTCGGTAATGCTTAATTAACCTAATTAATTGTAATACCATTAGGATTAAACTTTGGTGGATAAGTGGCGGCTGTGAGTATATTAGCAACATATGAGATTTTGTCTCATTCGCTACAAGAGATTTGACCAAGAGATTTTGCTCTTATTTCATCCAAGGAATCTTCCTTCCCTTGTGAAAAGAGGATTTTATTCTGAACTTGCATGCATGGATGCCTTGGAATATTTTCAAACAAGACGATCCTTCGTAAATAATGTTGACGGAATTATTCCATCGGAAAATTGATTAAAGATACTAAGTACTTCACGTTATTGTATCTTTTAAAATCCATTCATATCTTATTATTTTTTTTATATAAAGTTGGATAGAAATTATTCATGTGAACTTATTTGAAAATAAAATACACAGCACAATAATATTAATTTTCCTTTTAAAATCTTTAAAGATCTTAATATATAAACAAAACAATTGTGAAGAATTTTGGTTACTTTTCCTAAAAATAATCAAAACATATCAATTTTCCTTTTAAAATATTTAAAGATCTTAATATTTAAACAAAATAATTGTGAGGAATTTCGGTTACTTTAAAACTCTTCTTGTCACCCATAATACCTGCACATGTCTTAATAGACTTTTCTTTAAAACTAAATGATGTTTGTCTTGTTTGCTTCTTGTTTTCATGGGTAAAATCATGCTCCCTTTTTTGGATTTAACATTGTTCTGATGAATTAAGGACCATGAGCTATTTTTCTGGTTAGTAATAAGATTAATTATTTTTTGTTTCACAAAATTAATTAGTTGAAAGATGATAAAAAAAAAAAACTCAATTAATTAAAGAATATTGCGTAATTCAAAAGATTGTGAATTTAATAAATACTTGAACAAAAAAAGAATGTGGAAAGATTATAATTGGAAGGAGAAGTAGGCAGTGATGAAATCAGGACTCAATTACTAAAACAGATTAATTACACTCCATACTCAACACTAAATAGAGAGACACACAAAGATGGAGATTAATTGCACTCCATACTCAACACTAAATAGAGAGACACACAAAGATATACAAATCTTTAAAAAAAAAATTTACAAAATTTAAAAATATTTTTAAAAAATTTAAAATGAGAAATATTTAAAACTTTTTAAAAATTAAAAAGTCTCCCATGGTCTCTTCGCTCTTTCTAGCCCTTTTTTTAAAAAACATTTGATAAATATTTTAAATAAATTTTGAGTATGAATTGTTAATGATAACTATAAAACTTTTTCGAACAATTTTTTGAGAAATTTTTTTGAAGAAAATTTAAAGAGGAAGCCAAACGTAGCGAAGGAAGGTTCAAATCAGTGAAAATAAATAAAACAGCCAAGAGTGGAACCAGTCCCGGTGAAATAAAATTATTGAGCTTTCATTAATCCTAATCAGCATAGTATACTAATGTAATGAGCTACAATTAAGGAGTTAGTGATATAATCTTCTTTCTCTTTTCCAGTAAAAGCGTATGTATATATATATATGAACTCTGCACATTTTCTTCTTTAATGAAATAAATTGAAATTTCTTCCTAATCATTCTTTCTAAATATTGGAATCTTAGCATACAATTTCTACATGGTATTAAAGCTAGCTTGCTGCGACTTTAGAGGAAATTAGATCGAGGAATGATCTCCTTAAGCTTAACATTTGTTTTTATGTGTTTTCTGTGTTTGAAGATCATTTGCTCATGTTGTGTTGGTATGGTTGTGGTGGTAATCTTTCTTATTTTCTAAGTTGCAATCTTCAGTTTATGAGGAGTTGTGATTGATTAAGTGTTTGATTTAGAGATAAGTTGACATTTTGCTGCAAATCCAACTAGTATGTTTTTTTCGTGTTTATAAAGAAATGAGAATGGATTGCTATAGTATTCTAAAAATATTTGTACATGAGAATGATAAAATAATGATTCCTTATTTCCTTTCTATGTATAATAATCAAATGAAATTTAATAGTAAATGACTTAAAATTCGAGATATTACTACCGTTAGATATTGAAAATTTGAAAGGTAGAATATAGACTTGATTGTCAATGAATGCATGAATATACCCTAAAATATAAATAAATAACTAGCAAAATAGAAAAGGAAATTTCATATATCACTTCTATGTTTTTTTTTTCTATGGGTGAAATTTAGCTAAATTATAATATGGTTTATTTAATGTTATGATGGTATAATAAATACAAGACATTTTTTCTTTTGTTTAATGTCATTCTAGCCACTCTATTTTAGATCTAGTGCACCAAGAGATTTTGCTCTTTCTTCATCCAAGGGATCCTCCTATGATCGTGGAAAGATATTTTTATTCTAAACTTGAACGCATGGGACACCTTGGAATATTTCAAAGTCATTAATTAGAGAAGAACCATACTAATAATTTACTTGCATGAAACAAGTATATTCATGCACTAGATATGTAGGATCATGATCCTTCAGGATCAATTAATAGGTCATCAATATTCTTTTATAGAAGATCTTTATCAATACTAAGTGACTCAATGACTAGGAATTGTAATGATGTACCATATCCATGTAGAACATTGTAGACCACCCTATAGCCCTCTTGTGATTGGAAAGAACTTTAATCAAATCTCTTTCTTGGTCAGATTTTAACTCAGATGAAATTATCACAGGCAAAGTTTTATTTTCACCTAAGAAAACATGTTTAAGTTTAGAAGGAAGGATTTTCAATTCATGCTGGGGTGGGCACACAAGAGAAGATACAGTATGGGATTTTGCATGCACAGGCAAAGGCTCATGATTTCCAACCCACGAAGAATTTTCTGGTGGTGTAATAAAAGTAAAATTAGAATTTATATGATCTATGAACATAGTATTCTCATTCTCAATAGAAGCAGATCCTTTAGAACACATTAAAGGTAGAGTTTCTTCAGTTAATTCATCAATCATATCAACCAAATAACAATCATAATCATCTTCCATAAATGGCTGTGAAGAAGTTTTAAAAATATTTAATCTAATCCTCATATTCATCACAGAGACATCTATTACGCCAGTTCTACAGTTAATAGTAGCATTTGCAGTAGCTAAGAAAGGACGACCTAGAATAACAGGAATATGATTTTTTGAAGATCTACGAGGTTCCATATGTAGGACTATAAAGTCTACAGGGAAGACGCCTATATCAATTTGAACAAGAACATCATCTATCCTCCCCCTAGGTACCTTGATAGACCTATCAGCTAATTGCAAAGTCGTATCGGTTGGTTGCAATTCTCCTAATCCCAATTCTTCATAAACGGTCTAAGGAATCAAGTTAACACTAGAACCTAAATCTATGAGTGCCCTATCTATTTTATGATCACCGATAAGACAAGAAAAAGTAGGAATGCCAGGGTCTTTATATTTAGGTGGAGTGTTATGTTGCAAAATGGAGCTCACCTGTTCAGTTAAGAAGATTTTCTTAGAAACATTACTTTTAGATTTTCTTTTGAAAGTGCACATGTATTTAAGAAATTTTGCATAGGCCGGGACTTGCTTAATGTCATCTAAAAGTGGAAGGTTGATTTTAACTTCTTTTAAAGTTTCTAATATGTCTTCCATTTTATTGTCCTTTCTAAGATGTGGAGGTGGTAATAAAGCTTGAGAGAAGGGAACCTTTGGCTTGTATGAAGTCACGGGAGAGGATTCCAGAGTTTTAGAAGTAGAGAAAGAAATTAGTTCCTTTTCTACCTTCTTTTCAATTTTAGTCTCTATATCAATCCCCTCAATCTCATTTTCATTTAAATCACTATCTTTAATAGGTTCTCTTACTTTATTATATACCAACTTCCCATTCCTAAGAGTAATGACAGCTTTAGCTTGCTCATGATAATTAGCTCTAGGGTTCTCTATTGGATGACTAGGAAGCTTACCCTCATCTCTTCTACTTATTACTTATTGTATTAGCTAGCTGCCCTATTTGAGTTTCTAACTTAGCAATAGTTGAGTGTTTGAGTCTAGAATTTGTGTCTTCACTTCCAAACTTTTCAAAGCAGATAATACTTTTTCTTCAAAAATAGAGTTTCCACTTTGAGGAGGATGAGGAGGTACATACCTTTGAGATTAAAAAGTAGAGGAAGTAGTCATACCAGATTGTCTGTTTTGTTGATATTGTTGTTGGCCTAATTGACCTTCCCCTCCTTGTTGCCTCCAGGAGAAATTAGGATGATGTCTCCAGCCTGGATTGTACGTGTTTGAATATGGGTCATTCTGTCTGCGAAATCCTTGGGCTGCATTGACTTGTTCCTGCACAAATTCTAGAAATAATGAAGCACTAGGATAGTCATGGATAAAATGAGAAGGACTCGAGCAAATTGCACAATCACTTTGTACATTAGGAGAATTAGTAGGCAATGTATTCAAAGCTAATAATTGATCAAATTTTTTAGATAAAGCATCAACTTTCGAAGAAAGATCAACATTTTGAGTAACTTCGTACATTCCTCTACTTCTTATTTGCCTAGACGTGCTTACACGTGAGGAGGTGGCGTGTTTTTGTGAATTATCACTCAAATTTTCAAATAAATCCCATGCCCCATCTGCAGTTTTATGAAGAAAGGTACCACCACAAGAGGAATCAACCATTTGGCGATTTCTCTCATCTAATCCTGAATAAAAACTTTGTATTTGCTGCCATTTACAGACTTCATGATGAGGGCAACACGAAGAAGTTCTTTAAATCTCTCCCAACTCTCATGAAATTGTTCATTATTTTGTTAGGAAAAAGTAGTGATTTCTCTCCTTAACCTTGTAAGTTTACCCATAGGAAAATATTTTTTTAGAAATTCCCTAGACATCTCAACCCAAGTACCTATTCTCTCACGTGTGTGCAACCAATGTTTAGCCTTATCCTTCAAAGAAAAAGGAAAAAGGCGTAATCTAATAGCATCATCACTTACATTAGGCAGTTTAAAAGTAGAGCAAATTTCTAAAAACTCATCAATATGCTTATAAGGATTTTCAGAATCAAGCCCATAAAAAGATGGTAACATTTGAATAGTAGAAGCTTTGATTTCAAAGTGATTAGCCTCAATTTCAGGTAGTTTATTACCTATTGGTGAATTATAAATGTTAGGAGTAAAATACTCCCTTAATGCTCGTGGATTTTCAGCCATTTTAACCTCACAAGTATTAGTAATTTTTCCTTGTGCTCTAAGTGCTTTAAGTGTACGCTCTATCTCAGGATCAAATTCTTTTAAATTAACAGAGAGCGAACAACGACCATGCATTAATAAACAAATTAAAAAAATAAAAAAAATTACCACAAATAATAATGATGAATAAACTATCAAAGAATGAAATAAAAAAAATAATAATAATAAAAAAAACGTTGAAGACAAAAAAAAAAAATTTCTATATTTTTTTCAAGAATAAATACTAACAAATTTAGGAGGCAATAACGAAAGCAATTAATTCAACCTTTCCCCAGCAACGACGCCAAAAACTTGGTCGGGATTTTTATAACAAAGTTTTAACCCAATACTTGCAAGTGCACAAGATCAAAGTAATATGAAAGTATTAGGGTATCGAACCACAGAGAAAGGCTTAACTACTTCAATTATTATCTTCCTAAATTAATTCTATAAAAAGAATCAAAGTTTATTATCTAAAAATTATTACTAAATTAAATAAACCTAATAAACAAAATAACTAAAATAAAGAGAGCTTAACCAAAGAGATGATTTAGAACCTTGAATCCACACTAACCTATATAACAATGATTTAATTTTATTTAGGAGAAAAGATTAAACATTCATGTGGTGATCTAGGCTACAAGCTACGATTCACTAGAGAAATATATTGTGCTTAAATGCATGACATAATCCATCTAACCATTAGCATGACTTATTCATTCCTATGACATAAATCATCTAAAATTAGCATGTACTATTCAATTCTAAAACCCACAATATACTTGCAAAAATCACATATCTCTCATACCCAAGACTACAAGAGTTAAGCATGGATAAAAATATCAATTAACCCAAATAATTATTCTACAAGAACAATCACAAAGAATTAATTACATCAAACCAATAACATCCCAAGATATGCAATTACATAAATAATAGAATAAATCTCCCAAAAATAAAACAAACCAAAGTCACATGGTTAGGGTTTCATCAAGATTCTAAAAATAAATTTAGTTCATGGCTAAAGGAAAAGAAATAACCAGTTTATTTGAGAAAATCATGGCTTTCTTTTACTGAAGTTGAAATTCTGAAGCTTTGGCTATGTATGTTGCTGCTTCGGTCTTCTCCAACAGCAGCTGTTGCTGATTCAGCTACTTTCTTGCCAGCAGCTTCAATTGCTTCTTCAATTTCTGCCGCTCTGGTTTCTGCACCAGAACAGCTACTTTGGTTGTTGGAGTTTCTGTTTCTGCTGGAGAATTGCTACTGCCTGCTTCAGCTACTTTGTTGCGGCTGCTTCTTCTGGTTCCGGCGGCTGTGGCTGTGGCTGCAGTTGATTCTGTACAGCTATGTGCTTTAACTGCTGCCGCTGGAATTTCTGCTTCTCTTCCTTTCCCCTTCGACTCTTGTGTTTTCTTCACAGCAGCAGCTGCTTGAAATCGCGGCTGCTGTTGCTGCTCCTCCCCCCTTCTTCTTGTGTGGCTCTTCTATATATAGACAAAAGAGAAGCAAAATCCTAATCCTTAAAGGATTCTACTAAAGTTCTAATCTTAATCCTTAAAGGATTCAAATACTGTAGCTTCCCTTTACCAAATTTAATATGGAATCTTTATTTTCCATTCTTTCTTTTTTTTTTTTAGAGATCTGCACAAAGATAAATAAAATAAATTAAATATAATAATTATGACTAATAAATAAATAAAATATTTTCAAAGGCTAATAATTAAAACTTAAGGTGTTTATTTGTATTAAAAATCGACTCCACCAGTTGAAAGCAGTTTGATAGAAGAAGAAGATTAGAAATAGCAGCCGTCATTATTAATAAAATAAGAAATTCCTTATTTTCTAATCCTTATTTTTTGACATTTATATGCATTAGACAAAAGAATACATTAGACAAGGCTTGAAATTTATAGAAACAACTAAAAAAATACGGCATAGCTTCCTAAAAGAGAATATGCCAAGTCCAATGACTAAACCTAGATTATCTTTCCTAAGTTAACACTACTAGTTACTCATTTGCTAAACCTAAACGTATCATTTCTTATATATATTGTGGTATGGAAATATTTTGGCAAATAATGTAACAAACAATTAAAAGCAAAGCCAAAATGGTCTCTTTAATGGATATCTACAAGAAGAAGGCATTAGCTAAACCTATACCAATTCCCTTACTTTGAGCTGTCTGCACTGAAGCATTCACTTCTTTAAGCAATCAATTTCTGCTTAGGTGTCTCTTGGGAAGAAGAGAACTGGCTAGCATAGTACGGTCAAGTCACTGAGCAAAATGAAGAGTTTGTTTCAAATATCCATCCAAGTGATTGATTTATGGGATTGGGAAATGGTCTGAGAAACCACCAAAAAATAGAAAAGTATCTACGTCTAAGCTGGTTAGAAGATTGGTGAAAGGTTCCAGCAAGTTGTATCCATCATTACCCTCAAGTGTCAATCGCCTAAAACCAACTGCTATTTGTGAAGTTCATCTTGATCTTGTTAGAGTTAGATCAGGTTTGTCTTCAATCCTCTTTCCTATAGAGAACTTATAATTTTCACTATACTTGCTAACTGATTTTCATATTTCTTTTGAATCCACTAACTATGTTATGGGATGAACAGATTATAAATTAAAACAACATTTATTGTCAACCAATACATTCCAAAAAATCTTTCCCATATTTGGGTCATGAAAATGAAGATTTAAAAATTCAGTGGGAAAATTTCATTCCCTGTTTTTCTTCTATCTCATTCATACATAGCAATACATTTTTGCAGCACTTTACAATAACAACTTCGTACAAAATAGGGAGAGATGATACAAATTACAAATTGGATATATAATATCTTAACAAACCTAATCTTCACGACATTATCATTTCAACACTCCCCCTCAAGTTAGCGCATGAAGATCACGAATGCCCAACTTGCTAGACAACTTGTGGAACTGTGTTGGGTGCAAGGCTTTTGTAAGAAGATCAGCACGTTGTGACACACTTGGAATGCAGGCAGGATTAATTAAATGAGCTTGAAACGCATCTCGTATAAAATGACATTCGATCTCAATATGCTTCGTACATTCATGAAAAAAGGGATTAGCGGCAATGTGAATAGCTGCTTGACTGTCGCAATGAAGTGGAATAGAGTAAACCACTAGGACTTAAAGATCAATAAGAAGTTGTCGAAGCCATTTCAACTCACACAAATTCATCACCATGAATCGGTACTCAACTTCAATGGAAGAACGCAAAACTGTATGCTGCTTCTTTCTCTTGCAAGAAATGGGGGAATGACCTAGTGAGATAAAATAATCAGTGAGAGAACACTGGGTAATTAGACAGCTAGCCCGATCTGAATCACAATAAGCTAACAATCGAAGTGGTGCATCAGTACAGAGAATAATTCCTTGTCCTGGAGTGTTTTTCAGAAAATGCACGACACGAAGAGCTGCTTCCCAATGTTCCTTACGAGGGTTTTGCATAAATTGAGCTAGAACATGTACAGTATAAGCGAGATCAAGGCATGTTATGGTCAAATAGATTAATTTTCCAACAAGGCGATGATATTGTTCTGTGTAAGCATAGAAATCTCCAGTAGCTTTGGCCAATCTGTGATTCGGTTCTAACGGTGTAGAAACAGGCTTAGAACCAAGCATTCTAGCTTCAGAAATAATTTTCAAAGCATATTTTCATTGACTAAGATAAAATCCTGTTTGGCTACGAGCAATTTCAATTCCCAAAAAAATTTCAGATGACCTAGGTCTTTCATATGAAAACACGTACCTAAATAAGATTTAAATCTAGAAATAAAAGCACCATTATTACCAGAAATCAATAATCATCAACGTAAATAAGAATGCAGAGAAAAATGTGATGTATTCTAAACGTGAAAAGGAATAATCTGAGTATGATTGCACGAATCCACATTGTCGTAGAGAATTTGCTAGTTTAGAAAACTAGCACCGTGGGGCTTGACGAAGCCCATATAAGGATTTATTAAGACGGAAAAGTTAACCTGGACTCGAAGCATTAAACCCTTGAGAAATTTTCATGTAAACTTCTTCAGTCAATTCTCCATGTAAGAAAGCATTATGAACGTCCATTTGATGCCCTTCCCGATTTCGGGCAGCAGCTATTGGTAATAAATTTTTAACAATTACCATTTTCGCCACTGGTGCAAATGTTTCAGTATAATGAATTCCCTCCTGTTGTGTATTTCCAAGCACTACCAAACGTGCCTTGTACCATTCAATCGAACCATCAGATTTATATTTTATTTGGTAAACCCATTTACTGCCAAGTACATGTTTACCAGGAGGCAGTTTTGTCATTGTCTAGGTATTATTTTTTTCAAGATCGTCTATCTCTCACTTCATGGCAAGATACCATTCTGGAATAGAGGCAGCGTCGGCATACTTTGTTAGTTCTATGCCTGCATCAACTGCAGCTACGAAACTTCGATGTGAAAGTGAAAATTTGTCACAAGAAAGATAGCGAGTTAATGGGTACAAAGAAGTACCTGAGGAAACTGAAGAAGCTGGTGAATAAGAAGAGAGAGATATACTAGGAGATGACCAAACCGTATGCCAAATGTAATCCTTCAATTTACTTGGAACTCGTTGTGGTCTATTACTCCGACGAACAGGTCCCGGTTCAACCACATTTGCCGCCTGAGGCTCACTGTCAGAAGACCCATAAATATTTGAGTCGAAAGTCACAGTAGATTCCCTGCTTGAACTCTCACTGGAGTGTGCATGCGGCCTTCCTGCCTCCTCCATGTGGACCGTACTGGGCTCGCAAAAATTTTCCAAGAAAGTCTCACCATTTTTTAACAAACTTGGACTCAAGCCTTCATTGGATCCAGCATTTGCATGGTCTGCTCCATACTCTACCAAGAGGCCTGGTGAAGAGCCTACCAAGCGGTTTGATCAATTGCGCATGTGGCCTGGTCCGAAACTCACCACACGGTCTCGTTCATTACCTTCTAGATGGGCCGCTGCTGGTTGAGTCAAGGTCTCTGGCCCACCGTCATTTCCTCCTGGGCTGGCCTATCTCGCCACTGTCTGTGAGGAAGAGATATTGTGTGCAGGTAATGTGTCGTGGGCTAGTTCTTGCTGTTGTTGAAGGCTTTTCCTCCAGCCTGTCCCTCCTCTCGGTCCACTAGGCTGCTTCTAGGCTGATGGGGGAAAACTCCCCCTTGCTGCTGAAGGCAACTCACCAAACTCACAGCATAGAGGTTTTTCATGCAACATATCATATTGTATCTTAGAAAAAGGAAATTCAACTTCAATGAATACTACATCTCTAGAGGTGATAAAGTCATGAGTTTCCAAATAAAAAAATTTCCAACATTTTTTTCCATACGAATACCCCAAGAAAACACATTTCCGTCCCCAAGGTCTAAACTTATCCTTTGGTATCCCGTGACCATGCACGTATGCCAAACATCCAAAACTCTTTGTATGTGAACATGAAGGAACTTTATTAAACAATAGTTCAAATGGTGTTTTTCCTTTTAAAACGGATGAAGGGTTACGATTTATCAAGTAACTTGCAGTAAGTACACTTTCACCCCAAAATTTAACAGGAAGATTAGCCTGAAAAAGCAAAGCACACACCAATTAAGAATGTGACGATGCTTACGCTCCACTCAACCATTTTGTTGAAGAGTATGAACCACAGAAGTCTTATGCAACATACCACTTTCCAAAAAATACAGTTTTAAACACGTAAACTCTGTGCCATTATCAGCATGAACAACTTTAACTCGTTTATGAAATTATGTTTGAACCATAGAAAAGAAATTCTTAAGTGTCTGCGCAACCTCTCTTTTTCCTGCAAGCAAAAAAATCCATACTCATCTTGAATAATAATCTACTACAGTAAAAAAAATAAGTTGTACCACAAGACGACGGAGTTTTATAAGGTCCCTAAAGGTCACAATGTACCAAGTCAAACATAGTAGTTGTTTTATTCAAACTAGTCGAAAAAGTTTCACGTGTTTACTTAGCCCGTAGACAAAGTGAACAATTATCAAAAACACTAGATTTAAAAGAATGTCCAAAAAATTGTTTAATAACTAACTTAGAAGCATGTCTTAGGCGATTGTGCCATAAAGTACCAACATCAGAAATTTTAATAGAATAAGCAGAACTGGATGTCTCAGGTAAAGGTCTCAAATAGTATATCCCATCTCTCTCTTCACCCGCTCTAATCGGAATCCGAGATACAGTCCTGCAACATTAACAAACCATCGTTAACTATGACCACACAATTATTCACTTTAGAAAGTTGTGAGAGGGATAACAGATTATATCGAAGCTTAGGTATAAAAAGTACATTGTCTACATTCAGTTAGGGTTGTAAACAGATAAAACCCAATTCTTTTCCAATAGTCTTTTCACCATTTGGAAGAGTTATGGTGTAAGGATATGAAGGCCTTTTATTAAACAAAATATTTCTTCTACATGTCATGGGGTGTGAATAGCCACTATCCAAAATCCATTGTCTATTTAGCTTACCAGAGAGAGTTTCCACATTTGAAGAAGGTGTTCGATGGCTGTTCAACAAGTTTACAAAAGAAGACCACTGCTCCGGCGACAGTCCCGGTATTCCGATGCCGGAGCTTCCTACTGCAATTGCGACCGCCGCCTCATTCTAAAGCATCGTTTCGTGTCTCTCTACGGCTCTAAGCTGAGACTCATTTTCTGGGTCTTTCGCTCTTCTCTGTTGCACCGCAGTCGTTGCCGCGCAACCAGAGCTCAATGAAGACCATGGGAAGCCGCGTGCGAAGCTGTCCGGCAAAGATCTGTTGATACCGCGGCCGTAACCGCTTCTCCCGGCGTCGCGTCCTCTGCCTCTGGTCGCGCTACCTTGGCCTCGACGACCCCAAAATCCATATTCCAGATTCTTCTCCAACAACCATTCCAGATAGCCAACCAACTGGTAATAGTTTCTCGCCTCATGTCCTTACTTGAAACAGTGTGTACAATAGATTGAATATTTTCCAAATTTAGGGGTTGCAAACACTATGGCTTCACTCCAAATTTCAGTATTCCTAATTAATTTTCTATGTGCTTCTTCCTTGATGATCATAGCATAAGCGTTCTTTATATTAGGAATCAGTTCCATTTGCAAAATACTAGACCGTATGTTACATAAACAGAGTCATCTAATCCTATGAGAAATTAGGGAACCTTATCTTTTTCTCTCTGTTTAATTAATTCATTCAACATTCCACATGTACAATTTGGCAACTGTTGATAATTAATTAGTTCGTCCCAAATTTTTTTAAATTTAGCATAATTGGCTGAGATAAACATACCAGATTGCTTGCAATTGACTAAGACTGTCTTGAGTTCTGGTTTCCTTGGAGCATTACCCATCATAAAATGCTCCTTTAGATCAGCACACAATTCATCACATCTTTCTGCGTACGACATTATTGTTCTCAGGTTAGGTTCGATGGTATTTAATATCCATGAACCTACAATAGTGTTGATAGTCCCCCATTCCTCCTGTTTAACAGTTCCAGCTTTTGACTTTGGAATTGTTCCTTTCGCAAACCTGAGTTTTTTTTTTTTTGCCTTCATCCATTCATCATAGTTGTCTTCTTTAAGTTGCACTTGAGTGAGTACCAAGTGCAGACTGTTTGAAGATGCCAGTTGATATGCATCTTTTTGAACATTATCATCAAACTGATCATCGTCTTCGATGTCAGTTGTATGAATATGTCTTGTGCCGCTTATCATGAAGAGAGAGATGGTGATGGCTCTGATACCATGAAATCTTCATCCCCCATTTTTCTTCTCTCTCATTCATACGTAGCAATACATTTTTACAGCACTTTACAATAACAACTTCCTAGAAAATAGGAAGAGATGATATAAGTTACAAATTTTATATCTAATATCTTAACAACCTTATCCTAACAACATTATCATTTCAACAAAGATTAATGCACAAAAATGCCTCAAGAATAAATAATGTATAATTTCATAAATCTAAAACCTCCAGAATCATCAAGAAATTCAATCAACCAATAATTTAGAAAATGCAGAGAAGAACAAGAGCAGGACCACAACACAATTGGTCAAAGAAAAATATTAATTTTCAGTGAAGCATGCAACTTGTTTGACATGGAATTAGGAAGGAAGAGAGAACATACAATATTAATTTTCCCTTTTGGAAGAATTCCAAGTTCGGCCTTGATTCAGTTTCTCCAAGCAGACCAAGTATAGACATCATAGCTTGTTAAATCAATCAATCGATATTGTTCTCCACTCAGTCTCCAACTCCAAAACATCAACACCAATTACTCAAAAGCTTTAAACTATATAGATATAAATAATCCACAAAGGTTAATCAAGAAAATGAAAATTTCTGCAACAATATGCATTATATATGATCGAACTGAGTTTTACTGATTCGGTTTGAAACAACAGAGAGAGATAGAGAGAGAGAGAGAGAGAGAGAGAGAGAGAGAGAAATTGGGAAAAAAATGGGTTTCTTGATTTTTGAAGTGAGAATGTAGTAGGAAGGGAAGGGAAGAGGGGGAAGGGGGGTGGTTTATAGATCAATTGTGAATGAGTGCTCTGTAGTTTTTCTTGTTGAAGTTTTGGATTTCGTTTTAACTGCCATAACAGAATTAAGGTCACATAAATATAACTACCGCAACCGTTTCCCTTTTAAGCTTCAAGGCCTCAATTTTTATTTATTTTTTTGGTTGAAAAAATTACTATAAATGTCCCCAATCTATTTAGGATTCTTAAAAAATTCTCTTTTTTCTTCATCTTTTCATAACCTCATTTTATCTTCACTCAAGTGAATATAGCACCAAACACCTTAAGTGGTAGTTTCTAAGCATAGAACACACACTTGAATAACATATTTTCACATATTAGAATGATAAAATTCATAATTAACCCTTTTTTCCTAAAAAAAACCTTCACAAAGCAAAATAAAACCACCCTCTGGAAGAGTGTTTACAAATTGGTTTAAATCGAATTTCGAACCGAATCTAACAAAATTAAATTTTATATTTTAGTTTGATTTTTCAGTTTTGGTTGTTCAATATTACTTTTAAAAAGCTAAAAACCAAAATAATTATGGTATTAATATTTTAATTTCTAAAATTCTTTTATTTTGAACAATTTTATTTTGGTAGAATACCTTAATTCTTTTACGGAGAAGATACCTCAATTCTAAGATATTTGAGATTGTAATACTTCTTTTTTTAAATTGTTGATATTAGGGTATAAGAGTTTTTTTTTTTTTGTAATTAGGATTTTATAGTCTAGTGCCCGCTTAGCTAAATAATCTATTCAAAAAAATATCTCAAAATTTCGATCAAATTGAATTGAACTAAATCGAACAAAATTATTTTGTTTGATTTTCAAAAATAAAATTAAAAAATAAAAGACCGGATTTCAAAATTGAAAACCAAACAAAATAATCGAATGCACGCCCTACTTCTTGGGTTAGCTAACAAGTATATCTCAAGTTTGGATTTTTTTTTAAAGGGAAAGTGGTTCATCCTCAAATTTATCCTTCTTAGAGGGTGGGCGTGTGTGAGTCATATGTCTTCTCTACCGAGAAATCATCATTTGAGGTAGTTTAGAGCTATATTCAGTTAGACGGAAATAGAATTGAAAATCACTTTTTATGAAAAGATGAAAAAAAGTTGCTATTTGTTAAGAATCGAAAATAAATGGAGGGATTTATCGCTATTTTTCTTTTTTTTCGTAAAAGAAAAAAAACCTTATGTTTTACAGTAAATCTTGCTTTTAGTCCTCAATATATTTACTTTCTTCAAGTTTGATCCGTAACCAATATGCAGAATTATTATGAGCAATTTTATGTTAAACTATTTTTTGGACAAAAAGTTTTAAAAAAACATGATGATTAGCGAACGAATTCTGGATTTAACGGGAAAGTGGAACTTTGTGCGATGTATCTATACAACATGAAGAACATGCAATATAGTTTTTAGCTTAAAGATAACTATTTCCGGACCTTAATTTTTTAAGAACATGATAATTAGCACACGAATTCGGGCTTCAACGGGCAAATCAAACCCTGTGCAATGTATCATTAGGTAATGAGAAACATATTGAATCGTTTTGAACAATTTTATGAAAAATTATTTTTGGACCTAAGTTTTGAAAAAATAACTAGCATACAGATTCTGTCTTCTACAGACAAGCGAAACATTGTGTCGATATATCTATATAAGATGAAAAATATAAAGAATCATTTTGAGCAATTTTACAGAGGACTATTTCTCGGACAGTAAGTTCTTCAACAACGTGATGATGAACAAACAAGTTTGGACTTCACCACGCAAGTAAAAAGTTGTGCAATGTATCTTTACAACATGAGAAATATAGTGAATAACTTTGAGCAATTTTATAGAGAATTTTTTTTACGGACATAAATTTTGTAAAAAACGTAATGATTAACTCACAAATTTGGCCTTTAAAGGACAAATGAAAGTTTGTGCGATTATTTTTAAAATATGAGAAACATACAGAATTAATTTAAGCAATTTTACGGATAACTTTTTTTTTTTTTACCAAAATTTTTAGAAAAACGTGATGATTAGCACACGAATTCATACATTCATAGGATAGTAAAAATTTGTTCGAAGTATTTATAAAACATTAAGTACATATATAATCGTTTTTAACAATTTTAATGATAACTATTTTCAAAAACCTTAATTTTTAAAAAAAATGATAATTAACACACGAATTCGGGCTTCAACGATTAAGTTAATACTTTTGCACTGTATCTTTACTTAATGAGAAACATATTGAAAATTTTTCAGTAATTTTATGAAAAACTTTTTTTCGGACCTAAATTTTGAAAAAAGTGATAACTAGCACACGGATTAGACCTTCTAAATACAAGTGAAACATTATGCTATATATCCCTAAAACATGAAAAATATGCAGAATTGATCTAAGCAATTTTAAAGAGAAATTTTTTGTGGACGTAAATTTTTTTAAAAAACATGATGATTAGCACATGAATTCGTGCTTCAACAGGTAAGTGTAATATTGTACAATAGATCTTTACGATGTGAAACATAGTAAATCATTTGAGCAGTTTTATTGAGAACTGTTTTTCTCATATAAGTTTTTTAAAAAACGTTATGATTAACTCAAAGATTTCGCCTTCAAAGGACAAGTGAAACTTAGTGCGATGTGTCTTTAAAACTTGAGAAACATACCAAGTCATACTAATAAATTTTATAGAGAATTATTTTTCAGACCTAAATTTTGTAAAAAATGTGATGATTAGAACACGTATTCGGGCTTTAACGGTAATGTGAAACTTTTTCTTGTGTATTTATACAAATGAAAAATATTTAGAATCGTTTCAAGCAATTTTGTGGAGAACTCTTTTTCGGACCTAAAATGTTTTAAAAAAGGCGATGATTAGCACACGAATTCAGGTTTTAACGGAAAACTACAACATTATGCAATGTATCTTTACAATATGACAAATATACATAATCGTTTTGAACAATTTTAAGGATTAACTACTTTCAGACCCTAATTTTGTCAGAAACGTGATAATTAGTACATGAATTTGGGCTTCAACGGGCAAGTAAAACCTCGTGCGATGTATCTTTATGTTTTGAGAAAACATAAAGAATCGTTTTGCAACTTTATGAGAAACTTTTTTTTTTGTCTAAATTTTGAAAAAACGTGATAATTAGCACACGGATTTGGCCTTCTATAGACAAGAGAAACATTGTGCCAATGTATCTACACAACATGAAAAACAGAAAGAATAGTTTTGAACAATTTTACAGAAGACTATTTTTTTTACCTATATTTTTTCAAAAATGTGATGATTAACACATGAATTCAGTGTCAACATCAAGTGAAACTTTGTACGATGTATCTTTACAACAAGAGAAACATAGTGAATCATTCTGAGCAATTTTCTAGAGACTTGTTTTACGGACATAAATTTTGTAAAAAACATAATGATTAACTCAAAGATTCGGCCTTCAAGTGACAAGTGAAACTTTGTGCGATTATTTTTAAAACATGAGAAATATACAGAATTATTTTGAGCCATTTTATAGAGAACTATTTTTTGGACCAAAACTCTTTTAAAAAACGTGATGATTAGTATACGTCTTCGGGCTTTAACGAGAAAGTGAAACTTTGTCCGATGTATCTATACAATATGAAAAACATGCACAGTCGTTTTAGCAATTTTAAGATAACTATTTCCGAACCATAATTTTTTGAAAACATGACAATAAGCACATGAATTCACGCTTCAACAGGCAAGTAAAACCTTGTGCGATGCATCTTTACATAATGAAAAACATATTGAATCATTTCGAACAGTTTTATGAGAAACTTTTTCGAATCTAAATTTGGAAAAAGAACATGATAATTAGCACACAGATTCGGCCTTCTACAGACAAGTGAAACATGTGCCAATGTATGTATAAAACTTGAAAAACATGCAAAATAATCTTGAGCAAATTTATGGAGGACTAATTTATCGAACCTAAATTTTGTGAAAACGTGAAAGTTAACACACGTATTCGGGTTTCAATAGGCAAGTGAAACGTTGTGCAATTCATACATATCTTATGTGGGATAGGGGTTTCAAATTCACCCCTTATGTCCCTGGCATCCTCGTTAGCCGCCCCAAACTTAGCCTAGGACAAGACTTGGGATGTGAGATTCTAGAGGTTGCTCCCACGTTTGTGTATGGGGTAGCACTTAGTTCCTACATGTCCGGCCGGTAGCCATACTCTGATACCATAATGTAACTACAAAAATGAAATAATAGAAAAGGATAGTAAATCATAAAGTGTGTAGGTTGAACTTATGTTTGTACTTTAGAAAAAAAAGGCCAATGTTTTGGAGAAAAATGATTAGATGAGTTGTAAGATGCTATGGGACAAGAACACTTACCCGAAGCCACTGAAGAAGCGGATGGACCAATAGAGGAGTGTGACTTAGCTTGTATGTTGTAGCATTCATAATCCAATTATTTCATTGGAGGTTATGGCACTCGGGCACATCACCAGGCCAGTTCAGCAATAGTTGTGGAGCTCCCCCTTGCAGTAGAAGTAACAAGTGGGAGGGCTTGGGCCGAAGAATGAGGAGAGGAAATAAAGGTAGGTGTTAAAGGTTCTAGCAGAAGGAACATGTTGAAGACAGGTCATGGAGGAGTGAGCGGGCAAGGCCAAACAGTTACAGGTCTAAGGATAGTTGCGGACTCTTGTCGTGAAGAAGATGGTCTAGGCAGATCAGTATAAATAGTGGGCTGGACTAAGGAGCCTGATGAGAAGGCCGGCCCACTAATGGAATTAAAAATTTATTAGACTCAATAAGAAAGACTCTCCACCCTTTCTTACCAATAGGATAACCAAAAAAAATACACTTTAGGCTTCTTGAATTAAATTTGTCATGCTTAGAAATCGAATCATGTACACAACAAAAACAATCTAAAGTTCTGAGTAAATCAAAATCAGGAGGGGTCCCATGCAAGATTTCAAAGAAGTTTTTCCACGTAACAAGGAAGAGGGGGTACAATTTATGAAATAAACAACAGTAAGTAGACACTATCCCCAAAAAGAAGTAGGAAGATTAGCTTGAAATCGAAGAGCACGGGACACATTTAGAATGTGTCGATGATTTCGCTTAACACTCCCGTTTTGTTGTGGTGTGTATAGAATAGTGATTTGGTGTATTAATCCATGATCTAAAAGAAATCTTTTCAATAGATAAACCCTCCCCTCCCCGTCCATTATCAGACTGCACTTGTTTAATAAAAACATGAATTTGAGTGTTAATGTTTTGATAGAAATGAGGTAGGATAGTCCGGACCTCACTCTTTTCACACATCAAATATACCCAAACTGCACGTGAATAATCATCAAATATAGTAAGAAATATCTACCCCTACTGTTAGACTCAACATTATACGGTCCCCACACAGTACAATGAATCAAAGAAAATATTGTAGATGTTTTATTTGAATTAATAGAAAAGGATGTACAAGATTTTTTAGCTCTAAAACAAATATTACAAGGCAAAGAAGATTTCGTTCTTGATACATTAGGAAAAAATTAAAAATTGTGTCTGAGGGGTGAACAACCTCTGGTGCCACGAAATCTTATCGCTACCACTTATCATCACATTTATCTGAGTAGGTGGGACATCTTTGAAATAGTATAGCCCATTTATTTGCTCACCGGCTCCAATCAGGGTTCTCGTTATAAGGTGTTGTATAAAAAAAAATCATATGTAAAAGCCACCAAGCCGTTCAGTTGTTTCAATAATTGAGAGACAGACAAAAGATGACACATAAGTTGTGGAATATATAAGACATTTTTTAGAGCCAATTTAACACCAAGTTTTGCAGAACCACTTCTAATTGCAAAAGCACTCTTTCCGTTTGACAATCCGACCAGCCAAGGAGGAATATCCAGCACATTTCAGAGAAAATTAATATTGACAGCCATGTGATTAGATGCACCACTATCAATAATCCAGAAATTAGAAAAAAAATGGTAACAAAAAATCTTCTCATAAAATTTATTAACAGAAGGCTTCTCATTAGAAGGAGAAGTACTGTTATTAGTTATGAGATTGACAAGTGCTTGCTATTTCCTTCTGTAAATAATTTTGAACCAGTACGATTCTCACTTGAATTGATCATTCTTGGACGGATGGCAGCGCAGGCATGCTGTCCATCGGCCGCCACTAGAGTGGCAGTGTTCTCCACAGGAAGAGTGTCGTTGGCCCCTGCTCCCGGTGCATTGTTTGCATTGCTGCGACCACCAGAGGCTGTAACTCGGCCTCCAATAGAATGCCCATGACCCCTACAACGATTCCCTCTACCAGAGAAAGCTCTAGCACTACCATATCTAGCATTTTTTTCGCCGTCAATCCACAAATTAGGATACCTTATAATTAAACATTCAGTGGCCTCATGACCAGACTTGTTACAAATCCTGCAAGTGAGCTTGGTATGATCTAGGTTGCAAACTGTATTAATCTCAAAGGCCACTGCTTCTCCTTGTTCCTCGATTTTGGCGATTCTTTGCACTTGTTCTTCTTGAAAAATTTTGATAGGCTTGATTCACATTTGGCAGAGGGTCTTCATTTAAAACGAGGAACGAATTGTTCAAAACATACAAGTACCCAAGCCAAAGAGAAATTGTACAAGTTTCTTTTTCTCTTTTCTATTTGCCAACTCTCATAGTCTTCTCGCAATCACATATCGGCAGTTTCTCACAATTTGCAAGTTCTTCCAATAGTTTCTTTAATTTGGCATAATAAGTTGCCACTGATGTACCCTTCTGTTTGCAATTCATGACTGCCGGCTTACAGTTCATAATTCCGAGGCCTATTTGCTGCCAGAAATCTCTGAAGCATTTCGTTCCACATAATTTTCTCAACCCTGGTCTTCGTGATCAAATATATCTGGTAGGGTTCAGCTGTATTCAGAATCCATGATCCGATGAGTGTTAATCTTTTTCCACCTTCAAAATCTTGGATAATCCTCACTAGGTTGTGGGATAGTCCCATCGATGAAACCTAGTTTATTTTTGGTCTCGAGCGCCATCTCGATAGCCACTGCCATTCTTCAAAGTTATGGTTCTTCAATTGGACATGGGTAATCAGAGTACCCGGTCTATCATTAGACAATAGAGCATATTCATAACATTTTTGGATAGTTATTTTCTTTTGAATTTTAGCAACTTCTTCGTTAGCCATTGCATGCTCTTATACAATGCAAAAGATCAAGAGTCCAAAGAGTGAGAATTTGTGAGAATATTTCTCAATGTTCTGTTTGATTCCATGGACCACTTGTCCGTATATATCTACATGAAAGTTATCCCTCTATTAGGAATACGAAGAGCAATTGGTAAGTTTCTATACGTGTGTAAGGCTAATAAGGAAATTTCAAGATATACAAGAAATTACAATAAAGGATTTAACTAATATAATATATACAAATCAAAATGAATCACTCAGCAATATAACAATGAATCAATCTAACAATGATCTTTGATGAAATGAAGCAAACTAGTAACTTATTAGTGCAATACAAGTATTGTTAATTAGTCCATGCGCGAACATGCACAAACTTGCACATAGAAGCTTGTATTGCATCGATAACGCTTTATGATATTCAAAGAAATAAGAATCAACAACACAACCTTCACCTTTGTTAGACTAATTATCGCAAAATGTTATTGTATTTTTCTTAAAATCAAATAAAAACGTAGCACAAAAAGAAAAAAGAGCATAAGGTTAACAATATCTTTTGAACTCTCCAAAACAAAGAGAAAAAAAAAGACTTAAGTTAGCAAACCTGAACTTTTATTGTTGAGATATGGAAAAATTGATCAGTCTTAGCCAACTTTGCTGATTTATGCCAAAACCTAATATATAAGCTCTTTACTAGCTTCATAATAGCCCACTGTTGAACTTAAAGCTACCACAATCCGCTCATCGAAAATGTTGATTTATTCTTGAAGCAGTTGTGCAATGCTTGGAAAATGGCAAAAATTATTTTACATCCTTGTAAGTTTACGTTTTTCATTTTTCTCATCTAATTATTTGATTGAGGCTTCATGTTTGTTGTTTCATTTCTTTTCCTTTTCCTTAGGTGATTTTGTGGATTTATTTCTAGTTATTGATTTTCTAATTAAGTTTATGTTTCAAATGTGTTTCAAATGTATGTTGTTAGAAAACTCTCATTGTAAAATGATTCTAGATTGTTTTATCAGTTTATGTGGCTTATAAATTTGACCACATCTCCCGAATGACAACATGGGAGCAATCCGTGTTGCTCAGAGAACAACAACAGTGCCAATGAACCCTACTTGCCGCTTCACAAACTCAGTTGATCTTCCTGGACTTATCTCAATAGTCATCCACTCTGCTAAGTTGGGTGATGAAGAGGAAACTTATGAGAATTTTCTTTTGAAGGCAAATTTTGATGAAGATGACTCAAGACCACCACAGCCAGAGCAAGAAACATAGCCACCGGCACAAGCCCCACCACCAATATCACTGCCACCACTGGCACCAATATCTACATGAACTCGAATATCTTTGATATTCTGTCCTTGAAGGAAGCAATCGTAAGACATGGAGTTACTTCTTTGAACCTGTATTGATATATTGTTACCTATTACTCAACTCTGGGAGTATATGAATAATTTAAATATAATACTTTCATGACCATAAATTTTTATAATTAAGTTTGGACGATGTATTTGTCTTATAAATACTTTTTTACGCGAGAGGCAAATTTAAACCATATCAATCGTAAATAAATTTACATTAGAGTAAGGTAACATCACAAGACTGGTAAAGCCTTATCATAACATACAACTGTATTGCTAGGATTCGAACTCATATTTACCTTAGATTCAAACTTATTTCATGAAATGCCACATGTACAAACTTTTCATAACTATCCCATCGCACAAGTTTTGTCACAGCTCTCATCTTGGATTTGAGTTCATTTTAAGTTTGACGTGCATTTTTTTTGGAATTTGTAAAAATTAAATGGCCTGTGGAAAAATATGTGGGTCACAAAACTAAGAATTGGGCAAAAACGTAATTTTAATTTCTATCTAGGTTGAGGTGTTGGCTGAATAAGCTAAATATTTGTGGCGTGCTTAATTTCCTTGATTTATACTTCCTCAATTTCACATTATAAGATAGCACTATTGTGCTTTTTAGTGTTTCATAATATAATAAGATATTTTTTTTTTATTTTCCATATTTTGGACATGATAATATTTAAGGAAACATGAAATTTTAGATTTTTTTCTTGTGTAGACTGCACTGCCCTTTAAGCTCCTGTCTCTCTTTATTATTATTTCTACAAGTTTTCATGTTTGAAGAATTAGAAGTGATTGAAATTTACTTTTAATGGGATGGTATAATTTGAAAAAGTTCATTAAATGTTACATTTTTTTTTATAACGTGACAAATAGAAAAACACGAGAATTGGTAGATTATGAAAAGTAAAAAACAGAGGAATTTTTTAATTGAGAGTAACGTGAGATATTTTTAACTTATTTCAGAAGAATTTCTTTTTGAAATTCATTTTTTACCCTTACTTGAATCGTACGTGAATGAATTGGTGGTGAATTGAGTAAATTTTAATTGGTTGGACTATCATAAAATGTTTAAGTATCACAGAAAATGTTAAGGTCAAGCATTACAAAACTAAAGGGGCAATGGGCAGGACGACATTTGTTCCCCCAAAATTTCTCAAATATTTATTTATAAGTGTCCTTTTTAAAATATATAGGCATTTTATCTTTAAATTCGCCTTCTACATTTAAAAAGGTTTCTTCATAGCCTCAAAGTTAAACTCGAATCCCTCTAGTTTTCAAACACTTTCTATAGCACGATTATAACAATATTCTCTTACCAGCTTATGCGTCATTTGGATTTGACCACGAAACCTGAATGACCATAGTTGGAGCGATTCTTGTGGCGGAAACAACAACCATCCATTTTCCTTAGTTGGCTAGGGAGGGAACTTACGAGAAATTTCTTTCGAAGGCTATTTTTGATGATGATGCACCACAACCACTAGTAACACAAGGACCATAAAGTCAGTCAACTGATAATTTAACACCACCGTCGGCAATAAAACCACCACCAACACCAACAACTCTATGAGCTTGAATATTATTCCTATTATTTTCTTGAAGGAAACCCTTGGAAGACATACAGTTGCTTCTTGAACCTTATATTTGATATTGTTAAGTTCTATTTGCCTTTATGTTGTATGGATAATTTAGATATATTATTCTTATGACTATAAATGCTTCTATTTTTGTTTGCCATACATGAGGTATTTTCAGTGAGTTTATGCATATAAAGGATGCATTAATAATTTCATATTTTCCAATTAACCCGTACTAGACTCATGTAGGACAATAAATGTGGTAAAACCTTATCTTATGACAAATCAGCATTATTAGGGAGTCAAACTTTTTTATTGCAAGGGTTCTAACTCGATTATTGAAGGAAACTAGTAACTTATTGGTGCAATAACAACTATTGTTAATTAGTCAATGCACAAACATGCACAAACGTGCAGAAAAGCTTGGTCAAGTTTTCAACGATAACGCTTATGATCTTCAAAGAAATAAGAATCAATAACACGACCTTAATGTTTGTTGGATTAAGTATTCCAAAAGATTATTGTATGCTTCTGAAAATCATGTAAAAATATTTCATAGAAAGAAAAAAGACAATAGGTTAACATTATCTTTAGAACTCTTTCAAAACCAAAGCAGGAAAAAAAAAACTTACCTTAACTAGTAGTCCTAAGCTTGGTCGTTGACAAATGGAAAAACTAATAAGACTTGGATAACTTTGCTAATTCTTTTCAAAATCTTAATGTATAAGCTCTTTTACTACATTGCAGCCCCACTATACATCTTGTTGAACTTAAAGCTACCGTAATGGGCTCCCAAAAATGGTGATTTTTTTGGAAGGATATGTGCAAAGCTTGGAGAAAAGCAACCAACTGGTTTACATCTCTATAAGTTTACATTCTTGCATTTTCCTCAACTCGGGGAGGGGCAGGGGCTAGCCACCATATTTGAAAATTTTATTTACAAGTTCTTTTTTTTTTTTTTTTAGATTTTTTGTATTTCATATTCAAGTTTTCCTCAAACATTTAAAATTTTTTTTCATCTCACAGCTACTGGGATCCTTGATTTATGGTATAGCTTTTATTTGGTTACTTTACCATATTCAAAAGAAATAGGCCAAATATTTTTCTATTCAAATATTCTCAAGGTCGAAACTAACGGGGCAATGGTGCAAAGACTGCTTTCATAAAATTTGTAAAATATTTCTTTATAATTGTTTACTTTTAGATTTATGGGTATTTTTGCTTCAAATTCCCCCTTAACATTTTAAAAATTTTCTTCATATAAATTATCGGCTCAAATTTCAGATTTCATGTATTTTTAAAAAAATGCTATTTGTAGCTTTATTCTAACAATATTTTCATACCAGGCTTATGAATTAGAACATGAAAGTTTCCAGTGGGGAAAATAATCTAATGTTTTCTGTTTCATTATTGCAAAGTATTTTACATTATATAGTTGGCAAGTATTGACAAATCCTAAACAAATTATAACTAGGAAACTAAGTTTATGTACAATTTGAAAACCTAAATAGACATGGATTATGAACCCTAAATAAACAGAATAATGAATAATAATAATAATCCTATTAGCTTGAATAATAATCCTTAATACTCCCCCTCAAGTTGGAGCATAAAAGTCTAAAATGCCAACTTGGATGCTAAACAATGAAAATGAGTAGGATGAAGAGCTTTAATGAGAGCATCGGCTAGCTAAAATTTGCTGGGAATATAAGAAGGAGAAATAAATCCATCTTGAAATGCATCACGGACAAAATGAAAATCAATTTCAATATGTTTAGTACGTTCATGGAATACAGGATTTTTTGCAATGTGAAGAGTACCTTGATTATGACAGTGTAACAAAATGGGGCGTGTAATAAGCACATGAAGATCATGAAGGAGGCTAGATAACCATTTTAATTCACATAAGCTCATCGCCATAGAGCGATATTCAGCTTCAGCAGAAGAGCGAGAAACGGTATGTTGTTTCTTTGTTTTCCACGAAACAAGATAACCACCGAGTGAAATAAAACAGCCTGTAACAGAACGCCGAGTAATGGGGCATGTGCCCCAATTGGAATCATAGTATGCAGTTAGTACAAGAGGAGAATTAGACTGAAGAAGAATACCACGACCAGGATTACCTTTGAGATATCGAACAACCCTGATAGCTGCATCCCAATGAACTTGGCGAGGAGCGTGCATAAATTGAGCGAGCGTGTGAATAGAGCTCAGGTCTTGTAAGAGTAAGGTAGATCAGCTTACCAATGAGTCTGCGGTATCGTTAGCTTGGCGAAGGCCGTATAAAGATTTTTTCAGAAGACAGACTTGTCTTCGGAAAGAGGGGAGAAAACAAGGTGGCAATTGCATATAAACTTTTTCCTGTAAATCTCCATGGAGAAACGTATTGTCGACATCCATCTGATGGATAGGCCAATTTCGAGCAGTAGTGACAGAAAGTAAAGTGCGAACTGTGACCATTTTAGCAAATGGGGCAAATGTGTCCGTGAAGTCAATACCTGCCATTTGTGTGTTTCCCAAAATCACCAAGTAGACTTTATATCGCTCGATGGTGCCATCTGCTTTGTACTTAATACGAAAGACCCATTTATTCCCTAGAGTACGTTTTCCAGGAGGCAAGGGCGTTAAAGACCGTGTGCCATTCTTTTCGAGTGCATTAATTTCTTGGCGCATAGCGGAGCACCAAAGAGGATTAGATACTGCTTCAGAGTAGGTGGTGGGCTCAGATTCTGTGGCTACCGATACTAAAAATTGCCTATGTGAAGGAGAAAATTTTATATAGTCCACAAATTGTGTTATAGGGTAAAGGGACGTACCTTAGTGGTTCGAAGAGGGTGAGGGAGCAGAAGAGGAATGGGATATAGAAGTCTTCTACATAGCATTACAATCAAAATATTGGAGTCGAGTAGGAACCTTTTTAATACGAGTACTTTTCCTTGTACCCAGTATTTCTGTGAACTGGCTTGGAGAAGGACAAGAAGCAACTTGTATTAATGCTGCTGGATTTGAAGCCACTGGATAAGGTGCAGTGGAAATGTTCTGGTCCAAGAAGCTTGTTGGATTGGATGGATCCGCAACTGGGCCCATGGTGCAGTCTTGACTGGGCAAAACAGAAACAGAAGCTGGTCTGCTGAGATGGAGGCGCCGGGCCGCGCTATCAGCAGGGAGAGAATTAGCTGGGCCATGCTTTTGGGTTATGCGTGCTGGGCTGCGCTATCAGCAAGGAGAGGTTTGGCTGGGCCATGCATGCTAGGCTGTGTATACTGGGCCTTGCTGTTAACAGGAATGGATACGGCTGGGTTGTGCGTGCTGGGCCAGTCATGATAACCTGCACGAGACGCCAGACCTGGTGAGTTAATAGCTTGGTCGCAGGCTCTTCGTCCCTTTGTGTTGTTGGGCTACATCTTGCTGGGCTGTTTGCTCTGAGCTGAATTTGTCTGTTATTTTCATAAAAGAATTTACTCCCCCATGCTTGTAAACCCAATATTTGTTCCCCAAAATTATAAGAGCTTGTGAAATCTGGAGTACATAGTGGGGTTTCCGAGTCTCCGTATGGAAACTTTATCTCATCCAAAATTACATCTCTTGATATAATTCCGAGGTTAATGAACTTTCTTGTTGAAGGGATATCCAAGGAAGACGCACATTCTGCTTCAGGCTCGGAATTTATCTCTAGGTAGATCATGATCATGGACATAACCTAAACACCCAAAACTTTTAATGTGAGAATAAAATGGTCTTTTTGCATATAGCATCTCAGAAGGCATTTTTCCATATATTAATGAAGAGTGTGTGCGATTTATAAGATATCCGGCTGTTAGAACACATTCTCCCCAAAATTTTATAGGTAGGTTAGCTTGAAACCGCAAAGCACGAGCGACATTCAGGATATGCCGATGCTTCCGTTCGACCCTGCCATTTTGTTGTGGGGTCCTAGGATGGTGGTCTGATGTATCATGCCATGGGCGAAAAAATATGACTTTAGACAAATAAATTTTGTACCATTATCACTCTGGACTGTCTTAACGGTTTTGCCAAATTGGGTTCTCACCATGGCAAAATAATCTTTTAAAACGGCTGCAAGTTTGCTCTTCTCTGAGATCAAATATATCCAGACTGCCTTGGATAATTACCTGCTATAGTAAGAAAATAAAAGGCCCCAATAGTAGACATAGTTTTGTATGTCCCCATAAATTACATTGAATTAAATCAAAAGTTTGAGATGCCTTATTTATACTTAAAGGAATAGTCACGAGTCTGTTTAGCATGCAGACAAGTATTGCAAGGTGCAGATTTGGTTCTAGAGTCTTTAGAAAGTCCCAAGAAATTATTTACCACAAAATCTGAAGAATGGCCCAATCGGATATGCCATAATGTACTAGAATCAAGAACATCACTAAAAAAAGCATATAAAGCTGATAATTGCAACAGCTTGTAGAGGAAAATCATATTCCTTTGCTTACCCACTCCAATCGGCCTCATCGAGATACAGTCCTGTATAATACAAAAATTATCAGAAAGGGTGATAAAACACCGAGAGTCTCGGGCCAATTGAGATAAGGAAATTAGGTTGCATTTAAGTTCAGGAATTAAAAGCACATTTAGGAGTTTGGGTCTGGGAGTTAAGGAGACGATTCCTTCTTACAGAGCAATTGTCTTAGTACCATTAGGTAGACCAATAGTATACGGGTAGACGTATTTAAATTGCTCACAAAATCTTTCCTACCAGTCATATGATGAGAACATCCTAAATCAAAAATTCATAAATTTTTCATACCAGATAATTTATCGAATTGAGTGACATCTGTGTTATTTATAATGGTCAACAATTTGACCTTTGTTCACTTGAGAAATTGGGAATATTATTTCTGGAACTTTCTGCTCGGCTGCAAGGGGTTTCTACATTTGGAAGGCTGTTGCTGTTGCTGAAGCTTCCTACTGTGCTGAAGGTTTCTACACCGGCGACGATCGTCGTTCCTCCGCGTTGGTCGATCGCGGCGGTATTAGCCCATGCATCAGCCGATCGTCCTCCCCGCGTAAGCTACTGCTTGTTTTCTGTACCGCGGTCAGAAGATGGACGAGATCTACCGCGCCATCCACCTCTGCTGCTGCGACCTGATTGTGTGTTCCACGGCCACTGACGATTGTTGTAGCGGTCTTGGGCCACCGTTCGACGGAAATCCGACCAGAATAGGAACGAGCTCGACTGCTGCGAACTTCTTCTGCGGTTTGCGTTTCTCGGCTACTGCGACTGAACAGAGGTCTGCTTTGATTACAATGCCTGCAAATTATGCCGCACCAGGTTGAAGACAATGAATCCGGCGATGAATGGCGGTGAGCAGCGCTGAAGGCCATACTTTCAAAATTATTATTATGTTTGAGCAAAGTTTTTTTTTCCCGAACTTGGCTCTGATACCAAGATAGTTTCCAGTGGGGAAACAATCTAATGTTTTCTGTTTCATTATTGCAAAATAGTTTACATTATATAGTTGTCAAGTATAGACAAATCCTAACCAAATTATAACTAGGAAACTAAGTTTATGTACAATTTAAAAACCTAAATATACATGGATTAGGAATCCTAAATAAACATAACAATGAATAATAATCCTATTATCTTGAATAATAATCCTTAATGCACCACGAAGCTCGAATGATAATACTTGGAATAATTAGTGTTGTTGAAGCAACAACTACAATGTCGACGCATCTCGCTGGCTGCTTCACAATCGCATTTGATCTCCCTGGCCCTATGTTAGCAGTTATCCATTATGTGATGTTGTGAGGTGGGAATTTACAAGATTTTCTTTTCAAGGATATTGTTGTTAATGATGCACCACTACTACCACGAGCAGAAGAAGCAGCATAACCACCAGCATCAACACCACCATCGGCACCAACACCTCCTTCAACTTTATAATTGTTCCTATTATTTTCTTGAATGAAACCCTAGGAAGATTTATAGTTTCTTCCAGAAAACTATATTTGATATTTTTGCATTCTATTCCACTTTGGGATCTATGGATAATTTATCCATATCACTCTTATGACCTGAATTCTTATAATGAAGCTTAGACAATGGTAGTTTTATAGTTTTATTTATTATAATATGAGGAATTATCAGTGGGTTTTGGCATGTAAAGGAAGACTCATATTAGACTCAGGAAGGAACAAAATTGTGGTAATAAAACACTATCATGTGATACAAATTCATTCCTAGGATTCAATTTCTTGTATTACAAGGATTCGAGCCCGTTTCTTAGAACATGATGTATAAAGTTTTAGTAATCATCCCATTGCACAGGTAATTCTCCTGTTTAGTAAGGAAAGAAAACATTCGAGAGAATTGAATGAGGAAAATTCCAAGGAAGATTCTTTCCCATGTTTAAGTGACAAAAAGGAAAAGTCGAAGGAAAATATAGATGAGCAATTCCCATTCTTAAAAAGATGCAAACATTTCTATCCAAAACAGTAATTTCCCTTATCATATATAATTGAAATCAATTATATATACAGATATTATGTATATTATATGTATATATGTGTACACACATGCACACATATATACGTGCGTGTGTGTACACACACATATAATATATATTATACATATGTGTTATCTTACTGGTCAGAGGTCGGGCTATGTATGTAATAAGTTTGGCTCAATTCACTAGGAAAAGGTACATAGGTTAATGAGTCAAATTTATTCTGAACTACAATACCCTTTCTACCCTTCATAAAGGAGGAAAGGGATAGATAGTGAGAATGGAATAAATAAATAAAAAGATGGGTAGAGATAAAAAAAATCAAAAAATGCTCATTGAAAATTATAAAACTCCTTATATGCTAGACCATCTTTAATGGGCCTAAAACCCCTTATATTTATGATCGGAGGGAGTATAAGTTATAGTTCATACTTGTTTATAGGCATGGTTCTTATGCCTAGGTCGATGGCTGAAATGTCACCAAATCTTTGGGTTTATTTTGTTTTTTTTGGAACCATTATTATTGCGTAACATATTATATATCATAAAGATAAAATCTAAGACGACCCAACACTTCTTATAACATGAATTAATTAAAAAGAATAAATATGGACTTTTGGTTCCGAAAATCACAGAGGCACATCTCAAATTTAAGCCCCAAAACTCCAATCATTCCATGTAGGTAGGAGAGGAGTCTTCCAACTCCAGACGAAGACCTTGCTTGCTCCACTAATTTTGAAGCGAGTTCAAATTTTTATTATTTTTTGTTCGGTTATATAAATATTAGACCAACCTTTCATAGTTCAGTGCGGTATTCGACTTCATGATATAAACTCTTATTAATTAATGTCTATAAATATAAAATGTTAGAAGGCTTCACTTGCGGAAGTGGAACTGACTTCACTATAGTTTCGTAACTATAAAAGTTAAACAATAGAAAAGGACATTAAATCATGTAAATGACCTTCAATAAAATGAAGCAAACTAGTATCTAATTAGTGCAATAACAACTATTGTTAATTAGTCAATGCACAAACATGCACAAACTTTCACATAGAAGCTAGATCAAGTTTTTAGTGATAATGCTTAAAGATATTTATAAAAATAAGAATCAACAACAAAACCTTAATTGCTGTGGAACTAATTATTTCAAAGGTTATCTTATTTTATCAAAATCAAATAAAAACCTGGCATAGAAAGAAAGAAGACCATAAGGTTAACATTATCTTTTGAACTCTCTAAAACTAAAGAAGAAAAAAAAACTTACCATGATAGGCCTAAACTTTTGTTATTGAGAAACGTAAAAATTAATCATTCTTAGCCAACTGCTGATTTTTGCCAGAACCCTAATTTATAATCTCTTTTACTAGCATCATTATAGCCCTTCTATGCTTCTTGTTTAACCTGAAGCTACCATAATCAGCTCACAGGAAACAATGAGTTATTCTTGAAGGAGTTGTGCAAAGCTTGGAGAATGGCAACAAGTTAGTTTACATCTTTGTAAGTTTACATTTTTCATTTTTCTCATCTGATTAGTTGATCGAGGCATTATGTTTGATGTTCCATTTCATTTTCCTTCTCATCACCCTTTAAGTGATTTTGTGGATTGGTTTCTAGTGATTGATTTTCCAATTAACTTTATGTTTCAAATGTGTGTCTAATTTCTGCAAAACTCGTTTGGATCTCTATTACATAAGTGTGCACACAAGCTTTAAATTAATATTTACAGAAAGAAAAATTATATCTTTCAATGCTTTATAGTTGAGTGAGGTATTTGACTTTATGATACTGACTCTTATTGATTTATTTATTAATTAATATCTATAAATATAAAAAGGAGAGGGTTTTCCATATAACAATGACCTTTTATGAAATAAAGTAAACTAGTAACTTATTAGTGCAATAACAACTATTGTTCATTACTCAATATGCAAAACATGCACAAATCGTCCAGATAGAAGCTGGATAAAAATTTCACCAATAACGCTTAAGATCTTCAAAGAAACAAGAATCAAAAGCACAACCTTATTCTTTGTTGGATTAATTATTTCCAAAAGATTCTTGCTTTTTTTTCCTCAAAATCATACAAAAGTATATCATATAAAGAATGAAGACAATAAGGTTAACATTATCCGTTAAACTCTCCCAAAAAAAAATTGAAAAAACAACTTTACTAGACCTAAGCTTGGTTATTTTAACAAATGTAAAAAACCAATCAGTCTTAGCTAGCTTTACTGATTTCCATTAGAACCCTAATATGTAAGTTGTTTTAGTAGCTTCATTATAGCGCCACTGTGCTTCTTGTTGAGCTTGATCCTACCGCAACTGGCTTACAAGATACGTTGATTTATTCTTGAAGTTGTTGTGCAAATCTTGTAGAAGAGTAGCTCGCCAGTTGGTTTACAACTCTGAAAGTTTCCAATGGGGAAAATAATCCAATATTTTCTGTTTTATTATGACAAAAATGATTACATTATATAATGGTTACAAACTAAACCTCTAATCTATAGGAAACTATCACTATTAGGAAACTGCATAAAAGTTAGGATTTATACGTTATAGAAATATCCAAAAAAAAAAAGTATGTAAATATGGAAACTATCTAAATATAGTTCTCAATACTCCCCCTCAAGTTAGAGCATGAAGGTTGGCAATGCCCAACTTGCAAGCCAGTGGATGAAAAGAGGTGGGATGAAGTGCTTTAGTAAATATATCATCCGGTTGGACCGCGCTTCGAATGTAGATGGGAGAAATGAAACAATCTTGGAATGCATCTCGGACAAATTGGCAATCAATTTCAATATGCTTAGTCCGTTCTTGGAAGACTGGATTAGCCGCAATGTGAAAAGTGGCATGATTATCACAATATATCATAATAGGCTGAGTGATAGGAACGTAAAGATCCTAAACTAGACGAGATAAACATTTTAACTCACACAAAGTCATCGCTGTAGAGCGATATTTAGCCTCTGCAGAAGAACGAGACACAGTGTGTCGTTTCTTCGTTTTCCAAGAAATAGGAGATCCACCGAGGGAAATAAAATATCCCGTGACAAAACGACGAGTGATAGGACATGTAGCCTAATCTTAATCACAACATGCGGTCAATAACAAAGGAGATTGAGACTAAAGAAATATGCCACGACCAGGACTTCCTTTGAGATATCGAACAACAGGAATAGCAGCATCTCAATGAGTACAGCGTAGGGCGTGCATAAACTGAACGAATATGTGAACAACATAGGCGAGCTCAGGTCTAGGAAGAGTAAGGTAGATGAACTTGCCGATGAGACGACAATAGCACTCTGGCTTATCGAAGTAAGGACCAGTAGCCTTGGCGAACTAATAATTCGATTCAATGGGAATAGAGGCCGGTTTAACTCCCAATAAACCAGTCTCTGAGAGAATTTCCAAAGTGTACTTACGTTGGCAAAAATATAAACCTTAAGTATTTCGTGCAATTCCTATACCAAAAAAATATTTCAGGGGGCCCAAGTCCTTTATGTGGAAATAAGCACTCAAGGAGGCTTTGGACTTAGTAATAGAGGGAAGAGAATTCCTAGTAATTAATAAATCATCCACATAGATGAGGACGCATAAAAATACATTATTTCGGGAGTAAGTAATAAGAGAATAATCGGCATAGGACTGAGAAAAACCACACTTACTAAGAGCGGTAGTAAGCTTCGAAAACTAACATAGGGGTGCTTAACAGAGACCATACAAAGATTTCTGGAGTTTGCATACCCGGCCGGTGAGAGAAGAACGAACTCAAGGTAGGGGGTGCATATAGACTTCCTTCTATAAATCTCCATTGAGAAAGGCATTAGACGTCCATATGATGTATCGGCCAATTTCAAGCGGCGACAACAGATAGTAGAGTACGAATAGTAACCATCTTAGCAACAGGAGCAAAAGTTTCTATAAATTCAATGCCTTCTGTCTGTGTGTTCCCCAAAATCACCAAACGGGCTTAATACAGTTCAATTGTACTGTCTGCTTTATATTTGATGCGAAAAAACTATTTACTCCCAAGTGCACGTTTACCAGGAGGCAAGGTTGTCAAAGACTATATGCCATTTTGCACCAAGGCATTAATTTCTACGCGTATGGCGGTATGCCATTTTGGATTAGAAACAGCTTCAAAGTATTTGGTGGGTTCTATTTCCGTAGTAACAGATGCGAGAAAATGCTGATTAGGGGCACAAAAATTGTCATAATTCATGAAGTTTGTAAGAGGATAATGGGACGTACCTGAGAAATCCGTGGAGGAAGATGGAGCAGAAGAAGGGATATAGAAGACTTCCACATTGTATTACAGTCGAAATATTGGAACCGTGCTGGAATTGTTTTAAGTCGTATACTTTTTCTAGTGCCAAAAGAAGCAAGAGGCATGGTGGGTGGAGATGGACACTTTGTTGAAAATTCATGTGGGCTAAGGGGAGCTAGGCCAGATGCAGGCAAAAGGCCACTTGGAGAAGCAGGTGGGCTAGCTAGTGAAAGGAAGATACTCGTTGGACTTAGGCCGATTGTAGAAGGAGGCCTGTTCTGAGCAACAAGAAAAGTTGGATCAGTTGGGGAGGCTGGGCCGCGCAGAATTGGGCTAGAGGAAGGAAGCCTGTGAGGAGCTGGATCAACAAGGGCAGATCTCGGTTGGACTGGGCCACTGGGCTGGGCTATTTTAGCATCTGTGGCAGCTGAAAGTGGGCAAGCGACTGAAGCATTAGCTAGGCTGCGGGCTAGGCTGGTTGGTGGTTTTTTCTCAATTGGAGATGGGCCAGCAGCTGCAGGTGTTTGATCTGCTAGGGATAGGCTCTTTTTAGGCGGGTCTTGGTGCAAATAACTTAAAGTTTGTGCCCCAAAATTGTAAGAATGAGAAAAATCGAAGGAAGTTGCTACAGTATCTGAATAGTCTTTATAAGGGAACTTCGTTTCATCATACACTACAACTCTGGAAAGAATAAATTTCTTGCTTTGTAAATCATAAAATCGCCTTCTTTCTTGTTGTCGGGATAGCCGAGAAAAACATAAACTCGGCTACGAGCACGAAATTTGTGTTTGGGTAGATCATGATCATGGACATAAGCAAGACACCTGAAACTTTTGAAGCGAGAATAAGACGGCTTCTCGTTATATAACAATTCATAAGGCGTCTTTTCTTGTAACAAAGAGGAGAGGGTGCGATTCATAAGATATCCTACCGTTAAGATTCACTCCACCCAAAACTTTATGGGTAAGTTAGCTTGGAACCGCAAAGCCCGAGCAAAATTGAGACTATGACGATGCTTGCATTCTACTCGACTATTTTTTTTAGGTGTGCCAGCAATAGTGGTTTGGTGTATTATTCCAAGTGTGGAAAAATATGATTTTAAGCAAAGAAATTACGTGCCATTATCACTGCAAACTATTTTTACAGTTTTGTGAAACTTTGTTTTGACCATGGCAAAGTAGTCTTTTACATTAGTGGCTACATGGCTTTTTGCAGCAATTAAATAAATCCAAACTGCTCTAGAATAATCATCGAGAATAGTAAGAAAGTATGAACCACCAATAGTGGATGTGGTTTTGTAACGTCCCCATAGGTCACAGTAAATTAAATAAAAAATGGCTGATGTTTTATTAATACTTAAAGGAAAAAGAATCACGTGTTTGCTTAGCAGGTAAACAAATGTTGCAAGGAGTAGTAGAAGTAAAAAACAACACTAGAAAAAGAGAATAAATCTGGCAACGACAACAGTTTGTAGAAGTATATCCCATTCCTCTGCTCATCTATTCTAATAGGCCTTATCGAGGTACGGTCCTGTATCACATAAAATTCATCAGAGATAGTGATAAAACACTTCGAATCTCATGTTAGTTGAGCTAACGATATTTAATTACACTTGAGCTCAGGAATTAAAAACACACTCAGTAATGTTAGTCTCGGGGTTTAAAAAACCCATTCCTTCTTGTAGAGTAGGTACTTTAGCACCACTCGACAGTCTAACTGTATATGGTTGTGTGGTGTTTAAATTTTTTAAAAAATCTTTCCTACCAGTCATGTGATGAGAACAACCCGAATTTAAAATCCATAAATTTTTCATACCAGAGAGTGTATTAGTTTGTGTAGGAGTACGATTATTGAGCAAGCTCAACAAGTTTGACCATTGTTTTGAATAAAAATTTGCAAAGCTTCCAAATCTGTTGCTGCCATTTATGGAAGAAGTTCCAAATCTGTTCCTGCCATTTATGGAAGAAGGAGCTCCGCTACAGTCGCTGCTGTCTCCGTTCACTGCTACTGCCCATTTTCAGCCATTGTTCACTGCTGCCGTTCTGTGTCCAGAACCCACTAGTCTGATAGCAGGACGCCGTCCACGACCCGCACTCCCCCTGCCGCGTGGTGTCCTACCTGCTGTTTATCCTCTTTATCCGCCGTGGTAAGTTGTAGCGCGTCCATGGAAGCTTCCAGTTCGGCCTACTCCAGGTCAGGGCCACCATTCGGAGAAACCCACCAGAAGAAAGCGGCCTAGATGTTATGCCTTTCCCGGTGACAATGGCTGCATTACAGTTTTGAAGAAGAAGAAGAAAACGGCAGCAGCGCCACTGTACCGCCTGTTTTGGTGATAGCGAAGGCTGCTCCGTTGCCGCTGCAATCTTCCATTAGGGCCAAATTTTTATGTTGTACTTCTTCGCAAATTTGGGCAAGAATTATTCTCATTTTTGGCATTGGTTCCTGTTGAATCAGATGAGAGTCAATAGTACAATAAATGGTACCATTTAATCTCATTAAAATTGAAAATTTTTTTCTTCCTCTCTTTCGTTTATAATAACTGCTAACAAATCTATGTCTGCAGAAAATAGAAGTTGGATATAGTTATCTAACTCATCCCATAAGTATTTTAAATGCGAATAATACGCATGTATCGAATCTCTTCATTGTTTATAATTTGCTAATGCGGTTTTTAACTCATATTTTCGGATCCATTCCCAACTAAAAATCTTTTCTTCAAATCTGTCCACAATTCATCAGCTTGTTCAGAGTAGTTTGTGGAAGAACAGAGAGAAGGCTCGATAGTGTTTAAAATCGATGAATTCACTATGGTGTTTATTTCCCATCATTCTTCTTCTTTGTCTGTGTCACCTTCTGGGATAGGGATTGTTCCATTTATAAATTCCAATTTTTTCTTACGTAAAGCCAAGCATATGGCTTTTGTCCATTCGGCATAGTTGTTGTCTTTGTCGTTTTCCTTCAATTAGACCGTCATTATGATCAGTTCAGGGCCATCAGAGGATGCCAAAAAAGTAGGCATGTTTTTTTATTCTACGAATATAGCTTTCTTCTACCATGTCGTTTTTAACATTGCCAGCATCTTCCTTGTCGTAACTCATTATCAGAATTTAGACAAGGCTGGCTCTGATACCATGAAAGTTTCGAGTGGGGAAAACAATTCAATGTTTTCTTTTTTATTATGACCAAAATGATTATATTATATAATGGTTGCAAACTAAACCTCTAATCTATAGGAAACTATCACTATTAGGAAACTACATAAAAGTTGGGATTTATACGTTATAGAAATATCCAAATAAAGAAAGTATGTAAATATGGATACTATCTAAATATAGTTCCCAACAATCTCCGTAAGTTTACATTCTTTATTATTCTCATCTGATTGTTTGATTGAGGCTTTATGTTTAATTTTTCATTTCGTTTTCTTTTTCCTTCTCATCATCCTTTAAGAGGATTTGGGGGATTGATTTCTATTTATTTATTTATTAATTCACTTTATGATTGAAATGTGTTTTTTATTTCTTCAAAACCTATTTCGATCCCTATTATAAAAGTGTATGCAAAGGCTTTACATTAATTTTTGCACAAAGAAAAAACATATCTCTGAAAGCTTTATCTTTTTTATTTTCCTTTGTTCGGGACTAATTTTCTTTTGGTTTTATCAAATGCAAAGAAAAATAAATTTTCCCCCCAAAATCTGATTTACACATCAGTCAATTAATTTGTGTATGTGTAAGAACTTGATTTCCTAATTGAGGTCTTTGAAGATGTGGGTATTTTAATTTTTTAAAAGATTTTTTCAATTTTTTTTTATTATAAACACATGCCAGTTCTTTAGGATTTTTAATTGTTCTTTAAGATGAAATGCCCCTTTATGTTTAGGATGAATTGGCTTTCAAGCACCATCTAAGCATTCTTATACAAATAGAAGAAAAATTTACAGGGAGAGGGATAACGTGTTGGGATATATGCGAAAGAGAGTATGCTTTCATGTAATATTAGGATTATATTATGAATTTGATTATCATGACACACAATTTGCTTGGAGTAATAATACAAATATAAAGTAAGGGAATATAGACAAAGGAAAAGAATAACAAGAGAGAGAAAGTATAAGTCAATAATGAAGACTAATCTTATTAATTTTTTCTCATAATGTCTATTTATATGCTCAAGATATAACATATTGCAAAATCTTATAAGGATTTAACTAAATCAATGGAGATATCATGAATCTAACGAGGATTAGTATTCTAGTAGTTTAGTTATCTTCAAGGAACGTATTTAGAAATCCACCATGTATACATCAATTTTATAACCTCCTTAGATATCAATAATCTAAAGAATATGCCTCGTTAAAACCATCTTAGAGAAAAAATCTTGTGGGACAAAAACGTCTAGAGAAGGAAAAAGAGTATATTAAGTTTTATATAGTCCCCCTATTTAAAACATCATAAAACCAATATGTTGATATGTCTTAGTGAATAAATCTTCAGGATTATATATCACATTTGATCGAAATTATGGACATCAGTTTAACCTCATAAAGAAATAATGATGAAATTTATTTGTTATATTGTAAAGGTTGTAATTTTATCCTTAATGGATGCTTTATAAATATCTTGGAATTAATTGTCAATAATGATCACAAACATTCTCAGCAATCCACATAATAATTTATTTCTACAACATAGTTGATGGAGTGATTGTTGTATACATGATAATATCATCTGTTCAAATATTCATAGCTAGTTTGTCTTAAAATATGTCTTCTATGGATCATATTTTGTAACTTGTTTTTATCCATCTCATCAGTTGGATTGTGTTCATAATCCAAGATTATTTATCCTAGGAATATATTATAGGACAATAATAATATTATTTCGAAAGTCATATAAAGAGTAATTAGTGCACTAATGTACAGAGTTATATTACTTCAGAACCAATAAATATCCAGTACCTTCTCATATATAGACATGAAAGGATAAATGAACATCAAATGACAATTGAATAATGATGTTTAATATACTATATCCATGTAAAAAATTTAATGAATTGATAAGAAAATTCGACCTTCGGGATGTTCGATTTGTAGATCAAGACAAAATCTTGAAATACTTACTTAAAGTATGTGCTTGCGAATTATAAACTCTTCAGGAGAAATAATTCAAGTATTTCCTACTTTCTTTCAAGAACCTTTACAAAATAGAAGGTCGATCACGCTACAGGTATGATTTAACATTGATTGCTATGAAACTTATGTCCTAATGGGGCATCAACATAAATAGATGCATCTATAAATTCAATTTTGTAACTATTCTAGATTTAACAAATATATCAAAGAAATATGCAACTTTTAGCAAATAAATAATTTATAGAACTTTTAGTTCACGAATACTTGTATATTAGATCAAGATGCTTCAATACTGAACATGACATTTTATGATTCTAATTTTTTCTCCCTAATGTGGAGAACATTAAAAATAGATAAAGAATCATAACTGGCAAACATAAAAAATTCTGAGAGAACTTTCATGGCTTTATATTCGATCTTTTTTCACACATTTCTTTAAACTAAAATCACTAAGACAATGTGTTATGTTCTTCAGGAACAATTCACTTACACACTTCAGAAATGCCTATTTAGTGCTTCAAAGACTTCATATAAATTCTTAGATTTTAGTATGCTAATAACTATACTCAATCCACTAAAATGAATATTATTTCTTCCTATCAATATTACTAGGACTTTACGAAGAATCTTACAACTTATGACAAAAATTCAAACCAAGATCGCATCCTGAATATTAACTCAAATCCTTTTAGGACTGTAGTTTAGATGTATAAGTAGAGAATACATATACACTTCAAGTGTACTTAATACTTATCCGGACTTTTCATATTTTCTCATGCAAACTTTATATTTTATTTTCGAAAAATATATCTATAGTATTTGAATCTCGCGTCAGTAAACTTTAATTCAAGATCCTCATTCTATTAAATAACATGCACTTAAATATCGTCGATGTTTTGTGCTATTTTACAATTCCATCTATGACATGAGGCAATGAGATCTCACAGTTTTCAATTTCCTAAATAATGTCATGGAAAATTCTGCTAGAATTTTCATCTCCTCGACTGAATCATATATGACCCTTCTTAAACTATTACTCTAATACATATGCGAAGATTTTATTGGAACTAGTTTTCTTTAACACATTTTTCATTTATCTCAAAATCATAAGTAGTGGTAAATCATCCTTCGGGGTCATTAAGTAATCTGAGCATTATCTGTCGGATTTTCTTTTATTAAATAAAAATGTCGGGCTATTCACCTTTGAACTTCTGGTTCAAATTATTTTTATATGAGGATTAAAATGAGACAAATAATTTTTTTCTTTATTTGACTATACAATTTCTCCTCTCTCTAATATCCATCTTAAATACATTGTGATGGAGTAATACATTTGCATAGCGCATATTTAAATATTAGATGGAAAAAATATTTGGTTCATTACCATTGGACCAATTATAATGAGGAGAACTTAATAAAATACATGTTGGCGAAATACTAATAAGTACAACTTTAATACAAATATTGTAACATCATCAATATTATTAGGACAAATTGTGTTCAGAGGAGAATCTAAAATATGAGCTCATTATCAGAATTGCAAGATTGAGCTTGCCGGAAAACAATATATGTATGTGACCATATGTTGATGCATCGACTATATAATCTCCCGAAACACATTCCCTAAACTAAATATTGACAGTATAAAATTATTTTGCCTTGAAATATAGTAGTACGAATAAACTTTGTTTATTAGAAGCTTCTAGTTCCGTAAAAATATTGTCACAAGTTTTTATTACAATTCGTATTTTATGATCCAAGACGGTCCAACCTGTCATGCCAACATTTAACATTTTTGAAGTAGTAAACTTCATGTTTATAATGATGCGTTATCATTGGATCAACTTTAGCGAATTACAAAACTATATGTAGAGAAAATAGTAATTGATGTATTTCACATTTATTCTATGAGTCTGATATATGTATAGATTTCGTAAAATTCTGCCAATCAGTTGTCTCAATATATAAATATATTTTAATGATAAAATAATTTTATAACAATTGTAGGAAAATATTGATTGCATAATTATCTTGTGATCTTCTAGGTTAATTTATTCTTCTAAAGTCTTTAAATAATTAGTTCTTCAAGAACTTTCCAGTAACTAACTCTTTTGATGTCTTTAATAAGTAAGCTCTTCCAGAGATTTTGATTAAATATTCCTTCTAGATATCTTTTAGATCTCTAGCTCTTTTGGAGATTTTAAAATATTAGCTCTTCTGAAGTTTTATATTGAGTAGCTATTGGGGAGCTTTAATTTTAATTTATTAGTTCTCCTGAAGCTTTGTACAACCATTATATTCCCAATATATCTATTTTTCATCATTCTTAAACATCACAAGAAATCAAGGAGCATACACAATATGCAAAAATAAAATTTTATCACAAAGAAAAGTAAACTTCTTTCCACTAAATACTTGAGCTACTGGCTCTATATAAACATGCATAGACATGTTTAATTCTTTAAGACAAGATCCAGTATTAGTAACATAATATTAGGAGTAAATAAACTCCATTGCATAATATTAGGAGTAAATGTACTCCCTGTGTTTTTTTTTTTTTTTTTCTAAAGGATGCTTACTAAAAATTTTGTTTCACGTACTCTAGTTATGTGACAAACTTCTTTTCATATTACATCAATAGTATTTAACTTACTTTCATATGGCATCAATAATATTTCTTTGGGATTATAAATTCTCTTTTCCTTTCTCATTAATAATTCTTATCATTTTTTGTGATAATATATATACTATGTTTAATGAGTCATAATAAATATCACCACGACTATAACAAATTATAATAACGAGTATAACCTATTTCAGGAATAAAATTTCTAACTACATTCACTTCAGGGAATCATATATAATTAGTAGGAAGAATTTCATCATATTCTTCCATCTATAACAACTCAATCTTTTACTAATCATGTAGTCAGTATAACTATGAGGTATTTTTATCTCTATTTTGCTACTGCAGGAGCATATTTGAGATATGAGAAAGGAAATATATTTTCTCTTGATTATTTTCTCAAGGATCTAGATTTGAAAAAATCTTGTATACGGATAATTCAAAATATTATAAAATAAAGTAGCCATAAATATAATCAACATAATTGGTATGACATAATAACCATCTTCTGGTAATTGTGCCACTCTTTTATGTTCTTAAAATCTTTCGAAATAAATTATTTAACTTTCAAGGCTACATAAGCTTAATGAGGAAGAAATCTTTATATCGTGATTTCTCTTTAATTGTGTCTTCAAGACCCATTATCTGTAAATAAATTTCTACAAGAAGAATCCATGATAAAAGATCTAATCTTTTTCATAATGTCATAATTAATATTAAACATTAAATATTATAACCAAGAAAGATAAGATTTTCTTACCTTTAAGTTGCAAAAATCTTTTAGGGATTTATTTTACAAAATATTAATCATGTTGCATATCCTTTTTCGTGGCTTGATGATGATTTCTAAATGGGCAAACTCATCAAACAAATTTTCATCTTTGTTGGGAAGGTTCATGTGGCCTACGTATAGGTCCTTCATGTGGCAAATTGTGCAATTATGGAGCTTGCTCACAGATTCTTTGAGAAATTATGCAATCATGCTAATAACGTATTATGGATTTGATTATTGCGACACACAATTTGCTTGGAGTAATACTACAAGTATAAGGTATGAGAATATGGAGAAAGGAAAGGAATAACAAGAGGGAGAAAGTGTAACTCAATGATGATGATCAATCATTAATGTCTTCTCATTAAGCCTATTTATAAGATCAATATACAAGGGATTGCAGAATCTTATAAGAATTTAACTAAATAAATAAGGCATCATGAATCTAACTAGGATTAGCATTCTGGTAGTTCAGTTCTCTTTATTGAACGTATTACCTGACATCCCTAACTACCTCCCTCGGTTCCACTGGGAAGTGAGTATGATATCTACCTACATCCCGGCAGTTCGTCCATCAAGATACTAGAAATTTCTTTAAAGGTCCACAAATAAGCCGGTTATTACAAAATAGCATAATGTCGTACCACGAGCCCGCGAGCTCAAGAGGGTAACTTACGGGCCTAGCAGCATCGACTGGCCTTACTTGGGAACCATCCTCACTATGCCAAAATGGATATTGTAAGTTGACCATGTACTTAGGCCCATTCTTATATGCCATAAATACAATTCATATGTATCCCATGTGGGACAGAGGTTTCACATTCACCTCTTTAGGCCCTAGCATACTTGCTAGGCGCCCCCAAGCTTAACCTAGGACCAGACTTGGGGTGAAAGATTCTAGAGGTTGCTCCCATCGTCTGTGCATGGTATAGCACATGGTTTCTACCCGTCCGGCCGGTGGCGTGTTCTGATACCATAATGTCACGCCCCGAGCCCGCTAGCTCAAGAGCGCAACTCATAAGCCTGGAAGCACCCACGGGCTCTACTTAGCAACCATCCTCACTATGCCAAAATGGATACCCCAAGGTGACCAAAGGTTCTTAGGCCCACACTTATATACCATACATACAATTCATACCTATGCCATATGGAATTAGGGTTTCACATGTTCGGTCATCCACCAAGTATATATTAATTTTATAATAGATTATCAGTAAAATGAATTATTTTTTAACTCGATATTTTGTTTTTATGCACATTTATTTACATAACATCCAAATATCTTAATAAGTAGATATCTACATGATCGGTCGAACTTCAGAGTAAGGTGCAAACAATTGTCATTTAAAATTAGTACTTCTAATATTTTGCAAATTTTTTTGCTATCAAACTATAATACTATTTATTTAATTCTTAAATAATTTCAACCTACTAGATATATATGTTTTAAATTAAAACACAATCTTTATTTGGTGATTGCTTTATGTTAATCCTAGTGAAATTAAGCTTAAAACAGAACAAATAACTCATTTTATACTTATTTGGATTTGTAGAGATGAAATTAGAAGAAAAAAGAAGCTGAAGGACAAAAAAGTAATTAAAGGAAGAAGGTATATTGGTTCGTTGCCTGAAACTTCTTACAGATCTAACACTTGCAGTCACGATATTGTGTAACAAAAATGGTCGATCTGGTGTCAGGTTGGTGCAAAAGCGAAAAAAAGTCATTCAGAAAGGTTTCTTGTCCAAAGAACTAGCAGCAGCCCAAAACTGGTTCGAAGCACCGTAGCTTGAAATGGGTGAAAAAATGTCAGGGGCGGGAGCCTCATTTCAGCGAGAAGAAACTTGCACTTGTTTCTTTAAGGTTGGCATCGGGTGGAGCAATTAGGCAGCATACATTTCTTTCTTAATTTTTTTAAAATTTTAAATATTTTCTTATTTGCAATTTCGGGCTTCTACTTTTGATCCTTATGCCCTTTTTAACATTTTTTTTTCTTTTAATTTAGATTTTTGCTTCCCTCTAATAAACCTTTATAAATAAAAAAGATCACACGTCTATTAGGGCAGGGTTGTTTTAGAGTACCTTAGGTTAGTTTTTAGTTTAGATTAGGTTTGTGTGTCTAGAGTAATTTTTCTTTGATCATAGATTTTAGTTGTTTGTTTTTTTAATTTTCAAGACAAAAGGTTGGAGCTTTATTTTTTGCATCGAAGTCTCTTTTCGATTAATCTATTAATGAATATTTTGTTCGATTCACGAATGTAATAACTTTTTTCTTTACATTGAATATGTTTATTACTTTCAATTTTCAATATATGTTATTATTAGTGAAAAAGGATTATATTAAAATGATCTCATGGAATTGAAATTGTTAACTTTTAGTGTGTATTTTGTGCCACAAAATTGGGGTATTGATTTAGAATTCACTACAGAAAAGAGCCTTTTGCCGACGGTCAATCCTGTCGATGAACCATCAGTACCACTTTATTATCGAAGGTATTTCGACAAAACTTTGTCTGTCGGGCACTCCACTTCAGTAACAAAAAGTACCGATCGTGCTCTATCGGTAATTGCAGTTTTCGACGACTTTTCCTACAGGGCTTTAGTTTCCCAATGGTTTGTCAGTAGCCGACGCTTATTTTTTGTCGGACTCTGATACCAATAGTGCTTTCGATGGTTCTTCCCCACTATCGCTAAGTTGAACCGACGAGAGTACCGATGACACTTACCAATGGCTCTTTCTGTGGGTTTTCAATTTTATGAAAATTTTTTTTGCTACAGAGAGGCTGTCGGTATCCGTTCTATAAGTTTTTTTTAATATAATTTTTAAAACTGACCCAAAGCTCCCTAAAATACTAAGAAGATCCAACAAAAATATTATATACTCATAAACTCATCCATAATCAGTATCTATTCATAAATATTAAACGCATAAACATATCTATGAGATAAAATATCCATGAAGTATAAAATGTACAAGTATCACTGATCCTTAGGATCTCTAACATCACTATAGATCCAGAGAGGAGAGGGGGGGGGCGGGGGGGAGGGGGGAAGGATCATCAGTGCTGGTGTTCGGGGCATAAATAGAGGGGGTAGGGGGAGTAGAGGAAGATACCCTTGCCACATATGAAGTCCCCACAGCTACTGTCGTCGATGAAGATGTCGATAGAACGACAACCATAGCAGCTCTCACGATTTCCATCATCGGTGGAATCGAGGTGAACGATAAGTGGCTCTACTCGGTAAACTGTCTCATGTGCTCATTGAAGGCATCGTAAACGCTGGAAATAGTAGTCTCAACCCGTCTCATGAACCTTTTTTACACTTTGCACATGGACGTCTCATCTCTTTTTTACTTCCGTTATTCATTTCAAGACAATGTGAAATATAAACATTAACCCCATTAATGAATTCATTTGTAAGACCCTTAACACCAGGCACGAGTCATTCTATTTACATTTAACTACGATCTGGTACATTTTCCATTGATTCTAAGAATAATTAGGGGAAAGAATTGTTAGTTCCATAACTTCTAAGTTACGATTAGAAAGTTTAAATTTTAGACGTACTTAAAAGTCTTATATAATCTTATAATCTTAACAAGGAGATATAACTTATAAAAATTTATAATATTTTAGATAAGAGTTTTTGTTTTTATGGTTTATAAGATTTAAAAGATTTAAAAACTTTGAACTTCTTTTGTTTAAAATTTTACGTTTAGTCATGTTATAAAAAATTAAGTTTTTTATAACATTGAAAAATTTTGGCAGAGTTTCCTATGTATTTAGATATTTTCCATGCACATAGGCTACTCAAACAAGCAACACACACAAAACCAAACAAAAAAAATCAAGAGTAAGGGCTCCCCTTTAAGGCTTTAAAGAGTCAGTGCTCTCTCGTAAAACTTTAAAGAGCCAGGGCTTCCCCGTAAACTTTTAAAGAGTCATGCTCCCCCGTGAAACTTTAAGGAGTCAGGGGTCCCCTGTAGAACAAAATTTAAAGTAATTAAAAACATACCTCTAACGTGTAGACGATGTACAATATGTCCCTGTAATCTTTACGAACAAAACTCTAAGAAAAAAGAGAATAATATTAAATTTTAATTTTAAACTACTTAACTTGTGTTAGCTTATGTAAATTTCACAAGAAAGGCCACTAAAAAAGTAGAACTATATCCAATGATAAAAAAGTTTAACTTTTTTCAAACTAAAAACCAATCCAAATAAACCCTAAACCGTATGATTTATTTACATCGGACAATTAATAAACTCTTTTTCATGTTTTGCAGGTGAAAGGAATGGTGTTCCAATTGGAACCAACGTAAAACCTTTTTCTTTTTTAATTTTCTTTCTTATATTAGAGAAAGGATGTAGTTTTCGAACTAAAATTTTTTATTTCGTGCCTATTATGAATTAAGTTTTTTAATTTGCAATATATTTATCTTACATGCTGGTTGTATATTGTTCCCTGGGCATTCGGAAATTATTGAATTATACCATGAAAACATACACTGTTCCACTCATTTATATCACAGAGAATGGTTAATTACATTGAATCTTCATTCTATTGCCTCTTAACAAAAAGTAACCTTTGCAAAGTTAAATTGACCATTTATTTCATTTAGCTTTTTTAACTAACAAATGATTACTTTCTTTCTTTCGAATTTGTGTTAGCTCTTGATAAGATTTGTTTGTGTTTTTAAGTTAGCTTAATCCAATGAGATTATTTTTGTGGTATGTACTGTTGAATTTCTGGGAAACCACTGTTTTCTTTACATATAATTAAGTTCTCTTTAGTTTCTTTATTGATCCCATTTGCGACATCTTTAATACAAATGTTTGATTTTATATTCTATATTCTCCACCTTTGTATTAGGTATTTTTGGGCAAACGATCTTGGAATTGTTTCTACCGTGAAGTTTAATTTATGTCTTTTCTTTTTGCTGAAAAATTTTCAATGAGGCATTTCAGTTTACCTATTGTCTTTTGATACAACTCCAACAATGGCGATGGCCAAGCTCCAACTGCGGCAAATCAACAAAAACTGGAATAAGAAGAAATTAATAATAATAATAATAAGAATAAAGAAGAAAAAGAATAGTCGTCGGTAATAGGGAGAGAGAGAGAGAGTATTACCTGTGGCGGCAGTGGTAATGGTTGGCCTCACTTGAAGGCGTCGTTAACGATGGCAGTATGGCAGGAGGGGTGATATGGGGAGGTAAATCGACTGTCTTTTGTGGAGGTGATTTGGGAAACAAGAGAAAGGTTTGCGTGATTTCTATATCTACTAATTTATTACCGACGGAATTCCAACCGTAAATTCTATCAGTAGTAATTTTCAATAGTTACCGACTGTTAGGCCGTCAGTAACACCGTAGGAAACTAACATATATCACCGACAACATAAAGATTGCGTCATTACTACTGTCTGTAAATTATTTCAGTTGCGGACAAAGAAAGACACCGTTTTCAAAATTGTTGGTACTATACTTAACGGACGGTAATTTTGATCGGTAATAAGCTGTCCTTTTTTGGCACCCGTTTCTCTCCCTTTTTTTTTTTGTCTAAAATTGTAAGAACCCATGAAATTCCTTTGGCCGTCGGTTTCCGTCGGTGATTACCAATGGCTTACTTGTCTGTTGGTAACCATCGTCGGTAAATTGCTATTTTTTAATAGTAATTAGAGCTTTCTCCGATTCAATGAATTCCACAAATTCAATTCAATATGAATAACTAATAATTCAAATTATAATTCTACAAGATTTTCACATTCATCATTTTTTTTTAATAATTTGAGCGAATCATGCTTATTTCTCTTAAGATTTGTTCAAACTACGAATATATTCTAGAGATTTTGTTAAACTACATTTTCCCTCCTTAAGTAACAAACGTCTAACAAATTAATCCATATCTCAATCCATAAGGGAATAATCTTCCCTTTAGCAATAATAAATATATTGACACCTAAAATTCTCTTAGTTTATTAATTAAGGTGTTTAAATAATTAGCTAATAAAACTTATTACCCACTATCAAATTCAGAGAAATAAAAAGGACTGAACTGTAATTATCTATGAAAAACAATCATAATTTTCTTTTGAAAAAAATAATCACAAATTTAGTATCCTGCTGTAAGAAAGTTCTTATCTATTGAATTTCTCTGATCACTAACTGTAATAAAGAAGGTTAGAATATAACAATATTTTCACAAAATTATAAATATGTTGAACAACATTTAATATATAAAAACTAATGGAAAAGGTCTATTGAACTATGACTGATTAGTTAGGATTATTTGTAATACGATTGAAGAACTTTTTAAACGGTCAAAATATTTATTTATTAGGTAATATAAATTTTGTTTGAGAAAAAGGAGTCATGTTTGTTGGTTAAAGGGGGAAAAATATAGTTTGATAAAATTTCAATGACCTATGTGTAGTTTAACAAGCCTTAGGAATGGTAACTGTAACACTATATTTTATATACATATTAAAAAATTTTACATTCTCTTCCGTACATACATACATACATTGTGCACCTTCACACACCCACTCATACTCTCTCTTTCTCTCTCTCTCTCACACACACACACACACTTTATCTCTCTTTTTCTCTCTCACAAACACACATACATATTCCCTCTCCCTCTCTCACTCACACATTCTCTCTCTCTCACACACACACACACATACACACATTTTCTAACACTCTACTACACACTTTCTCTCACTCTCTTTCTCTTCACAAACTAACATAGATTTTCCTTCTCACACATTCACACATATATATTTTATTACTCACACATAATTTCTCTCTCTTATACACACACACTTTCTCCCTCCCTCTCTCTCACACACACACACACACATGGAAGCACACATTCTTTCTCACTTTCTCACGAACACATATACTTTCTCTCTCACATACAATGTTTCTTACACATTCACACATACTTTCTCTTACACACTCATTTTTCTCTCTCACTCTTACATATATACACACATATTGAGTAAAGATATGTTTGCATTTTGAATTCTAATTCTAAAATTTTTTTGTTGTTCCAAAAAAATGAATTAGAATTGGAGATGAATATCACACAAACTCTATAGATTTTCCAATCAGAGTAATTAGAATTAGAACTTTTATTGTATAGAATTTCAATTCCATTCAAATTCTACGGACCAAAACAAAGAATTGAAATGAATTTCAATTCTAAAACTACCTAGGGAAAAAATCAATTCTATCACTACCTTTAAAATTAAACAAAAAATAAAAGGATGTTCCAATTACTATTACAATAACTCCAATACCCCAGTCCCATCGCATGTCCAACACAACACAAATGTAAAGGGGAAACAAGAGTGTATGAATAACAAAAGAATTAAAATGCATATGTACATGCAGCTCAATTATAGAATTTCCTTTGTTGATGAAATTAAAAGCATAATTCAAAACTTCACTAATTTCTATCATCAGATAAATTGTCCATGTATAGATTGAAGAAAAAAAGGACAAAAGTAAGCCTCATGTTTGACAAATGGAAAATGGAAGCAAAACCTAATAAAGCAGTGATAATAGGTTCCTTCTGTGAAGGTGTGGAGAGGGGCTTTCAAAATGCTGGAGAACTTTTTTTGGTCTTCGTAAGTACTCTTTCTTAATTCTCTCCAATTTCCCATCTCTGATTTTACTAATTTAGAGGTTCAATTATCCATCATTCTTCATCTGTTGTTGCTGATTGGAATGTTTAATTAGTTTCTATTTGTGTTAAAATGTTGTTGTAAATTATAGCTATTTGGTTAAGATATTTAGTTAAGATATATTTTACAACTATGGTAGATATCTTTAGGATGATATTCTGTAACTACTTCCTATTCTAGGAAGTCATCTAGTGTAAAAATTTGTGATTTAAAGAATGAAGGACACAGAAAATTGAGGAAAAATTTTTGCCACTAAAAACTTAATGTATCATAGCTGTGACAGAAAGGAATTTTTCTACGTCTCCTCCACATAAATAAAAAGATTATGAGAAAACAATATTAGGATACAAGGCAGTAAACCTTCATACTTCCACCAATTTTTGTTGACATCAGAATAACACATTATGGATGAAAAATGATCATATTCAATAGGTAGCCTATCATCTGGCATCTTCGGATAGTTCGCACTTGATCCTTATACACATGTAGCTTAAGGAAGATAATTATGATGAATAGGTAAATGCGATGCATTTAGCATTGCAAGCAAAGAAAAAACTTGGCTTTGTGGAAGGTTTCATTCCAAAGCCAAAAGTCAATACTATTGAAGAAGAAGAATGGTGGACCATCAGCACAATGGTGGGTTCATGGATTTTAAGTACGATCGAACCTAACCTAAGAACTACTATGTCTTACGCAGAAAGATGTGATGAGCTTCAGACAGATTTGAAAGAATGATTTATGCCAGGTGATGCAATAAGAAAACACAAACTCAAGATAGCTTTGCTCAATTACAAGCAATCCAGTATGTCTGTTTCAGCCTATTATTCTATATCAAAGAAAATATGGGATAAGTTAATCAATTACCATCAATTACCTGACTGTACATGTGGGATGATTAATGAATTAATTATGCAAAGAGAAGAGGATAAAGTACATTAGTTTCTTATAGGATTAGATGATGCAATGTTTGGTACTCTTCCATCAAACATTTTGCAAATGGAACCAATTCCAAATATTAAGAAAGTCTATGTTATAATAATCAAAGAAGAAGCTCATAGAAAATTGATAAGAACTGCATAAATTGGGCAAGAAGCTGTTGTTTTTTCAGCTCCAAAATCAAACATAGTACATTGCACCTACTGCTTTAAGTAAAGACACGAAGCAAAGAATTATTACCTCTTGGTGGGATATTCGGAACGGTTATTGCCAGATCGGGGCTACGGTAAGATAGCTCGCCAAGGAAGAGGAAGACAGAACAGAGGATGAGGACGCGGTGGCAGAGTAGGTTTTTTGCCGCAGAATGCCTGGCTCTTCTCCAGCGATACTCTGGCTGGGCAGCCACTGCAACTATCCAACAAACGACTGTGTCGAGCTATTCTGGATGTGGAGCACGCGGCAAAGTTGGAGAACCAAGCAGCACGGATAAACGAGAAAGAGTCGCCGACGCTACTGTTGAGGGCAGATCTTCTGTCGGAATACCGAGTCTCACACCAATGCAATGGAATTCGTTCATCAAGTTAGTAAACAGCCAACAGAAGGATTCACCATCAGAATATGACACCCTCTCTGGTAAGATTGAAAAAGAATGGATTTTAGACTATAGTTGCTCACACCACATGACAGGCAGAAGGGATTTTCTGTCAAATCTTAGACCTTCTCCTTATACTATTACTCTTCCAAATAGGTTTAAAACTAATGGAGAAAATTTGGGTTCTATTTGTTTGCATTTCAAGTTAAATGTTGACAATGTGCTTTTTATAACAAAACTCCGATATAATCTTTTATCTCTCTCTCGACTCTGTAAAGCGAATAACTGTGCGGTCATAATTAATGACAGTGTGTTAATCTTACAGGACCGTATCTCGGGGATGCAGAATGGAGCGGGTGAAGATGGAAATGGAATATAGTACTTTAGACGTTTACCTAAACTGTCAAATTTTGCATATTCTGCATAACTATCTAATATGGGTACTTTACGGCATAATCCACTGGGACATCCTTCTAAATTTGTTATTAAGAAATTTCTTGGACAGACTTTTACATTTGATTCACTGGATAATTGTTCGATTTGTTTGTGTGCTAAGCAAACACGAGAACCCTTTCCTGTTAGTTTAAATAATGCAACTGCTTCATTTGATTTAATACATTTTGATCTCTGGGGACCTTATAAAATTCCTTTATCTTGTGGTGCGAAAATTTTCTTTTACTGTACAGATGACTATTCAAGATGTGTTTTAATTTTTTGGCTCACAAAAAAAAGAGAGATAGCACAAACACTAAAACATTTTTTTGTTATGGTTCAAACACAGCTTCATGAACATGTTAAAATCGTGCGTATAGATAATGGGATAGGGTTCACTTATTTGAAACAATATTTTTTGGAAAACGGTATGCTTCATCAAACTTCTATGATAAATACACCCCACCAAAATGGCTGTATAGAGTATAAGCATCATCATATTCTTAATGTGGCCCGTGCTTTGCTCTTCTAGGCAAATCTTCCAATTGAATTTTGGGGAGAAAGTATACTCACTGGTGGATATTTGATTAATCGTATTCCTTTGTTTGTGTTGAAAGGAAAAACACCATTTGAACTTTTATTGAATAAGGTTCCATCTAATTCTCATATAAAATATTTCGGGTGTTTGGCATATGTGCACAATCACGGGGTACCTGAAGACAAGTTTAGATCTCGGGGGTGGCAGTAGGTATTTTTAGGATATCTGTATTGAAAAAAAGGGTGGATTTTTTTTTATGTGCAGACTCATGAATTTATTACCTCTCGGGATGTGGTATTTGCTGAAAATAAATTACCTTTTTTTTTATTAGAGTCTTAGATTGTTTTGTCTCTTGAAAATAAATTAATTTGTGATTTTGGTGAGAGTTCGGGGGAGTAGTCCAGCATTGAGGGAATTCGGACCAACCCAGAAGCTTCCAACAAGCACAGCCCAGCAGACTTTAGTCCAGAAGTTTCATATGGCGCGGTCCAGCAGTCACGACTTGGCGCGGCCCTATAGCATTGTAACCCGTCCAATTCCTCAGCCCAGTAGCCCCAAATTAGAGTGGACCAGTAGCTGTTTTACCCCTCTAATTCCACAGCTAGGTCGCACATGTCCAGTTCTTCTCGGCTAGCTGACGAAGCCTAGCCCGGAGGAAGCCAACAAACAAAGTAGAGTGAGTAGCCTGGTGTGTCCTCTGGGCCCACATATGGTTCCTGCTATTAGACAAGCCCAAGAAAACTTAATTGGTCAAGCCAAATATTTATTCAAGTGATGGAGTCCGATTTTTAGCAGCGCACATGGAAGAAATATTGGATAGTTTTAATCATGCAAATGAAAATAAGGATAATATGACTTCAAGCTCTTCTTGAGGTTCAGCTGACTCCTCAGGAAATGAACAACCAATAGAAAATAATATTGAACCATTAAATCTTCGTCGAAGTAACAGGCCACATTGACCTCCTTGAAAATTGAAGGACTACATTTCTCATACGGTTTGGTGTCACCCTAGTATATCTCTCTCTTCTGCTTCACCTTCTTCTTCTGGTCCCAAATGTACCTCCTTGTATCCATTAACCCATTATGTTTCTGATGACAAATTTTCGCTTTCACATCGGAGTTTTGTAGCAGCTGTCAATGTAGGTGTAAAACCCACTAAATATTCTGAAGCAGCTTCTGTACCGGAATGGCGTCTTCCTATGAAGGAAGAGATAGATGCTCTTGAGAAAAATAACACCTAGACTATCACGAAGCTACCTCTCGGGAAACGAGCACTTGGTAGCAAATGGGTTTACAAAATTAAGTATAAATCTAATGGCACTATAGAAATGTACAAGGCTCGTTTGGTAGTACTCGGGAAAACTCAATAGGAGGGAATTGATTTCACTGAGACATTTTCTCTGGTCGCAAAAATGGTGACTGTACGAACGTTGGTTTCCGTAGCAACTGCCAGAAATTGGAAAGTTCATCAAATGGACACACGCAACTCCTTTCTACATGGAGATCTGACCGAGGAAGTTTATATGAAACTTCTGCCCAGATTTCGTGCTTCAGACCCAAATTAGGTTTGTCGGCTAAATATATGGGCTCCGTCAAGGACCTCGATACTGGTTCTCTAAACTTGCAAATTCTCTTCATCTGTATGGATTTGTGCAATGATATGTAGATTATTCACTCTTTACTTTTAGAAAAAATAATATTTTTCTCTGCATCCAAATTTATGTTGATGACCTGTTAATCTCTTGTAATAATGCAGCCTATATCAATAAATTTAAATTCTACATAGGATCGTGTTTTCATATAAAAGACCAGGGTCATCTCAAATATTTTTTAGGCATTGAAATTACCTGTAGTCAAGTAGGTTTTTATCTTAGTGAATGTAAATATGCTTTAGAAAAATTATATCTAAAGTAGGAATGCTTGGTTTTACACCTGTTTCTACGCCATTGGAGTGAAATCTTCAGTTGGCTAAAGTTTCTGGAGATTTTTATGCTTACCCAGACTGATATCGTCTACTTGTTAGAAAATTGATTTATTTGTCTATCACTCGTCCAGACCTTTGCCTATTCTGTACATAACCTGGCTCAGTTTATGTAGAACCCTCACAAGGAACATTGGGATACACCTCTTTGTCATTTGTTTTCTTAAAGGGACACCAGGCCAGGGAATTCTACTTCGGACTAATGCACCTCTTCGATTACTTGCTTATTACGATTCTAACTAGGCTAGTTGCCCGATTACCCAACTTCCCATTATTGGATATTTTATCTCCCTTGGTCATTCACCTATTTTTTGGAAGATAAAGAAACAACATACAGTTTCTTCTCTTTCACTAAAGCCAAATGCCGGTCTATGGCGATGACATTATGCAAAGTAAAGTAGCTCCATCAACTTCTCCTTTATCTTCAAGTTCTAGTGCAACGCCCCATAGTACTTCATTGTAATAGTCAAGGACTATTTATATTGCAGCTAATTGTGTCTTCCATGAACGTACTAACCACATTGAGATAGACTATCACTTTGTCCGTGATATATTTCTAGCATGTCTTATCACTCTTGTTTACATTCTGAGTGCTTCACAACCTATAGACCTTCTCACAAAAGCCCTACACCTACCATAATTCTGCAAGTTGTCTTCCAAGTTGGGCATTTGTAATCTTCAAGCTCCAACTTGAGGGACAGTGGTAAAATGTTGTAGATTATAGCTATTTTGTTAAGATATATTTTACAACTATGGTAGATATCTTTAGGACGATATTCTGTAACTACTTCCTGATTTTTGTAGGAAGTCATCTACTATAAATATTTGTGATTCAAACAATGAAGGACACAGAAAATTCAGGAAAAAGTTTTCCCACTGAAAAGCATAAGTTTGTTAATGCTTTATAATAGAATTCAATTATGTTAATTATCAAATTAAATGTGTTTCTAATTTCTGAATTAATTAAAAGATTTGCCTTTTTTTTGGGTGAATAAAAGATTTCCCTTTTGGAACCCTCACAATTGTGTTGATTAATGCTTTTTAATATACTTTGATTAGCTACCAAATATGTTTCTACTTATTTCCTGAAACATTTCTCCATTTTGGATCACCCCATTTTTCTTGAACTATTTCCTTCACCCAAAAAAAAAAAAAAAAAAGAGAGAACCTTCAAATTGTTTTTCTATTTTCATCTTATTTTTCATGAATTTTACGACAGGAACGCAAGTAGCAATTTTCATAAATAATTTGTTCACGAGTCAATTAAAACACAACGGGCTTTTTCTATATTTTTTTATTTATTGATGGATGTGCCTCTTATGGGTGTATTTGCTTGTAATGATTATTTTATCATTGCTAGTAAAGTATCATAGTTAGTGTAGAGATGAAATACATTAATGAGTAAACAATACATAGGAAATGGAATTAATCTAACGTCGCTATAATTTGGCAACAAGTCAAATTTTTACCGCAGAATGAAATGTATTACACAATTTCTTAGGAAAAAGTTGACTAAATCTTTACGGATTACGTAAATATCACAAAAGGGAGAAATATGAGAAAGAAGAAACTGCAGTAAAGTATGCTCATTTAGTACAAATTTGTAATACAAGAAAATTATTAGTTCATGTCAAGTACGTTTATGAAGTAGAATCTACATTATGAAGTTCAATTTTTTTTTCTATTAAGTTTTTAAGTAGAAAAGAATTTGGCAAGCATTCTCCATTTTATTAATAAATTTAATAGAAAATAGAAGGACACTGCTAATCAAAAGGAAAAAACAAAGAAAATATAAAATACAAGAAAAGAAAAAGGAAAAAAAAGCCTGAAGAAATTATAGCATCAAGTTAGCGAAGACCCTTTAGCTTGGCAGGATGTATTTAAGAGGATTGAAATCAGATGATAATATGAGTATCACAAGAAATGTTAGCTAAACCTTCAGCAATTGTATTTGCTTTACAGTAAATACGTTGACATATATATATATATAGCAAGTGTGATTCAAGATTACCGAAGATGTGTCAGAAGATGCTATCAAGCCTCATCTCATTAAAGAAACTAATAAGATTTTGAAAAAATGAAAACTCTCTCCTAGTGAAACGCTAGGCAATCATCCTTAGTATAGCTTGCAACAAAGTTGCAATGGAAGTTGGTGTGCCAAATTTTTTTTTTCATTCCACAATCGTCTCGAATCATCTATAGCACTTTGTGTACCACTTTGTACCACAAAGTAGTACAAAGAGTTGTGCACAAAGTAATACAGACGATCCTAAGTATTCCACGATGAAGATAGATGGGTTTTTAATTTTGATTCCCCCTCCCCCCACTCTTGGGCTTGTTTGCGGAATTTAGTGTGAAAAAGGAAAAAAACTTTTCCTAAGAAAAGTTTACCCCTTAATTTGTAGCTAAAGGAAATATTATGAATAATAAACTAAAACTAGGAAAAACTCTAACGAAAAGTTCAGTTGAAATTGAGGAAAAATGTCTTCCTCATATTTTTGTGAGAAGATGCAAAGTTGAAAGAAAACGCATGATAAGATACTTTTTCAAAGAATTTTTTAAAAAATAAAAAATATGATTTTAATATCACTTGTTATATTTTTCCTAGTTTCTTTAGATGAAAGTAAGGCACAAAATGATCAACGTTTTTTCTCTTTCCCTAAAACAATAAATGCCTATTCTTATTATTATTATTATTATTATTATTATTATTATTATTATTATTATTATTATTTTTGCTTTTCTCCCTTTTCCCCTCTTTTTTGGCCTTTCTTTTTGTTTTTCTCCCCATTACTTTTTCCTCTTGTTATTCTCCAACTTACTTATATTTTCTAATTAACATAAAAACTATATAATTAAAATTCTTTGCATCCCTGATAATTTTCTTTCATTTAAATTCTTTTATACTCATCTTTTTTATTCAAATAAAGAAACAAGTGTTCTTTTAATCTCTTTATTTTATGATAGATTTATGAGTTAGTTAATAACAAAGTGCATATTGGAGAAAAAGTTGACGATGAAGAGAAAATTGAATATTTTTTCGAAGTTATTATTTAACTTCAAATATTTTTCTAATATTCTAGTCATTGAGGAGACTTAGAGAAGAAAAGGATGAAGAAAAAAAAAGAAAAAGAAAAAAGTGTACATGAATACAAGAATAAGGTAAGAATAATATTATTTCTCCAATATGAATCATTAATGTCGGTAGTGTGGTGGTAAAATTATTTGTCGGGCCAATAATATTTTTTTTGGTTATTTTACTTTTCCATTTCCAACCCAAAATCCACAAACTTAACAAGAAAAAACTCTATTTCCTTTGTATAAATTTATTTTAAAATTTTTAATTTTCTTTACTTTACTTTAAGGTTGGAGAGAGCTATCTTCGTCATGTACATGGTTTTGATGTTAGTGTTGCCGTTGATCTTGCCAACGCTTCCTCCACTCCCTATGATATTTCTTTGGACCCTTGTTGTGCTCATAGTTGCTCTTATTTTATTGGCGATTATAATGTTGTTTGAACTAATAAATTTACGATACTGTCCTATATATACCCTCATTTAGTTTAGACTTAGCCTATTTAAAGCTATTAAGTAGGTGTGTAAATGGGTCCAGGCTCTGGGTACTCCAAGACCTAGACACATACTCCTATAATAAAACATGGACCCAGACCATACCTAGACCCTCTGGGTATAAAATTTATTGACCCAGACCAGGCCCTTCAAGATCTAGGGTAGGGTCTGGGTCTATCCGTGCCCGTATGTATTTTTCTATTTTTTTCTGTTAAACAAAAATATATATAATAATTTTCAGAAAATCTAACCTTAAAAAATCATGCCTCTGTTATTTGCCTTTTGAATAAACAACCACTGGTATAAAATTTTGAATGAGAGAAACAAGTCCACAAGAAAAATCGAATGGAGAAGATAGTAATACTAATGTCTCGAAGAAGAAGAAATCTGGAAGAAAATTTCTCTTATCTAAACTATGAAGAATAATTTCTCTTCTCTTTGCTAAACTAAAAAAATAAACAACTCAATATCATAAATGTATAAATTATGTATTAATAAGAAAATATAAAAATAATATAATATATATAAATATATTTTATTATTTTATTATAACGGGTATACGGATATACAGGTTTGGGTATCATCATATCCTACCCAGACTTATTTAATAGAATCTGTATGGGTATGGGTACGGGTACGGGTCTTCATGTATAAAATTTAACCTTACCCGCTATAAATGTGTATAGACCTGCATGGGTACGAATAAGACCCGCCATATTTATAACCCTAGTTGTCACCACCAGCACCAATGGCGCCAACATCTACTTGAGCTTGAACATCTTCCGTATTATGTCCTTGAAGGAAGTCATAAGAGGAGATTGTTGTTTGTTGAAACCTATTTGGCTATAGTGCCACCCAATATTGGATTTCGGGTGGATGAATAATTTAAATAAAATACTCTCATGACCATATATGCTTATAATTATTTTTGGAGGAATTAGTTATTTCATTATATTTTTATTAGTGACGTATCCAAAAGTGACTGTGCAAATGTAGAAGGTAAATTTAAGCCATATCACACTAAAATTTACATTAGAGAAAGGTAGGATTACATTATTACAACAGTGGCAAAGTCCTATCATGAAATAGCACAGCATTGACTCATACTTACCCAGGACTCAGACTTTTGGTAACTATATATTATTAGCGAGTATGACTAGATTCTAGATTTCTGAGGATGTGCCGGAAGATGCTATCAAGCCTATTCTTTTGTTTTACTTATAAAACTTCAAGAAGCTAATAAGGTTTCGAAAACCTTAAAACTCTCTTATAGTGAAACATTAGGCAATCATCCTCAGTATAGCTTGCAACGTGAGACGCAAGAGAAGGCAGTGCGTTAAATTTTCTTTTTTCATTCCACAATGATGATGAGAAGGTTTTAATTTTGCTTTTATTTTCCCCCAACTCTTAGGCCTCTTCGTAGATTTTAGTGCGAAAAAGAAAAAAAACTTTTCGCTATAGAGTTTTTTCCCTTAATTGGTAACTAAGGAAAATATATGAATAATAAACTAAAAGGAAAACTCTAAAGAAAAGTTCAATTCAAACTAAGGTAAAATGTTTTCCTCATATTTTGTGAGAAGAGAAAAAGTTGAAGGAAAACACCCGATAAGATATTTTTCAAAGAATTTTTAAAAAACAAAAAAAATTATTATTTTTATATCACTTCGTATATTTTTTTCTAGTTTCTTTTGAATGATCAACGTTCTTTCTCTTTCCCTAAAACTTTAATTGCCATTTTTTTGCTTTTTCTACTTTTTTCCTTTTTTGGCCTTTCTTTTTGTTTTTCCCCCGATTACTTTTTCTTTATTTTATTCTCCAATTACTTATATTTTCTAATTAACGTAAATACTATACCTTGAAAATTACTTTGCTTCCTCAATAATATTTTTTCATTAAATTATTTTATACTCGTCATTTTTATTCAAATAAGGAAACAAGAGTTTTTTTATCTCTTTGATTTTATGAGAAATTTACGAGTTGGATAATAATAAAGTGCATCGTGGAGGAAAAGTTGACAATGAATAGAAAATTGAATATCATTTTTGAAGTTATTAATTAACATTAAATATTTTTCTAATACTCTAATCATTGAGGGCCCTTTTAAGATGAAAAGGATGGAGGGAAAAAAAGAAAAAAATTTGAAATGAATATAAAATAAGGTAATAATAACATTATTTCCACAATAAGAACCTAATTAATGTCGGTAGTGTAGTAGTAATAACTTTTGTAGTGGCAATAGTATCTTTCTTCGTTATTTTCCTTTTCCATTTCCATCCAAAAATCCACAAAACTAACAAAAAAACTCTTTTTCTGTTTAAAGATTTACTTTTAAAATTTTCATTTTTCTTTTCTTTACTTAGGTAGGAGAGAGCTATCTTCTTCATGTGTGCGGTTTTGATTTTGGCATTGCCATTGATGTTGGCACCGCTTCCTCTAATGCTTATGATATTTCTTTGGATCCCTGTTGTACTCCCTGTTGCTCTTATTTTATTTGCAATCACTATGCCGACTGAACTACAAAAATTGTGATGCTTCCATATATATACTCGTATTTAAAACGAAATAGACTTTTCTTATTTAAAGCTATAAAAATCATTGATTTGATCTCTATAGATATGGTAGAGTTATAAGTTTTGGAAAAAATTAGTTTGCTTGCTCAGTAGTTATGATGTTTGGTAAACTTTGAACCTCATTATTAATGGCTTTATAAATTTTTATTTACTCATTTGATCCAAGTGCATTTTAAATTCCGATTCCTCTCTTTTTCCTCTTGATATTTTGTTCTTTCTTTTTTAAAATATCAAGTGAGGTTATCATAGTGTGTTCCAATGCTTGCAATCCTATAAGGGATTACCTCTTTCCGAGACAGAAGAAATAACTTTTTGCCGAACGTACCATTGTGACTAGACAAACACTTAAAGCCACAACCTGCTTTTGTTGTTTACTCATTGCATTTGTAATATTATAATCTTTGAGTTCAATTCATATGAAGTATTATCCATGGAGTTCTTAGAATTTGTGTGAATAATTTTCCGAGTACGTTATTTATGTTGCGGTTCAATGTTATGACTCGGTTTTCTCAAGATATATATTCACTATTTAAGATAAAAAGTATGATGCACACACGGTTGGGATTTAAGGGAGTTCATCTAATCACCAAGTTCGACATATAATGGGAGTTTGGAACAAATCATTGGGGAAACACTATACTAATGAGCTAAATATGTTTTTACACATTGTGATTATAAGTTTTAGGGGAGACTTTTTGTGAATGAGGCCACGCATATGTAGGTAGACAGCTGAGCTGCATTATCAATTTGTGTTGATTTTATATTTTTTGCTATGTTTGATTATCTATCAACACAATATATATCATAAATATAAACACGTAAGATGAAAGTTTCCATTGGTGAAAACAATCTATTGTTTTCTATCCATTATTGTAAAAAAGTATACATTATATAGTTGTCACCATGTGTGACCAATCCTAATAAACTAAATATACATGGATTAGGAGATATGAATCCTAACAAAACAATAATAATAATTCTAATCATAGTTGAATTTTAATCCTTAACACTCTCCCTCAAGTTGGAGCATGAAGGTTTGAAATGTCCAACTTAGAAACTAAACGATAAAAGTTAGTGGGATGAAAAGCTTTAGTAAGAACATCGGCTGGCTGATGTTCGCTTCGAATATAATAAGGATAAATAAATACGTCTTCAAATGCATCACGGACAAAATCACAATCAATTTCAAGATGTTTAGTACGTTCATGTAATACAGGAGTTTCGGCAATGTGAAGAGTAGCTTGATTATCACAGTGTAACAAAATGGGTGTGTGATAGGCACATGAAGATCGCGAAAGAGTCTAGATAACCATTTTAATTCACATAAACTCATCTCCATTGAGCGATATTCAGCTTCAACAGAAGAACGAGAAACAGTATATTGTTTCTTTGTTTTCTACGAAAAAGGAGAACCACCGAGTGAAATAAAATAACCGGTAACAGAACACCGAGTAATAGGGCATGTGGCCCAACCGGAGTCATAGTATGCAGTCAGTACAAGAGGAGAATCAGACTGAAGAAGAATACCATGACCAGGATTACCTTTGAGATATCGAACAACCTTGATAGCCACATCCCAATGAGCTTGGCGAGGAGCGTGTACAAACTTAGCGAGCATATGAACAAAGTAAGCGAGCTTAGGTCGTGTAAGGGTAAGGTAGATCAGCTTACCAATGAGCCTGCGATATTGTTTTGGGTTATCAAAATAAGATCCAGTAGCCTTGGCTAACTGATGATTGGGTTCAATAGGTGAAGATGTTGGTTTAGGCCCTAACAAACTGGTTTTAGAGAGAATTTCCAAAGTATATTTTCGTTGGCATAAAAATAAACCTGAAGGGTTTCTTGTAATTTTAATAACCCAAAAATATTTGAGAGGACCCAAGTCCTTCATATGAAAGCACTTATTCAAGGAAGCTTTGAATTTATTGAGAATGGGTAGTGAATTTCCAGTAATTAGTAAATCATCCACATAAATGAGGACACATAAAAAAAATATTTCCTTGAGAGTAAGTGAAGAGAGAATAATCTGCATAAGACTGAGAAAACTACACTTATGAAGAGTGAAAGTCTATTTTGAAAACCATCACCGAAGAGCTTAGCGAAGGCCGTATAAAGATTTCTTCAGAAGACAGACTTACCCTCGGAAAGAGGGGTGAAAACCAGGTGGCGGTTGCATATAAACTTCTTCCTGTTAATCTCCATGGAGAAATGCATTGTGGACATCCATATGATGAATAGGCCAATTTCGAGCAGTAGCGATAGAAAGTAAAGTGCGAACTGTGACCATTTTAGCACTGGGACAAATGTGTCCGTGAAGTCAATACTTGCCATTTCTGTGTAGGGAGAGAATCGGCTGGGCCATGCATGCTGGGCTGTGCGCGTTGGACCTCGCTGTTAACAGGAAAGAATGCGGGTAGCCTGTGTGTGCTAGGCAGATCGTGATAGGTTGCACGAGACGTGGACCAGGCGAGTCAACAGCTTGGAGCAGGGCTGTCTTGGTCGCGCGCCCCTCCTCCCTTTGTCTTATGGGGCTGCATCTTGCTGGGCTGTTTTCTTTGGGCTGGATTTTTATGTTATTTTCATGAAAGAATTTACTTCCCCTCGCTTGTAAGCCCAATATTTGTTCCCCAAAATTATAAGAGCTTGCAAAATCTGGAGTACATTGTGGGGTTTTCGAGTCTCTATATGGAAACTTTGTCTCATCAAAAATTACATCTCTGGATATAATGAACTTTTCCCTTTTTAAATAATAAAATTGCCAACCTTTCCTATTGAAGGGATATCCAAGGAAGACACCCATTCTGCTTCGGGCTCGGAATTTATCTCTAGGTATATCATGATCATGGACATAAGCTAAACATCTAAAACTTTTAATGTGAGAATAAGATGGCCTTTTCCCATGTAGCATCTCATAAGGCTTTTTTCCATGTAACAATAAAGAGAGTGTGCGATTTATAAGATATCCGGCTATCAGGACTCATTGTCCCCAAAATTTTATGGGTAGGTTAGCTTGAAACCGCAAAGCATGAGCGACGTTCAGATATGCCGAAGCTTCCGTTCAATCTTGCCATTTTGTTGTGGGGTCCCAACGATGGTGGTCTGATGTATCATACCATGGGCGGAAAAATATGACTTTAGACAAATAAATTCTATACTATTACACTCTGAGCTGTCTTTACGGTTTTGCAAATTTGGTTCTCGCGATGGCAAAATATTCTTCTAAAACGGATGCAACCTTCTTTTCTCTGAGATCAAATATATCTAGATTGCCCTGGAATAATCATCTACTATAGTAAGGAAATAAGAGGCCCTGATAGTAGACACAGTTTTGTATGGTCCCCATAAATCACAATGAATTAAACCAAATGTCTGAGATTCCTTATTTATACTAATAGGAAAGCAGTCACGAGTCTTTTTAGCACGCAGACAAGCATTGCGAGGTGAAGATTTGGCTCTAGAGTCTTTAGAAAGTCCCAAGAAATTACTTATCGCAAAATCCGAAGGATGGCCTAATCAAACATGCCATAATATGCTAGAATCAAGAAAATCACTAGAAAAAGCATATAAAGCTGATAATTGCAACGGCTTGTAGAAGAAAATCCCATTCCTTTGTGCACCCACTCCAGTCGGCCTCATCGAGATACGGTCCTGTATAACACAAAAATTATCAGAAAGGGTGATAAAGCACTGAGAGTCTCAGGCCAATTAAGACAAGGAAATTAGGTTGCATTTAAGTTCAGGAATTAAAAGTACATTTAGGAGTTTGAGTCTGGGAGTTAAGGAGACCATTTCTTCTTGCAGAGCAATTGCCTTAGTACCATTAGGCAGACCGATAGTGTAAGGGTGGACATTATTTAAATTGCTCAAAAATATTTCCTACTAGTTATGTGATGAGAACATCCTGAATCCAAAATGCATAAATTTTTCACACCAGATAATTTATCGGATTGAGTGACATATGTATTATATATAATGGTTTCATACCAGATAAATTGGGAATATTATTGCTGGAACTTTCTGCTCGGCTAGAAGAGGTTTCTACAGTGGGAAGGCTGTTGCTGTTGCTGAAGATTCTTGCTCGGCTGAAGGTTTTTACGCCGGCGACGATTGTCATTCCTCCGCGTTGGTCGGTCGCGGCGGTATTGGCCCACGCATCAGCCGATCGTCCTCCTTGCGTAAGCTGCTACAGCTGTCTTGTTGTACCGCGGCTAACGATAGGCGAGATCTGCCTCGCCATCCACCTCTACTTCTGTGACCTGGTGGTGTTCCGCAATCACCGACGATTGTTGCAGCAGTCTTGGGCTACCATTCGACGGAAAGCCGACAAGAATAGGAACGAGCTCTACTGTTGTGAACTCCTTCTATGGTTTACGTTTCTCGGCTACTGCGACTAAACGGAGGTCCGCTCCGATTACAATGCCTGCAAATTATGCTGCACCTGGTTGAAGACAATGAACCGGCGATGAATGGCGGTGAGCAGCAGTGAAGGCCATACTTTCAAAATTATTTATTTATTTTGTTTTTGATTAAAGTTTTTTTTTTCTCGTACTTAGTCTGATACAATGAAAGTTTCCAGTGGGGAAAACAATCTATTATTTTTTGTCCATTATTGTAAAAAAGTGTACATTATATAGTTTTCACCATGTGTGACCAATCCTAAACCAACTCTAATTAGAAAACTAATAAACTAAATATACATGGATTAGGAGATATAAATCCTAATAATAATCCTAATCATAGTAGAATTTTAATCCTTAACATAAGAAAACCTAAATTTCTTGAAACAAAACTAATTAATAAGAATAATTATGGAGTTTGAATACCCAAATTCACATACGTAAACTCACCATTTAATCTCCAAACCTCCAGAGAAAAAACAAAGTGTCCAATCCTTCCATGTAGGAAAGGCGAATTTGTATAAAGAAAATGGTTCAAATTTTAATAATTATTTATGTTTGTTTATGCAAATAAAGTCACATTTGATAGTTTAGGTGACTCCATTCTATGGAAGTGGAGCTAATTCCATTCTCCATTATGGTTGTTTGGACGGTAACTTTTTCTTCTGCGGCGAACAGCTCTCAGGAAAAGGTCACTGATCTCTTAAATAGTTCTGAAAGACTTGGAGAATGGCAGCTGTTTGGTTTACATCTTCGTAAGTTGAATTGACTTTTTATTTTTCTCATCTGATTGTTTGATTGCATATAGGGTTAGTTATCCCTAATTTGATTTTGGGGATTGGTTTGTTAATTTATTTTCTAATGGACTTTCTTGGAACTTTGTTTAGATCTGTATAAAAAATAAGTGTAGCTACAATTTTATGTGCTAAAGCTTTAATGTTTCAATTTTCTTTTTTGGTTACTCATTTTCTTTTGTTTTATCATATGGCAAGGCAAATAATCTTCTCCCAAAAACCTTATTCACTCATTAATTAGTCAATTAATTAGTGCATATGTAAGTAATTGGGATTCCTAATTAAGTGCATTGATGTGGGGATTTAGATTTTTTAAAAGATTTTATAAAGCATTTATTTTATTACTTGAGGTTAATTCTAAAATATTTTTTGGTCGTTCAAATAGAATCAATACACTTTTTTTAAAGCAAAAATGCAGCTTAAAATCTAGGCATGTTGCCTTCTATATCAACATGTGTCCATTCTTATACCAAAAAAAGAAAATTTTATGGGGAATGTGATAACCTATCTGTATATTCAATGTAAATAAATTTTGTACCTTTCTCCATTCTCACAGTAGTGAATTAGATTAGGTTTGCTCACGAATTTGTCTCTATAGCGATATATTAGTTATTGCTTCTCGTAATCCAAGATTTTACAAATCTACCTTTCATTTTCTTTAGAACTTTTATATATTTTCGACTCATAATTGTCATAACAAATTGGAAATTATTCATATTTCGCAGACGCAGCAGGATGGTGAGGTCCTATCCATCAGTTTGTTTGACTGGCGTGGCACAAGAAAGGTTGGAGGGATTTTCTTTACACATTGTGGAGATTATATCAAACAACGATGCCTATTGGATAAAAGTTCATCTCCCCATCACTAGGAACCTTGATTTTGGGTAACGCTTCTCTACAATACTATTTGATTCAAATATTTATAAGGACAAATGATTTTTGAATTCAAATGTTGCCTAGATGTTGTTCTTTAGAAAATTAAAGGACAAAATCAAATAAACGATCGAAGGGTGAGTCCAAATTTGAAAATTTTCTATATAATTGGTACTAGCGTTTTAGATTTTTTGGTCATTTTTTTTATTTTTGCACCCAACATTTTAAATTTTTTTGGTATCACAAGTACTAGGAACCTGGATATGGGTAAGTTTAATTAATTTGGTTATTCATCCATATTCAAATACATAGGCCAAATATTTTTCTACACTAAAATAATGTGCTCTAGGGCAAAACTAAAGAGGCAGGCAGCAATCGTTCTCCTAACATTTTTAAAATATTATTTATTAGTATTCTCTTTTTGGATTTATACGAATTCATCTTAAAATATTACCTCAACATTCTAAATATTTTCATATAAATTCTCACCTCTTAAGTCTATGTCTAGAAAACATGCATTGTACCTCGCAAAAAAAAGGGAAAAAAACCCTCATCTAAAATTATTCTAAATAGATTGTTTTATCAGTTTATGTGGCTTATAGATTTGACCACGTCACTTGAATGACAATAATGATCCGTGTTGCTCAAACAACAACAGTGCCAATGTACCTCCTGGCCATTTTAGAATCTCATTTGATCTCCTTGGACCTATCTCAGTAGCCATCTATTATTGTAAGTTGGGTGATCAAGAAGGAACTTATGAGATTTTTCTTTAAAGGCTGTTTTTGATGAAGATGCAAAATTGCCACCATCGCCAGAAAAAGCAACACAATCACCGGCACTAGCACCACTGGCGCTGCCACCACCAGTACCACCGGCACCGACATCTACTTGAGCATGAACATCTTTCATATTATGTGCTTGTAGGAAGTCATAAGAGGGCATTGTTGCTTCCTGAAACCTATATTGCTACAGTGTTATCCATTATTGGATTTTCGGGTCTACGAATAAATGAAAAAAAAAATCTCACGACCATATATACTTATAATTATTTTTTGAGGAATTAGTTATTTTATTAGTCAAACTATGAGGTGTCCAAAGTGAGTATGCCAACTTAGGAGGTAAAATTTAAGCCATATCGTACTTAATCTCACCCACATTAGAAACAACTACATTAGACACAACTGCATTGCGAGCGTAGGAGTAAGGAAGGATTACAAGAATGGCAAAGTCCTATCATAAGACACAACTGCATTGACTCATAACTATCCAGAATTCGAACTTTTTGTAACTATATATTTCATCTCACTGTATATGTAAATTTAATGGAACACCGCGTACAAACTTTTGCTAACTATATATTTCATCGCACAAGTATATTTTTAGCTTAATAACAAATAGTGTTTGCCCAAGAAGCGGGAGATTAGTGGTGTACTTAAATTCCTTGATAGTATCCCCTCTATTTCATATTATAATTGTACTATATTGTCTTTTTTAGTGTTTTATAACTGCACTATAGTATCTTTCTTACTGTTTCTCTATTTAATTTTGGAGATGAATTAGGACAAACCCATTTGATGTATTTACTTGTAGAATTCTATCTGGTTACAAATATCCAATTGCTTAAATAGTCTTCAATTTCTTCAACAACTTCCTTTTCATGGCCTTAATTTTCTCTGATCTAAAGCTTAAATCCGTAAGATTTTTGTACAAGAAAGTGGAATTAGATTGGAGAGAGAGAAAAGGGTTTCAAAGCTTTTGGTCTAAATATGAGAGAAATGGGAAAGAAACAAATCGAAATAAGAGCATCCTGGGGAGAAGGAAGGGAGGAAAGAGAATAAGGGAATGAGAAAAAGCGGAAAAGATAAAAAAATATTTGAGGTGCAGGTTAGGGTGGAGGAGGTAGTGGTGGTTTTGGAGGGCTGAGAGTGGTGGTTGAAAGCAGCGATGATGGTGACGGCAAGGAGGAGGGAGGCTAAACTTATCATTTACTCCATTTTAAATAGTCATGTGAAAATTAATCGGATTCTGCCACTAAAATAGTGGTAGGGATTGAGTTGGCCGAGCATAAAAAGGTGGAGGATTCTTAAATCTAACAATAAAAGTAGCAGACTGAAGAGTTGAATTAGAAATATGTGCGGGTAATGTAGGCTATTTTTCTTATGTTTTGTTTCAAAATATGACTTGTTTTCAATTAATACTCTTGCATAAGTCCAAAACCTCTTATATTTCTTATTGGAGGGAGCAGTAGTCTTATAAGTTTTGGTATAATTAGTTACCTTGTTAAGTAGTTATATAATGTATGGTACACTTTGTAGCTTATTAATAGTGATTTTATAAATTTTTATTTACTCATTTGATGCCAGTATATTATTGTTTACTCAGTGCATTTTTAATATTTATCATGTTTGAGTACAGTTCATATAAAATAAGAAAATTCTGATATGGACCATATCCATATATAGGGACTTGGACTTGTTTGCTAACATTTTTCCATACCATCAACTGATTAACTCACTTAAAAAAAAATTCCCCTACCAACAGTAATTAAACTAACAACAGTTTTTCACAAGGAAGAGTACTTTTATAATTTCATCTTCTTTCGTCTCTTTATACCGTTCTCCATACAAATTTTTCATCCCAATTCTCTCTAGATTTCATTAGTTGTAGAGAGAGGGAAAAAGGAGGAAGTATCAATGGAAGAAATGGTTTTAGTATGGACTAAGCAGTTGAGCCAAGAGTAGGAAAGTGCCAGAAGGGCAAAAAGCTTCAAACTTTGGCATCCCATTTGTGTTTTTAATCCATCTTTTATATACAAGCGGTATAAACAAAATAGAATGAAAAACTAACAACCTAACTACATTGTACAGCTAGAAAGCACATGTGATGGGCTCTATTCACAACATAAATGAAACTCCAATAGAAATGTGCCATATGTACAAGAAAATGGCATCAGGATTCAACTGATCATTACAGCTAGGTATCGATTCTCCCTTCCATCTATTTCCTTACTCTCATTTTCTGCTTCTTTTCTCTCTTTCAATATCTTCCTTTTGTTAATATGATTTTACTTCATTTTCATTACTCTTTTCTTCCTTAATCTTCCCTTTTGACTTGATCTTCTTCAAGGTATTATTCATCTCCAACAGCCCTCCACAACCAGGCACCTTATGGACTTCTATAACTCCCAGCTACGTAACCAAAATCTTGAACGTTGCAGAACCCAAGCTTTTTGTAAAAAGGTCTGCCAGTTGCTTATTTGTTAATATGTCGAGAGGCTTAATCACACTAACAAGAAACTTTGACCTTACAATATGACAAGCAATTTCTATATGCTTAGTCCTATCATAATCTCATCATGAAACACAAGATGTTTAGTAATGTAGAAGGCGCTTTTTGAATCAACAAAATAAGGGGACTAGTTGTTTTTGAACTATTCCCAAATCACCAAGCAAATACAAAAGCCACTACAATTCACAAGTTAGCATAGCCATTGCTTTATTCTTAGCTTCAGCAAAACTTTTACACATTGTTGACTGTTTCTTTAATCTCTATGAAACAAGAGCTTTGCCAAGAAACACACAGAAATGAGTAACTGATTTTCTACTATATGCACAACTAGCCCAGTTTGAATCAAAATATGCAGCCAATTGTATGCTGTTATCCGATGGAAATAATAACTCTTGTCCACGAACTGCTTTCACTTACCTCAATATCCTATTTAAAGCTCTCAAATGCAAGACTATTGTCCTATCAAGAAATTGTGAAAGCTATTGAACAACATAACTAATATCTGATCTAGTAATTGTCAAATAAAGCAATTTACGAATCAAACTCCTATAAGCAACATTTTCTCCTAGTAACTCTGAATCCCCTTGTGCAATTTTAACATAAGTCTCCATTGGAGTTGCTATAGACATACAATTAAAAAATCAAGATATTCAAGAAGATCAAGGGCATATTTCCTTTGATTCAAAAAAATGCCTTTATCATTCCTTTAAATTTCCATTCCAAGGAAATACTTAGCAGCACCAAGATCCTTAATTTTGAAGAACTCATGAAGAGCATTTTTAACTTCTGTTATAGCACTGGTTTGATTGGCAGAATATAATCAACATATACTGTCAGAATAATTAATACTTCACCTTGTTGCTTCACAAATAAACTATAATCTTGCCAAGATTGATAAAATCCAATGGACAACAAAGCCTTGGTCAATTTTACGTTCCATTATTTGGAAAACTGCTTAGTTCATATAATGACCTATTCAACTTACAAACATGACCTGCATGAACATTATAAACAAGTGGAGAATTCATGTACACTTCTTCATACAAATAACAATGCAAGAAGGGATTGCTAACGTCCAATTGATGCAAAATCCACCGTTGGCTACTGCAACCCCTAGAATAAGTTAATGGTAGTCACTTTAGCCACAGGGCTAAAAGTTTCCACATAATTAATCCTATGTTGTTGTGTATGACTCTCAGCAACAAGTCTCGCTTTATACCTTTCAACATAACCATCAGACTGATTTGAACTTTATATGCCCATTTCCAACATACAACATGTTTGCCAAGTGGTAGAGGAACCATTTTCAAAGTAGTATTAGATTCTAAAGCACCAATCTCGAAATGCATAGCCTTCTCCAATTCAAGATATCCTATTGCATCTTTATAATGTTGAGACTTATTACCTGACCCTATAGACAAAGCAAAAGATCTGTGCTCTTGGGAGAAATGATCACAAGTAAGAGCAGATGCAATAGGATGAGGAGTGGAGGTAGTAGAAGTAGAAGGAAGGGTACACTCAAAGTCATGCAAATGTGCAGGCACATGTTTGGTCCTTGTAGACCTCCTTAAGTGCAGTAGAAGAACATGGAACAAAAAGAATAGGAATAGAAGTAGAAGGAGAAGAAGAAGGGTGGCAGTTATCATTATGCGAAGAAGTAGAACAAGGAGATAATGAAATATAATCAGTGTCATTGGTAGCAGGATTAGAAAACACAGGAGAGTGAGAAGAAAAATCAAGAGTAGAAGTTGAAGAGGAGGGAATGACACTAGATAGATGTTTGGAAGGAAAAATATACTCTACAAAGAGTACATCTCGAGAAATAAAAAGGTTCAGAGTGGGTATATCTAACAATATATATAGCCTTCTTTTACTATGGAATTTCCTAGATAAATACACTGCCTACCTCCAGGATAAAACATTGATCTTGCATGACCAATGGTGGGAGCACAGGTTAAACAACTAATTGCCCTAAGAGAAGTGTAAGATGGTTTGTGCTTACACAATATTTCATGGGAAGTTTTGTTATGAATAAGAGGTGAAGGAGTAAGATTTATGAGTAAAGTTGCATGCCAAATACAGTAACCCCAATGACTAAAAGAAATAGAAGATTGATATTTAAGTGCTCTTCCTACACTTAGAATATCCTGATGTTTTGTTTCAAGTATTCTACTCTATAGAAGTTTGATGCAGGATTCCTTTAGAAGCAAAGAAAACAACCATATGAAATTCTAGTCCATTATCAAATCTAATGAGTTTGAAAATGGTTTCAAATTTATTTTTAGCATAGGCACAAAAATGTTGTGATTGTAATATGGCTGAACCTTAATCCTTAAGAAGAAAAAACCGCTTATAGGTACTATAATCATCAACTATGGTCAAAAAATATTTTTCACCATTAAGAGTTGGAGTACTTCTAGGCCCCCAAATATCCACATGTAAAACATTTATGAGTTTTGAATGATGAATTGGAAAAGTAAGTCTATGTTGCTTAGCCAAAGGACACAATGAACAATGAAAATTTTCATTAGCAGAAATCTCAGAATGTTCAGGAATTACGAATTGCAATCTTGGATGATATAAATGTCCCATCCTGTAATGCCATAATAGTTTGCACACTTCTTGGGAATAAAATTGAACATAACTAAGTTGAGAACTAACAAAAGTAGCAGCAAATGAGGTTTATCGGATTTATCTATAAAAGGGTGAATAGATGAAATGAGACATTTTTCTATAGATTAAAGATCAAGAACATATAGGTCTTGTTCCCATTTAGCTCATCCAATCCTCATCTTGGTTTCAAGGTCCTTGGCCACATAAGAGGTAGGATGAACCACAACTTCACAAGAATTTTGAAGTGTGAGTTTGGTTAGAGAGATAAGATCGAAGTTTAAATTAGGAACATTGGAGCATCTTTCAGCATTATACTACTACTGAAATGTATAATTCCTTTGTGTGTAGTAGCCAAGAACTGTTTATTAGGCAATTACACAAAAGTATTAAAGACTGACATAAAAGAAGTAAAGTATGATATTGAACAGGTGACATGATAAGTAGCCCAGAGTCCGTAAACCAAACCTTAGAAAGAAGGTGAGATCCTTTACCTGTAACATCACTAGATGTAGATTGCAATCCCTAGTTCGATTCACCAGGGAACCTGCAGTAGAAGCCACAGTTATTGCATGCATAACATAGCATTATGCAATTGAGTTTTATTCAACAAATACAGTAGTTTGTCAAACTGCTCACTAGTAAGATTTGGAACAACTTTGTTAGCTGAATGTGCTATTATTTTCTGTATCAATGATCCACTAGCAATTCGGGTAGGGGATCAACCTTCCGCAGTTGATACCTATGCCGAGTAACTTAATTAATAGAACCTGCAGAATTTTCTTCCCTCATATTTCTTGCCATAATACTACCATCAAAAGCATGTTCACCATGAGTAACATTTGAACCCACATTATTGTAACAAGAACCACTTCTAGAACTATTCTTGCCTTTAAACTTGCTATTTGGTTGATAACCATGTTTTTTGTAACACTTGTCAACGGTATGCCCTGATCCGTTGCAAAATTTACAGAAAAATGTTTTTCGCTATCCTGCAAACCTTCTTTCTCCTGAGTTCTGAAAATTACCTCCCACAACAGTCACTTATGGCATTGCAACTTACTTATTACTATTAACAACATCACCTATGCACTGAGTATACACCACTTGAGGTAGCGAATTTCCACAGTTCTACTATATCTCATATGTAATGGCTATGTTAAAAACTGTTTATATTTGCCAGAGAAAAATTTGTCAATACCCGTATCCTTATAGATTCAAAGGAATCATTCATTCCTTTCACGTATTTTATCACAAATTTTGCATTGATATCCTCTCTAACCTTCCTAACAACTTCACCAGTACAGGCTGGTTGTGGATCACACATACAGATTTGTATGGGCTTGCGCATTAGTATCTCATCACATACTATTTTTAGATTTTTATAATAATCATCTATACTCAAACTTCTCTTCTTCTGTGAATGAAATGTCTCTAGAAGATTTGATAGTCTATAGGTGTCACCTCTGTCTTACATTTCGCTAAATCTTTCAAGATATCTCTTGCACTATTAATCATAGATTTGTGCAACCATACGATAACCATATCATTTGCCTGCCTCCAGTAATCAAATAATTTATCACCTAGTTAGGAATTCTAACACTAGGTTTTTTCTTCAATAAAACATAGTTTATTTTTTGATCCAAAAGATCTCTTTAACTCTCTCTTTATTTTTTGATCCACAAGATCTCTTTACCTCTCTGCTCCAAGTATGATAATTTGCTCCTCCATCTAATAATGCCTCTGACACCATTTGATGACTGCTTTTAGTTTGATGAATATTAAATGAATAATGCACATTCCATTCCAATTCTACTGCCATAACTTTAATTAACCAATCTTCAAAGTAAACTAAAAACTTTTTACTGAATGTTACTGTAAAAAGTCACCAACACAATCGGCAACATAGAACAGAAACACCATAAAATAAAATTGTAAATCAGAATCTGTTCAAATCACAAATATGAAATTGAAAATCAAATTAGAAAATAAATCTCCAATTTTGGAGCTCTAATACCCTGATAAAAATTAAGCTTAGGGTTTGAAGAGGGATGAAAAAGGTGCAGTGATAGAATGGAGAAGAAGAAGAAGATACCAAACTTGAGCGGTTTCTCTCAATGATTAACTAATCTCCTAATCCATATTTTATATACAAGCTGTACCAATAAAAAAGAAAGAAAAACGGGGTAACAATCTATCTAATTTGTAGAGCTGTCAAGAACATGTGGCATGGGCCCTATTTACAACTTAAATGAAACTCCAATAAAACTATGCCATAGGTACAAGAAAATACCATCAGGATTTAACTGATCACTACAGCTAGAGATCGATTCTCCCTTCCACTTATTTCCTTACTCTCATTTTCTGCTTCTTTTTTTCCTTTCAATTTCTTCATCTGTCCAGATAATTTTCCTTCATTTTCATTGCTCTTTTCTTCCTTCATATTACCGTATGACTTGATCTTCTTCAAGATATTATTCATCTTCAACATCATGGTGGCATTGTAGAGGAGTCTTTTACGGTGCCATTCTTTACGGCAACGTTTGTAGAGAAATCCTTCGGTTGCTCTCTTTGTTGGCAGTTTTGTCGTTGTGCAGTTTTTTTTCTAGTAAAAGAGTTTGAGTTTTTTTAAGTGAATTGAATTGCTCTAGTTATTTTGGTGATCTGGACTAGGATTTTTTTTTTCAAAAAAGAGTGAGTTAATAAGTTGATAACGTGACAAAATATTAGCCTATGGGTCCAGGTCCCTACATATGGACCCGATCCGTATCGAATTTTTTCAACAAAACATTATATATGGAGTACTATGCATTTGTGTGAATAATTATCTGACTTCTTAGTAGGTTATTCATGTTGCGTTTAGATGTTACAACTTAATTTTCCCAAGATAAATTTTCACTTTGAGATAAAGAGTGTTTTGAACACGTGGTTTACGTTTTCATCCCTTATGTGATTTTGGGGATTGTTTTTTTTATATATATTGATTTTCGAATTGCTTTATCCTACATTGCTATGTTTGATTTTTGGAAACTTTTTTGTATCTCTATTAGGTAAGTGGTCTACTGCAGAACTAGAGGGGCCAAACGACGATTGCTCCTAACTTAACATATTGAATTATTAGTATCATTTTAAATATTGCCTGTACATTATCAATATTTTCTTGTTATAAATTCTCACCTCTTAAGTCCAAGTTTAGAAAACTCTCACTGTAAACTGATTCTAGATTGTCTTATCAGTTTATGCGGCTTATAGATCTAACCACATCACCTCGAATGACAATAATTGGAGCAATTCATGTTGCTCAAACAACAACAATATTGCTAATATACCCTGCTGGCCACTTCACAAACTCATTTGACCTTCCTGGACCTATACAATAATTTAAATATAATACTCCGTGACCAAATATGCTTATAATTACTTTTGTATGATGTAGTTATCTTATAAATATTTTATTTACAGGAGAGGAAAATTTAAACCATACCCCTCACAACATAGTTGATTTAAGAAGGATTTCTTTTAGAAGTTCCTTTTTTGCCGCTCACGTGTATTGTGCGTTAATGGAACTGGTGGTGAATCGAGAAAATTGTAATTGGATGGACTATTGTAAAATATTTAAGTATCATAGTGGCCAAAAATTATCATTTGGTATTGAGTGATTATATTGAGCAAAGTTTAGTACAAACTTGGCAATTTTCCCCTTACATTATCAGTCCCAGTGAGGTATATATATTTCTATATTTTAATATTAAGAGATCCTCCAAATTGTTTTCTTTTCTTTTGAAAATCTTTCCAAACAGTTAAAATCCATTTTGGATTGGTATCTAGTTTGAAAAAACGTGTGTTTTATTTTCATTGAGTTTTGTAAAAGTTAGATTTTTTGTGTGAGAAAGGGATAGGGATCAAAAAAGAGTTGAAAACTTGCTCAGGATGGAGATGACAGGGCAACCTGCTGCCATTACTTTAGAGTTTAACCCCGTAACCCTATTAGCTACTAAAGCAGTATGCTAGGGTTTTAAGGGTACTGGGTGGAGGAACCAAAAGAAAAAATGGGAAAAAAATATATGAAAGAATAATTATATGTCATAAACATACTATATGTCATAAGCACAAAATCGTGAAATCGTCCTAAAACTTCCTAAAACATTAATTAATTAAAAAAATATAAATATGGATGTCTTATTCCGAAAACTACAGAACTTCGAAATTTAAGCTCCGTTTCTCTAATAAAGCCATGGAGGCAGGAGTGGTAAATTTTGATGCTAGTTCAAATTTTAATTAACTTTTTTGTTTGTTTATATATATATTGAACCCACCATTTATAGTTGCGTGAGGGATTTGATTGCACAATATATAGACTCATATTAATATCTACACACATAAAAAATCAGAGGGCTTACCATTTTTGAACTGGAACTGACTCTAATAGGATTTTGTACGTGTAAATATGAAATAATAGAAAGGGATAGCATATGATATATCAAAATAACAAGGACCTTTTGATGAAATGAGGAGAAACTAGTACACTTATCAGGGTAGATATAACATAAAGATACAACATAAAGATACAAGTTGGATAAAGTTTTCACTGATAATGATTAAAAATCTTCAAAGAAATAAGAATCACAAACACAACCTTAATCTGGTTTGTGTAATTATTTCAAAAGCTTATTGTTTTTTTATCAAATCATATTTACATTTGTCATAGAATGAAAGAAGACAAATATGGTTTACAATATCTTTAGAACTCTACAAAACCAAAAGAGGGAAAAAAATTACCTTAGTCAACCTACGTATCGTTGCTACAAATGGAAAAATGAATGAGACTTCACTCGCTTTATTAATTTTCTCCAAAACCCTCATATATAATCTCCTTTACAACATTCATTACAAACCCCCTAATTTGTTTTTCTTGACCTTAGCTATAGCGACTGTGAAAGCTTTGGTATCGCAGTCAACCAGCTTCTGTTTCTTTAAGTTTAAAATTTTCATTCCTCATCTGATTGTTTGATTAATCAAGCTTTATGTTTAATATTTCATTTCATTGTCTTTTTTCCTCTCATCATCTCCTAAGTGATTTTTGGTATTGGTTTCTATTTGTTTATTTTCTAATTGATTTTTTTTCAAATGTGTGTAATTTATTGAAAACTTGTTTTAATCTCTATTAGATATAACCATACAGTTTAGAAGGATCTTTTCCACGTAAAAATTATATCTCCTAAAGCATTACTGTTTTTTTTAATTTTATTTTGTTTAGGACTCTTTTACATTATGATTTTATCAAATGACAAGACTAATAAACTCCCCTACCCCTTCCTCCACCAATTGATTCACTCATCAGTCAATTAAATTGTGCAAGTGTAAGAACTAGGAAACAGCTCTTTGAAAATGTGGGGATTTAGATTTTTGCAAAGATTTCCACAAGTTTTTTTTTTTTGGTTGTAAATATAGGTGAATTCTTTAGTGTTTTTTTCTTTTATTGTTTTTAAAGAAGAAATGCACCTTTAGGTCTAGATCGGTTGCTTGTGAGGCACCATCTATGCATTCTTATAATAATAAAATAAAATTTTGCGGGGAGAGGGATAGCCCATCTATATGTACAAGGTAAATAAATTTTTGCCTTCCTCAAGTCTTACAAAAAATCATTTGACAATAAACACAATAAATTAGAATTCTCATGAATTTCTACTCATGGCAATTCCTTTAGTGCTTCATTACTCCAACCTTTTACAAATTATCTTTCCTTCTCTTTGAAACTTCTACATTAAAAGCTAATTAGTAATGTATTTATCACAACTTAAAGCTTCAATCTCTTCTCTTGCATGTGTTAATAGAATTTATATGTTAGATTATCTTTTTAAAATTCCCAGAGTTTAGAATTAAACTTCCATATCTATTTCGGAGGGAGGATATAATATTGATTGGCATGTTATCATATTTCTTTCAGTTATAGTACAACTTCTCAATCGGAAACCTAAGTGTTGTTTAGACATAATTATACCTTTTAATAATTTTATGGGACGAGAATTTTTATAAAAATTTTTAAATGTTGAGGGCAGACGTACTTGAAGAAAGATGGAACACTGACAAAAGAAAAAGTTTACTAATATTTTTAGCGACCATTGTATTCTCCCTTTTTTTCTATCCTTTTTGCTTTGGCTAGTGTAATCATTTTTTTAATTTCTCTTCTTGGACTTATAATTATCATCAAAACTTGAAAATTTCTAAAAATCTATCTGAGGCAGAAGGATAACGAGGTTCTATCCATCAGTCTGTTTGACTGGTTTGGCACTTGAAAGGTTGGAGGATTTTCCTCAACGCATTGTGAAGATTATGGCGAACAATAATGCCTATTTGATCAAAGTTCATCTTTCAACTAATACGAACCGTGATTTGGGTAATGCTTTTATTTCGTTTATAATGGGTCTTTACACATAATCTTGTTCGAACTATTTACTATTTCTACGACTATTTAATATTACAAATAACTAGAATAACACAGCGGAAAAATAATAAGCCTAACACTATTACACAATAATATCTCTCTTCTCCTCCTTGACGGAAATGACAAAGGAAGCTGCACAAAGGACGATCAGGTATGCTACTAGTTGGTATAACTAACTCCTCGTTGGTTTCAGGCTCCTTAGAGGGCTCTAGAGAGGGTTCAGAGGTAACCTCCATATGAATACTGCCAGGTATAAGAACACTACGTGGACTATTGGAGACAGGTTTATCCTTAAGACAAAGCATATCTAACTCATTGAAGATGACATCCCTACTGATAACCACCCTTACTCCTGGTTCACCCTTTAACCACACTCTATAACCCTTCACCTCGCTAGAATATCTTATGAACGCTCCCTTTCAAGACCTAGGGTCTAGCTTACCATCCTTCTGATGTGCAAAAGCCGCACATCCAAAAACTCTAAGGTTGGGCAGGTTAGGGGGTTTACCACACCAATGTTCTATAGGAGTCCTAAGTTTATGGCTATAGAAGGAGATCTCTTAATGAGGTTGAAAGCCATACTAACAGCTTCTCCCCAAAAAGGTTTTGGGACACTTGAAGACACTATAATACATCTAACCTTATCCATTATGGTACGGTTCATCCTCTCAGCTACTTCGTTCTACAAGGGGTTATACCTAACTGTCATATGATGTAAGATGCCATGCAAGGCACACAAATCAGCAAACTTCTGATTACAAAACTCGAGACCGTTATCAGTCCTTATTGTTTTTAGTTTATTTCTAGATTGATTTTCAGCAAGGCGTTTCCACTCAGAAAAGTTTTCAAAACTTTGATCTTTAGTTTTTAAAAGAGAAACCTAAACATGCCTTGAATAATCATCAACAATAGACAAGAAATAAACATTACCACCATAAGTTGGAAACATTTCAGGTCCCTACAGATCACAATGCATATACTCAACTATAGCACAAGACTTGTGCATGCTAGTTAAAAAACTGATTTTCTATTGTTTTCCCAATACACAATGGTCACAAAATCCAAAGAATCAATTTTGTCACCATATAAAAGATTTTGTTTTTGCAAGTAATACAGTCCCTTCTCACTAATGTGGCCAATCCGCCGATACCACAACATAGTTTTCTCGGGAACAGTTTTTAAAATCAAAGCAGTTGAATTACAAATTGTTTTGCCAATAAGGATGTATTGATTTTCTCTTTTAAAACCTTTTAGCATAGCTAGGTTTAATTTTTAAATTCGTAAAATACCATTTTTAGATTTGAAAGAAAGACTAAGTGAATCCAAATAACCAAGAGAGATAAGATTTCGATAATGGTCGGGCACATATCTCACCTCAGTGAGTTTCCTAGCCACACTGTCATGCATTTTGATGAAAATATTTCTAATACCTTTAACATCACAAACTTGATTGTTTCCCATGTAAACCTTTGCTTGAATTAAGGGTTTAAAATCTAAAAACCAATGTTTGTTGGGTGTCATGTGAAATGTATAACCAGAATCAAGAACCCAATGATCAACAACTTTAGAACAAGAAGGGAAAAGGGAAACACACAAAACCTCTGAAAATATAGAATTACCATTTGAATCAACATCATGGGTTTTGTCAATTTTATTACTCCCTTTACCATGTTTACGTTGTTTTTCATCTTTAATCCGTTTAAAACACTTGTTTTTCATATGACCCTCCTAGCCACGATAAACACATTTCACTTTGTTCTTTTTCTCAAGATTTTGACCTCTCTTTACTTTTAGACCTATGATTAAGAGGTTCCCTCCGGTCAACTCTCCCTCACACATAAAGGTTTTCTCTGTTTGATTTATTTTCTTTTTGTAAATCCAAATCTTTTTATTTCAAAGTGTTTTTAACGTCGGAAAGGGATAAACCATCTTTACCATATTTAATGGTAGATTTTACATCGCATTATGAATCAGGTAAGGCATTTAACAAAATAACCGCAGTATTTTCATCAGATATTTTCTCTCCAATGTTTTGAAGTTCCAAAACGAATTTATTCAAATCGTCCATATTTTCTGAAAGCATTTTTGACCCGCTCATTTTAAAACTGAACAGCTCTTCTTTTAAATAAATTGTATTTGAAAGAGATTTTCCCAAATATAATTTTTCTAGTTTAGTCTAGATTTCAAAAGCATTGTCTTTTTTGTTGATTTCTCGTAAAACATTGTCGGTTAAATACAAGGTGAGGTAACCGTGCGCATCACTAAGTTTTTCAGTAAGAATTTTGTCCCTCCGAGATTCCGAATACTTTTTGGGGCTACAAATAGCGGGTGCAATTTTATTTGGTACCATGGCAATTCATTTAATGCTTCATTACTTCAAGCTTTTACAAATTATCTTTCGTTTTCTTCAAAACTTCTACCTTTAAAGCTAATTAGTAATAAATTTGCACAAATTAAAGCCTCAATCTCTTCACTTTTATCTGCCGATGTGTTAATAGAATTTATAAGTTAGATTATCTTTTTAAAATTACCGGAGTTTAGAATTAAACTTCCACATCTATTTTGGAGGGAGGATGTAATATTGTTTGGCATGTTACTATATTTCTTTTAGTTATAGTACAACTTCTCAATCGGAAAGCTAAGTGTTGTTTAGACATAATTATACCTTTTAATAATTTTATGAGGCGAGAATTTAATAAAAATTTTAAATGTTAAGGGCGGACGTACTTGAAGAAAGAAAGATGGGACACTGATAAAAGAAAAAGTTTACTAATGTTTGGGCAACCATTGTATTCTCCCTTTCTGCTTTGGCTAGTGTAACCATGTTTCTAATTTCTCTTCTTGGACTTATAATTATCATCAAAACTTGAAAATTTCTAAATCTAGCAGAGGCAGAAGGATAACGAGATTCTATCCATCAGTCTGTTTGACTGGTTTTGCACAAGAAAGGTTGGAGGATTTTCCTCAACACATTGTGAAGATTATGGCGAACAATAATGCCTATTTGATCAAAGTTTATCTTGCAACTACTACGAACGGTGATTTGGGTGATGATTTTATTTTTTTTATAATGGGTCTTCAAATACAATCTTTTAAATCAAATATTAGGCCAAGTCTTCTCTAAGTTAAAATGTTGTGGGTGGTTCTTTAGAATACTCCAGGACGGAATCTAATATGCGAGTGGGTGGGGGTTGACATCAATATTTAAAAATTTTATTTATAAGTATCGAGTGTTTAGATTTTTTTTGTATTTTTTTATTTACGTATTCCTTCAACATTTCCCAAAAATTTTCTTCATCTCACAGCTACTCGAAAACTTAATCGGGGTAAAGATTTTATTTGGTTATTTTTCCATTTTAAAAATGTTTAGGCGAAATACTTTTCTAAGTTCAAATGTTGAGCTCAAGCAGTACAAAACTAAAGGGACAATAGGTAGGGGTGGGTTTTGTTCTCCTAAAATTTGTAAAATACGTATTTAGAAGCTTTTTTTTTAAAATTTGTAGGTATTGTATCTTCAAATTTGCCCTGAACATTTAAATATTTTTCTTCATAACCTCAAGGTTAAGCCTGAATCCATCTAGTTTTAGAAAACTCATTCTACAGCATGATTCTAACAATATATTTTTAGCAGTTTATGTATCTTTTAGATTTGACCATGAGACCAGAATAACAATAGATGGAGCCATTCGTGTTGCAAAAACGACAACTACAATGCCCATGTATCGCGCTAGCTGCTTCACAATCTCATTTGATCTCCCATGATCTTTGTCTACAGCCATCAATGTTGTTGAGTTGGGTGAGGATGGAACTTACAAGAATTTTCTTTTGAAGGCTATTTTTGATGATGATACAGCACAACTGCCACTAGCAGAAGAACCACCAAGACTGTCAACTAATGATCTAACATAACCACCAGCACCAACACCACCACAAGCACCAACAACTCCATGAGCTTGAATGTCATTCCTTTTTTCACTTGAAGGAAACCCTAGGAAGGCATATAGTTGCTTCTTGAACCTTATATTTCAATTGTTGCATTGTATTCGACTTTGAGTTGTATGGATAATTTAGATATATTATTTTTATAACTATAGACTTGTGAATAATAGGTTCCCTCCCGTCAACTCTCCCTCGCACGTAAAGGTTTTCTCCGTTTGATTTACTTTCTGTTTGTAAATCCAAATCATTTGATTTCAAAGCGTTTTTAACATCGGAAAGGGATAAACCATCTCTACCATATTTAATGGTAGATTTTAGATCGTTGTAAGAATCATGTAAGCCATTTAACAAAATAACAGCATTATTTTTATCAGAGATTTTCTCTTCAACGTTTTGAAATTCCAACACGATTTTATTTAAATCATCAATATTTTCTGAAAGCGTTTTTGACCCGCTCATTTTAAAACCGAAAAGCTGTTCTTTTAAATAAATTTTATTTGAAAGAGATTTTCCCAAATATAATTTTTCTAGTTTAATCCAGATTTCAAAAGCATTTTCTTTTTCGTCGATTTCTCATAAAACATTGTTGGTTAAAAGCAAGGTGAGGTAACTGTGCACATCACCAAGTTCTTCTGTAAGGATTTCATTCCTCCGAGATTCCGGATACTCTTCGGGGCTACAAATAGTGGGTGTAATTTTATTTTGTACCAAAACTGCTTTCATTTTCCTCCACCACATTATAGTGTCAGAGATTCTATCAAACTTTTCGGTTTTAATTTTTTGAACTAACATGTTTTAATGGCAAATAAGAGTAATTTAATGGCTAGAAAAATGAAATATTTGAAAAAGTTTGATTTTAACAATAAAATACCCGAATTTGTTTCCCTTTGTTTTGTAAAAAAAACCAGCGCAAATATGTAGGGCACGAATCCCAAAAAAACAAAAATAACAGCAATATATATAACCGAAAAATGAGAAATAGAAGCAGTCAAACCACAAGACAAAAAAAGATTAACAGAAAGAGTGTTACAAAATAGAATAGAAACAAAATGTTTTAAATCAGAAAAACGAGCTAAGGCACAGCTACTTAAAGTCTCACGGACTCAAGCCAGGCTTGGGTTTTGTGTATTATTTAAAAAAAAAAAAAAAACAACAACAATAACCAAGAACAGTAACACAAACTGAAATGGTGCAAAAGAAGCAATATTGGCAGTACGAAAAGAAACAACAACAACAAAGTGAACCGTAATGCGGTTCTGAGCAGAGACAGTAAATAAGAATGCCAACAGTAGAACAAACAATGAAACAAAACTGAGCAACAAAAATAATAACCGAAAAAGAAAATGGAGGAAGTCAAGCAATACTTCACTAGCCCGATCTGAGGAACTCAATAGTTCCCTCAGATCTGGAATTGCCGAGAGGTCGCCGGTGCCACTAAAGAGCATCGAAAAGTTGTAGTTGTTTCAGGCTCTGATACCACTTGTTGGGTCCATTTCTATTACAATGACTATTTACTATTAAAAGTAATTAAAATAACACAGTAGAAATATAATAAGTCTAACGCTATTAAATATTAAATATCTCTCTTCTGCTCCTTGACCGTCGGTTTCACCAATCAGAAATGCCAAAGGAAGCTGCACAAATACCTGTTAGCAAACATGGGAAATAAACGAAAATAAGGGATCGAAAGAGTTATCAACCACCACGGGTCTGTTCCGCCGGCAGAGAAAAATGTCATCGAAACCGAGATGGCGTTGATAAAAGACAACGGTAAGATTGGAAATTCCCTCAGTCACGGGCTTCAAAATCCAGAAAAGAGTCACCGGTTTCTTCTCTCTCTCTCTCTCTCTAACATTTCATCGTTCTCCCTAAAAATACCAGAACAATGATCGAACAGTGATCGCAAGAAACCAGCAGCGGTACAGAAACTGAAGAGGCGGAGAAGGGCAGTGGTCACAGTAAGCTGCGGCGAAGAAAGCAAGAAGATGAAGAGACAGAGATGTAGCCGAGGTATTAGAGAAGAAAAGAAAGAAATAAAAACCAAGAGTCGGCTGCATTGTGAGTACCATGGAGAAGAGAGAAATAAATAGGTATAGTCACAACAGGCAGCCTGGGTTGGGCCGGCCCGACCTATTGGATCATCATGCAAAGTAAGAAAAAATAGGCTGAAAAAATGAAAAATATTGGAAAGAAATAGGCCCAAAAAGCCTACAATCTCTAGCTCGAACCATATTTTTCCAACCGTCAACTTACTCAATATGAGTCAAACTGTGTCCAAGTGAAGGAAATCTTTGCAAAACATAAATTTGCCAAAGCTCACAATTTTAGTACCAAAGTCTACAGGATTATTATCAGTACTAATTTTATCTCTGTAAACTAAACCACCAGAGACTTTCTCTAATAAAATGGTACTTGACATCTATATGCTTTGTCCGTTCGTGATAGACCGGGTTTTTGCATAAATGTGGACAACTCTAGCTATCAGTATAAATAATAGCTTTTGAACGTAAAACATGTAATTCGTCCAATAACCCTTGAAGCCAAATGGCTTCTTTGATAGCTTCTGCAGCCGTGATGTACTCAGCCTCGGTAGTTGAGAAGGCAACTGCTGGCTACAGTTGAGATTTCCATGAGACGCAATTACCCGCAAGGGTAAAGAAATAGGATGAGGTAGATTTTCTACCATCCTTATCACCTGCAAAATCGGAATCAACATAACCAATTAGTTCAAAAATATCAAACCGATTATGATTGTGTAAGCCCTTACCTAAAGTTCCGTTAAGGTAACGCAGCAACCACTTGAGAGCAGCACAGTGATCCCTCTCCGAGTTAGACATGAATCTGCTGAGAAGGCTTATAGAATAGGTAATGTCCGGTCGGGTGGATATCATTGAGTACATAATCGAGCCTATGGCCATTCTGTAGGGGATATTTGCCATATCTCTTGTCTCACTCTCGGTTTTAGGACAACTTTTGTCAGAAAGTTTGAAATGGCTCGCAAGTAGGATTATAACGGGCTTACACAGGTGCATTGAAAATTTAGAGAAAATTTTCTGGAGAAAGGGTTTTTGAGATAGGCAAAGTGAACGATCAATCCTCTCTCTAATATTACTCATCCCAAGAATCTTGGATGCAACCCCTAAATCTTACATGTCGAATTCGGATTTTAGCAAGGATTTCAGATCATCAATCTTAGCTTTATGTTTGCAAGCAATTAACAAATCATCTACATAAAACAATAAACAATTAGCACCATCAACATTATTATAAGAGAAATAAAGAAAACTATCATAGTTTCTTTTAGAGAAACAGACTTTTAACATAAAAGAATCAAACCTCTTGTACCATTGTTTGGGCGATTGTTTAAGTCCATATAAGGACTTTTTTAAAAGACACGCCATGTGTTCTTTACCTTTAACCTCACAACCTGGTGGTTGACGCATATATATAGTCTGTTCAAGATCACCATGCAAAAAAATGGTTTTAACATCAAGTTGTTCAAGATTGAGATCATAAAAAATAACAAGAGTAAGAATAATCCTAACCGTTTTGCATTTAACGATGGGAGAAAAAATTGCATTAAAATCAATACCCTCAACTTGTGAAAAACCTTTTGCAACCAGCCTAGCCTTGAACCTTGGAGGTTCAGTAGCAGACTCAGGCTCTTTAGTTTTAAAAATTCATTTGCAATCAACTAATTTTTGTTTTGAGGGTTTTGGAATAAGAATCCAGGTTTTATTTTTATTTAAAGAGGACATTTCCTCATTCATAGCACGTAACCATAAAGAGCGATTAGGGCATTTCAAAACATCATAAAAACACAATGGTTCCTTCTCTTCCACATAAGATGCAACAACAAATGCACATGAAAAAATGTAGGAATAACCATATCTAGAGTATTCCTTACGTACTCTCCTAACCCTATCTCTCGCAAGCTGGTAATCCCTAAGGGCTGGAGCTTGAGCCTCAAGATGCTCTTCCTCCTCATTAGAACCTTCTAACACAGAGTCAAGGGTTTCAGGAACACTAGGAGGATCAAATATGCTACTGGATAGTGTAACTAACTCCTCGTTGGTTTCAGGGTCCTGAGAGGGTTCAGAGGTGACTTCCACCTCCACAAGAATACTACCAGGTGTGGGAACACTAGAGGACTATCGGAGACCGGTTTATCCTTAAGACAGGGTATATCTAACTTGTTGAAGATGACGTCCCTACTGATAACAACTCTTACTCACAGTTCACCCTTTAACCATACTCTATAGCCCTTCACCATGCTAGGATATCTTATGAACACTCCCTTTCTAGATTTTGGGTCTAGCTTACCCCCCTTCTGATGTGCAAAAGCCACACACCAAAAAACTCTAAGGTTGGACAGGTTAGGGGGTTTACCACACCAAAGTTCTATAGGAGTTCTAAAGTTTATGGTTGTAGAAAGGGATCTATTAATGACGTAGACAACCATACTAAGAGCTTCGCCCAAAAAAGGTTTTGGGACACCTAAAGACACCATAAGACATCTAACATTATCTATTATGGTACGGTTCATCCTCTCAGCCACTCCGTTCTAATGGGGGTTATACCTAACCGTCCTATAATGTAAGATGTATGCGATGCACGCAAATCAGCAAACTTTCGGTTACAAAACTCAAGACCATTATCAGTCCTGATTGTTTTTAGTTTATTTCTAGATTGATTTTCGACAAGGCGTTTCCACTCACAAAACTTTTCAAAAGTTTGATCTTTAGTTTTTAAAAGAAAAACCCAAACATGCCTCGAATAATCATCAATAATAGACAAGAAATAAATATTACCACCTTAAGTTGGAACCTTTTCATGTCCCCACAGATCACAATTCACATAATCAAGTATAGCAAAAGACTTATGCGTGCTAGTTGAAATATTAATTTTGTGTTAATTTCCTAAAACACACTGGTTACCAAAATCTAAAGAATCAATTTTGTCATCACATAAAAGATTTAGTTTTTACAAATAATACAGTCCCTTCTTACTAATGTGGCCAATCCGGCGATGCCACAACATAGTTTTCTCAATAACAGTTTTTGAAATCAAAGCAGTTGAATTACAAACTGTTTTCCTAATAATGATGTATAGACTCTCTCTTTTAAAACCTTTTAGCATGACTAGGTTTCCTTTGCAAATTTGTAAAGTACCATTTTTAGATTTGAAAGAAAGACCAAGTGAATCCGAACAACTAAGAGAGATAAGATTCCGACGAAGGTCAGGCACGTATCTCACCTCAGTGAGTTTCCTAGTCACACCGTCATGCATTTTGATGAAAATATTTCCAATACCTTTAACATCACAAACTTGATTGTTTCCCATGTAAACCTTTCCTTGAATTAAGGGTTTAAAATCTGAAAATCAATGTTTGTTGGGTGTCATGTGAAATGTACAACAAGAATCAAGAACCCAATGATCAACAAGTTTATAACAAGAAAGGGAAAGGGAAACACACAAAACCTCTTAAAACATAGAGTTACCATCTGAATCAAAATCAGGGCTTTTGTAAATTTTTTACTCCCTTTACCATGTTTATGTTGTTTTTCATCTTTAATCCGTTTAAACCACTTGTTTTTCATATGACCCTCCTTGCCACAATAAAAACATTTTACTTTGTTCTTTTCTCGAGATTTGGACCTCTCTTTACTTTTAGACCAATGACTAAGAGGTTCCCTCTGGTCAACTCTCCCTCGCACATAAAGGTTTTCTCCGTTTGATTTATTTTCATTTTGTAAATCCGAATCTTTTGATTTCAAAGCATTTTGAACATCAGAAAGGGATAAACCATCTCTACCATATTGAATGATAGAGTTTACATCATTGTAAGAATCAGGTAAGGCATTTAACAAAACAACAGAATACTTTCATCGAAGATTTTCCCTCCAATGTTTTGACATTCCAAAACGATTTTATTTAAATCATCCATATTTTTTGAAAGCGTTTTTGACTCGCTCATTTTAAAACTGAAAAGCTGTTCTTTTAAATAAATTTTATTTGAAAGGGATTTTCCCAAATATAATTTTTCTAGTTTAGTCCAGATTTCAAAAGCATTGTCTTTTTCGTTGATTTCTTGTAAAACATTGTTGGTTAAATGAAAGGTGAGGATTTCACCCCTCCGAGATTTCGTATACTCTTCGGAGCTACAAATAGCGGGTGCAATTTTATTTTGTACCAAACTGCTTTCATTTTCCTCCGCCATATTACAAAGTCAGATTTGCCATCAAACTTTTTGGTTTCAATGTTTGGAACTTACATGTTTTAATGGCAAATAGGAGTAATTTAATGGCTAGAAAAATGAAAGATTTGAAACAGTTTGATTTCAACAACAAAATACCTAGATTTGTTTCCTTTTGTTCTGTAAAAAAATGGCGCAAATTTGTGGGGCACGAATCCCAAAAGAACACAAAAATAGCAGCAATATATATACCCGAAAAATGAGAAATAGAAGCAGTCAAACCATAAGACTGAAAAAGAGAAACAGAAAGAATGTTGCAAAATAGAATAGCAACAAAATACTTGAAATTAGAAAAACACGCCAAGGCACAGCTACCTGAAGTCTCACGGACTCAAGCCAGGCTTGTGTTTTGTTTATTTTTTTTTTAAAAAAAACAGAAACAACATATAACCAAGAATAGTAACAAAAACTGAAATGGCGCAAAAGAAGTAATATCGGCAGTACAAAAAAAAAACAATACAGTGAACCGCAATGCTGTTCTGAGCAGAGACAGTAAATAAGAATGCCAACAGTAGAACCAACAATGAAATAAAACCGAGCAACGGAAATAATAACTGAAAAAAAAACGGAGGAAGTCAAGTTGTACTTCACTGGCCGGATCTGAGAAACTCAAAAGTTTCCTCATATCTGGAATTTTTGAGAGGTCGCCGGCGCCACTGAAGAGCAGCAGAAAGTTGTAGTCGTTTCAGGGCTCTGATACCACTTTTTGGATTTATTTACTATTACCACGCCTATATACTATTACAAATAATCAGAATATTATAGCAGAAAAATAATACGTCTAACGCTATTACAAAATAATATCTCTCTTCTCCTCCTTGACTATCGATTTCACTGATCGGGAATGCCAAAGGAAGCTGCAAAAATACATATTAGCAAACAAAGGAAATAAACCAAAATGAGGGAACGAAATACTTACCTACCACTGCGGGTCTATTCCGCTGGCAGAGAAAAATGTCACCGAAACCGAGGCAGCATTGAGAAGCAGCAAGAGGCAGTGAGCTGCGCGAGGTGCCGTCAGTAAAAGACATTGGTAAGATCGGAATTTTTCTCGCCACGAGCTTCAAAAACAAGAAAAGAGCCACCGGTTTCTTCTCTCTCTAACCTTTCAGTTTTCTCCCTCAAAATACCAGAACAGTGATCGAACAGTGATTGCAAGAAGCCGGTGATCGCAAAGACTGAGGCAGCGGCACAGAAACCAAAGAGGCAGAGAAGAACAACAGCCACGGTAAGCCGCAGAAAAGAAAGGAAGAAGATGAAGAGACAGAGACGCAGTTGAGGTAGCAGAGGAGAAAAGAAAGAAATAAAAACCAAGAGTTGGCTGCAGTGTGAGTACCAAGGAGAAGAGAGAAATAAATAGGTCTAGTCACAACGGGCAGCCTGGGTTGGCCTAGCTCGGCCCGGCCTAGTATCCCTGACCAATTCAAACCTTATCTTTCTGTTGAGGCTCATAGGTTGATCGTAGGGAGTAAAAAGAATGGGCGGAAAAATTGAAAAATATTGGGAAGAAATATGCCCAAAAAGCCTACAAATCTTTTAAATCAAATATTTGGCCAATTCTTCTCTAAGTTAAAATGTTGTGTGTTGTTTTTTGGAATACTCCAGTATGGAATCTAACGGGGGAGCGGGTGGGGGTTGACCACAATATTTAAAAAGTTTAATTATAAGTATTAAGTTCTTTGATTTTTTTTATTTTTTTATTTACGTATTCCTTCAACGTTTCCCAAAAACTTTCTTCACCTCACAGCTACTCGGAACCTTAATCGGGGTAAAGATTTTATTTGGTTATTTTTCCATTTTAAAAATGTTTAGGCGAAATATTTTTCTAAGCTCAAATGTTGAGCTCAAGTAGTACAGAATTGAAAGGGCACTGGGTAGGGGTGGCTTTTGGTCTCCTAAAATTTGTAAAATATCTATTCATAAGTTTTTTTTTTTTTATTTAATTTAGAGGTATTGTGTCTTCAAATTTGCCCTGAACATTTAAATATTTTTCTTTATAGCCTCAAGGTTAAGCCTGAATCTATCTAGTTTTAGAAAACTCTTTCTACAACATGATTCTAACAATATTTTTTTAGCAGTTTATGTGTCTTTTGGATTTGACAATGAGACCCGAATAACAATAATTAGAGCCATTCGTGTTGCGGAAACAATAGCTACAATACCATGTATCCCGCTAGCCGCTTCACAATCTTATTCGATCTCCCAGAACCTGTGTCAACAACCATCTACGTTGCTGAGTTGGGTGAGGAGGGAACTTAAGAGATTTTTCTTTAGAAGCTATTTTTGATGATGATGTAGCAGAAGCACCACTAGCAGAAGAACCACCAAGATTGTCAACTGATGATCTAACACCACTGCCTGCACCAACAACTCCATGAGCTTGAATGTTATTCTTATTTTTCACTTGAAGGAAACCCTAGGTAGGCATATAGTTGCTTCTTGAACCTTATATTTCAATTGTTGTGTTCTATTCAACTTTGGGTTGTATAGATAATTTTGATATATTATTCTTATGACTATAAATGCTCATATTTGTGTTTGCCATTCAAGATGTATTATCAATGGGTTTGTGCATATAAAGGAGGCACCATTTAGTTATATTATATTCAAATTAATCCATATTAGACCCAGGTAGGACAATAAGTTCAGTAAAACCCTATCATATAACAAAACTTCATTACCCAGGATTCAAAACTTTTTATTGCAAGCATTCGAACCCGTTTATTGAATCAAACTAGTAACTTATTAGTGCAATAACAACTATTGTTAATTACTCAATGCAGAAACATGCACAAACATACGAAAAAGCTTGATCAAGTTTTCACCTATGACACGATCTTTGAAGAAATAAGAATCACCGACACACCATAATCTTAAGTGGATTAATTATTCCAAAAGGTTATTGTATTCTTCCCAAAATTAATTATGGCAAGAGGCCTAATCACACTAACAAGAAACTTTGCCTTACAATATGACAATCAATTTTGATATGCTCAGTCCTATCATGAAATGCATAATTTTCAGTAATATAAAAGGCACTTTTTGCATCACCAAATTAAGGGGACTAGTTGTTTTTAAACTATTCTTAAATCACCAAGCAGATACAAAAGCCACAACAATTCAGAAGTTTTAGCATAGCCATTCCTTTATACTCAGCTTCAGTAGAACTTTTACACATTGTTGACTATTTCTTTGATCTCTATGACACAAGAGCTTTGCCAAAAAAATTAAGAAACAAGTAACTAATTTTTTAGTATCTGGACAACCAGCCCAGTCTAAATCAAAATATACGGCCAGTTATATGCTGTTATCCGATAGAAATAATAATCCTTGTCCTGGAACTGCTTTCACATACCTCAATATCCTATTTAAAGCTCTCAAATTGAAGACTGTTGGCTTGTCAAGAAATTGTGAAAGCTATTGAACACCATAACTAATATCTGATCTAGTAACTGTCAAATAAAGCAATTTACCAATCAAACTCCTGTAAGCAACAATTTCTCCTAATAACTCTGAATACCCTTGTGCAATTTTAACATAAGTCTCCATTGGAGTTGCAACAGACTTACAATTAAAAAATCCAGCTATTTTAAGATGATCAAGGGCATATTTTCTCTGATTCAGAAAAATGCCTTTATCATTCCTTTAAATTTTCATTACAAGGAAAGACTTAGCAGCACCAAGATCCTTAATTTTTAAGACCTCATGAAGACTGTTCTTAACTTCTATTATAGCACCGGCTTGATTGCTAATCAACACAATATCATAAACATATACTGGCAGAATGATTAATACTTCACTTTGTTGCTTCGTAAATAAACTATAATCATGCCAAGTTTGATAAAATCCCATGGACAACAAAGTCTTGGTCAATTTTGCATTCCATTGTTTGGAAGCCTGCTTAGTCCATATATTGACCTGTTCAACTTACAAACATGACTTGTAGGAACATTGTAAACAAGTGGAGAATTCATGTACACTTCTTCGTACAAATCACCATGCAAGAAGGGATTGCTAACGTCCAATAGATGCAAAATCCACCCCCAGCTGCTACGACCCCTAGAATATGCCTAATGGTAGTCATTTTACCCACAAGGCTAAAAGTTTCCACATAATTAATCCCATGTTGCTGTGTATGACTCTTAGCAACAAGTCTCACTTTATACCTTTCAACAGAACCATCAGATTGATTTAAGTTTATACACCGATTTCAAGCCTATAACATGTTTGCAAGGTGGTAGAGGAATAATTGTCCAAGTATTATTAGATTCCAAACCACCAATCTCCAAATGCATAGCCTTCTCCTATTCAAGATATCCTATTGCATCTTTATAATGTTGAGGCTCATTCACTTACCACATAGACAAAGCAAATGATCTTTGCTCTTGGGAAAAATGATCACAGGTAAGAGCAGATGTAATATGATGAGTAGAGGAGATAGTAAAAGTAGAAGGAAGGGTACAATCAAAGTCATGCAAATATGCAGGCACATGTTTGGTCCTTGTAGACCTCCTTAAGTCTGCAGTAAAAGAACAAGGAACAGAAGAAATAGGAATAGAAGTAGAAGGAGAAAAAGAAGGATGACAGTTATCATTATGCGAAGAAGTAGAACAAGGAGATAATGAAATACAATCAGTGTCATAGGTAGCAGGATTAGAAAAACAAGGAAAGTAAGAAGAGAAATCAGCAGTAGAAGTTGAAGAGGAGGGAATGACACTAGATAGATGTTTGGAAGGAAAAATATACTCTACAAATAGTACATCTCTAGAAATAAAAAGGTTCAGAATGGGTATATCTAACAATATATACCCTTCTTTTTCAATGGAATTTCCTAGCTAAACACACTGCCTACCTCTAAGATTGAACTTTGATCTTGCATGATCAATGGTACAAGCATGGGCTGAGCAACCAAATACCTTAAAAGAAGTGTAATACGGTTTGTGCTTATGCAATATTTCATAGGAAGTTTTATGATGAATAAGAGTTGAAGGAGTAAGATCTATGAGTAAAGTTGCATGCCGAATATAGTAACCCCAATAATGAAGAGAAATAGAAGATTGATATTTAAGAGCTCTTCCTACACTTAGAATATGTTGATGTTTCCTTTCAACTATTCCATTCTATAGAGGGGTGCAAATACAAGAAGTTTGATGTAGGATGCCTTTAGAAGTAAAGAAAGCAGGCATATGAAATTCTAGTCCATTATCGGATCTAATAATTTCGATAGTGGTTTCAAATTTATTTTCAACATAGGCACAAGAATGTTGTAATTGTCATCTGGCTGAACCTTTATCCTTAAGAAGAAACAATCACATGTATCTACTATAATCATCAACTATGGTCAAAATATATTTTTCACCATTAAGAGTTGGAGTACTTTTAGCCCCCCAAATATACACATGTAACAATTCAAAACATTTCTAAGTTTTGAATGATGAATAGGAAAAGTATGTCTATGCTGCTTAGCCAAAGGACACACTGAACAATGACAATTTTCATTAGCAGAAACCTCAGAATGTTCAGGAATTACCAATTGCAATCTTAGATGATATACATGTCCAAAACTGTAATGGCATCATGGTTTTGACACTTCTTGGGAATAAAATTGAACATAAATAGGTTGAGATCTAACAAAAGTAGGAAAAAGGATGTTTAACAGATTGATCTATACAAGATTGAATAGAAGAAAGGAAACATTTTTCTACAAATGAAATATCAAGAACATATAGGTCTTGTTCCCATTTAGGCAATCCAAACCTCCTCTTGGTTGCAAGGTCCTAGACCACAAAAGAGGTAGGATTAACCACAACTTCACAAGAATTTCAAAGTGTGAGTTTGGTCAGAGAGATAGTGTTGAAGTTGAAATCAAGAACATAAAGGGTATCTTTCAGTATTATACTAGTACTTAGATGTGTAAGTCCTTTGTGTGTAGCAGCCGCGAACTGTTTATTAGGCAATTATACAAAAGTATTAAAGACTGGCATAAAAGAAGTAAAGTACGATGTTGAATAGGTGACATGATAAGTAGCCCTAGAGTCCATAACCCAAACCTTAGAAAGAAGATGAGATGCTTTACCAATAACATCATTAGATGTAGATTGGAATCCCTACTTTGATTCACCAGGGAACCTGTAGTAGCACCCACAGTTCTTGCATGCATAGTATTATGCAATTGAATGTTATTCAACAAATATAGTAGTTTGCCGAACTGCTCGCTAGTAAGACTTGGAACAACTTTGTTAGTTGAATATGCTACCACTTTCTGTATTAATGATCCTCCAGCAATTCATGTAGCGGATTAGCATTCTACAGTTGATAACTATGGTGAGTAACTAAATATATAGAACCTGCAGAACTTTCTCAACTCATATTTCATGCCATAATACTACCATCAAAAGCATGTCCACTATGAGTAACATTTGAACCCACATTATTGTAACAAGAACAACTTCTTGAACTATTCTTTCATTTATACTTGCTATTTGGTGGATAACCATGTTCTATGTAAAACTTGTCAATGATGCCCTGATGCATTGCAAAATGTACAGAAAAATGGTTTTCTCTATCCTGCAAACCTTCTTTCTCTTGAGTTTTGAAAACTAACTCCCACAGCATTCACTTATCGCATTGCAACTTTCTTATTACCGTTAACAACATCATCTATGCACTGAGTATAATCACTTGAAGTAGCACATTTCCACAACTCTGCTATATCTCATTTGTAATGGCCATGCTAAAAACTGTGTTTATATTTGCCAGAGGAAAAGTTGTCAATACCCGTGACCTTATAGATTCAAAGGAATCATTCATTCCTTTCACATATTTTATCACAAATTCTGCATTAACATTCTCTTTAACCTTCTTAACCACATCACAGGTACAGGGTGGTTGTGGGTCACATACACAGAATGGTATGGGCCTGAGCATCAGTATCTCATCACATACTATTTTCAGATTTGTATAATAATCATCTATACTCAAACTTCCCTACTTCTGTGAATGAAATGTCTCTAGAAGATTTGATAGTCTATAGATGTCAGCTATGTCTTACATTTTGTCTAAATCTTTCTAGATATCACTTGCACTATTAATCATAGATTTGATTCATAGATTTGTGCAACTATATGATAACCATATCATTTGCCTGCCTCTAGTAATCAAACAATTTATCACCTAGTTAGGATTCTGACGCTAGGTTTTTGTTCAATAAAACACAGTTTATTTTTTTATCCAAAAGATCTCTTTACCTCTCTGCTCTAAGTATTATAATTTGCTCCTCCTCCTAATATTGTTTCTGACATCATTTGATGAGTGTTTTCACTTGGATGAATATAAAATGGATAATGTATATTTCATTCCAATTCTACAGCCATAACTCCGATTAACCAATCTTCAAAGTAAACCCAAAACTTTCCACCAAATGTGATTGTAAAAAGTCACCCACACAATTAGCAACATAGAACAGCAATACCACAAACTAAAATTCTAAATAGCGATTTGTTGCAATCACAAATATGAAATTGAAAATCAAGTTAGAAAATAAATCTCCAATTTTGGAGCTCTGATACCCTGATGAAAATTGAACTTAGGGTTTAAAGAGGAATGAAGAACATGCAGTGATAGAATGGAGATGAAGAAGATACCAAACTTCAGAGATTATTCTTAATGATTAATTAATCTCCTAATCCATCTTTTATATACAAGTTGTACCAACAAAAAAGAAGGAAAAACTGACAATCAATCTATCTAATTTGTAGAGCTGGCAAGAGCATGTGGCATGGACCCTATGTACAACTTAAATGAAACTCCAATAAAACTGTGCCATAGGTACAAGAAAATGCCATTAGGGTTTAACTGATAACTACAGCTAGGGATCAATTCTCCCTTCCACCTATTTCCTTACTCTCATTTTCTGCTTCCTTTTTTCTTTCAAATTCTTCATCTGTCCAGATAATTTTCCTTCACTTTATTGCTCTTTTCTTCCTTCATACTACCATATGACTTGATCTTCTTCAAGCTATTATTCATCTTCAACATCATGGTGGCATTGCAGAGGAGTCTTTTACGGTGCCATTCTTTACGGCAACATTTCAAGAGAAATCCTCCGGTTGCTTTCTTTGTTGGCGGTGTTGTCGGTGTGTAGTTTTTTTCTAGAAAAAGAGTTTGAGTTTTTTAAAGTGAATTGAATTGCTCTAGTTATTTTGGTGATCTAGACTAGGAATTTTTTTTAAAAAAAAAGAGTGAGTAAATAAGTTGATAACGTGACAAAATATTAGCATATAGGTTCAGGTCCCTACATATGGACCCGGTCCATATCAAAATTTTTCTACAAAACATTATAAATGGAGTACTGTGCATTTGTGTGAATATCTGACTTCTCAGTATGTTATTCATGTTGCGTTTCGATGATACAACTTAATTTTCCAAAGAAAAACTTTAACTTTCAGATAAAGAGTGTTTTGAACACAGGGTTTAGGTTTCATCCCTTATGTGATTTTGGGGATTTTTTTTTTTTTTTGTATTGATTTTCGAATTGATTTATGCTATATTGCTATGTTTGATTTTTGGAAAACTTGTTTGTATCTCTATTAGATAAGTGGTCTATTGCAGAATTAGAGGGACCAAACGAAGATCACGCTCCTAACTTAACATATTGAATTATTAGTATTATATTTTGGATTTACACGAATGTATCTTCAAATATTTCCTTTAACATTTTAAATATTTTCTTGTTATAAATTCTCACCTCTTAAGTCCATGCTTAGAAAACTCTCACTGGAAATTGATTCTAGATTGTCTTATCAGTTTATGCGGCTGATAGATTTGACTGCATCACCCCGAATGACAATAATTGGAGCAATTCATGTTGCTCAAACAACAACAGTAGTGCTAATGCACCCCACTGGCCACTTCACAAACTCATTTGACCTTCCTGGACCTATACAATAATTTAAATATAATACTCCCGTGACCAGATATGCTTATAATTACTTTTGTTTGATGTAGTTGTCTTATAAATATTTTATTTACTAGAGAGGAAAATTTAAACCATACCCCTCGTAATATAATTGATTTAAGAAGGATTTCTTTTGGAAGTTCCTTTTTTGCTCCTCACGTGAACTGTGCGTGAGTGAAGCTGGGGGGGAATCGAGAAAATTTTAATTGGGTGGACTATCATAAAATATTTAACTATCATAATGGCCAAAAATTATCATCTGGTATTGAGTGATTAAATTGAGCAAAGTTCAGTACAAACTTGGCAATTTTCCCATTACATTATGAGTCCCAGTGAGGTATATATTTGTATTATTTTATATTTAGAGATCCTCCAAATGTTTTTCTTTTCCTTTGAAAATCCTTCCAAACATTTCAACTCTATTTGGATTGGTATCTAGTTTGAAAAAAAAGTATGTTTTATTTTTATTGAGTTTTGTAAAAGTTAGATTTTTTGTGTGAGAGAGAGGGATAGGGATAAAAAAAGAGTTGAAAACTTGCTCAGGATGGAGATGACAGGACAACCCACCACTGCCATTACTTTAGAGTTTAACCCCCTAACCCTGTTAGCTACTGAAGGAGTATGTTAGGGTTTTAAGGCTACTGGGTGGAGGAACCAGAAGAAAAAATGCGAAAAAATATATGAAATAATAATTATATGTCATAAACATATTATATGTCATAAAATAGACTCGTGAAATAGGCCTAAAACTTCCTAAAACATTAACTAATTAAAAAATATAATTATGGACGTTTTATTCCAAAAACTACATAACTTGTACATTTAAGCTCCATTTCTCTAATCAAGCCATGGAGGAGAGGTAAATTTTGATGCTAGTTCAAATTTTAATTAACTTTTTTGTTTGTTTATATAAATATTGAACCCACCATTTACAATCGCGTGAGGGATTTGACTGCAGGATATATAGACTCTTATTAATAAATTTATTGATTAATATCTACACACATAAAAAATTAGAGGGCTTACCATTTTGATATATCCCAAATCTATGCTATCTCTTTCTATTATTTCATATTTATACGTACAAAATCCTTTTTGATGAAATAAGGAGAAACTATTACACTTATGAGGAGAATAACAACTATTTTTCGCCAATACACAACATAAAGATACAAGTTGGATAAAGTTTTCACCGATAATGATTAAAAATCTTATTTAAAAATCTTCAAAGAAATAAGAATCCCAAACACAACCTTAATCTCGTTTGGATAATTATTTCAAAAGCTCTTTATTTTTTTCTCAAATCATATTTATGTTTGTCATAGAAAGAAAGAAAACAAATAGGCCTTACAATATCTTAGAACTCTACAAAACCAAAAGAGAGAAAAAAAAAAACTTACCTTAGTCAACCTATGTATCGTTGTTACCAATGGAAAAATGAATGAGACTTCACTGGCTTTATTAATTTTTCCAAAAACCCTTATATATAATTTCCTTTACAACATTCATTACAACATCCCTAATTGCTTTTTCATGACCTTAGCTATAGCGACTGTGAAAGCTTGGGTATGGCATCTAACTAGCTTCCGTTTCTCTAAGTTTAAAATTTTCATTCCTCATCTAATTGTTTGATTAATCAGGCTTTACGTTTAATATTTCATCTCATTGTCTTTTTTCCTCTTATCATCTCCTAAGTGATTTTTGGTATTGGTTTCTATTTGTTTATTTTCTAATTGAATTTTTGTTTGAAATGTGTGTAATTTATTGAAAACTTGTTTGAATCACTATTAGATATAACCGTACGCTTTAAAAGGATTTTTTGCATAAAAAATATATTTCCTAAAGCATTATTGTTTTTTAAAAAATTTTCTTTTGTTTAGGACTCTTTTACATTAAATGACTAGACTAATAAATTCCCCTATCCGCTCCCCCACCAATTAATTCTCTCATCAGTCAATTAGATTGTACATGTGTAAGAACTAGGAAAAAGGTCTTTGAAGATGTGGGGATTTAGATATTTGCAAAAATTTTCTCAATTTTTTTTCTTTGTAAATATAAGTGATTCTTTATATTTTTTTATTGTTTTTAAAGAAGAAATGCACCTTTATGTCTAGATCGGTTGCCTGTGAATCACCATCTATGCATTCTTATAATAATAAAATAAAATTTTTTGGGGAGAGGGGTTGCCCATCTATAGGTTTTTTAATGTAATTGGCCAGGTTTCCCAAAAACTTCACTAAAATGGTCACAATTTTTTTTAACTTTTTAACGTGGCCATAACGCACACTCAATGTACATTATCTTTAATGATAACACACATTGACTGTGCATTATCTCTAAAAAGTAATTAAATTCCAAACTTAAGAAGTAACGTGCGTTATCTTGAGGGATAACGCACATCTCATATCCTTTTTCAAAACTACAAATATTTGTCTAGATATTTAGAAAACTTGAAATATGAATAACTCTGAGATCAGAGGTCCGTTTCAAGCGTATGACCACTTGTTTTGATGTTCTCGTAAAGATAAATGCAATGGCATCACCAAAAAGTGATCCCGACGCGTTTCGAGACAAAAAATTCTTCCAGTAAAGTCGAAAACTTTGACAGGGCATAACTTTCCTCTCGGACGTCTGATTGCGGAGATCATGTGGGCATTTTGTGTATTTTCTCGAGGTCTATGCTCGGACATCCCTTAGGCGGTTTCCATCAACTGTTTCCACAAAAATTTTCTATTTTTATTTTAATTTACGTTTTTGTAATTTTCTAATACTTCCTCTTTTATTAACTAAAAAATTATGGCACAAATTTCAAAATTAAACAGAGGAGCAGTCTTTTTTTGCTCTAATTAAAAATTTAAATAATTGAAGTTGGTAAATATTAGAATACCTAAATACTTTATTATTAAATTAAATCCCATGCACTTAATGTAATAACATTTCATATTAGTTTGTTGGTAAGTCATGTATGCTATTTTTCATGAGGTCAGGGGTTCAAATTTCTTACAACTTCTTTTATATTTTTTAATATGTTTTTAATAAATGAAATAATGATGTAGCAAATAGCGAACAATCAACATGCGTTATCTACCACATAGGATACTTACCTCATAAAATTGTGAATTAGTGATAATGAGCAATCAAGAAGCGTTATCATCAAAGATAATGCACAATTAAAATGTTATGGCCAAAGTAAAACTAAAAGAAAAATTGTAGCCACTTAATTGGCCTTTTTAACAATATGTCCAATCATAGAAAAAAAAACCCCATCTATATGTACAAGGTAAATAAATTCTTGCCTTCCTCGACTCTTACAAAAAATGATTTGATAATAAACACTGAATAAATTAGAATCTTTATGAATTTCTACTCATGGCAATTCATTTAATGCTTCATTACTCCAAGCTTTTACAAATTATCTTTTGTTTTCTTTAAAACTTATACTTTAAAAGCTAACTAGTAATATATTTATTTGCAAAAATTAAAGCCTCAATCTCTTCACTTTTATCTGCCGATGTGTTAATAGAATTTATAAGTTATATTGTATTTCTAAAATTCCCCGAGTTTAGAATTAAACTTCCATATTTATTTGGCCGGGAGGATGTAATATTGTTTGGCATGTTATCATATTTCTTTTAGGTATAGTACAACTTCTCAATGGAAACCTAAGTGTTGTTTAGACATTATTATACCTTTTAATAATTTTATGGGGCGAGAATTTTTATAAAAATTTTTAAACATTGAGGGCAGATGTACCTGAAGAAAGAAAGATGGAACACTGACAAAAGAAAAAGTTTACTTATGTTTTGGGCGACCATTGTATTCTCCCTTTCTTTCTATCCTTTCTGCTTTGCCCAGTGTAACCATGTTTCTAAATCAAGCAGAGGCAGAAGGATAACAAGATTCTATCAATTAGTCTGTTTGATTGGTTTGGCACAAGAAAGGTTGGAGGATTATGGCGAACAATAGTGCCTATTTGATCGAAGTTTATTTTCCAACTACTACGAACCGTGATTTGGGTAATGCATTTATTTTGTTTATAATGGGTCTTCAAATATAATCTTTTAAATCAAATATTAGGCCAAGTCTTCTCTAAGTTAAAATGTTGTGTGTGGTTCTTTAGAATACTCCAGAAGGAATCTAATGGGGGAGCGGGTGGTGGTTGACCTCAATATTTAAAAATTTTATTTATAAGTATTCAGTTTTTAGATATTTTTGTACTTTTTATTTACGTATTCCTTCAACGTTTCCCAAAATTTTTCTTCACCTCACAGCTACTTGAAATGTTTAGGTGAAATATTTTTTTAAGTTCAAGCAGTACAGAACTAAAGGGGCACTAGGTAGGCGTGTGTTCTCTTAAAATTTGTAAAATATGTATTTATAAGCGTTTTTTTTAAATTTATAGGTATTGTATCTTTAAATTTGCCTTGAACATTTAAGTATTTTCTTCACAGCGTCAAGGTTAAGTCTGGATCCATCTAGTTCTAGAAAACTCTTTCTATAACATGATTCTAACAAAATATTTTTAGCAGTTTATGTGTCTTCTGGATTTGACCAAGAGACCTGAATAACAATAGTTGGAGCCATTCGTGTCACGGAAACAACAACTACAATGCCTATTTATCCCGCTAGCCGCTTCACAATCTCATTTGATCTCCGAGGACCTGTCTCAATAGCCATCTATGTTGATGAGTTGGGTGAGGAGGGAACTTACAAGAATTTTCTTTTGAAGGCTATGTTTGATGAGGATACAACAAAACCACCACTAGCAGAAGAACCACCAAGACTGTCAACTGATGATCTAACATAACTACCAGCACCAACACCACCACCAGCACCAACAACTCCATGTACTTGAATTTAATTCTTATTTTTTACTTGAAGGAAACCCTAGGAAGGCATACAGTTGCTTCTTGAACCTTATATTTCAATTGTTGTGTTCTATTCGACTTTGGGTTGTATGTGTAATTTAGATATATTATTCTTATGACTATAAATGCTCATATCTATGTTTGCCATACAAGAGGTATTATCAATGGGTTTGTGCATATAAAGGAGGCACTATTTAGTTATATTATATTCAAATTAATCCATATTAGACCCAGGTAGGAAAATAAGTTTTGTAAAACCCTATCATGTAACAAAACTTCATTACCCGGGACTCAAAACATTTTATTGCAGGCATTCGAACCCTTTTATTGAATCAAACTAGTAACTTATTAGTGCCATAACAACTATTGTTAATTACTCACTGCAGAAACATGCACAAACATACAAAAAAGCGTGATCAAGTTTTCACCTATCACACTTACGATCTTTAAAGAAATAAGAATGAACGACACGACCTCAATCTTTGTCGGGTTAATTATTCTTAAAGTTTATTGTATTCTTCCCAAAATCATATATAAATCTTTCATATAAAGAAAGAAGACAATAATGTTACCATTATCTTTAGAACTCTCCCAAAACAAAAGCAGAAAAAAAAAACCGTACCTTAACTAGTAGTCCTAAGCTTTATCGTTGACAAATGGAAAAACTAATAAGACTTAGATAACTTTGCAAATTTTTGTTAAAACCCTATATATAAGCTCTTTTACTAGCTTCATTACAATGCCACTTTGCTTCTTGTTGAACTTAAAGCTACCGCAATGGGTTTTAGTATGGACTAAGCATTTGAAACCTAGAATTGAAAATTGTCAAAAAGGCAAAACGCTACAAACTTTGGCTTCCCATTTGCTTTTTTAAGCAGTCAAGAGTTCTTTTTTAATTCAATATTGACCTCGTGAAGCAAGATTTCAAATGAAATTGATATGCAAGATATTTCCATATAAAACAATTTAAAAGAAACTTCTCGTACAATTTTCTCTTTGAAGAAAAAAAAATTCAAACTTAAGATAGAACGCATAGCCCCAGTTGTAGGGTAGAGGTAAGGATGTCGGGGGCTATCAGAAATCTCCATCTGCAAAAGGGATTTATCTCCACCTTCATCATCGAGTTGGCATTGCAGGGGAGTCCTTTGCAAAGTGACTTTGTGCAAACATAGAAGGTAAATTTTATGCCACATCACACTAAAATTAATCTACATTAGACTGAGGTAGGATTAAATTATTAAAAGAGTATCAAAGTCCTATCATAAGACGTAATTGCATTGACAAATGCTTACCTAGGACTCAGACCTCTGGTAAATATATATTATTAGAGATTATGACAAGATTCTAGATTTCTAAAGATGTGCCAGAAGATGCTATCAAGCCTATTCTTGTTTTTTTTTTTTACTTATAAAACTTCAAGAAGCTAATAAGATTTTGAAAAACTTAAAAACTCTTTTCTAGTGAAACTTAGGCAATCATCCTCAATCTAGCTTACAACAAGAGTCACAAGAGAAGTTGGTGCGTCAATATATATATTTTTTTTTCATTCCACAATGATGATGGGAAGGTTTTTAATTTTGATTTAATTCTCCCCCAACTCTTGGGCCTTTATGCAGATTTTAGTGTGAAAAAGAAAAATTATTTTCGTTACAAAGGCTTTTCCCTTAATTGGTAACTAAGGAAAATATTATGAACAATAAACTAAAACTAAGGAAAACTCTAAAGGAAAGTTCAATTCAAACTGAGGGAAAATGTGTTCCTCATATTTTAGTGAGAATAGAGAAGTTTAAGAAAAACACATGGTAAGATATTTTCAAAAAAAATTTTAAAAAGCAAAAAAATTATTTTTTTTATATCACTTAATATATTTTTTCTAGTTTTTTTTATGAAAGTAAGGCACACAATGATCATCTTTCTCTTACCCTAAAACTTTAGTTGCCATTTTTTTCTTTGCTTTTCTCCTTTTTTCCTCTTTTGGCCTTTCATTTTGTTTTCCTCCCGATTACTTTTTCTTTATTTTATTCTCCAATTACTTATAATTTCTAATTAACATAAAAACTATACCTTTAACATTACTTTGCATCCTCAATAATTATCTTTTCATTAAATTATTTTACACTCGTCATTTTTATTCAATTAAGGAGACAAGATTTTTTTCTATCTCTTTATTTTTATGATAGATTTATGAGTTGGATAATAATAAAATGCATCGTGGAGGAAAAGTGACGATTGATAAAAAAAATTGAATATCATTTTGAAGCTATTAGTTAACATTAAATATTTTTCTAATACTCTAATCATTGAGGGTCCTTTTGAGATGAGAAGAATGGAGGAAAAATAGAGAAAAAAATGTGTAAATGAATACAAAAATAAGGTAAGAATAATATTATTCCTCTAATAAGAACCTAATAAATGTCGTAGTATGGTAGTAATAACTTTTATAGTGGAAATAGTATATTTTTTCGTTATTTTCTTTTTTAATTTCCACCTAAATATCCACAAAACTAACAAAAAAAACTCTATTTCTGTTTAAAAAATCATTTTTAAAGATTTCAATTTTCTTTTCCTTACTTAGGTTGGAGTGAGCTATCTTCTTTATGTGTGCAGTTTGGATTTTGGTATTGCCATTGATGTTGCCATCGCTTCCTCTACCGCCTATGATATTTCTCTGGATCCATGTTGTACTCATGGTTGCTCTTATTTTATTGGCGATCACAATGCCAACTGAAATATCAAATGTGCGATATCGTCCTATATATATACCCGCATTTAAAACTAAATAGGCTTTTCTTATTTAAAGCTATAAAAGTCATTGATTTGATCTCTATAAATATTGTAGAGTTATAATTTTCAGTAAAATTAGTTTTCTTGTTAAGTAGTTATGATGTTTAGTAAACTTTGAACCTCATTATTAGTTATTTTATAAATTTTTATTTACTCATTTCATCCAAGTGCATTGTAAATTTCGATTCCGCTCTTTTTCCCTTGATTTTTTTTTCCTTTCTTTTTTTTAAATATCAAGTGAGGTTATCATAGTATGTTGCAATTCTTGTAATCTTATAAAGGATTACCCCTTTCCGTGAAACAAGAAATAACTTTGTACCGAATGTACCATTTTGACTAGACAAACACTTAAAGGCACAACCTGTTTTTGTTGCTTACTCATTGTATTTGTGGTATTATAATCTGAGTTCAATTCATACGAAATATTATCCATGGAATTCTTAGAGTTATTTGTGTTACGCTTCGATGTTATGACTCGGTTTCCTCTAGATAGACTTCACTATTTGAGATAAAGAGTAGATGCACACATGGTTAGGGTTTACGGGGAGTTCATCTAAGCAACAATTGTGCAGGAAGCTCAATCAAGTTAGGTATGTACTGGGAGTTTGGAACAACTCATTAGGGAAAAACTAGACAATTGAGCTAAATGTATTTTTACACATTGTGATTATAGTTTTTTATGAATGATTTTGCATATGTCTTGACTTTGTATTTTTTGTTATGTTTTATACGTCAAACACAATATATATCATAAATATAAACTCGTAAGACAGCATAATTTCTTGAAACAAAAACTAATTAATAAGAATAATTGTAGAGTTTGAATTCCAAAAATCATAGACGTAAACTTACCATTTAGTCTCCACACCTCCAAAGAAAAAAAATGTGTCCAATCCTTCCACATAGGAAAGGCGAATTTGTATGCCGGTTCAAATTTTATTAATTATTTATGTTTCTTTATGCAAATATGAAAGTCACATTTGATAGTGTAAAATATGCACAAACAAGATAAAGGAATATAGACGTTAGATAAAGTTTTCACTGACAACACATAAAGATCTTAAAAGAAATAAAAAAACAAGAGCATTATTCTTGCTTGCGTTTATTTTTTCTCCAAATCATATATACATTTATCGTAGAAAGAATGAAGAAAATAAGGTTACTATTATCTTTTAGACTCAACTAAACAAAAGCAGAGAGAGAAAAGCCTTACCTTCGCAAACCTATACCTGCATGTTGACAAATGCCACAGTAAATCACTCTTTTTTGGCTTTACTAATTTCTTAAATAATCCTATTATATAATAAGTTTTTCTTCTACGGCGGACAGCTCTTAGGAAAAGGTTATTGATCTCTGAAATAGCTGTGAAGGACTTGGAGAATGGCATCTATTTGGTTTACATCTCTGTAAGTTGAATTGATTTTTTTATTTTTCTCATTTGATTGTTTGATTGAATATAGGGTTCGTTATCTCTAATGTGATTTTGGGGATTAGTTTGTTTATTAATTTTCTAATTGACTTTCTGGAAAATTTGTTTAGCTCTGTATAAAAAATAAGTTTAGCTACACACTCATGAACTTGATTTTTGCCGGAAGCACAGTTTTATGTGTTAAAGCTTTTATTTTTCAATTTTCCTTTTTGGTTACTCGTTTTCTTTTGTTTTATCATATGACAAGCCGAATAGTTTTCTCCCTAAAACCTTATTCACTCATTAATTAGTCAATTAATTAGTGCACATGTAAGTAATTGGGATTCCTAATTAAGTGCATTGATGATTTGGGGATTTAGATTTTTTAAAAGATTTTATAAAGTATTTATTTTATTACTTAAGGTCAATTTGAAAATACTTTTTGGTCGTTCAAATACAATCGATGCACTTTTTTTAAAGAAAAAATGATCCTTAAGATCTAGGCTTGTTGTCTTCTAATTATCAACATGTGTACATTCTTATACCAATATAAGAAAATTTTATGGGGAATGTGATAACCTATTTTTATATTCAAGGAAAATAAATTTCTCGCCTCCCTCCACTCTCACGGTATTGAATTAGATTAGATTTGCTCATGAATTTGTATCTATAGCAATATATTAGTTATTGCTTCTCCTAATCCAATATTTTACAAATCTATCTTTCATTTTCGTTAAAACTTTTATATATTTTTTTGGACTAATAATTATCATAACAAATTGGAACTTATTTCATATTTGGCAGAGGCAACAGGATGTGAGGTCCTATCCATCAGTTTGTTTGACTTGTGTGGCACAAGAAAGGCTGGAGGTATTTTCTCTACACATTGTGGAGATTATATCAAACAACGATGCCTACTGGATAAAAGTTCATCTCCCCATCACTAGGAAAGTTGATTTGGGTAACGCTTCTCTGTGATACTATTTGATTCAAATATTCATAAGGACAAATGATTTTTGAATTCAAGTATTGCCTAGATGTGGTTCTTTAGAAAATTAAAGGACAAAATGAAATAAGCGGGCGAAGGGTGAACCCAATATTTGGAAATTTTCTTTATAATTTTTATGAGCGTTTTAGATTTTTTGGTCATTTCTTGTTAATTTTGGCAACCAACATTTTAAATTTTTTTTGTATCAAAACTGCTAGGAACGTTGATGTGGGTAAATTTTAATTAATTTGGTTATTCATCCATATTCAAATACTTAGGCCAAATATTTTTCTACCCTCAAATAATGTGGTCTGCGGCAAAACTAAAGGGGCAGACAACAATCGTTCTGCTAATATTATTAAAATATTATTTATTAGTATTCATTTTTTTTATTCATACGAATTCATCTTAAAATATTGCGTCCACATTCTAAATATTTTCTTCAAATAAATTCTTACTTCTTAAATCTATCTTTAGAAAACTCGCATTGTACCTAGAAAGAAAAAAAAGGGGAAAAAAACCCTCATCTAAAATTATTCTAACAAGATTCTTTTATCAGTTTATGTGGCTCATAGATTTGACCACATCACCTGAATAACAATACTGGGAGCAATCCGTGTTGCTGAAACAACAATAACAATGCCAATGTACCCTCCTGGCCGTTTCATAATCTCACTTGATCTCCCTGGACTTGTGTCAACAGCCATCCGTTATGCTAAGTTAGGTGATCAAGAGGGAACTTATGAGAATTTTCTTTTAAAGGCTTTTTTTATGAAGATGCATCATTGCCACCACTGCCACAAGAAGCAACACAACCACCGGCGCTAGCACCAACACTGCTGCCACCACTAGCACCAACAACACCAACATCTACTTGAGCTTGAACATTTTTCCTATTATGTCCTTGAAGGAAATCATAAGAGGGCATTGTTGCTTCCTGAAACCTATATTGCTATATTGTTACCCATTCTTGGGGATCTATGAATAAATGAAATAAAATACTCTCATGACCATAAATACTTATAAATATTTTTGAAGGAATTAGTCATTTTATTAGTAAAACCATGAGGTACTCAAAGTGAGTATGCAAGCGTACGAGGTAAAACTTTAAGCCATGTCGTACTTAAATTAATTCACATTAGAGTAAGGGAGGATTACAAGAGTGGCAAAGTCTTATCATAAGACACTACTACATTGACTTATTCTTACCCATGGTTCAAACTTTTTTAAACTATATATTACATTTCACTGTATATGTTAATTTAATAAAACACCGAGTACAAGCTTTTGGTAACTATATATTCATCGCACAAGTATAGTCTAATGCATTTACTTGAATTATTCTATCTGTTTTCCAATATCCAATTGCTTTAATAGTCTTCAATTTCTTCAACAACTTTCCTTTCATGGCCTTAATTTTCTCTGATATAAAGTTGGAATCTGCAAGATTTTTATACAAGAAAGTGGAATTAGATTGAAGAGAGAGAAAAGGGTTTCAAAGCTTTTGGTCTGAATCTGAGAGAAATGGGAAAGAAACAAATCAGAAAGTAGAGTATCCCAGGGAGAGGGTTGCAAGGAAAGAGAAGAAGGGAATAAGAAAAAAAAGAAAAGAAAAAATTGAGGCAGAGGTGGGGGTGGAGGAGGTAGTGGTGGTTGTGAAGGATTGAGAGTGGGGATTTAAAGCAGCGATGACGGTGAGGACATGGAGGAGGGAGGGGGAAGGGAGAAGAAAAGAAGAGGATAAGAAGATGAAGAAAAAAAAATGCCTGAAAATACTTTGTGTTCATTTTGACCCTAAAGAGCGTAAACTTATCATTTACTCCATTTTAAATAGTCATTTGAAAATAAGTCTGATTATGCCTTTAAAGTGGTGGTAGGGAATGAATTGGCCGAACGTAAAAAGGTGGAGGATTCTTAAATCTAATAATAAAAGTGGGGGACTGAATAGTTGAAGTATAAATATGTGCGGGTACTATAGGCTATTTTCTCGTATTTTCTTTCAAAATATGCCTTGTTTTTAATTAATACTTGTGCATAAGTCCAAAAACCTTTATATTTCTGATTGGTGGGAGTAGTAGACATATAAGTTTTGGTATAATTAGCTACCTTGTTAGGTAGTTATAATGTTTGGTACACTTTGCAGCTCATTAATAGTGATTTTACAAATTTTTATTTACTCTTTTGATGCAAGTATATTATTGTTTACTCAGTGCATTTTTAACATTTATCATCTTAGAGTATAGTTCATACTAAATAGGAAAATTCTAATATGGACCAAGTCCATATATAGGGACCTGGACCTGTTTGCTAATATTTTCCCATATCATCAACTGATTAGCTCACTTTAAAAAAAATAAAAATAAAAAATAAATAAAAAAGCTCCTACCAAGACAACTAATTAAACTAACAAGAGTTTTTCACATGGAAGAGTCCTTTTATAATTTCGTCTTCTTTCGTCTCTCGATACTGTTCTCCATACAAATTTTTTATCTCCAATTTCTCTAGCTTTCATTAGTTGCAGAGAGAAGGAAAAAGGAGGAAGTATCAATAGAAAAATGGGTTCTATTATGGACTAAGCACTTGATGCCAAGAATGGGAAAGTATGATACAGGCAAAGAGCTTCAAAAGTTGGCTTCCTGCCTATGTTTTTAATCAAACAAGAGATCCTTTATAATTCAATAATGTCCTCGTATAACAAGATTTCAAAACAAATGGATGTTCAAGATATTTTCAGATAATCAATTTAAAATGAAAATTCTCGTACAATTTTCTCTTTGAAGAAAACAAAAATTTAGACTTAAGATAGAACGTGTAGCCTCAGCTGTAGGGAAGAGGTAACGAGACTGGGTGCTGTCGGAAAACTCCACCTTCGTCAAGTGATGAAAATTGAACTTAGGCTTTGAATATGAATGAAGAACATGTAGTGATAGAATAGAGAAAACGAAGATACCAACCTTGAGATATTTTTCTTATTGATTAATTAAGCTCCTAATCCATCTTTTATATACAAGCTGTGTAAACAAAATAGTATGAAAACTAACAATCTAACTAGATTGTACAGCTGATAGTAAGCACATGTGCTATGTGCCCTGTTTACAACTTAAATGAAACTCCAATAAAATTGTGCCATATCTACAAGAAAATGCTATTAGGATTAAACTGATCACTATAGCTAGGGATCGATTCTCCCTTCCATCTATTTCCTTACTCTCGTTTTCTGCTTTTTTTTTCTCTTTCAGTTTCGTTCTTCTGTCAATATGATTTTACTTCATTTTCATTGCTCTTTTTTTCCTTAATCTTCCCTTTTGACTCGATCTTCTTCAAGCTATTATTCATCTCCAACAGCCCCCCACAACCAGGCACCTTATGGACATATACAACTCCCATCTACATAACCAAAATCTTGAACCTTACAGAACCTAAGCTTTAGGTAAAAAGGTTTACCAGTTGTTTATTTGTGGATATGCCAAGAGGCTTAATCACACTAACAAGAAACTTTGCCCTTACAATATGACAATTAATATGCTCAGTCTTATCAGAAAACACAAGATTTTCGCTAATATAGAAGGCACTTTTTGAAGCAACAAAATAAGGGGACCACTTGTTTTTGAACTATTCCCAAATCACCAAGTAGATACAAAAGCCACTACAATTCATAAGTTAGCATAGCCATTTTCTTAGACTCAGCTTCAACGGAACTTTTACACATTGTTAATTGTTCCTTTGTCTCTATGAAATAAGACCTTTGCCAAGAAAAACATAAAAGCTAGCAACTGATTTTCTAGTACCTGCACAACCAGACCAGTTTGAATCAAAACATGCAGCCAGTTGTATGATGTTATTCGATGGAAATAATAATCCTTGACCACGAACTGGTTTCTCATACCTTAATATCCTATTTAAAGCTCTTAAATGGGAAACTATTGGTTGTCAAGAAATTGTGAAAACTATTGAACATCATAACTAATATTTGATCTAGTAATTGTCAAATAAAGGAATTTACCAATCAAACTCCTATAAGCAATATTTTCTCCTAATAATGTTGAATCCCTTTGTGCAATTTAACATAAGTCGCCATTAGAGTTGCAACAGACTTACAATTAAAAAATCCAGCTATTTCAAGAAGATCAAGGGCATATTTCCTCTGATTCAGAAAAATGCCTTTATCATTCCTTTAAATTTCCATTCCAAGGAAATACTTAGGAGCACCAAGATCCTTAATCCTAAAGAACTCATGAAGAGTGTTTTTAACTTCTGTTATAGCACTGGCTTGATTGCTATTCAATACAATATCATCAACATATGCTAGCAGAATGATTAATATTCACCTTGTTGCTTCACAAATAAACCAAAATCATGCCAAGTTTGATAAAATCCCATGGACAACAATGTCAGTCAATTTTACATTCCATTGTTTCGAAGCTTTCTTAGTCCATATAATGACATGTTCAACTTACAAACATGACCTGCAGGAACATTATAAACAAGTGGAGAATTCATGTAAACTTCTTCACAGAAATCACCATGCAAGAAGGGATTGTTAATGTCCAATAGATGCAAAATCCACCCCCTGGCTGTTGTAACCCCTGAGTAAAGTTGCATGCCGAATACAGTAACCCCAATAACTAAGAGAAATAGAAGATTGATATTTAAGAGCTCTTCCTACAGTTAGAATATGTTGATCTTTCCTTTCAACTATTCCTTTATGTTGAGAGGTGTAAACACAAGAAGTTTGATGTAGGATGCCTATAGAAGCAAAGAAAACACGCATATGAAATTCTAGTCCATTTTCAAATCTAATGATTTTGATAGTGGTTTCAAATTTCTTTTCAGCATAGGCATAAATATGTTGTAATTGTAATCTTGCTGAACCATTATCCTTATGAAGACACAACCTCGTATATCTACTATAATCATATACTATAGTCCAAAATTATTTTTCAACATTAACAGTTGGGGTACTTCTAGGCCCAAAAATATCCACATGCAACAATTCAAAACATTTATGAGTTTTGAATGATGAATAGGAAAAGTAGGTTTATGCTGCTTAGCCACAAAGGATGCACTGAACAATGACAATTTTCATTAGCAGAAATCTCATAATGTTTAGGAATTACCAATTGCAATCTTGGATGATATAAATGTGCTAACTTGTAATGCAGTAATAGTTTTAACACTTCTTGGGAATAAAATTGAACATAACTAGGTTAAGAACTAACAAAAGTAGCAGCAAAAGCAAGTTTAGCAGAGTGATCTATAAAAGGTTGAATAGAAGAAATGAGACATTTTTCTATAAATGAAAGATCAAGAACATATTGGTCTTGTTCCCATTTAGTTGATCCAATCCTCCTCTTGGTTGCAAGGTCCTGGACCACAAAAAAGGTAGGATTAACCAGCACTTCACAAGAAATTTTTAAGTATGAGTTTTGTCAGAGAGATAAGATTGAAGTTGAAATCAGGAACATAAAGAGCATCTTTCAGTATTATACTCGTACTAAGATGTTTAATTCCTTTGTGTGTAGCAGCCACGAACTGTATATTAGGCAATTATACAAAAGTATTAAAGACTAGCATAAAAGAAGTAAAGTATGATGTTGAACAGGTGACATGATAAGTAGCCTTAGAGTCCATAATCCAAACCTTAGAAAGAAGGTGACTTCTAACATCATTAGATGAGATTGGAATCCCTAGTTTGATTCATAAGGGAACTTGTAGTAGCACCCTCAGTTCTTGCATGCATAGCATTATGCAATTGAGTGTTATTCAACAAATAGAGTAGTTTCTCAAACTGTCACTAGTAAGACTTGGAACAACTTTGTTAGCTGAATGTGCTATTACTTTCTGTATCAATGATGCTCCAACAATTCGTGTAGTGAATTAGCATTCGGCAGTTGAGAACTATGCCGATTAACTGAATTAATAGAACCTGCAGAATTTTCTCCACTCATATTTCTTGCCATAATACTACACTCAAAAGCATGTCAACCATGAGTAATATTTGAACCCACATTATTGTAACAAGAACCATTTCTAGAACTTTTCTTGCCTTTATACTTGCTATTTATTGGATAACCATGTTTTTTGTAACACTTGTCACTGGTATGCCCTGATCCATTGCAGAATGTGCAGAAAAATAGTTTTCTCCATCGTGCAAAACCTTCTTTCTTCTTAGTTCTGAAAATTAAATCCCACAGCATTCACTTATGCATTGCAACTTCCTTGATACCACTAACAACATCACCTATGCATTGACTATACATCACTTGAGGTGCACATTTTCCCAACTCTGCTATATCTCATGTGTAATGGCTATGTTAAAAACTGTGTTTAGATTTGCCAGAGAAAAAGTTGTCAATACCCATGACCTTATATATTCAAAGGAATCATTCATTCCTTTCACATACTTTATCACAAATTCTGCATTGACATTACCTCTACCCTTCCTGACCACTTCACAAGTACAGACTGGTTGTGGATCACACACACAGATTGGTATGGGCCTGAACATCAGTATCTCATCACATACTACTTTCAGATTTGTATAATAATCATCTACACTCAAACTTCCCTGCTTCTGTGAATGAAATGTCTCCAAAGGATCTGATAGTCTATAGGTGTAATCTCTGTCTTACATTTGGTCTAAATCATTCCAAATATCTCTAGCACTGTTAATCATAGATTTGATTCAGATTTGTGCACCCATATGATAACCATATCATTTGCCTCCATCCAGTAATGAAACAAGTCATCACATAGTTAGGAATTCTAACACTACGTTTTTCTTTGATAAAACATAGTTTATTTTTTTATACAAAAGATCTCTTTACCTCTGCTCCAAGTATGCTAATTTGCCCCTCCTTCTAATACTCTTTCTGACATCATCTGATGAGTGTTTTCACTTGGATGAATATAAAATGGATAATGCACATCCCATTCTAATTCTACAGCCATAACTCCAATTAACTAATCTTCATAGTTAACTCAAAACTCTTCACCAAATATGACTGTAAAATGTCACCCACACATTCAACAACATAGAAGAGCAACACCACAAAATAAAATTCTAAACCGCCATCTGTTCCAATCACAAATATGAAATTGAAAATCAAATCAGAAAATAAATCTCCAATTTTGGAGCTCTGATACCCTAATGAAAATTGAACTTAGGGTTTGAAGAGGAATGAAGAACTTGCAGTGATAAAATGGAGAAGAAGAAGTTACCAAACTTGAGAGATTTTTCTTAATGATTAATTAATCTCCTAATACATCTTTTATATACAAGCTATACCAACAAAAAAGACGGAAAAATTTACTCACAATATATCTAATTTGTAGAGCTGGCAAGAACATGTGGCATGAACCCTATTTACAACCTAAATAAAACTCCAATAAAACTATGAAATAGGTAGAAGAAAATACCACCAAGATTTAACTAATCACTATAGCTAGGGATCGATTCTCCCTTTTACCTATTTCCCTACTCTCATTTTTTGCTTCCTTTTTTGCTTTCAATTTCTTTATCTGTCCAGATGATTTTTCTTCATTTTCATTGCTCTTTTCTCCTTCATATTACCGTATGACTTGATCTTCTTCAAGCCATTATTCATCTTCAGCATCATGGTGGCATTGCAGAGGAGTCTTTTGTGTTGCCATTCTTTACGACAACGTTTGTTGAGAAATCCTCGGTGGCTTTCTTTGTCGGCGGTGTTGTCGGCGTGTTGTTTTTTCCTAGAAAAAAAGTTTGAGTTTTTTTTTTAAGTGAATTGAATTTCTCTAGTTATTTTGGTGATCTAGATTAGGACTTTTTTCCCAAAAAAGAGTGAGTTAATAAGTTGATAACGTGGCAAAATATTAGCCTATAGGTGAAGGTCCCTACATATGGACCCGGTCCGTATCGAAATTTGTCTACAAAACATTATACATGTAGTATTATGCATTTGTGTAAATAATTATTTGACTTCTCAGTATGTTATTCATGTTGCGTTTCGATGTTACAACTCGATTTTCCCATGACAAAGATTTACTTTGACATAAAGAGTGTTTTGAACACATGGTTTGGATTTTCATCCTTATGTGATTTTGGGATTGTTTTTTTTAATTTATTTTCGAATTGATTTATGCTTCAATGCTATGTCTGATTTTCGGAAAACTTGTTTTTATCTCTATTAGATAACTGGCCTATTGCCGAATTACAGGGGCTAGACGACGAATACGCTCCTAACTTAACATATTAATTTATTAGTATTATTTTTTTCACTTACAAGAATTTATCTTCAAATACTGCCTTTACTTTTTAAATATTTTCTTGTTATAAATCCTCACCTCTTAATTCCATGCTTAGAAAATTCTCACTGTAAAGTGATTCTAGATTGTCTTATCAATTTATGCGGCTTATAGATTTGACCACACCACCCGAATGACAATAGTGGGAGCAATTCATATTGTTCAAACAACAACAGTAGTGCTAATGTACCCCGCTAGCCACTTCACAAATTCATTTGACCTTCCTGGACCTATATAATAATTTAAATATAATACTTTCGTGACCGGATATGCTCCTAATTGCTTTTGTACGATGTAGTTGTCTTATAAATATTTTATTTACAGGAGAGGAAAATTTAAAGCATACCCCTTGTAATATAATTTATTTAAGAAGGATTTGTTTTGGAAGTTCCTTTTTTGCCCTTTACGTTAATTGTGCATGAATGGAGCTGGTAGTGAATCGAGAAAATTTTAATTGGTTGGACTATTGTAAAATATTTAAGTATCATAATGGCCAAAAATTATTATCTGGTATTGAGTGATTTAATGGAGCAAATTTTAGTACAAACTTGGCAATTTTCCCTTTACATTATGAGTCCTGGTGAGGTATATATATTTGTATAATTTTATATTAAAAGATCCTCCAAATCTCTTTCTTTTCTCTTGAAAATCCTTCCAAAAATTTAAACTCTATTTGGATTGGTATCTGGTTTGACAAAAAGTGTGTTTTATTTTCATTGAGTTCTGTAAAAGTTAGATTTTTTGTGAGAAAGAGAGGGATAGGGGTCAAAATAAAAAATGAATAAAGTTATTAAAAAAAAGAGTTAAAAACTTGCTCACGGTGGAGATGAAAAGGCAACCCGCCGCTGCCATTACTTTAGAGTTTAACCCCCTAACCCTATTAGCTACTGAAGCAGTATATTAGGGTTTTAAGGCTACTATGTGGAGGAACCACAAGAAAACATGGGAAAAAATATATGAAAGAATGATTATGTGTCATAAACATATTATGTCATAAACACAAACTCGTGAAATTAGCCTAAAACTTCCTAAAACATTAACTAATTAAAAATTATAATTATGGATGTTTTATTCCAAAAAATACACAACTTGTACATTTAAGCTCTATTTCTCTAACAAGCTAGCACTTTCAAACGAGCCAAACCATACTGGATCGGATCGGCCCGCATCAAGCCCGTGCTCAAACGATCAGGTTCGAGCTCATTTTTTACGGGCCTAAATTATATTAATCCATATCCGCCCGCAGCCAGCTCACGGGCTTGACCAAAAAAAATAAGAAACAAAATATTTTATCAGAATTTCAAAACCAGCTTCTGCCTTCTACTTCTACTCAACCAACCAAATCCTCTGAACTTTTCACAGATCAAAAACAAACTTGCAGATTTATAATTTATCATCAAACCAATCTACATCTCCGAGTAATAACAAATAAAATAAAAAATAGTCAAAAACAATTACAATTACAATATTAAACAATTACAATTACATTATTAATTAGTCTAAGAGTAAGAGACTACAATCTCAACTGTCAACAAGCAGTAGTACCGGAATTTCGCCTTCTTCAACTAATGAATATAGCACTGTTGATGCATCATTTTTTCCCTGAAATTTTTCATTTTCTAGAAGATTCGCTCCAATAGTCTGTACTAAGATGACCATGTGATAGTGTATATTGGCGTGTGTGCGGCATCGGCTGCATGAGAAGAAGAAGGGGTAAAGAATGGAGTGAAGAGGAAGATAGGGAAGCAGGAGAGAATAGAGAAGCTTGATGGCGAAGAAGAAGAGGAAGAAGAAGAAGAAGAAGATGAAAAGAAGAAGAAATAAAGGGGACATCGGCTACGTGAGAAGAAGAAGAAGATTAGAAGAAGAGGGGGTAAAGAGGGGAGCGAAGAAGAGGAAGATGGGGAAACAGGTAGGAGAGGAGCTTGATGGTGAAGAAGAGGAAGAAGAAGAAGAGGAGAAGAAGCGGTAGCACCAACTGAGAGAGAGAGAGAGAGAGAGAGAGAGAGAGAGAGAGAGAGAGAGAGAGAGAGAGAGAGAGTGAGTGAGTAGCTTTGAAAGAAAAGATTGAAATGAATGAAAAAGAAGAGAAATGCTAAACCCTAAAAGGAAAAAAAAAAAGGGACCAGCCAGTGAACTGGACTGGACCGGACCATAAAAACCCGCAACAAAAATGGTCTGGTCTGGTCCGAGCTTATTTTTTATGGGCCTAAAAATATAAATCCATATCCGCCCCTATAGCGAAGGGTCCGGACCAGCCCGCGGGCTCATGCCCGTGTCGACAATGCTAAATCAAGCCATAGAGGCAGGACCGGTAAATTTTGATGCTAGTTCAAATTTTAATTAACTTTTTTGTTTGTTTATATAAATATTGAACCCACCATTTACAACTGCATGAGGGATTTTACCATATGATATATGCTTTCTTACTAATAAATTTATTGATTAATATCTACACATAAAAAAAAATCAAAGGGCTTGCCATTTTTTAATATGAACTGACTCTAATAGGATTTTGTACGTATAAATATGAAATAATAGAAAGAGATAGCATAGATTTGGGATATATCAAAATAACAAGGACCTTTTGATGAAATGAGGAGAAACTAGTACACTTATGAGGGAAATAATGACTATTGTTCGTGAATACACTACATAAAGATACAAGTTGGATAAAGTTTTCACCGATAATGATTAAAAATCTTCAACGAAATAAGAATCACAAACACAACCTTAATTTGGTTTGGATGATTATTTCAAAAGCTTATTGTTTTTTTCTCAGATCATATTTTGTTTGTCATAAAAAGAAAGAAGACAAATATGTTTTACAATATCTTCTGAACTCTACGAAACAAAAAGAGGGGAAAAAAGCTTACCTTAGTCAACCTACGTATCGTTGCTACAAATGGAAAAATGATTGAGACAAAGTTGGCTTTATTAATTTTTTCAAAAACCCTCATATATAATCTCCTACACAACATTCATTACAACCCCATAATTGCTTTTTCTTGACCTTAGTTATACCGACTGTGAAAGTTTGGGTATGGCAGCCAACTAGCTTTTGTCTCTGTAAGTTTAAAATTTTCATTCCTCATCTGATTATTTGATTGATCAGGCTTTATGTTTAATATTTCATTTCATTGTCTTTTTTCCTCTCATGATCTCTTGAGTGATTTTTGTTATTTGTTTCTATTTTTTTATTTTCTAATTGATTTTTTGTTTCAAATGTGTGTATTTATTGAAAACTTGTTTGAATCCCTATTAGAAATAACCATAGGTTTTAAAAGGATCTTTTCCACATAAAATTATGTCTCCTAAAGCATTATTTTTTTTTCTAAATTTTCTTTTGTTTAGGACTCGTTTACATTAACGTTTTATCAAATGACAAGACTAATAAATTCCCCTAAACCCCCCTCCCCCCACCAATTGATTCACTCATCAGTCAATTAGATTGTGTATGCGTAAGAAGTAGGAAACAGGTCTTTGAAGATGTGGGGATTTAAATTTTTGCAAAGATTTTCTCAAGTTTTTTTCTTTGTAAATATAGGTGAATTCTTTAGCATTTTTTTAATTATTTTTAAAGAAGAAATGCACCTCTAGGTCTAGATCAGTTGCCTGTGAGGCACCATCTATGCATTCTTATAATAATACAATAAAATTTTGTGAGGAGCGGATAGCCCATCTATATATACAAGGTAAATGATTTCTTGCCTTCCACAACTGTTACAAAAAATGATTTGATAATAAACACTGAATAAATTAGAATCCTCATGAATGTCTACTCATGGCAATTCATTTAATGCTTCATTACTCCAAGCATTTACAAATTATCTTTCGTTTTCTTCAAACTTCTACTTTAAAAGCTAAGTAGTAATATATTTATTTGCACAAATTAAAGCTTCAATCTCTTCACTTTTATCTGCCAATATGTTAATAGAATTTATACCTTAGATTACCTTTTTAAAATTCCCAAAGTTTAGAAGTAAACTTCAACATCTATCTCAGAAGGAGGATATATTATCGTTTGGCATGTTACCATATTTCTTTTAGTTATAGTACAACTTCTCAATTGAAAACCTAAGTGTTGAGGGCAGACGTACTTGAAGAAAGATGGAGCACTGATAAAAGGAAAAGTTTACTAATGTTTTGGGTGACCATTGTATTCTCCCTTTTGTTGTATCCTTTCTACTTTAGCTAGTTTAACCATGTTTTTAATTTCTCTTCTTGGACTTATAATTATCATCAAAACTTGAACATTTCTAAATCTAGCAGAGGCAGAAGGATAACGAGGTTCTATCCATCAGTCTGTTTGATTGGTTTGGCACAAGAAAGGTCAAAGGATTTTCCTCAACACATTGTGATGATTATGGCGAACAATAATGCTTATTTGATCAAAGTTCATCTTCCAACTACTCTGCACCGTGATTTGTGTAATGCTTTTATTTTTTCTATAATGGTGTTCAGATATAATCTTTCAAATCAAATATTACGCCAAGTCTTCTCAAAGTTAAAATGTCATGTGTGGTTCTTTAGAATACTCTAGAACAGAATCTAATGGGGGAACGGGTAGGGGTTGACCTCAATATTTAAAAATTTTATTTATGAGTATTCAGTTTTTAGATTTTTTTGTATTTTTTTATTTAAGCATTCCTTCAACGTTTTGAAAAAAATTTCTTCATCTCACAGCTACTCGGGGTAAAGGTTTTATTTAGTTCTTTTTCCATTTTAAAAATGTTTAGGCAAAATATTTTTCTAAGTTCAAATGTTGCTACAAAACTCTTTCTACAACATGATTCTAAACATATTTTCTTAGCAGTTTGTGTGTCTTTTGGGTTTGACCTTGAGACTCGAATAACAATAGTTGGAGCCATTCGTGTTGCAAAAATAACAGCTACAATGCCCATGTATCTCGCTAGCTACTTCACAATCTCATTTTATCTCCCAAGACCTGTGTCAACAGCCATCTATGTTGCTGAGTTGGGTGAGGAGGGAACTTACGAGATTTTTCTTTTGAAGGCTACTTTTGATGATGATGCAGTACAACCGCCACTAGTAGAAGAACCACCAAGACTGTCAACTGATGATCTAACCCAACCACTAGCAGCACCACCAGCACCAACAATTCCATGAGCTTGAATGTTATTCTTATTTTTTACTTGAAGGAAACCCTAGGAAGGCATATAGTTGCTTCTTGAACCTTATATTTGATATTGTTATGTTGTATTCGACTTTGGGTTGTATGGATAATTTATATATATTATTCTTATGACTATAAATGCTTATATTTGTGTTTGCCATACAAGAGGTATTATCAACGGGTTTGTGCATATAAAGGAGGCATTATTCAGTTATATTATATTTAAATTAATCCATATTAGATCCAGGTAGGACAATAAGTTTGGGAAAACCCTATCATATAACAAAGCTTCATTACCAGGGACTCAAAATTTTTTATTCCAGGCATTCGAACCCGTTTATTGAATTGAACTAGTAATTTATTAGTGCAATAACAACTATTGTTAATTACTCAATGCATAAACATGGAAAAACATACAAAAAAGCTTGATCAAGTTTTCACCAATCACACTTACGATCTCTAAAGAAATAAGAATCAACGACACGATCTTAATCTTTGTTGGATTAATTACTCCAAAAGGTTATGTATTCTTCCCAAAATCATATATAAATCTTTCATAGAATGAAAGAAGACAATAATGTTAACATTTCTTTAGAACTTTCTCAAAACAAAAGCAGAAAAAAAAACCGTACCTTAACTAGCAGTCCTAACTTTGGTCGTTGAGAAATGGAAAAACTAATAAGACTTAGACAATTTTGCAAATTTTTGTCAAAACCCTAATATATAAGCTCTTTTACTAGCTTCATTACATCGCCACCTTGCTTCTTGTTGAACTTAAAGCTACCACAATCGGTTTCAGCATGTAGTAAGCATTTGAAGCCAAGAATCGAAAAATATCAAAAAGGCAAAAAGCTTCAAACTTTGGCTTCCCATTTACTTTTTAAATCAGCCAAGAGTTCCTTTTTAATTCAATATTGTCCTCGTGAAGCAAGATTTCAAATCAAATTGATATGTAAGATATTTCCATATAAAGCAATTTAAAAGAAACTTCTCGTACAATTTTCTTTTTGAAGAAAAAAATTTCAGACTCAAGATAGAATGCATAGCTCTAGCTGTAGGGCAGAGGTAAGGATGCTGGGGGCTGTCGGAAATCTCTACCTACAAAGGGGATTTATCTCCACTTTCGTTATCGAGGTGGCATTGCGGGGGAGTCCTTTGCAATGTGACTCTATGCGAACGTAGGAGGTAAATTTAAGCCATATTACACTAAAATTAATCTACATTAGAGTAAGGTAGGATTACATTATTACAAGAGTGGCAACGTCCTATCATAAGATACAATTGCATTGACTCGTGCTTACCCAAAACTCAGATCTTTGGTAACTATATATTATTAGTGAGAGTCACAAGATTCAACATTTTTGAAGATGTGTTGGAAGATTCTATTAATGCTATTCCTTTGTTTTACTGATAAAACTTTACAAAGCTAATAAGGTTTTGAAAAACTTAAAACTCTCTTTTAGTGAAACATTGGGCAATCATCCTCGGTATAGCTTACAACGAGAGTCATAAGAGAAGTCGGTGTATCAATTAATTTTTCATTCCACAATGATGATTGTAAGGTTTTTAATTTTGTTTTAATTTTCCCCAACTCTTAGGCCTGTTTGCAGATTTTAGTGTGAAAAAGAAAAAATATTTTTGTTACAAAGGTTCTTCCCTTAATTGGTAACTAAGGAAAATATTATGAATAATAAACTAAAACTAAGGAAAACTCTAAAGAAAAGTTCGATTCCAAATGAGGGAAAATGTTTTTCTCATATTTTAGTGAAACTAGAAAAAGTTGAAGAAAAACGTATGATAACATATTTTCAAAGAATTTTTAAAAACAAAAAAATTATTTTTTTTTATCACTTAATATGTTTTCTCTAGTTTCTTTGGATGAAAGTAACAAACACAATGATCAACTTTCTTTCTCTTTCCCTAAAACTTTAATTGCCATTTTTGTTTGCTTTTCTCCCCTTTTCCTCTTTTGGCCATTTTTTTTATTTTTCTCCAGATTACTTTTTCTTTATTTTATTCTGCAATTACTTATGATTTTTAATTAACGTAAAAACTATGCCTTTAAAATTACTTTGCTTCCTCAATAATTATCTTTCTATTAAATTACTTTATACTCGTCCTCTTTATTCAAATAATGAAACAAGAGTTTTTTTATTTCTTTATTTTTATGATAGATTTACAAGTTGGATAGTAATAAAATGTATCGTGGAGAAAAAGTTGACGATGAATAGAAAATTGAATATCATTTTGAAGTTATTAGTTAACATTAAATATTTTTCTAATACCCTAATCACTGAAGCACTTATGAAAACAATGGAGGGAAAAAAAAGAAAAAATTTGTAAATGAATACAAAAATAAGGTAAGAATAACATTATTTCTCCAATAAAAACCTAATTAATGTTAGTAGTTTGGTAGTAATAACTTTTATAGTGGAAATAGTATCTTTTTTCACTATTTTCCTTTTCCATTTCCATCCAAAAATCCACCAAACTAACAAGAAAAACTCTATTTCTGTTTAAAAATTTATTTTTAAAAGTTTCAATTTTCTTTTCCTTAGGTAGGAGAGAGCTAGCTTCTTCATGTGTGCAGTTTGATTTTGGTATTGCCATTGATGTTGCCACCGCTTCCTCTACCGCCTATGATATTTCTCTGGATCCCTTGCGTACTCATGGTGGCTCTTATTTTATTGGCGATCACAATGCCAACTGAACTATCAAATGTGCAATACCGTCCTATATATACCCACATTTAAAACTAAATAGACTTTTCTTATTTAAAGCCATAAAAGTCATTGATTTGATCTCTATAGATATAGTAGAGTTATAAGTTTTGGTAAAATTAGTTTGCTTGTTAAGTAGTTATGATGTTTTGTAAACTTTGAACCTCATTATTAGTGGTTTTATAAATTTTGATTTACTCATTTGATCCAAGTGCATTGTAAATTTCTATTCTTCTCTTTTTCCTCTTGATCTTTTTTTTCTTTTCTTTTTAAAATATCAAGTGAGGTTATCATAGTATGTTGCAATGCTTGCAATCCTACAAGGGATTACCACTTTCCGTGAAAGAAGAAATAACTTTGTGCCAAATGTACCATTTTGACTAGATAAACACTTAAACCCACAACCTGCTTTTGTAGTACTGTAATCTCTGAGTTCAATTCATACGAAATATTATCCATGGAGTTCTTAAAATCGTGTGAATAATTGTCTGAGTACGTTATTTGTGTTGCGCTTCAATGTTATTACTCGGTTTTCTCAAGATAAACTTCATTAATTGAGATAAAGAGTATGATGCATACATGGTTGGGGTTTAAGGGAGTTAATCTAATCAGCAATTGTGCAGGGAGCTCAATCAAGTCATTAGGGAAATACTAGACTAATGAGCTAAATGTATTTTTACACACTATGATTATAAGTTTTAGGGGAGATTTTTTTTGAATGATTTTGCATATGTTGATTTTCTATTTTTTGTTATGTTTTATCCATCAACACAATATATATAATAAATATAAACTCATAAGACAAACTAAATTTCTTGAAACAAAAACTAATTAATAAGAATAATTATGGAGTTTGGATTCCCAAAATCATAGACTTAAACTTACCATTTTTTTCTCCAAACCTCCAAAGAGAAAAAAATATGTCCAATCCTTCCATGCAAGAAAAGCGAATTTGTATGCCGGTTCAAACTTTATTAATTATTTATGTTTGTTTAGACAAATATGAGTCGCATTTGATAGTGTAAAATATACACAAACAAGATATATGAATGTAGATGTTAGAAAAAGTTTTCACTGACAAAACATAAAGATCTTCAAAGAAATAAAAAAGCAAGAGAATTATTCTTGCTTGGATTTATTCTTTCTCCAAATCATATATACATTTATCATAGAAAGAATGAAGACAATAAGGTTAACATTATCTTTTGAACTTAACTAAACAAAAGAAGGGAGAAAAAAACTTACCTTCGCAAACCTAAACGTGCAACTTAACAAATGGCACAGTAAATCACTCTTTGATGGCTTTACTAATTTCTTAAAAAACGCTACTATATAATAACTTTTTCTTCTGCGGCGGACCTCTTAGGAGAAGGTTATTGATTTCTGAAATAGTTGTACAGGACTTGGAGAATGGCAGCTATTTGGTTTACATCTCTATAAGTTGAATTGATTTTTTTTATTTCTCTCATTTGATTGTTTGATTGAATATAGGGTTCGTTATCTCTAATGTGATTTTGGGGATTGGTTTGTTTATTAATTTTCTAATTAACTTTCTGGAAAATTTGTTTAGATCTATATAAAAAATAACACATTCCTGAACTTGATTTTTGCCGGAAGCACAATTTTAGGTGTTAAAGCTTTTAACTTTTCAATTCTTTTTTTTGGTTACTTATTTTCTTTTGTTTTATCATAGGACAAGCCAAATAATTTTATCCCTAAAACCTTATTCACTCATTAATTAGTGCATATGTAAGTAATTGGGATCCTTATTAACTGCAATGATGATGTGGGGATTTAGATTTTATAAAGTATTTATTTGATTACTTGAGGCCAATTCTAAAATATTTTTTGGCCGTTCAAATAGAATTGATACACTTTTTTTTAAAGAAATAATGCACCTTAAGATCTAGGCTTGTTGCCTTCTAATTATCAACATGTGTCCATTCTTATACGAATAAAAGAGAATTTTATGGGGAATGTGATAACCTATTTGTATATTCAAGGTAAATAAATTTCTTGCCTTCCTCCACTGTCACGGTAGTGAATTAGATTAGATTTTCTCATGAATTTGTATATGTAAAACTATATTAGTTATTGTTCTATGAATCCAAAATTTTACAAATCTTTCTTTCATTTTTTTTAAAACTTTTATATATTTTCGACTCATAATTATCATAACAAATTGGAAACTATTTCATATTTGGCAGAGGCAGTAGGATGGTGAGGTCCTGTCCATCATTTTGTTTGACTGGCGTGGCATAAGAAAGGGCTGGAGGGATTTTCCGTACACATGATGGAGAATATATCAAACAATGATGCCTACTGGATAAAAGTTCATCTCCCCATCACTAGGAAACTTGATTTGGATAATGATTCTCTAAAATACTCTTTGATTCAAATATTTATAAGAACAAATGATTTTTGAATTCAAATGTTGCCTAGATGTGGTTCTTTAGAAAATTAAAGGAAAAAATCAAATAAGCAGCCGAAGGCTGAACCCAATATTTAAAAATTTTCTTTACAATTTGTATTAGCATTTTAGATCTTTGGTCAATTTTATTTTTTTTGCACCCAACATTTTAAATATTTCTAGTATCACGACTATTAGGAACCTTAATGTGGGTATGTTTTAATTAATTTGGTTTCATCCATTTTCAAATCCTTCAGTCTATTTTTAGAAAACTCCCATTGTACCTACAAAAAAAAAAAAAAAAAAAAGAGAAAAAACCCTCATGTAAAATTATTCTAACAAGATTGTTTTATCAGTTTATGTGGCTTATAAACTTGACCACATCACCCGAATGAAAATTGTGGGAGCAATCTGTGTTGCTCAAACAACAACAGTGCCAATGTACCCTCGTGGTCATTTCACAATCTCATTTGATCTCCCTAGACCTGTGTCGACATCCATCAATTATGCTAAGTTGGGTGATCAAGAGGGAACTTATGAGATTTTCCTTTTAAAGGCTGATTTTGATGAAGATGCATCATTGCCACCACCGCCAGAAGAAGCAACACAACTGTCGGCACTAGCACCATCATTGTTGCCACCACCTGCGCCATCGGCACCAACATCTAGTTAAGCTTGAACATCATTTGTATTATGTCCTTGAAGGAAGTCATAAGAGGACATTGTTGCTTTTTGAAACCTATAATTGCTATGTTGTTACCCATTATTGGATTTTGAGGTCTATGAGTAAATGAAATAAAATACTCTCATGACCATATATACTTATAATTACTTTTTTGAGGAATTAGTTATTTTATTAGTGAAACCATGAGGTATCCAAAGTGAGTATGCGAACATAGGAGGTATAAATTTAAGCTATATCGTACTTAAATTAATCTACATCAGAGTAAGGGAGGATCACAAGAGTGGCAAAGTTCTATCATAAGACACAACTGCATTGACTCATACTTACCCAGGATTCAAACCTTTTGTAACTATATATTTCTTCTTACTGTATATGTTAATTTAATAGAACACCGAGTAAAAACTTTTGGTAACTATATATTTCATGGCACAAGTATACTTTTAGCTTAATCACTAATAGTGTTTGCCCAATAAGCTAGAGATTAGGGTAGTTAAATTCCTTTATAGTAACCGCTCTATTTCATATTATAATTGTACTATATTGTCTTTTTAGTTTTTCATAATTGTTTTATATTGTCTATTTTACTGTTTCTCTATTTAATTTTGGAGATGAATTAGGACAAACCCATCTGATGCATTTACTTGAAGAATTATATGTGGTTTCAAATACCAAAGTGCTTTAACAGTCTTCAATTTCTTCAACAACTTTCCTTTCATGGCCTAAATTTTCTCTGATCCAAAGTTGGAATCTGCAAGATTTTTATACAAGAAAGTGGAATTAGATTGTAGAGAGGGAAAAAGGGTTTCAAAGCTTTTGGTCTGAATCTGAGAGAAATAGGAAAGAAATAAATCAGAAAGAAGAATATCCTTGGGTGGAGGGAAGGGAGGAAAGAGAAGAATGGAATATAGAAAAAAAAAAGGAAAAAATAAAAAAAAAATATTTGAATTGGAGATGGGGGTGGAGGAGGTAGTAGTGGTAGTGGTGGTTGTGGAGAATTGAGAGCGGTGGTTGAGAGCAGCGATGATGGCGGCTAAGGAGGAGGGAGGGGGAAGGGGAGCAAAAAAAGAGGATTAGAAGATGAAGAAAAAAATTTCTTGAAAATACCTTTAGTGTTCATTTTGACCCCAAAGAGACTAAACTTATCATTTACTCCATTTTAAATGGTCATGTGAAAATTAGTCAGATTCTGCCGCTAAAATAGTAGTACGGATTGAGTTGGCCGAGCGTAAAAAAATGGAGGATTCTTAAATCTAACAATAAAAGTGGGGAACTGAAGACTAGAAATATAAATATGTGTGGATAATATAGGCTATTTTCTCGTATTTTGTTCCAGAATATTCCTTGTTTTCAATTAATGCTTGCGCATAAGTCCAAAACCATATTTCTTAGTGGAGGGAGTAGTAGACTTATAAGTTTTGGTATAATTAGTTTGCTTGTTAAGTAATTATAATGTATGGTACACTTTGTTGCTCAGTAGTAGTGATTTTACAAACTTTTATTCACTCATTCGATGCAAGTACATTATTGTTTACTCATTGCATTCTTTTTAATAAATATTATCTTTGAGTACAGTTCATACGAAATAGGAAAATTGTGATATGGACCAGGTCCTTATATAGAGACCTGGACCTATTGGCTAATATTTTGCCATATCCTCAACTGATTAGCTCACTTTTTTAAAAAAGAAAACTCCTACCAAGATAACTAATTAAACTAACAAGAGTTTTTCACATTGAAGAGTTATTTTCTAATTTCGTCTTTTTCGTCTCTTTATAGCGTTCTCCAAACAAATTTTTCATCTCCAATTCTCTCTAGTTTTCAATAGTTAGAGAGAGAGAGGGTGAGAGAGAGAGAGAGAGAGAGAGAGAGAGAGAGAGAGAAAGGAGGAAGTATCAATGGAAAAATGGTTTAGGTATGGAGTACGCAGTTGAAGCCAAGAATGGGAAAATATCAAAAGGGCAAAAAGCTTCAAACTTTTGCTTGCTATTTGTGTTTTTAATAAGACAAGAGTTCCTTTTTAATATGTTAGAAATGCAATATTATTAGAATAATGTTGTTAAGATATTTTTGGTTGTTTAAGATGTTATCTGTATAGCTATAAATCACAACTTCCTTCCTAGTTTATAGGAAATAGTTTAATGTAAATTGCTGTATAAATATGTTACTACGATAATCAATGGCATAGAGAAAAAATCCACAAAGTTTTCATACTGAAAATTTCATCGTATCAGAGCCATCATCATTCCCATTTTATGATGAGTGGCACAAGACGTGTTGATACATTTGACATCGAAAATGATGATAATATTTGAAGGGATACATATCATCTGGCAGAAAGATGTGACGAACTGTGGGCGGATTTAAATGAACAATTTATGACAGGTAACGAACCAGGGAAACAAGAATTCAAGACAACATTAGTCAATTGCAAGCACTCCATATCTTCGTTTCAACTTATTATGCTAAATTAAAGAAAATTTGGGATAAACTAACTAATTATCAACAGTTACTGGATTGTATCTGCCGAATATTGAATGAATTAGTTAATCAAAGAGAAGAAGATCAAGTACACAAGTTTCTCATACGATTAGTACGATCGAGTATTTTACAAATGGAACCAATTCCAAATATTATGAAAACTTATGCCATGATCATCAAGGAAGAAGCACATAGAAAATTAAAAAGAAATATAGAAGTTAGGGGTGATGCTGTTGTGTTTGCAACTCCTAAATCTGGACAAATTTCAATTCATTGTACTCACTATTTCAAGCAAGGTCATGAGGCAAGAAATTGTTACTTATCGGTTGATTATCTAGAGTGGTGGTTAGAGGGAAGCCCAGAAATAGGTAATGGAGGTCGCCGAGGACAAGGAAGGACAAACAAAGGAAGAGGACGCGACGGCGGCCGAAATAGGTATGGTCGCAACGTCCAAAGTTCTTCACTGGCAGGTTCAGGCTGGGCAGCAACGGCCACGGTACAACAGAGAGAGATAAACGCTCTAGAAATCGAAGCTCGACTCAGTACAATAAAATGGAGTAAGACAGTCGCAGCCTAGAGCAGGACAGCAGCGGTTGCAGCAAGCAGCTCCACTGGCGAAATACCGGGATTGTTGCCGGAGCAGTGGTCCTTTTTTGTGAATCTGCTGCATAGTCATCAAGCTTCCTCTTCAAACTATGAAACTCTCTCTAGTAAGTCAAACAGAGAATGGATTTTAGATAGTGGCTGTTCACACCACATGAAGGGTAGAAGAAATATTTTGACAAAATAACAGGCCCTCTCTTCCTTATAATATAACTCTTCCAAATGGTGAAAAACTACTAGAGAAGAATTTAGTTCTGTTTGTTTGCAACCCAAATTTAATATTGACAGTGTACTTTTTATACCACAACTCTGATGTAATCTGTTATCTCTTTCTCAGCTTTCCAAAGTAAATAATTGCATAGTCATAATTAATGATGGTGTGTTAATGTTACAAGACGGTATCTTGGAGATGATGATTGGAGCGGGTGACGAGGGAGACGGGATATACTATTTTAGACCTTTGCCTAAGACATCAAATTTTGCTTATTCTGCTAAAATTATTGAAGTTTGTACTTCATGGCACAATCATTTGGGACATCATTCTAAATTAGTCGTTAAACAATTTTGGGATGACCATTTAAGTCTGATTCTTTGGATAATTGTTCAATTTGTTTGCGTGCTAAGAAAACACGGGAATCTTTTCCTACTAGTTTAAATAAGACAACTGCTGCGTTCGATTTGGGGACTATATAAAACTCCTTCATTGTGGTGCAACTTATTTTCTGAATGTGGTGGAAGATTATTCGAGATATGTTTGAATTTTTTTCCTCACAGAAAAAAGGGAGGTGGCACAAATACTTAAAAAAATTTTTGCTATGGTTCATACACAATTTCATAAACGAGCAAACATTGTGCGTATAGATAACGGTACAGAGTTTACGTGTTTGAAACTGTATTTTTTTAAAAATGGTATGTTGCATCAAACTTTTATGGTCCACACACCCTAACAAAATGACCGAGTGGAGCATAAGTGTCGTCATATTCTAAATGTGGCTCGTGCTTTACTTTTTCAGTCCTATCTTTCTGTTCAAGTATGCGGTGAAAGTGTCCTCACTGCTGGATATTTGATTAATCGTATTCTTTCATCTGTGTTGAAAGGAAAAACACTATTTAAACTTTTCTGTAATAAGATTCCTTCCTTCTCACATATAAAAAGTTTTGGGTGTTTGGCATATGTGCACAATTACGGGTTACCAAAAGAAAAGTTCAGACCTCGGGGACGAAAATGTATTTTCTTAGGATATTCATATGGAATAGAAGGTTGGAAATTTTTTGATTTACAAACCCATGAATTTATCATCTCTAGAGATGTTGTGTTTATTGAAAACGAATTTCCTTTTTGTAAGTCACGGATTGCTTCATTTCCTGAAAATCATCTGAATTTTGAATTTGGTGAGATCACGGTATCTTCAACAAGGGGGAGTTCTTCACAACATAAATTTTCTTCACCAGTTGGAGCAGCCCAATAGGTGTATTCTGGACTGTGTTTTTCTTCCTCAGTTAGGCTGGCCCAAGTTCGCCTTCATCTGTAAAGTGGACCGGCCCAAGATTTGTTGACTACCCAGCCTGCTTCTTCCTCACAACCAGCAGCAAGGTGGACCGCCCCAAGTGCAAAGAACGTCGGGCCAGGAGATTTCTCTCAACCGACAATAGCCCACATGGAGGGAGACATGTTGGACCATGCAAATTCAAATCCAAATGCAAACTCAAGTCCAAATTTGTTGGACAATTATGGGAATTGCAGTGTGGCCCACATGGAGAAAACAATGATGAAACATGCAAATTCAAGTCAGAATAAGTTGGACAATTATGAAAATTGCAGTGGAAATTCAAGTCCAAAATTCCAGTACAACTTTCAGTCCAGGGTCCAGTGCAAATTCTGATCCTAGTAATGTTGGGTCTTTAGATAGTGAACCTCAGATAACAAATATAGTTGAACCAGGACCTCTTCGTTGGAGTAATAGACCACATCAAGCTCCTAGCAAATTGAAGGATTATCTTTGTCATACGATTTGGTCAGCTCCTAGTATATCTCTCTTCTACTTCACCTTCTTCTTCAGCTTTTTTAGGTACTTCCTTGTATACATTAACTCATTATCTGTCTTGTGACATGTTTTTGCTTTCACGTCGGAGTTTGTAGCTACTGTTGATACAGGCTTGGAAAACACAAAATACTCCGAGGTGGCCTCTATTATATAATGGCATCTTGCTTGAAGTAAGAAATAGATGCTCTTGAAAAGAATAATACCTAAAAATTGACAAGATTGCCTCCCGATAAACGTGCACTTAGTAGCAAATGGGTTTACCGGATAAAGTATAAATCTGATGGTTCTGTTGAATGTTACAAAGCACGTTTGGTAGTGCTTGGGAATACAAAACAGGAGGGAATTGATTAAACTGAGACATTTGCTCCGGTGGAAAAAATGGTGACCATTCGAACCTTATTATCGATAATTACTGCCCAAAATCGGAAAGTCCATCAAATGGACGTTCATAACAATTTCTTGCATGGAGACTTGATTGAAGAAGCTTATATGAAACTTCTTCCAAGGTTTCGTTCTTCTAGTCCACATCAAGTTTGTCGTCTTAATAAATCATTATATGGCCTCTGTCAAGCACCTCGATGCTGGTTCTCCAAACTTAGAGCCTCTCTCAGACAGTGTGGGTTTGTGCACTCATATGCCAACTATTCTCTCTTCACTTTTAGAACAAATAACATTTTTCTCTGCATTCTCATTTATGTTGATGACTTGTTGATTTTTTGTAATAAAACTACTTTTATTTCTAAATTTAAGCCTTATTTTGGTTCATGTTTCCATATGAAATATTTAGGTCATTTCAAGTATTTTTTAGGCATCAAAATTGCACGTAAAACAGGTTTTCATCTTAGTCAACATAAATATGTGTTGAAAATTATTTCCGAAGCTAAGATGCTTGGTTCTAAGCCTGTCTCGACTCCATTCGAACCGAATCACAATTTAGCTAAAGCTTCTGGAGATTTCTATGCTCACCCAGACCAATATCGTCGTCTTGTTGGGAAGTTAATCTATTTGGTCATAACGCGCCCTGATCTAGCTTATATTGTACATGTCCTAGCCCAATTTATGCATAATCCTCACAAAGAACATTGGGAAGCAGCTCTTCGTGTCGTTCCTTTTCTTAAAAGTGCTCCGAGCCAGGGAATTCTTCTTCACTCTGATGCACCACTTCATCTTCTTGCTTATTGTGATTCTGATTGGGCTCGCTACTCAATTCCTTGTCGTTCTCGTATGGTTATTTTATTATCTTGTTCATTCACCCATTTCTTGGAAAACGAAGACATAGCATAGAGTACCCATTTCTTCCGCTGAAGCTGAGTACCGATCCATGGCCATGACTTTATGTGAATTGAAATGCCTTCGACAACTCCTTATTGACCTTCAAGTCTCGGTGAATCACTCTATTCCACTTTATTATGACAGTCAAGCAGCTATTTACAACGAAACTAATCCTGTTTTTCATGAACGTACTAAGCTCTATGAGATCGATTGTCATTTTGTATGCAATGCGTCTCAAGTACATCTTATTACTCTTGCCTACATTCCAAGTGCTTCATAGCCTGCACACCTTCACAGGAAGGCCTTACACCCAATGCAGTTCCACAAGTTGTCTAGCAAGTTCGGAGTACATAACCCTCATGCTCCAACTTGAGGGGAGTGTTAAAATGCAATATTGTTAGGATACTATTTTTAAGATATCTTTGGTTTTTTAAGATGTTATCTATATAGATGTAAATCATAACTTCCTTCCCAGTTTATAGGAAATAGTTTACTATAAATTGCTGTATAAATATGTTGCTACAAACAATCAATAGCACACAGAAAAATTCCACAAATTTTTCGTACTGAAAACTTCATAATTCAATAGTGTCCTTGGGAAGCAAGATTTCAAAACAAATAGATGTTGAGTAATTGTCGAAGTACGTTACTTGTGTTACGTTTTGATGTTATGACACGGTTTTCTCAAGACAGACTGCACTATCTGAGATAAAGAGTGTATGTATATATGGTTAGGGTTGAAGGGAGTTTAACTTAGGAGCAATTGTGCAATGTGTTAACTTGTTGGTTAGAGGGAGATCAATCAAGTTAGGTATGTATTGGGAGTTTGGAAAAAATCATCAGAGAAGCACTAGACTAATGAGCTAAATGTATTGTTACACATTGTAATTATAAGTTTTATGGGAGATTTTTTAATGAATGAGGCCACACATACATAGGTAGATACTGCACTACCATGTGTTGATTTTGTATTTTTTGTTGTGTTTTATTATTCATCAACACACTATATATGTCACAAACATAAACACGTAAGACAATCTAAATTTTTTGAAACAAAAACTAATAATAAGAATAATTATGGAGTTTGAATTTAAAAAATCATAGATGTACCACCACAAAAATGGAACAAATTACCAATGGCAAAAAAATGTTGATGTTTTGTTAGTATGATCCTATTACAGATAGCATATCGATGAAAACATAATCGTCGACTAATTTTCGTCGATAACAACTGTTACCAATGGCATGTCGTCGGTGAGCACGGTTTCTAACTGACTTACCAACAGTTTTTTTCTTCATTATTTACTTTGTTAATGACAAACGCATCTCGTTGATAACAAATGCTGATGAATTTATCGACAAGTTTCCAATCATTAGTAACACTGACTGGAATTAATGAAGACAGTAGTTACCGTCGGTAAGGTCCACTGATGGAAACTATCAATGAGTTTTCCTTCGGTACTAAAAAGGAAAGAAAAATTTTTTAAAAAATATTTTGTACTGGGTCTATTAGTATGCTGTCAGTAATACTTTTTCCTTATATCATTTAAAAACGGAACCGAAACTCCCTGAAATTTCAAAAACCCAACAATAGCAATATAAATCATTCATAAACTAAATGTAGAACATTAAAAAAAAAACCCATAAACTAAATATATAATCTATAAACTAATCACAAACATCCATGAAACGTTAAAAGCATGAACATCTATCAAAGTATATCTATATAATTAGGAGGCCTATATAGCCTCTCTGGAAGATAGGGGAGCACCACCCATAGGTTCTAGTAAAACAGAGGTTGGTCCAGGAGCATGAATAGAAAGGGGAGTACTAGAATCCTCGGGTTAGCACCTTTGAGGTCCTAGCTATTACTACTGCAGTCGATGAAGACGTGGAAGGATAAACACTCATCGCAGCTCTGACGAGGGGCATCGTCGGCAGGAATGGAATGTATGACAGGTGGTTATGCTAAAATATCCACCTCAAGTGCTCGTCGAAAGAAGTGGATACTTTGGAAACAACATCATCCACCTTGCGCATAATTCTCTGCTCATGATCCAAGCAACATAGCGCCAATGTAGTTGTAGCTCAGCTGCTCTCAGTTATGAGGTGAGCTGCCTCCGTACTAGCTCTATAAAAAAACAGCTGTAGCCTGTCCCGACAAGTATAAAGGCCTTAAGTTAGAGATCACCAGGTAGACCAGTACCCGATGCCTCAGCATCCCTCTCGGCCTTTGAGTCTTGTGAAGTTTGTCCTACAATAAAAAATGTTTTTTGAATTCGATTTTTTGTTATATAACATTATACAAACTTAAGTGTTATAAGTTTTCATATATTCAACTAGGATCTTGTATATTTTCCATAGCTCAAAAGAATGATTAGGAGAATGAACTATTAGTTCTAACTCCTAAGTAAAGATTATAAAGTTTAAAAGTTTAGACATACTTCAAAGTCTTATAAAACTTAAGAAGCAAGCATAATAACATAAGTCATTACATTGATTATTATTTAAGTTTTATAATTTAAGAAACAAGGACTATTAAAATCTTATAATTTCATCATTTATTATTAAGTCATTAATGAAAAATATAAGTTGTTTATAAGGTCAGAAAAATTTTGCCGAGTTTCCCCTGTATTATGGACATTTTCAAGGCACGTAGGCCACACAAACAAACAGCAACAGAGTTTCATACAAAGTTAAAGAGTTAGGACTCTCCCATAAAATTTTAAAGAGTTAGGGCTCCCCCGTAAAACATACTTTAAAGAGTCAGGGCTTCCCCGTAAAATACAAATTTAAACCAATTAAACACGTACTTCTATCTTGTGTATGATACAGAATGTCTTCAAAATCCTCACGAAAGACTATAACAAACAAAAGAGAATAATATTAAATTTTAAACTTAAACTTAAACTAGTTAAGCGAAAGTCGTAATTGAAAACTACTTAATCCTCACATTTCCGGCACACAAGAATATTACAACTAAGAGTGTGAATGCATAATGTATTGTTGTAATGGTATAATTTGCCTTGTCTAGTTAGAGTATCAATTAAATATAAATTATATGGGAGTAACATTTTTCCTATAAGAAAGAAACAAATGACCAACAAGTTCCACTAATAGTATGCTACATATAAATGTTTATGATTAAATGCACCGCCTGCTTTAATCATGCCATCCAACATAACTGCAACTTTACATTTTACATCACCAATCAATTGAAAGTGCTTAAGAAATAGGGGATGGTACATTATGAAAAAGAAATGTTTTCTTTAAGAGACCATCACTTTCCATTATAAAGTCATTCTCTATCTTTGCATTATAATACAACTTTATTTCTTTGCCTCCTGTTAATTGACTTTCTTTAGAACATATTCAATAGAATCCAACTATTCAAATATAAAGAAAATAGTCCAATAGTCCCAATATTTTATCATAATTTCCAAAACTAAATCTTAAACCACCACCCCAAAATCAACGAGAAAATGAAATGAACTTTAAATAGAAAAAGTTACTAACTTTTATCTTAATCGAATGACACTTAGAATATCACTGAGTAATGCAAGAAAACAACATCAAATACGTGAAAGGGTAAAAATTCAAACATGAATTTCGTTCAACCTATAATCAAGAAGTCAAAAGAGAAGAAACCATATATAAAATCATCAATTTTCGAACACAAACGACGATAAAAAGAAGCAAAAGTACTACTCAATAGCGCTATTAAAAGCACAATAAAGTTTTAAAAGAAAAGCTATTACATAAACAGAAAATGTGTATATGTTTAGAAATAAATGTCAATATCTTACAATAAGTATTTCTTCCATATAAAAATTTAGTAACAACATGATTGGGTATATATGCTCACACAAGAGTTCGAAATAAGATGAGAAAATATGTATATATATTGATAATATTCAGTTACACATTTCTTTTTAATTAAAATAATAATAATAATCATAATAATAATATTGAAAATAATAATAATAGTAATAATAGTTAGAAGCATGCAATCAAGGGGCATATTTGTCATGATAATCAAGAACATGTTTTATTTTCTTAATACTAAAATTAAGATACTGTGTTATTTTGATAATGAAATATCCCTTTCAAAATCTAAACTAAGGGAAGTCTTTCTAACTCAAAACTATGAATGAAAAGTAATATGTTATACAAGTATAAACAACCAATAAAACGATAAAATGCATGAATTTCAATACTTTACAAAAAATGAGAATAAAAAAACAAAAATTAAAGAATTATAACCAACTGTTTAAGAGAAGTAGCAGTAGCAAAATAAAAAAATAAAGAAAACTTGTTGTTTTTCAACTGGATGGAGCAGCAGCGTCTGCGTCGGAGTATCAACGACAGCATCAGAGATTCTGTAGAAAAAGAAGAAGCAGAGAAGAAGAAGAAGAACCTCAAAATGAGAGAGAGAGAAGAGTCATTACCGGTGCGTCAGTCATCATGATCGAGCAGCGACAGCATCGTTTGAGGTCGTCCACCATCAGTGAGTCGTGGGAAGGTTAGAGAGAGGAGTGTTTTTTATTGGGTTTAGGTTTAGGGAGAGAATGATTTCTCCCAATTTTGATTAATTTGGGAGCTTATTATCGACAGCACACCGATGGCAAATCTGTCTGTCAAATTTTTGGTGAATTGCCGACGACATAGCCTTCGGCGTCCTATTTATACTTTATCCTATTACCGACGATTTAAGAAGATGGCCGATATCTCCATGGATATCAAAACCAAAAATCGACGAATAATGACAGTCGACGGTATGTCCATCGATACATTAGTGTTATCTACGAATAGTTTCTTCGGTATTACTCGTCATTTTCCAGCGTGAAACCCTCTTTAAAAATATTTGGACAATTTAATATTAGACTGACGAAATAGATATCCTATCAATGATCCGTCGAAAATTATCTACGATATAGAAAACCTCGGTAATATACGTCAGTAAATACCTTGATTTTTGTAGTGTACACTTTCCATTCAATCTCCAAACCTCCAAACAAAAGGAAATTTGTCCAATCCTTCCAGGTGGGAAAGGCGAATTTGTATGCCAGTTTAAATTATATTAATTATTTTTGTTCGTTTATAGAAATATGAAAGTCACATTTGATTACTGAGGTAAGTCCATCTACAGAAATGGAGCTAATTCCATTATACATGAAACTATGGAGGAAAAGGAGTACTAACAAGAAAGATAATAGTGTGACAAGTGTAAAGATTAAAAGTAAGTAATAGAAATTAAACTAATTTTAAAACGTATAATAGGGATATAATCTAAATATCAATGTCCTCTGATGAAATAATGAGGCAAATGCATACGCTATTCCATCTTTCTTTTTGCTTTAACAGCTATCTAAAATTTCTTAACGTCAAATATGAAATCTGGAATTTCATAACATAAAATATGAAAAAACTTGATACATATATATAGAAGCTAGATAGAGTTTTCACTCATATCACATAAAGATCTTCAAAGAAATAAAAAAAATAAGAGAATTATGCTTGGTTGGATCCATTTTTTCTCCAAATCCTGGACACATTTATCATAGAAGTGAACGAAATAAGGTAAACAATTTTTTTTTTTTTTGAACTATAAAAAACAAAAGAATGGGACAAAAAAAAACTTACCTCTGCAAACCTATACCTGCATGTTGACCAATGGCATAATAAATCACTCTTTGCTAGCTTCTCTAATTTCTTAAAAAAACCCTACTATATACTTTTTCTACCTTCATTATAACGCTTCTGCAGCAGACTGCTCTCAGGAAAAGGTTATTGATCCCTAAAACAGCTGTGACGGATTTGGAGAATGGCCATTATTTGGTTTATATATCTGTAATTTTAATTGATTTTTTTTTCTCATTGATTGTTTTATTGAATATTGGGTTTATTTTTGTTGGAGATATCACATCAGTATGTGATTCTCCTAGATTATCTTGGATTCTATAAGAGATTATTTGGTTAGAATCCTATATTGATTATAACTAGGATACTTTGTATTATGCTATGATTATAGCAGTATTCCTTATTAGTGGTTGGTTAGAATCCTATATTGATTAGGATTAGGACACTTTGCAGCCTGTAAATAGTATATTATAATGAATAAGAAGACAATGAAGTGAAGCATTCAATATTATTCTTTTTTGTGCCCTAAATTTCTTAACATGGTATCAGAGCCAGAGCCAGGTTTGAAAAAGAAGAAGAAAAAGAAAAAAAAAATCTTTAACATCTATGACTTTATTCTCTTTTCATTCAGTTTGAACAATTCTTTTCGTTCAGTTTGGACAAGTTCTTTTTTTAGGTTTCTAATATTTCTTCTAATTTGCTTCAATAAAAATTTAGGAGATCATATTTTTTTTTATAAATCATGTTCAAGTCAGGTAGCTTCATCGACAAATATTTGAAGCACCTAGATTTAGAAATTGAAATTGGACATTGATGGTTGCTTTATCGAAAAAAAAAAAACTCTAAAGCGACATCAAAAGAATTTTCGATGATGGATTACGAAAGCCACTGCGACTGATAGAAGAAAACCACAACGACTGCGACTAATGGAAGAAGATCACAACGACTACGACTGATGGAAGAAGATCAAAACGACTGCGACTGATGGAAGAACCACAGCGACAGCGATTGATGACAAAAAAACCACAGCGACAGCGATTGATGACAAAAAACCATAGCGACAGCGAGTGATGGTAAAGACCACAGCGACAGATGGTGAAAGACTACCAGATGTGCAATTTGCACGTTATGAAAAAAATTGGAAACTGTGGCAAGTTGGACATGCAATTTTGCACGTTTTAACTTGAGGGAGGGTGTTGGAGATATCACATCAGTATGTGATTCTCCTAGATTATCTTGGATTCTATAAGAGATTATTTGGTTAGAATCCTATATTGATTATAACTAGGATACTTTGTATTATGCTATGATTATAGCAGTATTCCTTATTAGTGGTTGGTTAGAATCCTATATTGATTAGGATTAGGATACTTTGTAGCCTATAAATAGTACATTATAATGAATAAGAAGACAATCAAGTGAAGCATTCAAAATTATTCTTCTCTGCGCCATAAATTTTTTAACAATTTTATGTCTCGTTTTATACTTTCTTTTTCCTTCCCGTTATCCCAATGTGATTTTGGGGATTGGTTTGTTTATTTATTTTCTAATTGACTTTATGCTTCAACGCTATGTCTGATGTTTGGAAAATTTGTTTAGATATATATCAAATAAGTGCAGCTACACATTCATGAACATTATTTATGCTGGAAGCACAATTTGTTTATTTTTTCAAGTTTCTTTTCTGGGGACTCATTTTCTTTAGTTTTACATATGACAAGGCGAATAATTTCCCCTAAAAAACTTCATTCACTCATTAACTAATAAATTAATTGGTGCATTTGTAAGTAATCGGGATTCCTAATTAATTGCATTGAGGATCTGGTGATTAAGATTTTTTTTAAACATTTTATAAAGTATTTATTTTATTAATTGAGGCCAATTCTACAATTTTTTTATGTCCTTTCAAAAAGAATCTATATACTTTTTTTAGGAAAAATTCACCTTAAGAGCTAGTATAGTTGCCTTCTATTATCAACATTTTGTGCATTCTTATACCAATAAAACAAAAAGTTATGGGGGATGGGATAACCCAACTATATATTCAAGGTAAATAATTTCTTGCCTTCCTCCACTCTCAAAGTAGTGAATAAGATTATATTTGCTCATGAATTTCTATTTCAAGCGATATATTAGTTATTGCTTCTATTAATCCAAGAGGTTGGAATTTGGGTTTAGTCTAACTCACCCAAAAAGGTACTTTCAGAGACGGAGGATTGCCAAATGTGAGATTCTCAACACACCCCCTCATGCCCGCCATTTCAGATCATTTGGGTGTGGAGCGTGACATTCTGCAGGACATCATCTGCGGGTAGCCCCACATTATAGTTCTGATACCATGTTAGAATTTGGGTTTGTGTCTAAGTCACTCCAAAAGGTACTTTTAGAGGAGAAGGATTGCCAAAATTTATTAAGAGTTCACTAATTTTTTAATTTGCTCATATGGGATTCTCAACACCATATTTTACAAATCTTTCATTTTCTTTAAAACTTCTATACATTTTGGACTCATAATTATTTTAAAAAATTGGAAATTATTTCATATTTGGCAGAGGCAGCAGGATGGTGGGGTCCTATTCATCAGTCCGTTGGACTGGCGTGGCACAAGAAAGGTTGGAGGGATGTTCTCTGCACCAACAACATTCTCTGCCTACTAATACTCTTCTCTATAAATACTCTTTGATTCAAATATTCAAAAGGCCAAATGTTTTTAAAATTCCAATGATGTGCCAATTTGGTTCTTTAGAAAAGGGACAGTAAAAGTAACTCAGGAATTTGTAAGGATAATTCAATTCAAAAAGTTTTATTTTCACTCTCAATTTTTTTCTCTCTAAAACAAAATCCTCTCAAATCTCTCTACAAGTGTATATTTCAAACTCAGATACAAGAAGATCCAACCGTTAAAAATAAAAATAAAAAGATTAGTACTTCGATCTATACTCATTTATTTACAATTTTATCGATTTAGATCTTGAAAATATGCATCGAATCTCAGGAAAAATCAAATTTTTTGAAGTTGTTTTTTGAATAGAAATCCACCAAATTCAAACTTCAATCTAACAAAGATCTGACCGTTAAAATTAAAAAAAAAAAAGTTTGTATTTCAATATATACTTGCTTATTTACAACTCTATCAGTTTAAATCTTGAAAATATGCTTGGAATCGGAAAAACTCCTATTTTTTGGAAGCTGTTTTTTTAACATGCGCCCGGACCGGCAAAAAAATTAAAGATTTTCGTCCCGTCCGGCAAAATTACTCCTGCATGGCACTGACCACAGCGAAATTGTGTGTGATTTTCGTCAGGCTGGGCGATTATTTCTGTAATTTTCGCCAACCTGGGCGAAAGTGTAGAAGTAATTTTTTTTTTAAAAAAAAGTTTTTTATATATTTTACCTTTGTGTTTATAAATATTTAAAAGTATCATTATGTTTCATTTGTTAATGTTATGTTATTTAAGGAGTTTTAATTGAATTTAATTTCATATTTATATCAAATGTTATTTAATTTTCTCTATGTAGAATACGTGTAATTAGTTGTTTGAAATGGTTTATCTTATAATTGTTTGCTTAATATGATTATGAATTATGTTTATTTGAACAATTTGAATCTTAAGGAGCATTCATTAATTTGTTAGCATAAGCATAAGTGTTATAATTATTCATGTTAGAGTTTGAATCAATTTATATGGTTAGAGTTAATTAAATTTATTTATTACGTCAACGTTATGAAATTATAAGGGGATGGTAAAGTAATGATTTCCCTTCGTTATGACTTAGTGTTTAGTATTCTGAACCCCTTGAAGGGAAAATAATAATAACTTAAAAATCTAATAATGGACACGTACTCCCAGTAAGACTTGTTCTTTTTAGTTGAATTCATCTTCTGTCATCCCTTTGTGACTGCATGCTCATGGGGACTTGTCAATGGTGCAACAGGATCTTCAGGTAACACCGAACATAAAAACCCTTTTATTAGACAACGACATTCCTTGACTTTCGATATTGGACCCGTACTTATTTGATCCAATATAGAGGCGAGATCACGCATCTTAGGATCCATGTCCCCAGCATGCACAGAAGGAACGTCCACCCCGATTTCTAGTATTCTCGAAAAGGCCGAAACATCTTCCAACTGGAGCGGAAAAAAATGTTTGTACCGTCCAAGCAGCTCACATGCACATGGTAGCCCATGCGATTTCCTTAAATAGTGACCGCACTTGTTTTGCACGTCATCTACTATCTCACGAGCTCTGTTTAGCTCAAATATATCTTCTTCAAAGCCCAATGAGTGATGTGATTGCTTATATTCTCCAATATGGCATTGCTCTTCGCATTAAACTTTTCTTTAAGTTTAAAAATCTACAATGAGCTCCTAATCTCAGCAATTTGATTTTCGATGACAGAATCCACATTAAGGAACACAGTGTCCAAATTACTATGGCACGTTGAAAGCCATAGCTTGAGGACCGAATATTCGCTCTCAACATATTTCGTTGTCTCAACCCCAAAATGCAAAACCTTAGATGTCCAAACTCTGCAAAATTTATGCCAAGTTGATTAAACCATGTGTTAAACAAATAATGTAAAAAGTCAGGTCTTCTTTGCCACTTCGTCTTCAGCAATTCCAATTTTCTATGGTGTTCCGCCTCATCGATTTCATTTATTAAGATGTGCCAAGTGCCATTGATGAACTGATTTGCGACCTCTTTATCTTTAACTAGTTCGGTTAATTTTGCTACACATTCTGATCGATGTGCCTTCTGCATAACATATAATATAATTTACTGAACACGTCTTCGATCACAGGCATCAGTCTGCTCTCCCTATCAGTAATAATCACAATTTGTTCACCATCATTAACAATTGCTTTTTTGTCGGTTGACATAGCCGATAAAACATATAAGTGCTTCATTTGTTCAAGGACCCATCTGTAGATTGTACCCTATTCATCGCGATTAAAGCAGTTGTCACAAAGAAGTTCTTACCGGTCGGCGTCATCCCTACGGCTTCTAACAATGGCATGTTATACCTCTTTTTAAAATAAAGAGAATATGTTATGATTAATTCTGATTTATAATTTTTAATTATAATACCCAAAACCCTACAAATTATTTTAAAATATAACTTAAAAATCTATATACATTTAAATAAAAATGGAGAGTTAATAATACAATGCCTGACAGAAAACTTACTCATTCGTTTTATACGTAGTATCCCATATCAGTACATATGGCCACGTTCTGATCATTGCATTGATGTAGGGTGTGCAATGACAATATCACAAAGTAGGTTGCTGTCTTTGCAATTTCTATAGAAGACCGTATAACCTTATTCAGCACATAAGTAAAGAACTTCCCCCACCGTGTTTCTCCCCTGCATCCTATTCTTTTTAATCTTGGCAACAACATTGTATATTTTCTGTGCACTACATACATTATAAAAGGAATTACATTACCGGAAGAAAAAACATATCTAAAATATTAAATAAAGTATTAAAGTAATTTTACCACACCTCACCGCACAACATTTTGTTCTTGGAAAAATCGTAGGATATTACGTAGCGGCACATGACTGTTTCTTAATTGCTCAGTCTGTTTCAACTGCTCCTCCGTAAGTCTTACAGTCTGAGCATGACCGTGATTGTAGACAGCTTTTTTATGGTTGTGCCTCCCATCATGTACAAACAATTGGAAATTCTCACTTGTGGCCCTTTGCTCGCCTTTAATTTAAATGGACAACCACATTTTTAGTCCCGTAAGGACCCCGCCTTTTGATGGGAACTTCTTCTTCATCGTCAACAATTGGCTTCGTGTTTTTTTTTAATTGGACCTCCACGCTCGCAGGCCAGTGTAACATAAGGTCGACGATCAGATGTTCTTGATCTCAAATACCGACTGATGATCAAATATGTGTTGGCTTTTATCGCCGTTTCTTTTGCCAAATCGACCAACTCCACTTTCGAATTGAAAATTCAATCTGTTGTGAATAAATATCTATGATCAACTTATTCTTGCGGTTCTAAAAATTTGTCAAACGTATTTGGATCTACATCACCTTGTTTATATAAAACTAAAATATTAACAGTGAAAAAAAAACCTAAAGCCTGAACACCAAAAAATAAATAAATAAATTCTACAGCAGTTTCAGCCAGATGGCGAAAATACTTTATTATTTCACCAGACTGGGCGAAACTACTACAGAAACGGGAAAAAAAATTTACGAATTTTTCTTACCTTAAAAATGATATTTTCTTGTAAATAATCTTCATATTGATCCTATGTTCTTCCAAATTAAGTTGAATGTGAAAGATTGATATATTTTTTAGACAGAGTTAGGGAGAAAGTTGTAGAGAGAGAAAGGTAAAGGTAAAAAATGATTTATTTTCGTATTATCCTAATAGATTTCCAAGTTATCTTTATCGACAACTTTAGAAAATTCAATGACAGAATCAAATAAGTTGGCCATAGGTGAACCGAATATTTGAATATTTTCTTTATAATTTAACTTTTAGACTTTTGGTCATTTTTTTTAATTTTTGAACCCAATATTTAATTTTTTTTTGTAATCACAACTACTAGGAACCTTCATGTGGGTATGTTTTTATTGATTTGGTTATTCATCCATATCAAAATATTTCGGCCAAAAATATTTTTCTACGATCAAGTAATGTGGTCTAGGGCAAAGTTAAATGGCCCAGAGAACGATCTCTCTCTTAACATTATTAAAATATTTATTTATTACTATTAATTTTTTCGAATTTATACGAATTTATCTTTTAATATTTCCTCACATTTTAAATATTCTCTTCATATAAATTCTCACCTTTTAAATTTATTTTTAGAAAACTCACATTGTGCCTAGCCCCAAAAAGAAAATCTCATGTAAAATGATTCTAACAAGATTGTTTTATCTGTTTATGTGGCTTATAAATTTGACTACATCACCCAAACGACAATAATGGGAGCAATATATGTTGCTCAAACAACAACAACAACAACAACTGTGCCAATGTATCCTATTGGTCATTTTACAATCTCATTTGATCTCTCTGAACTTGTCTGAACCGCCATCTGCCACAAGAATCAATACTGCCACCACCACTAGCACCACTAGACCAACATCTACTTAAGCTCGAATATCGTTCGTATTATATCCTTGAAGGAAGTCATAAGAGGACATAGTTTTGCTTCTTGAAACCTACATCGCTATATTATTACCTATTATTCCACTTTGGAGTGTGAATAATTTAAATAAAACACTCTCATGATATAATTAATTATGGAGGAAGTAGTTATTTCATTATATTTTTGTTAGTCATGTCATAAGGTATCCAAAGTGACTGTACATAAGTAGGAGATATTTAAATTAATTTATATTAAAGTAAGATAAAATTATAAGAGTGGCAAAGTCCTTTCATAAGAAATAATTGCCTTCACTCATACTTACCCAGAATTCAAACTTTTGGCAATTACATATTTCGTCGCACTATATATATTAATTTAACGGAACGCCATGTACAAACTTTGATAACTATATATTTCATCGCACAAGTATATATTTAGCTTAATCTGACATAGTGTCTGCTCAACAAGCTTGAAGTTAGTGGCGTACTTAATTTCATTGATATATACATAGCCCTCTATTTCATATTATAATAGTAGTCTTGTCTTTTTTTTTTTTTTTAGTGTTTCATAATTTAAAATATTCTTTTCAATTTTTTCACTTATCAAAGTTTAGACATAAAACTTTTTAAGGAAATATCTCATTTTAGATGTTTTGTTTCTGTTGGCTAGAATGCCTTTTAAACTCCTCTCGCTGTCTTTATTAGTATTTCTACAATTTTCCATGCATAGAATAATTAAAAGTGTCAGAAATTTGTTTTTAATGGGAGGGTATAATGAGAAAAAGTTCATTAAATATTACATTGTTTTTTAAATATCACAAGTAATAAAAACAGGGCAATTGATAGAATATGACAAGTAAAAAATCGAAGGAATTTATTAGTTGAGAGCTACATGAGATGTATATAATTGATTTCGAAAAGACTTTCTTTAAGTTCCTTTTTGCACTAATCACATGAATCGTGCGCAAATGGAGCTAGTTCAAATCAAGAAAATTTTAATTGGTTGGACTATCATAAAATGTTTAAGTATCATAATAGCTGAAAAAAGTCATGAGGCATTAAGTGATTAAATTGAACAAAGTTTAGATAAAAATCTGGCCATTTTCCCCTTACATTATGAGTCCTAATGAGGTTTATATATTTGTATAATTTTATATTATGATATTGTTATGAACTTTGTTGTGCAAGGATCAAAATCCTTCAATTAAGCTTCCCAAGGACCTTCGCCTTCAATAGAATTTGAATACTCTACATCCTCAAGCAACCTCTAGCCAATTTAAGGACCTCTTGAATCCATGTTGAATATTCTTTCCTTCATAAGCCAATTTAACAATGGATTGTTTACCCATATCCTAATTAAACTTTTATGAAGAAGACTTTGCACTAGGAAAATTACAATGATGTAAATATCAAAGAGTAGGAATTGTGATCAATTGATGAAACCCTTGGATCATCCCGATCTAAGTGTTTTAAGTAAAATCAATCGAAGGGAGATAAAACCCTAGATAGAAGTTAGGAGAAAGCTTGAAAACCTAAGAACCCTAAGGCTAAACTCATCAATTCCATATAATCATCAATTAGTTTTATAATTAAGCTATAATAGGCTAGTTATAGAGTTTTAGGCTAAACCTTAGTCAAAACATGGTCTTTGGCCAAACCAATACCCATTTGGGACTTAATTAAAAGTTGTAAAAAGGTTTGAGATACTTAGAAGCGGATTAAACAACGCATTACACCAATTTAGCACCCTATCATGGACGAAATGGTGAACCTATCATCGGCGGTAGGTTGTTGATCTTTCAACCGAGCTTCTTCCAGAATCCTACCGTGGATGGTAGGTAAAGGGCTTGCCGTAGATGGCAAGTCCTGTTTTCCAAGGACATCAATGTTTGCACTTCTATCTTGTTCTATTAGTTCAATCCTCATAGCTTTTCAGTTATTGCCATCATTCCTTGAGCAAGTCCATCATCATGCTCCTTGATCTTCCTTGCCTTTTCTCTAGAGATTGGTCCTTGAAATTCCTTAGCTTCTAGATCACTCTGGTTCATATCATCCACCCCTCCTTTGAAAAGATTCGTCCTTAAATCTTTATCTACAAATATCTACAAAGATGGAAACATTAGGAAAGACTCAACAATATAAGCATTTCTAGGAATTAAAAGTTTAAATCTAATGACCATCTAAATAACAAAGTAAGCATGGACTCTAAAACTTCTTTAAATGGTTTATGAAATTAAAACTAACACTATCATGGAATCTAGTAAAATAAAAGTAGAGATTAGAATGCTTAAGATTCCAAAAATACAAAACATATTGATGGTTTCCAAAAATCCAAGCAAAGGATTGAACATTATAGAAATAAGTAAAGAAAGGTTCAATGGAATTTCTCTTAAACAAGTATAAGGACCCATGAGGAAAGATTGTTTCAAAAAGACATTCTTTAAAAGGAAGGTAGTAATACAAGATTAGATTCTCAACATTTCTCAAAATCCGTTCGTTGATTCTTAATAAATACATTTTCAAAATTCTAGGAATGCATTGAAGAATCCAAGAAGTTTTAACCACAAAACTTTCAAGAACATAGAATCTTTAGCTAGAAAGTTTCTTTTGTAAATCAAAGAACTAACATAGAAAAGCTTAACTTCATTTTGTGCTTCATTTGTAATACCAAATCTCCAAAATAAGTATTCAAATGACAAGTGAAGAAACCAAATTCTTTCTCTTTTCCATTTCAAAGGAACTTCAAAACATTTTCTCAATTCTTTGACCAAAAGCTCTAGACAATGAAATTCAACATTAACACTTCCAATCTACTAATAAATCTCATAAAAATCCTTAGAAGTGCTAACTTGTCCTTTTGTTAAATCAGATTTGCAAAAGATTTCCTTGAAAATAAGATGATTAAATAAGAAGCTTTATTGAAGAATCTTCCAAGATAGTTCCAAGAAACCATTCAAAAAAGGACAACACTTGGTTAATCATCAAAACATGAAGAACTTTAAATCTTCTCTTGAAAATCAATTCTTCAAAAATCACCTTGAAGGTTAGATAATAAAGAAAAGTACCACCAAATGATTGATTCAAAAGCTTGACACAAGAACTCGTGTTTCGAAGTAATAAGTCATTTAAAATATTATCTTTCAAAAGAAAGTCAATAAAGGGAAATAGAGTAAACAGGATGTTTCTGAATAAAATTCTTCCAAGTTAGTTTAAAAACACCATTTTCAGAAGTAGTTTTCACAAGACCACAAAGATAAGCTTTACGAACTTTTAAACTACCGTTTTTTTCTTTTCCATAAATTCGCAACCGTATGAGTTCTTTGAAGTGAAAATGATAGCATTGAAACCCATGAATGTTATTAAAAATCAAAGATTTCAAGAATTCGTCAGCAATTAAAACCTTTTGTTCATCATAAGGAAATTCAAATTTATCACTCACAAAGCGCAAGAATTTAATGGAAGGATTAAATCCATCAAAAATTTTCATAGAAGCATAAAGGAAAAATGACACATATTAAATTTCTCAACAAACTTCCGTTCAAGCTTATCATGGAAAACACCACATAAAGAACCAGAGAACCAACGAACTCTCTCAACATAGCTAGGTTCAACAAAAGATCCGAGGAAGATATGAATCTTACTCTACATAGATGCATAAGAAGAAAAGCCATTAGTAAAAAGAAGATCAAATAAGAAATTAACATTTAACAACTCAAGGTCATGGTAAGATAGTTTAATTGAAGAAACACTATCCAAAAGTTGTTTCTCATGATAAGCACATAGAGAAGAGCACTTAAACATATGAGCATCATCAAGAGCTAGTTTACAAGTGAAAGGATTAACCATCAAATTTTTAACAAAAGTAATACAAGAGGCATCCAACTTTAAGAACAACTTTAACTCTTTGAAAGATAACTCATGGCATAACAGAAAAGGGTTTAAAGAAAGGCTTATTGATGTGTTTTCATAGCAATGCTAAGATCCTTTCCCATGCCCTTTTCGTTGACTTTCATCTCATGGTTTGGCTTTGTTCCACAAGTTGTAGTGAAGACGTTGAAAAGTTGGGGTCAGATTTTATCAATAAAAAGGTAAAAATGACAACGATTAGATTCATTGATTATGAGATCAAAAGACAAGAAAGATATGGAAGGAAGGAAGCTTATGGTTTTGTAGAGCTTGTAGCAAGGACTTCCTTCATTTTGTATTTTTTGAGCATCAAATTTCTGAACACCTGGAGAAAAACAATCAAACAAATGGTTAATGGAACTAGTAAACCAGATTTAATGGTTAACTATTATCACAACAACTCTCTCTCTCTCTCTCTCATTTCCTCTCATTTATCTCCCTAAAAAAGAATTGAACTCATCCCTTCCTTTGATTCCTCACTTTTTTCAATCTCATCTTTCTTTTCTTCCACTTGTTCTTTAAAACTCATCATTTTCAATCAAACACTCACTCTCTTTTGTTTTTCCCTCACTTTCTTTTGCGCTCACAACACTCTTCTTATACTCACACTCTTCCAAAGGAGTAGAAGTGGATTCAATAATATTTTGTTCCTCATTGAAATTCTCATATTCCACTCTTCTCTTCTCCTTCATAGTATGTAATTTAAGATTCTCTTCATCCATAAATGACTCCGTGAGTTTAACCTTTGCTTGACTAGGTCCTTGTCCTTCATGGTTTTCAACTCCATATCTAGTGCTCAATGTTTGCTTCATTAAGCTCCAAGCCGTGATCTGTTTTAATCTCATTCATCTTCTATATCCACAATTACAATCCTAACAATCATTGAACCCATAAGAGAAAGATTCTAACACCAATTGGAACTTCTGTTCTTCTCTTACACTGTAGGAATAGAACAATAACTCCACTTTTTTCTCCCATGCTTCATAATCATAAGGGCCAAAAGTTCCACACAAGATATAAGCCAATTAATCCACACTTTTCAAACAAATCAGGTTTCTTAACACTTTATAGATTTTGAACGAATTGATCTATCAAATAAAGTCCAAATTAAGTGAAACCAACAACTCATAATAGTTGAGATCTATAACAAATGTTTGCCAAAAAAAAAAAAAGAAATACAGCTTCTGATCAAGACAATCTTATGGCATCAATTTTTCCGTCCGAGATTTGCATGATCTTCATGCATTTTTCTATAAATGATCATATGTTTTTACTCTTTCTTCACAAATTAAAACATAAATTAAGCTTACTTTGAAGGGATATCTGATAAAATAAATGACATAAATCTTGTTGTGCACGGATCTAACTCCTTTAATTAAGCTTCCCAAGGGCCTTTGCCTTCAATAAGACTTGAATACTCTCCATCTTCAAGCAACGCCTAGCCAATCTAAGGACCTCTTCAATCCATGTTGAATATTCTTTCCTTCATAGGCTAATCAACAGTGGGATTCTTCACCTATCATCTAATTAGACTCTTATGAACAAGACCTTACTCTAGGACAATTACAAGGATATAAATATCAAAGAGTAGGAACTGTGATCAATTGATGAAACCCTTGGATCTTTCCAATCCAAGTGTTCTAAGTAAAAGCAATCTAAGGGAGATCAAAACCTTGATAGAAGTTAGGAGAAAGATTGGAAACCTAAGAACCCTAGGAATAAACTCATGAATTTCATATAATCATCAATTAGTCTTACGATTACGCTATAATAGAGTATTTACAAAGTTCAGGCTGAACCCTAGTCAAGACATAGTCTTTGGTCAACCAAAAACCCTTAGGGACGTAATTAAAAGCTATAAATAGGTTTAAGATACTAAGAACAGAAAAAAATAATGCATTACACCAATCAGTACCCTACCGCGGATAATAGGGTTACCCTACCATAGCCAGTGGGGTGAACCTACCGTCGCGGTAGGTTGTTGATCCTTCAACTAAGCTTCTTCCAAAATCTTACGATAGACGGCTTACCATCGACGATAGGTCCTATTTTTCCAAGGACTTTAATGTTTTTGCACTTCTATCTTGCTCTATTGGTTCAATCTTCATAGCTTCTTCAATTATTGCGATCATCCCGTGAGCAAGTCCATCCTCATGTCCCATGATCTTTCTTGCCTTTTCTCTAGTGATTGGTCCTTGAAATTCCTTAGCTTCTAGATCACTCATTTTCATACAAAATATCCTCCAAATATTTATTTTTTTCTATGAAAATCCTTCCGAAGTGTTAGACTCTATTTGGATCGGTATCTAATTTGGATAAAGTAGATTTTATTTTCGTTGAGTTCGTAAAAGACAAATTGTATGTGAGATAAGGTAAATAGAAAGTTTATAAAGTAAAAACCAAAAAAAATTGAAAACTTTCCCATTATGGAGTTGAGGGCTCAACTCGCCGCCACTGTCACTCTAGAGTTTAGCCTCTATAACCCAAAAATCCTAGTTCAACCACCACTGGCTACTGAAGCATTATGTTAGAGCTTTTAAGGCTGCTATGTGGAGGAACAAGAAAAAAAATGTGGGAAAATATATGAAGGAATAATTATCTGTCATAAACATATACTCGTAACATGACATAAAACTTCCGAAAAAATAAACTAATTTGAAGGAACTAATTACTATTACAAAACTCTATTTACTATTACAAACCAAAATAGAATAAACAGCAAGAAAAATAAATGCCTATTCTATTAAAAAACAATCCTCCTTCTTCTCCAAATAGATTGGTAATGGCAGATCAAGTGTGCCGAAATAGAGCTACAAAATAAAACAGTTAGTACATAGAGAAACTGAACAAAAGAAGACTTACCACCACCGTGAAAGATACCGCCTGCGGGAAGGATAGAGGCACCGAGACGACACCGAGCACCTATTTCATGGACCGCGTCGAGACGTCGGTAGTAAAGATATACCGGAATCCCTCAGATCAAAGCCTCAACAGTGAAAAAGTCACTATAGTCACTCCTCTCTCTCTCTCTCTCTCTCTCTCTCTCTCTCTCTCTCTCTTTCTCTCTCTCTCTCTCCCTTTCGGTTCTCACTCAAACACTCACCAAACAGATGATCGGACAACAAGAAAATGATCAACAGAAGCCGACGGTAGTGACAGCATCATAGAAGACCAGTGGACGGGAGAGAGCAGCAGACACAGAAAGCCACAATGAAGAAAGGGGGAAGAAGAAGAGACCAAGTCACATACCAACAGCCAAGGCAAAAAAAGATATGAAGAAATAAAAGAGGAGAGAAAATGGCTGCTCACGTACCGAGGGAAAAGGGGATAATATAGGTCAAGTCACAACGAGCAGCCCGGGTTAGCCCGACCCGGTATCTCTGACCCAGTCGAAACAGATCACCAACACTTCAGTTGAGGCCCATGATCATCATTAGGTTAGGTAAATAGGCTGGAAAGTTGAAAAATATTGGGAAGACATAGGCCCAAAAGCCTACAATGTCCACCTCGAACAATATTTTCCCAACCGCCGTGTGACTTAACACGAGTCATACCGCGTCCAAGTGAAGGAAATCCCTGCAAAACATAAGCTTATCAGAGCTCGCAATTTTAGTACAAAAATCTGCATGATTATTATCAGTATTGATCTTGTCTATGTTAACTAAACCACTAGAAACTTTTTCCCTAATAAAGTGACATTTGTCATCTATATGTTTTATCCATTCATGATAGATCGGATTTTTACATAAACGTAAGCAACTCTAACTATTAGTATAAATAATAGTTTTTTAATGTAAAATGTGTAATTCATTCAATAACCCTTGAAGCCAAATGGCTTCTTTGATAGTTTCCGTAGCTGTGATGTATTCAGCCTCAGTAGTTGAGAAGGCAACTACCAGCTGCAGTTGAGATTTCCCCGAGACGCAATTACCTGCTAGGGTAAAGAAAAAGGATGAGGTAGATTTTCTACCATTCTTATCACCTGCAAAAACAGAATCAACATATCCAATTATTTCAAATATATCAGACCAATTATGATAGTGTAAGCCTCGATCTAAGGTTCCGAATGTAGCAGCCACTTGAGAGCAACCCAGTGATCTCTCCTAGGGTTAGACATAAATCTGTTGAGAAGGCTTATACAAAAAGCAATGTCTGGACAGGTAGATATCATTAAGTACATGACTGAGCCTATGGCCATTCTGTAAGGGATATTAGCCACATCTCTTTTCTCACTTTCAGTTTTAGGACATGTTTTGTCAGAAAGTTTGAAATGGCTTGCAAGTGGGGTTATAACAGGCTTACACAGGTGCATAGAAAATTTGGATACAATTTTCTGAAGAATGGACTTTTGAGATAGAAAGAGTGAAAATGATCAGCTCTATCTCTAGTAATACGCATCCAAGAATCCTAGATGCAACCCCTAAATCCTTCATAATGAATCAGATTTTAGCAAGGTTTTAGGTCATCGATCTTAGCTTTATGTCTGTAAGCAATTAGCATATCATCTACATAAAGCAATAGGTGAATAGCACTATCAACATTATTACCAGAGAAATAAAGACAATGATCATAGTTGCTTTTAGTAAAACCAACTTTTAACATAAAAGAATCAAACCTCTTGTACCATTGTCCGAGTGATTGTTTAAGTCCGTGTAGGGACTTTTTCAAAAGACACGCCATGTGTTCTTTACCTTAAACCTCAAAACCAGGTGGTTAACGTATATATATATATAGTCTCTTTGAGATCACCATGCAAAAAAGCGGTTTTAACATCAAGCTGTTCATGATTGAGATCATAAAAAGCAACAAGAGCAAGAATAATCTTAATCGTTTTGTATTTAACGACAGGAGAAAATATTTCGTTAAAATCAATGCCTCAACTTGTGAAAAACCTTTTGCAACCAACCTGGCCTTGGACCTTGGAGGTTCATCAGAAGACTCAGGTTCTTTTATTTTAAAAATCCATTTGCAATCAACTAATTTTTGTTTTGAGGGTTTTGGAACAAGAATCCAGGTTTTATTTTTATTTAAAGAAGACATTTACTCATCTATAGTACGTAACCATAAAGAGCGATTAGGGCTTTTCAAAATATTAGAAAAACATAATGGTTCTTTTTCTTCCACATAGATGCAACTGCAAAAGTATATGAAACTATGTAAGAATAACCATATCGAGGATTTTCCTTAGGCACTCTTCTATCCTGATCTCTTGCAAGCTAGTAATCCCTAAAGGCTTGAGCTTGGGCATCAGGATGCTCTTCCTCCTGATAAGAACCTTCTAAAACAGGATCAAGGGTTTCAGGAATACTAGGAGGATCAGGTGTACTACTGGATGGTGCAGGTAACTCTCTGTTAGTTTCAGGTGCCTAGGGGTTCTAAAGAGGGTTCAGAGGTGACCTCCACCTCCACATGAATACTACTAGGTGTAGGAACAATTGGTGGGCTTTCGAAGACAGGTTTGTCCTTAAGACAGGGCACATCTAACTCGTTGAAGATGACATCCCTATTGATAACTACTCTTACTCCAGCTTCACCCTTTAACCACACTCTACAATCCTTCACCCCACTAGGATATCCTATAAACACTTCCTTTCTAGACCTAGGGTCTAGCTTACCCTCTTTCTGATGTGCAAAGGCTACACATCCAAAAACTCTAAGGTTGGAAAGAATAGGAGGTTTACCACACTAGAGTTCTATAGGAGTCCTAAAGTTTATGGCTATAGAAGGGGATCTATTGATGACGTAGACAGCCGTACTAATGGCTTCTCACCAAAAAGGTTTTGCGACACCCGAAGAAACTATAAGACATCTAACCTTATCCATAATGCTACTCTGTTCTGCTGGGGGTTATACCTAACCGTCCTATGGTGTACGATACCATGCGATGCACACAAATTAGAAAGCTTCTGGTTACAAAACTCAAGACCGTTATCAGTCCTGATAGTTTTTAGTTTATTTCTAGAATGATTTTCGACAAAACATTTCCATTCACAAAACTTTTCAAAAGTTTGATCTTTAGTTTTTAAAAGAAAGACCCAAACATGCCTTGAAAAATCATCAACAATAGACGAGAAATAAACATTACCACCATAAGTTGGAACCTTTTCAGGTCCCACAGATCACAATGCACATAATTAAGTATATAACAAAAGACTTGTGTGTGCTAGTTGAAAAATTGATTGTGTCATTTTCATAAAATGCAGTGGTCACAAAAATCCAAGGAATCAATTTTGTCACCACATAAAAGATTTTGTTTTTGTAAATAATAAAGTCCCTTTTCACTAATGCGGCCAATTCGCCAATGCCGCAACAGAGTTTTCTCGGGAACAGTTTTCGAAATCAAAGCAGTTGAATTACAAATTGTTTTGCCAATAAGGATGTATAAACTTTTTCTTTTAAAACCTTTTAGCATGACTAGGTTTCCTTTGAAAATACGTAAAATACTATTTTTGGATTTAAAAGAAAGACCAAGAGAATCCAAATGACGAAGAGAGATAAGATTCTGACGAAGGTCGGGCACGCATCTCACCTCAGTGAGTTTCCTAGTTACACCGTCATGCATTTTAATGAAAATATTTCCAATGCCTTTAACATCACAAACTTGATTGTTTCCCATGTAAACCTTTCCTGAAAATCTGAAAACTAGTGTTTATTGGGTGTCATGTGAAATCTGAAAACCAGTGTTTGTTGCGTGTCATGTGAAATGTACAAGCAGAATCAAGAACCCAATGATCAAGAACTTTAGAACAAGAAGGGGAAAGGGAAACACACAAAACCTCTGAAAACATAGAATTACCATCTGAATCAAAATCGGGTTTTTTGTCGATTTTATTACTCCCTTTACCATGTTTACGTTGTTTTTCATCTTTAATCCGTTTAAAAACACTTGTTTTTGTTATGACCCTCCTTGCCACAATAAAAATATTTCACTTTGTTCTTTCTCGAGATTTGGACCGCCCTTTACTTTTAGACCTGTGACTTAGAGATTCCCTCCAGTCAACTCTTCCTCGCACGTAAAGGTTTTCACCGTGTGATTTATTTTCTTTTTGTAAATTCAAATCTTTCGATTTCAAAGCGTTTTTAATATCGGAAAGAGATAAACCATCTCTGCCATATTTAATAGCAAATTTTATATTGTTGAAAGAATCAGGTAAGGTATTTGATAAAATAACTGCAATATTTTCATCAGAGACTTTCTCTCCAACGTTTTGAAGTTCCGACATGATTTTATTTAAATCATCCATATATTCTAAAAGTGTTTTTCACTGGCTCATTTTAAAACCAAAAAGTTGTTCTTTTAAATAAATTTTATTTGAAAGTGAATTTCCCAAATATAGTTTTTCCAGTTTAGTTTATATTTCAAAAGCATTGTCTTTTTCGTTGATTTCTCGTAAAACATTATTGGTTAAATGCAAGGTGAGGCAGCTGTGTGCATCATCTAGTTTTTCTGTAAGAACTTCGCCTCTCCAAGACTCTGGATGCTCTTCGGGGCTACAAATAGCGGGTGTAATTTTATTTTGTACCAAAACTGCTTTCATTTTCCTCCGCCATATTACAAAGTCAGATTTGCTATCAAACTTATCAGTTTCAATTTTTGGAACTGACATGTTTTAAAGGCAAATAAGTGTAATTTAGTGGCTAGAAAAATTAAAGATTTGAAAAGTTTGAAAAGATAAAAATGCCTGGATTTTTTGTAAAAGAAAAATTCCCCCCTTTTGTTTAGAAAAATGGCGCTGGTTTTTTTTATTATTAATTTGTTAAAAAAAACAATGCAACAACGTGTTAGGCATGGTACCCATTAAAGCATGTAATGCAGATAGTATATATAATTGAAAAACAAGAAACAACAAAAACAGTAAATCTCAAAAAGATCATAAAAGTACAAATAGAGAGAATATAGTAATAAATAAATATTTTGAAAAACTGAAAAACGCATCAAGGTACAGATACTTGAAATCTCACAGATTCAAGCCATGCTTGGGTTATGTGTATTTTTCAAAACCGAAAAAAAAGAAAAATACCGCAGCAAGAAAACCAGAAAGAATCAGTAACAACATATCAAGCATCAACAGCAGATCCGTAACAAGGTTCACAAAGGAAAAAAATAGTACCAATAAAAAGAGAACCAAGCCGTAACATGATTTAGAAGCAATACATTAATAACAATCAATCCAAACAGAAACAACTGGCGGCAAGCTTAAGCAACAAAAAAAAACAGAAACAGCAAAATAATGATAATTGAAAACAAGAGGAGTTTAGCAATACTTCACGGGCTAGTTCTAAGGAACTCACGGTTCCCTCAAATCTAGATTCTTCTGAGGTTGCCGGCGCCGATGACAAAACCAGGCTCTGATACCACTTGAAGGAACTAATTACTATTATAAAACTGCATTTACTATTACAAACCAAAATAGAATAAACAGGAAGAAAAATAAATGCCTATTCTATTACAAAACAATCCTCTTTCTTCTCCAAATAGATCGGTAATGGCCGATCAAGTGTGTCGAAATAGAGCTAGAAAATAAAACAGTTAGTACATAAAGAAACTGAACAAAAGAAGACTTACCACCGCCATAGAAGATACCGCCTGCGGGAAAGATGTTGGCACCGAGACCGAGACGATGCCGAGCAGCGGTTGCCGTTCACGAACTACGTCGAGGCCTCGGCAATAAAGAGATACCGGAGTTCCTCAGATCCAAGCCTTAACAATGAAAGAGTCACCGGTGTAACTCCCTTCTCTCTCTCCCTTTCGGCTCTCACTCAAACACTCACCAGGCAGATGATCGGATAACAAGAAAACGATCAACAGAAACCGACAGTAGTGACAGCGTCAAAAAAGAATGCTGGACGAAGGAGAGCAACGGACGTAGAAAGCCGCGATGAAGAAAGGGCAAGAAGAAGAGGCCAAGTCGGATACCAATAGCCAAGGCAAAAGAAGAGAAGAAGAAAATAAAAGAGGAGAGAAAATGGCTGCTCACATATCGAGGGGAAAGAGGATAATATAGGTCAAATCGTAACGGGTAGCCCGGGTTGGGCCGGCCCCGCCCGACCCGGCATCTCTGACCCAGTCAAAACAGATCATCTACTCTTCAGTTGAGGCCCATGGTCACCATTAGGTAAGGTAAATGGGCTGGAAATATGAAAAATATTGGAAAGACAGGCTCAAAAGCCTACATAATTAATTTTTATTATTATTATAGATTTTTTATTCCAAAAACTACACGCTTACATTTAAGCTCAAATCCTCCAATCCAACCATGGAGGCAGGAGAGGTAAATTTGGATGTTAGTTCAAATTTTTATTAAATTTTTTGTTTGTTTGTATAAATATTGAACCCACAATTCTAGTTGTGTGAGCGATTTTATTGCACGATATATGGACTATTATTATTTATTTATATATTAATATCTACAAAGATAAAAAATTTGTGGGTTTGTCTTTTTTGAATTGGAACTCAGTCCAATAGAATTTTGTAAGTACAAATATGAAACAATAGAAAAAGAGACTAAATCATATAGCATAGGTTAGGAATGTATCAAAATAACAATGACTTTTTTGATAAACTCACAAAAACTAGTAAACTTATCAAGGGAATAACAGCTATTGCTTGCCAATGCACAACATGAAGATAGAAGTTGGATCAAGTTTTTACCGATAACACATAAAAATATTAATCAAATAAGAATCATTAACAAACTGTAATCTAGTTCGGATTAATTATTTCAAAAGCTTATTGTTTTCTTCTCAAAATAATATTTAGGTTTTTCATAGAAAGAAAGAAGACAAATAAGGTTAACATTATGTTTTAAACTCTGTAAAACAAAAAGAGGGGGAAAAAGACTTACCTTAGTCAACCTACATCTGGTTGGTAAAAAATGGTAAAATAAATCTGTCTTAGCTCCATTTTCTTTTTGTTAACCTTAAAGCTACAGCAGTCGACCTATAGATACCATGATATATTCCTAAAGTGCTTGGGAAATCTTGTGTATGTAAGCTAATCAGTTTATGCTTCTATAAGTGTAAATTTCTCATTTCTCATCTAATTGTCTCATTATCAGGCTTTATATTTGATGTTTCTTTTTTGTTTCCTTTTTGCTTCTCATCATCTCATAAATGATTTTTGGTATTGGTTTCTATTTGTTAATTTTTTAATTGATTTTATGTTACAAATGTGTCTAAGTTATTGAAATGAAAACTTGTTTGAATCTCTAATTTAATTTTAAAAGGATATTTTCCACAGTAAAGTTGTATCTCCTAAAGAATTATTTTTTAAATTTTATTTGGTTTGGGACACTTTTACTTATGGGTTTTATCAAATGACAAGACTAAACAATTCACGCCCACCCCCACCAATTGATTCAGTTATCAGTCGATTAGATTATGTATTTGTAAGAACTTGGAAATAGGTCTTTAAAGATGTGGGGATTTAGATTTTTGCAAAGATTTTCTCAAGTTTTGTTCTTTATAAATATAGGTGAATTCCTTAGATTTTCTAATTTTTTTTAAAGAAGAAATGCATATTTAAGTCTAGGTCGGTTGCCTTTTAAGTACCATCTATGCATTCTTATGCCAATTATAAAATAACATTTTATGGGGAGAGGGATAACTAATCTATATACAAGGTAACAATTTCTTGCCTTCCTTAACTCTCACAAAAAAAAAAAAAAATAGAAGAAAGATTCCTCAATAATAGACATTGAATAAGATTAGATATCCTGATGAAGTTTTCTAGCTGTAAAATTCCAATAAGCAAACAATGAAGTTTAAGGATGAGAAGTTTTATTTCCCAATGTTCTGCCTTTATCTTTCACCAATGGTCATGTATATTAATGTACAAGGATTGTATCAAATATGGAAATAAACATATACAAGGGATATTGTTAATTAAGATACACAAAACATAAGGAAAGTAACCAATATTATGCTAATCTAATATACACAATTTTAGCATCAAATCAGTCTAATCTTCAGTATCCACTACAAGAAAAATGAGAAATAGTGAGGAAAATTGCGATGGAATCTTTTGTTGCAAAGTTAGCGACGGAATAGTGACCGAATAGGATTGACCAATATTTTGTGGCGATGTTGGCGACCAAAACCAAATTTCATTGCAATTTTGAAAATGGTAGCGATGTTTAATGACAAAATAACTTCTGTCGCAAAGCTTGCAACCAATCCGTCACAAATCCGTTGACTACCATTGAAAATTATTGTGTTTAAGCCGACGCAGTTAAGCCCTTTCTTCCTTATTCCTCAAAAAATCTAGCTGTCCTCCTCCCCTTCTCTACTTAACACCCGACTATGTCACTGCCACCCAGTCATGGTGCCCCCTCATCGCTGTTGGCAAGCCTGCACCAACGCCCCCTCACCACGAGCCCTTGTTGCCAACTCTTTTTCTCTCCTTTTTTCCTTTCGTCACTTGTACTTCTATTTCTTGATTCATTTTCAAAGTTATTAAAGACAAAAAAACTAGAAGTGTTTGTACTTCTATTTCTTGATTCATTTCTAAGTTACTAAAGGAATTAAATAGAAGTTTATATACTTCTATTTCTTGATTCATTTCCAACTTACTAAAGGAATTAAAGAGACATGTTTGTACTTCTATTTCTTGATTCATTTTCAAGTTACTGAAAACGAATAATAGAAGTGTTTGCACTTCTATTTATTGAATCATTTCCAAGTTACTAAAAACAAATAATAGAAGTGTTTGTACTTCTATTGTTTCTTCATTTCCAAGTTATCAAAAGCAACAAAATAGAAGTACTTGTACTTCTAATCTTTCTTTAGTAGAAATCTTTGTACCCATATTCCTCTTTTATTGTCTAAATTATGAAGATTAAAGAAAAGTGTTTGTACTTCTACTATTTTTTTTATTTCTAACTTACAAAAACCTTTTTAGCAAGTGTTTGTACTACTTTATTACCAATGTATAAAAAAATGACTTGTATTTTTTCATCTTTTGAAAGTTGTACCTTCCAATAAATCATTCATCTTTGATTCTTCTTATTCTCATTTATATATCTTATCCATCTATTCTCTTGAATATATCAAAATTATGGAGCAGGATAGAAATTGGATGTATACAAGACGTGGGTTAAGGGATTGAATAGTCAATTTGTCAATAAGGTGCATCTATTTATAGATTGGTGTCTTTCAACAAATAATGTAAGGAAAATGAGATAAGGTGTTCGTGTGTAAAGTGAAAAAATAAGAAGTTAATATAAGTGGATGATTTAAGGTCACATATTTCTATGTGGCGATTTAAGCCTAAGTATCATAATTGGACATGCCATGGAGAAGCACCTTGGGGAGTAAATGTGGGGATGAATGTGAGTACTATAAGAGAAAAAAGTTCTGTGAGAACTATAGAAAGAGGCCTGATTTGTAAAATGATATCTGATGCTGCAGGGCTAAACTTCGACCCTAAAGCCACCCGCTATACTTATGAGGAAGTACCTAATCCAGAGGCACAAAAGTTCTATGATATGTTAAAAGCAGTCGATATACCACTCTATGAAGTGTGTAGTTATTCAAATTTTCTGCGGCTATGGAGTTGTTGCATATGCAGTCTGAGAACAGCCTGTTTGAACAATCAATTGTCAAGTGGCACAATATGTGAATGCTTACTCCCCAAGGAGAGTTGTTGCATACAAAAATGGACACCGAAATTGGTAAGGGAGATGGCAGAGGTGCAAACCACAATTGGACAGAAAGGAGCATATTTTGGGCTCTTCCGTGTTTGCGTACCCTTCTACTTCATCACAATATTGATGTAATGCACAATGAAAAAAATGCCTTCGATAATGTGTTCAACATAATAATGGATGTCAAAGGAAAGAAGAAAGATAATGTCAAAAGCTAGAGATGACACATAACGGTACTGTAATCGACCTAAGTTGACAATCCTAATAGACCTGAGGGTAAGAGGTTAGAGCCGAAGAAATGTTACGCATCAAAAAGTAAACAACGGATGCTTATTCTTGAGTGGGTAAAGGAGTTAAGATTACAAGATGCGTATGCTTCTAACTTGGGAAGATGTGTGGATTTGAAAGAATTGAAAATGTTCGGATGAAAAGCCATGACTATCATGTGTTCATGTAACAATTAATACCAATTTCCTTTAGAGAGATTCTTCTGCAAAAGGCTTGGAGCGTCTTGGCAAAAATGAGCCTTTTCTATCGTGACTTAAGTGTGCCAAAGATTAGCGAAAAGCATATGCATCACTGGAGATTAGTATTGCGATTTTGTTATGCAAGCTAGGAAGAATTTTTTCCCCAGGATTCTTCGATGTAATGGAACACTTGATTGTTCATTTGATGCATGAAGCTAGAGTTTGTGGCACAATCCAATATAGGTGGATGTATCTATTTGAGAGGAAAGGACAAGAAAACTTATCTTAAATGTCTCTTACACAATTAATTAATGAATGTACTAAATTATATTCGCATTTAGGTATTTGAACCATGGAAAGGAGAAGATCAAGAACAAGGCTCGGGTGGAAGGTTCGATATGTAATGCATACTTAATTTAGAAGGCCGCAACATTCTTCAGTTACTACTTTGAACCAGACATTGACACAAGAACCAGAGACGTATCATACAATGATGAGGGTGAGGAGCCTTATGAACGAGGCTCTGCTCTTTCTATTTATAACATGCCAAGAAAAACATATGGTAAGATGAAGAAGAGAATCTTGGACGAGAAAGACCATAAGACAATAACAAACTACATCTTGCTTAATTGCAAGGAGGTTGAGTCTTTTATCGAGTAAGTTCATCAAATTTATTCTTTTATATCAGAATTTAGTTGAGTTTTGTAAAAATATGGTTGACCGTGAGTTGTTAATCATAGTAAGTACTCATCAGAAATGAGAACCCGTTATCTAAGTAATACAGAAGACCACTTAAAGGAATGATCAACGACGAACTTGAAAAAGTGGTTTAAAGATGAAGTAAGTACACTAATTAAGAATCTTATGCATTTTATGAAATGTAAATAGTAATAATACCATTTTTTCATATGTACAAACCTTCCAACATGGAGAGTCACCACCAACTACTTAGAAACCTCTCTTGGGGTCTGCCTAGATATGTAAATTTATGGAACAGCTATATTGCCAACGGATTCAGATTTAATGCACGAGAGTATGACTCTAGAAAATGTACTAATAATTGTGACGTAAGGGTGAAGGGGGACTATTATGGGACTTTAACTAATGTCATTGAGGTTGAGAGTTGGCAGTAATGAAGTCAAGAACTCAAGTATTTGGTGTCCCTGTAGTTGAACTAATATTTAAAGAGAATGTGAAAATCGGCGAGAATTCAGTAATAGATTGTAGGATTGAAGAAGACGGACATCTCACACTTGAGTTTGGCAGACAAGATGATGTAGACATTCTCGAAGAATATGAAGTAAATGATCATTTTGTTAATGATGAGGTGGAACGGGAGTCACAAGATGAAGCAGCTGAAGAAGAGGATTACGAATCGATTGATGATGATTTTTGCACTTGAATGGTTGTCATTAATTATGTTGCAAAATTGTTGTCATAATTTTTGAGTTATAAATGACACAACTTAACTTTAAAATTATGAGTTTTAAATGTTTTAGTTATACGTTGTAATTGTGACTCCTTATAACTAATAGTTTTTCAAGTTATTGGTTATAAGTTTTAATTGGTTTAAGTTATGTATTATATTTTGTGTGCTTTTGTTAACTAATTTCATTTCTTTCAATGTCATTGTAGATATGAGTTGTGGTCAGAAGAGCATGAAGGAAAGTTCGCTGGGTACCTCCCCTTCAGACACATCAACTCATGAGGCACCATACTTTCCAAAATCTCGCCTACGTCGGACTTAGGGCCCCTACCCCTATAGACTCAGATGCATGTACCTCTCCTAACCCCACAGTCCCAAATGAAACTTACTCTGCCTACACCATCATCGCAGCCCTCGACTACGGCCCGAGATGAGATGAGTCAGGCACAGCTTACCACATCATGGGAGCGTGCCAGCTCATCTTGGGGACGAGGTAACACATTCCAACATCCACCGTATATTCTGGAGCCCTGGCAGATCCCTGGGGACATCTGCGAAGTGTTAGATATACGAGCTGGGAAGTAAGTATGTATATTCTTCTAAATAGCACTTCCATGTTAGTAAAATAAATGCTTGGTAAGTGAAATTGCATTTTTAAATAGCACGTCTTTTTGTCCAGCATATTTTTTCCTTCACATGATGCGTCTGCTAGGATCACGGATATATTTTATGAGCATGTTAATGGGTCTTACGCTTCTTGGGGTAAAGTTCCGGACACAATGAAAGAGATGTGGTGGATTGAGTTCACGGTTTCAATTATATCTATATTTAAACATTTAAAATTCTTATAGATTTCTTTGTTTTTAAAATTTAAATTCTCTAATACAGAAATACTTCTATTGGAACCCTGAGCATCATGTGAAGGCGAGGGAGTGCTTCATAAAATTAGCAAGCAAGCGGTACAAGGACCTAATGTTTGCCGTATGGGGTGTGAAGGAAAAGCCATCCTGTATCTTAGTTGGTTTATATAACCATCTTTGGGAAAATTGGAAGTCAGATAAATTTGTGACTATCTTTGAGGCGATGGCAAAGAATCAGAACGAGTGGCAAGAGTCTCAGTAAGCATACGATTAATTCCTGATAGTACTTAGAGTAGAAGGCTTTAGAAATAATCTTTTTTCATGTTATTAGTATTGTTTAAGGGGGAGCAGAGACTCTTTTGAATGTTTAATTGTTTATGGGGGAGCCCGAACTCTTTTGAATGTTTAATTGTTTATAGGGAAGCCCGAATTCTTTTGAATGTTTAATTCTTTTTATCATACATAGTGACAGTCTTTTGTTGTGATCTCTATTAGTTTTTTAGTCATGTGTTCCGTGTTACATTGATGTAGGGACTGGGTCTATTTTGTAATTTCTTGCTACATTTTGACACTAATGGATCTACAAATTTTTCTAAGAATTTTTTGGTTTGAGTTCATTTTGTTCATAAATTTTCTAGTATTATTTGATGTAGCTGTAATTTTCTGTTTTAAAAGTTAGGGATTATCATTTATGCATTGATATATTTGTGGAATATGAATGTTATTTGCCTATGATTTCATAGGAGCAAGTGCATTTACTATTATCGGCATGTTTAAATTGTCTTTTTCTTTGCATTCATTCATTCCCGAGCCAATTGGTTTCCTCAGTTGGATTTGTTAATTTCATTGATGTTTATGGTGCATAAGTCTTTTTAAGGGTTTATTGGTTATGCAGTTTTATGGATGTATTTTGTTGTATCCAGTCCAACTTAATGGTTGGTGGCAGATAATGTTGATTGGTGCACAGTTGATTTTATGAGTTTAATACCGAAAGTGTTCTTGATTTGAATATGATATCCTCTAGTTCCTTTGATATATGATAACAACATTAGAGGCTTGGTGATGCTTTCCCTCATGATGAGCTTTATCAAAAGCTCCACACTCATCGACTTGGACATGAGAAAGCATGATAATTTGTTGATCCCCACTCTGATGAGTTTTGGGTAAGTTTTTTGTTAATAATATTTGGTATCTCACAAACTACCTTATAGTTTACTCTAACAAATAAATTATTTAACACTTTTCTTGAATTTCATAAACAATTCTACATCTTGAGGGGTAGAAAGACGCAAGAGCATAGTGAGAATGGAGCTCATATGCCTACCGACATGGAAATGATGTACGAGGTTGGTTTGGGGCTTAGAAGGGGGGCATTCTTATGGCTTTAACGAGCCAAAGTCGGTCCGTTTACGCCAGCAGGCCCGAGCATCTACTGGTGCTCTCACTCCTATAGCACCATCTGAGCAGCAGATGGAGGACATTGCTCGGAGGGTCATTGTTAAGGAGGTTGATCACGGTCCGACTAGAGGTCCAGCACCAGATTGCTTATGCCAACTACCTATTGCATGTACCATGGTTGGATCTCTCAATGAGGTTGGCATGTCCACGAGCGACTTGGGATCTCTTGAGCCACCTCCTGATTGGTAAATGCCTGGCTATCCTAGCGGTGAGAGTACGAGTGGTGAGCAGTCGAGTGATGCAGGCCCGACAAGTGATGACGACGACCATCTACCTCCTTCTACTTAGCTTTTATTGACTTATATTTATTAGATGTTTTTAGGTGGATACTAGTTTATATGCTTTATGATGTTATAATATGATACTATTTTATGTTTTTTGATGTAAACTATAGTATTTTGATATTATATCATATTTTCATGTTGTGGTTAGTTTTTTGGGATAAGAATGGTATTTTAAAGAATGTAAATGCTAATTTTTGTAAAGAAATGTTATCTGTCAATTTTTTCTTATTTTTAGGATTGTTCTTTTTATTTTGGCAAATGTTTGATAATTAATATATATAGTGGCGATCGATTAGCGACAAAACAAGTTTTTTAAAAAAGGAAAAATACTATCCAATTTAACAAAAACGTAATCACCATTTAATTTTCATTTAAAAAAGAATGTTTTTTGTGATAGAATTGCAATAGAAACATCCGTTGCTAATTTTGATGCAAATTTATACACGATAGTATTGCGATAGAATTTGTCATTGTACAATTCATAATTGCGACGAAATTTGTCGTCGTACAAGTGATAACTGTGACGAGTTTGCGATAGAAGATTTCGTCGCATTCTATGAGGTAGCGATGGAGCTATCTCGGAAAAATGTGGTTGCTATATTAGGCACAAAATTTTTTGGCGCGAAATTTTTTTGCGCTAAAAATTGAAATGAAAGGGTAAGAAATCCATCGCAAAGCAATTTGATATGAATCTAACGACGGTCTGTTGCAATTCCCTCGCAATTGTCACTTAGTGACTGCATCTTCCATCTCAATGTTACGTTTGCAACGCTCGGATACCAACCAATTGTTTCTTTCACAATTTTGACATCTGCGACAAAATACGTCGTCGTAATTTATGCTTTTTCTTGGAGTGACCAATTCAATCTAAGCTTCAACAATCCTCCTCAAGATAGAGCATGCAGATTGCGAATGCCCAGTCGCATAGAAGATCATGAAAAACACAACATATGAGAGCTTTAGTGACAATTTCAGCAAGATGTGACGGGGAAGGAAAATAACACTACCAAAAAAAACAAACGCAACAATTGTAGCGGTTTTTTTGCAATAGTTTTCAAAACTACTACTAATTGCTTTTATTTGCAGTGGTTTAAAAACTGCCACTAATGATTACGTTTTGTGGCGGTTTTCGGAACCACAGCAAAATGGTGTACTTTTGTAGCGGTTCAAACTCCCGCTATGTTTTAGAAAAAAATTTATTTATTTATTTATAATTTCTTCAATATAATTTATGTTGCTTTTTTAATACATATATAAGAATATTCATATGGTTATTTTAAAAATATTTGTTTTCATTCTCTTCTCCCTTATTTATATAGATATATCGATTCTTCTAATTCACACAAGTCTCTCACACTTTCCCTTAATTTACAGAAGACCATTGATGAAATAGAGAAGAATCATTAATGGTGAGTTTCTTCTTTAATATTTAGTTCAGATAGAGACAAAATACAGTTGCACTTAAGTCCAAACAATAAAGTCCAATGTCTAGTTGCCTCTTGATGTGAAAATGTAGCTATATCTATGCAATTTTCTGAGAAGGCTTCTATTATACGTACAAATGAACACTAACAGGATTTAGGCCCTTAGTAACCTATGAAATTCAAATATCTCTTTACAAAGTTTTACATACTTAGTTATAAGTGATAGTATTTTAAGTTTGATGGTTGGATAAAGATTTAAAGTAATATAAGTTACATAAATCTTAAAGTCATCACTTATAAAATACAAAGAGTTTCTTTAATTAATATCCTTGTACTTTATTTGAATATAAAAAGAATTACTCCAAGCCTTTAATATTTGTTAATATTTTTTCATTGTAATACTTATGGATAATTTTCTATGAATTGGTTAAATATAATAATAGTATTATACATGTTGGAAGCTAATTACTATTATACACTCTATTTACTATTACATGCCAAAAGAATAAGCAGCGGAAATTAAATAAACCTATTCTATACAAATGTATATTCCTTCTTCTCCAATCGAAACGGTAAAGGGCCGATCACGAGTGCCACAAAACTGCAAAAATAAACAGTTAATACTAAAAGAAAAACTAAACAAAAAGGTAGAACACTTACCACCGTCGCGGAAGGAAACCGCCAGCGGGAACGGTGAAGAACTGAGAAGATGAAAGGACGATGAGCAGCGACTAAGTTTCACAGGCCATGTCGAGGCGTCACCGGTGAGTGATGGTATGATTAGAGCTCTCAGATCCGAGCCTCAACTGTGAGAAGAGTCACCAGTGCCACTCCCCTCTCTCTCTCTTTCTTGAGGCTCTCTCTCAAACACACCAACCAAAAGATCGGACAACAAGGCGATCAACAGAAGCCAACGGCAGTGCCGGCGTCACAGAAGGCCGACGGGCGGAGGAGATCAGTGGCGGAAGTCGCGAAGAAGAAAGGTCAAAGAACAGTTCTAGTACGATACCAACAGCCAAAAAGGCAGAGAGAAGAAAGAAAAATAATAGAAGAGGAGAGGAGAAGTTGAATTAAAAAGGAGAGTCACAACGGGCAGCCCAAGTTGGCCCGGCCCGGCCCTGCCCAGCATCTCTGAGCCAGTCAAAAACAGAACACCTACTCTTCGATTGAGGCCCATGGTCATCATTGGGTATAGTAAAGTGGGCCAGAAAAATGGGAAATATTAGGAAGACTAAGGCGCAAAGGCCTACAATCTCCACCTCGAACAATATTTTCCAACCGTTGTTTTAACTCACCAAGAATCACACCGCGTCCAAATGAAGGAAATCCCTGCAAAACATAAACTTGTCAGTGTTTACAATTTTAGTACCAAAATATGCAGGATTATTATCAGTACTAATCTTGTCTATATCAACTAAAGCACTAGAGACTTTTTCACTAATAAAGTGATATTTGACATCTATATGTCCTGTCCATTCGTGATAAACCAGATTTTTACATAAATATAAAAAACTCTGACTGTCCCTAAAAGTGATAGCTTTTGAATGTAAAACTTGTAATTCATTCAATAATCTTTGAAGCCAGATGGCTTCTTTGATAGCTTCATTAGTAGTGATGTATTTAGCCTCGGTAGTTGATAAGGCAACTACCGGTTACAGTTGAGATTTCCATGAGAAGTAATTACCCGCTAGGGTAAAGAAATAGGATGAGGTAGATTTTCTTCCATCCTTATCACCTGCAAAATCAGAATCTACAAATCCGATTAGTTCAAAATTAGACCAATTATGATAGTGTAAGCCTCGATCTAAGGTTCCGTTAAGATAACGCAGTAGTCACTTAAGAGCAGCCCAATGATCTCTCTCAGGATTAGACATGAATCTGCTGAGAAGGCCTATAGGAAAGGCAATGTCTAGTCAGATAGATATAATTGATTACATGACTGAGCCTATGGCCATTCTGTAAGGGATATTTACCATATCTCTTTTCTCACTTTCGGTTTTGGAACAGGTTTTGTCAGAAAGTTTGGAATGGCTCGCAATTGGGGTTATAATAGGCTTACATAGGTGCATGGAAAATTTGGATACTATTTTCTGAATGAAGGGCTTTTGAGATAGAAAAAGTGAACGATCAGTTCTATCTCTCAAAATACTCATCCCAAGAATTCTGGATGCAACCCCTAAATCCTTCATATCGAATTCAGATTTTAACAAGGAACTTAGATCATCGATCTTAGTTTTATGTCTGCAAGCAATTAGCATATAATCTAGCAGTAAGTAAATAGCAGAATCAACATTATTACCAAAGAAATAAAGACAACTATCATAGTTGCTTTTAGTAAAACCAACTTTTAACATAAAAGAATCAAACCTCTTGTACCATTGTCTGGGTGATTGTTTAAGTTCGTATAAGGACTTTTTCAAAAACACACCATGTGTTCTTTACCTTTAATATTAAAACCTGGTGGTTGACGCATACATAGTCTCTTCGAGATCACAATGCAAGAAAGCGATTTTAACATCAAGTTGTTCAAGATTGAGGTCATAAAGCACAACAAGAGCAAGAATAATCCTAATCATTTTGTATTTAATGACAAGAGAAAAGATTTCATTAAAATCAAAGCTCTCAACTTGTGAAAAACCTTTTGCAACCAACCTAGCCTTGAACCCTGGAGGTTCATTAGAATACTCAGGTTCTTTTATTTTGAAAATCTATTTGCAATCAACCAACTTTTGTTTTAAGGGTTTTGGAACAAGAATCCAAGTTTTATTTTTGTTTAAAGAAGACATTTCCTCATCCATAGCATGTAACCATAAAGTGCGATTAGGGCTTTTCAAAACATCAGAAAAACGTAATGGTTCTTTTTCTTCCATATAAGATGCAACAGCAAAAGCATATGAAACAATGTAGGAGTAACCATACCGAGGATGTTCCCTAGGTACCCTTCTAACCCTATCCCTCGCAAGATGGTAATTCCTAAGGGCTTGAGTTTGGGCCTCAGGGTGTTCTCCTTCCTCATCAAAACTTTCTAGAACAGGATCAAAGGTTTCAGGAATATTAGGAGGATCGGTGCGCTACTAGATGGTGTGGTAACTCTTGGTTGGTTTCTGGTTCCTGAGGTGGTTCTAAAGAGGATTCAGAGGTGACCTCCACCTTCACAGGAATATTACTAGGAGTGGGAATACTTAGAGGACTATCGGAGACTGGTTTATCCTTAAGACAGGGCATTTCTAACTCGTTGAAGATGACATCCCTACTGATAACAACCCTTACTCCAGGTTCACCCTTTAACAACACTCTATAACCCTTCACCCTACTAGGATATCCTATAAACACTCATTTTCTAGACCTAGGTCAAGCTTACCCTCGTTCTGATGTGCAAAGGCCGCACACCTAAAGACTCTAAGGTTGGAAAGGTTAGAAGGTTTACCACACTAGAGTTCTATAGGAGTCCTAAAGTTTATGGCTGTAGAAGGGGATCTATTGATGAGGTAGATAGCCGTGCTAACAGCTTTTCCAAAGAAAGGTTTTGGGACACCAGAAGAAACGAGGAGACATCTAACCTTATCCATAATGGTACAGTTCATCCTCTCAGCTACTCCGTTTTGCTGGAGGTTATACCTAACCGTCCTATAGTGTAAGATGCCATGTGACTAATTAGAAAACTTCCGGTTACAAAACTCAAGACCGTTATTGGTCCTGATAGTTTTAGTTTATTTCTAGAATGATTTTCGGTAAAATGTTTCCATTCACAAAACTTTTCAAAAGTTTGATCTTTAGTTTTTAAAAGAAAAACCCAAACATGCCTAGAAAAATCATCAACGATAAACAAGAAATAAACATTATCACCATAAGTTGGAACCTTTTGAGGCCTCCACAGATCACAATGCACATAATCAAGTATAGTAGAAGACTTGTGTGTACAAGTTAAAAAACTAATTTTGTGTTGTTTTCCCAAAACGCAGTGGTCACAAAAATCCAATGAATCAATTTTGTCACCACATAAAAGATTTTGTTTTTGTAAATAATAAAGTCCATTCTCACTAATGTAGCCGATCCGACGATGCCACAATATAGTTTTCTCGGGAATAGTTTTTGAAATCAATGCAGTAGAGTTACAAAATGTTTTACCAATAAGGATGTATAAACTTTCTCTTTTAAAACCTTTTAGCATGATCAGGTTTCCTTTGTAAATACGTAAAATACTTTTTTGGATTTAAAAGAAAGACCAAGATAATCCAAATAACCAAGAGAGATAAGATTCGGACAAAGGTCGGGCACGTATCTCACCTCAGTGAGTTTTCTAGTCACACCATCATGCATTTTAATGAAAATATTTCCAATGCCTTTAACATCACAAACATGATTGTTTCCCATGTAAACCTTTCCTTGATCTAAGGGTTTGAAATCAGAAACCAGTGTTTGTTGGGTGTCATGTGAAATGTACAACCAGAATCAAGAACCCAATGATCAACAACTTTAGAACAAGAAGGGGAAAGGGAAACACACAAAACCTCTGAAAACATAGAATTATCATCTAAATCAAAATCGTGGGTTTTGTCGATTTTATTACTCCCTTTACCATATTTACGTTTTTTTTTCATATCTTTAATCCTTTTAAAACAATTGTTTTTCATATGACCCTCCTTACCACATTAAAAATATTTCACTTTGTTCTTTTCTCGAGATTTGAACCGCCCATTACTTTTAGATCTGTGACTAAGAGGTTCCCTTCATTTCAAAAACCAAAAAGCTGCTGTTTTAAATAAATTTTATTCGAAATTGATTTTCCCAAATATTGTTTTTCCAGTTTAGTCCAAATTTCAAAAGCATTGTCTTTTTCGTCAATTTCTCGTAAAACATTGTCGGTTAAATGCAAGGTGAGGCAACTGTGCACATCACTTAGTTTTTCTATGAGAACTTCACCCCTCCAAGATTCCAGATACTCTTCGGGACTACAAATAGCGGGTGCAATTTTATTTTGTACCAAAACTGCTTTCATTTCTCTCCACCACATTATAAAATTAGATTTGCCATCAAACTTATCAGTTTCAATTTTTGGAACTGACATATTTTAAAGGCAAATAAGTGTAATTAAGTAAATAGAAAAATGAAAGATTTTGAAAAATAAAATGCCTGGATTTTTTTCGTAAAAAAAATATATATTAAGGAAAAACTTCGCTGGAAATTTTTTACTTATTTGTTTTGTTTTTTTAAAAAAAATGGCGTAATAATGTGTGAGGCACGAAACCCAAGTAAACACGTAAAGCAAACAGCAACAATGTGTATAACTGAAAAACGAAAAAAACGGCATTACTATGTCACAGAAAGAGCAGAAAAAGACAAGCAGAAAAAATAATAAAAAAAGAAAATAAGTATTTGAAAAACGGAAAAATGCGCCAAGATACAGATACTTAAAATCTCATGGATTCAAGCCAGGCTTGGGTTTTGTGTATGTTTCAAAAACGGGAAAAAGAAAAAAAACCGCAGCAAGAAACCAGAAAGAATCGGTAATAGCAGATCAAGCAACAACAGCATAACCATAACACGTTTCACAGAAAAACAGTAACAGTAAATAGAGAACTGAACCGTAATGCGATTCAGAAGCAAGACAGTAATAGCAATCACAGACCGGCGGTAAGTCGAAGCAACACAAAGAATAGAAAGTAACCGGCGGCAAGCCGAAAAAAAAACAGAAACGGAAAGTAACCGACGGCAAGCCGAAACGAAAAATACAAACAGTAAAAAAAATTAATCGAAAAAGTTCAGCAATACTTCACTGGCCAGTTCTGCGAACTCAACAATTCTCTCATATCTGGATTCTTCCGAGGTTGCTAGCACCAATGAAGAACCGTAGCTCTGATACCAATTGTTGGAAACTAATTACTATTACACACTCTATTTACCATTACATGCCAAAAGAATAAGCAACGGAAATTAAATAAACCTATTCTATTACAAATGTATATTCCTTCTTCTCCAACTGAAATGGTAAAGGGCGATCACGAGTGCCACAAAACTGCAAAAATAAACGGTTAATACTAAAAGAAAAACTAAACAAAAAGGTAGAACACTTACCACCGCCGCGGAAGGAAACCGCCAACAGGAACAGTGAAGAACCGACAAGAGAAAAGGACGCCGAGCAGCGGTTGAGTTTCACAGGCTGTGTCAAGGCGTCACCGGTAAGTGATTGTATGATCTGAGCCCTCAGATCCGAGCCTTAATTGTGACAAGAGTCACCGGTACCACCCTCTCTCTCTCTCTCTCTCTCTCTCTCTCTCTCTCTCTCTCTCTCTCTCTCTCTTTCTTGCGGCTCTTTTTCAGACACACCAAGCAAAAGATCGGACAACAAGGCAATAAACAGAAGCTGACGGCAGTGACAGCGTCACAGAAGGCCGACGGACGGAGGAGAGCAGTGGCGGAAGCCGCGAAAAAGAAAGGTAGAAGAAGGATACCAACAGCCAAAAAGGCAAAGAGAAGAAATAAAAATAATAGAAGAGGAGAGGAAACGGCTGCACACTAACTGAGGGGAGAAGTGGGATTAAAATGTGAGAGTCACAACGGGCAGCCCGGGTTGGCCCGACCCGGCCTGCCATCTCTGACCCAGACAAAAACAGAATACCTACTCTTCAACTGAGGCCAATGGTCATCATTGGGTGTAGTAAAGTAGGCTGCAAAAATAGGAAAATATTGAGAAGGCTAAGGCTCAAAGGCCCACAATACATAAAAAAATTAAATAAAAATTTTTTGAAGATACAATTTGTATATTTTATTTTGAGATAGAGATGAAATAGTGTTTCTATATAGACAAAATAGTGGATCTATAATGACACTTTTATTTTGCGTCAAATTATCACCCACAAAACGACATAGTTAATATTTTAAGTTAAGAATAAATGTATTTTAAAAAATAGAAAAGGTACTATATTGGGAAAATCCTAATCTCTTGATGCTTTTACCAAAGCATTAGGAGAATGGATATATGGAGATGGAACACTTCGTTTCTATATTGGCTCAAAGAAAGAGAAAAATAGAGACGGAGTAATCTAGGTCTTTGTTTCATCTTTCATATTAGAGACTAAATTTAGTCGTGGATATTTCGTTTCTAAATATAGTCATCAGTTATAAGTGGTTGCTAATCGGTCTCTATATGTTGACCAGCTACTTCACCGTGAATGGACACCCCACTACTTCACTTTATATTGTTGTATTGCCTGTCTAATTTTCTTGGCTTTCTGTTCTTTCTATGGAATTACCTATCTGAATTTCTTTCTAGTGTTCATAGGATTATCTACTGGTTGAAGTGGCAAACAAGTTCAATGGGAGGAATTAGAAGAAAATAGGTGAGAATTATATTGTTATAAAAGCATTAACATATGATCTGGTTCTTCCTCATGATAGCATGTTATAGGAAATGTTTTTTCTTGATTAGTTATAGTTGTTTTGATCAATGGATAGCTGCATCCCTGAGTAGATGGAAAACAAATTATTTGCTTTAACTGTATGTGAATGCATTTTGGAGCTTGAATACATATTGACTTTGAGTTTTTTTTTGGGTTAGATACTTTATGTTATTTATAGTGGACTTGTGCAAGTTGGTTTTTGGGCTAAAGCATTTGCATATTCTGTATGGGTTTAAACTAGTAAATAAAAGCATGAGGGATTTGATTCAGGTTTGTCATTTTTAATTTTTCTGCTAAATGTTTGTTGTTTTGCGGGTTCCATGTTCACAAAATGTCTTCATCCCATGTTTATCTCAAATTGAACAAGTGTTAGGCGATTTACAATAAAGTAGAAGGTGTACCAGAAGATTGTGTACAATTAGTCAAAGCGAATTCCATCCAAAGTTGATACAATTTTTTATTGTTCTATTGCTTCTTCGATATTCTGTTCTCCTCCCCACCCACCTCCTCCCCCCTTAAATAGAACTTTTCATAGTTTAGCTGGAGATCTCGAGAGCTTAGTCGTCAGAAATTTTATGGCTGTATTGATGCTGTGAGCATTTAATAGAAGAAAGCCTGAAAGTTTACTTCGAGTGATCGATAATATTTGCCTAAAAAATGATATTTTCCCCTCAATCACGCATACAACACACCACACAGTCTCTCTCTCTCTCTCTCTCTCTCTCTCTCTCTCTCTCTCTCTCTCTCTCTCTCTCTCTACATATATACACCTTTCTAATGTAATGCATTATTAAGAACACTGTCATTTTCCACATGGCAGGAAACAAGGTGAATAACGTCGATGTTGTTAATACTCCTTGGCATAATCTTAACAAGACAGCTTCGATGGATGTTGGCCAAGTTATTTTCCACAATTCAAAAATGGTGAGTCACTTACTATATTTGTACTTTCAGGATAGTAAGTGTCTTGATTTTCCTCTAGTCTTACAATTTTGATTAAGGTTCATCTGTGGCTGACGATTTTTCCTATTTAGATCCGCACTGTCAAAGTGGAGAAGCGGATAAATGAGATAGATAATTTCTGTATGTGTAAGAACTGGGCTAAATGAGGTCTTTGAAGATGGAAGGATTTGGGTTTTTTAAAGGATTTTCTCGAGTTTTTTTAATAAATACATGTAAATTATTTACCTTTTTTCATCGTTTTTTAAGATGAAATGCCCCCGGTAGGTTTAGGACGATTGCCTTTGAAGCACCATCTATGCATTCTTATACCAATAAAATTTTATGGGGAGAGGGTTAACCTGTTGGGATATATTCCAAAAAAGAGCACTCCTTCAAATAATATTAGGTATATCAATAAAAATGAATTATTCGTTAATTCGAGATTTTGAATTTTGATGCACATTTACTTAGATAACTTCTAAATATCTTAAGTAGATATCTACATGATGAGTTTTGCTTCACATATGGTGCGGACTATTATTATTTAAGATATTAGCAATATTTTGTTCTTGATTGTTAGATAGAGATGGGCTATGCCATCAAGTAAAATATCATTGTAAAGCAACTTCCTAAATGGATGGTGCACTTTTAGGTAAATAAGTGTCCTTCTCATGACGAACTGTGTACTAAATGTATTTAAGTACATAGAACTAAACCCTGTCATAATTATATCTAGAAAGTACTATATAAACATAGAGAAATTAAAATTATCAAAAGCTACAGTGTGGAAGAGTGTCTTATGATACTGACATGCATTGGTGGTTGGTCTAGTGAAGCTAAGAATTGTCTACTTAGATGTATTAGAGAAAGATCCATGCATGGGATGTACTCTTTATGTTGGATAGATGAACTTCATTACTGAAGATGGACTTGTGTGTTTGTTTCTATGAGAATTATCCATGTGTGATGGTATAAAGATTGTATAAGTCATTAAGGAAAGTGTTAGTATATTTCTTCCTAGGCTCAATGACAAGTGCAAATATGGAGGGGCATCCTGTCTCAACACCTTTAGTCAAAGACATTGTAATCAAATATTTAATCTGCGAGTCAACACTTTTATATGAAGAAAAATAAAAATATTTAAAATGAGAAATGTTGATATTTATAACAAGGTGATTTTTGTTATTTAATAACCTTGAATAAACAGGCTTTTGGTCCATTAGTAGCTCATAATATGGGAGTGATTATTTACTAATCACTGTGCAAAAGAACAAGAGTAAATTAAGAGAGGAATTGATTAATATTGCTTTTAAGTATTTATTTAATAAATGAGAGCTAGAGAATTAATTAAAGTAAATGGAGTAATAATATAAATAATGATTTTTCATCGGTAAATAAAAGTCAAATATTATTTATTCATTGCCTCCTGCATGGAGGGTTTCTCCTCCCTAGACTGGTCTAGGGTATTCATGACAACAATTTCATGAAATTGATGAGAACTCTATTCCACAATTCAATCCTATGAGATTATGTCCACCACTGCAAGAATTTCTCTTGAAGATTTTTATATAATTCCTCCATCTCCTCGAATTGCCGACCTCATTTCTAATTCCAACTTTGGATCTGTTTCTTATAATTCCAGATTCGCAGAAAATGGAAACAAAACACTAGTAGAAAAATATATTTTACCAATTGAAATTACCTATTAAACAATTATCTATCGAAAGAAATTCAATTGGTAATTTTTAAAAGTTACCAATTGATTTCAAATATAATTAGTAATTATATATTTTTATAATATTTCGTATTTTTATTTTTATTTTTATTCTAATTAGTTAGAACTAAGACTTCTAATTTAGAAGTTAAATTCATTCAAGTCGGGTTTGTTAGAATTTCGTCTATAAAATGATGCATTCCATGTACGAAAGACATTCAAACAATTCCAAATTTACATATAATAAAGCAAAAGAATAGGTAATCACCCATTACCAATGAGGGTGATCACCCATAACTCACGGGATAAGCATTACAATTCTAAATTTACATATTATATAGCAAAAGAATAAGTAATCGCCCATTACCAATTAGAACATAAATTACTTAATAATCATATTTTTACCAAAAAAATCCTAGAAATTTTTTCACTAACAAAATCAAAATTTTAGCACTCAAAAATCTATTTACCAAAATAAAAAATAAAAAATGTTTCTACATAAATTAAACTAGAAAACTTACTTTTTTTTCTTCAATGTTTGAAGAACAAAGATTCAGAGAAGCGAAGCCGTCGTACACTGCTGCCGCCACGCCGCCGTCCATCTCCTTTCTTCCTGGCTGATTTTGCTGCCGCTGCCTGACACGCCGATGCTGTTCCTGCTGCAGATTGCAGTTGCCTGTCTATCTCAGCGGGCTGAGGCTTTGCCACAGTCGACACGAGTCACACGACACCACCCGCTGCGCCGTTGTCTTGCTTGCGGTGCACCGCCGCCGCCGAGCTCGGATTCCAACCGAGGGTTTCACTTTTCACGAAGGGGGAGGGAGAGAAAGCTGCATTTTTTTTTTTTTGGTTTCTGCTGGCAGCCCTCAGCTGCCGAGGGTTTATAGATTTTTTTTTTATAAATCAGTCCCTAAGTTTTGGGGGGGTTAAATTAAAAAAAATTTGGGGGGCTTAAATGTAAAAAATCTAAAATTTTTTTTAAAAAAAATAAATTGCCACCTCGAGCCCCCCTGTAGTTCCATCCCTGGGTGGCGCCTCCTCCATGGGGGTTTTTCTCCCTAGAATTTCTAGTTCTTCCTTCTTCCTACTCTTCTTTCAAGATCTCCTTCATCCATTGGAAATATCTGCTGATTTTGCTAAGACTTTAATGCAACAATCGAATCAGATCAAGGTATAAATCACGGAGAAGGGATTTCACATGTTTCTTTCTCCCTAAAATTGATTGCACACACAAGATCTTTAAGGACCAAGTTTCTACCATTTTGTTTTGGATTTTCAAAATTCAAATGTTGTTGATCCACATGATAAGGAACTAGGTTTTAGCTGCTTGCAAGTTTGTTGATAAAAAATTCCTCAGCTATCTCTTCTTCTTAGATATCCTCAGATTTTCCCAGATTCTTTCAAACTCCTCTTTTGGACAAAGTTTCTAACCTTATCTTCCTTTCTCTCTCAAGATTTCCAAGAAAGCGGGCAGTAAGTGCACTTTTAACAACCAGTCAACCAACCGGCAAGCAAGAATCACTCTATTTGCAGCCCAACGCTAAGAAAAGCTGCACAAACTATGGGCAGAAAAGACGGCCAATATTGGAGGTATATCGTCCTACAAAGACTTCAAAAGAGACACGTAACATAGGCCATCTAATGGTTATGTTTCTTCTTCAAAGGCGGAGGTTGCTATGCAGTACCGCCTAGATCCATGAATAACTTATGTTCGATATGACGAGGATTGGGGTCACTCGGACAGTTAGCCATCTAAAAAGCTATATGGAGACTTTAAATAATCCCCTTTTATTTTCCTTTTACTTATTTTTCTGTTCTATATTTGTTAGGTCTTGTTCATAGCAAGACTAGCAACCCATTTACCATTTTACATTGTTTTTATCTTTTGCCCACTTGCATTCTTAGCAAGCCTTTTCGACTTACCGCTAAAATCTTATGTGCAGGTGATTTCTCTTGTGATTTTGGCTATCATTTCTAATATAATCTAAGGCATTTTTAAAGAAAATGTTAGGCCCGAGCTATTTATTAATTAAATTAGGCTAAATGATAAATTAAATTAGGTAAATAATTATTGTGTGTTAATTTATTAACTAAAAGGTCCAAAAATAATTATTATTTTGATTTGGAGTAAGCCCGAGTTTCACCAAAAGTCAAAGGCTTCGGGCCGAACGTTGATATGGCTAAAACCCTGGGAAGATCTTCTATTATGAGATTGAAGAGTTTAAGAAAGAATAATAGTTTGACAATGATTTAAGATATCTTCTTGACTTCTCCAAGATCTCAAAAGATTCCAGTATCTTAAAGTTTGCTAATTTGTTGTGGAAGTTGAAGAGCTCTATAAAATACCGCCATAGCATAAATTTTCTTAATTCTCATTAACGAAATTTCGACTGCCTTGTTAGAAAGAAGAAAATTATTTTCTTCTAGTTTCTCCATAAAATTATCTCTTTAGTTTTATTCTTGTGTTCTGACTAAAACAATTTTGTTAGGTCTGAGTCATGCTTAGAAAGATCCAAAGAGTGAGTGGTTCTTTCTCTAATGAGAAAAAGTAGAAGGCTTTAAGGACTCAAACCGAATATCAAGAGAAGCTCTTTAAGGAGGACAAAAGTGCACCAACAAAAACACTGTAAGTTTCGCAAAAAAGAAAAAGATTGTAACTTTTTATTATGTTTTTTATATACATACACATATATACACATTATTTTTTGTGAGTGTCTATTTTGTTTTGCCAACACTCTGCAATAGAATCATTGTATGCTCTCTATGGAAAGGGATAGGGATTTATGTAATATTTGTTTTTAATGCTTTCGTTTTTATTAAAATCGTTGTACACCTCTATAGAGAGGTATAGAAACATTGTAATAGACTAGATTTCATTACATTTTTTGTGTAACAAGCACGAGAAGACGAAGATTTCTCTTCGTGGGAAATTACATAAAAAATTAGATTTGGAAATTTGGGGATTGCCCAAAATATTCCACATAAAACCTTATGCACCTGCACAAGCATCGTTGCCCATGCAGCTGCCAAAGGTTGCCCAGGACCTCGGCACCATTGCCGAGTCATGTGCAGAGCATTTATTGATCCAAGCACGCGATGTTGTTGGTAGGGACAGCACACAATAGAAGAAATGGGAGCTTCAGTCAGTAAAGCAAAATTACCAATCGATTCCGACCAAATATGCTTGATGAAGTAATTGTTGGTCGGGGAAGAAATTTGACTAAAATTCAGTTGGTTGGAAAAATTTACCAACCAAACTTTCACAGTTACTAACCGATATTTTTCCAATTGGTCAGTAATTGTTGGTCGAGAGAGAAATTTGACTGAAATTCAGTTGATCGAATTTAATTTTTTTGGCCGGTCACTTATTTCTCCAATTTAAACAAATTCGTACTTCAAACTGTATTGACCGATATTTTATACTTTACCGATTGAACATTGGTCATTAAAACTAAAAATATTTACTGACCGAAATTGCTATTAGATTTCTCAGTCAATAAAGTTTTATATTAAAAAAAGAAAAATAAATTATTTTTTACTGACCAAGTTTCCAATCGGTAATTGATTGGTATATATTTTAAAATTAATTAAAAATAAAAAAAAATTTTACCAATCGAATTCAGTCGGAGTTCGGTCGGTAATTTCTTTAATATTTTTTTAAAATTTTTAATAAATCTCCTGCAATTTACAAAAGTTCAAAACCAACATCAATAAAACCGAACATCATACTATAACTGAAATAATTCACAGAAGCCCCAAAGTCAACATCAAGTCTAACATACTGACATACTAAAACGAACATAATTCTATATCCATACTAAAACATTAAACATCTAAAGTATCAAAACAAATGAAGTAGGAAATGTATAAAGTATTTAAACAAAAAAGTATCAAATATATAAAATATAAAACATCTATAACTGCTATAGGGGGTGCCAGATGAGGGGGGGATCGCTCAAAGGAGGATCATGCAATGGAGCATCAGACGAGACATGCTCTATCAAGGGAAATGGAAAGAGTCTAGCAACCAGATCGGGCTGCACACCAACCTTCCTAGCAAAATTCTCCAAGTAATTAAAGAATCGGTCCAGAGCATGCTCCATATAACCCATCAATTTCTTCAATGTATAAATATAGCAGTCGGAGACCTATATGGAAGAAACTGAAGGCGTCAATGGCGAGTTGTCACCGCCTTGGCTCCCCGCTGTGATGGCTACAAACTACGAGCTAAAACAGTAAATGCGGTCTTTGTTGATGCCCCCAACAAACTCGAACATCAAGGTATCATCACTGGGGACCGGTGTGCTACTCTTTGCATCCACGTGTTCCACATTTGCCTTTAGTTCTAAGAATTTGGGATGCAAAAAGAAGAATAAGTTATTGTTAAACAATTTGAGCATTTAAGCAAACAATTTTAAGAATAACACTAACATACTTACCCAAAACTCGTCCGAATACATGTCAATCCACTTTTCCTTATTTTCCCCTTTCTTCGGTGATGGAGGACTACGTACAAATCCGATTTTGAAATTATTGCCCATTTTTTCCTTCTGCAAAATAAAGGAAAGAAACTAGTATCAATTTAACATTTTGTAATACTTGTAAGAAACTAATATCATTTTAAGAAACGAATATCATTTCATTATTTAACTCCAAATAAGACTTATAAGAAATGAACATCATCTCATAAGACTAGTAGAAACTAATATGATTTTAAGAAACGAACATCATTTCATAAGACTTATAAGAAACGGACATCATGTCATAAGACTTATAAGAAACTAATATCATTTTAAGAAAAAAACATCATTTCATAAGACTTGTAAACAAAAAATATAACAACAAATTAATAATTATGTTTGAAAATGAATATCAATTCATAAGACTAATAACAAGCATAAGTTATAACTCCAAATAAGACTTATAATAAACGAACAATATGTCATAAGACTTATAAGAAACTAATATCATTTTAAGAAGCAAACATAATTTTATAAGACTTATAAACAACGAGCATAAGACTTATAAGAAACCAATAACATTAATGAAGCAAGACTTATAACATATCTACCTACTCAATAGACGATAATAATCCTCCAGTGTGTTTATCGAGGCCCATGCCACCACACCTCTCAACCCGATTCCTCTGAGTTGTCTCCTACTTATTCTTGTACTTAAGGTCATTCCACTGCCCCAAAAGTTCAGCATAAAATTGCTCCACCATCTGATCAGGCCTCTTACCATCTCGATGATGTTCATACATGTCGTCCCTATAATGCTTGGATGCCCAAGTATCAAATGTATTGTGTATCTTTATATGATATGCTTGGGTTCCACCGAAATTTTTTTGCAATCACACACTACAAGAAAATGGAGCATCAGTGACGAAATTTTAGCGACAAAACAAACTGTCTCAAAAGGCACCTTTTAGTGACCAAAATATTTGTTGCTACGAAGTTAGAGCCTTGGCGACTAAATTATATTTTCCTCGCAAAAAGAGACATTTTGGCAAACTAATAGCATTAGCGACAAAAAAATGAAATTCCTCACTAATGCTTTTCTTTGCCAACAAAAAATGCATTTCATCACAATTTTATGGGACAAATTATATGTTTCCTAGCTAAATGGTATATTTTGGCGACAAAATATTATTTCATCACCGAAAATTACTCAGTAGCGACAAAAAATTATTTCGCACTAAAGAGATTTTTTTAGGAGCATTAATGTGTATCTAATAGTGATAAAATCATTTTACAAATATCTATTTCATCATATATGTGTGTGTATTATTTACATACATAATTCAATTCTAAAAGTCTCAAGATCAACACACATTTTTTAGAATTATTTTTAAACTACTATATTTAAAAATTATTATTTTGCTTTCTAAAATTAGCGAACGTGTCAAACCATTAAAGAATAATTTAAAGAAGTCAAACTAATAACTTTTTTTGCTAAGCTATATATATATATATATATTAGGGGAGGGGATGTGTTCGAAACCAAGATCTTTGAGCTAGTAAGGAGTTTTCTATCAATGAGTTGCTTATAATGTGTTTTTCAGCAATTGTATGACACTTCTTCCGTTGCAGAAAAAAGTATTTTATGCATATAATAAGTAGTAAATTATGAGATTACAAGTATTTTGCATATGTATAAGAATACAATACCGAAAATGTAGTAAACATTCAACTATATATAAATTACAAATATATTATTTCCATATTATAGTTAATTTTTTATTTTATTTTCGCATACATAGATTTATCTTTTTATAAAATAGAATTATTATCAGCAGTTATGAATTTATGAATAATTATTTTTTATTTTTTATTTTATAATAAATAATATTAATATACGTATATAATATACAATCTGCATCTAGGGAATATATTAATTAATTATGCTAAGAAAGCATAACAACTCCAACAGATCAGCTGCTAAGGTATTAATACATCAACCATGGAGGTAAAGGTTCGAAAATTGTTCCTTGCGAATTTAATGAAATTACTGTAATAGATGGTTTGTTGTTTGTGGGCCAGTGGAAGCGGTTTGGTTTGTGTGAGCGCGTGCACCCCCTCATTTCTTTCTTTATTATTTTTTATACATAATAGCTTTAGCGGAAAACATTAGTGACGAAATTATGTTTTTTGCTAGGAATTTGGAATGCTTTGGCAACAAAATTTCCTTACTACAACCAATCTCAGTGGTGAGGAAATTAATCTTGTCACCAATGAGTATCTACTTAGCAACTAAAGAATTATTTTGGTCGCCAAGGGCCCTTGGCGACGGCGCGCCAGTAATGAACCGGGGACAAAATATTTTCGGTCCTCTTAGCGACCAAAATTAGACTTTCGGCAACAAAAATTATTGGTCACAAAAACTCAATTTTCTAGTAGTGACAAGTCAAAAATTGCAAATACAAGTCAAATAACATAGCATATAGTTGAAACAATAATCTAAACATAGTAAATGAAAACATTTACACAGAACTCTCAAAACCACATATCTTTAACATTCGAAGGGACCTTATCGTAACTGACATAAGCCTCGACAAATTACTGCTGCATAACGGCCGAAATAACATTGGCGCAGCCTGACTGCATAGAGAAACTGTTAAGCAAAAGCAATTTATATAAGTTGTAAGTAAAATAAAAACAACAACTATTAAACATAAGAAAATAAAAATAAAAGAAAAATTGTAATATAAAAGTTGGTATATAAAAGAAAGATTATATATTAAAAAAATAAAAATAAACCATACTACATAATATTTCTTCAACGATTAAACATATACAAAAAAACTTTATATACATATATATATATATATCATTTTTCATTTTAACAAAATAATTAATTTAGTATGCTTGCTTAGTTGCTACCACCACATCTTTTTTTCTATGGAAAATGAAATGAAATGTAAAGTTTAATTTTACCTATCCGAGGTTGGCACTATAAACCTGCGAGCATCAATTACTCGATGCAAAGACGATGGGCAAGAAGATGACAATGGGCAAGTAGAAGATGAAGGGTTTGGAAGCAACCGCTTGACTCGAATACGCTAGGGCCGGAATAGAAGCAATGTCTCTGGCGGAGTAGACACGTCTGCTGTGTTACTTTAACATGCAAGCTGAGTGACTTTAACATGAGTCTTGGGATTAATATATTGTTTTATTGCTTGATTTGTTTTGGGTTGATTTAGATGCATTTGGATTGGACTTAGAAATGAAAACCTTTTTATTTTATTTTCATCCACAATTTATCTCACAAAAATTGGGGTGTTTATTTTTATAACTAGGGATGTCTATTTTTATAATTAGGGGTGTTTATTCTATATAACATGCAAGCTAAGTAGGGGTGCCTTTTTTTACAATTAGGAGTACCTATTTTTATAACTATGGATTTTTATTCTATATAATATGCAATATGACTTACTGTAAGTACGGATGCCAATTTTTATAACTAAGGGCGCCTATTTTTATAATTATGATTCTCTACTCTATATAACATGCAATATGAGTTACTGTAAGCAAAGGTGCTCTTTTTAATAATCAAGAATGCCTAATTTTATATCCAGGAGTGCCTATTCTATATAACATTCAAGATGAGGTACTTTAAGTAAGCGTGCCTATTTTTATAAGTAAGAGTGTCTATTTTTACAACTATGGGTGCCTATTTTATATAACATACAAGATGAGTTACTTTAAGCAGATGTGTCTATTTTTATAACTAAGAGTGCTTACTTTTATACCTGTGAGTGCCTACTTTGTCTTCCCTAAAATTAACATTGTCCTGTCCTCCCTTTTACATCCATCACTGTGTTAAAAATATCATGAAATACATTCTTCTCGTTATGCATGATGTCAAGATTGTGACGAACGAGAAGAATACACCAATATGGAAGATCCCAAAAGATACTATGCCTTGTCCATTTGTGACATAGTCTTCTGCCATCTTCCATACCCATTTCCATTTTGGTTTTAGTGATCTTTGGAAAGTCTTGAACTCTGTCCCATAACTGATCTCTAATAAGACGAGGTGGCAGTAAAGAATGACTTTCTCTTCCGTCCTTCTTGAAAGACCTCGAATCCCTCTGAAATGGATGATCCAAAACCAGAAAACAACAATGACAATCGAACTAATATTGTTTTCCCATGTTTTGTAGTATGAATGAACTTGTGCGTTCCATGCAATAGGGACATGTCAAATTTCCTGCACTACTCCAACCGGACAATCTCCCGTATGTTATAAAGTCACTAACAGTCCAAATAAGGGCAACCTTCATATTGAAGTTCTTTTTCTTCAAAATGTCATAGGTATTAACTCCATGAACCCACAATTGATTTAATTCATCTATCAATGGCTACAAGTATACATCCAACTTATGTTTTGGAGTTCGAGGGCTCGGAATAATACTTGTCAAGAACATTACAAGATTCTTTGAGCACATCCAAGGAGGTAAGTTATACATCATCACAATTACTGGCCAAGAAGAATACTGCTTTTCGGACATCCCAAACAGCGTGAACTTATCAATACACAATCCAAGTCTGACATTCCTTGATTCAGATGCAAACCCAGGATGGGTATTATCGAAATATTTTCAAGCTTCTCCATCCCTAAAATGACTCCTCGTATCCGACTCAGGTGCACTTTTTGAGTGCCATCTCATATGTTCAACAACTAATATTTGATCAAATCACTTTTCAAATATGTTGTTCTTGGACATGATATTCAACGACCTCGACATCACAGACATTTGTACACCCTTTATACAAGGTGTATCAATAAATTTCAATATGTCATAATACCATTGAGCCTCGAGACCATGTGCTTCTACGTAATTTTAGTACACTATATCGGGTTCAAAATTCGAACTGGCCATATCAAATATGCCCTCACGGTACGTGTTTCTTTTAACATTGCTTCTTTCACTATTATTCCTGCTACTACCTTCCTCAACATTCGGTTGGTAACCCCACGATGGCAATCCAAGTCTGACATTCCTTGATTCAGATGCAAACTCAGGATGAGTGCTTCGAAATATTTCCAAGCTTCTACATCCCTAAGATGACTCATCATATCTGACTCGGGTACACTTTATGAGTGTCATCTCATATGTTCAATAACCAATATTTGATCGAAGAACTTTTCAAACATGTTGTTCTCTGACCTAATATTCAACAACCTCGTCATTGCTGACAAATGTGATATCTTGTACACCTTTGATACAATGGTGTATCAACAAATTTTAAAATTCATAATACCATTGAGCTTCAGGATTAAGTGCCTTCTCGTAATGGTAGTACGCTACATAGGGTTCAAAATCCGGACTAGTCACATCAAATATGCCTTCACGGTACATATTCCTTTCAACATTTGCTACTATTGCTACCTTCCCAACATTTGCTCGGTAACCCTATGATGGCTCACTATGTTGCAGTCCAATTATAGTAATCAGGTAAAAACTTGTGCTTATAAAGGTGCAACTTGACATCATCGTGGAATAGATATTTTTTATTCTTGCACTTTGCACATGGACACCATAACTCATTAACTTCACCAAAACCGTAATTAATACACCAATCCACAAAACGTTTCATACTATTTACAAACTCACTACTAATCCCCACAACTTCAGGCACAATTCTCCTATACATTCAACTACAATCCTCATCCATAACTTCACAATACATAACACATTTAATTTAATGTAACAGTTTATAAGTATGACACTTACAGATGAATAATCTAAAATTAGAACTCAGTACTCATCATTTCATACATTTAAAGGGTTTAAATGTATGAAACATTTAGAGTTTAAGAGTTTTATATTTAAAAGTATTACAAATGCATCAAACTTTTAGAGACATAGAGTTTAAGAGTTTAAAGACTTCTCTAATCATTTGAGTATTGCGAATACATCAAAATGTTTTAGAGACTTAGAGTTTAAGAGTTTAAAGACTTCTCTATTCATTCGAGTATTACAAATACATCAATATGTTTTAGAGAATTAGAGTTTAAGAGTTTAAAGAAATCTCTAATCATTTGAGTATTACAAATACATAAAAAAATTTTAGCGAATTAGAGTTTTAGAGCTTAAAGAAATCTCTCATCATTTGAGTATTACCAAAATGTTTTAGAGATTTAGAGTTTAAAGACTTCTCTAGTCATTTGAGTATTAAAAATACATCAAAATGTTTTAGAGAATTAGAGTTTAAAGAAATATCTTTGAGTATTATTGATGTTTAAAACGGGACTACTCTAAAATAACACATAACAGACAAGTGAACCTATCGGTGTAGTACTAGAGAATCCCCTAGGTTTTCGAACGCAGTGAACGAAGAAGCTATAATAATAACCGTTTTTCTAAGTTTAATCAAAATAAAATAGTGGAAAAAGACTTTTAACTAAGAAAAGTAATATTTTAAAAACAATATAAAAGTAATTGAAATCAAGTTTTAGAAAGAAAGTATTTAAACTGTGGAACTTTCCCAGAATCCCTTAGCTAATTCATTGGAAACTTTGGAAAAGGAGTTAAATCGTTGATCGGGTTTCACTCGTTAATTAGAATTAACCGTATCTCCAGGTGAAATCCACTATTCCCCTAATTGATTAGAGAAGAATATCTTCTCTCCCTAACTCAATTATGAATGATTAAAGTATAGGAGTGACTACTAATGACGTAGAAACTGTAGCCAATTTCTCTAATTAACTAACAAATTCCTATGTTTAATTATAGCCCTATATTGTTCTTCCTTTCTCAATTCCAAAAAACCTATGTGAAAGTATCAATTATCGATAAAATTAGCAACATAAACAACGCAATTAAACAACAATCAACTTTCAATTCAACAATTCATTCCATAAAGTCCAATAAAAATAAAGTTAAGATCATCTAGGGTTCAACCCCATTTAAATACAAAAAAACCTGGCTGCTAAACATCATCATAAAATCCATATAGGAATTCATAATAAAAGATAAGTTTGGAAGCTTAGGAAGTAAGATTGAAGAATTCACGGCCTACAATGTTGCCCGAACGCTTCTCTGGAATTGCACAAAAAATCCCTAACTGGCTCCGAAGAGAACCTTCAATTTTACTATTAAGACTTAAATATCAAAACTAAACTATAATGTAATTAGGAGGTTAATGAGAATTTTTTAGAGGGATTTTCTCTCGAAATTTTCCCTTCTTCCGCTCCTTAGAAGCCCTAACCGAAGATGTCTCAAAATACAATGAAAGAGTAATTAAAAAGAAGGAAAAAATTACAATTTTAGTTCGTGCTGTGCGATCGGCTGGGTCCCCCACTTGGGCAGCAAGGTTCAGTCAGTCTTCCCTTCTTGTTGATGTTTCGGTCAGTGATGTAGCCGGGTCCCTCCCCCTCCCTGCTAGATTTCGTATCTTTTCTTTTTTGTCCGTTCTTGCTCTGTATGCTGTCGTTTTACTTCATTCCTTCTTCTAACTCATACGAGACATACCTATAAACAAAATATAAGAAAAAGAGGACAAATATACCACTTTACCAATAAAAATACTTAAAAAATCAAAGTTTAAACACTGTAAAAATAATTATAAAATGGACATATCAATTACAAATACATCAAAGTATTTTAGAGATTTAGAGTCTAAGAGTTTAAAGAAATCTCTAATAATTTATGCATTACAAATCCATCAAAATGTTTAAACTTATAGATTATTAGTTTAAAGAATTCTCTAATTATTTGAATGTTACACATACATCAAAATACCTCCCCGAAAATATGTTATCATAACTTTCCAAAATTAATTACATAACTTAAGAGTTTAAGAAGCAGAGATTTTGAAATTTAATTTTTGAAAAAAGTTTGACAGAGTTTTCCCTATAAAATGAACAAATCCTAGGCACAATCGCCACACAACAAACCAACTAATTAACTCAAAGACTAACATATATAACAATTACTAAGCTTATAAGAGTCCGGGCTCTCCCATAATATAAACAAATATGTTTATATTTTAAGAGTTTGGACTCCCCCATCTATAAACAAAGATTTATATATTTTAAGAGTCTGGGCTCCCCCATAAATACAACAAATAATTCATATAGTCACATATTTAAGAGCTCGGGCTCCCTGTTGATAACGACAAAAAAAAAAAAAAAATGTAATTACATACTACATACCTCAATCAAGGTTGATAAAACAAACTAAGTCTTGAAAATGTGCCTGAAAGAAAGATACAAAATCATTATTATTCAAGAGTATGTGAAGCCAAATTAATTGCTAAGGGAGTGTAATATTGACATAATGTTAGATAGTTTTGTAAAGTAGATACTCATTATAATCGGGTGCTACATCATTATAGGAGTAGAGTTTTTCTTTATTGATGAAACTCATGCATTCAAATGGATTGGATTCAACTTTGGCAAAGAGATATACTCCTATATTCTTTTCTTTTTTCTTGCTTTCTATAAGAAACTAAACACCTCTAATCCCATGCATTAATGAGCTCATCATTAACTTTATATATATATGTACAAAATAAAAGAGTCGTTCAAACTAAAATCTTAAGTCTAGTAAAAAGTTATTGTAACTAGCATTCATTTATTATTTATACACATACAAAAAACACTTTGAAGCATAACTCACACAAACTAATCTCTCTGCAAGCAGATCGCCAAATAGAAAAATGAAAAGTGACTGCAATTTATTTTCTATAGATGGACAAAATTAAAAAAAAAAATTTATTAAATGTCGCATTATTTTCATAACATGACACAAAAAATTACGAAGATTGATTGTCTTTGAAACCAAAAATTGTATAAGATACAAATTTATCCTTCTAAAATTAGGATTCCTGAATTTGAATCATATCTTCTCTCTTAAAAGATTAAAAAAAAATGCTTTACCTCAATCTGTTACCTCAACATTTTTTCCAAAAAAAAGAATAAGCAAAAAGTTTTTAAAAAGTTTATATTCCTCTCTCAATTACCTTCCACCGCACGCCTCTCCTTTCTTTCTTACTTTCTCTTCTCCGATATTTTTGCTTCCCACCCTTTTTCCATGCCCTTACATATTATTCTTCCTCCTCTTCTCTCCACTCACCAAACAAACAAAATTTTACCATGTCCACATTGTTAATAATTTTAATAATTCTTCGCAATCTTTCGAGATTAATTTAAACATCAGCAGTACTACTACTAAAGAAGAAAAATAAGATTGTCAAACGCCGAAAAAGGACAGCGGAATCACCAATAATTTAACTAGTATTGATGAGGAAAAACAAAAACTAAATTGAAGCTAAAAATCACAATTATAACAGACAAAATTGACATTGAAAATGACAATAACTAAATTGAAACTGAAAATGACAATTAGAATAGAACAAACAGAAATGAAGCAAAATTGAACCAACCCGGCAAACATACACAAATCACAATGGAATTTCCCAAAAAAATGAAGAAGCAAGAAGTCTACGTCCTATGAAAACAAGCAGTAGCCAAGACTTCTTCAATAGCAGCAACCGAGAAGAAGAGTAGGAGTGGCAATTTCTTAGTCTCAAAACAAGGCAGGAGAGATTAGAGGAAGGAGAAGAAAGGAAAAGAAAAAGAGAAGAGAGCGAGAGAGAGAGAGAGAGAGAGAGAGAGAGAGAGAGAGAGAGAAGAAGAGAAAAGAATTTCTTACGCTAAACAATTGGATGACAGCTGGCGGCAGTGTCGATGGGAGGCAAGCACCGGCGATCAGAGGTGGGAGACGTGGTAGTTGGTTGGAATCGGGTGGTGGTAGTCGGGTAGGGGTACAATTTTCTTGACATAGAGAATTTCAATTTTTGGGGGTGAAGATCGATTACAAGGGAAAGCGGGGAGAGGAGCCCTAATTTGTAAAATCCTCGCCATCTACCGACCGCAAGTTGGTCTTTAAATAAAATTTATTTTTTAAAAAAATTTAAAAATAAAAAAGTAACGACTGATTACCGACCAAATTTGGTCTATATAAAAACATTAATTAGATTTACTTTTTTTGAAAAAAAAATAAAAATAAAGAGTGAATACCAACTGAATTTGGTCGGTAAATTCAATTTGGTCGACTACTGACCGATTCGATAGGTAACTTTTTTGTATTATCGACCAATACAAAATCAGTCGCTTTCAGTTAGTATTCAATTGAATTACGGATCGAATCATGTAGGTCGGTAAAATCGATTTCTCATGTAGTAACAGGCGAATAAGTATGCGGGCATCCCTGTCACAGGCATAATGGGCACATCGCCGGGTGTGCACAAGGGCCTCAATTCAGGTACCTGCAACACCACGACTGAGCATGCTCGGCATGCTCAGTACCAAGTGCTAAGAGGTGCCCAATTTTCTTAGCTGGTTGACATAATTTGTGTTATCTCAATCACCTTCACCCTACTTCCAAGTTCACACATTTTCAAAATGTCCTTATCACCTATAAACTGTACTAACCCAATTCTCGTATCACCATAAGGCTCTAAGTAACAGTTTTTGCCCCTCATAACCTAGTTGTCTCGTGACAAAGTTGTAGCTCAGTTGATTAGAAGCACTCCTTACCATGTGATAGGTCACAGGCTCGATTCACACTCCCCCTCCCCTAATGTATTAAAAAAAAAATCGTAGTTGTCTCAACATCTCCCAGTACACTGATATTTTATTACTAATCTTACAGTAGTTAAAAGAATTTACGTTCCCATCTTCATTACTCATTTATTTACGCTCCGTAAGATAGATGCCCTCTATTTTAAGTTTGATTGTAAATTGTTCATCAAGGTCTTTTTAAATTAACCCAAAAAAAAAAAAATACTAATTACCACCTCAAATACATGCTATATCCTTCACCAAAAAATAAATGAATAAATAAAGTAAAATGCAGACCATATCCAAAGATAATTTAAATAATGGAACAAGTAGTATCAAACAAAAGGGCGGAGTTTTTCAACTATTTGCAGACAAAACAAAAGAGGTTTTTTTATATTTTTTTTTAAAAAACGAAATAGAGTTTCCTAACATTGTGGTCCTCAAATACTCAAAAAACAAAACAAATATAAGCACCCAATATAAGAAAGAGTGAATTATGTTTACCTCCCTTGAGGTTTATTTAAACTACGGATAGATCCTTAAGATTATATCAAACTACATTCCCCACCTCTTTAATCAACAAACTACTAGCAAATAAATCTTTGTTGTCAAATATAACTACTATCACTAAATAAAAAATTGTTTTGTTTGTTTAAATAGTTCTTCTTTTGAATTACAAATAATCCTAACTAATTGATCACGGTTTAATACACTTTTTATCCATTAATTTGTATATGTATTAAATATTGTTCATCATAATTGTAATCTTGTAAAAATATTACTATATTATCTACCTTTCTCTAGTATGATAGTGACCAGAGAAATCCAATAAATGAATAACTTATTTATTGTTATATGTTAAATTGAGAGTTCTTTTTTTTTGGAAGAAAATTATGATTGTTCTTAAGAGATAATTGCACTTAAGTTCCTTTAATTTCTTTTTATTGATCTATGGTAAAAAAATTTTAATAGTTGATTCTTTAAACACCTTAAAAAACTAAAGGTATTTTAAGGCATTAATGTATCTATTATTGCTAAAGGGAAGTTTATTTCCTAATATATTGAGACACTAGGAATTAATTTGTTAACTATTTTTTGGTTAAGAGAGAAAAATATAGCTTGCTTAAATTTGAAAAATTTATTCGTAGTTTGAACAAACCTTAGGGAAGATAAACGTAAGCCACTCTATAAGTAAAGAGACATAACTTTATAACGTAAAATTGAAGGAAAGAATAAAAAAATCACAACTTTTGAGCAAGAACAAGACAAAGTTACAAACTTTTTTATAGTAAAATACAACGCATTTTTAGAGTATATTCTAACAATAAAATTGTAAGCATATAATATGGCATCAAAATGAGTCTCCCTCTCTCGAATCTCCCACTTTGAACCCATTCTTCGAAAGTTTCAAACCCAATAAGGGTGAGTTCAACAATTGCAGCATTATACTTTCGCAATGAATTTTTTATCAGACTCGATGAATATATTCTTTCAATGTTAGACGATAAAAGATTTTAAACGAGGTTTGAGAAATCGATAACTTTTCAAATGAGCATGAAAAGGAGAGTGAGAATTGAATAGGGTTTTAAAGAGTGTAAGTAGAGTTTCATACGTCTGGAATTTTAAATTATCCTGATTAAAAAACTCCTAAAAGAGTCACAAGACGCGCACATAGCCTTTATGATTTTATGCTAAAAGTAAACTAAGTGTTAAATTAAATAATTTTTAAAGTTAGATTATTAAAATTGATAATTAAATAGTGATGCTTGATACCTTTTGCCCGCCCTAATGAATGGAAAACCCCAATATTCTCAATTTTCATTAGTGTTTTAAAATGATTTTTTAGGAGGAAAATTAGCAAAGGTTAATATAAAAAAAAATACCCTGAACTTTGTCATTATGTTAATTAAGTATCCAATTTTTTAAAATGATAATTAAAGTACAAGTTTTCTTTTTCAGTAAAATAAATTGAACGGAAAATGACTGTAAATGATAATTTTACCTTTTCATAGGTGAGAAGCTGATCATCAGAATAGAGGAAATAAATATAATAATAATAATAATAAAATAAACTCTCTTTCCCCAAAACCATCAAAATACTAAATTACCATCAAATTCCATTGGAAGAAAAAAATGGCGTGAGTCTTTTTCTCTTTATTCCTCAAACCCTCAAAAATCATATTCCAAAATTTCATCAAACCATTATTGTAGCTTAAAAATTCATTCTTTGTTTGCAATCAACTATAAAGAGTTACGATAAAAAAACTATAGGTTGGTAAGAAGTATTATATGGATTAAAAAGTTTCAACCTCTAAAATTTGTGAAATTGTTAAAAAGATACTTTAGCAAATGAGGCATCATGCTTCCCATTCAAAAGATTCCACCAAAACAAAAAATTTTTAAAATATTAGATACTTAATTGACATAATAAGTAAAGTTCATGATAGTTTTTAGTATTAATCCAAAAAAATTTATCCCTTAATTATCATTTTAAAAAATTAGGTATTTAATTAATATAATGGGCAAAATTCAGCCTGTTTTTTTTTCCGTATAAACCCAATTAGCAATTAAGCAAAATCGCCTACTGCAAACCGTGCCAGGGCCAGAGAAGAAAGCTTTTCCCAACTGTTCTTTCAGTGTGGAGTGAGCTGAGTCTTTTGGTCTACTGGGATTTTGAGGTGAAAATCTGGAATCTTGATCGGGAAAATGTTAACCAAGTTTGAAACGAAGAGTAATCGGGTTAAGGGATTGAGTTTCCATAGCAAAAGGCCATGGATCTTGGCCAGTCTTCACAGTGGCGTGATCCAGCTCTGGGACTACCGTATGGGCACTCTCATCGACCGCTTTGACGAGCATGATGGCCCCGTTCGCGGTGTTCACTTTCACAAATCTCAACCACTCTTCGTCTCCGGAGGTATTATTTTCTACTCAAGATTTAATTCTTTAGTTATGTGATTTTGATTTTCTCCGGCAAATCGATAATTGTTGGATTAATGTAGCCCTAGATAAAATAAATTGGCTTAGTGAAAAAATGTTTTCTAGTTGTTTATTAGTGGAATTTCTGATCCGTGATCGATCGATTTTTAAAATTCTTTATGCTAATGTTAGATATTGAAAGTATGGTGCTCAAGCTTTTAATTTGTTTTGTTGTTCCCCAATGTAAATCTTCTGAATTCGTTTGTGCGGTGTTCCTCTTGAACTGCGTTTGAGCTCATTCTTGTTCTTCTCGTTTATTTGCCTACATGAGGAGTAATGGATTTTGGTTTGACTGATTTCTTGAAAATGCTGTATTCTCGCTTCGTTTACTCATTAACTAGGTTGATAACGCAGAAATCCAATCGATTTTGATTGGATCTACTTGTTATGTCTAATCTCTAACGATTGGATAAAACCAGATCCCATACCTGAACACTAGTTTAGCTTTAACTAGGCAAATTCCTGTATCAGAAGTCCCTCATATTCAGACTGTCACTTGAAGCATCAGAAGTCCCTCATATTCAGTGGAAGTGAATCTTTAGCTGTTGTTTTCTGTTGTGGCTTTGTTTAATGGGAAAATTATGTTTTCTTTGCAGGTGATGATTATAAAATCAAGGTTTGGAACTACAAGTTGCACAGGTGTTTGTTCACCCTCCTTGGACATCTTGATTACATCCGCACTGTTCAATTTCATCACGAGTCCCCTTGGATTGTTAGTGCTAGTGATGATCAGACAATTAGAATATGGAACTGGCAGTCTCGAACTTGCATATCTGTCTTGACTGGACACAATCACTATGTGATGTGTGCATTATTTCATCCCAAAGAGGATCTGGTTGTGTCTGCCTCTTTGGATCAGACCGTTAGAGTTTGGGATATTGGTGCCTTAAGGAAGAAATCAGTGTCTCCGGCTGATGACATCCTCCGCTTGAGTCAGATGAATGCAGATTTTTTTGGTGGGGTTGACGCTGTTGTAAAGTATGTCCTAGAGGGCCACGATCGAGGGGTGAACTGGGCTTCATTCCACCCCACTCTGCCTTTAATTGTTTCAGGTGCCGATGATCGTCAAGTGAAAATTTGGCGAATGAATGGTAAATCCATGCAGACTTTGTCTTTAATTTTCTTTTCCAATTGTCCCGTGTGATTTACTTGCTATCATAATTTTCTAACATCATCCTTTTGGAGTTAGCTGGGTTTGAATAAGCATGATGATTATCATGTAAATCTATTTAAAATTGCAATTTAGGAAGTTACCATAGGGATTCAAGGTAACTACTTCAGGGCAGTGCTTTTAGATAACCAGGAAATTTACTTTTTATAGCCTTTAATTGAACCCAGGATGTTGGAAGCTATGAGCTACTCTTTCATGTCATTGAAGGTGTGCTCAGTTACAGTTTAAGCCTCCACAGTGGGATAAACAAAAGTCTTTTCTTCTGTAGACTACTTGTTCAATACTCAAGAAATGTCTACTAGATTAATATGACAGTTGCAATTTCTGTTCCCGAATTGAAGAAGTTAAATGAGCTTCTCTTCGGGTTAAGTTATTAATTTTTTGGAGCACATGTGCAACTTTTGTATTTCTGAAGTATTGTTGTGTTTGAAATGGATTGGAAAGGGGCCAATTTTTAACCTTTTTTCAGTGTGGTTTTATTATATGCTAATTAATTGATGTTATAATTATTTTGCTTTCTCAATTTCATGAGGGTATTTTGCCTTGGTTAATGTACACATTGGGGAAACCTTTTTATTACCTAAGCAACTAATTCCTACACAGTTTTAAAGTTTACTTGGAAACATGATCAATATTTTATTTTTTACTAAAAATAAAATTCATGAGGCGGAAATTTATTGAATACGTTTAATTGTGATGTAGACCAACCATTCCTTTCTAGTCTTTGACAAGCTCTACATAATGATAATGAAACCTACAAATCTAAAGAATATAAGCATCTTTGCCTTCTAACAGCTGAGTATTTGACTTAGCGTACATAAAATATTAGTAGTTTTAAAGAAGATCTTATACAATAAAATCTTTTAGCTTATGATTAGTTGCTCATTTCTTTATGATTGTGTAAGCTTGTAAAAACTCTTTTATCGCATCTTCTTGAACATATTTCTCTTCAGACACAAAGGCTTGGGAAGTGGACACATTGAGAGGCCATATGAACAACGTTTCATGTGTTCTATTCCATCCAAGACAAGAAATCATTGTCTCAAATTCTGAAGATAAGAGCATCCGAGTGTGGGATGCTACGAAAAGAACTGGTCTTCAGACATTCCGTAGGGAACATGATAGATTCTGGATTCTGGCTTGTCATCCTGAGATGAATCTTCTGGCAGCTGGCCATGACAGTGGCATGATAGTATTCAAATTGGAGAGGGAACGTCCTGCTTTCTCCATGAGTGGAGATTCTCTGCTATATGTGAAAGATCGCTTCCTACGTGCCTTTGAGTATTCAACTCAGAAAGATATTCAGTTGATACCAATTCGTAGACCTGGTTCTAACAGCTTAAACCAAGGTCCTCGAACTCTTTCTTATAGTTCAACTGAAAATGCTGCATTGCTCTGTTCAGACATGGATGGAGGTTCCTATGAACTCTACATTATACCTAAAGACAGCTTTGGAAGAGGTGATACTGTGCAAGAGTCAAAAAAAGGTTCTGGGGTATCTGCAGTTTTTGTCGCTCGCAATAGGTTTGCTGTGCTTGAGAAGAGTACCAACCAAGTGCTAGTCAAGAATCTGAAAAATGAGATTGTCAAAAAGAGTGTTCTTCCAATTGCTACAGATGCCATTTTCTATGCAGGCACTGGGAACTTGCTCTGTAGGGCAGAGGATAGAATAGTGATTTTTGACCTCCAGCAGAGAATTGTTCTTGGGGACCTTCAAACGTCTTTTGTTCGGTATGTTGTTTGGTCACATGACATGGAAAGCGTTGCTTTGCTGAGCAAGCATTCCATTGTCATAACTGATAAAAGACTTGTGCATCGTTGCACCGTTCATGAGACGATTCGTGTCAAGAGTGGAGCTTGGGATGATAATGGTGTATTTATATACACAACACTAACACACATCAAGTATTGTCTGCCAAATGGGGACAGTGGAACTATCAAAACCCTGGAAGTACCTGTGTACGTCACGAAAATATATGGAAATACAATCTTTTGCTTAGATCGAGATGGGAAATGTCGTCCTATTATAATTGATTCAACTGAGTACATCTTCAAGTTGTCCCTGCTGAGGAAGAGATATGACCAAGTTATGAGCATGATTAGGAGCTCTGAACTCTGTGGCCAAGCAATGATTGCATATCTGCAGCAGAAGGGTTTTCCAGAAGTTGCTCTCCATTTTGTGAAGGATGAGAATACTCGCTTCAACTTGGCACTTGAAAGTGGGAACATTCAGATAGCAGTTGCTTCAGCGAAAGAGATTGATAAGAAAGATCATTGGTACAGGCTGGGCGTAGAGGCCCTTCGTCAGGGTAATGCGGGCATTGTTGAATACGCATACCAGAAGACAAAGAACTTTGAAAGACTATCCTTCCTTTACTTGATAACTGGTAATTTGGATAAGCTTTCTAAAATGATGAAAATTGCTGAAGTCAAGAACGATGTTATGGGTCAGTTTCACAACGCCCTTTACTTGGGAGACATACAAGAGCGCATTAAGATATTGGAGAGTGCTGGTCATTTGTCACTTGCATATATCACAGCTTCGGTCCATGGGCTTCATGATATTTCCGAACGTCTTGCAGAAGCACTGGGCGGTAATGTTCCTTCTATGCCAAAGGGTAAGTCAACCTCTTTGTTGAATCCACCAAAACCCATACTGTGTGCTGGAGATTGGCCGTTGCTGGTGGTTAGCCGAGGGATCTTCGAAGGTGGGCTTGATAATGCTGGCAAAGGTAGTGAAGAGTATGAAGATGCTGCAGATGCGGACTGGGGTGAAACTTTGGATATTGGAGAAGTAGACAACCTGCAGAATGGAGATATCAGTGCGGTATTGGAGGATGAGGAAGCACATGAAGAAAATGATGAGGATGGAGGATGGGATCTTGAGGATCTGGATTTGCCTGAGGCTGATACCCCAAAAGCTGTAAACCCACGGTCATCTGTATTTGTTGTGCCCTCTCCTGGAATGCCTGCTAGCCATATTTGGGTCCAGAAATCATCCATTGCTGCTGAACATGTAGCTGCTGGGAATTTTGACACTGCAATGCGTCTACTGAGCCGACAACTTGGAATAAGAAATTTTGTTCCTTTGAAGCCATTGTTTACTGATCTTTGCAGTGGTAGTCACTCTTATCTGCGTGCCTTCTCTTCTGCGCCAGTGATCACTGTAGCTTTAGAAAGGGCCTGGAGCGAGTCAGCAAGTCCAAATGTGCGGGGTCCACCCGCACTTACTTTCAATTTTCCTCTGTTGGAGGAGAAGTTGAAGGCTGGTTACAAGGCTACAACTGCTGGGAAATTTACTGAAGCACTACGACTTTTTGTGTCTATCCTTCATATAATTCCGCTTATTGTTGTTGAGACACGGAGGGAAGTAGATGAAGTTAAGGAATTGATTGTGGTTGCAAAAGAATATGTTCTGGGTTTGAAAATTGAATTAAAGAGGAGGGAATTGAAGGACAATCCTGTTCGTCAGCAGGAGTTAGCTGCTTACTTCACTCACTGCAACCTGCAGCTTCCTCACTTGAGACTCGCCCTAATGAATGCGATGACTGTTTGCTACAAGGCTGGTAATCTGAGTACTGCTGCAAACTTTGCAAGGCGACTCTTGGAAACCAATCCAACTGCTGAGAACCAAAGCAAACAAGCACGATCTGTTCTTCAAGCTGCAGAGAGGAACATGAAAGATGTTTCTCAACTAAATTATGACTTTAGAAATCCTTTTGTGGTGTGTGGAGCCACTTATGTTCCCATCTATCGTGGACAGAAAGACGTCACCTGTCCTTACTGTGGTACTCATTTCGTTCCGGATAAGCACGGGCAAGTATGTAATATCTGTGATCTTGCTGCAATTGGTGCCGATGCATCAGGCATTCTCTGCTCTCCTTCACAAATCCGATGATTTCAATCCTCGCCTCGTTTAGTACATGGCAACTGATTGCTTCCTTACATAGAAAACAAGGTTAGAATATTTCTAAAATCTGTCTGAATCTTGTTTCTGTCACAACTACTTTCAAACATCTCTTTCTTACTTCAAAGTATTTTACCTAAAATTCCTCTAATTGCAATGTGTTGAATCATTGAAAGCCATTCTACTCATTAATTTTTTGTTAGGCGTTTTCATATATATGCTTCTGTTGGAATAAATTCTACACTATTTGTTGGTTATTGTATCTTAGAATCCTGTGCTACTATTTATATATATGGGTTAATTACATTTTACCCCTTCTTGAGGTTCTTCAAAACTACTATTTCATACTTTTGTTTGGTATATATAACAAATACATTATTATCATTTATATATATTTATAGCTAATTAATTACTATTACTAATTTTAGTATAAAAATTCATTAGAAAATAACGATTTGGAAGCGAAAAGCTTAAAATTTTTTTAAAATATAACTTTGCGTACCTAACTCTTATTTACTATTATATATTAAAGTAATAGATAATACCCTCGTTAAAGTTTTTTTATTAGTCTAATTTCTAGTATTAAGGAAGATTTTAAATCATTTACCCCATAATTATTGTTTTTTAATAATTTTTAAGAAATTAACTAAAAATAACCATGAACTATTTTACATCTTCTATTTGTAATCATGAATCTTTATTTATCTTTTTCTAACAATAAATTATTTTTTATTTCTTTTAAAAATAACAATGAATTATTTTTTACTTCTCAAATATAGTCATCTCATAGCTAAAGCTTTTTTTTAAAGGTAAAAAAATAGTTTACGACTATTTGCAGAAGAACAAAAATAGTTCATGCTTAAAAAAAGATAAAATAAAAGTTCATTGGTTATAAATAAAAAAGTTAAAATAATTTATGGTTATTTTTACATAATTTCTCTAATTTTTTTCTTAATATTAGTAATAGGGATTAATTAGATATGAAAATATAAATGATAAAAATGTGTCATAATTCATACAAAATAAAAGAATGACATTATAAATTGGATACACACAACTTTTTTCGAAAGCCTTGTTTCTTTTTGAAGAATTTGTATTTTTTGTTTCTTTTTGATTGTTTTTCTTATTCTTGAGGAGTTTGTATTCATGATTTTCTAAGCTACAATTGAAAAGATTCGTGGGATAAAATTTTAATTTGTAGAATTTGTATTCTTTTTTGTGAGTTATACTTGTACCTTTTACTTCATTTAATTTGAGGGGATAAATTAAATAAAAAAATGTCCCCGAGGAATTCCCAAACTAACAAATAATCTTTCTATTTTTGCTAAACTACAAGAAAATCCTTCAAGGTTGATCAAAGATTATCTTTTAATTTTTGCTATTGATCAGGTAATCAAGGATTGACATTTGATTGATAGATTGTTACAATATTAGTTTACAAAAATCCTTAACCAACCTTTTTTATGTAATTTGAACTTTGTCAAATAGAAGTTCATTATTAAAAAAAAAAAAAAACCCGTATAATTCTTTCTACACTAATCTAGTTAGTTTTACGTGAACAATCTAAACAAGAAAAGTATTCTTTTAATGCACATTTAAAGATGTCCTCAGTCGAACCATCTAATTTCTAAATGGATGAATCATCCTAAGAACGGAAGTTTATTAATATTATCTTGTTATTTCTTTTTCTTCAAAAAAATTTCCAACACCCCCCTCTCCCTCCCCCCCTTTGTTGCATCCTCTTTTAATAGAGAATAATACAACACCACATTTTACCCTTAAATGGTGGTTATATCACTTTACCCTTAAATTGTAGTGGGGAAGGCAAAATAAATAAGGGTTAATGGCAAAATACTACCCTTAAATGGTGGTTATATCACTTTACCACCTGATTTACTCCTTGGATAATCAATCAATTGTTAAATAAATTAACTTTCGTTAAAACCCTTATGAGTTTACTTATTTTTCCTTATTAATTTTTTTTAGACAGAAAAAACCTCAACAACCTCATCATGCCATACAAAAGAGAAGGAAACAGAAAAAAGAACAACCCTCTTCAAGATTCACAACAATCAAAGTCTGAGATTTTATTATTTTTTTTAATAGTCACTGAAGGAGAGAAAATAGAAAAGAAAAATGTAGATTTATATGACTTTTTGTGGCTAATATGGGGATAATTTTAGTGGAGGCTTGAGGATTTAACTTTAAGGAGAGAGAGAGAGAGAGAGAGAGGGAGGTGGCGATAGTCACCGTCTTCGAAGGTTGGATGATCTCTTGCAGGATAAAGGAAAGGAGACCCAGAAAGCCGTTTTTAACTTATTTTAAGTTATAAGCTATTTATGAGCTATTCTTGATTACTTATTAGATTTGCTTTTAACTTAAATAAGCTGTGAAAAAATTATTTTTGAAAAGCTGTTCTAGGGACACTTTTTGGAACTGTTTCTACTTATAACATTATATTCTGGAGGGGAAAGTCCCTAAAAATGACCTTTTACTATTTACTTAAGTTGCATTATGTCCTTAAACGTACTTTTTATTGACAAAAAGTGGCCCACTACCATAAAATGCGAAAAGCCACTCGCCGGCCACATAAGATGATTTAGAGGGGCAAAAACGTTCATTCTGAACTTTCAATTCCCCAACACATCCGTATACTATTTACTTAAGTTGCATTCTACCCATGAACTTTTTTTTTTCCCTTGAATTAAAATCATCTTCGAAAAATGCCTTTCCAAATTTTTCCATATTACTGGTACGTGACTCTTTAGGTAGCACTACTGCATTTTATGGTAGTGGGTCACTTTATGGCAAACTATTTTAATTTAAGGGTTAACCAAAACTAATTTCAAGAGTAAAATGCAATTCTGGTTAAAATATAGAGGCACTTTAAAAAACATTCAATAATTTGGCAGCGAAAATCTGAAAACATAACATACAAGAACACCCTGTACTAGTAGTATATACAAATGGAAAAGAGAAATTAGCTATAATTATTTTAAAACATTTTACACTTTTTTATATATGTCCTAAATGTTTTATTTTAGTTCTTTATACCCTCAAATATTTTTCAATTTATTTATGTTATAACTATGATGAAGGTAGAGGAATTCAATGAAAGTGAGTATGCTCCACCCATGTGCATAGTAAAAAGGGTTAAATTGATGTTTTATTACAGGTTTTTATGCATTAAACATTTTTCGAGTTGTATTGTTATAATTCTAGTAAAAGATGCTAGAATTCGGTGGCAGTGAGCATGCCCAACTTACGTGCACACTAAAAAAAAAGTAAAAAAATTGACATCTTTTAGTGTGTGGTGAGTGGAGCATACTCACCAACACCGGATCCCCTCGTCATTCACCATAAGTATAACAATATACAATTGAAATATGTTTAAGGATATAAAGAGGTAAAATAAAATATTTCAGATATAAAGAAAAAATGTAAAATATTTCAAGATATTTATAGTTAATTTCTCAATCATTTAACAAAAGTTAAAAAAACACCATGTATTAGTATACACAAATCATTGACCTAGCTTATAAATGGAAAGACGAAAAAAAATAAGTGACATTAAATTTTATAACAGTAGTGACATTCATAAACTCTTGCCTTTTTTTTTTTTTTTTTTTTTTTTTTTGGTCAACTCTTCCCTTTTTTTTTTTTTTGGTAAGAAAGATGGATAATGCATAAATACAACTCTGGCTATTCTACATTGATCACAAGGAAATTATACCATCCTTGTTCAGAATTGATTAAACCTAACTCTTCTAGTTTGTGTAGTTTGAGTTTTGGAACCATAGTTTCCTCAAGGTTCTTGCTATCAAATTGGGAAAGAGTTCTACCTTTTAATATTAGGTTTATGAAGCTTACTTCCTCATAGGTTTTCTATTGGAGTGCTAGAGTTACAAAAACTTCAGTAGAAGTTCTTCATCAAAGAATGTGATCTTGGAAGATATTGAATGAAGTTTGCAAACAATTGAATATTTATGTATTTATTTATTTATTTTGATTGTTTTTCTAATTCTTTTGGAGTTTGTAATCATGAGTTTTTTAAGTTAGAATTGAAAAAAAATTCTTGGAAAAATATTTTAATTTGCAGAATTTGTATTCTTTTGAGAGTTATGCTTGTACCTTTTACTTCATTCAATTTGAGGGGATAAATTAAATACAAAAATGTCCTCAAGGAATTTCCAAACTACCAAATAATCTTTCTATCTTTGCTAAACTACAACAAAATCCTTCAAGGATGATCAAAGATTATCTTTTAATCTTTGCTATTGATCAGTCAATTAAGGATTGATGTTTGATTGATAGATTGTTACAATATTATTTCAAAAAATCCTTAACCACCCTTTTCTATGTAATTTTAACTTTGTCAAATAGAAGTTCATTATAAAAAATAAAAAAAAAAACCCGTATAGTTCTTACTACACTAATCTAGTTACTCTTAGGTGAACAATCTAAACAAGAAAAGTATTCTTTTGATTACATTTAAAGACGTCCTCAGCCGAACCACTTAATTTCTAAACGGAAGAATCATCCTAAGAACCTATGTGACTCTTGTAAAAGAAAGAAAAAAAAAAAAACCTAGAAATACTCTAATTTAGTGAACTAGGATAATGATAAGGATTAAATATGAAGGACTTTAGTGAGATTAATGGAAGTTTATTAATATTATTCTGTTATTTTTTTCTTAAAAAACTTTCCACCCCCTCCCTCCCCCCCTCCCCCCCCTCCCCTCTCGCATCCTCTTTTAATAGAGGATAATACATCAAGACATTTTACCTGGCAAAAATACTTCAACATAGTTTCTACTATTTATTAGGTTAATGGCAAAATATTGCCCTCAAATAGGGGTGTTATATATGTACACATATATACTTCAAATCACTCACTCTTTCAATCCTCTTTAAATAGATAATACATCAAGACATTTTTAATTATTTATCTACTCTATACAATATATATCTGCCTAAAATCAGCGCCTCTTTGAATCCTCTTTAAATAGAGAATACATCAATATATTTTTTAATTATTAATTTACCCTGCAATATATATAGAGAGAGAGAGAGAGAGAGAGAGAGAGAGAGAGAGAGAGAGAGAGAGAGAGAGAGAGAGAGAGAGAGAGAGAGTGGTAGAAGGCAAAATAAGTAAGGATTAATGGCAAAATACTACCCTTAAATGGGGATATGGTCACTTTACCACCGGAACTTTGAAAATAGGAGATTTACCCCTTTGATCGTCAGTCAACAGTTAGATAAATTAACTTTTCATTAAAACCCTTATGAGTTTACCTATTTCCCTTTATTATTATTATTATTTTTTTGGATAGAAAAAACCTCAACAATTTCATCATGCCTAGCACTGTCAAAACGAGCCTAGAGTCGTGGGTTGGCCCAGACCGTTCATAAAATGGACGGATATGGATTTTCAAAATTAGGCCCGTAAAAAATAAACCCGGATTGAACTGGCCCGTTATGAGTGCTTCCTTTTGCGGTCCGATCCAGTCCGGTTCGCGGGCTGGCCCATTTTCTTTTCATTTTTTTAAAGATATTATTAGGTGTTATTAATGTGTAATTATTTGGTTTCATATTTAGATATTAGTGTAATTTTATGATTAGTTGAATTTTTTAAAGAAAATCAATTTTTAATAATTTTTAACGTTAAAAATAATTTTTATCAAAAAATAGTGTGTTATTTATGTGTACTTATTTTGTTTCTTATTTGGAAGTTAGTATAATTTTTATGGTTAGTTAAATATTTTTAAATAAAATTAATTTTTTATTTTTAAGTTTAAAAATAATTTTTATTAAAAAAAAAAAGCCGGCGGGCTGGCCCCTATCCGTGGGCTAACCGCGAGCAGATATGGTTTATATGCATTTCGGCCCGTTAAAAATCAGTCTAGACCAGACCGAACCGTTTGAGTACGGGCTAAATGCGATACTGTCCGGGCCGGTTTGGCCCGTTTGACAGTAGTAATCATGTCATACAAAAGAGAAGGAAATAGAAATAGGGAACAACCCCTTTTCAAGATTAACAACAATTGCAGTCTGAGATTTTTTTTTTAACAGACACTGAAGAAGAGAAAACAGAAAAGAAAAATGTAGATTCATATGACTTTTTATGACTAATGTGAGGATAATTTCAATGGAGGCTTGAGGATTTAACTTTAAGGAAGGAGAGAGAGAGAGAGAGAGAGAGAGAGAGAGAGAGAGTCGCCGTATTCGAAGATTGGATGATCTCTTGCAGAAGAAAGGAAAGGAGAACCAGAAAGCCATTTTTATCTTATTTTAAGTTATAAGTTATTTTTTAGATGTTTTCAATTATTTGTTAGATGTGCTTTTAGCTTAAAATAAGTTGGGAAAAAGTTGTTTTTTGAAAAGCTATCCTAGGGATAGTTTTTGAAATTGTTTCTATTCATAAAATTATATTTGGGAGGGGAAAGTCCTTGAAAATGACCTTATACTATTTATTTAAGTTGCATTATGTCCTTAAACTCACTTTTTATTGACAAAAAGTGGCCCACTACCACAAAATGTGGCAGAGCCACTCGCCGGCCACATGAGATGATTTAGAAGGGCGAAAACGTTCATTTTGAACTTTCAATTCCCCCAAAACAACCATATACTATCTACTTAAGTTGTATTTTACCTCTTAACTTTTTTTAATCTTGAATTAAAATCGTGTTCGAAAAGTGCCTTTCCAAATTTTTTCATGTTGCCGGCACGTGAGCTCTTTAGGGTAACACTGCCACATTTTATGGTAGTGGGTCACTTTATGGCAAACTATTTTAATTTAAGGGTTAAACAAAACTAATTTCAGGGGTAAAATGCCAATCTGGTTAAAATATGAGACATTTTTGAAAAAATTCAGTATTTCGAAAACAGAAATCTGAAAAACATAACGTAAAAGAACACTATGTACTAGTATATACAAATCAAAAAGAGAAATTAGCTATAATTGCTTTAAAACATTTTATACTTTTCTATCCTTGCTCTAAATATTTTATTTTAGTTCTTTATACCTTCAAACATTTTTCGATTTTTTTTTTATTATTATTATTATGGTGAAGGGCAGAGGAATTTAATGAAAGTGAGCATGCTCCATCCACGTACATAGTAAAAAGGATTAAATTGATGTTTTATTATATGTTTTTATGCACTCAAACATTTTTCGAGTTGTATATTGTTATAATTATTGTAAAGGATGGTAGAATTCGATGGCGGTGAGCACGCCCAACTTACGTGCATATTAGAAAAAAATAAAGAATTGACATCTTTTAGTGTGCAGGTGAGTGGGGCACGCTCACCACCACAGGATCCCCTCATCATTCACCATATCTATAACACTATGCAAATCAAAAAATGTTTAAGGGTATAAAAAGGTAAAATAAAATATTTCAGATATAAAGAGAAAAATGTAAACTATTTCAAGATACTTTTAGTTTATTTATCAATCATTTAACATAAAATAAGCAAAATACCATATACAAATCATTGACCTAGTTTATAAATGGAAAGATGAAAAAATATAAGTGACATTGAATTTTTTAAACAGTAGTAAACTCGTGCCTCTTTTTTTTTTTTTTTTTCCTTTTTCTGTCAACTCTCTCCTCCTTTTTTGGGTAAGAAAAGATGGATAATGCATAAATACAACTCTGGGAATTCTACACCGATCACAAGCAAATTATACCAGGTCCAGAATTGATTAAACCTAAGTCTTTTAGTTTGTGTAGTTTAGGTTTTGAAGTTATAGTTTTACCAAGGTTCTTGCTATCAAATTGAAAAAGAGTTCCACCTCTCAATATTGGGTTTATAAGGGTTAGTTCCTCATAAGTTTTCTATTGGAGTGCTAGAGCTACAAAACCTTCAATAGAAGTTGTTCTTCAAAAGAAGTGATCTTGGGAAGATGTTGAATCAAGTTTGCAAACAATTGAAGATTCACATCAAATTGGTTTCAGAGCAACCTCCAAATGAAAATCAATTTATTATTATGTTTTTTAAATTCGCTAAAAAAAAAAGGAAGTACTTGATAATCAAACAAATTTTTATGAAGATCATGCAATAGTAGCATAGTAAAATCAAATCCGATTAAAAAATTGAATGATTATGTGCGATTTTGTTTGAAATTTTGTAATGGATCTATTATCCTTTAATTAAGGGTTCAATCAAAATAAGATTTACTCAAATTGAAGTTCATTTGATTTTGTTTAGCTTAGTCGTTTTGAATTGCTTTGAATTTGACTTCTAATTGTTTTCTTGTGTGCTTCTACTCTTTCTTGATGATCAATTATGTTTATTGCCTCTTTTCCATAGATTAATTCTTTGAAACTCTTTACACGTCAAGTGTTCGAAACTTTGCTTCTTAAAATCTTGCATCTAACTAAGTGCATTGGTTGTTATACTTGCTTGGGTTGTTGCTCTTGGTTGAGTTGGTTAAGAGGTTTGAAAAATCTATAGAGGCGTGAGAGCGAGTGTTTAGAAAAAAGGCAAGAAGATGAACCTATTGTGATAAAAGCCAACAAGAGAGTTAAATATGAGAGAATTGAGTAAACATCAAAGAGAGTAAATACTTAGGGAGTGATTGTGAGGTCCATTTGTTTTGTTTTCTTTGTTTAATTTATAGATTTACAATGTCAATGGATGACCATTTACCTACTCAATCTCATCAAGAAGACACCAGTGACCTACATGGATGAACTTGAATGAAACCTTGCGATCTATGCAACAAGCTATTGAGTGTTTGGCAAGACAATTCCAAGGTGTTGCTAGAGATGTTGAAGAGTTAAAGAAGGGCAAGAGAAGTGCCACAATAGAGCAAAGAGTTGGGGACAATCTTGGAGGATTGCGTTCACCTCACCATTAGAGGACTTATGACAACGTACCTCCTTATGAGTACCATGACATGCGGCTCACAATTCTTATCCATTTCATGAAGGTGGATAATAAGGAAGAAAACCTATTATAGGTGGAAGAAGAGGGGGTCTAGGAGGAAGAGGATATAATATACCACAAAAAGAGGTTCCAAGACATTGAAGCATGCCATGAACATAACTTGTTTGAAGATTGTAGAGGGAATTCTAATATTGGCCAAGCATACTATGGTGGCTATTATGGTGGAGAATAAGGGGATAAAGCTCTAAACAAGATCAAGTGGAAGGTGCCTAGCTTCAAGGATGAAAGTGATCCAAATGTGTTCCTTAATTGGGAACGTCAAGGGAAAATCTATTCATAGTGAGAAATTATAGTAACATTGTCAAAGTTATGCTAGTGATTGTTGAATTTTCGAGTTATGCACTTCATTGGTGGGAAAGTATTATCACCAAAAGGATGAGAAATGGAAGACAACAAGTTGAAACTTAGGGCGAATTGAATGCTCTCATGAAGGAAAGGTTTGTGCCAGAACATTATTATTGGGAGTTTCATCCCAAGTTGATGACTCTTAGGCAAGTTAGCAAATGCATTGAGGAGTATCGACAGGAGATAGAGTTATACGCTTTTAGATTGAGCTTGGAGGAACACAAAGATGCTTCTATTGCTAGATTTCTAAGTGGTCTCAATAGGGACATTGCTAATCAACTAGAATTGTACCCTTTCGCCACTTATGAAGACATGTATCAATTAACAACCAAGATTGAAAATCAAAGAAAGAGTATTGGTTACTCCAAAACTAATCTTCCTTCTTCAGGAAGTGGGGTGTTGAAGCCTCAAGCATCTACCTATAAGAGTTGATAAAAGAATGACAAAACACCTAATAAAGATAATCCTAAGCCTAAGGTGGAAGAGAAAGATAGATTGACTATCAATCCAACTAGGTGCTTCAAGTGAATGGTGTGAGACATATAGCCACGAATTGTCCTACCAGGAGGACTTTGGTCTTTTGTGAAGATTTGAAACGAATGATTTACTTCTCAACACAACTCTAACAAACGAATTGCCCTACCAGGAAGACTTTTGTCCTAGCAGGGGTCACCTCGAAAATGAACGATTTACTTCTCAACACAAGTCTAAGCTTGATGCCTGTGGCGATGAGCCTTTTCGAATTCTTGAGTGCTTTTGTTCTTATATAATTGATCATCTGGGTGAATTTTGTGTTAGTACTACCTTCAATTTGTTTAATGTAGGTGAAGATTCGAGGATGAATCTTTTCAAAGAAGGGGTGGATGATATGAACTGGGATGACCAACAAGCTAAGTAATTTATTCATGGTCTAATCACTAGAGCAAGGACAAGAAGATCAAGGCATAGGATGATACCTTGGCTAAAGGAATGATTGCTTTCATTAAAGAAACCATGAAAAATTGATTAAAGAGTTAGAATGAAGGCTTGAAAGATGAAGGAAATCATCCCAAGTTGCTTATGGAACAATGCCTAATCTTAGAGCAAACAAAGGAGCAAATTGGGAGAAGAATACCAAAAGAAAGACAAAAACAGAGCCTACCATCAACAGTAGGCCCCGACGCTACCGTCCCCAGTAGGCCTCTTCCTACAAATGGCTTGACAGTTGAAGACCTATCGCGTACGGTAGGGTATACCTTATCATCGCTGGTAGGTGCTAGGATTATTTCTAATGAATTATTTTAGACGATTTTCAAGGTTTAAACTTAATTTTCAGTTTCTAATTAATGGTCTACTTTATCTCTTAGAGTCTTAAGTCATAGTCAATGAGGTTTTAGACCTAACACCATAAATACTCATTTATAGGCTTTATTGTAAAAAACTTTTGTGAGGGCAGGGGCTTCTTGTTTTAAGTTTATATAATCAATTGACAAGTACCATCAACTTTCGGGGGGAGGGGTTTGGACTTAAACCTAAAATATATAAATGCATTTGAGGCAGAGGATGAAATGCATAAGATTAGGATCCTCCTTCCTTTAATTATTCAAACAAATAAGAAACTCTGGATATATCGCCTCACTGTTTCAAAAAACAAAGGGAAAATACACTTTCTTACAAATTCTACACCTTCAATTTGTATGTTTGAAGTAATGTATTAAATGCTAGAAACATTATTTATGAAGCTGTATTTATAATTAGTTCAAATCACATTTCTTTCTCGATTTTTCAAAAAAATTAGCATGTGTGCCCGAGCTTGACTCAGGATATTATCTTCTCAATCACATCACAATATACCTCTGCTAAAGATTCCATATCAATGTGAATATTTTTCCTCTTCTAATTTGCAACTCCATCTTGTCTATACCTATATAATTGCATATTCAAAGCATTCGACTAAACCTTTACCCATACTTATTTAGTTACAGATTCAAAGTATTTGATTGAATATTAAAGAGATGTCTTATCTAATTATAGTTGCACAAACACTTTTCAACCTTCGAGAGTTTAAATTATTCTAACGCACACTATATCTTAATATTAGTGAATGTTAAAAAATTTTGGATGATAGTTATAATATAATTCTTCAAAAACATAAAAGAAGAAGTTTTGAATTTCATAACTGTATAAAAGGATATGATATTTTTGCCTGTTGTTTTTACCTTCTCTCTCTCTTTAAGTTCCAAGCGGGATGTTGATCAAAAAGAAAGGAAGGAAAATAATTGCTACCCTTCTTCATTGTTACTTAAAGGCTAAATAACTAACTTTCTACAATATTGTTTTTTCATTGGAACAGGCATGGAGCAATGGTAGAATAGATCCTTGCATGTACAAGATTATGCTAGGATGGAAAGAAGACAGATACTTAATTGGCATTTTCTCCTTCCACAATGGAACCATACAAATACCACCCAAGTTAGCAAAACAACCGCAGTACCCTTTAACGTTCAAACCATTTGACCATTTCGTGTTTGTTTGTTTTCACGTTGAAAATATAACTTTGACTGGTGCGGAGATCATCAAAAAGTTCTTTTTGGTACTTGAACTATTTGTTTTACTTAATTTGAAATTTATGGACAATTTAATTGTCTATTAAATATGTAGACGTTCTCTATTGACTAAAGCAAATATGTACGTCGAATAAGGATGTAATGTGGTTTTTCGAATAAAAAATACGTTATAAAGTTTTTAAACCATATATTACTACAAGATGGAACTCTACTTTAGATACATTAGAATCTTGTTTTCCTTATACACAGCAATTTATTGAATTTACACTAGCAAATAATGGATCACCACCTGATTCAAATATTTTTAATGAAGTTCTAGCTATTTGTTCATTTTTTAAATCTTTTTCACAAGCGATTAAACGTTTATCTAGACAATACTACCCCACTACTCATCGCATGCTCCCTACAATGAGAAAAAATTGCACGTGTTTTTAGAGAATTTAGACCACATGCTATATACGGTCCTATGATTTTTTATGTGGAAAAATATTTTTTTAAAGTATTACGAAAATTTTCCTATCATATATTGTTTTCTTTGGTTTTAGACTATCATTTTAAAAGTGAGGGGTTTGAACATTCAATTGATTTTTTTACTCATGTTTGTATGTTCGCTTTGATTCATATTTTACTCTCCAAAGAAATGCCAAGAAAAATAAAAGAGGATGCATAAAAAACTTTGAAAAACTTAGACGATCTCTATTCGGGAGAAAGTGAAATGAGGAGCTCGAGTGCGAGTGCAAGTGCAAGTGTAACATTCCGTCTAAGTACCTCAAAATTAAAGTAAGTCACAGAAGGTCAAAACCAAACCCTTAGGGGTTATGTTATAAAGAATAGAAAGTTTTGGGGTCATTTGATAATTCATAGAAAATCTAAGGAAGAATTTTTTGTAAAAACTTTTTTGGGAATATGTAAGATTGCTAAAACTTAATGCTTTAAGTTAGAAATTGAGATTTTAAGTTTAAAATGAGTTTTAAGTCATTTTTAAGTTTTAGGGCCAACGTAGAAAATCTGGAATGTTGGGGGACTGAATAATTAAATTTTGGGCTGGTAATGCCATGTGAGTTAGAGAATGGAGGACACATGACTAGTGTGTCCCATGTGTATTGTGCATGGGAGGCAAAGCCATGCATGGATGGTTATATAATAATGCTAATGGAAGGCTGAAAATTTCCATCTCTCCCCAATTTTTCTCAAATTTCTCTCTTCTCCTCTCCTCTCAGTTCTCTTTCCCCTTCCCAGCCGAGTCTCTCTCTCTCTCTCTCTCTCTCTCTCTCTCTCTCTCTCTCTCTCTCTAGATAAAATATTATTTTATTTTATTTTTATTATTAGGGTATATTTTCTAAAATAAATAATAGTAAAGTTTAATAGTTAAGGATCTATTTTTGGAACATATGATTTTTAAGGAATTGTTATGAAATTATTTTGGAGTTGTTTTTATAATTCCTTTAGGTTTAGAATAAGTTTAGGTGAACCCTAAGGTCATCATGGGGATCATATTAATATTTTTATTGTGATATTTGATTAAATTTGGAATGCTATTATTTGTAGGTTTGATTCGTTTCACGACTCAAGGTGAGTTCACCAACCTCTTTCTTTTACAAGAAATTTAATTATTTTTTTTGAAGGCATATTTATCCAACGTTGGATCTTGACAAAATTTACAAAATATTTACCAATGGTATACTATGGGTTATTCCAAGTATGTTCTACATTTAAAATATTTACTATTTCTTTTTAAGAAATAATCTTGTTAATAACTTATGAGAAGATGTTAAATATAATCTTATAATATTTTGTGACTATTTTTACATTATTATCTTAAAAATTATCCCTATAGTATTTAAAATATCCTTTAGAATATACTTACATTAGTTAAAATATTTGTATATCATTGTGATTTTAATTTTTACTTTTCTTAAGAAATATTTTTCTCTATAATCTGGTTTATATATTATCATTAAATTATTTGGAGGAATTATCTTAAAAGTATTTATTATTTCTTTTTAAAATAATATTTAAAATATTTTTAAATATTCTTATAAGGCTTTGAGATATGCATAAATTATTAAAATATTTTTATGTTACTTTGGGATCATTCTTAAAAGTATTTTTATATTATTTTGAGTTTACTCTAACATGAGTTAAAAGATTTCTAAGAAATATGTTTACCATGACTAAAATATTCGTATATTATGATTTCAAGAAATTTTTACTTTTTCTTTTTAATGAATATTCCTCCATGATTTTATTCATATATTACTCTAATTTGTGGAAGTATTTAATAATGCCTTTTGAGAAATATTTATCATGATTCTTTTTTTAAAAGAAAATTAGCATAACTTATTTTATAACCGGTAATATGTTATGTTTAAATATTACATTCAAAGGTCATATAAGCACACTCTCATTATGTGCATGACCTTGAAAATATCTAGGAACACAAATGTTTTTATGAGATTTTATAAAGACATTTGAATTTCATGCCTGTTACATTCGTCATGTCTAGGGGTTTGCAGTTTTGCTCGGTGGATAGGGATTTTTATGAAAAAGATTTGTATGGCATAGAGATGGCCTATGATTTTATAAATGGTGTGTGCGGTGATTTATGAAATTGAACGCTTGTCCAATGTGCTTTAGCTTTCCGGTTAGTATTGACTACGGGATATCGGAACTTGTGTCCGATGACCCCGTTTAAGGTTCCGAACTCTGTCAGTTGAGCTTATTATGGTACATGCACGGTTTTGAAAGCTCGGGTGTCGTGATAGTGCTGATGTGTCTTATTCGCTCAGACTTTCCGACTGCGCCTGAACTCTTCAAAAGTTTATAACTTGCATACAAGAGATTTTATGAAAGCATTTTCTTTTCTGGCATGAGAAAGCATTTTATAAAGATTATTTTACCCATATGGAATACTCACGAAAGCACACGTGCACGTGAACTTACTGAGCGTCTTTCGCTCATGTCTTTCAAATGTTTTTTCCCCTTTTAGAGATGACTCGGTAACTAGATCTGGCTAGTTGAGCCAATGTGGGCCCACTGGATTTTTAATCTTGAGATCTTCCACTTATAGCCATGGGATTTTGATCTCTGAAGATTTTACCCTCACAGCCTTTAACCTATGTATATATTTTGAGGAGTCGTTTATTATAAGTTATGTTTATGTTTTACTCTCTTCTTCCACTGTTTAGTTTAGAGGAACGCGTTCTAGTTGCTCCCACTTTTATTCTAGCTTTATGTTTATGTAAGTCCAGTACCGGTAGGCACGCAGGTACCTTACCCTACGGCAGTTGACCTAGCAGAGGGGTATGGGGTATCACAATTGGTATCAGAGCTCGAGGTGTGACACTAGCTTCTCTAGATCTTAGATGAGCTTTAAGAGCTAACCACTTGGAACCTATGGCATGGAGATTTGGTAGTGTTCTATTTAGAGTTTTCACGTTAAGGTTTTATTTTGTAGGTAGAAGATGTCACGACCTGATCATTAATGGATTTACCAGGACAACACTATAATTAGAGGATCAGCTTGTTCGACACTTCTTCCTCTTATTTCCTTAGGGAGATCGATCTGGAACGACCTTTGATGGCTGTAGTAGATATTCCTGATTCGGATTCCGAGACTTTAGATGGACCAGCCGGCACTGAGATGGATATAGAGGAGTATACTAGTGAGTCTACCACAGGGTCCGCAATGGATACTGCTGAGTGTATAAAAAATGTACTAAGAGCTGAGACGTCCGAGGAACCTTCGATAGAGCCTACCTCTGGTCTCCCTGTATCACCAAATGGTTTGTACGGGGGTTCGACTTTCGGTCCGTCCGTTTCTTCTCCCTTAGCTTATACCACAGGATCATGTTTTCTTGTATCCTGCCTTATTTTAGAGCAGAGACTTCAAGCTGCGGAGTACCAGATTGTAGCTCTGCAAGCAGAGTTAGTCAGGACGAGTAGACGTTTTCACTCATCTCGTCAGGCGAGACAGTTAGAGGCTACGAGGGCAGATATGTTGGTAGCTGAGGTAGCACAGATGAGAGAGACCCTTGAAGCACAGCAACATGGTATGCCCTGACAACGTTGGTTAGGAACGACTTGTAGATTGGCAAATTAGACCGAGGCGGAGACCGAGGCTCGACGAAGGGGATTTAGTACTTGTTTAACCCGACAGGGTTAAAATCTTGGCAGGATATTTTACGGTCTCAATGTTTGGATAGTAGGTACTAAAATAAGATGGATGGTTTCTGTGTGTAGTGTGATGACAAAGTCAATTTTTAATACAAATAAACACCTTAAGTTTTAATTATTAGCCTTTGAAAATATTTTATTTATTTATTAGTCATAATTATTATATTTAATTTATTTTATTTATCTTTGTGCAGATTTCTAAAAAAGAATGGAAAATAAAGATTCCATATTAAATTTTGTAAAGGGAAGCTGCAGTATTAGAATCCTTTAAGGATTAGAACTTTAGTATTTGAATCCTTTAAGGATTAGGATTTTGCTTCTCTTTTGTCTATATATAGAAATACAACAGCAGCAAAAAAAGGGGGGAGCAGCAGAAAAAAATACAACAGCAGAAAAATACAGCAGCTCCAAGTGAAGAAAAAAGCCATGATCTACTCCAAGAAATCGGTTCCTTCTTTCCCTTTAGCCATGAACTAAATTTATTTTTAGAATCTTGATGAAACCCTAGCCATGTGACTTTGGTTTATTTTATTTTTGGGAGATTTATTCTATTATTTATGTGATTGCATATCTTGGGATGTTATTGGTTTGACGCAATTAATTCTTTGTGATTGTTCTTGTAGAATAATTATTTGGATTAATTGATATTTTTATCCATGCTTGATTCTTGTAGTTTTGAGTATGAGAGATATGTAATTTTTGCAAGTATATTGTGGGTTTTAGAATTGAATAGTTCATGCTAATTTTAGATGATTTATGTCATAGGAATGAATAAGTCATGCTAATGGTTAGATGGATTATGTCACGCATTTAAACACAATATATTTCTTTAGTGAATCGAAGCTTGTAGCCTAGATCACCACATAAATGTTTAATCTTTTCTCCTAAATAGAATTAAATCATTGTTATATAGGTTAGTGGTGGATTCAAGGTTCTAAATCATCTTCTTTGGTTAAGCTCTTGTTATCTTTAATTTAATTATTTTATTCATTAGTTTTAATTATTTTAGTAATAATTCTTAGATAACAAAATTTGATTCTTCTTTTTATAGAATTAATTTAGGAAGATAATAATTTAAGTAGTTAAGACTTTCTCTGTGGTTCGATACCCTAATACTTTCATATTACTTTGATCTTGTGCACTTACAAGTATTGGGTTAAAACTTTGTTATAAAAATCCCGATCAAGTTTTTGGCGCCGCTGCCGGGGAGAGGTTAAATTAATTGCTTTTATTATTGCCTCCTAAATTTGTTAGTAATCTTTTTATTCTACTTTTATTCTTGAAAAAAAATATAAAAATTTTTTTTTTTTTTTTGTCTTCAACGTTTTTTTATTATTATTTTTTATTTCATTATTTGATAGTTTATTCTTCATTATTATTTGTGGTAATTTTTTTTTATTTTTTTGAATTTGTTTATTAATGCACGGTCGTCGTTCGCTCTCTGTTGATTTGAAAGAATTTGATCCTGAGATAGAGCGTACACTTAAGGCACTTAGAGCACAAGGAAAAATTACTAACACTTGTGAGGTTAAAATGGCTGAAAATCCACGAGCATTAAGGGAGTATTTTACTCCTAACACTTATAATTCACAAATAAGTAATAGACTACTTGAAATTGAGGCTAATCACTTTGAAATCAAAGCTTCTACTATTCAAATGTTACCATCTTTTTATGGGCTTGATTCTGAAAATCCTTATAAGCATATTGATGAGTTTTTAGAAATTTGCTCTACTTTTAAACTGCCTAATGTAAGTGATGATGCTATTAGATTACGTCTTTTTCCTTTTTCTTTGAAGGATAAGGCTAAACATTGGTTGCACACACGTAAGAGAATAGGTACTTGGGCTGAGATGTCTAGGGAATTTCTAAAAAAATATTTTCCTATGGGTAAACTTACAAGGTTAAGGAGAGAAATCACTACTTTTTCCCAACAAAATAATGAACAACTTCATGAGAGTTGGGAGAGATTTAAAGAACTTCTTCGTAGTTGCCCTCATCATGAAGTCCCTAAATGGAAGCAAATACAAAGCTTTTATTCAGGATTAGATGAGAGAAATCGCCAAATGGTTGATTCATCTTGTGGTGGTACCTTTCTTCATAAAACTGCAGATGAGGCATGGGATTTATTTGAAAATTTGAGTGATAATTCACAACAACACGCCACCTCCTCAGGAGTAGGTACATCTCGGCAAATAAGAAATAGAGGAATGTTTGAAGTTTCTCAAAATGTTGATCTTTCTGTGAAAGTTGATGCCTTATCCAAAAAGTTTGATCAATTGTTAGCTTTAAATACATTGCCTACTAATTCTACTAATGTGCAAAGTGTTTGTGCAATTTACTCTAGTCCTTCTCATGTTATCTATGACTGTCCTAGTGCTTCACTATTTCCAGAATTTGTGCAGGAACAAGTCAATGCAGCCCAAGGATTTCACAGACAGAATGACCCATATTCAAACACGTACAATCCAGGCCGGAGAAATCATCCTAATTTCTCCTGGAGGCAACAAGGAGGGGAAGTTCAATTAGGCCAACAACAATATCAACAAAACAGACAATCTGGTATGACTACTCCCCCTGGTTTTCAATCTCAAAGGTATGTACCTCTTCATCCTCCTCAAAGTGGAAACTCTATTTTTGAAGAAAAAGTATTATCTGCTTTGAAAGGTTTAGAATCTATGATACAAATTCTAGATTCACACACCCAATCTACTGCTAAGTTAGAAACTCAAATAGGGCAACTAGCTAATGCAATAAGTAGAAGAGATGAGGGTAAGCTTCCTAGTCATCCAATAGAGAATCCTAGAGCTAACTACCATGAGCAAGCTAAAGCTATAATTACTATTAGAAATGGGAAGTTGGTACATAATAAAGTAGGGGAACCTATTAAAGATAATGAGTCAAATAATAATGAAACTAAGGGAATTTCTATGACTAAAATTGAAAGGAAGATAGAGAAAGAGCTAGCTTCTTCCTCTAATTTTAAGACTCTAGAATCATCTCCTACGGCTTCATATAAACCAAAGGTTCCTTATCCAGAAGCTTTATTGCCACCCCCACATCTTAGAAAGGATAATAAAAGGGAAGATATTTTAGAAACTCTCAAACAAGTTAAAATTAATCTTCCACTTTTAGAGGTTATTAAGCAAGTCCCATCCTATGCAAAATTTCTTAAAGACATGTGTACTTTTAAAAGAAAATCTAAAAGCAGTGTTTCTAAGAAAATCTTCCTCACTAAACAGGTGAGCTCTGTTTTGCAATATAACACTCCACCTAAATATAAAGATCCTGGAGTCCCTACTATCTCATGTCTTATTGGTAATCATAAAATAGATAGGGCACTCTTAGATTTAGGTTCTAGTGTTAATTTGATTCAATACTCTGTTTATGAAGAGTTAGGATTAAGAGAATTGCAACCAGCTGATATGACCTTACAATTAGCTGATAGGTCTATCAAGGTACCTAGGGGAAGGATAGATAATATTCTAGTTCAAATTGATAAAGGTGTCTTCCCTGTAGACTTTGTAGTCCTAGATATGGAACCTGGTAGATCTTCTCAAAATCATATTCCCATTATTCTAGGTCGTCCCTTCTTGGCTACTGCTGACGCCACTATTAATTGTAGAACTGGGGTTATAGATGTTTCTGTAATGAATATGAGGGTTAGATTAAATATTTTTAAAACTTCTTCACAACCTTCTATAGAAGATAATTCTAATTGCTATTTGGTAGATGTAAATGATGAATTAATTGAAGAAACTCTACCTTTAATGCGTTCAAAAGATTATACTTTTATTGAGAAAGAAAACCTTATCTGCACTGAAAATGTTAATTCTAATCTTGCCTGCATTGCTCCACCTGAAAACTCTTCTTTGATTGTGAATCATGAGCTTAATATGAGAGAAATAGATCCTGGTTGAATGCAAAAGAATTAGGGAGTCTGGCTGAAGACTTTAAAATTAGCGCTTTTGGGAGGCAACCCAAATTTTATTTTATTTATTTTATTTTTATATTTTTATTGTATTTTATTTTTATTTATTTATTTTTTTATCCCACTTGATTGGTAGAAAGGTATGAAATGTTTGTTTTGTAGGATAATAAAACAACTTATCATTATTATGGAGATTACAGAGATTGTTTACTACTCTTGTAGACATGCATTACTACTGCCTCTTCTACCAGGTTGTATTGTTCTTTTCTTTGTCTCTTCTCTACTCTTGGTACTCTTATCACATTGTGTACAATGTTGGGTCTAGGTGTGGGGGAGAAGATGCTTTTATTCTGATATCTACTATTTTTTTTAGTATTTTTTTTTCGTATTTCTTGTTCAATTATTTTTTTTAAATTTTTTTAATTTTATTTATTTTTCTACATTATTTAAAAAAAATCAAAAATATGATTTCACATAAAGAATAATTCTTTTTGAGTTCCTTTAAAAATGTCTTAAATAAGTTAAGAAAAGTACTTATTTTCTTGTTTTTAAGTAGGGTGACGGACTTAGGTTCTATATTGTTATAACTTTTGCATGACTTAAACTTTAGCACATGGGTCATTGTTAGTATTTAATAAATCCTTTACATTATTTTTGAGTTACATAAAGTTAATGAATCTCTTCCCTACATTCTAGAACTTACTTGAGTACCTCTTGAGGCGAAATAGAAAGGTTTTCTCGATTTGACTCAGAGACGATGGTCATAGGCCTTCTTTGAATCGTTTGTGCCTTTCAAGCTTACCAAATTTCATAAATTTTTACCTTCGTACCCTTTTGAGCCTAAATGTTATATCTTTCTTTAAACCACTTAAATATTAACCCTTAATCTTGTAGAGAGTTTAATGCAAACTTCTAACTAGTGCTTCAACGATGGGTTGTTGTTTGTGTATTTTGGAAAAAAGAAGTTATCTTGACAAAAGGGAGAAAAAAAATATATATATATATATATATGACTTGTGGTGTTGAAAAAAAAAATGTATTGAGCTGAAAAAAAAAGGAAAAAGACAAAGAAATAAAAGTCGATACATGATTGTTACAAGTCATAAGGTGCAAAGAAAAAAATTCAAGAGGCCCGAATTTATAAATGTAAGAAAAAGAATGGCCTTAAATGATAAAATTTTGAGCAAAAGAAGATGGTAGTTGGTGAATGTATTACTGAAAAAAGAAAAAAAAAAAGGAGCAAAAACAAAGTTAGAAAGTTTGTCGAAATTTTAAAGTATCCATCTTCTTTGTAAGCTCTCTTTTCTTTGATTTTGAATTCCTTACCTTCGCTTGATAACCAATGCCCTAACCTTACATTACAAGCTTTAAAGTCCTACCGGATCTGAGTTGAGTTGAGAATCCTTGATTAGTGGAGAGAAGGTACGAAGAGTGAGCCTATGGAATGAACTCTTGCTGAGATTTGTTCTCTATATGTAATTTGAAAATTTTATTTATTATTTATTTTATACTCTCTTATGACTACGATTACACCTTACACAAGTTTTGCATTAGTTATGGGAGATAATTGAATATTTGTTTGTTTACTTGAGTTTAAAAATAAGAAGAAGAGTTCTTGTCTTGATAAGTTTGAGATCTTGATAAATGGTACTTAATTGGGATTATTATATATCTTTTAAAAAGTTTATTGTTTATTTGACTTTGTGGGTATGTCGTATGCAAACCCTCACGAGACCATACTCGTCCACTAAGGATAACTTAGGGGTTTAAAGGGCTTGTTGTACATGCTAAGTGCAATCATGAGTCCTACGAAAGTGGCTACTTAGTTTTTCTTTTTATTCTTTATTTTTGCTTGAGGACTAGCAAAACTTAGGTGTGGGGGAGTTGATAGAGTCGATTTTTAATACAAATAAACACCTTAAGTTTTAATTATTAGCCTTTGAAAATATTTTATTTATTTATTAGTCATAATTATTATATTTAATTTATTTTATTTATCTTTGTGCAGATTTCTAAAAAAGAATGGAAAATAAAGATTCCATATTAAATTTTGTAAAGGGAAGCTGCAGTATTAGAATCCTTTAAGGATTAGAACTTTAGTATTTGAATCCTTTAAGGATTAGGATTTTGCTTCTCTTTTGTCTATATATAGAAATACAGCAGCAGCAAAAAAAGGGGGGAGCAGCAGAAAAAAATACAACAGCAGAAAAATACAGCAGCTCCAAGTGAAGAAAAAAGCCATGATCCACTCCAAGAAATTGGTTCCTTCTTTCCCTTTAGCCATGAACTAAATTTATTTTTAGAATCTTGATGAAACCCTAGCCATTTGACTTTGGTTTATTTTATTTTTGGGAGATTTATTCTATTATTTATGTGATTGCATATCTTGGGATGTTATTGGTTTGACGCAATTAATTCTTTGTGATTGTTCTTGTAGAATAATTATTTGGATTAATTGATATTTTTATCCATGCTTGATTCTTGTAGTTTTGAGTATGAGAGATATGTAATTTTTGCAAGTATATTGTGGGTTTTAGAATTGAATAGTTCATGCTAATTTTAGATGATTTATGTCATAGGAATGAATAAGTCATGCTAATGGTTAGATGGATTATGTCATGCATTTAAACACAATATATTTCTTTAGTGAATCGAAGCTTGTAGCCTAGATCACCACATAAATGTTTAATCTTTTCTCCTAAATAGAATTAAATCATTGTTATATAGGTTAGTGGTGGATTCAAGGTTCTAAATCATCTTCTTTGTTTAAGCTCTTGTTATCTTTAATTTAATTATTTTATTCATTAGTTTTAATTATTTTAGTAATAATTCTTAGATAACAAAATTTGATTCTTCTTTTATAGAATTAATTTAGGAAGATAATAATTTAAGTAGTTAAGACTTTCTCTGTGGTTCGATACCCTAATACTTTCATATTACTTTGATCTTGTGCACTTGCAAGTATTGGGTTAAAACTTTGTTATAAAAATCCCGATCATGTGACTTTGTAGTTCTGTTTGTATTAGATCTTCCCTGTATTAAACAATATCTTCAGAATGGTATGCTTAATAAAGTGTGTTTTCTATCTGATTATATTTTGTTTTAAGTTTTGATATCTCTTTTGATTATGGAATGTAACGTGTAAGCTATATCTTCAAACTCAAGGTTAGCACTCCTAAGTTTTTATTAGATTCGAACTTATCCTTGGCTTAGGAAGATGTTAGACCATACTCCCAAGTCACGGAAACGAAGCTATGTCAGAAAATTCACATCACGGACCGACATTTATCGTGAGAGAAATAAGTCACCATTTGGAACCCACAAGTCATAAAATAATTGGAAATTTCATTACAAAAATGACTAAGTTTTTGGAAGCTACTTTGGCGAATCGAAGAAGGGAACGAACACAGAACACGGTAATAACGAGGCCCTGGAACGATTCTTACGAATTTCGGCCCCCATAATTCTATGGCGAAATTTCCCATGTTGAATGATATTTATAATACTTTGCGATATAATGACACCAAGAAGGTAACCTTTGCCATTTTTCGGCTTAGGGGAGTAGTAAAAGACTCGTGGCCAAGTGTTTTTGAAGCCCAAGCATTAAGAAACCAACTGTGGACATGGAATGATTTTTAGGAGGAATTTAAGCAAGAACACATGCCCCGTTGGATAAGAGAAGTCGCAAAGACGAGTTCTAGCAGCTAAAACAGGAAGGGATTACAGTGGCTCGGTATATTGCAAAGTTGAATCATCTAGATAAGTATTATTTGCGCCTCATAGACACAGAAGAGCATAAGACATGCCAGTTTGTGAAGGGGTTACTAGTAGAATTGCAATGTGCACTAGCCCCTCTACCACCAATGAGTTTTTCTGTTACGGTTGAAGCTACCACAAGAATTGAAATAGCTAATCATATGGCAAAACAATGAGCAGCGGCAGCGATTGCCTCCATCAAAATCCCACAACTGACCTGGACAAGGACGTTGGAGGCCCGGAAATTCAAAGAAATCATGAAACGATAACCGAATAGGGAATGAGAAGTGCCAGAACCCTATGAAAAGAAACCCTGGTCCAACTTGTACTTAATAGTTGACGTGGGGGATACAAGATGGAAGCATGCTATCAAAAGGTGGAAACTTGTTTTCAGTGTGGAAAGCCTGGACACTTTGTGAGTTAATGTCCTAGAGGGCAGCCCACAATCTCAGGAATGCCTAGAGGAGTGGGACAACCACTGAATATTGTGGGGGCACCAGTAGCCCGAAACAAAAAACCGCAAGTTAAAGCTAAGGTCTACACCCTGGATGAGCAACCCTTGGACGGTGAAGCAAAAGTAGTTGAAGGTACTATCTGCATCTTCTCTCACCCTGTTAAAGTATTAATTGATCCAGGAGCTACGCATTCATTTGTGAGCATGCATTTCATAAAACATATCCCTAAGATCTCTATTAGCATGCCCTACTAATTGGTTGTTTGCACACCTATGGGAGTGAGTCAGGTCACTGAGGAGAAGTACCTATATTGTGAAATTTATACAAGGAGAGCAGTATTACCTAGAGATTGGATCACATTATCCTTTGAGGGATATGATGTGATATTAGGAATGGATTGTTAATCTAAGCATTATGCCCAGGTAGACTGTCAAAAGAAAATGGTTAAGTTTACCCGACAATATATGCCTACCCTAGAATTTCAAGGAAATAAAAATAAGGAGGAAAACCATTTGATCTCCATAATTAAATCAAGGAAATTGATCACGAAGGGACCCCCAAGGGTATTTGGCATACTTGCCCAAAAAAACAGGATAAGAAGTACAAATGGACACCATCCTAGTGGTGAAGCAATTCTCAGATATTTTTCCTGCAGAATTAACAACTCTACCACCTGAACGGGAAGTGAACTTTGGCATAGAACTAGTACCTTGTACCGCACCAATATCCCGAACGCCATATCGAATGGCTCAAGAAGAGCTGAAGGAGTTAAAGGATCAACTACAAGAGTTGTTACGGCAAGGCTACATTCGTCGGAGCATATCACCATGGGGTTCACCAGTATTGTTTGTCAAAAAAAAGATGGGACCTTTAGAATGTGCATCGACTACCGAGGGTTGAACAGTGTCACTATAAAGAATAAATACCTTCTTCCCCTGATCGATGAAATGTTGATCAACTTCGAGGAGCAGGTTGTTATTTCAAGTTTGATTTAAGACACGGGTATTACCAAGTGCGGATAAAAGAAAAAGATATCCCAATAACTGCTTTTAACACTCGGTATGGACACTATGAGTTTGTAGTGATGCTTTTTGGTTTGACCAATGCACCGGAGACATTCATGAATTTTATGCAAAATTTTTTTTGCCCATACTTAGACTAATTCGTGGTGATTTTCATCGATGATATCCTGGTTTACTTACCAAATACTGTGACACATGAGCAACACCTTCGAAGTATGCTGCAAACCCTATGAGAACACAAGCTATACGCCATGTTTAGTAGATGTGAATTTTGGATGGAGGGTAAATTTTCTGGGACATGTGGTGACACGTGAGGGCATAACCGTTGATCCAGCCAAGGTGGAAGTTGTAACTCGTTGGACGCCACCTAAAATCCCTATAGAGGTACAGAGTTTTTTAGGGCTAGCCGGATAACCGTTGATCCAAGCTGTACGCCATGTTTAATAGATATGAATTTTGGATGGAGGGTAAATTTTCTGGGACATGTGGTGACACGTGAGGGCATAATCGTTGATCCAGCCAAGGTGGAAGTTGTAACTCGTTGGACGCCACCTAAAATCCCCACAGAGGTACAGAGCTTTTTGGGGCTAGCCGGATATTATCGGCAATTTATTACAGATTTTGCTAAGATTGCTGGACCCTTAACATAGTTAACCTAAAAGGATGTTGAGTTCAAATGGTCAGAGAAGCGTGAGAAAATTTTCAGGAGTTGAAGCATCGATTAACATCGGCACCAGTGCTACATTTGGCTTATCTTTAGAAAGAGTTCACCGCATATACCATGCATCTTGAGATGGATTAGGAGCGGTACTAATGCAAGACAGGAAGGTGGTTGCATATATCTCCCGAAAGTTGAAGAACCACGAGAAAAACTACCTGACGCATGACTTGGAGCTAGCAACCATAGCATTTGCTCTCAAGAAGTGGTGACATTACCTCTATCTGGCTAAATATGAGATCTTTACCGATAAAAAAAGTTTAAAGTATTTGTTCTCACAAAAGGACCTAAGCATGAGGTAATGAAGATTGATGGAACTACTTGAAGAGTACCAATGCCTAATTAACTATCACCTCGGGAAAGAAAACGTGATAGCTGATGCTTTGAGTATGAGTGCCAAGTTAGCAAGCCTCAAATTAACTTCAACCTTGCAACAAGAGATCAAGGGAGCACAAAAGAGTAAGGAGGAATTCCAAAGGTTTAAAGCTCAGGTTGAGGCAAAGAAATTAGATGACTTTCAAGTCTTGGATACTGATAGAAGTTTTCACTTTCAAAATCGGCTATGTGTACCGAATGGGGTGGAGATTAAACGAAAGGTATTGAAAGAAGCACATAAAGCAAATATTCCATGCACTCTAGTGAGAACAAGATATATCAGGATCTCAAGAGGAAGTTTTGGTGGGAATGGAATGAAGAGAGATGTGGCAGAATATGTGGCCACTTGTCTTACTTGCCAAAGGGTGAAAGCAAAACACAAGAAGTCCGCACGACTCTCACAACCATTACCTATCCCTGAATGGAAATGGGATTGTGTTACGAGGGACTTTGTCACTGGGCTGCCGCGAACAAAAGGTTACAAGGACGCCATTTGGATCATAGTTGATCACTTGATGAAAGTGGCACACTTTATTACTATCATCATAAGGTACTCCTTGGAAAAGTTAGCCTAGTTTTATGTGCAGGAGATTGTAAGGTTTCAAGAAGTGCCTGTGGAAATTTTGTCGGACCGAGATCCGAGATTTACTTCAAAATTTTGGTCTAAGTTCCAGGCAGCATTTGGGACTAACTTAAGCTATAGCATCGCCGCACTCCCACACTGATGGACAATCAAAAAGAACAATCCAAACTTTAGAAGATATGCTGCGAGCGTGTGCTTTAGAGTTTTGAAACAAATAGATTGATAACCTGGACTGGGCGGAGTTTGCTTATAACAACAGTTATCATTCCTCAATTGGAATGGCACCGTTTGAAGCCTTATAACAGAAGAAGTGTAGAACACCTTCGTATTGGGACGACATTGGAATTCGTTCTCTTTGGATGCCAGAGTTAGAAGAGGCATAGAAACGAGTTAAAGTAATTCAAAAATGACTCTGAGCAGCTAAAAGTCAACAAAAGAGCTACGCCGACAATCAACGGTGGGACTTGGAATTTGAAGTAGCCCCCCCTTAATCCCCCTCGGGAGGAGATTGAGCTGAGGGGGCGGAAGCAGAAGAGCTAAACCTCACCACACCAAGCTATGGGTGCAACAATAGATGATCCAAGTGAGGAAGGGGTCTGACTGCTTGACTCACCCATGTGGAAATCTTGTTCCATTTAGGGAGGTGAAATCCTGTCCAGCAGAACAAGGCAGAGAATTCACCACATTGCTGTCGAGAGTCAACCGTAGATGAATACTAGTTAGGTCGTGGTGCTACGAACCGATTCACTCGTTCAATTAGTAAGACAAAGAATTCATTTTTTCAAAGTGTTTCTGAAACTCACACTCACACCACACCCAAGAGAAGGGAAGTTAGGCCCTTCATTCATTGGACCATTTGAAGTAAGCGACAAGATTGGTAAGGTAGCTTACAGACTTATGTTGCCAGAAGAATTAACAGGCATTCCCAGTTAAAGAAATATCAACTATTGCCTGAGCATATTCTGAATGACGTCCCGTTGGAATTGCAAACTGACTTGTCATATGAGGAGAAGCCTGGTAGGATTTTGGAACAAACCGTAAAGGAATTACGCGGAAAGAGAATTCAAATGTGCAAGGTGATATGGAGACACCACGGCATTGAAAAGGCAACATGGGAAACCGAAGAATTTCGACATAGGAAATATCCAGAAATTCTAGGTACATGAGCCCAAAAATTTCAAGGACGAAATTTTTCTAAGGGGGATGGAATGTAGCATCCCATCTAAATACCTCAAAATTAACGTAAGTCACGGAAGATCAAAATGAAAGTTTGTGGGGTTATCTTATAAAGAATAGAAAGTTTTGGGTCATTTGGTAATTCTTAGAAAATATAAGGAAGAATTTTTCTTTGAAAACTTCTCTGGGCATATTTTAATATCATTAGTGTTTAAAGCTTTATGGTGGAGATTGAGATTTTAAGTTTAATATGAGTTTTAAGTCATTTTTAAGTTTGAGGGCCAATGTTGAAAATCTAGAAAGTTGGGTTGAATAATTAAATTTTGGGCTAGTAATAGGGCTGTAAACGGGGGTATCTTATCCGTACCTGCGCGGGTCTATACTCGTTTGTAGCGTGTAAGGTTTAAATTTTATACTCGCAGACCTGTACCCGTACCCGTATTAATTCTGTTATATGGGCCTAGTCAGGGTATAATGATGCCTAGACCCCTACACATGTATACCTGTATTAATAAAATAATAATATACATTCATATATATATATATATTATATTATTTATGTATTATACTATATTAATATATAATTTATAAATTTTTATATTGTAATTTATATTATATTATATTATATTATTTATATATATTATATTATATTTATACCCATTGATGTGAGTTGTTATCTTTAGTTATATATTCATAATTACCTCTATTTTACATACACTTGTAATATATACTCACTTCTGTATTTCTTTTGTAGGAGACAAATAGGATCAAGCGGTATCCAAAATCCAAATACTTTGATTAATATATTCTATTGAACTAGAGCTTTTGTTCTTATTGGATTAATGTACTGTGAAGATTTTGTGTGTATTTGAACTTTTAATCATTTGAATTAGAGATGTTAAATGATTGTATTTGTTAAAAGAAATGTTGAGGAGATTATGTTAATCATGTTAAAATTTTTATTTTAGGGTTATACATTGTTTTATATATTTTTGTTTAAAAAGGAAAAAAAATAGAAAAATGTCATACGGGTACAGGTATACCTAAACCCTACCCTAGACCCTGGAGGGTCGGGTCTGGGTCCAGAAATTTTATACCTAAAGGGTATGGGTCCGAGTCTAGGTCCAAGTTTCATTATAAGGGTATGGCTCTGGGTTTGAGAATACCCTAAGCGTCTGGACCTGTTTACAGCTCTAGCTGGTAATGCCATGTGGGTTAGAGAATGGAAGACACATGTCAGTGTGTGCTAGGTGTCTTATCCATGCGAGGCAAAATCATGCATGGATTGTTATATAATGATGCCAATAGAGGGCTGAAAATTTCCATCTGTCCCCAATTTCTCCCAAATTTCTCTCCTTTCCTCTCCTCTCCTCTCCTTTCGGTTCTCTCTCTCTCTCTCTCTCTCTCTCTCTCTCTTCTCAGCAGCCTTTCTCTCCTCTCTCTCTCTCTCTCTCTCTCTCTCTCTCTCTCTCTCTCTCTCTCACTTTCTCTTTTTTTTTTTTTTCTTCTTCTTTTTCTCTTCTCTATCTAAGCTCCCTTTTAGAACAAAGGATATTCTTGGGATAAGTGTTGCATCATTCTTGACTACTAATGCCCATATTATGATCGTAAACATTGTGCCGATGCCAACAATTATGTGATCTCTTGATAACTTATATTCATTCTCATGTAATTATAAAATAAAAGGCTCAAAATGTTTTCAAATTATATCACATTATAATTTAACAAATTGTTACTAGAAAATATACATTGTACTATTATAACATACCATATATACAATGTTAAATTTTTTAAATAAGTTTTCGAATAACGAATGACTCTAAGCATCTTTGTCCTTAAGAATGTGCATGTATCCAATGAAATATTTCAACTTGAATAGGATCTGTATTTGTGAATTTTAGAACAATATTACAATAAAAATAAATTTTATATATTCTTTAATTAAATAATAATTTTAATGACGTTCGTAAATACATCTTAAAAACGGTAATAAAACCCAAGACTAAAGAGATTCAGCAGACTTAGGTTATTTAATTGTTTTAACTCCACATGACAAAGTTTTAAAGTCAATTAAAAAAAGATAATCAAATATACTGGGTAAAGAGAATACATGACATAAATTTAAAGTAAGCTTAGTTTTTGAGTTATTACATCATTTGAATTCCAAAGATAGTTTCAATTTTGTTTTGTAGCTTTTGGGGTGTTGATGGTTATGTTGCGGTACTTTTCTCTTCTCTTTCTCAATAGTGGGAGGAAATGGGGTTTCAAGATGTTTGTTTGGAAGTCTTTGGAAGGAATTAGTGGTGGTTATTGAGGGACTATTTTTTACCGCCGTAGTGGTAAGCAGGTTCGGGTGCCTTGCCGAGAGATATTTGTGTTTTGGGGCTTCTTGTGGTGGGGAATGGTTTGGCCGTGATATTGGTAGGTATTGGCTTTGGTTAGGTTTCTGTTTCTCAACGACAGGATTGGTTGGCTGGTGACGAGAGCCTCCACTGTTGCCCAATGTTATTATTTCTTACGAAAATGTCCCTACGAAGGGTCGGGTGAAAGTCACATGATATTTATTCTGTCAAATATGAATGCCCAAAATTAATTAGAGAGTTAAAATTATACGTTGAAACAGTTCTTGGTCTCGGACTTACCCTTTTTTTATTTTAATCATAAACCGAAAAATAGGAAAGTATAGGGGACAACGACACACTTTCAACTTTGAAAGCTTTCAAACTTAAATTTCGAAAGTTATTTTTTTCAGATTAGTCTATGACTCTCAGATACGGAGTTGCTAACAAATTATTTACTTATTTTCATCAATTCTTAATAATAGGATAAAAGTGGGGTTTATTTGTCCATAAGACGATTTCAGACCCTTAATTTGTCAAACCTTCTAACTTGGGGGATTTTTTGTACTTAAACCTATATATACATAGATATTTTGGAACTTAACCCAAGATATTACATAGATATAGGTTGATATAGATAGATGGCTAAGCTATACAAGGACTATAGCTGCTTTCATTAACTACATAACCAGTTTTTTTTACAGAATTAGTCCCTTTCTTAAAAATCGCTACTAAAGTGGTCCACTTTTTTTTTTATCCCTAAACGGGCCATAATGCACAACCGTTGTCCGTTACATTAAATGATAGCACATAATGCTTGTGCTTTATAGCTAATCAGCAGCTTTATCTGCACAGTAATCTTGTTTACTGACGTTTTGAAATTTTTAAATGACGTGGCGAGAACATGACGGGCTGTGGTGTTGAAGTGGGCAATAACACACAATGATAACGCGTTATTGTCAGAGATAACGCACAGTCATTGTGCATTATTTTCAATATAACGCACAATGATAGTGCAATATCATGTTAAGCAGACCCTATACCCTAGTCGCCTACCCCATTTCGCTTTCTTTCTTTCTTCCCTCAATTTTCGCCGCTGCCACTGTCTGTTTTCTTTCTTCTTTCAGTTTCCGCCAGTCTTCCAGCTTACGTCGCTGCTCTTCCTCCTTCCTTTGTTTTCTACCTATTCTTCTGTTTCCTTATATTTTAAAATTCACAGTAAGAATTTCAAAATATTTGTTTCCATTTTTGAAATTCAAGTTTGAATCGGCAACATTCCCTTAGAGTACGAAGGTTTTTAGAGTTTTGGAGTGGAGAACAGTAGACAAAGCTCAATGGTTGTGCGTTAATTTTAAATTTTCAATAAATTCTTATGTCTATAATTGTTTTAAATTTTTGGTGTACTATGTGTTAATTTTATTATTGTTTATTTGGGCTTGATGTTTATTGTGGCTTGTGAATTATTTTTATGAATTTCATTTGCATTATTTTTCAATTTTTATTAATTTATTTTTGTAAATGTGGGTTTCAGGTTTATTTTAAACTTGTTGTTATTGAGAAATTTGTGCATATTTGATCATTTTATGTATCTAATTGTGTTTTCTATTGCAAATGTGATTTGATGAAATGGATAAATTATTTTTATGAATTTATTTGGATAATTGATCAATTTTTTGTAGTTTATTTTTCTGGTTAGGGTGTTTATGATTATGTTAGAGTTGATATTGGTAAATTTGTTCATATTTTATTATCCTATTAATCTAGTTGCTTCTATTGTAAATATGTTGATATAAGTTATTTGATTTATTTTTGTTTTTCTAATAAATCGTGATTGTTTATTTATTTGTAAAATATTGTTAGCATGTTTAGATTGTTACATTAATTTCGTGTAATCTTTATTGTTAGAATTTATATAATTTTATTTTATTAGCATTTAAGTTTATGAAGACTTTATTTTTTTAAAAAAGAAAACATAGACTAAACCCTAAAACCCTAATATTGAATTCCTAAATCCTTAAACCCTAAACTATAAAATATAGCATTCATATGTTTAAAACCCTAAAATCCTAATATTAAATCCTAAACCGTAACTAATAAAAATCTTTAAAACCCTAAATTTCCTAAACTTGGTATATTAAACATTAAACCTTAAAACTCTAAACTTTATTAGACTAAAACCTAAAACCGAAAACCATGAACTTTAGAAATCGTGTAATAATAATTTACTTTAAATATTGTACTTAAAGTTCTAAATCAGTGAAGATTTAAACTTTGAAAGTGTGATAATACTACACTATAACATTGGAATTCTAAAATCCCTAAAACACTAAACTATGAAATCGCAAACCCGGGCTATTGAACCATAAACAACAAACCTTAGAAAGTTTGAAATTTTACTTTATTCAAAATGTTTTAATTGAAATTCTAAAACTAGACATTTAAGTTTAGATATGTACTATTTCCGAAAACCCTAAAACTCTCGAACTGTAACATTGAAACCCTAGAAACCCTTAATTCCACATGACTAGGGTGTGCAATAATACTTTACTGTAAATATTTCTAATTTTTATTCTAAACCCTTATTGATAAATTTAGAAAGTGTATAACTCAAATTGTAAATCATGTAGATGGAAGAAGTCTCATCACACGTGCATCTGGGTCCCATAGTCCTTGATGTATTGACGAGGCATTATGAGCATAGGTCTGGGTTGATATGGAGTGGGGACCGCGAGACTTATATTACTAATCTTCAGTGTAGATGTTTCGGTCGCAATCCATTTTAGGCTTACAATACACCTCCCCGTAGGTTGGTTAATTTTATTGATAGGACAGGTTTAAGGGGGAGTTTTTAGATGTAGTTACATTGGTCTTAGCGACGCACTTACTACTGCGTTAGTTGAGCGTTGGAACCTTGAGATTCACACATTTCACATGACTTGTAGTGAGGTCACAATCACTCTACAGGATGTGCACGTGTTATTGGGTTTATAGATAGAGAGGTTGCCTGTTATAGGTCCCAGTTAGAGTGTTCATCAAAAGCAGTATTGGATTGAGATTGAGAGACTTATTGGGATGCAGTTGTCCCTTACTCACTTTTCCGGATACAAGGTTAAGAAGGAGCATCTAGAGTTACCGGTTTAGAGACCAATGATACTCTAATCTTGCATGCCCCTGGATTTATTTTCTTACTTCTCGGAGGTCATATGCTCCCTAATTTCAGGCAGCTTGGTTCACGTCCGCTACCTATGTTTGTTGGAGGATTTTGAAGCCATCAGCACTTACAGTTGAGTAGTTGTGTATTGAAATTGTTATATAGGCACCTGTGCATGGCAGCTTTGGGGGTGCACGATAGATAGGCGGAGCCCTACTCCTACTTCAGATTTAGGCTTGGTCGCGTATTCCTGTATTGCGGTCTCAGCTACTTCGGCATGTTCATCAAGACCCTCTTGCTCGACTTGGTATGATATGGTGCACATCGTTTGACTGCAACCAGCTGCCCACTCACGTATTTCTTACGTACAGAGACCAATTACATTTCATGCCATCCGGTCAGGTTTAGTTTTAAAACCTTTTGCATTACGTGCTTATTAAATTTTTGAATATTTTTTAAATATTTTAATTTGTTAACAGTTTGTATAGCTGTCCTATCATGATCGTGGTCTGGTTCCATCTGACCTGTGACGCGCAAAGGTCCCACTCATATGCTACGAGACAGCGGAATATCACCATCCCGGGTGTGTGATGCTTCAGTTTGCACGTGATCAGCTTATACCATCTACATGCGATAGTGGGCTTGATCTGCATCTAATACAACTTAGAGGAAATGATCATACATATTAGAGGACGTAGCATGCTAGCCCTGTAGAGGTCTTGCATCAGTGGTAACAGCATATCAGGGATGGCCCTATGTTGCCAATTGAGGATTTATCATCCCCCAGGGACGATTATATTATATGGTATCGGGATATGATGTGAGTCTACATCGACAATCTAGCAAATCGTGATACTTTTATGGTCGGATACCAGCCTGCTGGTGTCGACAGACAGATGGTGGTACAAAATTTTTTTATTGTTTTTATGCATTTCATTGACTTATAATTGACACCTAACTATTCTTTTTTTTAGACTTCCATGCTGTAGGAGGTGGATGACATGGTTATAGGGGTGATATAGAGACCACCATCATCTCCAACACAGATCGTTAGTTTTGCAAAGAAAGTCCAGACTATCATCCACAGGTGCATGGTTTTATTGGCAGTACCTTTGTTGCACTCCATCTTAGCATAATATTCAACAGACATTTCCAGTGCAACCATCGTGCCGCCATCCTCGGGAGCCCGTACTGGACCATGGTGCTTGTGGACTTAAGAGGGGCACTCGTAGATTGCCCGGTGGTGGGACACGTGGGGGTCGTGCTCTTGCCCCTCCTCATTCGAGAAAACGAGGACATGCAGGCCCTGGATGTGGAGGAGAGAAAGGTGAGGGATTTGGAGGACGTGGACGTGGAGATCTAGGGCCCTCTGATCATGGAGACTAGTTTCACAGCCTAGATCTAGATATGCCATCTTTTAGTTTGGGTTTGAAGCCACCTGCCCACAGTCACATCCAGGTAGATTGGGCACATCATATGCGCCTCTCCCACCGAGTTTAGGGTTTTCTTTATTTCGGTCACCTTCCCCTTCGAATTTAGGGTTTTTTTCATTTCAGGCACCTCCACCTCCGGGCATAGTGAGTTCTTCATTTCAGGCACCTCCTCCTTCGGGCACGGTTGGTTCATCTACACCAGATATACATCTTCATCTGATTCACATGAGAGTGATTATGAGCAAACGGATGACATGACACCGGCACAGCAGCTTGGATTTGGTCATCGTGTTGGGAAGAAGACTACTAGGTTCACGCCATCTGACTGGCCCTAGGGTTTTGTAAATTATTTCTTTAACTTTAGAACCCTTCATTTTATATATTCAAGGTTTATTTTTATAAGTTGTACCTTCATTTTATGTAATGAAATTATTTATTTAATATTTTCCGTAATTAGGATTTCATTTCTTTAATTTTAGGGTTTTCTTTTTCATATTTTAGGGTTTTATTTCTTTAACTTTAGGGTTTTGTTTCATGTATGGCGGGTTTAGGGTTAACTTCATTTTATGTGCTCCAATTATTTCCTTAACTTTAGGGTTTTGCATTTTCTTTAATAAGGGTTTCATTTCTTTAACATTAGGGTTTTCATTTTCCGTAATTAGGGTTTCAATTATTTAACATTTGGGTTTTCATTTTCCGTAATTAGGGTTTTATTTCTTTAAATTTAGGGTTTTATTTCATGTATGGCAGGTGTATTTCTATAAGTTTTGTACCTTCATTTTATGTTCTCTAATTATGTAACTTCAAGTTTATTCATATTATCAAGTTTAAACCTTCTTCATATTATATTTATTTTTCAAACCAGTTTAGCCTATTTATTTTCGTCTTGCTATGTCATCACATGGCAATGTCGGTAATAATTCAAGAGCATGCGCCGTTATTTTGTGTTGTCATGTCAATTTATTTATTTCAAACTTTTAATATGCTTCCCGACAACCCCATGTGGGCTCTTTAACTTGAAAAAGATCTTATCAATTTCATTTGTCCTCGTCCCAATATGACCAAGTGGGTGAATGTGATAAGTCAGAATTAATAATTCAAAATATTTTGTCCTCTTCCCGACAAGACCATGTGGGTGAATGTAACAAGTCAGAATTAATAATTTAAAAGTTTTTGTCTTATTCCCGACAAGCTTATGTGGGTGAAGTTTTCATAATATTACTCGTTTTCAACAAGACCCTAAAACCCCTATACATACGTGAATCCTAAACCCAACTTTAGCCATCACAATTTCAAACCTTTAACTTTTCTTCCTATTCTATTTCTAAATTCCTTAACTTCACAACTTCACATCTACATCTACTACAAACAATTAGACATGGACACAACTCACCCAGTTAGAGTTGTATTATTTTGGGGCTCGGAGACTGCAAGATATACGTATGATCTTTATTTCACTGGACTGGTGCAGAAAACTTGGACCTTCAACTGAATGGTATCACATGCCAAACTTGAAAGAAAAATATTGAAACATCGAGATATGGATCCCAATCTTTGGAGCGCTTAAATGACAATAAGGGTGCCTTCATTCTACGAAAAGTAACATATGTTTTACTTTACTTTATACAGCATGAACAACGGTAACGAAATGCATTATCTTTGGACCATTGCACCTAACTTAGCAAAGGAAGGGGTTCAGATACTCGTTGAATTCATTCTAATACAACCACAGACTATTTCAATTACACATGACACAAATTCCATAAACATGACGAAACACGTCACAACAATAACACAACTGTTGATGATGAACATGATGAAAATGACCATTCCGACGAAGATTATGTCGTATCTAGTGAATCTGAATCAGACGATAACAATGATGCCAAGGAAGAAGAGTTACAAACTCCCGTAAACCCTGTCAGTGAAAACAGAGTGACTCAATGGGAGAGTAGCTAATGGTTCAGCAGCACCAGGTATGATTACACACAGTTTAAAGCATTCCTAGATATGGGCTCGGGTAAGCAGATAGATGATCTTATCGAATCTGTTACCCTAGATTGCTCGATTGGAACGATTTCATGACTAATATTCAGTTAGGAATGAGATTCGTTGATAAAGTGAAAGTAATAAGTGCGGTTCAGAAGTGGTCGATCCGAATGGGCCGAGAATACAGAGTTGTGAAAAGTAAAAGTGATCAATAGACAGCAAAATGTTACCATCACAATGACTCTAATTACTCTTCATGATACATCCGAATCAAGAAGAAAGCAATGCACGGTCATTGGGAAATAACAAGATTCGTCAAGGAACACACATGCCTTGTACAGGTTCAACAAAACAAGCACCGAAATATGTCTTCAAAATTTATTTCAATGTCAATATCACACCTTGTTGCCAACGATCCAGAGATAACTATCTCAAACATCATCTAAGAAGTCCAAGTATTATTTTAGGTGGGTAGTACGTACAGGAGGGCATAGTATGCTCGAAAATTTACAATAGATATGGTTTTCGGCAGCTGGGAGACAACTTTTAATATTCTACCAAAATATCTACAGGCTATGCAAGATTCAAACCCAGGGACTATCTACGAGTTCTTGCATCACAGAACGAGCAGTCCCCCTAACTATGTTTTCAAATTTCTTTTCTAGTATTTCTTGCCTTGTGTAGACGGATTTCAATACTGTCGCTGGTGATTTCTGTGGATGGCACACACCTATGAGGACCATATAAGGGCGTACTGTTAATTGTAAGTACGTGGGATGTCAATAATCATTTGTTCCCACTTGCTTTTGCAATTGTTGATAAGGAGCCATCTGAAAGTTGGAATTGGTTCCTCAAACATCTACGAGATCATGTTGTCAATGATCGGTACGTATGTCTTATTTCCGATTGCCACAAAGAGATTTTATCTACTATTCAAAATCAATCTTTGTGGCAACTTCTATTTGCAGTTCACAAGTTTCGTTTACGCCACATTCGAGCAAATTTCAACAAGACCTTCAAGAACACCAAATTAAAAGCTTAATGTGGCAGGCCAAAATGGAATCCAAGAAGTGGAAATTTAATTGTCTTATGCATGAGATCCAATAGAAAAATGTTGATGCTTATATTTATTTGGTAATGATAGACCTAGACAAATAGACATTGTTGCATAATGGCAGGCATAGACACGGAATCATGACAACTAATGTTTCGGAAGCACTTAATAGTGTGTTGAAGAAAGCTAGGGCCTTACCTTTAAAAGCCCTAGTTGAATTACTATTCAACAAACTTGTTAGATACTTCAACCAATACCGTGAAGAGGCCCAAAATTGTGTGCATCCATTTCCGACCAGAATTTTTGACAAGTTCCTGTGGATTGAATTACCACAAAGTTACAACTTACAATCCGCGAGAAGGAATTCATATGGTCAGATCTCCAATCCGGGTTGATGGTACCGACAATAACGTCTATACATTATGAATGAATAATAAATCATGTAGTTGCGGTAAATGGCAAGTATATATTGCCTTGTTCTCATGCTCTTGCAATTTGTAGTGAAATGGTACGAGAGCAGATATTTATGTGCTGGATATATATTCGTGAGAAACGTACAGAAGAACATACCAATCAAATTTTCATTCGGTCGGGAATGAGAAGTTTTCGAGGGATATTCCTTATAACTTAACATTTCATCCTCCAAACATGAACAATGTACGAGGTAGGAAATAGGGGTTAAGATTTCAAGGGGAAATGGATTATCGAAATCTGGATTCTCCCCCAAGATGTGGCAGATGTCGCATGCCGGGACATAACAGAAAAATTGTAATAACCCCGGTTCAATTTTTTTCTTTAATTTTAGTCTTAAATTTATTTTTCTTTAAAAATATTGGTCTTTATTTTAATTTTTGGAATGAAATTTGTCAATTCTTTTACATGTTCTACCTGAATAAGTCATCTATCTAGGGAAAATTTACAATTTCTTACCTTTCATTCTTGATAAGACGTAGTAATACATTTATATTTCTGTTCCAATTTCATCATACATGATTCTTTTGATGCATTTTAGAAGAAAGGTTAGAATTGATGATTTTTCATTTCGTTGATAACACATATGTGTTGGAATCCGTAGGCAAAAACAAAGTAAAATAAAACTACTGAAATCCACCAACAGGATCTACACATACTAGAAAAACCGAATGGATAGAAATTACCTCAATGCTTTGATTGTTCGTTGTGGAGGCACTGCTTTGTACGCTTCGCCCTCTACTGGTAGCCACGCGACGAACTCCTCTGCAAGCGATCGGGATGCTAGCCCCTTCTGTGTTCTGAAAACTGTTCAGAACTGATCCTGATTATCTGGTAATCGGTCGTATTTCGGAGAGAGGAGGCTAGATACTATATCGCTGTTCTAGGGTTTAGGGTTTTGTTTTTCTTTAATCAGATAAAGGACGGCTACCAAGAAAAGGTTAACATAACCTTTTATAGCTGTCAATATCAAAACCCTAACTGTCATCTAATGATAGTTTAATCTCGTCCGTCTATTCCTATAATCATCCAACGGTTGGACGAGTAATATTAAGTAATTAATTTCATTTATTCGATTAAATAAAATTAATTACTTATTAACCTATCAGAAAATACAATATGGAATCTGATTCCCCTTTGGTATACGTTCAACGAATCTGGACACAATCTAGATTCATTGAACGTGGACATTATGCTCACAAGATCGTCTATGCGTGTGACCCTGTAGGTTCACTTAACGTTGGCAGTGAATGAAAAAATGTCCTAGACATTTATTCACAAAGCATAAGCGGCCTTTAGCAAGACATTATGCTTACCCAAGTTAAGTAAATGTAATAATAACCTAGCATCAGATTTAATATTTAGTCCTTTTGTCACACGATATCCTAATTAAGTATAAGGCATGGATCAAGTCATCCTTATAAAACTTAATTAACCATTTACTTGATAACCAGGCAGACTGTTCCAACAAATAATATTAATAACACCTTATTAATACTTATTTGAGCATGGCCATGCATATTTTCCAGTCTTCCTTATCAAGGGGCCCATGGATATCTCTCTCTAAAAAGAGAGGGACAAATCCCTTTCACTATCTCCAATATTCAAGCCATGACGAGAAAATAAGCCAACCAATAATCATAATGATCACCTAATTAAAAGTGATGTTTGACTATGTCAAAACATATTTTTCTCCCCATGCAAGAAACATTAGAAACATTAGGTCGAAGGACACCAAATATAAAACTGAGAAGAAATACTTATAACTTAAACCCATGCAATATTTCTTCTTCACTTTGGGTCATGTCCAATACAATATTCTCAATATGTATTTATGAATTGATTTTATATCTCATATTCATGATCAGTAAAACTTGACCATCAATCAACTTCACACTAGTTTACAAGATGTAATAAACTAGGGACAAATAAGAATAGTATTTTATTAGCTATAAGGGTTTTACTATCAAGTCACATACTTGATGACCAAGAGCATAAAATACAATTAAAAAATACATGCTTCATAAATCATAAATGTGAGTCAATTGGTCTTAGGGCATATACTAACAATATGAGTGGCGCATGTGTATAAATTTGTTAATTCCACCTTAAACTTGTAGGACGATCAAGCAAAATTTTGTGCCTTTCTTCCATTTGGAGTCGACAGTAGATTTTGTCTCAGATCAGATTTAGCCTTTCTTCAAGTTTCAATCTATCTTGATTCTTCACTATTTCCTTATTAATTATTGGTAAATTAAAAAATAAAAAATGAAAACCTACTATGAAGAAAAAAAATAACAAATCTTGAAGGAATTTTTTTTCTTAACATAAATTGATGTTTTATTTTTTTACAGGCTTCACAAAATTAATCCGAAAGGCAAAGTGAAATATTTGTTCGTGCAATAACCTGTTGAAAAATGTTTGGCGAGAGTAAGAAAGTTATCCTCATGAGCAATATTTGAACATGCAAATAAATGTATTTTTTTTTTTTTTATGTACATGGATAGTACTTACATGAATGTATTATCATGTACTGCATAATCAAATAAGAGAAATTGGCTATATGTAGGCATAAATTATTTTTACTTTTTATTTATAGTAAGGAACTTTTATTTCGTCTCTTTTATAGACATGAATTATTTTCGATATTATAAGTATAGCGATTTAAAGATTTTATGATAGAATTCGACGTATTTTGTTACATGGATGCAATAAAATGATAAAAAGTAATTAATGAAATTCTTTAAATAAAACTATAATAATGTGTAAAAAATACACCAAATGCTACTATAAAATCATTAAATTATTATAAGTTTGCAAAATTAAAAATAGTTCAAGGGTACAAAAAGATAAAATAAAAGTTCTTGAGTATGAACAATAAAAAAAAAAAAGTTTATACCTACATATAGAAAAGTAAAAATAGTTCCAGGGCCAATTTCTCATTAACTAAAAGTGCTTGTGGCTTATTGTTGTGAAAAACGATGGCCTACGAAGAGGCACAAGATTATCTGTACTACTTTGTGTACCACTCTATATACCACCTTCCTTTTATAATATATTTTATCTTTAGGGTTTATTCTTTATTTATTAGGTTTTAGTAATAAAATATACCAAATTAGAAAGTAATACAGAGAGTGGTACACAAAGTGATACAGAAAATTCGAGCCCCAAGAAGAGGATGAACTGGTGATTTTAAAAACTTTCTTAAGCTGAAAATGGTGTTTTAGGTAAGCAGAAATTAAAATATTGAAATAGTAGAGTACTACTTCGCACTAATTGAGAAATCAATTATGATTATCAAGTTACGTCCAAGTTATTACTTAAATAAAAAAAAAATAAATAATAAAAAATAGTGTTCAAGTTAACTTGTTATATAGGCGAAGCCATACATGAATGACTAGATGGGCCAAAATTCAAACAAAAATTTTATTGAGATTATTGTAGGAGATTTTGAGGTATTTTTCCCTTGTGCACTTATGTTGTATTAGGAAATTTGTATAGTTGTTTATCTCGGAATATGCCAAGATGATTTGTAATTAGATTGTGATTAGATTTGGAAGTTTTGTAGTTTAGTTAGGCCAAAAGTGTATTTATCATTATGAATATTTTCATTACAAAAGGAAAAACAATAATAATTTTCTTCACTGGAAATTTTCATGGTATAAGAGTCTGTCTTTTCTCACAATGAGTAAAGACAAAGAGAAAGAAAAAATAGTGGTATTTCCTATACGGAGCACAAGAGTCCAGTATGGAAAAGTATGGTGAAGAAGAATGCATATTATGTAGTATCCTTAGGTGGATTGAGACAGATTTATCACTCAGGTCCAATTGAGAGGAGCGCCAGGAGAATCACACAACTATATCGAATGGGCAAAAGCTGTGAGATTAGCCATTTGTTCAAAATAAAAATTGAGATTCGTCGATGGAACAATTCTTTTACCTGAGAATGATCCAGACAAGGCAGAGAAATGATGGGAGATTAACACATTAGTTAAGTCTTGGATTCAAAACAATTGAATCAAGCCTACGATTGTCTCTGAATTACTCTAAGTGTGCAGACGAGTTGTAGGCGGTTCTCAAAGAACATTTCTTTGTAGGTAATGGCCCGTAAAAATAATAATTGAAGATCGTGTTGACAAACTAGAAATAAGGGGAGATTCCATAAACGGATATTACAATCATTGGCCAAAAATATAGGATGAGTTAGAGAGTTACATGTAATTGTGGGTGTATGATTGATGTGCAACTTCTTTGGCTGCTCAAATCTACCCCACCTTTCACATGTTCGCTTTCACTTCTAAAGATCATTTTGCATGACTTTACGTACTACTACATGGCTGAGTTTTTTTATTCTTCTTAGACCTGATTAAACCAGCCACATGCTTCTTCATACCGTTATAACATTTTAGCAATCATAAGTAGTTGCTTTTTCTTCTTCCTTGGTTGAAGAGGTTGTTTTGGAGATAGATTATCATCATCCAACTCTTCAATATTGGCTAATAACTATCTCTTTTCTAGAATTAAATTCAGATGACTACATCAAAAATTTTTTTATTTCTTCATCTTTTTCCATGTCAGCAAAGATATCAATCACCTTCACCTTACTTTCAAGTTCACATATTTTCAAAATGTTCTTATCACCTATAAACTGCACTAACCTAGTTCTCATATCACCATGAGGCTCTAAGTAACATTTTTTGCCCCTCATAACCTAGTTGTGTCGTGACAAGATTATAGCTCAGTTGATTAGAAGTACTCCTTACCATGTGATAGGTCACAGGTTCAATCACTCCCTTTTATTACTAATCTTACAATAGTTAAAAAAATTTACATTCCTATCTTTATTACTCATGTTTTACGCTCGGTAAGATAGATGCCCTCTGTATTAAGTTTGATTATAAATTGTTCATCAAGATCTTTTTAAACTAACAAAAAAAAAAAAAAAGTACTAATTACCACCTCAATATTTTCTATATCCCTCACAAAAAAAAAATAAATAAATAAAAATAAATGCACACCATATCAAAAGATAATTTAAATAATGCAACAAATAGTATCAAACAAAAGGGCGGGGTTTTTCAACTATTTAATGACAAAAAATGAGTTTTGTTTTTTTTAAAAGGAAAAAAGGAAATAGGGTTTCCTAACATTCTGGTCCCTCAAATACTACAAAATACAAAGCAAATACAAGCACCCAATATAAGTAAGAGTGAATTATGTTAACCTTCCTTGAGGTTTGTTTAAAGTACATATAGATTCTTAAGATTACATCAAACTACACTCTCCACCCTCTTTAATCAACAAACTACTAGCAAATAAATCTTTGTTGTCAAATATAACTATGGTCACTAAATAAATAATTATTTTGTTTGTTTAAATAGTTCTTTCTTCGAATTACAAATAATCTTAACTGATTGATCACGGTTTAATACACTTTTTGTCCATTAATTTATATATTAAATATGGTTCATCAGAATTTTGATCTTGTTAAAATATTACTATATTCTTTAACCCTCTCTAGTACTATAGTGGCCAGAGAAATCCAATAAATAAATAACTTATTTACTGTTGTATGTTAAAATTAAGAGTTCATTTTTTTGGAAGAAAATTATGATTGTTCTTAAGAGATAATTGCACTTAAGTTCCTTTAATTTCTTTTTATTGATATTTGGTAAAAAGTTTTAATAGTTGATTCTTTAAACACCTGAATAAACTAAAGGTATTTTGAGGCATTAATATATCTATTATTAATAAAGGGCAGTCTATTTCCTAACATATTGAGACACTAGGAATTAATTTTTTAACTATTTTTTGGTTAAGAGAAAAAAATATAGTTTGACTAAATTTTAAGAATTTACTTGTAGTTTAAACAAACCTTAGGGGAGATAAACGTAATCCACTCTATAAGTAAATATACATAACTTTATAACCTAAAATTGAAGGAACGAATAAAAAAAATCACAACTTTTCAGCAAGAACAAGAGAAAGTTACAAACTTTTTTCTAGCAAAAATACAACACATTTTTAGAGTATATTCTAAGAATAACATTGTAAGCTTATAGTATGACATAAAGGATCAAATTGAGTCTCCCTCTCTCAAATCCCCCATTTTGAACCCACTCTTTGAAAGTTTCAAACCCACTAAGGATGAGCTCAACAATTGCAGCTTCTATACCTTCGCAAAGGATTTCTATCAAACTCGATGAATATGTTCTTTCAACATAAGACGATAGAAGATTTTAAATGAGGTGTGAGAAATCCATAGCTTTTCAAATGAGCTTGCAAAAGAGTGTGAGAATTGAATAGGGTTTCGAAAAGTGTAAGTAGAGTTTTATACGTCAGGAATTTTAATTTATCCTGACTAAAAAGCTACTAGAAGAGTTACAAAGAGTTACCTTTATGATTTTATGCTAAAAGTAAACTAAGTATTAAATTAAATAATTTTTAAACTTAAATTATTAAAATTGATAATTAAATAGTGATGTGTGACACCTTTTGCCCTCCCCCCTCCCCCCAAAGGGAAAATCCGAATATTCTCACTTTTCTTTAGTGTTTTAAAATTATTTTTTTTAGGAGGAAAATTAGCAAGGGTTAATATAAAAAAAATATCTTGAACTTTGTCATTATGTTAATTAAGTATCAAATTTTTGAAAATGATAATTAAAGGATAATTTTTCTTTTTCAGTAAAACAAATTGAACGGAAACTGATTTGAAATGACAATTTTACCGTTTCATAAGAGAGAAGTTGATCATCAAAATGGAAGAAGGAAATATAATAATAATAACAATAATAATAATAAACTCTCTTTCCAAGACCATTAAAACACCCAATTACCATAAATTTCTATCGGAAGAAAAAAAAATGGCGTGAGTCTCTTTCTCTTCATTCCTCAAGCCCTAAAAAATCATATACCAAAACTTCGTCAAACCATTATTGTAGTATAAAAAATTCATTCTGTTGCTTGCAATCAACTGTAAAGAATTATGACAAAAAAAAGAAAAAGAAAAAGAAAAAGAAAAACCTATAAGTTGGTAAGAAGTATTAAATGGATTAAAAAGTTTCAACCTCCAAAATTTGTGAAATTGTTAAAAAGAAAATTTTCTCACTCAAAAGATTCCACTGGAACAAAAAAATTTTGTCGCTTGTCATTTTCAAATGTTAGATACTTAATTGACATAATAGGCAAAGTTCAGGAATACTTTTTTAGCATTAATCCAAAAAAAATTTGTCCCTTAATTATTATTTTAAAAATTAAGTATTTAATTAATATAATGGGCAAAATTTAGCCTATTTTTTTTTTTTTTTTGTATTAACCCAATTAGCAACTAAGCAAAATCGCCTACCGCAAACGGTGCCAAGGCCAGAGAAGAAAGCTTTTCCCAACTGTTCTTTCAGTGTGGAGTGAGCTGAGTCATTTGGTCTAATGAGATTTTGAGGTGAAAATCTGGAATCTTGATCGGGAAAATGTTAACCAAGTTCAAGACGAAGAGTAATCGGGTTAAGGGATTAAGTTTCCATAGCAAAAGGCCATGGATCTTGGCCAGTCTTCACAGTGGCGTGATCCAGCTCTGATCAAGGTTGGGAACTACAAGTTGCACAGGTGTTTGTTCACCCTCCTTGGACATCTTGATTACATCCGCACTGTTCAATTTCATCACGAGTCCCCTTGGATTGTTAGTTCTAGTGATGATCAGACAATTAGAATATGGAACTGGCAGTCTTGAACTTGCATATCTGTCTTGACTGGACACAATCACTATGTGATGTGTGCATTATTTCATCCCAAAGAGGATCTGGTTGTGTCTGCCTCTTTGGATCAGACTGTTAGAGTTTGGGATATTGGTGCCTTAAGGAAGAAATCTGTGTCTCCTGCTGATGACATCCTCTGTTTGAGTCAGATGAATGCAGATTTTTTTGGTGGGGTTGACTCTGTTGTAAAGTATGTCCGAGAGGGCCATGATCGAGGGGTGAACTGGGCTTCATTTCACCCCACTCTGCCTTTAATTGTTTTTGACTGCCGATGATCGTCAGGTGAAAATTGGCGAATGAATGGTAAATCCATGCAGACTTTTTGTCTTTAATTTTCTTTTCCAATTGTCCCGTGTGATTTACTTGCTATCATAGTTTTCTGACATCATCTTTTTGGAGTTACCTGGGTTTGAATAAGCATTATGATTATCATGTAAATCTATTTAGAATTGCAATTTAGGAAGTTACCATGGGGATTCAAGGTAACTACTTCAGGGCAGTGCTTGTAGATAACCAGGAAATTTACTTTTTATAGCCTTTAATTGAACCCAGGATGTTGGAAGCCTATGAGCTACTCTTTCATGTCATTGAAGGTGTGCTCAATTACAGTTTAAGCCTCCACAGTGGGATAAACAAAAGTCTTTTCTGCTGTAGACTACGTGTTCAATACTAAAAAGAATTTTCTACTAGATTAATATGGCAGTTGCAATTTCCGTTCCCGAATTGAAGAAGTTAAATGAGCTTCTCTTCGAGTTATGTTATTAATTTTTCGGAGCTCATGTGCAACTTTGTATTTCTGCAGTATTGTTGTGTTGGAAAGGATTGGAAAGGGGTCAATTTTTAGCCTTTTCTCAGTGTGGTATTATTATATGCTAATTGATGTTCTAATATTTTGCTTTCTCAATTTCATGAGGGTATTTTGCCTTGGTTAATGTACACATTGGGGAAACCTTTTTATTACCTAAGCAACTAATTCCTATACAGTTTTAAAGTTTACTTGGAAAATGTGATCAATATTTTATTTTTTACTAAAAACAAAATTCATGAGGCGGAAATTTATTGAATACATTTAATTGTGATGTAGACCAACCATTCCTTTCTAGTCTTTGACAAGCTCTACATAATGGTAAGGAAACCTACAAATCTAACAAATATATGCATCTTTGCCTTCAAACAGCTGAGTATTTGACTTGGCATACATAAAATAAAATATTAGTAGTTCTATAGAAGATCTTATACAATCAAATCTTTTAGCTTAGGATTAGTGGTTCATTTCTTTATGATTGTGTAAACTTGTAAAAACTCTTTTATCGCATCTTCTTGAACTTATTTCTCTTCAGACACAGAGGCTTGGGAAGTGGACACATTGAGAGGCCATACGAACAATGTTTCATGTGTTCTATTCCATCCAAGACAGGAAATCATTGCCTCAAGTTCTGAAGATAAGAGCATCAGAGTGTGGGATGCTATGAAAAGGACTGGTCTTCAGACATTCCGTAGGGTACAGGATAGATTCTGGATTCTGGCTTGTCATCCTGAGATGAATATTCTGGCAGCTGGCCATGACAGTGGCATGATAATATTCAAATTGGAGAGGGAACGCCCTGCTTTCTCTGAGTGGAGATTCTCTGCTTTACGTGAAAGATCGCCTCCTACGTGCCTTTGAGTCCTCAACTCAGAAAGATATTCTGTTGATACCAATTCGTAGACCTGGTTCTAACAGCTTAAACCAAGGTCCTCGAACTCTTTCTTATAGTCAACTGAGAATGCTGCATTGTTCTGTTCAGACATGGATGGAGGTTCCTATGAACTCTACATTATACCTAAAGACAGCTTTGGTAGAGGTGACATTGTGCGAGAGTGAAAAAAAGGTTCTGGGATATCTGCAGTTTTTGTCACTCGCAATAGGTTTGCTGTGCTTGAGAAGAGTACCCACCAAGTGCTAGTCAAGAATCTGAAAAATGAGATTGTCAAAAAGAGTGTTCTTCCAATTGCTACAGATGCCATTTTCTATGCAGGCACTGGGAACTTGCTCTGTAGGGCAGAGGGTAGAGTAGTGATTTTTTACCTCCAGCAGAGAATTGTTCTTGGGGACCTTCAAACGTCTTTCTTAGGTACGTTGTTTGGTCACATGACATGGAAAGTGTTGCTTTGCTGAGCAAGCATTCCATTGTCATAACTGATAAAAGACTTGTGCATCGTTGCACCACCGTTCATGAGACGATTCGTGTCAAGAGTGGAGCTTGGGATGATAATGCTGTATTTATATACACAACACTAACACACATCAAGTATTGTCTGCCAAATGGGGACAGTGGAATCATCAATCCTGTTCTTCAGCATGAGTTAGCTGCTTACTTCACTCACTGCAACCTGCAGCTTCCTCACTTGAGACTCGCCCTAATGAATGCGATGACTGTTTGCTACGAGGCTGTTAATCTGAGTACTGCTGAAAACTTTGCCAGGTGACTCTTGGAAACCAATCCAACTGCTGAGAACCAAAGCAAACAAGCATGATCTGTTCTTCAAGCTGCAGAGAGGAACATGAAAGGTGTTTCTCAACTAAATTATGACTTTAGAAATCCTTTTGTGGTGTGTGGAGCCACTTATGTTCCCATCTATCGTGGATAGAAAGACGTCACCTGTCCTTACTGTGGTACTCATTTCGTTCCGGATCAGCACGGTCAAGTATGTAATATCTGTGATCTTGCTACAATTGGTGCCGATGCATCATTCATTCTCTGCTTTCCTTCACAAATCCGATGATTTCAATCCTCGCCTCGTTTCGTACATGGCAACTGATTGCTTCCTTACATAGAACACAAGGTTAGAATATTTCTAAAATCTGTCTGAATCTTGTTTCTGTCACAACTACTTTCAAACATCTCTCTCTTACTTCAAAGTATTTTACCTAAAATTCCTCTAATTGCAATGTGTTGAATCATTGAAAGCCATTCTACTCATTAATTTTTTGTTAGGCGTTTTCATATGTATGCTTCTGTTGGAATAAATTCTACACTATTTGTTGGTTATTGTATCTTAGAATCCTGTGCTACTATTTATATATATGGGTTACTTACATTTTACCCCTTCTTGAGGTTCTTCAAAACTACTATTTCATACTTTTGTTTTGTATATATTACAAACATATTATTATCATTTATATATATTCATAGCTAATTAATTACTATTACTAATTTTAGTAAAAATATTCATTAGAAAATAACGATTTGGAAGCGAAAAGCTTAACTTTTTTTTTTAAATATGACTTTGTGTGCCTAACTCTTATTTACTATTATATATTAAGGTGATAGATAATACCCTCGTTAAAGTTTTTTTATTAGTCTAATTTCTATTATTAAGGAAGATTTTAAATTATTTACCACATAATTATTATTTTTTAATAATTTTTAAGAAATTAACTAAAAATAACCATGAACTATTTTACATCTTTTATTTGTAATCATGAATCTTTATTTATCTTTTTTTAACAATGAATTATTGTTTATTTCTTTTAAAAATAGTCATGAATTATTTTTTACCTTTCAAATATAGTCATCTAATAGCTAAAGCTATTTTTTAGAGGTAAAAAATAGTTTACGACTATTTGCAGAAGAAAAAAAATAGTTCATGGTTAAAAAAAGATAAAATAAAGTTCATTGGTTATAAATGGAAAAGTTAAAATAGTTTATGGTTATTTTTACATAATTTCTCTAATTTTTTTGTTACTATTCGTAATAGGGATTAATTAGATATGAAAATATAAATGATGAAAATGTGTCATAATTCATACAAAATAAAAGAATGACATTATAAGTTGGATACACCTTAATAAATGTAAATAACTATATATGTTTATTTATTTGTGTCTAATGTGTCCCAGTGTCACACACCTATACGGATAAAATATATCATAGATATTATATATGCTGCCTCTTCAAATCCCATATAGTTTAGGAAAGTCACTTGAAATTAAAAAAGGAAATTTAGTTGGGAAAACAATGTTGAATCCTAAATGGTTTAGATTTCAAAAAATCATAAGCATTACAGTTATAAATACCCCTCTTTCTTTCTCTCTCTCTCGTCCTCCAAAAAACTTGATTGAATTGTTGCTTTATCTCCCTAATTTCCGGCACTGTTTTTGAACAGTATTCCAATGGCTTCCATTAAGGATCCAAGTTGGGTATCCATAGCTTCATCTGATTTCTTCGTCGAAATCCTCTCCAGATTGCCTGTTAAAACACTCGGAAGTTTCTCTACCGTTTGCAAATCATGGCATTCTTTTATCAAAACCAAAACATTCATCCAAACACATCTAAAAAATTACTGTCAAAAAAATTCTTCTTCAGTCGAATTACCTTCAATTCCCTATCTTTCATGTTCATCGAACACAATTATTTTAGATGAAATTTCCAAAAATCTTATGGCTTATTGTACACCTCAAGATCTATCTGTTGTTGGAAATTCTTGTAATGGAATAGTCTGCTTCACAGATAATAGGACATACTATGGTACTAGGGTTTTTCTTTCCAATCCTATCCTTAAGAAAACAAAATGCATATCCCATTTTTGGAAAACTTATTTCAGGCCATATTTGAATATTTACTCTAAACTAGGATTTGGATGTCTAGAATACAATGATTTTAAGGTTGTCAGGATTTATTATTTTAAGGATATAAATTCCAGCGAGATTTTAGTTGTAAAACCCCAGGTTGAGGTTTATAGTTCGAAGGCAGACAATTGGAGAAAACTTGACAAGGCAAACATAAATTGTATAGCTTATAAAACATCGGTTTCTTGCAATGGAGCTATTTATTGGTTGGGTCGAAGAAGGGAGGAATGGAGTTGTGATATTATTTCATCTTTTGATTTGGCTAATGAGTCTTTCGATGAGATTACACTTCCTCCTATTGAAAGTAAGGTTTCCAGGAACGCGATTTTGTTGGTTTACAATGGTTTGTTAGCGTTTTGGAATGTTTCTTCCGTGAATAATAACAATCAAACTGGAGGAGATCGAACATGATCATTGGGTCACTGGGTCAAATCGAAAACGAATATTGCTATGATTTATGGGTGATAATGGATTAGAAAGTGAGTAATTCTTGGAGGAAATTAGGAGTTTTTGAAACTAAGAAGAATGTAAGAGAGGTAAGGGGATTTACAAATGGTGGAAAGCTTATAATGGAAATATGGGAAAGTGATTATTTGGCATCTTGGGATCCCATTAATGTTGAAATACAATTTCTCAAGTGGAATGAGATAGACACAATTTTTTTCTGAAGCCTTGTTTCTTTTTGAAGAATTTGTATTTTTTGTTTCTTTTTGATTATTTTTCTTATTCTTGAGGAGTTTGTATTCATGATTTTCTAAGTTACAATTGAAAAAGATTCGTGGGATAAAATTTTAATTTGTAGAATTTGTATTCTTTTGTGAGTTATGCTTGTACCTTTTACTTCATTTAATTTGAGGGGATAAATTAAATAAAAAAATGTCCCCGAGGAATTTCTAAACTACCAAATAATATTTTTATTTTTGCTAAACTACAAGGAAATCCTTCAAGGTTGATCAAAGATTATCTTTTAATTTTTGCTATGATCAGTCAATTAAGGATTGACATTTGATTAATAGATTGTTACAATATTAGTTTAAAAAATCCTTAACTACCCTTTTTTGTGTAATTAGAACTTTGTCAAATAGAAGTTCATTATTAAAAGAAAAAAAAAACCCTCTTATTGTTCTTACTACATCAATCTAGTTATACCTACGTGAACAATCTAGACAAGAAAAGTGTTCTTTTGATGCACATTTAAAGATGTCTTCAGCCGAACAACCTAATTTCTAAACTGAAGAATTATCTTAAGGACCTACTTGACTCTCCTAAAAGAAAGAAAAAAAAACTTAGAAATACTATGATTTAGTGAACTAGGATAATGATAAGGATTAAATATGAATGACTTCATGAGATAAATGGAAGTTTATCAATATTATCATGCTATTTCTTTTTCTCTAAAACAATTTCCTTTCCTTCCACCATCCCCCCTTCCCCCCTCCCTTTGTATCCTCTTTTAATAGAGAATAATACATCAAGACATTTTACCTAGCAAAAATAAAAAAATAAAAATAGTACTTCAACACATTTTCTATTATTTATTAGGTTAATTGCAAAATATTGCCCCCAAAATAGGGGTTATATATATACATATACATATGTATACCACAAATCACTCCCTCTTTGAATCCTCTTTAAATAAATAATACATCAAGACATTTTTAATTATTTATCTACCCTACACAATATATATCCACCTAAAATTACCCCCTCTTTGAATCTTGTTTAAATAGAGAATACATGAAGATATTTTTAATTATTAATTTACCCTATATATATATATATAGAGAGGGAGAGAGAGAGAGAGAGGGAGAGAGACAGAGTGTGTGTGTGTGTGTGGAAGGCAAAATAAATAAGGGTTAATGGCAAAATATTACCCTTAAATGGGGATAATATCACTTTACCACCCGAACTTTGAAAATAGGAGATTTACCCATTTGATCGTCAGTTAACTGTTAGATAAATTAACTTTTTGATAAAACCCTTATGAGTTTACCTATTTCCCTTTATTAATTTTTTTGGGACAGAAAAAACCTCAACAATCTCATCATTCCTAGCAATTGTCAAAACGGGCCTAGTGCTGTGGGTTGGCCCGGTCCGTAAAATGAACGGATATGGATTTTAAAAATTAGGCCCATAAAAAATCAGCCTGGACCGAACTGGCCCGTTATGAGTGCTACCTTTTGTGGTCTGGTCCGGTCTGGTTCTCGGGCTAGCCCATTTTCTTTTCATTTTTAAAGACATTATTGGGTGTTACTAATGCGTAATTATTTTGTTTCATATTTAGATATTAGTGTAATTTTATGATTAGTTGAATATTTTTAAAGAAAATTAATTTTTAATATTTTTTAAGGTTAAAAATAATTTTTAGCAAAAAATAGTGTGTTATTTATGTGTACTTGTTTCTTATTTGGAAGTTAGTATAATTTTTATGGTTAGTTGAATATTTTTAAATAAAATTAATTTTTTATTTTTAAGTTTAAAAATAATTTTATTAAAAAAAAAACCGGCGGGCTGGCCCCTGTATCCGCGAGCTAATCGCGGACAAATTTGGTTAATATGAATTTCGGCCCGTCAAAATCAGTCTGGACCAGACTGAACTGTTTGGGTGCGGGCTAAATGCGATTCGGTTCGAGTCTGTTCGACCCGTGTAACAGTCGTAATCATGTCATACAAAAGAGAAGTAAATAGAAACAGGGAACAACCCTTTTCAAGATTCACAACAATCGCAGTCTGAGATTTTTTTCTTTAATAGACACTGAAGAAGAGAAAATAGAAAAGAAAAATGTAGATTCATATGACTTTCTATGACTAATGTGAGGATAATTTCAATGGAGGCTTGAGGATTTAACTTTAAGGAGAGAGAGAGAGAGAGAGAGAGAGAGAGAGAGAGAGAGAGAGAGAGAGAGAGAGAGAGTGATAATCGCCGTCTTGGAAGATTGGATGACCTGTTGCAGGAGAAAGGAAAGGAGAACCAGAAAGCCGTTTTTATCTTATTTTAAGTTATAAGCTATTTTTGAGATATTTTCAATTGTTTATTAGATCTCCTTTTAGCTTAAACTAAGTTGGGAAAAAAGTTTGTTTTTGAAAAGCTATCCTAGGGATGGTTTTTGAAAATGTTTCTATTTATAACATTATATTCGGGAGGGGAAAGTCCCTGAAAATGACCTTATACTATTTATTTAAGTTGCATTATATCCTTACACTCACTTTTTATTGACTAAAAGTGGCCCACTACCACAAAATGCGGCAAAGCCACTAGCCGGCTACATGAGATGATTTAGAGGGGAAAAAACGTTCACTACGGACTTTCAATTCCCCAAAACAACTATATACTATTACTTAAGTTGCATTCTACCTCTTAACTTTTTTTTACCCATGAATTAAAATTGTGTTCGAAAAGTGCCTTTTCAAATTTTTCCATGTTGCCAGCATGTGAGCTCTTTAGGGTACAATGCCGTATTTTATGGTAGTGAGTCACTTTATGGCAAACTATTTTAATTTAAGGGTCAAACAAAACTAATCAGGGGTAAAATGCAAATCTAGTTAAAATATAGAGACATTTTTGAAAAAAATTCAATATTTTAGAAGTAGAAATTTGAAAAACATAACGTAAAAGAACACCATGAACTAATATATACAAATCAAAAAGAGAAATTAGCTATAATTGCTGTAAAACATTTTATACTTTTCTATTCTTGCTCTAAATATTTTATTTTAGTTCTTAAACATTTTCCGATTTTTTTATTATTATAATTATGGTGAAGGGCAGTTGAATCCAATGAAAGTGAGAATGCTCCACCCACGTGCATAGTAAAAATGGTTAAATTGATGTTTTATTACAGGTTTTTATCCACTCAAACATTTTTCGAGTTGCATATTGTTATGATTATAGTAAAAGATGGTAGAGTCTGGTGATGTTGAGCGCGCCCAACTTGCGTGCACATTAAAAAAACGTAAAAAATTGAGATCTTTTAGAGTGCAGATGAGTGGGGCATGCTCACCACCACCGAATCCCCTCGTCATTCACCATAACTATAAAAATATGCAAATCGAAAAATGTTAAGGGTATAAAAAGATAAAATTAAATATTTTAGATATAAAGAGAAAAATGTAAAATATTTCAAGATATTTATAGTTAATTTTTCAATCACTTAACATAAAATAAACAAAACGCCATGTATTAGTATACACAAATCATTGACCTAGTTTATAAATGGAAAGACGAAAAAATATAAGTGACATTCAATTTTTTAAACAGTGGTGACATTCATAAACTCTTGCCTCTTTTTTTTTTCTTTTTTTGTCAACTCTTTCCTCTGTTTTATTTTGGGTAAGAAAAGATGGATAATGCATAAATACGACTCTGGGAATTCTACACCAATCACAAGCAAATTATACCAGGTCCAGAATTGATTGAACCTAAGTCTTCCAGTTTGTGTAGTTTAGGTTTTGAAGTCATAGTTTTCCCAATGTTCTTGCTATCAAATTGGGAAAGAGTTCTACCACTCAATATTGGGTTTATGAGGGTTAGTTCCTCATAAGTTTTCTATTGGAGTGCTAGAGCTACAAAACCTTCAATAGAAGTTGTTCTTCAAAGGAGGTGACTTGGGAAGATGTTGAATTAAGTTTGCAAAAAATTAAAGATTCATATCAAATTGGTTTCAGAGCAACCTCCAAATGAAAGTCAATTTATTATTTATGTTGTTTAAGTTCGCTGAAAATTTATGAAAAAAAAGAAAGTACTTGATGAACAAACAAATTTCTATGAAGATCATGCAACAGTAGCATAGAAAAATCAAATCCGATTAAAAAATTGAATGATTATGTGCGATTTTGTTTGAAATTTTGTAATGGATCTATTATCCTTTAATTAAGGGTTCAATCAAAATAAGATTTACTCAAAATTAAGTTCATTTGATTTTGTTTAGCTTAGTTGTTTTTTAATTGCTTTGAATTTGACTTCTAATTGTTTTCTTGTGTGTTTCTACTCTTTCTTGATGATCAATTATGTTTGTTGGCTCTTTCCGGTAGATAAATTTTTTGAAACTCTTTATACCTTAACTGTTCGGAACTTTGCTTCTTTAAAATCTTGTATCCAACTAAGTGCATCGGTTATTGCTCTTGGTTGAGTTGGTTAAGAGGTTTGAAAAATCTATAGAGGCGTGAGAGCGAGTGTTTAGAAAAAGGCAAGAGGATGAACCTGTTGTGATAAAAGCCAACAAGAGGGTTAAATATGAGGGAATTGAGTAAACATCTAAGAGAATAAATACTTAGGGAGTGATTGTGAGGTCCTTTTGTTTTGTTTTCTTTGTTTAATTTATAGATTTACAATGTCAATGGATGGTCATTTACCTACTCAATCTCATTAAGAAGGCACTAGTGATCCTATAAGGATGAACTTTAATGAAACCTTGCGATCTACACAACAAGCTATTGAGGGTTTGACAAGACAATTCCAAGGTGTTGTTAGAGATGTTGAAGAGTTAATGAAGGGCAAGAGAAGTGCCACAATAGAGAAAATAGTTGGGGACAATCTTGGAGGATTTCATTCACCTCATGATCAGAGGACTTATGACAACGTACCTCCTTATGAGTACCATGACATGTCGGTTCACAATTCTTATCCATTTCATGAAGGTGGATGATAAGGAAGACAACCTATTAGAGGTGGAAGAAGAGGGAGTCTAGGAGGAAAAGGATATAATATACCACAAAAAGAGGTTCCAAGACATTGAAGCATGCCATTAAGATAACTTGTTTAAAGATTGTAGAGAGAATTCTAATATGGGCCAAGCATACTATGGTGGCTATATGGTGGACAATAAGAGGATAAAGCTCTAAACAAGATCAAGTGGAAGGTGCCTAGCCTCAAGGATGAAAGTGATCCAAATGTGTTCCTTAATTGGAAACGTCAAGTGAAGAATCTATTCATAGTGAGAAATTATAGTGCATTGTCAAAGTTAAGATAGTGATTGTCGAATTTTTGAGTTATGCACTTCATTGGTGGAAAAGTATTATTACTCAAAGGATGAGAAATGGAAGACAACAAGTTGAAACTTAGGGAAAATTGAAGACTCTCATGAAGGAAAGATATGTGCCAGAACATTATTATTGGGAGTTTCACTACAAGTTGATGACTCTTAGGCAAGGTAGCAAAAGCATTGAGGAGTATCGAAAAGGATAGAGTTATACACTTTGAGACTGAGCTTGGAGAAAGACAAAGATGCTTCTATTATTAGATTTCTAAGTGGTCTCAATAGGGACAATGCTAATCAACTAGAATTGTACCCTTACGCCACTTATAAAGACATGTCTCAATTAGCAACCAAGATTGAAAATCAAAGAAAGAGTATTGGTTTCTCCAAAACTAATCTTCCTTCTTCAGGAAGTGTGGTGTTGAAGCCTCAAGCATCTACCTATAAGAGTTGGTAAAAGAATGATGAAACACCTAATAAAGAAAATCCTAAGGCTAAGGTGGAAGAGAAAGATAGATTGATTATCAATCCAATGAGGTGCTTCAAGTGAATAGTGTGGGACATATAGCCACGAATTGTCCTACCAGGAGTACTTTGGTCTTTTTTGAAGATTTGAAACGAACGATTTACTTCTCAACAGAAGTCTAGCAAACGAATTGTCCTACCAGGGGTCACCTCAGAAACGAGCAATTTACTTCTCAACACAAGTCTAAGCTTGATGCCTGTGGTGTGAGCCTTTTTGAATTCTTGAATTCTTTAGTTCTTATATAATTGATCTTTTGGGTGAATTTCAGGTTAGTGCTACCTTCAATATTTTTTACTTTTCTTTGTTTAATGTAGGTGAATATTCGAGGACGAATCTTTTCAAAGGATGGGCGGATGATATGAACCGGGATGACCAAGAATCTAAGGAATTTATTCATGGTCTAATCACTAGAGGAAGGACAAGAAGATCAAGGCATAGGATGATACCTTGGCTAAACGAATGATTGCTTTCATTAAAGAAACCATAAAAAATTGATTAAAGAGCTAGAATGAAGGCTTGAAAGATGAAGGAAATCATCCCAAGTTGCTTATGGAACAATGCCTAATCTTAGAGCAAACAAAGGAGCAAATTGGGAGAAGAATAACCCTGATGCTACCGTCCCTAGTAGGCTTCTTCCTACAAATGACTGTTGAAGACCTACTGTGTACGATAGGGTATACCCTTATCATCGCCGGAAGGTGCTAGGATTATTTCTAATGCATTATTTTAGACTGTTTTCAAGGTTTAAACTTAATTTTCAGTTATTAATTAATGGTCTAATTTTTCTTTTAAAGTCTTAAGTCATAGTCAATGAGGCTTTAGACCTAACACTATAAATACTCATTTATAGGCTTTATTGTAAAAAAATTTGGTGAGGGCAGGGCTTCTTGTCTAAGTTAATATAATCAATTGACAAGTACCATCAACTTTCGGGGAAGGGATTCGGACTTAAACCGAAAATATATAAATGCATTTGAGACAGAGGATATCTTAATATTATTCTAAATGCATTTCAGCCTTCAAGACTTTAAATTATTCTAAAGCACACTATATATTAGATAGATATCTTAATATTAGTGAATGTTAAAAAATTTTGGACTACAGTTATAATACAATTCTTCAAAAACATAAAAGAAAATGTTTTGAATTTCATAACTGTATAAAAGGATATGATATTTTTGCATGTTGTTCTTACCTTCTCTTTCTCTATATGTTCCAAGCGGGATGTTGATAAAAAAGAAAGGAAGGAAAATAGTTGCTACCCTTTTTCATTGTTACTATAAAGGCTAAACAACTAACTTTCTACAATATTGTTTTTCGTTGGAACAGGCATGGAGCAATGGTAGAATAAATCCTTGCATATACAGGATGATGCTAGGAGGGAAAGAAGATAGATACTCAATTCTGGCATTTTCTCCTTCCACAGTGGAACCATACAAATACCACCCAAGTCAGCAGACCACCCACAGTACTCTTTAAAGTTCAAACCATTTGGCCATTTTGCGTTTGTTCATTTTCACGTCGAAAATATAACTTTGACTGGTTAGTAGATCATCAAAAAGTTCTTTCTTCGTCAACAACTCTATTCTTTGTAATTTTACTTCATCAAATAGATTGTCGTTCGTACATATTTACTATAATATACTTCTGAAGTATTATAAAGTTCGTTTTCTTCCCAAAAAATACATGATTGTAGTTCGTTGAAAGAAAAAAAAAATTATAGTTCTTATTGCACCAAGATCTCTATTTAAACTTTGGAGAACAATCTAAAAAGAAACGTGATCTTTAAATATACACTTAAAAGATATCCTAAGCCGAAAAACGTAATTTCTTAAGGAGGGATCTGCATAAGGACTCTTTGACTCTCTTAAAAATGAAAAAAAAACTCGGAAATACTATAATTAAAGAAAGCTGTACATGAAAAAAAAAAAAAAAACTAGAATTGAAAATTAGGACCTCAACTCTCAATTTCTCTCGATATTTTTCATCTTCTACTCTACACCAACAGAAATGGCCAACAACAGCTAGAAATGGGTTTAAGGGTGATCCTACTTCAAATAATGACTGCAAAGATATAGGAAGATAGTTCGACCGAGCTATCAAACTCTAACTCGTTGACCAATCAACTCTCGAATTAGTTGAGCAACTCCCAGAGTCGCTTGCATATTCACTTAGCCAACTAGCCCATGATTCATCTCAGCAAGTAAGCACTTATTTAGTTCTCTCAACATTTAGGCTTCGTTTCATAACATTGGAACAATGAAATCGAAATTAAGTTATAAATTATGAATCTGAAAAACTGAGTCTAAAATTAAAGTTTGAATATGATTGATGAATTAACTGATAATTAGTAATTATATGCAAAAAGTGTAATAATTTGACAAACAATACATATAGTTAGACTTTAGACTTCAAAGTTAAGAAGAAATTTTAAAATTTATAACTATAATTAAACACATCTTGAACAATTAAGTGATTTGCAAAAATTGTTATTGAATGCACTTAAATATTAGGCACTTAATAATATATGTTATCAAATGTACTTAATTCAATAAGTTCTTAACTAATTAAATTTAAGAGGTAGATTAATTTATCAAACGAACGCTTAGCTTTCTCATAATACCTGGATTAGTTGGGCCCTGTATTGACTTTTTACTCTTTTTTTCAAGGCAATTTTTAAAGTTATTGATTCGCCAATGATTTTCTAAATTGCTGTCTCTAATGAAAGAAGTAGAATTAAGTTGCTCCTGTCACTTTGGGTGAAGGATGGCGCCGTCGTATTTGCTTTGAAGAAGGTTATTATGTATTTATTTTTTACTTCCTAGTATTAGTATTAGTGTACCTTTACCTACCTAAGGTTTCTAATGCGTGGGGTTTTTAGTTATTTTGCGGAATTTTTTAGTTTAATTCCTTTTCAGATTATCTCAATTCTTACTTTCTCATCTTTCAATATTTTGAAAATGGAGTTGTAGAATTGCTTTAACTATAAAGGCTTTGAATATGTAAATATTCGTTCTGCCAATTCACTTTTAGAACAAAGGATATTCTTGGGATAAGTGTTACATCATTCTTGACTACTAATGCCCGTATTATGATTGTAAACGTTGTGCTGATGCCAACAATGATGTAATCTCTTGATAACTTATATTCATTCTCATGTAATTATAAACTAAAAGGCCCAAAACGTTTTCAAATTATGTCACATTATAATTTAACAAATTGTTATTAGAAAATATATATTGTAGTATTATAAAATACCATGCAATGTTAAATTTTTAAATAAGTTTCCGAATAACAAATGATTCTAAGCATCTTTGTCCTTAAGAATGTGCATATGTCCAATGAAATCTTTAAACTTGAGTAGAATCTATATTTGTGAATTTTAGAATAATATTACAATAAAAAATAATTTTATATAATCTTTAATTAAATAATAATTTTAATGACGTTAATAAATACATCTTAAAAATGGTAATAAAACCCAAGACCAAAGAGATTCAGCAAACTTAAGTTATTTAATTATTTTAACTCCACATGACAAAGTGCTAGTCAATTAAAAATAGATAATCAAATATACTGGGTAAAGAGAATACATGACATAAATTTGAAGTAAGCTTAGTTATTAAGTTATTACATCATTTGAATTCCAAAGGTAGTTTCAATTTTGTTTTGTAGCTTTTGGGGTGTTGATGGTTAGGTTGCGGTACTTCTCTCTTCTGTTTCTCAATAGTGGGAGGAAATGGGATTTCAAAATGTTTGGTTGGAAGCATTTGGAAGGAATTAGTAGTGGTTTTTGAGGCACTGTATTTTACCGCCATAGTGGTAAGCAGGTTCGGGTGCCTTGCCGAGAGATATTTGTGTTTAGGGGCTTCTTGTGGTTGGGGTTGGTTTGGCTGTGATACTAGGAGGTATTGGCTTTGGTTAGGTTTCTGTTTCTCAACGACGGGATTGGTTGGCTAGTGGCGAGAGCCTCCACCATTGCCCAATGTTTTTATTTGTTACGAAAATGTCCCTATAAAGGGTCGGGTGAAAGTCACGTGTTATTTTTCTGTCAAATATGAACGCCCAAAATTAATTGGAGGGTTAAATTATATGTTTAAATAGTTCTTAGTCCCGAACTTACCTGTTTTTTTTATATTTTATTTTATTTTAGTCGTAAACCGAAAAATAGGAAAGTATAGGGGACAGGCACACTTTCAACTTTGAAAGCTTTCAAACTTAAATTCCAAGAGTTATTTTTTTCGGATTATTCTATGACTCTCATATACGGAGTTACTAAAATAATTTACTTATTTTCATTAGTTTTTAATAATAGGATAAAAGTGGGGTTTATCTATCCATAAAAAGAGTTTAGACCTTTAATTTATGAAAACCTTCTAACTTGGGGGATTTTTTGTACCTAACATATATATATATATATACATATATTTTGGAACTTAACCCTAGATATTACATAGATATAGGTTGATATAGATAGATAGCTAAGCTATACAAGGACCATAGCGGCTTTCATTAACTATATAACCGCTTTTTTACAGAATTAGTCCCTTTTCTAAAAATCAATTCTTAAGTGGTCCACGTTTTTTTATCCCTAAATAGGCCATAACCTACAACCGTTGTGCGTTACATTAAATGATTGTGCATAATTGTTGTGCGTTATAGGTAATCAGTAGTTTAATCCGCACAATAATCCTGTTTACTGACGTGGCAAAATTTTTAACTGACGTGGTGAGAATGTGGCGGGGTGTGGTATTGAGGTGGGCAATAGTGTACAACAATAGCGTGTTATTGTCAGAGATAACACACAGTTATTGTGCATTATTTTCAATAGAACGCACAATGATAGTGCGATATCATGTTAAGAAGACCCTATACCTTAGCCGCCTACCCCATTTCGCTTTCTTTCTTTCTTCCCTCAATTTTTGCCGCTGCCACTATCTGTTTTCTTTCTTCCTTCAGTTTCTGCCAGTCTGCCAGCCCACTGCGCCTCCTCCTTCCTTTGTTTTCTTCCTCTTCTTCTGTTTCCTTGTATTTTGAAATTCACAGTAAGAATTTCAAAATATTTGGTTCCATTTCTGAAATTCAAGTTTGAATCGGCGACATTCCCTTGGTGTACGAAGTTTTTTAGAGTTTTGGAGTGGAGAATGGTAGACAAAGCTCAATGTTTGTGCGTTAATTTTAAATTTTTGATAAATTCTTATGTCTATAATTGTTTTAAATTTTTGGTGTACTATGTGTTCATTTTTATTATTGATTTGTTTGGGCTTGTTGTTTATTGAGGTTTGTGAATTTCATTTGGATTATTTTTATTAATTTATTTTTGTAAATATGCGTTTCGAGTTTATGTTTAAACTTGTTGTTATTGAGAAATTTGTGCATATTTGATCATTTTATGTATCTAATTCTGTTTTCTATTGCAAATGTGATTTGATGAAATGGATGAATTATTTTTATGAATTTATTTGAATAATTGATTAATTTTTTGTACTTCATTTTTCTAGTTAGGGTTTTTATGATTATGTTAGAGTTACAGAAATAAACCTTGATTATATAAAATGAAGGGTTCTAAAGTTAAAGAAACAATTTACAAAACCCTAAAAAATAATAACCCATAACTCAAAAACACTAGGGCCAATCAGATGTCGTGAACCCAATAGTCTTCTTCCCAACACGATGACCAAATCCAAGCTGCTGTGCCGGTGTCACGTCATCCATCTGCTCATCATCATTGTCATATGAATCGGACGAAGATGCATATACGGTGTAGATGCACCAATCGTGCCCGAACGAGGAGGTGCCGACATGAATAACTCCTTCATTTTATGTAATGAAATTATTTATTTAATATTTTCCGTAATTAAGGTTTCATTTCTTTAACTTTAGGATTTTCTTTTTCATATTTTAGGGTTTCATTTCTTTAACTTTAGGATTTTCTTTTTTCAATTTATTTATTACAAACTTTTAATATGTTTCCCGACAAGCCCATGTGGGCTCTTTAACTCAAAAAGAATCTTATCATTTTCATTTGTCCTCTTCCCAACATGCCCATGTGGGTGAATGTGACAATTCGGAATTAATAATTCAAAATTTTTATCCTCTTCCCGACAAGCTCATGTGGGTGAATGTGACAAGTCAGAATTAATAATTAAAATTTTTTTTGTCCTATTCCCGACAAGCCCATGTGGGTGAATATGACAAGTCCGAATTAATAATTCAAAAGTTTTTGTCCTATTCCCGACAAGCCAATGTGGGTGAAGTTGTCATAATATTACCCGTTTCCAACAAGACCCTAAAACCCCTATATATACATAAATCCTAAACCCAACTTCAGCCATCACAATTTCAAACCTTCAACTTTCCATCCTATTCTGTTTCTAAATTCCTTAACTCACAACCTCACAACTTCACATCTACATCCACTACAAACAATTAGACATGGACACAACTCACCCAGTTCTAGTTGTATTATTTTGGGACTCGAAGATTGCAAGAGATGCGTATGGTCCTTATTTCACTGGACTCTTGCAGAAAACCTAGACCTTCACTGAATGGTATCACATGCCAAAATTGTAAGAAAAATATTGAAACATCAAGATATAGATCCCAATGTGTGGAGCATTTGAATGACAATGAGGGTGCCTTCATTTTACGAGAAACATCATATGTTTTTTACTTTAATTTATACAGCATGAACAATGTTAACAAAATGCATTATCTTTGGACCAGTGCACCCAACTTAACAAAGGAAGGGATTCAGATACTCATTGAATTAATTCTGATACAACCACAGACTGTTTCAATTACACATGACACAAATACCATAAATATGATGAAACATGTCACTGCAATAACACAACTGTTGATGATGAAGATGATGAAAATGACCATTTCGACGAAGATTATATCGTATCTAGTGAATTAGAATAAGACGATAACAATGACGTCGAGGAAGAAGAGTTACAAACTCCCATAAACCCTGTCAATGGAAACAAACTGACTTAATGGGAAAGTAGCCAATGGTTCAGCAGCGCTAGGTATGATTACACAAAGTTTGGAGCATTCCTAGATATGGGCTCGGGTAAGCCGATAGATGACCTTATCGAATTTGGTATCCTAAGATTGCTCGATTGGAACGATTCCATGACTGACATTCAATTAGGAATGAGATTTGTTGATAAAGTGCAAGTAATAAGTGCGGTTCAGAAGTGGTCGATCCAGATGGGCCGAGAATACAGAGTTGTGTAAAGTGAAAGTGATCAATAGACAGCAAAATGTTACCATCACACTGACTCTAATTACTGTTCATAGTACATCCGAAATATAAAGAAAGCAATGCACGGTTATTGGGAAATAACCAGATTCGTCAAGGAACACACATGTCTTGTACATGTTCAATAAAACAAGCACCGAAATATGTCTTCAAAATTTATTTCAATGTCAATATCACACCTTGTTCCCAACGATCCAGAGATACCTGTCTCAAGTATTATTACAAACGGGTTGTATGTACAAGAGGGCATGATATGCTCGAAAATTTACAATAGAGAGGGTTTTCGACAACTGGGAGACAACTTTTAATATTTTACCAAAATATCTATAGGCTATGCAAGATTCAAACCCGAGTATTGTCTACGAGTTCTTGCATTATAGAATGAGCAGTCCCCCTAACTATGTTTTCAAATTTCTTTTCTAGAGTTTCTCACGTTGTATAGACAGATTTTAATATTGTCGGCCGATGTTTTCTGTGGATAACACACCTATGAGGACCATATAAGGGCATTCTTTCAATTGTAAGTACATGGGATGCCAATAATCATTTGTTCCCACTTGCTTTTGCAGTTGTTGATAAGGATCGTCCGAAAGTTAGAATTGGTTCCTCAAATATCTACGAGATCATATTATCAAAGAGTGGTACGTATGTTTATTTCCGATCGCCACAAAGGGATTTTATCACCTATTCAAAATTAAGCTTTAAGGCAACCTCCATTAGCAGTTCATAGACTTTGTTTACGCCACATTCGAGCAAATTTCAACGAGACCTTCAAGAACACCGAATTAAAAAGCTTAATGTGGCAAGCCAAAAAGGAATCGAAGCAGTGAAAATTCTACCGTGTTGTGCATGAGATCCAATAGAGAAATACTGATGCTTATATTTATTTGGTAATGATAGACCTTGACAAAGAGATACATGGTCAGATCTTCAATCCGGGTTGATGGTACCGGCAATAACGTCTATACATTACGAATGAATAATAAATCATGTAGTTGCAGTAAATGGCAAGCATATACATTGCCTTGGTCTGATGCTCTTGGACTTTGTAGAGAAAATGGTACGAGAGCAGATACTTATGTGCTGGATAGATATTCATGAGAAACGTACAGAAGAACATACCAATCGAATTTTCATTCGGTCGGACATGAGAAGTTTTCGAGGGATGTTCTTTATAATTCAACATTTCATCCTCCAAACATGAACAATGAAAAGGGTAGGAAACATGCGCAAGATTTCGGGGGGAAATGGATTATCGAAATCCAGATTCTCCCCTAAGATGTGCAGATGTCACAAGCCGGGACATAATAGAAAAAAATATAATAACCCCTGTTCAAGCAATGTATAAGTTTGTTTTTTTGAAAGTGTTGTAATATTTTAGGGTTTCTATTAATAAAATTTTTCTTTGAATTTCTTCTAACTACTTCATTGCTCTAAATTTTGATAGTAAAATTTACAACACCTTAAATTACTTCTTCATATTTTTTTTTAATAAAATGGTTATAAGCTAAACATATATTTTTTTAACGGTTACAAATGTCATCATGAAAAATACTCCAAAATAGGTTAAATAAAATAATACAGTATTTTCAAAATAATTATATAACTATAAGTTTTGGGGAAAAAAAAAGGAACAAAAAAATTTTGAGTTTCGAAAAAAAAAAATCTGATGTGGTTGATAACGCACAAACGTTATGCGTTGTTGTTGGTTTATAGCGCACAAACGTTATGCGTTATTGTTGGTATATAATGCATGTCTACTGTGCATTATCTGCCATATCGACGGATTAAGTCAAAACACAGTATTAAGTGATAACACAATCGTTGTGCATTATCCTAATTAATAACGCACTATCATTGTGCGTTATGGCCAGATTTCAAAAAAAAAAAATTTCTGGCCACTTTAGATGCCTTTTTAGATCAAAGGGCTAAGCCAAGAAAAAAACCTATATAACCCCATAACAATTGAGATCTGAAATTTTCCACGAGTTATTGTCAAAAAAAATTTGGTAGCCTAACAATTTTTCCATCTATATTTTTTGGCAGCTCGATTGGTCTGTATCACTTTGTGTATTATCTTCTATATTATTTTTTAATTTAATATATTTTATTAATAAAAATTATTAAATAAAAGGTAACTCTAAGAGAAAAATATATTATAAAAAAAACGATACATAGAGTGATACACAAAGTCATGCAGATGATCCGAGACCATTTTCCGATTCTATTTATAAGTTTAAGATTAGATTCATTTTGAAAATATCCTTCTAATTAAAATTAGATTAAGTACAAAAATATAAAAGATCACAAATCACATCCTAATTATTTAAATAACAAGAAACACAAAATAAAAAAAATTAAAATATAAGAAAACAAATTCTAAAATGTATAAAACATATAAATTCAGTATAATATAAAAGGAAATTATGACCAACATGCTTAATATAATCGGTATTCGTTTTTTCTGTCGATAAGACCCTCTTACCAAAACCTATCAATCTCAATATGAGACGACCTTAGAAATTATAAAACTCTGATAAATTCATTAACCATCGGTCAAGTAATCAAGTCGTTACCTATTGAAATCGAAACAAATCCGCAAGCTTGCATCCCTATTCTTTTTGCACCCAAAAAAAAAAAAAATTTTGCTAACATCTTATAAATATTACCTTTAATTTGAAGGAAAGCATACCTTAAGTTGTTCCAATTGGCTTGGTAGAGAATATGGAGTGTGATTTGAGATGGGATTTCACAACTCTGATAATTGGCGTTGTTTCCTTTTATTATCTCCTCCATGGCACCTTGGCTAGCTTTTGATTGAAAATATGTGGACTCTGTTTAGATCTTCCAAGTTCGGCAATCATCAATCCTTCATCCACAAGCATTATAATTTGCATAAAATGCTTATAAGACTAAAAAATAAGGAAATAGTTGAGTGATCTAAATTCAAAAGAAAATAGACTAAATTACTATTTAAAGGTCATTCATAGTTTTAATTAAAATTTCTAGAAAATTATTTGATCCAACTAAATAGGGATATACGTGAAAAAGTATCATTTAATACGATCTTTCTTGACTAAAGTGACATGTATTTTGCACGGAAGAAATATGTCGAGACGATTAGATGATGAAATCAAGGAAGTATGTAATGACATTATTTAGTTATCTTTCACGTTATATATCACATGAGATAAATGTGAATCATACTTCTTTGTTTTCCTATTATAAGATATTATTATTTTTTTGAGTTTCATAATATAATATAGTTTCTTCTTTTAAATTATTTTCTCAATGATCCTCTATCTATTTAAACTCCTCCCACCAACTCACTCGGTTCAAGACCTCCCAAGCTAAGTTTTAATACCATTGGTATTAGGATTAAATCTACTCTAATACCACTTGTTAAGGAATGGACAAAAGACGTAGACAAAAACATATGATGAAAAAAGATTTAAAAATCACACCAAGAATTTCACTTGGTTGGGTCTCTCATTAGACCTACATCTACGATATTAAAGAATAAACCTCTACTGTGTAAATTTTTCATAGAGAAAATTACAAATTATCGTACTGTGTGATTTTTACATAGACAAAATGAAAAATCTTCCTAAGACAACTCTCAACCCATTTATGAATTGAGCACTCACAACTAGCACAAAAGACCTGTAGCTAAGACAATCTATTTATATGTGTCTCCTCCCTTTCTAATTCTCAAACCTTTCAATGTGGGATTAGGAAATCATACTCTTAATGGAATATTGAGAAAGTCATGATCTAAAAGAACCTGAGAACAATATTCTAACAAATATTATATTTTTCTCAATTACCTTATCCTAACAAAATTTTCCTTTTCTTAATTTCCCAAATTACAACTGAGTAAGTCTTCAAGGTCTTCTTCTCTGTTCCTCCATCAGTTTTTCTTCTTTGAAGATTTCTTAAAGAATGCCCATACTATTCAACAATTCCTTCAATATGGCACGATCCTCCAAATACAAATGTAGATATTGTGCAAATTGCTGATATGGTAGTTCAAACTTCTTTTCTCTCATTTGGCCCGAACTTTGCAATTCCGACCCTTTTCTCCTCATCAGAATTAACTTTCGACTCTGATATCATTCTCCTTCCATGTTAAACAATAGGCTCTGACATCTCTATCCTCCCAGTCAAAACCCTTGACTCCGATAACTTCGTCTTCCCTGCAGGTCGAACCATAAGCTCTCATATTTCCGTCTTCCCTAATATAAACAATAGGCTCTGATACAATGACTTATTAGACTCCGAACAAGCTTTGATACCACTTACTGGATTCCAAATTTAGCTATGATACCCCTTGTATGAAAGTGACAACGGAAGAACCCACTAAATATAAGGACAAAAAAGATTAAAATATAACACCAAGAATTTAACGTGGTTCGAGTTTTCAACATAGACCTACATCCATGACCCAAAATGGTAAACCTCCACTAGCTAACTGTTGCACGAAGAAAATTATTGACCTCAAACTGTGTAATTTTTGCACGTACAAAATTACTAACCTTTCCAAGACTCTCAACCCATTGTATGAGTTGGGCAACCATAACTGCCACAAAATACCTAAATAAGATAACCTAATTGTAGATTTCTCTGCGCTTCTTAATTTCTAAACCTTCTAATGTGAGATTAAAAAATCCTACCCATAATGAAATATTGAGAAAATTATAATCTAAAGGAATTTAAGAAATAGAATCTTAACAAATTTTCTATGTTTCTCAATTTTATTATCTTAAAATGGAAACTATTTTTTCTACTTTCAAACATTTTATTCTTCTTTAACTACTTGGTAAAAGTAATTTTTCTTTTTCAAAATAGAGGTATTTGGGACATTTTAACTTAAAAGAACATTAGTTTCATAATTTCTTAATCCATGTGAAAAAATTAATGTATTTTATCTATTATATCCAATTATAAATATAAATATTTTAGAGTGTTTGAGTACGGTAAAAAATATGCTACCTCCAGTCAGATATATAAGTTCTTTAAGATAATTTGAAAATGGTAAAAATATACTCTCGGGTTAGAAATATAAGTTATTTTACAATTTATAATGAGTATTTTTGCATTTTTTTCATCTTTACCCGCGTGTTTATTCATTTATTCATCTCTTATTCTCTATCTCTCATTATTTATTTAGAGTGTAAAAGGTATTATAGTTCAAACCTTATTACAAAGACCCTTATTTCTTGCACAAATATGCAAAAGAGTTTATATTTCTGACTAAAGATAGTATTATCAAATAAAGTGAGTATATTTTTTCAGATATATATTTTTGCATACATCAAGAACGGTTGCAAAATGCAAATTGTAAATCTTTAGTGATGTGCGTGAGAGTTTTTTGGAGTTGGAAAATGAGAAATTAATCAATTAACCTCTTTGTTTTGATAGATATGGGAGTGCTCCAATATATAGAGCAGTTCCGTTCGGTAATCGATCAATAATTGTCACCATAGCTGATGAATTGAGAAAAGTTCTGACAAACAAAAGATTTTCATTGGGTTATCTAAAATCCATGATAGAATTATTAGGGAGTATGGAATTTCATGACTGAAAGCAATTCCAATAGATGTTACAGTTTTCAATTGCTGGACGAGAAGCACTATCATCGTTTGTATATTATATAAAGGATGTTGCAGAAAAATCATTTCAAGAATGGGCAAAAATGGATGAACCAATTGAGTTCTTGACTGAAATGAAAAATGCTTCCTTCAAAGCATTGATGAAGGTTTTTTTGAGTAATGAAATTGATCAACATTTGTTTGGCCTATTTAATCTTTCATGGATTCCTTTCCACACCCATTAATTTCCTGGATGTTCTTTCCACAAGGTACTCATAGTAACCCACCCTTCCCTACTTCTTTCCTTCATCTGTTTCATATATATATATATATATGTTGCTTGGACATATTTTTTCCTTTCAAGATATCTATTTGCTTTATTAGATTAAGGGAGTGCTAAGTGATACTTTTTCATATATACACCTATACTTGTTGGAAATAAAGAATTGCCTAGAAACTTTCATTTGAAGTATTAGTGATAGTAAAGGATAATTTAGTCCATTTTTCTTTTGAATTTAGATAATTTAATTATTTCCTTAATTCTTGTACTGTGTCTTAAACAACAAATAATAATAGAGAGAGTACTTTTTAAGATTTATTCACAAAAGTAATATAATAGAAAGGGAAAATAATTTACTTAGTTGTTAAAGCTTAAGCCAGCTTGACATGATATAATAATTCTCAAAGTTTATTTTTTGTCATTATAGTCCTAAGGAATTTATCATAATCTAATAAGATTCTTTTTTCCATTAAACACATGGCTTCCATAAAAATAAAAAAAAATCTACTCACAATTCGTAATATAAATGGTAAAATATGTACTATTAGCTATTATTCTCTTTAAAAGAAACACAAGTGAGATGTGATTTTGCGAGGGAGAGCAGCTTTTTTATTTTTCCAAATCAAGACTCAGGTGTGTTTTATTCGGAGAGAATTTTTATAATGTCTATTTTATCCTTCAGATTATCTCACGTGAGCAGATCATGTGCTTTTTTGGACGAAAGTTAAATTTTTTACCATAAAATAATTTTATTGAATTTTTGTAAATTATTTATGGACTATCACAATAGAAAATAAATTTTGCGAACCATACCATGTCAGGTCAATAAAATTTTTTAACAAAATTAGCTATTTTCCCAAAATAAAAATGTAATAGAAAATGAATTACAAAAGATTCAAAATTTTCATTTAAAGAGTTAAAGTTTTAATTGATGATGATTTATTTCTTTGCTCTTTTAATATGAAAATTCTATTATGGACTTGATGCATGTTTTTACTTATAGACAATGTGACTTGTATAAAGTCACATCATAGAATGACGTGACTTAATACAGACCTATGATACATGATGAGAATATAAAACTTATCTATAAAAGAATTTTCCCTTTTAACATTCTCAATTATGTGGTTTTGGATGTTAGGCACAGAAGAAATTAGTGAACATGTTTAAAGAGATTGTCTCTATGAGAAGGAGTGAACTGTATTGCAGCGATAGAATAATTAATACAAAGAAGGATTTATTGACATAGTTACCTTGCTGGTGGATTTCTTGTTTGCCGGACACGAAACTACAAGTCTTACTATAACATGGGCAATTATACTCCTAGAGGAAAATCCACATATCTTACAAAAGGCAAGGTAAGGTAGGGTCTCTTCTGGATTCTGTATCATTTTGTATAACATTTTTAATGTGACATATTTGATTAATATATGAAACATATCAAATATAAAATAAACAATAAGAAAAATAAGAATCGTCACCTGTAGTACTTTAAAAATAATGAACTATACTGATAGTGATATAATGTATTGATGAACGTAGATGTATGTTTGCCCCACACAACTTTATAAAAAATATTTATTAGTGATATGAATAGTTTGTTTGGTAACATTATATAATGGGCCTCTGCAAAATTTAAGCTATTATAAAAAAGTTTAATTCAACTGGACTTAATTCAAAATTTTTTCATCTTAACTAACCCTCCAAACTAAAAATTCTAAATTTTTTTACTTTTTTGGTGTCATGAAATTGAATTTTTTCAACTTATCTCCTAGTTTCCACCTCTACAATCATTCTCAATGACGAAGATATTCAATAAACTCTTATTTGATATATGATACATGCAATATAAATGTAATGAATATGTTGATTAGCTTTAGATGGTTTGACTTTAGTATTTTTATTAAAAACAAATTGCGGGCTTCGTAATGCATGCAAATATTTTTTTAAAACAAATGAAGAAATAATAGCGGAGGTTTCAAACCGCTGCAAGTATTTACTTTTTAAAGAGAAATTATTATTACGAAGGTTTAAAACTGCCGCAAAATAGGGATAAAAACCGCCACAACCATTAACGGCAGTGTGCGGGGCAGTTATTGGGAAACCACCGCCAACCATTTAACGACCCTTTGATCTTGAAAACCGTCGTAGAATCATTTAGCGGGGTTTGTAAACCGCTGCAAGACCAAAACATAACCCCCGTAATTTCGCCTTATTTGTTAGTGTCAATTGAATCAAAATATAAGAACTCTACGACTCAATAAATCAAATGAATTAGAAGGATCAATTGAATTCCATAAATTCATCAACCTAAGGCAATCAATTGTTCACATCTAAGGACATTAACCCTTAGTAAGCTATCTAAGCAAAGGTGAAGAACCCTAGAGACAAAGAGAATTATCTCTGAACAATTTCATCAAAATTTATCAATAGTTGTTTAAAAGAGGAGGTATAAGTAGGCGTTTATTAAGAAAACCTACTCCTCTTCATAAAAGATAATGATTATTAAAAATGTTTAACAAGCCTCCTAATAAAATTTAATTACAAATTTGAAAATAAAGAAACCAAGAATTAATAAAAAAAGAAGTAGAATTGACCAAAAATAAGTTGTAGACTTGACTCGGTTGGGTCTGGCCGAGAAGGTGGCTGGATCAAGCCATTTAAGCTTCAAAATAAGCGATTCTAACTTGGACCTACTAGGGACGGTAGGGTGGGAGACTAATATCGCCTGTAGGCTTTATTTTAGCCTTCCTGCTGCGATTTTAGATCTCCTCCATTAACGTCAAACTGGTTCTTGGTGTCTTTAGAAAAATTGCAGAGAACTCCCTAAGCTTTCCAATGAACCTTGAATCTCCTCAATTTGACTCCTATAGTGAAAGTTATTGCCATTTTACTAGAATGTATCATCTTTGCAGCCAAAGGTAGAATGTCCAGCTTAAGACTGGTTATAGGATATCCAAATAACATATCTATGCATGCGCTATACCATTCTGGTAACCTGAAGAAGTCTTATACAATCTTCATGAAGATTCCTTGTTTATTTGAACTCATCAAAAGCCTCGAAATGAGTTCTTCCAAAATTGGTCCAGAAATTCTAGTTTATCTTCATTTTGACCATTCTTCTAGCTTTAACTCTTGGACTTGAGTCTTCCAAGAATTCATGCATATCTATGGTCATACCATAATCCCACATTGCTTGTGCATTAAAACTACCTTCATAATACTCCTTATGTAAAGGAGAGGGTTAAGCCTTTTAAGGTGTGAGAAACGTGTAGGAGTTGGGCCGTTTGTCTAGCTATAGGCTAGTAGCCCAATTTGGAACATAGAAAGTAGTTTTGTTGGGTTGGTTTCTCCAAAATAGTGTAGTTTGTGTTTTGGTTTTTGTGGGTTAAATGTTTCTCTACACTATAATTCTCTAAAGTGAGTTAGTAGATTTATTTCTCCTTTTCCATGGACGTAGCTCAATTGACTTGACGACATAAATCTTGTGTCTTCTCTTTATTGCTTTCACATTATTTTTTCAAACTATCTCCTTTATTTATTTTATGTCCCACACAAACTTATTGACGACATAAGGAACTGTTTTCATGCCTAACTTACCAACAAAATATAAACGAAATAATCGGCAGCTTAAAATTGCTTAAAAAAATGTAGGATAGATCCTCATGAGAAATACCGACATAACATTCTGTTGTCACTTAACTTGCCGATGAATTTCATCAATGAAATTGTTGTCGGTAACTCCATTTATAAATGACAATTCATTACTACATTTCTGTCACTACTAATAGGCAAAATAAAATACCAATATAATTATGTCAATGTTTGTTGCTAATGAGATACCCTAAAAGGACAAATTCATCCCTTCCCTTATTTTCATCAAAATCTTAGTCCGCTCCCCCCCCTCCCCCCCACCCCAGCCTTTTCTCTTCCTCCGGCATCCTTCTACGCCCTCCGCAAGCTCCGGCTACTATATACCCTCTCTCCTCTTTTTTTGTATCCAAAAACTTCACCTCTCTCTCTCTCTCTCTCTCTCTCTCTCTCTCTCGCCACTGCTTCTTGGTTCATCTGCCACTGTCGCTCAGGAAATCTCCGTCGTTGTATCCCAAAAATAGAAGCAGATCTATACCAGGGTAGAGTCTAGTCTAGGTTTGAACCATATCTCTATTCCCCAAATTAAAAAAAAAAAAAAAAAAACTAGGGCACAATCATTAAATCACTTTGTTTATTTAATTAATTTGTTTCCCTCAATTTAGTAATGAAATAAATAGGGCCTAGTTAATTAAAGCATTTAACAAGAAAAAAGAGTTAATTAAAGTATTTTCTTAATGGTCATTTTATGTTTTTGCAGAGATTATTAAAAATCACTCCAGATTAATGATTTACTTTGGTGACAAAAGACCAATTATTCTAGGTTACTAAAATGATCATAAAGCCCTTATTATAAATAACAAAATTTCTCATTTTAAATATTTCCAAGTATGTCCATTTTGAATTGACCTCTAGAATACTCTATGATAACAGGTTTTTGTGCCCTATAGGAGTTAAAATGGAAATGATTCTCTATGTTTGTACCCATCATTAAGTTTATGAAGTTATGTACTATCACATTCCACAATAATATGTACTATCTTATGACTTCTAGTATGAAATTCAATTACTCTAACTTGCTTCCACTTATCTCAAAGAGATACCATTAGGCAATCGTTTATAGACATATCCCCAAGGCTTTGGATTGTAGGATATCTCGGACAATCATAAGAGAGTGATTATCATAAAAGCATTAATCACACAAGTTTCTCTTGAATACCTAAGTTCATCTACCTAACATACATAGTATATCGATCCCATTCATAGAGATATATTCCCATAGCATATCAAGGTAGTTAAGTCATTGCTTCGCAACACTGCTAGCTCATATGAATATCATAACGCACTTATCCACGTTGTAGCTGTGATAATCTTTGTTTCTCTATTTTATAATAACCTTTGTAAAAATTATATCACGGGGTTCAGTTCTATTTACTCGAAGAAAACTTGCACAGCTAGTCATGAGATAGACATTAACCTAAGGTAAGTCATCCATTAAGGAAAGAAATTTGCAATAACATTTTACCTATGATGGCATGCCCAACTGCATCTAAAGGGAAATAAGATTACTTATGTGTATCTTAAGTAACAAAAGTATACCTTATTATGAAGCGCGACTCATCCCATAGACTATCTAATATATGTCAACCTTAGGCAAGTAATTGCGCATCCAACTTCAGAAACTTGAACTAAGAAATAGTATTTAATTAATATACTCCAGTATTAGAAATCAGAGTGTTTCTGAGCATACATCCCAACAAACTCCCACTTGCAAAATAAGAATACTTTATTCCATAAGCCCTAAACCCCAAAGCATCAAAGTGCCGCTTGTACCCCTTCTCTAGTAAAGGCTTGGTAGAAGGATCAACTGTGGATTCCTCTCAGAGGAATCTGCTCAACCATGATCTTCTCTTTCTAGATAAAATCTACGATGGAAATGGTACTTCCTTACGAAGTGTTTGCCCTTCTTGTGGTTTTTGGATTCCTACCATTTGGTACTATCCCGTTGATTTCCTAATATAAGACTACAGGTCTATCCATATTATGCATGATTCCTAGTTCTGCTAGGAACTTCGGGAGCTATACCCCTTCTTTGGATGCTTCGGACGCTGCTATAAACTATGTTTCACAATAGAGTTAGAAATACAAGATTGCTTGCCACTTCTCTACAAAATACCCCCTCCTGGCAGAGTCATGACGTATCCACTAATGTAGTTTCATTCGTATCTATCAGGCTTTTGAGTACACTTCCAATTACTATTCTAACAGCACATGTGGTATTGGAATGACATGGAATAGAATCTCTCTCCTTGAATCATTTCCTACCAAGAATGGAACATAAATCCTCCAATTTCAGTGTATGGGAGGAAAGAATAGAATGGAATTATAATTTGTTTTCTTTGTTTGGAAAACTTATTATTTAATGTTAGAATGAATGAAATTATGTACAATATGACCTAAATCCCCTTTCAATATAAAATTTATTTTTCAAACTGCAACACATATTAAAGCTCCAAAAAATTCAAATATTTTATTGAAGTGTAAATATTAATATACACACACACAAACACACTCGTATATATAAGATTGAAAATAGTCATAAAATAACTCTTTTCTATTATTAAAATAAAAAAAAGTATGATACACACAAATTAAAAAGTTACGACATTATTATTTTAATCATTCAATTTTCTGATTGTCATCAATTTATTAAGCGTACCATATGTAATACATGGGAGGTATAATAGTCTATACACTTTCTATATGATTCCCACCCACCCTAGAAAGCTTTTCCTTAACTTTTCATGGGGAAAGGTTTTTCCAGCTTCATCCTTCAATAGTCATTCCTGAGGAATAGTCTTTCCTACTTTGAGCATACATACCAAACATCGGAATGGAAACAGAAGTAGGAAGACTCATTGTATTCATGTCCATTCCCATGTACCCAGCATGGTGAAAAACTTGAACCCTATATAGGATATGTATAATGTGTTTGTATGCTATATAAATAAGTATGGGCCTAAATACCTATAATTACCCTTGGGAAATCCATTTTGGCATAGCAAGGGCGGTTTTTGAGTAGGGATCGTTAGCCTGCTAGGCTCATGACTCACGCTCTCGAGCCTATTGGTCTGAGGTGCTCTTGAGCATGCGAGTCTAGGGTGTGACATTATATATATAGTATCAGAGCATGGTTATGCCAGTAGGACGTGTGGGAACTAAGTGCCACATTGGCGGGAGACATCTCTAGAGAATCCTGTGTGAAACTATGTGTTACATCGGTGCTAGTAACCACTAGAATCCCACATCCCTGATCTGGTCCTTGGTTAAGTGTGATGGGGTACCTATCGAAAACGTTAAGGCCTTAATTAAAGGGGGTGAATGTGAAACCCCAATCCCACATGAGATATGTATAATGTGTTTGTACCCTGTAGAAGCATCAAACGCAACCTTAGTTCTTAATCACTATTGTTTCCCCAGTAACTGAACAATTTATAGTATCCTCTGCATACCAAGATTTGACGAAGAAAACTTAATCGCTATAACCATATAAATGTGGAAACCTGTTTAAATTTCAGAATGTAAGACATGACATATTTGAATTGAAATCCTCGATATTAATTTAAATACATCATGCCTTACATTGTGAAAATTAAGTATGTTTCCATATTTCTATGCTTAATGGTCCCGGATGTAATTCTTATTGTTGTGCGAACAAATATCAAGTAATATATTCACATTTTTTCTCCAAAAAAAAAAATCATCTACATTAACAGAGTATCTTGGAGTTAAATGGCTACAAATGTAATTTCAAATAAAATTTTCCTAATTGCACAAATTTTTCCATGTTTTTCACTAAGTTAAACTATTAAATTGGTCCACATAATGATAAACATACGTAAAGTCTTTCCATAATCTAGGAAATTATAATTGTATTGTCATGTAAAGATATACATTTGACAGGTATGAAATTCTTGCATTTAATTACAACTTGCATCTCCAAATCCCTATATATAGCTGTCAACATTCCAAGTTCAAACCACAAAAGTTCTTAAAAAAAGGCGAGCAGCATACAAGAAACGGAAGAAGGGTCTCCTAAATCAGGTAAGTGAACTTACTACACTTTGTGGAATTAACGCTGGTACAATTATTTACAGCAAATTTGATTCTGAACCTGACCTATGGTCGAGCACTTTGGCTGCTCAACAAGTGATATCGCAATTCAAGCGTTCGCCGGAGATGATGAAAGAAAGGAAAATGTTGAACCAAGAAGCGTATTTGAGGGAAAGAATTACGAAACTAAAAGAACACTTAAATAAGCAATTGTCAGAAAATCATGAGAAGGACCTTGTGGAATTGATGTTTATGAGTTTGTTGATTGAAAAAGGAGAGCTAGATAAGTTATCACCTACCAATCTTGATGATCTTCAGGAAAAAATTGAGAAAAAGATGATGGGCATCAATTCAAGGCTTAATGGAGATGCAAAGAAAAAAGTTATTCTGGATGGAGATGAAGCACAGAGCAATCCTGCACCACCCTAGTACACTAGTTCAAGGACCAGACCAGCCCCATAAAGAATATGATATATTTTAAGTTGGAAAAGGATGTGTTTTCTTTAATCTATGAGCACATGTATGAAGAATAAAAAAAGAGTGAATTTTTATGTGAATTGCTTTTTAGTTTGGAATAAAGAAATTTTCTTATTATTGAATTTTGTGGAAGTTATAACGTGCCAATAGGTGCTCTGCTATAATAGACTGGTTTTTCGGTATTATAGTCGGCCATGCTGGTTTAATTATCGTTATATTATTAAATGTTGTCTTTGATACACCCCAATATTTGAAGCAAATTTTTAAAAATGAATTTTATATTAGGTTTGTATAATTTATGACTAAATAGTAATCAAGATTTGAAATTATAATTTTAAATTATTTTTCGGAAAGAATTTTTCTTAAATTATGTCAAAAAAGTTTTGGAAACAAATGATTTGTTTCATCGTTAAAATTTTGCTTTTACGATAAGGTTTTAAAAGTATATTGTTTCTGCCTCCAATGCATCAAATTTATAATATATGACGATGTACAAAATGAATCTATATATTCTCCCTATATTGATAATTTGTGCTAGTGTGGAGTCAATCTAACCAAGTCTACATATCTATGTCTTAAAGGGATATGTATTTATTATATCCACTTTATGTGATCTGTCACTTTAAGACAAGACACAAGAATTAAGAAAATGATTGCGTTGCCTAAATTCAAAATGATATTAACTAAAAGTTACCTTCTAACTTTTCATTGATAGTTCTAATGAAAGTTTCTAAACAATGTTTAATTCCAATAAGATAGAGTCTATCTGGAAAAATATCATATAATGCTATCTTGATTTTGACAGATATTTTGAAAAAAAAAAAGTATATATGTCCAACACGATAGATAATATAAAATGGAGGTAGTATGTAGCAACTAAATAACTGCATGCTTTGAGTTTTTTTAAGCTAGACGCAAGAAAATACAATATCTTTAACCAAACATTTTGGTTGTTAAAACTCCAATTTTTGTCACCAAGACCCTTTAATGAAAAGAATACTTGGTTGCTGTGCTGTTGCGAAGGCTCTTGGCGACCAAAAATTTTCATTTGGTCTCAAAAAGAGACCCAATAGTGACAAAATTTGTCACCATTAAGATGTTGCTTCGCAAGAAAATATTTGGCCAGCAACGCCTTGGTTAACAATGTGTTGTCAAAGCGAAGGAATATTAATGTTTATTGCTAAACTTATCTTTATGAAATGTGAGTTTTTAATTTTTTTAAAAAAAAATTATTCCAGAAGGCTGGGTCTGGTAGCCCGCGAACCATTTAAACCAAATGTGGGAAATAATTGTAGTCAGAAAATAATTTTACTACCATTAGGTAGCTTTAGTGCCACTAAAATAATAACTAGTCTTAGTGAGAAAAATGATTTTTCGACGCTACTGATGCCTTTGGCAAAGAATTCTTTTCCAAGGAAAAAATTTTATCAGCTTATGCTCCATTTTTTTTGTAATCCATTGTTCTAATGTTAAATGATTAATGTTCATTCTAAAACTATTGGTCCAAAGAAGAAATAAACAACAAAATTGAATTAATTAAAATTTTCCTTGGAGAAGAGTTGTGGTCATAGGTAAAGAATGATGCTACACAATGTTATAGATCTTTGCGCTTGTCAAACTTGGGAGCGACTCGTGGCGTCTTTGAGATTTATTCAAATTACAATTTTATTCTTCTATTTTATATAAATTACAATACATCCTTATCATTTGTATACTCATAGCTAATTAATTCCTACAACTAAGTTTAGTAAAAAAAAAAGTGTATTAGAAATTAATGATTGTGTAGTAAAACGTTTCAATTCGTCTTAAAATCGTATTTCGTGGGTTAAATTCGTGTCTAATGTAATTAAAATAATAATATCATCCATTACAAAAATTTGATTCACTGACAAATATTTTAGGAAGAATATTATAGTGTTAATATGTAGTAGTGATAAAAAAAGTAGACACATAAAATGATATAACTTTATGAAGATTTTAAATTTTTTTGCCACAAAATCTATATTTTTTGACCATTTGTTCGCTTTTGAAATCAGTAGTAGGGATAATTAATTAAGAATACATAAATTCATAACTTATAGAAACTAAAGGGATAAATTGTAATTTGGACAAATGTGAAGGGAGAAATGTAATTATGAATAATTACATGTATGTATTACCTCAAACATTTAGGAAAATTTAACACTCATGATCATCTAGTATATCGTCTAGTCCACCCTATAGTACACTTTCTTTAACTTTCCCTATAAGGTTGATTTTAGAGTTTAGGGCTTATCTTTTATTCTATAGGGTTTAATTAATAAAACTACTACAAAAAGTGTGTATTGAAGAGTGTACTAAAAGATGTACTAAATGATCGAGTCAAAAATTTGGTGGCTAATTTTTTTGGCACTAAGACTATACAAGCTTAAACTGCAAAGTTATTCCACCAAATTTAAATGTAGAAAGAAGAAGGTGATCCTTTCAGTGCATAAGTTGAAAATACAGAGTCATCTCAAGTCCAAATGATAAAATCGATGCCCCTTCTACACAAGTTTAAACTGCAAAGTTGCTTGAAGTCTTAATGTTGCAAATGAACGCACCTTGACCACGAGTCTAAACGAAAAACTTAATTCACCAAGTTTAAAGCTGGAAAGAAAAAGATGCTTCTTGACTGTACAGGCCTAAACTACAAACTTACTTCAAATCTAAATGAGAAAGAAGATGTTCCCTTATTGCACTAGCATAAACTGCAAGTTACTCCTGAGCTACATGAGTATAAATTATGTCAAGGTAACCTCCAAAACTGTTGTATGTGGCTAAACTGCTAAAACACTCTAACAAATCAAAGTTGGTAAAAATGGATACTTCTGGCCCATACGATTTAAGACTATGAATGGCTAAAAGATCTCTTTACTCAAACTTTCAACTTCGTTTGACTTGATTCCTAAAGATTTCTTAAGATACGTAGGAAGCTTAGTGAAAAAAAAATCTAATTTCAGTCACAATTTTTAAGCAAATTTGTTTGCTTTGCGCTTTGTTGCTGGTGCTCTTAATATTTAGCTTTTTTTCCAAAGTATCTTCTTCACCTATCCATTCTTCATCATGTGAAATAATGTCGGAAAGGTCTTGATGAGCTTGTGCCTCGATCGTTGTTTTTTCTTCTGAGAGAGGTGACCTATACTTCACAGCTTCTTTGAACCAAAAATTGATACATTCATCGATGATGACTTCTAAGTTGATGTAGTTGCCTCTCTTGATCAAGTGGTTCTATAGAAGATGAACAATGCCTCCATGAAGATGACTGAGTATAGGCAAGCCTCCAATGTCTTTCAAATGTACTAGATGATCCGATCGAGAATTTTTTGGCCAATTTTTTTGTCACGAAAACTGCATGAGCTTAAACTGCAAAGTTATTCCAAAAAATTTAAAGTTGGAAGGAAAAAGATAATCCAATCAAAAATTTGTTGGCCAATTTTGGTGTCAATAAAACTGCACAAGCTTAAACTGCAAAGTTATTCCACCAAATTTAAAGCTTGAAAGAAAAAAATGATCTTTTCAGTGCATGAGTTTAAAATGCAAAGTCATCTCAAGTCCAAATGATGAAATGATGCTTCTTCTATACGAGCCTAAACTGCAAAGTTGCTCCAAGTCCGAATGTTACAAATGAATGCACCTTTACTGCACGAGCCTAAACGACAAAGTCATTCCACCAAGTTTAAAGCTAGAAAGAAAAAGATGCTCCTTGACTTCACGAGCCTAAACTGCAAACTTACTTCAAATCTAAATTACGAAAAAGATGTTCCTTGACAACACTAACATAAACTGCAAGTTACTCCTGGCCCACATGAATACAAATTGTGTCAAGGCAACCACCAAAAGTGTAGCCTGTGGCTAAACTGCTAAAAGTTTTGACGAACTTATGATTGTGGAATAATGCCGAAAAGTTTTGACGAACTTATGATTCGATCGTTGTTCTTTCTTCTGAGAGAGGAGCCCAATACTTCCCAGCTTCCTTGAATGAGAAATTAATCCATGTGTCGTTGCTGGCTTCTAAGTTGATGTAGTTACCCCTTTAATCCTGTGGTCCTATAGAGGATGAACAACGTCACCATGAAGATAACTGAGATTGGCAAGCCTCCCATGTCTTTAAAATGGAGATCTTGATGGAAATCATTGAAAGCATATTTGTATAAGTACCCAAACCCTTGCAAGACGCTTTCAAGATGTCAGAGTTGTGGTCATAGGTAAAGAATGATGCTACACAATGTTATGGACTCGAGGCATCTTATGCACACTCTCAATGCTGTAATTTGGAACTTACTGGGCAACTCAATTCATTAACTCCGTTAAACCTCTTTGTTGACTGTTCTTTGATCGAGTGAACGAAGTTTGTCAAAGCAATTCGAAGAACGATGAGTTGAGTTGAGAAACATCCAAAAGTTGGTATATTCTTATGTACGTTTCTTGCGAATATATATCCGGCACATAAGTATCCGCTCTCGTACCATTTTCTCTACAATAAGTAATAATGCATAGCAGTTATGCGTTATCAGTGACGATAACGTGCAACCATTGTGTGTTATCATCCATCTCAACCCCCATCATTACCACGTCCTCGCCACGTCAATAAACTAGCTTAGAGTCCGAATTAAGTTCGTTATTAGGTATAACGCACAATGAGTGTACATTATCTAATTTTAAAACGCACAATCGCTGTGCTTTATGGTCCCTTTGGGGATAAAAAAAAAGTTATCTACTTTAGTAGCTATATTCTAAAAAAGGACTAGTACTAAAAAAAAAAAAACGGGCAATTTCTCATTAACTAAAAGTGCTTGTGTCCTGTTTCTGTGCAAAATGATGGCTTAAGAAGAAGATGAACTGCTTATTTCAAAACTTTCTCAAGTTGGAAATGGTGTTTTAGGTTAAGCAGAAATTAAAGTATCGAAATAGTAGAGAAGTCAATTTTAATTATCAAGCTACGTCCAAGTAATTCCTCAAATTTTTTTTAAAAAAAAAGATCGTTGTTCAAGTAAACTTGCTATAATAGGCGAAGCCATACATGAATGACTAGATGGGCCAAAATTCATATAAAAATTTTATTGAGAATATTGTACGAGGTTTCTTGGGATTTTCTCCATTGTACACCATTTTGTATTAGGAAATTAATATAGTTGCCTATCTTAGAATTGCCGTCATCAACTTGGAATATGCCAAGATGATTCTAATTAGATTTTAATTAGATTAGGAAGTTTCCTACTTTAGTTAGGCCAAAAAGTGTATTCATCATTGTGAATTTTTTTTAGTATAAAGTTGTTTTTCTTTTTTCATGGCATAAGAATCTATTTTTTCTCACAATAAATTAAGACAAAGAGAAAGAAAAAACCAGTGTTATTTACGATATGCAGCAAGAGAGTCCAGTATGGAAAAGTACGGTGAAGAAGTATGCATATTATGTAGTATCCTCAGATGGATCAGGACAGATTATCACTCAGGTCCAATTGAAAGAAGGAGTTCCAGGGCAATTACACAAGTATATTGAATGGGCAAAAGTTGTGAGATTCGCCGTCCATTCAAAGAAAAAATTAGGATTCATCGATGAAACATTTTCATTACCTGAGAATGATCCAGATATAGCATAGGAATGGTGGGCAATTAACAAATTAGGTAACTGTTGGATTCCCAACACAATTGAACTAATCCTATGATCGTCTATGAATTATTTTGAGCACCAAGTTGCGGGCAGATCTCAAACAATATTTTTTTGTGGGTAGTGGTCAATAGAAATCTGAAATGAAGGCCATGTTGGCAAACCATAAACAAGGGGGAGATTTTATAAATGCATATTACAATCGTTTGCATAAAATATGGGATAAGTTACAGAATTTCATGCAATTGCTGGTGTGGGATGCTACTGCTCGCATTATCAAAGAACGGGTCGAGCAGCAAGTTTACCAATTATTTTTGGGGCTCAATGTCCCCATGCATGGTACTGTTGGCGTACTTCTTTTTCAAGTTGCTCCATTTGTTTTTTCACTTCTTCCTCGTAGTGTCGCTGATAAACAATTCTTTACATTATATATAATTATAGAAACAAAGTATAATAAATAAGTTTAATAGAAAAAGAATATGTAATCAAATCCAATTGAAACCATGCAATTATACATGAAATATCTTTTTTATACAAGAACAATTCAGCTATCATTGTTCAAGAGAAGAAAATTTTTTTTTAAAAATAAGATTTTTTGCAAATCAAATGTCTTTCCCATTCTTTGACTTTAAAGAACAAGTTTACAGCCCAACAATAAAAGAACTCTTATGATCACTTTGTTTCATTATGGTAGGTGAGGTGGCAAATATTTGATATCAACTATTACATCTTACTCCAATTAGATTTAAACAAGATATTTAATCTTTTCTTTAGTAGTTAATTTCTTTAAAAAATGAAATATTTGTTGTGCAAAAGGAGAGTCCATAGATGCATAGCTTCTTCTTGTCATAATAAATGAAAATGAGATGCAAATGAGTCTCCGGAATAATTCTTCATGAAATAGTGAATCCAATTCTAATATTGTTATTCTATTGAAAGAAAATAAGTATAAAGTATATAAGCAGCACAAAATATTTCAACCAATCAAAAAATCATATTCTAATGTTTTGAGAAGTGTGTAAAACATAAATATAGGGTTGAATGATTTCATAAATTAATATATTTTGTAAAGTAAGTTGATAACAACGATCAACATGTACAAAGATTATTCAAGATATGCAAACCTAATCGACATCATACAACTCTCTAGCTTGAAAGTAGAGAAAATAAATTAAGAAAATGGTACACTACATTAGATATGACGATAATGTTTGTTATAAGTGGATAGTTGAAATCAATCATTGATGTCTCAAAGAGCAATCCAACTATAAAACCAAATTACACAAATTCTAATTCTATTAGATGAACCAGCACTAAATTTAGAAAACCAATATCATTCTTAGTTTCTAGTACATACGAACTATTATGGTTAACATGTCATAATTTATAAATAAACGAAATTAAGTACAACAAAATTCCTAACTCAATTAAATGGAGAAAACAAATTATGGTACTTTCACAGTAAAAAAAAAAATGGCTACACACATGTATGTTTTCTCTGAACGTTTGTCAGTAAATTCAAGAGTTGGACCCTCTAATTACACATCTTCACCGAATATGATTCTTTGATCTTTTTCGAGCACCTTTGATATCTCTTCTTCAATATATTTGTAGTGAGTGAAGAGATAAACATCACACAGTGAGTAGTCCTTTTGAAAATTTTCTTCCTATATGAGAGAAGGACAAGGTAATCATATATAATAGCTAACAAAAATAACATTAACTAATATTTATATAATGATAAATTGCTAAAACCCATAATTAATTACTAGTTTTCTCTTATAAAATGTTGTTGGGATAGATCCTCCTGAATGGTATGAGCCCCCTAAACTTCCTTGGTCACTTCTTTTGTTGGTTGACATAATCTTAGAGATGGTCTTGTATCCAACATTATCCCATAATTTCTGTCCCTACTAAGAAAAATACAGACAGGATATTTAGTCGGCACTTAACTTACCGACAAATATTATCAATGAAATTATTCTCATCGATAACTCCATTTATAAATGACAAGTTTTTACTACCTTTTTTTCACTACTAATAGGCAAAATAAAATACCAACATAATTATGTCAATATTCTGTCAATAATGAAATACCCTAAAGGGACCTTTATTTCCACCAAAATATGATTTGCCCACCCCCCTCGCCCCAACCCTTTTTCTTTCCGTGCTCACCCCACCACCTTTCTTCCTCTGGCGTCCTTCTGCGCCCTCCGCCAAGCTCCGGCTACCTTAGTGCCCTATTTCTCTTTTTTTTTTTTTTTCCGAATAAAAAAAATTCACGCTCTCTCTCTCTCTCTCTCTCTCTCTCTCTCGTATTCCTTGCCACTGCTTCTGGGTTCATCTGCCACAGATGCTTAGGAAGTCTCCATCATTGTATTCCAAAAGTAGAAGTAGATCCTAACTACTAGGATAGAGTCTTAGTTTGAACCACATCTCTATCCCCCAATTTTTTTTTTTAAAAAAAAAAAAACAGAAGGGCCCAATCATTAAATTACTTTGTTTTGAGGATTTTGTAGTTTTCAACGCTCCAATAGAAAACCTATGAGAATCTAAGCCTCATAAACCCAACATTGAGAGGTAAAAATATTTCCTAATTTGATAGGAAGAACCTCGAGGAAACAAAGGCCTCAAAACCCCAACTACACAAACTAGAAGATATAAGATCATCTTTAAAGATTCTATGCTTTTACTAAGTGAAATTTTGTATTACTTCCTTGCTTTTGTAAAGTCTTGTTTGACATATTCTGATACATTTCAATGTAAACTGTTATTTGATAGATGATAAACGCAATATAAATGTAATGAATATGTGGATTAGCTTTAGATAGTTTGACTTTAGTATTTTTATTTTAAAAAAACTGGGGGTTTTATAATGCATGCAAATATTTTTTTAAAACAAATGAAGAAATAATAGTGGAGATTTCAAATCGCTGCAAGTATTTACTTTTTAAACAGAAGTTATTATTATGAATGTTTAAAACCGCCGCAAAATAGGGCTAAAAACTGCCGCAACCATTAACGGCAGTGTGCGGGGCAGTTATTGGGAAACCACTGCCTATCATTTAAAGGTCCTTTGATCTTGAAAACTGTCATTAAACCATTTACAGAGGTTTGTAAACCGCCGCAAAACCAAAAATAACCCCTGCAATTTTGCCAAATTTGTTATTGTCAATTGAAAAGGTGAAGAACCATAGAGACAAAGTGAATTATCTCTCAACAATTTCATCAAAATTCATCAATAGTTGTTTACAAGGGGAGGCATAAGTAGGCACTTTTAGAGAAAATCTACTCCTCTTCCTGAAAGATAATGAGTATTAAAAATACCAAAAAAACCTTCTAATAAAAGTTAATTACAAATTTGAAAATAAAGAAACCAAGAATTAATCAACAAAGAAGTAGAATTGACCAAAAATAAGTTGTAGACTTGACCCGGTCGGGTCCGGCCTAGAAGGTGGCCAGGTCAAGCCATTTAAGCTTCAAAACAAGCCATTCTAACTAGAGACCTACTGGGGATGGTAGGGTGGGAGCCAATTGTCGCCGGTATGCTATGTTTTAGCCTTCCTGTTGCGATTTTAGATCTCCTCGATTAACGTCAAATTGGTTCTTGGTGTCTTTAGAAAACTTGTAGAGAATTCCCTAAGATTTTCAATGAACCTTGAATATCCTGAATTTGACTCATATAGTGAAAGTTTTTGCCACTTTACCAGAATGTATCATCTTTGCAATCGAAGGTAGAATGTCTGGCTAAACACTGGTTATTGCATATCCAAATAACATATCTACGCATACGCTATACCATTCTGGAAACCTCAAGAAGTCTTATCCAATCTTCATGAAGATTTCTTGTTTATTTGAAGTCATCAAAAGCCCCAAAATGAGTTCTTCCAAAATTGGTCCAAAAATTCTAGTTTATCTCCATTTTGACCATTCTTCTAGCTTTAACTCTTGGACTTGAGTCTTCCAAGAATTCATACATATCTGTGGTCATATCATAATCCCACATTGCTTGTCTATCAAAACTACCTTTATAATACTCCTTATGTAAAGAAGAGGGTTAAGCCTTTTAAAGGTGTGAGAAACGTGTAGGAGTTGTGCCATTTGTCTAGCTATAGGCTAGTAGCCCAATTTGGAACCTAGCAAAGTAGTTTTGCTGGGATTCTCCGAAATAGTGTAGTTTGTGTTTTGGCTTTTGTGGGTTAAAAGTTTCTCTACATTATAATTCTCTAAAGTGAGTTAGTAGATTTGTTTCTCCTTTGCCATGGACGTAGCTCAATTGACTGAACGACGTAATTTTTGTGTCTTCTCTTTATTGCTTTCAAATTATTTTTTCACACTATCTCCTTTATTTATTTTAGGTCCTAGACTAACTTATTGACAACAAAAGGAACTGTTTTCCTGCCTAACTTACCAACAAAAGATCAACGAAATAAACGGCAACTTAAAATTGCATAAAAAAATGCGAGATAGATCCTCAAGAGAAATACTGAGAGCACATTTCACTGTCGCTTAACTTACCGACGAATTTCATTTATGAAATTGTTGTTGTTGGTAACTCCATTTATAAACGACAATTCGTTACTACGTTTTTGACACAACTAAAAGGAAATATAAAATACCAACATGATTATGTCAATGTTCTGTCGATAATGAAATACCCTAAAAGGAAAAATTCATCCCTTCCCTTATTTTCACCATAATCTTACCCCCCCCCCCCCCCCACCCCACCCCTTTCTCTTCCCGAGCTCATCCCAACACTTTTCTTCCTCTGGCATCCTTCTAAGCCCTCCGCCAAACTCTGGCTACTATATACCCCTCTCTCCTCTTTTTTCGTATCCAAAAACTTCACCCCTTTCTCTCTCTTTCTCTTATTGCCACTACTTTCGGGTTCATCCGCCACTGTTGCTCAGGAAATCTCTGTCATTGTATCCGAACAATAGAAGCAGATCTATACCAGGGTAGGGTCTAGGTTTGAACCACATCTCTATTCCCCAAATTAAACAGAAAAAACGAGGGCACAATCATTAAATCACTTTGTTTATTTAATTAATGTGTTTGGCTCAATTTAGTACTAAAATAACTAGGTGCTAGTTAATTAAAGCATTTAGCAAAAAAAAAAAAAAAAAACAAAAAGAGTTAATTCAAGCATTTTCTTAACTATCCTCTAATGTTTTTGCAGTGATTAATAAAAATTACTCCAGATTAATGATTTACTTTGGTGACAAAAGACCAACTATTCTAGGTTACTAAAATGATCAAAAAGCCCTTATTATAAATAACAAAATTTCTCATTTTAAGTATTTCCAAGTGTGACAATTTTGAATTGACCTCTAGAATACTCTATGATAATAGTTTTTGTGCCCTATAAGAGTTAAAACGAAAAGGATTCTCTGTGTTTGCACCCATCATTAAGTTTATGAAGTTATGTACTATCACATTCCGCAATAATATGTACTATTTTATGACTTCTCGTCCGAAATTCAATTACTCTAACTTGTTTCTGCTTGTCTCAAAGAGAGACCATTAAGCAATCATCTATAGACATATCCCCAAGGCTTTGGATTGTAGGATATCTTGGAAATTCATAAGAGAGTGATTATAATAAAAGCATTAATCATACAAGTTTCTCTTGAATACCTAAGTTCATCTACCTAACATACATGGTATATCGATCCCATTCATAGAGATATATTCCCATAGCATATCAGGGTAGTTAAGTCATTGCTTTGCTACATCTAACTCATATGAATATCATAACGCACTCATCCACGTTGTAGCTGTGATAATCTTAATTTCTCTCCTCCATAGTAACCTTTGTAAAAATTATATCACGGGGTTCAGTTCTATTTACTCTAACCAAACTTGCATAGTTAATCATGAGATAGACATTAACCTAAGGTACGTCATCAATTAAGGAAACAAATTTGCAATAACCTTTTACCTATGATGGCTTGCCAAACTCCATCAAAAGGAAAATAGGATTACTTATATATCTTAAATAACAAAAGTCTATACCCCATTATGAAGTACGGCTCATCCCGTGGACTATCTAATATATGTCAACCTTATGCAAGTAATTGTGCATCTAACTTCAGAAACTTGAACTAAGAAATAATATTTAATTAATACATTCCAATATTACAAAAGTAGTCTTTCTGAGCATACATCCCAATGAACTCCCACTTTCAAAATAAGACTACTTTATTCCATAAGCCCTAACCTCTAAAGCATCAAAGTGCCGCTTGTACCCCTCCTCTACTAAAGGCTTGGTAAAAAGATCAACTGTAGATTCTTCTCGGAGGAATCTGCTGCACCAAGATCTTCTCTTTCTAGATAAAATCTTCCAATGTATTTGCCCTTCTTGTGGCTTTTGGATTCCGGACTTTCGGTACTATCCCGTTGATTTCATAATATAAGACTACAGGTCTATCCATAATAGGCGCAATTCCTAGTTTTGCTTGGTTCTACAGCTATACCTCCTCTTTGGATGTTTCGGATGTTGCTATAAACTCATGTTTCACAATAGAGTTAGTAATACAAGATTACTTGATGCTTCTATACAAAATACCCCCTCCTGGCAGAGTGAAGACATATCCACTAATGTAGTTTCATTTGTATCTATCAGCCTTTCGAGTACACTTCCAGTTACTATTCTAACAGCACATGTGGTATACGAATGATATGGAATAGAATATCTTTTCTTCTAGAATCGTTTCCCACCCAGAATGGAATAGGAATCCTTCTTCTATTTCAGTGTATCAGAGAAAAAGATAGAATGGAATTACAATTTCTTTTCTTTGTTTGGAAAACTTATTATTTAATCTCAGAATGGATGAAATTATGTACAATATGACCTAAATCCCCTTTCAATATAAAATGTATTTTTCAAACTGCAACACATATTAAGGCTCCGAAAAATTCAAATATTTTATTGAAGTTTAAATATTCATATATATACACACACACACATACATATAAGATTGAAAATAGTCATAAAATAACTCTTTTTTATTATTAAAATAAAAAGAAGTACGATACATAGAAATTAAACAGTTATGAAATTATTATTTTAATCATTCAATTTTCTCATTGTGATCAATTTATTAAGCGTACCATATGTAATACATGGGTGGTATAATAGTCTATACACTTTCTAAATGATTCCCACCCACTATAGAAAGCTTTTCCTTAACTTTTCATGGGGAAAGGTTTTTCCAGCTTTATCCTAGAATAGTTATTCCTGAGGAATAGTCTTTCCTACTTTGAGTGTACATACCAAACGTAGGAATGGAAACAGAAGTAGGAAAACTTATTGTATTCATGTCCATTCCCATGTACCCCGCATAGTGTAAAACTTGAACCCCGTATAGGATATGTATGATATGTTTGTATGCTATATATATAAGTATGGGCCTAAATACCCATGATTATCCCTGGGAAATCTATTTTAGCATAGCAAGGACGGTTTTCGGGTGGGGATCACGGGCCTTCTAGTCTAATGACTCGCGCTCTGGAGCCTATTGGTCCGAGGTGCTCTTGAGCCTACAAGTCTCGGGTGTGACGATATATATATGGTATCAGGGCATGGTTATGCCAGTAGGACGTGTGGGAACTAGGTGCTACATCGGCGGGAGCCATCTCTAGAGAATCCCATGTGGAACTGCGTGTTACATCGGTGGTAGCAACCGCTAGAATCCCACACCCCTGATTTGGTCCTTGGTTAAGTGTAATGGGGCACCTACCAAAGGCCTTAATTAGATGGGGTGAATGTGAAACCCCAATCCCACATGAGATATGTATAATGTGTTTTTACCCTATAGAAGCATCAAACGCAACCTTAATTATTAATCGCTATTGTTTCCCAATAACTGAACAATTTGTAATATCCTCTACATACCAAGATTTGAAAAAGAAAACTTAATCGCTATAACCATAGAAATATGGAAACCTATTTAAATTTCAGAATGTAAGACATGACATATTTGAATTGAAATCCTCGATATTAATTTAAATACATCATGCCTTAGAGTGTGAAAATTAAATATGTTTCCATATTTCTGTGCTTAATGGCCCCGGATGTAATTCTTATTGTTGTGCGAACAAATATCTAATAATATATTGACATTTTTTTCTCCAAAAAAAAAAAAATTCATCTACATTAAGAGAGTATCTTGGAGTTAAATGGCTACAAATGTAATTTCAAACAAAATTTTCCTAATTTGCACAAAATTTTCCATATTCTTCACTAAGTTAAAATATTAAATTGCTCCACATAATGATAAACATACATAAATTCTTTCCATTATCTAGGAAATTACAATTGTATTGTCATGTAAAGATATACGTTCGACAGATATGAAATTCTTGCATTTAATTACAACTTGCAACTCCAAATCCCTATATATACCTGTCAACATTCCAAGTTCCAACCACAAAAGTTCTTTTGCTACAAATTCCTTCCTCTTAGCTTACATCTTTTTGCTACCTTGTGCTAGTTATGTCAAAAAGCAAGTTCAAACTCGCCTTTATAGAGAATGATGCAAAAAGGCAAGCAACATACAAGAAACAGAAGAAGGGTCTCCTCAATAAGGTAAGTGAACTTACTACACTTTGTGGAATTAATGCTTGTACAATTATTTATAGCAAATTTGATTCTAAACCTGACGTATGGCCGAGCACCTTGGCTGCTCAACAAGTGATATCGCAATTCAAGCATTTGCAGGAGATGATGAAAGAAAGGAAAATGTTGAACCAAGAAGCGTATTTGAGGGAAAGAATTACGAAACTAAAAGAAAAGTTGAATAAGAAATTGTCAAAAAATCATGAGAAGGACTTTATGGAATTGATGTTTAAGTGTTTGTTGATTGACAAAAGAGAGCTAGATAAGTTGTCACCTACCGATCTTGATGAGCTTCAGGAAAAAATTGAGAAAAAGATGATGGACATCAATTCAAGGCTTAACGGAGATGCAAAGAAAAAGGTTATTTTAGATGGAGATGAAGCACAAAGCAATCCTGCACCACCCTAGTACACTGGTTCAAGGACCAGACCAGCCCCATAAAGAATATGATATATTTTAGTTGGAAAAGGATGTGTTTTCTTTAATCTATGAGCACATGTATGAAGAATGAAAAAAAGAGTGAATTTTTATGTGAATTGCATTTTAGTTTGGAATAAAGAAATTTTCTTATTATTGAATTTTGTGGAAGTTATAACGTGCCAATAGGTGCTCTGCTATAATAGACTGGTTTTTCGGTATTATAGTCGGCCATGCTGGTTTAATTATCGTTATATTATTAAATGTTGTCTTTGATACACCCCAATATTTGAAGCAAATTTTTAAAAATGAATTTTATATTAGGTTTGTATAATTTATGACTAAATAGTAATCAAGATTTGAAATTATAATTTTAAATTATTTTTCGGAAAGAATTTTTCTTAAATTATGTCAAAAAAGTTTTGGAAACAAATGATTTGTTTCATCGTTAAAATTTTGCTTTTACGATAAGGTTTTAAAAGTATATTGTTTCTGCCTCCAATGCATCAAATTTATAATATATGACGATGTACAAAATGAATCTATATATTCTCCCTATATTGATAATTTGTGCTAGTGTGGAGTCAATCTAACCAAGTCTACATATCTATGTCTTAAAGGGATATGTATTTATTATATCCACTTTATGTGATCTGTCACTTTAAGACAAGACACAAGAATTAAGAAAATGATTGCGTTGCCTAAATTCAAAATGATATTAACTAAAAGTTACCTTCTAACTTTTCATTGATAGTTCTAATGAAAGTTTCTAAACAATGTTTAATTCCAATAAGATAGAGTCTATCTGGAAAAATATCATATAATGCTATCTTGATTTTGACAGATATTTTGAAAAAAAAAAAGTATATATGTCCAACACGATAGATAATATAAAATGGAGGTAGTATGTAGCAACTAAATAACTGCATGCTTTGAGTTTTTTTAAGCTAGACGCAAGAAAATACAATATCTTTAACCAAACATTTTGGTTGTTAAAACTCCAATTTTTGTCACCAAGACCCTTTAATGAAAAGAATACTTGGTTGCTGTGCTGTTGCGAAGGCTCTTGGCGACCAAAAATTTTCATTTGGTCTCAAAAAGAGACCCAATAGTGACAAAATTTGTCACCATTAAGATGTTGCTTCGCAAGAAAATATTTGGCCAGCAACGCCTTGGTTAACAATGTGTTGTCAAAGCGAAGGAATATTAATGTTTATTGCTAAACTTATCTTTATGAAATGTGAGTTTTTAATTTTTTTAAAAAAAAATTATTCCAGAAGGCTGGGTCTGGTAGCCCGCGAACCATTTAAACCAAATGTGGGAAATAATTGTAGTCAGAAAATAATTTTACTACCATTAGGTAGCTTTAGTGCCACTAAAATAATAACTAGTCTTAGTGAGAAAAATGATTTTTCGACGCTACTGATGCCTTTGGCAAAGAATTCTTTTCCAAGGAAAAATTTTATCAGTTATGCTCCATTTTTTTGTAATCCATTGTTCTAATGTTAAATGATTAATGTTCATTCTAAAACTATTGGTCCAAAGAAGAAATAAACAACAAAATTGAATTAATTAAAATTTTCCTTGGAGAAGAGTTGTGGTCATAGGTAAAGAATGATGCTACACAATGTTATAGATCTTTGCGCTTGTCAAACTTGGGAGCGACTCGTGGCGTCTTTGAGATTTATTCAAATTACAATTTTATTCTTCTATTTTATATAAATTACAATACATCCTTATCATTTGTATACTCATAGCTAATTAATTCCTACAACTAAGTTTAGTAAAAAAAAAAGTGTATTAGAAATTAATGATTGTGTAGTAAAACGTTTCAATTCGTCTTAAAATCGTATTTCGTGGGTTAAATTCGTGTCTAATGTAATTAAAATAATAATATCATCCATTACAAAAATTTGATTCACGGACAAATATTTTAGGAAGAATATTATAGTGTTAATATGTAGTAGTGATAAAAAAGTAGACACATAAAATGATATAACTTTATGAAGATTTTAAATTTTTTGCCACAAAATCTATATTTTTTGACCATTTGTTCGTTTTGAAATCAGTAGTAGGGATAATTAATTAAGAATACATAAATTCATAACTTATAGAAACTAAAGGGATAAATTGTAATTTGGACAAATGTGAAGGGAGAAATGTAATTATGAATAATTACATGTATGTATTACCTCAAACATTTAGGAAAATTTAACACTCATGATCATCTAGTATATCGTCTAGTCCACCCTATAGTACACTTTCTTTAACTTTCCCTATAAGGTTGATTTTAGAGTTTAGGGCTTATCTTTTATTCTATAGGGTTTAATTAATAAAACTACTACAAAAAGTGTGTATTGAAGAGTGTACTAAAAGATGTACTAAATGATCGAGTCAAAAATTTGGTGGCTAATTTTTTTGGCACTAAGACTATACAAGCTTAAACTGCAAAGTTATTCCACCAAATTTAAATGTAGAAAGAAGAAGGTGATCCTTTCAGTGCATAAGTTGAAAATACAGAGTCATCTCAAGTCCAAATGATAAAATCGATGCCCCTTCTACACAAGTTTAAACTGCAAAGTTGCTTGAAGTCTTAATGTTGCAAATGAACGCACCTTGACCACGAGTCTAAACGAAAAACTTAATTCACCAAGTTTAAAGCTGGAAAGAAAAAGATGCTTCTTGACTGTACAGGCCTAAACTACAAACTTACTTCAAATCTAAATGAGAAAGAAGATGTTCCCTTATTGCACTAGCATAAACTGCAAGTTACTCCTGAGCTACATGAGTATAAATTATGTCAAGGTAACCTCCAAAACTGTTGTATGTGGCTAAACTGCTAAAACACTCTAACAAATCAAAGTTAGTAAAAATGGATACTTCTGGCCCATACGATTTAAGACTATGAATGGCTAAAAGATCTCTTTACTCAAACTGTCAACTTATTTGACTTGATTCCTAAAGATTTCTTAAGATACGTAGGAAGCTTAGAAAAAAAAATCTAATTTCAGTCACAATTTTAAAACAAATTCGTTTGCTTTGGGCTTTGCTACTGGTGCTCTTAATATTTAGCTTTTTTTACAAAGTACGTTCTTCTCCTATCCATTCTTCATATTGTGAAATAATGTCAGAAAGGTCTTGATGAACTTGTGCCTCGATCGTTGTTTTTTCTTCTGAGAGAGAGCTTCTTTGAACCAAAAATTGATACATTCATCGATGATGACTTCTAAGTTGATGTAGTTGCCTCTTTTGATCAAGTGGTTCTGTAGAAGATGAACAATGCCTCCATGAAGATGATCGAGTATAGACAAGCTTCCAAATTCTTTCAAATGTACTAGATGATCCAATCAAAAATTTTTTGGCCAATTTTTTTGTCACGAAAACTGCATGAGCTTAAACTGCAAAGTTATTCCACAAAATTTAAAGTTGGAAGGAAAAAGATAATCGAATAAAAAATTTGATGGCCAATTTTTGTGTCAATAAAACTGCACAAGCTTAAACTGCAAAGTTATTCCACCAAATTTAAAGCTTGAAAGAAAAAGATGATCTTTTCTGTGCATGAGTTTAAAATGCAATGTCATCTCCAGTCCAAATGATGAAATGATGCTCCTTCTATACGAGCCTAAACTGCAAAGTTGCTCCAAGTCCGAATGTTGCAAATGAATGCACCTTTACTGCTCGAGCCTAAACGACAAAGTCATTCAACCAAGTTTAAAGCTAGAAAGAAAAAGATGCTCCTTGACTTCACGAGCCTAAACTGCAAACTTACTTCAAATCTAAATTACAAAAAGATGTTCCTTGACTGCACTAGCATAAACTGCAAGTTACTCTTGGCCCACATGAGTACAAATTATGTCAAGGCAACCACCAAAAGTGTAGCCTGTGGCTAAACTGCTAAAACACCCTAACAAATAAAAGTTGGTAAAAATGGATACTCTTGGTCCACAAGAGTTAAAACTGTGAATAGCTAAAAGATATCTTTACCCAAACTTTGAACTTCGTTTGACTTGATTCTTTAAGATTTTTTAAGATACGTAGGAAGCTTAGAGAAAAAAAATCTAAGTTCAGTCAGAATTTTTAAACAAATTTTTCGGTTTGTGCTTTGTTGCTTGTGCTCTTAATATTTAGCTTGGATAACAAAGTCTGTTCTTCTACTGTCCATTCGTCATATTGTGGAATAATGCTGAAAAGTCTTGACGAACTTATGATTCGATCGTTGTTCTTTCTTCTGAGAGAGGCTCCCAATACTTCACAGCTTCCTTGAACGAGAAATTAATCCATGTGTCGTTGATGGCTTCTAAGTTGATGTAGTTACCCCTTTAATTAAGTGGTCCTATAGAAGATGAACAATATCACCATGAAGATAACCGAGATGGGCAAGCCTCCCATGTCTTTCAAATGGAGATCTTGCTGGCGATCATTGAAAGCATATTTGTAGAAGTACCCAAACCCTTGCACGATGCTTTCAAGATGTCAAAGTTGTGGTCAGAGGTAAAGAATGATGCGACACAATGTTATAGACTCAAGGAATCTTATGCACACTCTCAATGCTGTAATTTGGAACTTGGTGGGAAACTCAATTCATTAACTCCATTAAACCTCTCTGTTGACTGTTATTTGATCGAGTGAAGGAAGTTTGTCAAAGCAATTCGGAGAACGATGAGTTGAGTTGAGAAACATCCAAAAGTTGGTATATTCTTCTATACGTTTCTCGCAAATATATATCCGGCACATGAGTATCTGCTCTCGTACCATTTTCTCCACAATAAGTAATAATAAGTAATAATGCATAGCAGTTATGCGTTATCAGTGACGATAATGCGCAACCATAGTGTGTTATCATCAACCTCAACCCCGATCATTACCATGTCCTCGCCAAGTCAGCATTCGGATCAAGTTCGTTATTAGGATAGCGCACAATGAGTGTGCATTATCTAATTTTATAATGCACAATAGTTGTGTGTTATGGCCCCTTTGGGGATAAAAAAAAAAGTTATATACTTTATTAGCTATATTCTAAAAAAGGACTAGTACTAAAAAAAAACCGCCAATTTCTCATTAACTAAAAGTGCTTGTGGCCTGTTGCTGTGCAAAATGATGGCCTAAGAAGAAGATGAACTGCTAATTTCAAAACTTTCTCAAGTTGGAAATGGTGTTTTAGGTTAAGCAGAAATTAAAGTATCGAAATAGTAGAGAAATCAATCTTAATTATCAAGGTACGTCCAAGTAATTCCTTAAAAAAATTTTAAAAAAAAAAGAGTGTTGTTCAAGTAAACTCGCTATAGTAGGCGAAGCCATACATGAATGACTAAATGGGCCAAAACTCATATAAAAACTTTATTGAGAATATTGTACAAGATTTCGGGGGATTTTCTCCATTGTACACCATGTTGTATTAGGAAATTAATGTAGTTGCTTATCTTAGAATTGTCGTCATCAACTTGGAATATGCCAAGATGATTCTAATTAGATTGTAATTAGATTAGGAAGTTTCCTACTTTGGTTAGGCCAAAAAGTGTATTCATCATTGTGAATTTTTTTAATACAAAGTTGGTTTTCTTTTTTCATGGCATAAGAATTTGTTTTTTCTCACAATAAATACAGACAAAGAGAAAGAAAAAAACCAGTGTTATTTATGATGTGCAGCAAGAGAGTCCAGTATGGAAAAGTACGGTGAAGAAGGATGCATATTATGTAGTATCCTCAGATAGATCAGGACAGATTATCACTCAGGTCCAATTGAAAGAAGGAGTTCCGGGGCAATTACACAATTATATTGAATGGGCAAAAGTTTTGAGATTAGCCCTCCATTCAAAGAAAACACTAGGATTCATCGATGAAACAATTTCATTACCTGAGAATGATCCAAATATGGCATAGGAATGGTGGGCAATTAACAAATTAGTTAACTGTTGGATTCCCAACATAACTGAACTAATCTTATGATCATCTATGAATTATTCGGAGCGCGCAGACGAGTTGCGGGCAGATCTCAAACAATATTTTTTTGTGGGTAGTGGTCAATAGAAATCTGAAATGAAGGCCATGTTGGCAAACCATAAACAAGGGGGAGATTTTATAAACGCATATTACAATCATTTGCATAAAATATGGGATGAGTTACAGAATTACATGCAATTGCTGGTGTGCTATGCTAGAGCTCACACTATCAAAGAAAGGGTGGAGGAGCAAGTTTACCAATTGTTTTTGGGGCCCAATGACCCCATGTATGGTACTGTTGCCGTATTTCTTTTTCAAGTTGCTCCATTTGTTTTTTCACTTCTTCCTCGTAGTGTCGCTAAGAAACAATTCTTTACATTATATATAATTATAGAAACAAAGTATAATAAATAAGTTTAATAGCAAAAGAATATGTAAGCAAATCCATTTGAAACCATGCCATTATACATGAAATATATTTTTTATACAAGAAAAATTCATCTATCATTGTTCAAGAGAAGAAAAATTTTTTATAAAAAATAAGAGTTTTTGCAAATCAAATGTCTTTCCCATTCTTTGACTTTAAAGAACAAGTTTACAGCCCAACAATAAAAGAACTCTTATGATCACTTTGTTTCATTATGGTAGGTGAGGTGGCAAATATTTGATATCTACTATTACATCTTACTCCAATTCGAGTTAAACAAGATATTTAATCTTTTCTATAGTAGTTAATTTCTTTAAAAAATGAAATATTTGTTGTGCAAAAGGAGAGTCCATAGATGCATAGCTTCTTCTTGTCATAGTAAATGAGAATGAGATGCAAACGAGTCTCCGGAATAATTGTTCACGAAACAGTGAATCCAATTCTAATATTGATATTCTATTGAAAGAAAATAAGTATAAAGTATATAACCAGCACAAAATATTTTAGCCAATCAAGAAATCATATTCTATTGTTCCGAAAAAGTGTGTAAAACATAAATATAGGGTTGGATGATTTCATAAATTAATATAATTTGTTAAGTAAGTTGATAACCACGATCAACATGTACAAAGATTATTCAAGATATGCAAACCTGATCGACATCATACAACTCTCTAGCTTGAAAGTAGAGAAAATAAATTAAGAAAATGGTACACTACATTAGATATGACGATAATGTTTGTTATAAGTGGATAGTTGAAATCAATCATTGATGTCTCAAAGAGCAATCCAACTATAAAACAAAATAACACAAATTCTAATTCCATTAGATGAACCAGCACTAAATTTAAAAAACCAACATCATTCTTAGTTTCTAGTATATACAAACTATTATGGTTAACATGTCATAATTTATAAATAAACGGAATTAAGTACAACAAAATTCCTAACTTAATTAAATGGACAAAAAAAATTAAGGTACTTTCACAGTAAAGCTTTAGAGGGGGTGAATAAGGTTTTTGGCTAATACAACACTTTTTAAGCAATTTTAAAAAATTCAAACCTACGATTTTGTTTGAAGAATAATTTAATAAAATCCTAAAAAAATAAAATCACTTTCAAGATCAAGGATTACATAATAACCATAAAAGGGAAATATATGTCACAAAGAGAAGAGACAGGATAGTTATAGTGGTTCACTCTCTCAAACAGCTATATCCACTACCTTGAGACTCAACTCAAAGATTTCACAAATTCACTATTTTTTAAAGTAGTTTACACAATACACAATGAGGATCACCCTTCAAGGGTTTTACACCAAAACATCAAAGATAACAGAACAAAACAATACAATAATGTCAAAGGATCACCCAAAGAGTTTTCCACAAACATTTTATCACAATAGAAAAGATATGAGTATGGAACGATGTTACCAAATGAGCTTGAGAAGAGAAAGATACACAAAATTGAATGCTTCTACAAGCTCCTCGTTTCTCCTTCTTTGATGGATGATCAATAATGAAACTCCAACAAGATTTTCCCATTTTGTTTTTGTGAGATAAAGATGTTTTGAAGAATGTACTTTAAAGCTCTTTAAATGTTCTTAAATGATCTCCAATTTGTTTTCAACTTCTTCGCATTTACTGCTAATCAAGAATCTTTCTTTATAAGTGAAGGAAAAAACTAGTCGTTACTGTCTGTAACGGTTAAATTTTTAACAGTAAAAATAGAAAATCGGACAACCGGTTTCTGAAAATGAACGTCCGATTTCCTTGTAAAAGGAAAATCGAATGGAAGACCAATTTTTGTTTTGACAGAAAAAATCGGATGACCCTTTTTAAAAATGGACAAACGATTTTTCTTTCACTTGAAAAATCTGATGACTGATTTTAAAATAGGACGACCAATTTTTCTTTTCTTTTAGAGAAATCGGATGACCTTTTAGAAATATTTGACAACCAGTTTTACTTAAACAAAAAGAACTTTCCTTCACATTTCAAAAACATGTATTCTTGATACTCTTTAAAATAAATAAACATATAAGAGCATCACAAATCCATCACCAATACTTAGGTTTTTCAAGTATACTTTCTATAAAAAATATTTCATCCAAGGAGCTTCCATACTTGATCAAAAATCAAAGATAAAAGTTAGGGAGTTTTACAAAATACCTTAGCATATCCCTAACTAAACTTTGTCTTCAAGGCATCCATCTTGATCTCTTCATCGTTATTGATTCTTGTTGGCTTGAGTGATCTTTTGCTTCTATGTGAAACACGCTTGAGATTTCTCTTGTGCAACTTTTATTTTTTCTGTCATAAAACTATATCTACGTATCATAAGGCATAAGTTAATCATAATCAAAGTATTATAAAAGTGCCCTTAGGGCTTACAATCTCCTCCTTTTTGATTATGACAAAAAAAGATGCAAGATAGTGTTTATTTTGAACAAAAGACAAGTTTTAGCCAAGAGAATGCTTCGAACACTTCATAAGATCAACATTTAGAACCAAGCATAAAAATGAGTGAGGTAGAACTCCTCCTTTTATTTTTAAACCTTGCCATGGTTTAAAAGAAGTATAAGAAGTTAAAGCTCCCCCCTAGAAACATACTTCATAACAAATATGACATCAAAAAAAATATCAAGGCAACTCCAAGCCATGTAACCAATAAGATATGAAGCATAAAGCCTTATACAATTCAAAAACTCAAGTTATCACAACATATGTATCACAAGGCAACACCAAATCATTATCAACCATTTTAACCATATAAAGCATCATTATTCTTATAAAGCGACATGAAACCATAGATCATCAAACCTTTTAAAGCATATCATACTCATTCATAACATCAATAACTTTGCATCTTATATTTTCTCCCCCTTTTGTCATAAATCAAGAAGTATAAGGATTAGAAGGGATCATTGAAATAAAGATCAATAAGATCAAGAGAACTCTCATCAATAAGATTTTATCATGGAGTTCCAAAACTAAAGTAAGAAGAGATATAACCAAGAGTAGTTCATAAGAATCAAGGTAGTTTAAAGAAAAACTCCATAAACACCAAAGTCAAAAAACACCAAGAAAATGTAGTTCAAAACAAAAGGAGTTCAAAGTTTGAAACTAAACAAGAGAAATAAAAGCCAAAGTACTAGTATGTTACTCCATTTTTCTCTTTCACTGACCTTCACCTCTATCTCTTGTTTCCAATCTCATCACCCTTTCTTGGATGTCTGATATCTTGCCCTCTAAAGCATCAAACCGACTGTTCATTGATGCTTGTGAAGAAGATATCATGTCCATGATTTGAGTCATGCCCCCTGATGATGAACCTTCCTCCATTCTTTCGCCTTATTTCCCTTCTATGAGTCTCTTTCTCCTGTTCTCCTTCACTTTCATCTTTCTCCACATTTATTTCTTCTTGTTCCTCATCTCCTTCATCATCTTTATAGTCTTCATCACTTTTATCTTGTCCACCTCTAACTAACATCCCTTCCTCATTTCTTCCAAATCCCATGCTCTTGAATGTATGCTTGTTATATATTTTTTCAGGTCCAATGGGATCACTAACTCCAACCAAGTTGAGTACAAAATATTGAAAGATCTTCGTAAGGAAGCAACCATACGGAAAACATTTGGTGCATTATGATTGTGTGGCTAGCATATGCTCTATGGCCATAAAACTAAAATTCATTCTCCTATACTCATGAAGTGCTAGCATGAAAAATGAATACATATTCGTGATGGATGATTTATGTCCAACATTGGGAATGATGATGTTTGAGATCATATGATGGAGTAATCTACCATAGGCATCATTCTTGTTTACATTTCTATCATCATGCCTTTTGAGTACCTCTCCCTTTGTGAAAATCTCATCAAATCTTCTTTCATTATAAAGGTTCGGGTCATAACACTTCTTATTCTTTATGTAAAATACTATACCATCTTGAGGAGTTTCTAATATATTGTTAAACAACCTATCATCAAATGCAATGTCCCTTCCACCAACCCTAGAAAGTACCCATTGATGGGTTATATTTCCAACTCTTACAACTCTACCCTTATGTAGGTTAGCATAAAAATCATAAATCATCTCAGGGTAAAATAATTCATTGACAGCGAGCAGAGGTACCCAACCAATATTAATGAAGAGATTTGGAATAATTTCCATACTTTCCATGTCATACAAGTCTACTCTATGACCAGGAGCAATTTTCCTTCTCTTCCTTTTCCATTCTTCAAAATTTGCTGATTCCTGCACAGAGATGAATCTGTCTAGAGCCCTAAATCCAGTTGGCACCCTTTTTCCTTTACCTACTCTACCTCTACTACTTCCTGCTTCTTCAACATTCTCACCTCTACCAATGTTTGCATTCTTCACTTTCACTATTTTGGAGGATTTTAAATTTAGGGTTTGAAGGTCTTTGAATTTGAAGGTTTCAGATAGAGAGATTAGAGAGAGAAAGAAAACTGAACGCTTTACTTGAATGAGAGATAAAGTAACGATTTTTTAGAATTTTCGGAAGAGAGAGTGAGAGAGAGTTGTAAGAAATGAAATGAAAAATAAGAGATTTCTGGGATTTAAAAAGCAAAACCTGACATTTACATGAAAGTGCAAAAGATCAATGTAATAAGAAAGTATTAGGGTATCGAACCACAGAGAAAGGCTTAACTACTTAAATTACTATCTTCCTAAATTAATTTCATGAAAATAAGAAAGAGATTTTATTATCATTCCTAAATTAATTAAAACTAATGAATAAAATAAATAACTTGAAACTAACAGGAGATCAACCAAAGAAATTGATTTAGAACTGTGAATCCACCACTAACCTATATAACAATGATTTAATTTTATTTAGGAGAAAAGATTAAACATTTATGTAGTGATCTGGGCTACAAGTTTCAATTCACTAGAGAAATATATTATGTTTAAATGCATGACATACTCCATCTAACCATGAGCATGACTTATTCATTCCTATGACATAAATCATCTTAAATTAGCATGAACTATTCAACTATAAAACCCATACCATACTTGCAAAAATCACATATCTCTCATATTTAAGACTACAAGATTTAAGCATGGATAAAAAAAATCAATTAACCCAAATAATTATTCTACAAGAACAATCACAAAGATTTAATTGCATCAAACCAAGAAATCTTCAAAGATCTGTAATCACATAAATAATATAATAAATCTCCAAAAATAAAATATATCAAAGTTACATAGCTAGAGTTTTATCAAGATTCTAAAAAGAAAATTAGTTCATGGTTAAAGGGAAAGAAAGAACCAATTTGTAGATCATGGCTTTTTTCTTCCAAATAATTTTTCGTTGTTGCTCATTAGATTTGCTGCTTCAAATTGTGGCGATCTTGCAGCTGCTTTTCTTTTTCTCTTCTTGCAGCTCGAGCAGCTGCTTGCGCACCTGTCGCTGTCTCCCCTCGCAGCTCTCCTCTTTTTTTCTTGATCTCCTCTCTCACCCTTCTTGTGTGGCTCTTCTATATATAGACAAAAGAGAATAAAAATCCTAAACCTAAAAGGATTCAACTAAAATCCTAATCCTTAAAGGATTCTATTAAAGTTCTAATCCTAATCCTTAAAGGATTCAAATATTGCAGCTTTCCTTTACCAAATTTAATATGAAATCTTTATTTTCCATTCTTTTTTTAGAAATCTGCACAAAGATAAATAAAACAAATTAAATATAATAATTATGACTAATAAATAAAATATTTTAAAGGCTAATAATTAAAACTTAAAGTGTTTATTTGTATTAAAAATCAACTCTATCAATTCCCCCACACCTAAGTTTTGCTAGTCCTCAAGCAAAAATAAGTAATAAAAAGAAAAACTAACTAGCCACTTTCGTAGGACTCAATATTGCACTTAGCATGTGCAACAAGCCCTTTAAACCCCTAAGTAACCCCTAATGGACGAGTATGGTCTCGTGAGGGTTTGTAGACGACGTACCCACAAAGTCAAATAAAAAAAAGTTTTAGAAAAGATATAGAATAGTCCCAAATTAAGTAGCTTTCATCAATATCTCAAACTTATCAAGACAGACACTTTTCCTCTTATTTTTAAACTCAAGTAACCAACAAATATTCAATTATCTCTCATAATTAATGCAAGGCTTGTGTAAGGTGTGATCGTGGTCATAAGAGAGTCTAAACTAAATACTAAACAAAATTTCCAAATCACACGTAGAAGACAAATCTCAACAAGAGTTCATTCCATAGGCTTACTCCTTGTACCTTCTCTCGACTAATCAAGGATTCTCAAATTCAACTCAGATCAGGTAGGACTTTAAAGCTTGTAATGTAAGGTTAGGGTGTTGGTTATCAAACGAAGGTAAGGAATTCAAAGAAAAGAAAAGAGAGCTTGCAAAGAATATGGATGCTCTAAAATTTCGACAAACTTTCTAACTTTGTTTTTGCTTCCTTTTTTTCTTTTCAATAAATACATTCACCAACTACCATTTTCTTTTTCTCAAAATTCCATCATTTAAGGCCATGCTTTTTCTTACATTCACAAATTCAACCCTCTTGATTTTTTTTCTTTGCACCTTATGACTTGTAATAATCATGTATCAACTTTTCTTTCTTTTTCTTTTTTTTTTTCAGCTCAATACATTTGATTTTTTTAGCACAACAAGTCATATCTTTTTCTTTTTCTTTTTTTTTCTCCCCTTTTGTCAAAATAACTTATTTTCTTTCCATAACACCCAAACAACAACCCATCATTAAAGCACAAGTTAGAAGTTTACATTAAGCTCTCTACGAGATTAAGGGTTAATATTTAAGTGGTTTAAAGGAAGAAATAACATTTAAGGCTCAAAAGGGTACTAAGGTAAAAATCATGAGATTTGGTAAGCTTGAAAGGCACAAACGATTCAAAGAAGGCCTATGACCATCGTCTTTGAGTCAAATCAAGAAAACCTTTCTATTTTGCCTCAAGAGGTACTCAAGCAATTTCTAGAATGTAGGGAAGAGATTCATCATCTTTATGAAACTCAAAAATAATGTAAAGGATTTGTTAAACACTAACAATAACTCGTGTGCTCAAGTGTAAGTCATGCAAAAGTTATAACAGATATAGAACATAAGTCCGTCACTCTAATTAAAAACAAGAAAACAAGTACTTTTCTCAACTTATTCAAGACATTTTTAAAGGAACTCAAAAAGAATCATTCTTTAAGTGAAAATCATAGTTTTTGGTTTTTCTCAAAATAATGTAAAAAAAATAACCCAAAAAAATAAAAAAAATTAGCAAAAAATTGAAAAAAAAGACAAGAAAAACGAAAATAAAAAAATTAATTGAGACCATAATAAAGCATCTTCTCCCCATACCTAGACTGTACATTGTCCACAATGTCATAAAAGAATGTCAGGAGTAGAGAAGAGACAAAGAAAAAAACAATACAACCTAGTAGAAAAGGCAATATTGGTGCATGTTCAGAAAAGTAGTAGGCCATCTCTTTAGCCTCCATGTTAATGAAATATTGTCTGATTATCCTACAAAACAAATACTTGTACATTTCTACCAATCAAGTGAGATAAAAATAAATAATAAAAAACAGTAAAGACAATTAAGAGAACAAAAAAAAAAAAATTCTTTTTTTTCTCAAGAAAAAAATAAAATTACATAAAACAAATAAAATAAAAATACTAACAAATTTAGGAGACAATAACACAAGCAATTGATCGAGATTTTTATAACAAAGTTTTAACCCAATGCGTGCAAGAGCACAAGATCAATGTTGTAAGAAAGTATTAGGGTATCGAACCACAGAGAAAGGCTTAACTACTTAAATTACACTCTTCCTACATTAATTTTATAAAAATAAGAATGAGATTTTATTATCATTCTTAAATTAATTAAAACTAATGAATAAAATTAATAGATTGAAACTAACAGGAGATTAACCAAAGAAATTGATTTAGAACCTTGAATCCACTACTAACCTATATAACAATGATTTAATTTTATTTGGGAGGAAATATTAAACAGTTAGTTATGTGGTGATCTAGGCTACAAGCTTCGATTCACTAGAGAAATATATTATATTTTTAAATGCATGACATACTCCATCTAACCATTAGCATGGCTTATTCATTCCTATGGCATAAATCATCTAAAATTAGTGTGAACTATTTAATTCTAAAACCCATAATATACTTGAAAAAATCACATATCTCTCATACTTAAGACTACAAGATTTAAGCATGGATAAAAAAAATCAATTAACCCAAATAATCATTTTACAAGAACAGTCATAAAGATTTAATTGCATCAAACCAAGAAATTTTCAAAGATATGTAATCACATAAATAATATAATAAATCTCCAAAAATAAAATAAACCAAAGTTACATAGCTAGAGATTTATCAAGATTCTAAAAAGAAAATTAGTTCATGGTTAAAGGGAAAGAAAGAACCAATTTGTAGATCATGGCTTTTTTCTTCCAAATAATTTTTCGTTGCTGCTCCTTAGATTTGCTGCTTCAAATTGTGGCCATCTTGCGGCTGCTTTTCTTTTCACTTGTTGCAGCTTGGGCAGCTGCTTGCGCAGCTGCCGCTGTCTCCCCCCGCAGCTCTCCTCTTTCTTTCTTGATCTCCTCTCTCACCCTTCTTGTGTGGCTCTTCTATATATATAGGCAAAAGAGAAGAAAAATCCTAAACCTAAAAGGATTCAACTAAAATCCTAATCGTTAAAGGATTCTATTAAAGTTCTAATCCTAATCCTTAAGGGATTCAAATATTGCAACTTCCCTTTACCAAATTTAATACGAAATCTTTATTTTCCATTCTTTTTTTAGAATTCTGCACAAAGAGAAATAAAACAAATCAAATATAGTAATTATGACTAATAAATACATAAAATATTTTCAAGGATAATAATTTAAACTTAAAGTGTTTATTTGTATTAAAAATTGACTCTATCAAACGCACTCTTAACATCCATTTGAAAAAACTTGAATCCTTAAAAAAAAGCAAAAGCTAAAAGCATCCTACTGGATTCAAGTCTAGCAACCAGAGCAAAAGTTTCATCAAAATCTATGCCCTCTTCTTGATTAAATCCTTGGGCAACAAGTCTAGCTTTGTCTCTAATAACTTCTCTGGATTCATTTACTTTATTTCTAGAAACCCGTTTTTTGCCCCTGGTGGGGTGATCGCGAGGTCTTGGGAGTAAAGTCTAAACTTTATTTCTTTCAAATTGATTTAATTCTTCTTGCATTGCAATAATACAAAACTCATCACACAAGGCATCCTCAATAAATTTAGGCTCCATTTGAGATAATAGGCAAAGTTATCAATAAAGTATCTTCTTGTTCTTATCCCTTCTAATACATCACTAATGATTTCATCCTTGGAATGTCCCTTTGGATATATCACATCTAGAGGAAGGTTTTGAGCTTATTGATCTTTTCTTCCTTTTTATCAATATCTTCTTCCTCCTTAGCATGTTCCTCCATTGCTTGAGTATGCAATGGTAGGCAGCTAAAGAGTTATCTATGTCATCATCATCTTTGTTTTCAAAAATATTAGTTTCATCAAAGTTTACATGAATAGACTCTTCAACACACAAAGTTCTTTCGTTGTAAATTTTATAGACCTTTTTGTTTGAAGAGTAGCCAAGAAAAATTCCCTCATCGGATTTTCTATCAAACTTCCAAATATTGTCCTTAGTGTTTAAAATAAAGCATTTATATCCAAAAACTTTGAAATATCCAATTGAGGGGGTTTTGTTAAAAATGAGTTCAAAAGAAGTTTTCTATGAAAATGTCTCAAGAGAACTCGATTCATAATGTAGCAAGTGGTGTTAACGGTCTCGGCCCAAAAATATTTAGGTAGAGAGTTTTCATAGAGCATTGATCTTGCCATTTCTTGTAAATTACGCTTTTTTCCTTTCCACAACACCATTTTGTTGTGGGGTATTAGCAGCCGAATATTTGTGTATTATGCCAAAATCATCACATAGTTTTGTAAAATCTTGGTTGTTAAATTCTCTCCCATTATCGCTTCTCATAGAGATCAATTTACAATCAAGGGAGGTTTGAATCTTTTTGAAAAGTTTTACAAATTCTCGAAATGTCTCATCCTTTTGGCTAAAAAATAAAGTCCAAGTAAATCTTGCAAAATCATCCACTATGATAAAAGCATACCTGTTACCACCAAAACTAGTGGTCCTCATTGGTCCAAATAAATCCATGTGAATGAGTTCTAAAGATTTTGAAGTAGAAATCATTTTCTTTGGTTTAAAAGAGGTCTTAATTTGCTTTCCGAATTGGCAAGCATCACAAAGTTTAGTTCTCTCAAAATGTAGTTTTGGTAATCCTCTAACAAGTTCTTTTAAAGAAAGTTAGGTAAGTAAATCTATGCTAACATGCCCAAGCCTTCTATGCCACAAAAATGCGTCATCATCATGAACCGAGAGAGACTTTAAATGTTTAGTAATAAGACCTTCAAGATGAAAAAGATAAACATTTCCAACTATTTTTTCAACAAAAATAGTTTTATTTTCATGCTTATCAATGATAGATCAACAGTCACTTTCAAAAACATCTGTGTACCCATTATCACATAATTGACTAATACTAAGCAAATTAACTTCAAACTATCATTTAAAAGAACATCCTTAATAAAAGAAGAGGAGCCACTACCAATTTTACCTATACCAATGATCTTTCCTTTCTTCTTATCACCAAAGGTAACGAAGCTACTTTTGATCTCCTTAAGCTCACAAATAAGAGATACGTTGCCAGTCATGTGCCTTGAGTAACCACTATCCAAAATACCATTTAGTTGAGCTTGATTTGTGTACCTACCAAAGAAGAAGTAGAAATGACTTTTGGTACCCATATCTATTTGGATCCATGAATGTGAGTTGAATTTTCTTTTATTTTCCAAACGGTTTTACTCCCTTTCAATTTTTTTATTTTGTGACTTTATGACCACTCTTTTCATAATAAGTACAACAAAGGTGTGAGAGGAATGAGGAAGCTTTTACAAAACGTGCTTGTTTAGTAAAAAAACTATTAGAATGATTATATCAAATACCATTTTTGTCAAAAGGTGATCTTTGAGAATCAAAAAGCATTTCAAAATCCTTTTCCTTTTTGTAAACTTTTCAATAAGTAGGGTGAGATCACTCACCTTTTTCTTCAAATCATTATTATCTTCCATGCATTTCTCAAACGAAAGAATTTTTTCACAAAGATTTGTATTTTCTAAAACGTGTTTTTGAGATTCTAACTTTGAGAAGTCTTTTTCCTTTTTCAAAACTTCTAGAGATTCAAGAAGAGTTTTGTTTTTACAAACGAGTTTTGAATTATTATTTAATAGGTTATAAATCTTAGTTTTAAACCCCTTGTTCTTTTTGTAAATCTTTCCAATGAGTATAGAATTAGGATCCTTATCATCATCATCATCATCATCATCATCATCATCATCAACAACAACAGCAAGATTAGATAAATTTGAGGGTAAAGATTGTACCTCATTTTCTAATGCCGTAAAGTACAAGTTGGCCTTTTCTTCTCCTTCACTTTCACTTTAGTCTTGATCCCAAGTTCCTATTAGACCCTTGCCTTTCTTCTTTTTCTTCAATGCCTCAAGCTTTGCTTCTAAAGCTCCTTTTTCTTTTTCGATGGCTTTAGGGTAACCGGCTACAAGATTGTGGGTACTATTACACTCAAAGAACCTAGCCTTGAAGAGTGAGGAACTTTGACCTCCTTTTTTGAATGGAAGTTTCTTTCCTCTTTTGTTGAAGCCTTTCTTGTAGAATCTTGTAAATTTTCTAATTACTAAGGCCGTATCTTCATCATCATCAATCTCATCTTCATTGTTTGATGAGCATGTTGATCTTCCTCATTCACTTTGAGTGCTATGCCTTTTCTTTCCTTTATCTTCATCTTCTATTTTATTTAATCTTTTAATTTTCATCTCATAGGTGAGGAGAGATCCTATGAGTTCTTCAATAGGAAGTAGTCTCAAATCTTTTGATTCTTCTATGGCAAGTGTTTTTTGTTGCCATGCCTTTGGGAGTGCATCTAAAACCGTTTCATTTACTTTTCCTCTTGTATATTCCTTCCCATAAGCCTTTAACCCATTTGTAATATTGGTGAATATTGTTAATATCTCACTAATTCTTTCATTTTGTTTCATCATGAATAGCTCATAATCTCTCACCAACATAGCCAACTTTGATTCCTTAACTTGATTGGTGCCTTCATAAGTTACTTTAAGCAATTTCCACATTTCATGACCGGAATCGCATCCGCTTACCCTCTTGTACTCATTAGCATCCAAGGCACAACTTAATATGTTTATAGCTTGAAAGTTTAGAGTCATCTTTCTTGAGTCAAACTCGTCAAATTCTTAAACCTTCTTGACTCTTCCACCCTTTTGAGGACATAAGGTCCTATCTCTACAATGCTCCAAAGATCAAAGTCAATAGAGCAAATATAAATTCTAATTCTTGACTTTCAAAAGGTGTAATTAGTTCTATTAAAAAGAGGAGGTCTATTTTTAGAAGAGCCTTTTACATAGAGTAGATTTGAAATACTAGCCATTATGTAAAAGATCTTTTGCTTCTTTGGATGTTAAGCCTTAAAAAGAAGACCTGCTCTGATACCAATTGAAAAACCTTAGAGGGGCGGTGAATAAGGTTTTTTGCTAATAAAACTGTTTTTAAGCAATTTTAGAAAATTCAAACGTACGATTTCGTTTGAAGAAGAATTTAATAACTCTTTTTAATAAAATTTCTAACCAAACAAAATCACTTTCAAGTTCAAGGATTATATAATAACCATAAAAAGGAAATATAAGTCGCAAAAAGAATAGACAGGATATTTATAGTGGTTCACTCTCTGAAAGAGCTACATCTACTACCTTGAGACTCAACTCAGGGGTTTCACAAATTAACTATTTTTAAAGTAGTTTACACAATACAAAATGAAGATCACCCTTCAACGGTTTTACACCAAAACCTCAAAGATAACACAATACAACAATACAATAATTACAAAAGGATCACCCAAAGGATTTTCCACAAACCTTTGATCAAAATAGAAAATATATGAGTAAGGAGCAATGTTACCAAATGAGCTTGAGAAGAGAAAGATACAACACAATTGAATTCTTCTACAAGCTCCTCTTTTCTCCTTCTTCGATGGATAACCAATAATGAAGCTCCAAGAAGATTTTTCCTTTTTGTTTTTCTGAGTTAAAAATGTTTTGAAGAATGTATTTTGAAGCTCTTTAAATGTTCTTAAATGATCTCAAATTTGTTTTCAACTTCTTAGAATTTACTGATAAAATATCTCAAAATATAAGGGAAGGAAAAAACTAGCCGTTACTGTCTGTAACAGTTAAATTTTTAACAGTAAAAATAAAAAATCGGACAACCGGTTTCTAAAAATGGACATCCGATTTCCTTGTAAAGGAAAATCGAATGAGCCCTTTTTAAAATAGGAAGATTGATTTTGGTTTTAACAAAAAAAATCGGATGACCCTCTCTAATAACAGACGATCGATTTTTCTATAGCTTGAAAAATTGGACGACCGATTTTAAAATAAGACGACCAATTTTTCTTTTCCTTTGGAAAAATCGGATTTTCGAGAAAGATTTGACAACCACTTTTCCTTAAACAAAAAGAACTTTCCTTCACATTTCAAGAACATGTATTCTTGATACTCTTTAAAATAAATAAACATATAAGAGCATAAAAAACTCCATCAGGAATACTTAAGTTTTTAAGTATACTTTGTAAAAAGTATTTCATCCAAGGAGCTTCCATACTTGATCAAAAATCAAAGATAAAAGTTAGGAAGTTTTACAAAATACCTTGTCATATCCCTAACTAAACTTTGTCTTCAAGGCATCCATCTTGATCACTTCATCTTCATTGATTCTTGGTGGCTTGAGTGTTCTTTTGCTTCTATGTGAAACATGCTTGTGATTTCTCTTGTGCAACTTTTATTCTTCTATATAAAACTATATCTATGTATCACAAAGCATAAGTTAATCATAATCAAAATATTATGAAAATACTCTTAAGGCTTACAAAATATATCTTAGTAGTAAAAGCATTCTTTATGAGGGCAGAGCTTTTGAGTTCGGACCACATCTTCTTCCTCTAATGTATAAAAACATAGGAAATTTTCTCTTTTTTATTATTATATTTGAGGCGTTTTTAGAAGAATTCACAAAATGAATCATATAACTTTTTCATTTGTTTTAATTTAATCCGAAAACTATTTTTTATTTAATTTTAGTCTTAAATTTATTTGTCTTTAAACATATTGATGTTTATTTTAATTTTCAGAATAAAATTTGTCAATTCTTTTACATGTTCTCCCTGAATAAGTCAGCTGTCTCGTGAAAATTTACAAGCTCTTACCTATCATTCTTGATAAGATGTAGTAATACATTTATATTTCTGTTCCATTTTCACCATACCTGATGCATTCTTTTGATGCATTTTAGAAGAAAAGGTTAGAATTGATGATTTTTCATTTCGTTGATAACACATAGGAGTGGCACATGTGTATAAATTTGTTAATTCTACCTTAAACTTGCAAGATGTTCAAGCAAAATTCTGTGTCTTTCTTCCATTTGCAGCAGGTAGTAGATTTTGTTCTGGATCTGGTTTGGTCATTCTTCAAATTTCAATCTATCTTCATTCTTCACTATTTCTTTCTTAATTATCAGTAAGTTAAAAAATAAAAAATGAAAACCTTCTATGAAGAAAAAAATAACAAATCTTCAAGAAATTTTTTTCTTAATAGAAATTGATGTTTTATTTTTTTGCAGGCTTTATGGAAGAGGTTCAGTAAATGTAACTCGGGAATCTATATGAGTAACGCGAAAATAATTCATTTCAAACCTTTCAGTTTCTCTCTCTACAACTTTCTCTTCAACATCTCTCTAAAAAAAAAACACCAGCTTTTAATATTCAACCTAATTTGAAAGAACATATGGATCATTTTGAAGATTATTTGCAAGAACATGTTATTTTTTAGGTAAGAAAATCGATCAAATTTTTTTCAGTTTCTGAAGCACTTTCGCCCAGATGGGCAAAAAAACCATACAACTTTCGCCCATCTTGGCAAAAATTTTTTAAAATTCTCACGCAGATTGGCAAAATTTGTATGGTTTTTTCACCCATCTAGGTGAAAGTGCTTCAGAAATTTTTTTTTTTTTTTTGGTTTTTTGGGTTTATTAGGGTTTTTTTAATGGGGTTAGGGTTTTAGGGTTGTTTTTAATGGTAATATGATCCAAATACGTTTGAAGAATTTTTAGAACGGGAAGAATATATTGATCATGGACAATTATTCACAACAAACCGAATTTTCAATTCGAAAGTGGAATTGGTGGACTAGGTAAAAGAAACTGCGATGAAAGCCAACATATACTTGATCATCAATCGGTATTTGAAATCAAGAACATCTTATCGTCAACCGTATGTTACATTGTCCTGTGAGTGTGGAGGTGCACTTAGAAAAAACACGAAACCAAGAGTTGATGATGAAGAATAAGAAGTTCCAATCAAAAAGCGGGGACCTTACGGGACAAAAAAATGTGGGTGTCCATTTAAATTAAAAGGCATGCATATGGTAACAAGTGAAAATTGGCAATTATTCGTACACGACTGGGAGGCACAACAATAAAATGGTTGTTTACAATCATGATCATGCTAACAGTGTAAGACTTACAAATGAGCAGTAGAAACAGACTGAGCAGTTTAGGAAGAGTCATGTGCCGCCACGTAATATCCTAAGATTTTTCCGAGAACAAAATGTTAGTTGTGCAGTTAGGTACATTAGAATTATTTCTAATATTTTATTAAAATAATTTAGATTTGTTTGACTTCCGTTAATAAAATGAATTTTATGATCTATGCAGTGCACAGAAAATATATAATGTTGTTGCAAAGATTAAGAAGAATAGGATGTAGGGGCGAAACATGGTGGAGTAATCATAAAGTTTCATCTTTATTTTAAAATTAAGGTACAATATACCACTATTGGAAGTCATAGGGATGACTCCGACCGGTAAGAAGTTCAACGCGATAATTGCTTTCATGGTGCAATGAACAAGCTACGACATACATATGGGTATTTGAACAAATCAAGCACTTATATGTTTCATCGGCTATGTCAATTGGCTGCAAATCAATTCTTAATGATGGCAATTACCAATTGCGAGTATTACTGAGAGGGAAAGCGGACTTATGCCTGGATTGAGAATGTGTTTAGTAAATCATATCATATGTTATGTAGACGGCACATCGATCAAAATGTGTTGGCAAAATTAACAGAAATGGTTAAAGATGAAGGGGTCTCAACTCGGTTTGTCAATGGCACCTGCAATAAATTAATAAACAAAATTGATGAGGTGGAATACCGTAGAAAATTGGATGGGTTGAAGACGAAGTGGCAACAAAGGCCTGACTTTATACATTACTTGTTCAACACATGGTTGAATCCACTTACGCATAAATTTTGCAGGGTTTGGATATCTGAAGTGCTGTATTTTGGGGTTGAGACAACAAACCATGTTGTGAACGAACATTCAGTGTTGGAGCTATAACTCTCAACGTGTCATGGTGATTTAGACACCGTGTTTCTTAATTTTGACTCTCTCATCGAAGGTCAAATTGCCAAGATAAAAAAATCATTGGAGATTTCAAAACATAAAGAAAAGTATGGCTCGAAGAGTAATCCCATATTGAAGAGTATAAGTAATATCACCAGTCATTTGGCTTTGAAGAAGATATGGCTTGAGATAAAGAGAGCACACAAGATAGTTGATGATCCGAAAAAATAAGTGCGGGCATTATTTAAGGAAGTCACATGGTCTACCCTGTGTATGTGAGCGGTTGCTAGGTACGTACATGCACTCCCACTCCAGGCAGAAGATATTTATATCTTTTGGAGAAGACTAAAAGTTGGTGTTGATATCCCAACTGTACATGAGAGAGACATGGATTCCAAGATGCGTGATCTCACCTCCATGTTATAGAAAAGAAGTATGGGTCCAGTATTGAAAGTTAGGGAAATGCATCGTCTCGTCAAAGGTGTTATAGGTCCGGTGTTGCCTGGCAATCCTTATGTTCCATTGATAACCCCCTCCCCCATAAACTGCAGTCATGAAGGGACGACGGAAGAAGAATTCAACAAAAGGGATAAGCCTTACTGGGAACACGTGTCTGTCGCACAAGGAAGATCGGAAAGTTAAGCGGTTCAGGGTTCGGATCGGGAAACGGGTCCGGTTCTTGTTTTGGTTCTAGTGTATGTGGAAGAGGTAGACAGCCACATGCGAGTAGGGGTAGGGAAAGAGGACGTACTACTGGACGAAGCAGTTTGTTTTCTGTTGTAAACCCGAACACCCTTCAACTCCTTTCCCGTACATCAATGCATTCCCTAGTTTTGTGTATGAGTTCATTCAAAACTGGAAGAATGAGATAGGTGATGGTAATTTTGAATTTAGAGTAGTGGCAAACTTTCTATTCGGGGATGAAAACCAGTAGCCTGAAGTTTGTAGAAGAATGTCTTATGAGCTGATAAAGAAGACCTACTGGGAAGACGGTCTGGCACCTCAGGAGAATTGGGTGGATACTCCTAATTACCTTTATGTCATTGCCAACACATTCAATTTCTGTGTGGTACTAATTCCATATTTAGGGTTGACCACCGTCCATCTCTTTATTCGAATTTGGATTGCACTATTGGAAAGCTATACATCGGATTCATTTTGGAACAACATCATTTCATGCAGGTTATTTGATGTCTGTTGATAATGTATTATTATTTCTTTTAGGGTTACCACTTGCTATTTGTTAAATTCTGAGTTTTTTTTTTTTTTTTAAGGCCTAACTTTTCCTTTTATGTTCTCCGGATACAGATGCGAGATAGATGCCTGCTGCCTCCATTGCAAATCCAATGGCAAAATCATCGAGATATACGAGTGAGTGGGTGGGCAGAACCTTATTATGAACAGATTGCAGAGTGGGTAAGGAGAGCACGTGCAAAGTATCCACCAGAAGACCCTATTCATATATATATTTATTAGTCATAACCGTTGTATATATAATTTATTGTTTAATATGTTGTAAATCGCATTATACGAAGCATTTTTTAATATATTATTAGGGTTCTTATTTTTATTATATCTAATATAATCTCGCTGCAACTATAAAAAAGCCGAAAACAGAGGGCAATAAAGATAGGAACCATGAAGAAATAAAAAGAAAACAAGTATATGAACACATCATGAAAAAAAAAATATCCATAGTGCAACCCTTAAGAAAATACTACTACGGTCCTGAACGGTAATGCCACATCACCAAGTCGGCAATATTATCATATTTCTCTTCCTTTCCTGTATCATCTCGGTGCACCTACGTGCATATCACCGTCATCATGAACTCTCTCATCGCCGTCCCACCCTACCCCAATATGTAGGGATCGAACCCTGTCAGGATCCTCGCCTAAAACCCTATCACTCTCCAACCACATATCTCAAGAATCCCTCCTTACAAAAGGCTTAGAAGATTAAACATCATAATCAGTGGTTGTATAACCATGTGCTGTATGAAGAATCGGGAGGTACTTCGCTTACAATCTGGTCGAAAGAATCTGCCCCTAATTTCCTCGCTTGACCACTAAACTCATTTAAAGGTTCCTGAGTTGAAGATCTATATAGTATATGAGGATGAACAGTATGAGCATATAAGTATGGATCATACACTGTAGGTGGGGGATATGATGGTGGATGTGAAGATCCATATACATCATATGGTACCAGAGTGTGAGGCAGGTGTGATGGGTGAGGAGGTCGAGATCTAATCGATACAAGTGGTGGTTGGGTAGAAGGCCAGCGTGCATCTGTATCATAATGAAAACCAGGAGCAAAAGTGTTAGGAGTAGACGGCATATCGGAGGTACTATGTCGCCCCCTCAAATCTCTAGACGAAGCTGTAACAGTGCGACCTTGAACCCGACCTGTCCTGTCCGTGACAGGGCCAAGATCATCATCTCTTCTACGGCCGCCTATTTGAACCATCTATTATTTATTCAAACACATTAATAGCTGTTTATCATATATTTGAACATTTACTATTTAATTATTTATTCTTATCGTGATCTATTCTTTCTTTTCTACTATTACTGTTCATCAGTAATATTACTTAGTAATAGTTAGTAATTTATATATTATTTCATCTTAAAAAACCTTAAACCCTAAAACAGCAGTCCAACAATAGTTATTATCTTAATTTATTATTAATTTTTATTAAAACCCTAAACCCTAAACCGTAGCAAAATCATGCATGAAGATTAAGGATCAAATTGTTCAAAGAAACATAATTCATAATCATATTAATAATAAAAATTATAACATCAAATATTTTAAACAACTAGTTACATTCATTCTACATATCAAAATTAAATGGCAATTCAAATAAACATGAAATTTAATTCAAGAAACACTCCATAAATATTTATGAATAAAAAAGTAAAATATATAAACAAATATTTTTTTAAAAAATGGTCTGATGACATTTTTCACCCAGGTTGGCGAAAAAAACGATGAAATTTGACAGAGCCAGGTGAAACTAACCGTTCTTGACCGCTGCAAGTTGCGAAACCTTTCATGCATTTTTGCTTGACCGAGTGAAAATTTTCGCTCATCTGGGCAAAAATCATGATTTCTGGCAGAAAAACGAACAAATTAAAATTGCAATTTTCTTTCAATACAATGCATATTTTCATGATCTAAACCGATAAAATTGTAAATAAATGAGTATAGATCAAAGTACTAACCTTTTTTTTTTTTAATCATAGCTTACCTAAGAACAAGTCTAGGACTCGAAGTTGCACTTGTGTCTTCTTGGGATATTCTTACATGAAAATGAGTGGCGATTGTATGACATCGAATCTAAAAAATTAATTATTTACAAAAGGTGTCATTTTTTATGAAAAACAATTTCCATATGTTGCTGGAAGTAATGTAATTTCTAGGGAAATAATCAATTATGCCCACTCCTTTGCTGGATAGCTCTTCGGCCCAAGCTTTAGGGGGAGCACTTGGATCAAAACGCACCTTTCGATGCAATCCAGGAACAAAAATGTAGCCCAAGATATCATGACCCACATGTCGGCTCGGTCTAGCCCAGCGACCTTGACCAGTTGCCAGCCATTCCCTTGGTTGGGCCATCTCTTGTTTCAAGTGCAAATAGATAAAGTGACTAAGAAAATAGGGGCCTCTTGAGTTAAGCCCAAGCCAAGACCCCGAGATTCTGTCCCTTTCCAACAAAGATTCAATGGCTTCCTCCCCCTGTCGGTTCATGGAATGGGTCTGCCGTACCATCAGAAAATTCCATGTCTACTATAGAAGATTTGGATAGTAATATGGTTGGAAATTCATATGAAAATTTGCATGAGAATTTAGATTTACGCGAAGCTCCAAGGAACGCAAGGTATCAGCAAAGCTTAAGGATTATGCCTGCAATACAGAATGGTACTTTACTAAAATTTTCCATTCTTTTGCTCTTCTCACTTCTTCGAACACTCGAGGTAAGTTCTTGTATCCTCTTACAAATTATCTAACTTGTGATAAATTCATTGATGATCACAAGAGATTTTTAGCATCTGGCACTACAAAAACAGAACCCACTAGGTACTCTGATATAGTATCTTATCAAAAATTACGTGAGGCAATGAAACAAAGGTTGAAGCCTATGAAACCAATTGTACTTTGGAGCTGACTCAACTGTTTGCTTGCAAACAAGTGCTTGGCTGCGAGTCTATAAGATCAAACACAAGGCAGATGGGATTGTTGAGCAGTATAAGGTGCGTCTTGTTATTCTCGAAAATACACAGCAGGAAGGAATCAATTTTACAGAGCCTTTACCCCTGTTGCTAAGATTGGAACTATCCAAGCATTGTTGTCTGTAGCTTCTACCCGGAACTAGCCAGTACATTAGATGGATGTACAAAATGCTTTTCTTCATAGAGATCTGCATGAAGAAGTGTAGATATGGCTGCCCCCGAGATTCCATTCCCAATACCTGTGACAGGGTTACCAATTGAAGAAGCCCTTGTATGGACTCTACTAAGCCCCCAGGTGTTGGCTTTCAAAACTTACTTGTGCTCTTCGAAAATTCCGTTTTCTGTAATCTTATGTAGATTATTCACTTTTCACTTATCATATGGGTGATATATATATTTGTGTGTCCTCATTTATGTTAACGACTTTCTCATCGCTCGTAATTCCCTTTCGGCAATTACGAAGTTTAAAGCGTCTTTGAGTACTACATTTCATATAAAGGATTTGGGCACTTTAAAGTATTTCCTTTGAATTGAGCTTACTCGCCATGCTGATGGTATTTACTTATGAAAATTGTCTCTGAATTTGGCTTGGTCGAGGCTAAATTGGTGTCTATTCCTATGGAATTGAATCACAAGTTGGCTAAGTCTACCAGTTCATTCTTGGCAATGCTCGATTAGTGTCGACGTTGGATTGGGAAGTTGATTTGTCTTACTTTGACATGTCTGGAATTTGTCTATACTATTCATACTCTTGCCCAATTTATGCAGTCCCCTCATGAAGATCATTGGATGTAGCTCTCCGGGTAGTTCGATATCTCAAAGGAGGCCCTAGCTAAAGAATCCTCCTGTGTACTTATTCTCCTATTCTCTTGACCACTTACTGTGTTTCAGACTGGGCAAGTTGTCCAATCATATGTCATTCCAATACTGGTTATTTCGCTTCCTAGGGTCAATCTCCTATCTCTTGGAGATAAAGAAACAGTACACTGCTTCACGGTCTTCTGCCGAGGCAGAATATCGTTCTATAGCTGTTACCTTATGTTAATTGTTGTGGCTTTGCCAATTACTTCAGGATCTTTGCATTACCCCATTCATTGACTGATTTCTCTTTATTGTGACAGCTATTTATATAGCTGCTAACCCTATTTTCCATGAACGAACGAAACACATCGAGATCGATTATCATTTCGTTCGTGATGCTTTCTAGACAAGCTTTATTGCTCTTTGATACATCCACACTGAATCTCAACCTACTGATATTTTTACTAAAGCACTCCATCCCTCTCATTTCTTTTCTTTACGATGCAAGTTCGACATTCATGATCTTAAGAGGGTGAATTGAGAATATTGTTGGAGATTTTGGGGTATTTTCTCCTTTGTACACTTACTTTTTGTATTAGGAAATTACTATAGTTGTTTATCTTGGAATTGTTGTCATCAAACTTGGAATAGTTGGAATACGCCAAGATGATTGTAATTAGATAAGGAAGTTTCCTAGTTTAGTTAGGCCAAAAAGTGTATTTATCATTGTGAATAATTGTAATACAAAGGGAGAAAGCAACTATTATTTTTTCTACTGGAAACTTTCAAATTTTGATACATCATCTCACTTCACAAAAATTCATTTATAATTAGTGAAATAATGGTAATACGTTTATACAATTCTATCTTCACTTTAGAAAAATTCATTTATAATTAGTGAAATAATGGTAATATATTTATAAAATTCTATCTAGGCAAAAAAGGACAAGACATATGCTGCAAAGTGATGAGACAAAGAAACTATGCTAATTTGAAGCTAACTAGTACAATTAATAATATATTATGATGGGGAATAATCAAGAAATATTCACTACTTCTTAGCAACGGAAGTTACCCTTTCCCTGTGTAAGAGTTAGGATTGGACTTACATTTCTAACTCAAGTTAAACATCTATTAGAAATTTTACTTGAATTCTTAATTTTACAGAGACGATACTAGCTTAGGACTTGGATGGGCTGGAGCTCCTCCGGCGGCCAGTCCGATAAAGTATTGGCAATGATGGGGAGAACTTTAAACCCCTCTAAAAATTTTCCATCCTTCATATATAATTTGTAGTAATAAGAAGATTTTCTTTTCCTCACCACTTGCTCTTCCTCAGGCGAGAGAGAGGCCCTTCTGCAAATTTCTGAGCTTTGGTTCTGGTGAAGTCGCAGCAGTTCAGAGAAAGAGCCTCTACAAATTGCTAAAAAAAATGCAAAGAGAAACGATGTCATTTTGATTTTGGGGGTTAAAAAAAGAATTCAAAATAATTTGAGTTATTTAAATTGGACTAGACCTTAGAGAGAGTATTTGCAGTTGCAATTGCAAAGCAAATCAATGTACTGCGTTGCCCCTCTGCCCGTGCTGTCTTTTTCTTCTGTTCTTTGCCCGATTGCCGCTGTGCTGCCGACGCTCAACCTTGGACCTCCGCGGCTCCGCCTCCATTCTTGTTCAGTTCAAACGAGACGACAGAAGCATATTAGAATAGTAAGTTTTATTCTTATCTCTTCTCTCTCTCTCTATATATATATATATACATATATATATATTTTTAAGATTGGATAAAATTTTTGAGATTTGATTTTCTATCTCTTATCATCTTATTTTTTTTACTTTTTATTTTTTAATACTGGGATATGGCAAAAACGTTAATTATCATATTAGTTCTTTTTTTTATTTTTAATCTTAGTTGATATATGTTAGATCAGCCGGTAAGTATGTGAATTTATTTTATTTATTATTTTTTTATGTTACACATTTTAATTTTTTTAAAGAAGTTTTTACTGAAGTTGAATTCAGAAATTAAAACAATGCTAAAGATAAATTTAAAGCACAAAAATGATGTCCGAATAGTATGCACTATTTTGCTGTAATTTAGTATTGGGATTAAAAAATCAAAGGTATGATGTGGATTATATGTTATTGAGGAAAGTGAGCCAAATGGAGGTTGATTATAGATTTTTATATTTCATAAATTTCATGATTTACATATTATATTCTTGAATTTTCATTTGTGTTATTTGTTTTTATATTAATATTTTGATCATTCTGTACTAAACATATTTATTTTGTAGTTTATATTAGAGGTCGTATCTTGATTGTGCACAATTGGTTTCCTAACGGTAATTGTATTCATATTTTGAGCGTTGATAGAGTTATTTATACATTGAGTGATGGGCAATCGCTCCTTGTGAGTGATGGCACTCATCTTTGGTAATAGGAGATTACCTTGTTTTTTATTTTTATTTGTTTGTAAATATTCTTTGTTATTTAAAGAATGTTGGTGATGATTATTTCTTTGAGCGTTCTTTGTGCTTGGAAAGTGGTCATTACATAGACGAAATGTTCTAAAAATTTTTAGTATAATTTTGCCCTCCAGTCTTTAAATCTTGGTCCGCCACTCGGATTAGGGAGCTTCTTTAAAAGAGTTTTAATGTAATTCCATATTGCTTGTCTAGTAAAAATACCTTTTTAGTACTCCCTAAATAAAGGAATGGGTTAAGATTTTTAGGGTGTGAGAAACAAGCAATGGGGTAGTAGCCGAATTAGGGACCTAAGTCGTTCTTGTTGGGTTTCTTTAGAATAGTTGTAGTTTGTGGGTTTAGAGTTTTCTCTACATTGTAATTCTTTATAGTGAGTTATTGGATTTGTTTCTCATTTGCCAGGACGTACGCCGATTCATCGAACAACGTAAATCTTGTGTTGTCTCCTTATTGCTTTCACATTATTTTTCTACACAATCTCATTTATTTGTTTCAGGTCCATTAAATTGGTATGAGAGTAAGGTTACAAAAATGAGATTGTTGTTTGCAAATTGAGGATATTTTTCGTCATGGAGAATGAGAAGGTGCACAAAGTAATTATTACAACTTATGGGTGATATTTGGGTGTGCTGCAGGGTCTAATAAGACTGGTGCAATACCTTATATTTATTGCGCATGGGAAATATCCAACTAAAACGAGAAAAATCATCGACAAAAATACAAAATATTTGAAACCCTTGGATACAAGGGGAGATGTGAAACTACGTTCTTGGAGAATGTTATCACTAACACTTGAAGACTCTATGGGTTACATCAGGATTTTATTTGGAGAAGGAGAGAGGTCTTTGGAATAGAAGTCAATGTGGAGATTTGTTAGGATTTCACTTATACTCATAATTCAAGTTAATGATCTTTTATTGATTTACTTAGATCCCTAATTCATGTTGATTAAGATTAGGGAACATCCTAAAAAGTAGTTTTTGAAGTAATTCCAACTTTATAATACTCCCTATATACAGGAGTAGGTTAAATCTTTTAGGGTGTCAGAAACGTGTAGAGCATGGGCCATTTGTCTAGATATGGGCTAGTTGCCAATTAGGAGCATAAGTCATTGTTGTTGAGTTTCCCCAAAATAGTTGTAGCTTGTGTTTTGGTCTTTGTTGGTTGAGAGTTTTTTCTACACTGTAATTCTCTATAGTGAGTTAGTAGATTTGCTTCTTTTTCACTCCTGGACATACGTCGATTGACTGAAGCAAGTAAATCTTGTACCTTCTCTTTATTGCTTTCACATTATTTTTCCGCACTATCTAGTTTATTTATTTCGGTGCAACAAATTGGTATCAGAGCCAAGTTACATAAACAAGATTGTTCTTGTGGGCATTAAGAGGATTCTTGTTGTAGAGAATGATAAGAAACATAAAACAATTACTACAACTTATAGGTTATAGATGGAAGCTACAAGCATGAAGAATGTTATAACCAATAGTTAAAGACTCGATGGGTGACATCGGATTTTGTTTGGAGAAGGAGAGAAGTCTTCAGTATAGAACTGCATATGGAGCTTTGTTAAGATTTGACTTATATTCTCAATTCAAGTTAAAGATCTATTAGAGATTTCTTTGGATTACTAATTCGTATTGATTAGGACTAGAGAACTTCTTTCAAGTAGTTTTGATGTAATCTGATGTGAATCTTCAATTGCAAGTAGATTTTATTCATCACCTTCCAAGATCACTCTAAGATGAAGAACCTCTATTAAGGATTTTGTAACTTTAATACTCCAATTGAAAACCTATGAGGATCTAAGCCTCATAAACCCAATGTTGAGTAGCAAAACTCTTTCCTAACTTGATAGGAAGAACCTCGAGGAAATTGAGGCCTCAAAACCCCAACTACACAAACTAGAAGACCGAAGATCAATTGAATCAAAATGCAAGAACTCCAAGACTCAATCAATAAAAGGAATTAGAATGATCAATCAAATTCCATAGATTCATCAACCTAAGGAAATAAATTGTTCACAACTAAGGACATTAGCCCTTAGCAAGCTAACTAAGCGAGGGTGAAGAACCTTAGAGACAAAGAGAATTCTCTCTCAACAATTTCAGCAAAATTCATCAATAGTTGTTTATAAGAGGAGGCATAAGTAGGTATTTATAGAGAAAACCTAATGAGTGTTAAAAATACCTAATTAACCTTCTAATAATAGTTAATTGCAAATTTGGAAACAAGGAAACCAAGAATTAATCCAAAGATAATTAGGATTGACCAAAAAAAATATAAGTTGACCCAACTAGTTCCAGCCCCTTAATCTTCAAAATTGTCCATTCTAACCAGAGACCTACCAGGGATGGTAGGGTGGGAACCTACCATCACCGATAAGCTCTGTTTTACCCTTTCTACTGCAATTTTGCATCTCCTCGGTTATCGGCTTTGTTTGACCTTCAAAATATTCAAATTGGTTCTTAGTGTCTTCAAGAAACTTGTAGATAATTTTCTAAAATTTCTAATGAATCTTGAATCTCCTCAATTAGACTCCTTTAGTGCAAGTTATGGTCATTTTACAGGAATATGTCATCTTTTCAATCAAAGGTAGAATGTCCAGTTTAAGACTGGTCATAGGATATCCAAATACATACATCTATGCATGAGCTATACCATTTTGGAAACCACATGAAGTCTTCTAAAATCTTCATGAAGATTACTTGTTCATTTAAAGTCATCAAAAGCCCCAGAATAGAGTTCTTCCAGAACTGGTCCAGAAATTCCAGTTTACCTCCATTTTAACTTTTCTTCTAGCTTTAAATCTTTGACTTGAATCTTCCAATAATTTATGCATATCTGTGGCCTTATCATACCCCCTCTCTTAAAAAAGAATTGAATTCACACCTTCATTTAATAACAAAAGGCAGGCAACAATTAGAAACGTAATTTTCAAATGAACCATGCTATGATCACTACTGCTAAAGCACTCAAGAACTAGACAAATATGTCTAATGGTCATGTAAATAACAAGAAGAGAAAGATGTCTATAACTTCTTTGGAAGGTCTATGACATGCAAATGTTGTATGATCAAAGAAGTTCAAAGAGAGATAGCTCAAATAAGGGCTATGCAAGAAATGCTCAAATAATACAAGACTTCTTCTAGTGAAAGTATAGAAATTTTGTAAATCAAATATAGTAACAACATTTCCCGTAAAGTACTCAAAGGATCAATAAAATTGGAGACTCAAGTTTTCTAAATCTTTCAAAAGGAAGAACATAAAGTGTTGTAGAAGTTCAAGTTTCCACATAAGAAGTGTTCCTTCAAAAGTTTTAGAAAAGGACTTTAAAATAAAGCTTTCTAGGAACAACTTATTTGGCTTATCTTTCAAGAAGGAAGTACAACTAACATCCCTACAAAGTAAAGGAAAGTAGAAGCTTTCATCATTTCTAAACTCCAAAAGTAAGTCAAGAAGTTCATGAATTTGAAATATCTCCTCTTTCAAAAGGTGATGAAATGTAGAGCTCATGGTGTGTAATGATTTAAAATATTGAATCAAGAAGTCGTAAGAATTTTCTATGCTCCAAACACAAGGTGTTTTCTCTAGAATTCTAATAAGGAAATTTTAAACACAAGTGTTAAGAAACAACTGTCTTTTCAATTATTCAAAGCAAAGTTCAAAATCAACATCCTTGAAGGGTAAATGATATTGAGAGCTCTCATTCTCTTCAAGATAGACATGAAAACCACACATTTGAAATCTCTTCTTTTGAAAAGGGTAATGATAATTCAAATAAACACAAAAATAATTAGAATGAAATAATAGCTTCGATAAGTCTCAAATTTCATCATTTCACAATTGAGGTGAGGAAATATAGACAAAATTTTCAAAATCCCAAGATGGTCTACACTCCTCTTCAAAAGCCATTTTATCAAAGAACTTTTCGAAATGGTAGATGGTTAAACAATGTAGCTTCAAATTCATGTTTCAAAATTTATGCACAAGAGGTCTTTTGGAAGCTAGCACATAAAATGAACAACTTAGAAAACCAATCCTTGAAAGGTTTGTGGTAATAAAGATGCTCAACAACATAATATTTGCAAAGTTATTCAAAGGCCTTCTTTGTCAAATTAGATTTTTCAAACGCAAAAAGGTTTACTTTAAAAAAATCAAGATTAGCTCCCATTCAATTTTCAAAATCTTTGAATAAGAATTCCTTGAAATGAAAATGATAAAATTGGAAACCAAATGTATTTTCATATAAAGTGTTCAAGGATTAATGAAATTTGAAAGATTTTGTTCATTGCAAGAAAATCCAACTTGACCACTCACAAAAAACATAAGTTGATTTAAGAAAACAAAATCGTTATGATTCTCCATAAAAGTATCAAGGAATGAGGAAACATAACCAACATCCTCAACAAACTTTCCGAAACACTTATCATGTAGAATATCAAACAAAGCACCATCTAATCCAAAACCAACAACTACAGACTCAATCGAAGCATTATTCATAACTACAAAATCACAGCAAAAAGGATGAAACATAAAACCACTATGCAACAATGAATCCCCAAGAAAAGCATAAGAAGAAAGGTATTTAGACATGTAAGGTACAACAAGAAAGAAACCACCACCAAAAGAGATAACACAAAAGGCTTCAAGTATGCTCACATGAGAAAGATAAGAGACTCTAAAAACAATTCTAATTCCACAAGAGAAACTTTATAGCACATGAGAGAAGGGTTAAAAGAAAGACTTATTGGTAAACCTTTAAGAAAATTGCCAAGCTCTTTCTCCATGTTCTTTCCGTTGTCTTCAATTCCTAGCACATAAGAAACATAATTAGCAATATTCAGATGGCATTCATCAACTCTAGGAATTGCACAATAATTGGAAATAGGTTCTACGAATTTTTTCTTTCCTAGTAAAGTTTCAAGAGAGTTGAGAAAATAAAATTGATATTCATTTTCAATAAAAACAAGTGAGAACAACTTTATTTCCTTAAAATAAATCTCAAAGGTCAAGTAGGAATTAGAGGGAAAGAAGTTTATGGTCTTGATGGATTTAGGCAAGCTTTCCATCTTCATCCTTGCTTGGATTTTCCAAATTCCACACATAAGAATTCACTAGCAAAGAAAGAGTTAGTTTTATTAACATAGAAATTCACTTCCTCACTCTTTTTAAGTACAACTATCTCTTTCTGTCTTTGCTCTTCTCTTTCTTTCTCTTGTTTTTCAATGAAGCACTCATTTTCTTTTACTCTCTCATTTTTCTCAAGCTCACTTTCTTTCTCTTTTGAGTGTCTAATTGAATTTATTTATTAGTTTTACTTAATTTAGGAATAATTTTTAGATAATAAAATTTGATTCTTCTTCTTATAAATTGATATAGGAAGATAATAATTTAAGTAGTTAAGCCTTTCTTCGTAGTTCGATGCTCTTATATTGTCATATTACATTAATCTTGTGTGCTTGCAAGTATTGTGTTTAAAGTTTAGTTAGAAAAATCCCGACCACATGCTTCATAATTATAAGGACCAAAAGTTCCACACAAAAGATGTAATTTCAAATTATTGTAACTAACATCATATCCCTCATAATCACCCTTCCTTTTATGGAATCTCTCATCCGTGTTCACATAATTTCCTCTATTTCTAACATCATTTCTTTGAACTCTTTTACAAGATATATCATTATAATCATTTCTAGTTCCAAATCTATTACCCTCATAGCAATCATAAGAATTATGTTCATAAGATCTAGTATGAGAAGAAAAGTTACTATATCCCATTGATTATCATACATTGAGTGTCCATGAAGGTCTCTTCCACTACTTAGCTCATAATTGGCTTCCTCTTCTCTTTTTAAGTCCTTCACACCTTTTGCTAGGCTTGATAATTGTTGTTCCAATCCTTTCAAGGCTTGTTTTCGTTGCATGTGATGGAACTCATCTTCCATGTTGAAATAGATGTTTTAAACCCTGCAAATTAAAAAAAGAAACAAAACAAAAGGAACTCACAATCATTCCCTAAATGTTTTCTTTCACGATCATTCCATTCACTCGTGTTCAACTTTCTTAATTGTCTTTTATCAGTAAAAGCTCACAATCTTGCCTTTTCAAACATTTAGCACTCAAGACTCTATGATATCCTTCAACCTCTTAGCCAACTGAAACCAAGTGCAATAATCTCAAACAAGTAAATCATTCAATACACTTAATTGGTTAAGTGTTCAATGAGGTAAAATATCAAACACTTAAAGTGTATGAATTTCAAAGAATGTAATCTATGGAATTGAGACAACAAACAAGAATGAACATCAACAAAAGACGAGAAACATACAAGGAAACAACTAGAAATAAAAAACAAAGCAATTCAAAAGAATTAGACTAAAGAAAGAAAAAAAAAGAGTACTAAAAAAAGTTTTTCCAAAGGGGATGACAATAACTTTTTACTAAAACGACAATATCTCAAAATAAGAATCCAAATCAATGAAACCAGTTCATGAGGATTCCTCACTCGATGAGGATGAATTCAAGCACAAATTTCATTCGAATTGAATCAGTATAACATAAGATATGTTCAGATTAATCAACACTTTTTTCTGCAGTCGCGATTCCGAAACACATTTCACAATTCAATCAAATTGAGCCATCAATTAAACTCCAAATTGACTAAAACTTATTTAAATTGAATCCTAACTCAAAGGAGAACATCTCCATCACAAAAACATGAAGAAATTTTGCAAATAATTTGTCAAATTTTCAATTAATTTTCAGATGTATTTTTCTGTACTTGGTTTTTGCATGATCTTCATGGGAATTTCATAGATCATCAAGTACTTCTTCTTTTTCTTCTTTTATTTTAAAAGAAATTTAATCACTTACAACAAAAATTGATCTTTATTTTGAGGGTACTCTAATACCACTGATATGAATCTTCAATTGCAAGTAGATTTGATTCAACACCTTCCCAAGATCACCTCTTTGATGACGAACCTGTATTGAGGATTCGTAGTTTCAATACTCTAATAGACAAACTATGAGAATCTAAGCCTCATAAACCCAACATTGAGAGGCAAAAATATTTCTTGATTTGATAGGATGACCTTCGAGGAACCTAAAGTCTCAAAACCCCAACTACACAAACTAGAAGAGCTAAGATCATCTTCGAAGATTCTATGCTTTTGCTACGTGAAATTTAGTATTACTTCCTCGCTTTGTAAAGTCTTATTTGATATATTTTGATACATTTCATTGTAAACTCTTATTTGATATATTATGATACATTGCAATTTAAATGTAATGAATATGTGGATTAGCTTTAGATAGTTTGATTATTGTTACGAACTTTAGTATTTTTATTCAAAAAAAAATTACGAGTTTTATAATGCATGCAAATATTTTTTTAAAACAAATGAAGAAATAATGGGGAGGTTTCAAATCGCTGCAAGTATTTACTTTTTAAAGAGAAATTATTATTACGATGGTTTAAAACAGCCGTAAAATAGGGATAAAAACCGCCACAACCATTAACGGTGGTGTGCGGGGCAGTTATTGGGAAACCACTGTCAATTATTTAACGGTCTTTGATCTGTAAAATCACCGTAAAACCATTTAGCGGAGTTTGTAAACTGCCGCAAAACTAAAAAATAACCCTCCGCGTTTTGCCTATTTTCTTAGTGTCAATTGAATCTAAATATAAGAACTCTACGACTCAATCAATGAAATGAATTAGAATGATCAATTGAATTCCACAAATTCATTAACCTAAGGCAATCAATTGTTCACTTCTAAGGACAATAACCCTTAGTAAGCTAACGAAGCAAAGGTGAAGAATCCTAAAGACAAAGAGAATTATCTCTCAACAATTTCAATAAAATTCATCAATAGTTGTTTACAAGGAGGCATAAGTAGGTATTTATAGAGAAACCTATTTCTCTTCCTAAAAGATAATGAGAATTAAATATACCTAATTAACCTTCTAATAGAAGTTAATTACAAATTTAAAAATAAAGAAACCAAGAATTAATCAAAAAATAACTAGAATTGACAAAAAAATAAGCTGTAGACTTGACCCGGCCGGGTCTGGCTAAGAAGGTAGCAGGGTCCAGCCATGTAAGCTTCTAAATAAGCCATTATAACTAGATACCTACTGGGGATGGTAGGGTGGGAGGCTACTGTGGCAAGTAGGCTCTGTTTTAGCCTTCCTGTTGCGATTTTGAATGTCTTCGGTTATCTGCTTTGTTTGACCTTCAAAAAGTCAAACTGGTTCTTGGTGTCTTTAGAAACATAGTAGAGAATTCTCTAAGGTTTCCAATGAATCTTGAATCTCCTCAATTTGACTCTTATAGTGAAAGTTATTGCCATTTCACCGGTTTAAGACTGGTTATAGGATATCCAAATAACATATCTTTGCATGAGCCATACGATTCTGGAAACCTCAAGAACTCTTATACAATCTTCATGAGATTCCTTGTTCATTTGAAGTCATCAAAAGCCCCAAAATTGAGTTCTTCCAAAATTGGTCCAGAAATTGTAGTTTATCTCCATTTTAACCATTCTTCTAGCTTTAACTCTTAGACTTGAGTCTTCCAAGAATTCATGCGTATCTGTGCTCACATCATAATCCCAAGTTGCTTGTCTATTAAAACTACCTTCATAATACTCCTTATGTAAAGGAGAGGGTTAAGCCTTTTTAGGTGTGAGAAACGTGTAGGAGTTGGGCCGTTTGTCTAGCTATAAGCTAGTAGCCTAATTTGGAACCTAGCTAAGTCGTTTTGTTGGATTTCTCTGAAATAGTGTAGTTTTTGTTTTAGCTTTTGTGGGTTAAAAGTTTCTCTACACTATAATTCCTTAGAGTTAGCGATTTGTTTCTCCTTTGCCATGGACGTAGCTCAATTGACTGAACGACGTAAATCTTGTGTCTTCTCTTTATTGTTTTCACATTATTTTTTCACACCATCTCCTTTATTTATTTTAGGTCCCACACTAAGTTATTGACGACAGAAGGAATTGTTTTCCTGCCTAACTTACCGACAAAATATTGACGACATAATCGGCAACATAAAATTGCTTTAAAAAATACGGGATAGATCCTCAAGAGAAATACCGACAGAACATTCAGTTGTCAGGTAACTTACCGACGAATTTCATCAATGAAATTGTTGTTGTCGATAACTCAATTTATAAACGACGATTCGATACTACGTTTCTGTCACTACTAATGGGCAAAATAAAATACTCACATAATTATGTCAATGTTCTATCGATAATGAAATACCCTAAAAGGACAAATTCATCTCTTCCCTTATTTTCACCAAAATCTTATTCCCCCCGCCCTGCCCCACCCCCTTCTCTTCCCGAGCTCACTCCACCACTTTTCTTCCTCTGGCATCCTTCTATGTTCGCTGCCAAGCTTCGGCTACTCTATACCCCTCTCTCCTCTTTTTTCATATCCAAAAACTTCACCCCCCCCCTCTCTCTCTCTCTCTCTCTCTCTCTCTCTCTCTCTCTCTCTCTCTTATTGCCACTGCTTCTGGGTTCATCTGCCACTATTCCTCAGGAAATCTCCGTCGTTGTATCAAAAAAATAGAAGCAAATCTATACTAGGGTAGAGTCTAGGTTTGAACCATATCTTTATTCCCCAAATTAAAAAAAAAAAAAAAAACTAGGGCACAATCATTAAATTACTTTGTTAATTTAATTCATTTGTTTGGCTCAATTTAGTGATGAAATAACTAGGGCCCAGTTAATTAAAGCACTTAGCCAAAAAAAGAGTTAATTAAAGCATTTTCTTAACTATCCTTTTATGTTTTTGCAATGATTAATAAAAATCACTCCAGATTAATGATTTACTTTGGTGACAAAAGACCAATTATTCTAGGCTACTAAAATGATCAAAAAGCCCTTATTATAAATAACAAAATTTCTCGTTTTAAATATTTTCAAGTATGACCATGTTGAATTGACCTCTAGAATACTCTATGATAGTAGATTTTGTGCCCTATCGGAGTTAAAACGAAAATGATTCTTTGTGTTTGCACCCATCATCAAGTTTATGAAGTTATGTACTATCACATTCCTCAATAATATCTACTATCTTTAGACTTCTAGTTCAATATTCAATTACTCTAACTTTTTTCTGCTTATCTCAGAGAGAGACCATCAAGCAATCATTTATAGACATATTCCCGAGGCTTTGGATTGTAAGATATCTCGGACAATCATAAGAGAGCGATTATCATAAAAGCACTAATCATACAAGTTTCTCTTGAATACCTAAGTTCACCTACCTAAATACATAGTATATCGATCCCATTCATAGAGATATATTCCCAGCTTATCAAGGTAGTTAAGTCATTGCTTTGCTACACTACTAACTAATATGAATATCACAAGGCACTCATCCATATTGTAGGTGTGATAATCTTAGTTTCTCTCCTTTATAGTAACCTTTGTAAAAATTACATCACGTCGTTCAGTTCTATTTACTTTAAGCAAACTTGCACAGTTAGTCATGAGATAGACACTAACCTAAGGTAAGTCATCCATTAAGGAAACAAATTTGCAATAACCTTTTACCTATGCTGGCATGCCCAACTCCATTAGAACGGAAATAAGATTACTTATGTATCATAAGTAACAAAAGTCTATACCTTATTGTGAAATACGGCTCATCCCGTGGACTATCGAATATATGTCAACCTTATGCAAGTAATTGTGTATCCAAATTCAGAAACTTGAACTAAGAAATAATTATTTAATTAATATATTCCAATATTACAAAATAGAGGCTTTCTGAGTATACATCCATACAAACTCACACTTGCAAAATAACACTACTTTATTTCATAAACCCTAACCCCTAAAGCATTAAAATGACGCTTATACCCCCTTCTACTAAAGGCTTGGTAAAAGGATCAACTGTAGATTCTTCTCGGAGGAATCTGCTCCACCATGATCTTCTCTTTCTAGATAAAATCTACGATGGAAATTGTACTTCCTTCCAATGTATTTGCCCTTCTTGTGGTTTTAGGATTCCTAGCATTCGGTACTATCCCGTTGATTTCACAATATAAGACTATAGGTCTATCCATATTAGGCACGATTCCTAGTTTTGCTAGGACCTTCGGGAGCTAGACCACGTCTTTGGATGCTTCGGACGCTGCTATAAATTCATGTTTCACAATAGAGTTAGTAATACAAGATTGCTTGAAGCTTTTCTACAAAATACCCCCTCCTGGCAGAGTGAAGACATATTCACTAACGTAGTTTCATTGTTGTCTATCAGCCTTTCGAGTACACTTCTAGTTACTATTCTAACAGCACATGTGGTATTGGAATGATATGGAATAGAATCTCTTTCCTTCCGGAATTGTTTCCTACCTAGAATGGAATAGGAATCCTCTTTTTATTTCAACGTCTGGGAGAAAAAGATATAATGGAATTATAATTTCTTTTCTTTGTTTAGAAAATTTATTACTTAATGTAAGAATGGATGAAATTATGCACAATATGGCCTAAATCCCCTTTCAATATAAAATGTATTTTTCAAACTGCGACACATATTAAGGCTCCGAAAATTGAAATATTTTATTGAAGTGCAAATATTCATATATATATATATACACACACGCAGACACACATATATAAGATTGAAAATAGTCATAAAATAACTCTTTTTTATTATTAAAATAAATGGAAGTATGATATATAGAAATTAAAAAGTTATGAAATTGTTATTTAATCAGTCAATTTTCTCATTGTCATCAATTAATTAAGCGTACTATATGTAATAAATGGGAGGTATAATAGTCTATACACTTTTTAAATGATTCCCACCCATCCTACAAAGCTTTTCCTTACCCTTTCATGGGGAAAGGTTTTTCCAGCTTCATCTTGGAATAGTCTTTCCAGGGGAATAGTCATTCCTACTTTTAGTGTACATACCAAATGTAAGAATGGAAAAAGACGTAGGAAAACTCATTGCATTCATGTCCATTCCCATGTACCCCAACATAGTGTGAAACTTGAATCCCATATGGGATATGTATGATGCGTTTGTATGCTATATAAGTAAGTATGAGCCTAAGTACCCATGATTACCCTTGGGATATCCATTTTGGCATAGCAAGCACGCTTTTTGAGTAGGGATCGTGGGCTTGCTAGGCTTATGACTCGCACTCTCGAGCCTATGGGTTTGAGGCGCTCTTAAGCCTACGAGTCTAGGGTGTGACATTATATATATGGTATCAGAGCATGGTTATACCAGTCGGACGTGTGGGAACTAAGTGTTACATCGGTGGGAGCCATCTCTAGAGAATCCCATGTGGAACTAAGTGTCACATCGGTGTTAACAACCACTAGAATCCCGCACCCCTTACTAGGTCCTGGGTTAAGTGTGATGGGGCACCTAACGAGAACATTAAAGCCTTAATTAAAGGGGGTGAATGTGAAACCCTAATCCCACGTCAAATATGTATAATGTGTTTGTACGCTATAGAAACATCAAACATAACCTTAATTCTTACTCGCTCCCAATCACTGAACAATTTGTAGTATCCTCCGCATACCAAGATTTAACAAAGAAACTTAATGGCTATAACCATAGAAATATAAAAACCAGTTTAAATTTCAGAATTTAAGACATGATGTATTTGATTTGAAATCCTCGACATTAATTTAAATACGTCATGCCTTACGTTCTGAAATTTAAATATGTTTCCATATTTCTATGCTTAATGTTCCCGGATGTAATTCTTATTGTTGCGCGAACAAATATCTAGTAATATATTCACATTTTTTCCCAAAGAAAGTAAAAATAAAAATCATCTACATTAAGAGAGTATTTTGGTGCTAAATGGCAACAAATGTCATTCGAAATAAAATTTTCCAAATTTGCACAATATTTTTCATACATTTCACTAAGTTAAAATACTAAATTAGTCCACATAATGATAAAGATACATAAATTCTTTCCATAATCTTGGAAATTACAATTGTGTTGTCATGTAAAGATATACATTTGACAGATATGAAATTCTTGTATTTAATTACAACTTGCATCTCCAAATCCCTATATATAGCTGGATACATTCCAAGTTCAAACCACAAAGGTTCTTTTGCTACAAACTCTTTCCTTGTAGCTTACTTCTTTTTGCTACTTTGTGCAAGTTATGTCAAAAAGCAAGGTCAAACTCGCCTTTATAGAGAATGATGCAAAAAGGCGAGCAGCATACAATAAACGAAAGAAGGGTCTCCTCAATAAGGTAAGTGAACTTACTACACTTTGTGGAATTAATGCTTGTTCAATTATTTACAGTAAATTTGATTCTGAACCTGACGAATGGCCAAACACTTTGGCTTCTCAACAAGTGATATCGCAATTCAAGCGTTTGCCGGAGATGATGAAAGAAAAGAAAATTTGGAACCAAGAGGCGTATTTGAGGGAAAGAATTATGAAACTAAGAGAATAGTTGAATAAGCAATTGTCAGAAATGTTAGTATATGCCCTAAGACCAATTGACTCACATTTATGATTTATGAAGCGTGTATTTTTTTAATTGTATTTTATGCTCTTGGTCATCAAGTATGTGACTTGATTGTAAAACCCTTATAGCGAATAAAATACTATTCTTATTTGTCCCTAGTTTATTACATCTTGTAAACTAGTGTGAAGTTGATTGATGGTCAAGTTTTACTGATCATGAATATGAGATATAAAATCAATTCATAAATACATATTGAGAATATTGTATTGGACATGACCCAAAGTGAAGAAGAAATATTGCATGGGTTTAAGTTATAAGTATTTCTTCTCAGTTTTATATTTGGTGTCCTTTGACCTAATGTTTCTTGCATGGGGAGAAAATATGTTTTGACATAGTCAAACATCACTTTTAATTAGGTGATCATTATGACTATTGGTTGGCTTATTTTCTTGTCATGGCTTGAATATTGGAGATAGTGAACGGGATTTGTCCCTCTCTTTTTAGAGAGAGATATCCGTGGGCCCCTTGATAAGGAAGACTGGAAAATATGCATGGCCATGCTCAAATAAGTATTAATAAGGTGGTATTAATATTATTTGTTGGAACAGTCTTATAAGTATTAATAAGGTGATCAAGTAAATGGTTAATTAAGCTTTTTAAGGATGACTTGGTCCATGCCTTATACTTAATTAGGATATCGTGTGACAAAAGGACTAAATATTAAATCTAATGCTAGGTTATTGTTACATTTACTTAACTTGGGTAAGCATAATGTCTTGTTAGAGGCCGCTTATGTTTTGTGAATAAATGTCTAGGACATTTTTCATTCACTTCCAACGTTAAGTGAACCTACAGGGTCACACGCGTAGACGATCTTGTGAGAATAATGTCCACATTCAATGAATCTAGATTCTGTCCAGATTCGTTGAACATATACAAAAGGAGAATCAGATTCCATATTGTATTTTCTGGTAAGTTAATAAGTAATTAATTTCCTATAATCGGATAAATGAAAATAACTACTTAATATTACTCATCCAACCGTTGGATGATTATAGGAATAGACGGACGAGATTAAACTGTCATTAGATGACAGTTAGGGTTTTGATATTGACAGCTATAAAAGGTTATGTTAACCTTTTTATGGTGGCCGTCCTTTATCTGATTAAAGAAAAACAAAACCCTAAACCCTAGAACGGGGATATAGTATCTAGCCTCCTCTCTCCGAAATATGACCGATTACCAGATAGTCAGGATCAGTTCTGAACAGTTTTCAGAACACAGAAGGGGCTAGTATCCCGATCGCTTGCAGAGGAGTTCGTCGCATGGATACTAGTAGAGGGCGAAGCGTACAAAGTAGCGCCTCCACAACGAACAATCAAAACATTGAGGTAATTTCTATCTAATCGGTTTTTCTAGTATGTGCAAATCCTGTTGGTGGATTTCCGTAGTTTTATTTTATTTTGTATTTGCCTACGTAATCCAACAAGAAAATCCTGAGAAGGACCTTGTGGAATTGATGTTTAAGTGTTTGTTGATTGACAAAAGAGCGCTAGATAAGTTGTCACCTACCGATCTTGATGATCTTGAGGAAAAAACTGAGAAAAAGATAATGGGCATCAATTCAAGGCTTAATGGAGATGCAAAGAAAAAAGTTATTCTGGATGGAGATTAAGCACAAAGCAATCCCGCACCACCCTATTACAATAGTTCAAGGACCAGACCAGCCCCATAAAGAACATGATATATTTTAAGTTGGAAAAGGATGCGTTTTCTTTGATCTATGAGCACATGTATAAATAATAAAAAAAAGAGTGAATTTTTTATGTGAATTGCTTTTTAGTTCGGAATAAAGGAATTTTCTTATTATTAGAATTTCGTGGAAGTTATAACGTGCCAATAGGTGCTCTGCTATAATAGATGGGTTTATGGGTGATATAGTCGGCCATATTGGTTTAATTATCATTATATTATAAAAATTTGTCGTTGATATACCTCGATATTTGAAGCAAATTTTGAATAATGAATTTTATATTAGGTTTTAATAATTTATGACTAAATAGTAATCAAGATTTGAAAATTTCATTTTCAATTATTCTTTGGAAAGAATTTGTCTTAAATTATGCCAAAAAAGTTTTGGAAACAAATGATTTGTTTCGTGATTAAAATTTTGCAATGAGGTTTTAAAAGTATATTGTTTCTATCTCCAATGCATCAAATTTATAGTATAGGACGATGTACAAAATGAATCTATATATTGTCCCTATATTGATAATTTCTGCTAGTGTAGAGTCAATCTAACCTAGTCTACATATCTATGTGTTAAGGAGATATGTATTTGTTGTATCCATTTTATATGATCTGTCACTTTAAGACAAGACGCAAGAATTAAGAAAATGATTGCATTGTCTAAATTTAAAAGGAAATTAACTGAAAGTTACATTTTAACTTGTCATTGATAGTTCTAATGAAAGTTGCTAAAAATGTTTAATTCCAATAAGATAGGGTTCTAAATGGAAAAATATCATATAATGCTCTTTTGATTTTCACAGATATTTTGAAACAAAAAAGTTTGTATATCAAACACGATAGATAATATGAAATGGAGGTAGTTTATGCCCATAAAATTACTAAATGCTTTGATTTTTTAAAGCTAGATGCAAGAAAGAATATTATAGGAAGAATAGTCTTAATATATAGTAGTGATAAAAAAATAGGCACATAAAATGATATAATTTTATGAAGATTTTAAATTTTTTGCTACAAAATAAATATTTTCAAACAATTTTTTCGTATTGAAATCAGTAATAAGGATAATTAATTAAGAATAAACAATAAGGATGTATTCGTAACTTATAGAAACTAAAGGGATAAAATTGTAATTGGACAAATCTAAAGGGGGAAATGTAATTAGAATTAATTACATGTATGTATTACCTCTAAAGTTTAGGAAAATTTAACACTCATGATCATCTAGCACATCCTCTAGTTCACTCTATAATACACTTTCGTTAACTTTCCCTCTAAGGTTGATCTCTTAGAGTTTAGGATTTACCTTTTATTCTATAGGGTTTAATTAATAAAACTACTATAAAAAGTGTGTATTAGAGAGTATACTAAAAGATGTACTAGATGATCGAGTCGAAAATTTGGTGGCTAATTTTTTGGGAACTAAGACTACAAAAGCTTAAACTGTAAAGTTATTCCACCAAATTTAAATCTAGAAAGAAAAAGGTGATCCTTTCAGTGCACGAGTTTATAATGCAATGTCATCTCAAGTCCAAATGATAAAATCGATGCTCCTTCTACACAAGCCTAAACTGCAAAGTTGCTTCAAGTCTGAATGTTGCAAATGAATGCACCTTGACTGCACGAGCATAGACGGTAAAGTTATTCCACCAAGTTTAAAGCTTGAAAAAAAGAGATACTCCTTGACTGTACAGGCCTAAACTACAAACTTACTTCAAATCTAAATGAAAAAGAAGATGTTCCTTGATTGCACTAACATAAACTGCAAGTTACTCCTGACCCACATTAGTATAAATTGTGTCAAGGCAACCACCAAAAGTGTAGCATGTGGCTAAACTGCTGAAACACTAACAAATTAAAATCGGTAAAATAGATACTCTTGGCCCATACAATTTAAAACTTTGAATGGCTAAAAGATCTCTTTACTCGAACTTTCAACTTCGTTTGACTTGATTCCCTGAGATTTCTTAAGATACGTAGGAAGCTCAGAGAAAAAAAATCTAAGTTCAGTCACAATTTTGAAACAAATTTGTTTGGTTTGCGCTTTGTTGCTGGTGCTCTTAATATTTCGATTTGATTACAAAGTATGTGCTTCTGCTATCCATTCTTCATAATGTGAAATAATGTTAGAAGGGTCTTGATGAACTTGGGCCTTGATCATTGTTCTTTCATCTAAGAGCGGTGCCCTATACTTCACAGCTTCTTTGAACCAAAAATTGATCCATGCATTGATGATGACTTCTAAGTTGATGTAGTTGCCTCTTTTGATCAAGTGGTTCTGTAGAAAATGAACAACATCACCATGAAGATGACCGAGTATAGACAAACCTCGAATGTCTTTCAAATGTACATCTTGTTGGCAGTCGTGGAAAGTACTAGATGATCTTTCCAATGTCTTTCAAATGTACTAGATGATCCGATCGAAAATTTTGTGGCCAATTTTTTTGTCACCAAAACTGCACGAGCTTAAATTGCAAAGTTATTCCACTAAATTTAAAGTTGGAAGGAAAAAGATAATCCGATAAAAAACTTGATGGCCAATTTTTTTGTCACAAAAAATGCACGAATTTAAATTACAAAGTTATTCCACTAAATTTAAAGCTGCAAAAAAAAGATGATCTTTTCAGTGCACAAGTTTAAAATGCAAAGTCATCTCAAGTCCAAATGATGAAATCGATGCTCCTTCTATACGAGCGTAAACTGCAAAGTTGGTCTAAGTCCGAATGTTGCAAATGAATACACCTTGACTGCACGAGCGTAAACGACAAAGTTATTCCACCAAGTTTAAAGCTGGAAAGAAAAAGATGCTCCGTAACTACACAAGCCTAGACTGCAAACTTACTTCAAATCTAAAGTGTAGCCTAGACTGCCCACATGAGTATAAATTGTGTCAAGGCAACCACAAAAATATAGCATGTGGCTAAACTTCTAAAACACCCTAACAAATCAAAGTTGGTAAAAATGGATACTCCTGGCCCATACGAGTTAAAACTGTGAATGGCTAAAAGATCTCTTTACCTAAACTTTAAACTTCGTTTGACTTGATTCTTTAAGATTTCTTAAGATAAGTAGGAAGCTTAGAGAAAAAAAAAATCTAAATTCAGTCAAAATTTTTAAACAAATTTTTTGGTTTGCTCTTTGTTACTGGTGCTCTTAACATTTACCTTGGATAACAAAGTCTGCTCTTCTGCTGTCCATTCTTCATAATGTGGAACAATGCCAGAAAAGTTTTGATGAAATTGGGATTCGATCCTTGTTCTTTCTTCTAAGAGTGGTGTTCAATACTTCATAGCTTCCTTGAACAAGAAATTGATCCATGTGATCGGTGATGACTTCTAAGTTGATGTAGTTACCTCTTTAATCAAGCAGTTCTATAGAAGATGAACAACTTCACCATGAAGATGAATGAGATTGGCAAGCCTCCAATGTCTTTCAAATGGACATTTTGCTGGCAATCATCGAAAGCATATTTGTAGAAGTACACAAATCCTTCCAAGACGCTTTCAAGATGTTAGAGTTGTGGTCATTGGTAAAGAATGATGCTACACAATGTTAGAGATCATTGAAATTGTTAAACTTAGGAGCGACTTGAGGCGCCTTGTGCATACTCTCAATCTTGTAATGTGTAACTTGCTAGGCAACTCAATTCATGAACTCCATTGAACCTCTCTGTTGACCGTTCTTTGATCGAGTGAAGGAAGTTCGTCAAAGCTATTTGGAGAACGATGAGTTGAGATGAGAAATATCCAAGATTTCTGAGATTGTGGACTTCTGAAGTTGTTGCTCGTGCCTATGATCCTTCACTGGATATTGTTGTTGTCTCTGGAGAATGAGTACTTTTAAAGTTGATATTTCCTGATGCATTGACCATCCTTCAAGCTCTATCATTGAAGTCTTTGGAAATGAGATTTCATGCTTTTAAAGAAGAAGTGCTTTTGAAATCGCGAGCATTGAAATAATTCTTGATAGGATAACTAGTAGTTGTTTTTGGCAAGGGTCTCACATATTGTTTAGAGACTAACTTGTAAGCCATCAAATTTTTATCATCCCAATGGGTCTTGCACAAACCTTGGGTTGAGAAGACTTTGGATTCAAAAAGTGTATCATGGTTGGCTTAAAAAGTCTTAATTTGAATGGTAAATTAATTAATAAGTGGTAATTAAAAAAAGTGTAATAATTTGACAAACAATATACATATTAGATTTCAAAATTTAAAATTGAGAAAAAAAAAATTTCACTTAAAATTTACTACTAGAATTAAGTACATCTTAAACACTTGAGTGATATGCAAAAATTGTTATCAAATACACTTAAATATTAAGAGGTGCATAATTTCAATTATCAAACACACTTAATTCATTAAGTTCTTTATTAATTAATTTTAAGAGATAATTTAATTTAACGAAGAACCGGTGACAAACTGAATACTTTGGGACCAATTTTGTCAATTTTCAGCATTTAATATAATATTATAAAAGTGAATCCCTCATCTCCATGTTGAATGTGACTTGCAGGACGGTCATTCAAAAGTCCGTGGCTTTCTTTCATTTGGAGCAAGCAGTAGATTTTGTCCTGGATCAGATTTGGCCGTTCTTCAAATTTCAATCTATCTTCATTCTTCACTATTTCCTTCTTAATTACCAGTAAATTAAAAATAAAATAAAAACCTATTATGAAGAAAAAAAATAACAAATCTTGAAGGAACTTTTTTTTCTTAACATAATTTGACGTTTTATTTTTTGCGGGCTTCACAGAATTAATTCGAAATACAAAGTGAAATATTTGTTCGTGTAACAACCTGTTGACAAATGTTTGTCGAGACTAGAAAAGTTGTCATCTGAGCAATATTTGAACTTGCAAATAATGTATTATCTTTTTTATGCACATGTATACTACTTTACATGAATGTATTATCATGTCCGACATAATAAACTAAGAGAAATTGGCTATAGGTAAGCATAAATTAGTTTTCCTATTTTGTTTATAGTCATAAACTTTTGTTTCATCTCTTTTATAAGCATGAATTATTTTCGATATTGTAAATGTAGAAATTTACAGATTTTATGATAGAATTCGATGTATTTTGACACATTGATCCAATAGAACGGTAACAATTATTTAGTTAAATTCTTTAAGTAAAGTAATAAAAATGTGTAAAAAATATGCAGTTGTTTTTATGAAATCATTGAATTATTATAAATTTGCAAAAATTAAAAATAATTCATGGTTAAAAGAAGATAAAATAAAAATGATTTGAGATAAAAAATTAAAATAAAATTTTAAGCCTTATAAATAAAAAAGTAAAAGTAGTTAAAGGGCCAATTTCGGTTTTTTTCTTTTCTTAGCCCTATTTTCAAAAAAGGCTAGTAAATTGGCCACAAAATTTTTTTTATTCAGAATGTGGCCATAACCCATAGTGGTTGTGCGTTATTACAAATGATAACGCACAATCGCTGTGCATTATCAATTATTCTCAGTTTTATAACTTAATCTGCCAATAGGGTGGATAACGCTTAACAATCGTGTGTTACATACCAGTAATAACGCACAAAGGTTGTGCGTTATCTGCCACATCATTTTTTTAAGAATATTTTTTATTTTTTAAGAACTTTAAATTTCTTTATATTTTTTTCAAAACTTATAGTTATATAATTTACTTAAAGAGACTGTATTATATTATTTAACTTATTTTGGTGTTTTTTTATGATAATATTTATAACTGTTTTTAAAGAAAATATGCTTAACTTGTAACCATTTTATGAAAAAAAAAATAAAAAATAGGAAGAAATAATAAAGATATTGTAAATTTTACTGTCAAAATTTAGAGCAATGAAGTAGTAGTTAGAAGAAATTCAAAGAAAAATTTCATTAATAGAAACCCTGTTTTATTACAACACTTTCAAGAAAACAAACTTATACATTGCTTGAAACGAGGTTATTACAAGTTTTTTCTATTATGTCCCGGCATGTGGCATCTGCCACATCTTGGGGGAGAATCCAGATTTCTATAATCAATTTCCTCCTTAAATCACGTGCCATGTTTCCTACCCCGTTCCTTGTTCATTTCGGTAGATAAAATGTTAAATTATAAGGAACATCCCTCCAATAGTTCTCATTCAAGGCCCGAAGAAAATTCTCTTGGTATGTTCTTATGTATGTTTCTCGCGAATATATATCCGGCGCATAAGTATCTGCTCTCATACCATTTTCTCTACAATAAATAATAATAAGTAATAACGCATAGCAGTTATGCATTATCAGTGACGATAATGCGCAACCATTGTACGTTATCATCAACCTCAACACCAATCATCGTCATATCCTTGCCACGTCAGTAAAAAAGCTTAGCGTCCGGATTAAGTTCGTTATTAGGCATAACACACAATGAGTGTGCATTATCTAATTTTATAACGCACAATGGCTATGCGTTATGGCCTTCAGGGATAAATAAAAAAGTTAGCTACTTTATTAGCTATATTTTAAAAAGAAGACTAGTAATAGGAGAAAAAAGGCCAATTTCTTATCAACTAAAAGTGCTTGTGGCTCGTTGCTATGCAAAATGATGGCCTAGGAAGAGGACGAATTGGTGATTTCAAGACTTTCTCATGTTGGAAATGGTGTTTTAGGTTAAGCAGAAATTAAAATATTAAAATAGTAGAAAATTCAATTTTAATTATCAAGCTACGTCCAACTAATTCCAAAAAAAAAAATGAAAAAAGAGCATTGTTGAAGTAAACTTTTTATAATAGGCGAAGCCATACATGAATGACTAGATGATCCAAAATTCATATAAAAACTTTATTGAGAATATTGTACGCGATTTTGGGGGATTTTCTCCATTGTACACTCATGTTGTATTAGGAAATTAATATAGTTGTTTATCTTGGAATTGTCATTGTCAACTTGGAATATGCTAAGATGATTCTAATTAGATTGTAATTAGATTAGGAACTTTCCTACTGTAGTTAGGCCAAAAAGTGTATTCATCATTGTGAATTTTTTTAATACAAAGTGGTTTTTCTTTTTTCATGGTATAAGAATCTATTTTTTCTCACAATAAATAAAGACAAAGAGAACGAAAGAACCAGTGTTATTTCCGATATGTAGCAAGAGAGTCCAATACGGAAAAGTACGGTGAAGAAGGATGCATATTATGTAGTATCCTCAGATGGATTAGGACAGATTATCACTCAGGTCCAATTGAAAGAAGGAGTTCTAGGGCAATTTCACAATTATAATGAATGGGCCAAAGTTGTGAGACTAGCCCTCCGTTCAATGAAAAAACTAGGATTCATCGATGAAACAATTTCATTACCTGAGAATGATACAGATAAGGCACAGGAATGGTGGGCAATTAACAAATTAGTTAATTGTTGGATTCTCAACACAATTGAGCTAATCCTATGATCGTCTATGAATTATTCTGAGTGCGCAGACGAGTTGCGAGCAGATCTCAAACAATATTTTTTGGTGGGTAATGGTCCGTAGAAATATGACTCTCAGATACGGAGTTACTAAAAAATATTTATTTATTTTCATTAATTTTTAATAATAGGATAAAAGTGGGGTTTATTTGTCCATAAAAAGAGTTTAGACCCTTAATTTATCAAAACCTTCTAACTTGGGGGATTTTTTTGTACTTAAACATATATATACATATATATTTTGGAACTTAACCTTAGATATTACTTAGATATAGGTTGATATAGATAGATAGCTAAGCTATACAAGGACTATAGCTGCTTTCATTAACTACATAACCGATTTTTTTACATAATTACTCCTTTTCTTAAAAATCACTTCTAAAATAGTCCACTTTTTTTAATCCTAAATAGGCCATAACGCACAACCGTTGTGTGTTACATTAAATGATAGTGCATAATGATTGTGCGTTATAGCTAATCAGCAGTTTAATCCGAACAACAATCTTGTTTACTAACGTGGCGAAATTTTTAACTGATGTGGCGAGAACGTGGTGGGGTGTGGTGCTGTGATGGGCAATAGTGCACAATAATAGCGTGTTATTGTCAGAGATAACACATAGTTATTGTGCGTTATTTTCAGTGTAACACACAATGATAGTGCGATATCATGTTAAGAAGACCCTATACTTTAGCTGCCTGCGCCATTTTGCTTTCTTTCTTTCTTCCCTCAATTTTTGTCGCTGCCGCTATCTATTTTTTTTCTTCCTTCAGTTTCTGCCAGTCCGCCAGCCCGCTGCACCTCCTTCTTTTTCTCCTCCTTCCTTTGTTTTCTTCCTCTTCTTCTCTTTCCTTGTATTTTGAAATTCACAGTAAGAATTTCAAAATATTTGGTTCCATTTCTGAATTTCAAGTTTGAATCGGCAAGATTCCCTTGGTGTATGAAGGTTTGTAGAGTTTTGGAGTGGAGAACAGTAGACAAAGCTCAATGTTTGTGCATTAATTTTAAATTTTCGGTAAATTCTTATGTCTATAATTGTTTTAAACTTTTGGTGTACTATGTGTTAATTTTTATTATTGTTTATTTCGACTTGTTGTTTATTGTGGTTTGTGATTTATTTTTATGACTTTCACTTGGATTATTTTTCAATTTTTATTAATTTATTTTTGTAAATGTGGGTTTCGGGTTTATGTTTAAACTTGTTGTTATTGAGAAATTTGTACATATTTGATCATTTTATGTATCTAATTGTGTTTTCTAATGCAAATGTGATTTGATAAAATGGATGAATTATTTTTATGAATTTATTTGGATAATTGATCAACTTTGTACTTTATTTTTCTAGTTAGGGTTTTTATGATTATGTTAGAGTTGCTACTGGTAAATCTGTGCATATTTGATTATGTTATTAATCTAGTTACTTGTAAATATGTTGAAATGGGTGATTTGATATAAGTTATGTAATTTTATTTTTGTTTTTGTAATAAATCGTGATTGTTTATTTATTTGTAAAATATTGTTAGCATGTTTAAATTGTTACATTAATTTCATATATTGTATTGTTAGCATTTATATAATCTTATGGTATTAGCATTTAAGTTTATGAATACTTTTATTTTTTTAAAAAAGAAAAACATAGACTAAACCCTAGAACCCTAATATTGAATTCCTAAATCCTAAAACCCTAAACTATAAAATATAACATTCATATGATTAAAACCCTAAAATCCTAATAATAAATCCTAAACCGTAACTAATAAAAACCTTAAAAACCCTATATTCCCTAAACTTGATATATTAAATATTAAACCTTAAAACTCTAAACTTTTTTAGACTAAGCCCAAAAACCCGAAACCATGAACTTTAGAAATTGTGTAATAATAATTTACTTTAAATATTGTACTTAAAGTTCTAAACCAGTGAAGATTTAAACTTTGAAAGTGTGATAATACTTCACTATAACATTGGAATTCTAAAAACCCTAAAACACTAAACTATGAAATCGCAAACTTAAGCTATTGAACTATAAACAACAAACCTTAGAAAGTTTGAAATTTTACTTTATTCAAAATATTTTATTTTGAATTCTAAAACTAAACATTTAGATTTAGACATGTACTATCACCAAAAACTCTAAAACTCTCGAACCGTAACATTGAAACCCTTAATTCCACACGACTAGGGAGTGCAATAATACTTTACTGTAAATATTCTAATTTTAATTCTAAACACTTGTTGAGAAATTTAGAAAGTATGGAACTCAAACTGTAAATAATGTAGATGGAAGAAGTCCCAACACACTGGCATCGGGGTCCTATTGTCCCTAATGTATTGACGAGGCATTATGAGCATGGTATGGGTTGATATGAAGTGGGGACCACGAGATGTGTATTACTGATCTTTAGTGTAGATGTTCGGGCGCAATCTATTTTAGGCTTATAGTACACCTCCCCGTAGGTTGGTTAATATTATTGATAGGACAGGTTTAGGGGGAGTTTTTGGATGTAGTTACATTGGCCTTAACCACACACTTACTACTATGTTAGTTGAGCGTTGGAGGCCTCAGACTCACATTTCACATGACTTGTAGTGAGGTCATAATCACTCTACAGGATGTGCACGTGTTGTGAGGTTTACAGATAGAGGGATTGCTTGTGACAGGTCCCAGTTGGAGTGTTCATCAAATGCAGTATTGGATTGAGATGACTGAGAGACTTATTGGGGTGAGCTTGTCCCTTACTCACTTTTCCGAATACAAGGTTAAGAAGGAACCTCTAGAGACCTGGATCTTGAGAGAATTTACTGGTTCAGAGACCAAGACCTAATCTTGCATGCCCGTGGATTTATTTTCTTACTTCTTGGAGGACATACGCTCCCTAATTTCTCGGGCAGCTTGGTTCACATCCGCTACCTCAGTTTTTTGGAGGATTTTTAAGCCATCAGCACTTTCAGTTCGGTAGTTGTTTATTGAAATTTATATATAGGCATTTGTGTATGGTACCTTTGGGGGGTACACGACAGCTAGGGGGAGCCCTACTCCTACTTCAAATTTAGGCTTGGTAGCGTATTCCTGTATTGCAGCCTCAGCTACTCCGGCATGTTCAGCAAGACCCTCTAGCTTCACTTGGTATGATGTAGTGCACATCGTTTGATTGCAGCCAGCTGCCCACTCACGTACTTCTTACGTATAGAGACCAATTAGATTTCATGCCATCCGATCATGTTCAGTTTTAAAATCTTTTGTATTACTTGCTTATTAAATTTTTTAAATGATTTTTTAAATATTCTAATTTTCTGAACATTTTGTATGGCTGCCCTATTATGACCGTGGTCTGGTTACATCTGACCTGTGGCGGGCAAAGGTCCGACTCATATGCTACGAGATAGTGGAATATCACCATCCCGGGCATGTGATGCGTCAGTTTATACTTGATCAGCATATATCGTCTACATGCGATACTGGGCTTGATCTGAGGAAATGATCACACATATTGGAGGACGCTACATGCTAGCCATGTACAGGTCTTGCATCAGTGGCAACAGCATATTAGGAATGGCCCTATATTGCGAATTGAGGACTTATCATCTCCTGGGGACGATTATATTAGATGGTATCGGGATATCACGTGATTCTACATCGGCAATCCAGAAAATAGTGGTACTCATATGATTGGATACTAGCCTGCTGGGGTCGACAGACGATGATGGTACAAAAATTTTTTATTGTTTTTTATGCATTTCATTGACTTATAACTGACATTTAACTATTCTTATTTTTAGACTTCCATGTTGTAGGAGATGGATGACATGGCTACAGGGGTGATACAAGGACCACTATCATGTGCAACACAGATCGTTAGTTTTACAAAGAAAGTCCAGAGTATCATCCGCACGTGCATAGTTTTATTAGGGGTACCTTGGGTTGCACTCCATCTCAACAGGATATTCAGCAGACATTTCCAGTACAGCCATTGTGCCGCCATCCATAGGAGCCCGTACCAGACCATGGTACTCGTGGAATTAAGAAGGGAGCTTGTAGATTGCCTGGTGGCGGGGCACGTGGAGGTCGCGCTCTTGCCCCTCCTTATCGGGAAGACGAGGATATGCAGACCCTAGACATGGAGGAGAGAGAGGTCAGGGATCTAGAAGACGTGAATGTGGAGATCTAGGGTCTTCTGATCATGGTGACCCGTTTGATAGCCCAGATCTAGGTATGCCATCTTTTAGTTTGGGTTTGAGCCCACCTGCCCAATTACATCCAGGTGGATTAGTCACATCATACGCCTCTCTCCCATCGAGTTTTGGGTTTTCTTCATTTCGGTCACCTCCCCCTCCAGACTTAGGGTTTTCTTCATTTTAGCCACCTCCTTCTCCAGGCACAGTGAGTTCATGTCGGCAGGTCATCCTTCGGGCACGGTTGGTTCATCTACACCGTACATCTTCATCCGATTCACATGGCAATGGTGATGAGCAGACAGATGACATGACATCGGCACTGCAGCTTGGATTTGGTCATCATGTTGGGAAGAAGACTACTAAGTTCACACCATCTGATTGGCCCTAGTGTTTTTTAGTTTAGGGTTATTATTTTTTTAGGGTTTTGTAAATTATTTCTTTAACTTTAGAACCCTTCATTTAATATATTCAAGGGTTATTTTTGTAAGTTGTACCTTCATTTTTTGTAACGAAATTATTTTTTAACATTTTTCGTAATTAGGGTTTTATTTCTTTAACTTTAGGGTTTTCTTTTTCATATTTTAGGATTTCACTTCTTTAACTTTAGGGTTTTGTTTCATGTATGGCGGGCTTAGGGTTAACTTTATTTTATATGCTCTAATTATTTCGTTAACTTTAGGGTTTTCATTTTCCATAATAAGGGTTTCATTTCTTTAACATTAGGGTTTTCACTTTCCGTAATTATGGTTTCAGTTCTTTAACATTAGGGTTTTTATTTTCTGTAATTAGGGTTTCACTTCTTTAAATTTAGGGTTTTATTTCATGTATGGCAGGTGTATTTCTATAAGTTTTTTACCTTCATTTTATGTGCTCTATTTATTTCGTTAACTTGTAACTTCAAATTTATTCATATTATCAAGTTTAACCCTTCTTCATATTATGTTTATTTTTCAAACCGATTTGGCCTATTTATTTTCGTCTTGTCATGTCATCACATGGCAATGTCGGTAATAATTCAAGAGCATGCGCCATTATTTTGCGTTGTTATGTTAATTTATTTATTTCAAACTTTTAATATGTTTCCTGACAAGCCCATGTGGGCTCTTTAACTCAAAAAAAAAATCTTATCATTTTCATTTGTCCTCTTCCCAACATGCCCATGTGGGTGAATGTGACAATTCGGAATTAATTATTCAAAAATTTTGTTCTCTTCCCAACAAGCCCATGTGGGTGAATGTGACAAGTCGGAATTCATAATTAAAAATTTTTTTGTCCTATTCCCGACAAGCTCATGTGGGTGAATATGACAAGTCCGAATTAATAATTCAAAATTTTTTGTCCTATTCCCGACAAGCCCATGTGGGTGAAGTTGTCATAATATTACCCATTTTCAACAAGACCCTAAAACCCCTATATATACATAAATCCTAAACCCAAGTTCAGCTATCACAGTTACAAACCTTCAACTTTCCTTCCTATTCTATTTCTAAATTCCTTAACTTCACATCTACATCCACTACAAACAATTAGACATGAACACAACTCACCCAGTTAGAGTTGTATTATTTTGGGACTCGGAGATTGCAAGCGATGTGTATGGTCCTTATTTCACTGGACTGGTGTAGAAAACTTAGACCTTCACCGAATGGTATCACATGCAGAGAAATGGTAAGAAAAATATTAAAACATCAAGACGTAGATCCCAATCATTGGAGCGTCTGAATAACAATGAGGGTACCTTCATTCTATGAAAAGCATCATATGTTTTTACTTTAATTTATACAGCATGAACAACGGTAACAAAATGCGTTATCTTTGGACCAGTGCACCCAACATAACAAAGGAAGCGATTCAGATACTCGTTCAATTAATTCGGATACAACCACAGACTGTTTCAATTACACATGACACAAATACCATAAATATGGCGAAACATGTCACTGCAATAACACAACTGTTGATGATGAAGATGATGAAAATGACCATTTCGATGAGGATTATGTCGTATCTAGTGAATCGGAATTAGACGATAACAATGGTGCCGAGGAAGAAGAGTTACAAACTCCCATAAACCCTATCAGTGGAAACAAAGTGACTTAATGGGAAAGTAGCCAATGGTTCAGCAGCGCCAGGTATGATTACACAAAGTCTGGAGCATTCTAGATATGGGCTCGGGTGAGCTGATAGATGATCCTATCGAATCTGGTACTCTAAGATTGCTCGATTAGAACGATTCCATGACTGACATTCAGTTGGGAATGAGATTCATTGATAAAGTGCAAGTAATAAGTGCGGTTCAGAAGTGCTCGATCTGGATGGGTCGAGAATACAGAGTTGTGAAAAGTAAAAGTGATCAATAGACAGCAAAATATTACCATCACAATAACTCTAATTACTGTTCATGGTACATCCGAATAAAAAAGAAATCAATGCACGGTCATTGGGGAATAACCAGATTCATCAAGGAACACACATGCCTTGTACAGGTTCAATAAAACAAGCACCAAAATATGTCTTCAAAATTTATTTCAATGTCGATATCACACCTTGTTGCCAACGATCCAGAGATACCTGTCTCAAGTATTATTTCAAACGGGTTGTACGTACAAGAGGAAATGATATGCTTGAAAATTTACAATAGAGAGGGTTTTCGGCAGCTGGGAGACAACTTTTAATATTCTACCAAAATATCTATAAGCTATGCAAGATTCAAACCTGGGGACTGTCTACGAGTTCTTGCATCGCAGAATGATCAGTCCCCCTAACTATGTTTTCAAATTTCTTTTCTGGTGTTTCTCACGTTGTATAGACAGATTTTAATATTGTCGGCCGTTAATTTCTGTGGATAGCACACGCCTATGAGAACCATATAAGGGCGTACTTTTAATTGAAAGTACATGGGATGCCAATAATCATTTGTTCCCACTTGCTTTTGCAATTATTGATAAGGAATCGTTCGAAAGTTAGAATTGGTTCCTCAAACATCTACGAGATCATGTCGTCAAAGATCGGTATGTATGTTTTATTTCCAATCGCCACAAAGGGATTTTATCTGCTATTCAAAATTAATCTTTGTGCCAACCTCTATTAGCAGTTCACAAGCTTTGTTTACGCCACATTCGAGCAAATTTCAACAAGACCTTCAAGAACACCGGATTAAAAAGCTTAATGTGGCAAGCCAAAACGGAATCGAAGCAGTGGAAATTTGACCGTGTTGTGCATGAGATCCAATAGAGAAATGTTGGAGCTTATATTTATTTGGTAATGATAGACCTTGACAAATATATAGGTGGTCAGATCTTCAATCTGGGTTGATGGTATCGGCAATAACGTCTATACATTATGAATGAATAATAAATCATGTAGTTGCTATAAATGGCAAGCATATTCATTGCCTTGTTCTCATGCTCTTGCACTTTGTAGAGAAAATGGTACGAGAGCAGATACTTATGTGTCGGATATATATTCGTGAGAAAAGTACAGAAGAACATACCAATCGAATTTTTATTCGGTCGGACATGAGAAGTTTTTGAGGGATGTTCCTTATAATTTAACATTTCATCCTCCAAACATGAATAATGAACAGGGTAGGAAACATGGCACAAGATTTTGAGGGGAAAGGGTTTATCGAAATCCAGATTCTCCCCCAAGATGTGACAGTTGTCGCAAGCCGAAACGTAATAGAAAAAAATGTAATAACCCCGGTTCAAGCAATGTATAAGTCTGTTTTCTTGAAAGTGTTGTAATATTTTAGGGTTTCTATTAATAAAATTTTTATTTGAATTTCTTCTAACTACTTCTTTATTGCTCTAAATTTTGATATTAAAATTTACAACACGTTAAATTACCTCTTCATATTTTTCTTAATAAAATGGTTATAAGTTAAACATTTTTTTTTAATGATTACAAACGTTGTCATGAAAAATACTTCAAAATAGGATAAATAAAATAATATGGTATTTTTAAAATAATTATAAAAGTATAAGTTTTGGGGAAAAAAGGAAAAAAAATTTTGAGTTTTGAAAAAAAAAAAAATCTGATGTGGTTGATAATACACAAACGTTATGCGTTGTTGTTGGTTTATAATGCATGTCTTCTATGCATTATCTACCACATCGACGAATTAAGTCAAAACGCAGTATTCAGTGATAACGCACAATCGTTGTGCATTATCCTAATTAATAATGCACTACCATTGTGCGTTATGGCCAGATTTCGAATTAAAAAAATTCTCTGGCCACTGTAGATGCCTTTTTATATAAAAGGGCTAAGCCCAGAAAAAAACCTATATAACCCCATAACAATTGAAATCTGAAATTTTCCACGAGTTATTGTCAAAAAATTTGGTAGCCTAACAATTTTTCCATTTATATTTTTTGGCGGCTCAATTGGTCTATATCATTTTGTGTATTATCTTCTATATTATTTTCTAATTTAACATATTTTATTGATAAAATTTATTAAATAAAAGGTAACTCTAAGAGAAAAATATATTATAAAAAATGGTACATAGAGTGATACACAGTCATACAGACGATCCGAGACCATTTTTCGATTCTATTTATAAGTTTAAGATTAGATTCATTTTGAAAATATCCTTCTTAATTAAAATTAGATTAAGTACAAAAATATAAAAGACACAAATCACATCCTAATTATTTAAATAACAAGACACACAAGAAAAAGAATTAAAATAAAAGAAAACAAATTCTAAAATGTATAAAACATATAAATTCAGTATAATATAAAAGGAAACTATGACCTACATACTTAATATAATTGGTATTCGTTTTTTTCGTCGATAAGACTTACCAAAACCTATCAATCTCAATATGAGACGACCTTAGAAATTATAAAATCCTGATAAATAAATTAACCATTGTTCAAGTAATCGACTTGTTACCTATCGAAATCAAAACATATCCACACACTGGCATCCCTATTATTTTTGCACCCAAGAATTTGCTAACACCTTATAAATATTACCTTTAATTTGAAGGAAAGCATACCTTAAGCAATTCTAATTGGCTTAGTAGAGAATATGGAGTGTGATTTGAGATGGGATTTCACAGCTCTGATAATTGGCGTTGTTTCCTTTTATTATCTCCTCCAGGGCACCTTGGCTAGCTTTTGATTGAAAATATGTGGTCTCTTTTTAGATCTTACAAGTCTGGCGATCCTCAATCCTTCATCACCACCTTCATCCACAAGTATGTATAATTTGCATAAAATGCTTATCTAAAACTAAAAAATAAGGAAATAGTTGAGTGGTGTAAATTCAAAAGAAAATAGACTAAATTATTATTTAACGGTCATTAATAATTTTAAATTAAAATTTCTAGAAAATTATTTGATCCAACTAAATAGGGATATACATGAAAAAGTATCATTTAATACAATCTTTCTTGACTAAAGTGACATGTATTTTGCAAGGAAGAAATATGTCGAGACGATTAGATGATGAAATCAAGGAAGTATGTAATGACATTATTTAGTTATCTTTACGTTATATACCACATGAGATAAATGTGAATCATACTTCTTTCTTTTCCAATTATAAGATATTATTATTTTTTAGAGTTTCATAATATAATATAGTTTCCTCTTTTAAATTATTTTCTCCTCTATCTATTTAAACTCCTCCCACCAACTCACTCGGTTCAAGACCTCCCCAAGCAAAGTTTTAATACCATTGGTGTTAGGATCAAATCTACTCTAATACCACTTGTTAAGGAATGGACAAAAGACGCAGACATAAAATACATGAAGAAAAAAGATTTAAAAATCACACCAAGAATTTCACTTGGTTTGGTCTCTCAATAGACCTACATCCACGATATAAAATAATAAACCTCTACTATGTAAATTTTTTATGGAGAAAATTACAAATCATCGTATTGTGTGATTTTTACATAGACAAAATGACAAATCTTCCTAAGACAACTCTCAACCTATTTATGAATTGAGCACTCACAACTAGCACAAAAGACAGGTACCTAAGAAAATATATTTATATGTGTCTTCCCCCTTTCTAATTCTCAAACCTTTCAATGTGGGATTAGGAAATCATACTCTTAATGGAATATTGAGAAAGTCATGATCTAAAAGAACTTGAGAAACAAAATTCTAACAAATATTCTATTTTTCTCAATTTTCTTATCCTAACAAAATTTTCCTTTTCTCAATTTCCCAAATTACAACTGAATAAGTCTTCAAGGTCTTCTTCTCTGTTCCTCCGTCAGTTTTACTTCTATGAAGATTTCTTAAAGAATGCCCATACTATTCAGCAATTCCTTCAATATGGCATGACCCTCCCAATACCAATGTAGATATTGTGCAAATTGCTGATATGGTAGTTCAAACTTCTTTTCTCTCATTCGGCCCGAACCTTGAAATTCCGATCCTTTTCTCCTCATCGAAACTAACTTTCGACTCTGATATCATTCTCCTTCCATGTTGAACAATAGGCTCTGACATCTCTATCCTTCCAGTCAAAACCTTCGACTCTGATAACTTCATCTTCCCTTCAGGTCGAACCATAAGCTCTCATATTTCCGTCTTCCCTAATATAAACCATAGGCTCTGATACAATGATTTTATATACTCCAAACAAGCTTTGATACCACCTACTAGGTTCCAAATTTAGCCATGATACCACTTGTATGAAAGTGACAACGGAAGCACACACTAAATATAAGGACAAAAGATAAAAATATAACACCAAGAATTTAACGTGGTTCGAGTTTTCAACATAGACCTACATTCACGACCCAAAATGGTAAACCTCCACTAGTTAACTATTGCACGGAGAAAATTACAGAACCTCAAACTGTGTAATTTTTGCACGTACAAAATTACTAACCTTTCGAAGACTCTCAACCCATTGTATGAGTTGGGCAACCATAACTGCCACAAAGTACCTAAATAAGATAACCTAATTATAGATTTCTCTTCGCTTCTTAATTTCCAAACCCTCTAATGTGAGATTAAAAAATCCTACCCCTAATGAAATATTGAGAAAATTATAATCTAAAGGAATTTAAGAAATAGAATCTTAACAAATTTTCTATGTTTCTCAATTTTATTATCTTAAAAATAGAAACTATTTTTTCTACTTTCAAACATTTTGTTCTTCTTTAACTACTTGGTAAAAGTAATTTTTCTTTTTCAAAATAGAGGAATTTGGGACATTTTAACTTAAAAGAAAATTAGTTTCATAATTTCTTAATCCGTGTTAAAAAATTAATGTATTTTATATATTATATCCAATTATAAATATAAATATTTTTAGAGTGTTTGAGTACGGTAAAAAATATGCTACCTCCAGTCAGATATATAAGTTCTTTTAGATAATTTGAAAATGGTTAAAATATCCTCTCGGGTTAGAAATATAAGTTATTTTACACTTTATAATGAGCATTTTTTGCATTTTTTCCATCTTTACCCACGTGTTTATTCATTTATTCATCTCTTATTCTCTATCTCTCATTATTCATTTAGAGTGTAAAAGATATTATAGTTCAAAATGCCTTATTACAAAGACCCTTATTTCGTGCACAAATATGCAAAAGAATTCATATTTCTGACTAAAGATAATATTATCAAATATTTTTCAGATATATATTTTTGCATATATCAAGAACGATTGCAAAATGCAAATAGTAAATCGTAAGTGATGTGCGTGAGAGTTTTTTGGATTTGGAAAACGAGAAATTAATAAATTAACCGCATTGTTTTGACAGATATGGGAGTGCTCCAATGTATCGAGCATTTCTGTTCAGTAATCAATCAATAATTGTTACCACAACTGATGAGTTAAGAAAAGTTCTGACAAATGAAAGATTTTCATTGGGTTATCCAAAATCAATGATAGAATTATTAGGGAGTATGGAATTTCATGACGGAAAACAATTGTGATAGATGTTACAGTTTTCAATTGCTGGACGAGAAGCACTATCATCATTTGTATATTATATAAAAGGTGTTGCAGAAACATCATTTCAAGAATGGGCAAAAATGGATGAACTAATTGAGTTCTTGACTGAAATGAAAAATGCTTCCTTCAAAGCATTGATGAAGTTTTTTTGAGTAATGAAATTGATCAACATTTATTTGGCCTATTTGAAAAAGGAATATAATTTAATCTTTCATGGAGTCCTTTCCACACCCATTAATTTCCTGGATTTGCTTTCCACAAGGCACTCATGGTAACCCTCCCTTCCCTACTTCTTTCCTTCATGTGTTTCATATATATATATATATATATATGTTGCTTGGACATATTTTTTCCTTTCAAGATATCTATTACTTTATTAGATTAAGGGAATACTAAGTGATACTTTTTTCTATATACCCCTATACTTGTTAGAAATAAAGAATTGTCTAGAAACTTTCATTTCAAGTATTAATGACAGTAAAGGATAATTTAGTCCATTTTTCTTTTGAATCTAGATAATTTAAACATTTCCTTAGTTCTTGTACTGTGTCTTAAACAACAAATAATAATAGAGAGTACTTTTTAAGATTTATTCATAAAAGTAATATAATAGAAAGGGAAAATAATTTATTTAGTTGTTAAAGTTTAAGCCAGCTTGACATGATATAATAATTCTCAAAGTTTATTTCTTGTTATTCTGGTCCTAAAGAATTTATCATAATCTAATAAGATTCTTTTTTCCATTAAACACAAGGCTTCCATAAAAAAAAATATATATCTACTCACATGTGGTAATATAAATGGTAAAATATGTATTATTAGCTATTATTCTCTTTAAAAGAAACACAAGTGAGATGTGATTTTGCGAGGGAGAGCAGCTTTTTTATTTTTCCAAATCAAGACTCAGGTGTGTTTTATTCGGAGAGAATTTTTATAATGTCTATTTTATCCTTCAAATTAGCTCACGTGAGCAGATCATGTGCTTTTTTGGACGAAAGTTAAACTTTTTACCATAAAATAATTTTATTGAATTTTTGTAAATTATTTATGGACTATCACAATAGAAAAAATAAATTTTGCGAACCATATCATGTTAGGTCAATAAAATTTTGCAACCAAAATTAGCTATTTTCCCAAAATAAAAATGTAATAGAAAATGAATTACAAAAGATCCAAATTAAAGAGTTAAAGTTTTAATTGATGATGGCTTCTTTCTTTGCTCTTCTAATATGAAAATTCTATTATGGACTTGATGCATGTTTTTACTTATAGACAATGTGACTTGTATTAAGTCACATCACAAAATGCCGTGACTTAATACAGACCTATGATTCATGATGAGGATATAAAACGTGTCAATAACAGAATTTTCCTTTTTAACATTCTCAATTATGTGGTTTTGGATGTTAGGCGTAGAAGAATTTAGTGAACATGTTTAAAGAGATTGTCTCTATGAGAAGGAGTGAACTATATTGCAGCGATAGAATAATTAATACAAAGAAAGATTTATTGACATAGTTACCTTGCTGGTGGGTTATTTTTCGTTGAACACGAAACTACAAGTCTTACTATAACATGGGCAATTATACTCCTAGAGGAAAATCCACATATCTCAAAAAAGGCAAGGTAAGGTAGGGTCTCTTTCGGATTCTGTATCATTTTGTATAACATTTTTAATGTGACATATTTGATTAATATATGAAACCTATCAAATATAAGATAAACAATAAGAAAAATAAGATTCGTCACCTGTAGTACTTTAAAAATAATGAACTATATTGATAATGATATAATTAGAATTGACGAACGTAGATGTATGTTTGCCCCACACAACTTTATAAAGAATATTTATTAGTGATATGAATAGTTTGTTTGGTAACTTTATATAATGGGCCTCTACAAAATTTAAGCTATTATAAAAAAGTTTAATTCAACTGGACTTAATTCAAGATTTTTTCATCTTTACTAACCCTCTAAACTAAAAATTCTAAATTTTTAACTTTTTTGGTGTCATGAAACTTAATTTTTTCAACTTATTCATAGTCTCCTAGTTTCCACCTCTACAATCATTTTCAATGACGTAGATATTCAAGGTAATAATTTGTAGAAAGATGGAAGATGATTTTCTCTTAATTTGGTCCTTTGTTAATATATATATATATATTAAAAAGAAAATTGCTAAAAAATTTTAATGTATATTTATTTTTATATAATTTTGTGACCTGAAAGACTGATAATGCGTATTTTGATTATTTTTACAAATTTTTCTATTACTTATAAATAATTATATGAATTTTATCTTTCGGCCCCACCTAAAATTTAATCATGTGTCGACTCTTGATAGTATATGTTTATCCCGTATGTTAGCATTTATTTAGGAAGAACAAGAGGAAATCGTGAAGAGAAGAACATCCTCAAAAGCAGAGTTAAGCCATAGCGAAATCAAAGAAATCAAGTCTCTTCCAAAGGTATGTATATTCCTCCTATAAGTTTGAATAAAAAGAAACGGCAACATTTGCTCATATGACTAATATGTCATATTTCACATAATGTTATTATTCTTGAAGGTGATCAATGAAACACTACGTCTAACTAGCTTGTTAATAGCTCTTCATCGGGACGCTAAAACGAACATTAACCTCAATGGTTTGTCAAGCTAATTTTGTAAAAATGTTTCTTACATTTCTTTTTCAGTGATCGGAATCATCTAGTACATTTTTTACTATACTCTCTAATGCATTCTTTTTATAACAGTTTTATTAATATAAATTATATTAAATAAAAGATAAACCATAAACTTTAAAAAGTAAATTATTTAAAAAAATTACTGTTAAAAAGAGTATAATAGAAGATGTACTATACTCTTCCTAATTCCTGGGCGCTTCCTCTTTAATGGAATGATGTACAAAAGGATGGAAGGTCTTTATATCTCTCTTTATTATACAAAGTGAGTCCATTGTGTAGGTTAGATAATTCCAACACGATGGAAGGTTTTACCTTGGCTTAGGCATGTTCATTTTGATACTGAAAACTCTAAGAATCCAAACGATTTCAATCCATCACGATAGAACATGAGTATTACGATGAAAAATCAATACATATTATATATATGCACACTTACAATTTGTTTCATTTATATTTTTTCTCTCTTTTAGTTGATATTTTATTTATACCGTACAAAATTTAGAAGTTGTATATGGTTCTCATTATTTTATTATCCAAATCAACATAATTTAGGGAAAATTATAATAAATTTATTTTTTATGACAAGATAGTATCTTAGTAGTAGAAGTATTCTTTATCAAGGCAGAATTTTTGAGTTCGAACCACATCCACTTCCCCCAATGTATAAAAAACATAGTAAATTTACTTTTTTTATTATTATATTTGTGGCTTTTTTGAAAAATTGGTAAAATGAATCATAAAACTATATCATTTGTTTTAATTTAATCCTAAAAAAATTTTTTTCCGGTAATTTTAGTCTTAAATTTATTTTTCTTTAAAAGTATTGGTCTTTATTTTAATTTTTGGAATGAAATTTGTCAATTGTTTTACATGTTCTACCAGAATAAGTCAGCTATCTAGGGAAAATTTACAATCTCTTACCTTTTCTTCTTGATAAGACATAGTAATACAATTATCTTTCTGTTCCATTTTCACCATACATGATGCATTCCTTTGATGCATTTTAGAAGAAAAAGTTACAATTGATGATTTTTCATTTCGTTGATAACACATACGAGAGGTGCACGTGTATAAATTTGTTAATTCCACCTTAAACTTGCAGGACAATGAAGCAAAATTTTGTGCCTTTCTTCCATTTGGAGCAGGCAGTAGATTTTGTCCTGGATCAGATTTGTCCATTCTTCGAATTTCAATATATCTTGATTCTTCACTATTTCCTTCTTAATTACCGTTAAATAAAAAAAAATAAAAAATGAAAACCTTCTATGAAGAAAAAAATAACATGTTATGCCGGATCTACAGATCCAAGACCTATTTACTATTACAAACAGCCTATCTTACTATTACAGACCAAAAAGAAATAGAAGAAGAGGAAGAAATTGAAAACCTATCTATTACAAAAGAAACCTTTAGCCTTCGTCTTCGGTATCTGAACTCTGGGAGGAAGCCGAAAAGAATAGCAAGATGAAGCAAACAGTTAGCAATAAATAAAAAAGGGAAGAAAGCTTTAACCTTTTACCTTATACCGGGAGATCCGAAGAGTCACAGATCTAACAACTGTACGAAACCGGAGGAACAGCAGTGAACTCCGGTTTATGTCTAAAGTGATGGAAACATCATCGTCTCAACCTTCCGAGAGAGAAAGACGGAATCCCTCAGATATACCAGTGAACCTCATGAAAAATAACACTATCTCTCTATCTTTCTAAAACAAGCTCTTTCTTTCTCAACCGGAACCACGCATACGCAGTCAGTAGACGACTAGCAGCACCGGTCACGCAACGGTTGGAGTCCTCAAGAGCAACAGTCAAGAAACCGAGAGACGGTCTGAGTGAAAGAGAGAAAGATGAAGAATCTGAGAGAGAGTGAAAGGAGGTTGCGTCCAAGAAATGAAATGAGAGGGATTAGGATAGTTGAGTGAGAAAGAGAGACTTTATACTCATGTCGCCTGGGCAGGTCGCGTCAAACCTGACCTGCCCGGTATCATGGTCCAAGTGAGCCCAATTCTCCCTTAAGTGAGGCCCAGTCCGGAATTCATCATAGGGACAAATATTAGGACTGAAAAGAAATGAAAAATGTGAAATATAAATGGGCCAATAAGGCCTACATAACAAATCTTGAAGGAATTTTTTTTCTTAACATAAATTGATGTTTTATTTTTTTGTAGGTTTTAAAGAATTAATGCGAAAGGCAAAGTGAAATATTTGTTCGTGCGATAACCTGTTGACAAATGTTTGGCGAGAGTAAGAAAGTTATCCTTATGAGCAATATTTGAACTTGCAAATAAATGTATTATTTTTATGTACTTCATAATCAACTAAGAGAAATTGGCTACAGGTTAACTTTGCAATTTTTCTAGATCTAATTCATTATAGTAAGGAACTTTTATTTCGTTTCATTTATAGACATGAATTATTTTCAATCTTACAAATATAGAGATTTAAAGATTTTATGATAGAATTCGACGTATTTTGTTACATGGATCCAATAAAATAGTAAAAAAAGTAATTAATTAAATTCTTTAAATAAAAATATAATAATGTGCAAAAAATGCACCAAATGCTACTATGAAATCATTACATTATTATAAGTTTGCAAAATTAAAAATAGTTTAAGGGTACAAAAAGATAAAATAAAAGCTCTTGACTATGAACAATTAAAAAAGAAGTTTATGCCTACAAATAGAAAAGTAAAAATAGTTTCCAAGGCCAATTTCTCATTAACTAGAAGTGCTTGTGGCTTATTGTTGTGAAAAATGATGGCCTAGGAAGAGGCACAAGATTCTCTGTACTACTTTTGTACCACTCTATTACCACCTTCTTTTTATATTACATTTTCTCTTTAGGGTTTATTTTTCATTTATTAGCTTTTATTAATAAAATATACTAAATTAGAAAGTAATATAGAGAGTGGTACACAAAGCGATACAGAAGATTCGAGCCACAAGAAGAGGATGAACTGGTGATTTTAAAACTTTCTCAAGCTGAAAATAGTGTTTCAAGTTAAGCAGAAATTAAAATATTGAAATAGCAGAGTACTACTTTGCACTAATTGAGAAATCATTATGATTGTCAAGTTACGTCCAAGTTATTCTTTAAATAAAAAAAATAAAAAATAAAAAACTGTGTTCAAGTTATTACAATAGGCGAAGCCATACATAAATGACTAGATGGGCCAAAATTCAGATAAAAATTTTATTTAGATTATTCTAGGAGATTTTGAGGGATTTTCTCCCTTGTAAACTTATGTTGTATTAGGAAATTCATATAGTTGTTTATCTTGGAATATGCCAAGATGATTTGTAATTAGATTGTGATTAGATTTGAAAGTTTCGTAGTTTGGTTAGGCCAAAAGTGTATTTATCATTATGAATATTTTCATTACAAAGGGAAAAACAATAATTATTTTTTCTTCACTCAAAACTTTCATGGTATAAGAATCTGTTTTTCTCAAAATGAGTAAAGACAAAGAGAATGAGGAAACAAGTGGTATTTCCTATACGGAGCACAAGACTCCAGTATGGAAAAGTACGTTAAGAAGGATGCATATTATGTAGCATCCTTAGGTGGATCGAGATAGATTTATCACTCAGGTCCAATTGAAAAGAGCGCCAGCACAATCACACAACTACATCGAATGGGCAAAGGCTGTGAGATTAGCCCTTTGTTCAAAATAAAAATTGAGATTCATCGATAGAACAATTCTGTTACCTAAGAATGATCTAGACAAAGTAGAGAAACAGTGGGAGATTAACACATTAGATAGCTCTTGGATTCTCAACACAATTGACTCAAGCATACGATTGTCTATGAATTACTCTAAGCGTGTAGATGAGTTGTAGGCAGTTCTATAAAAACAATTCTTTTTGGGTAATGGCCTGCAAAAATAGTAATTGAAGACCGTGTTGACAAACTGTAAATAAAGGGGAGATTACATAAACGGATATTACATCGTTGGTGAAAAATATAGGATGAGTTACAGAGTTACATGTAATTCCGGGTGTATGATTGATGTGCAACTTCTTTGGGTTCTCAAATCTACCCCACCTTTCATATGTTCCCTTTCACTTCTTTGCCTGCCCAAATATACCCCACCTTGCACATTTTTCCTTTCATTATTCTGATTGTCCATATCTTCCCAATTCGTATCCCCTTTATCACCATAACTATTGCTCTCTCTGTCTCATCTATCTATTCTCTGATACTCTTCAAAAGATCAATTTGCATAACTTTACGTACTACTACATGGCTGAGTTTTTGCTTCTTCTTAGACTTGATTAAACCAGCCACCTGCTTCTTCATACCGTTACAACCTTTGAGTAGTCATAAGTAGTTGCTTTTTCTTCTTCCTTGGTTGGAGAGGTTATTTTGGAGATAGATTATCATCATTCAACTCTTCAAATATTGGCTAATGACTATCTCTTTTCTATGGGATTAAATTCAAATGAATATATCCAAATTTTCTTTATTTCTTTATCTTTTTCCATGTCAGCAAATATTGTTGGAATCCGTAGGCAAAAACAAAGTAAAATAAAAAAATTGAAATCCACCAACAGGATCTGCACATACTAGAAAAACCGATTGGATAGAAATTACCTCAATGTTTTGATTATTTGTTGTGGAGGCGCTGCTTTGTACCCTTCGCGTTCTACTGGTATCCATGCGACGAACTCCTCTGCCAGCGATCGGGATGCTAGCCCTTCTGTGTTCTGAAAGCTGTTCAGAACTGATCCTGACTATCTGGTAATCGGTCGTATTTCAGAGAGAGGAGGCTAGATACTATATTGCCGTTCTAGGGTTAGGGTTTTGTTTTTCTTTAATCAGATAAAGGACGGCCACCAAGAAAAGGTTAACATAACCTTTTATAGCTGTCAATATCAAAACCCTAACGTCAGCTACTGACAGTTTAATCTCGTCCGTCTATTCCTATAATCATCCAACGGTTGGATGAGTAATATTAAGTAATTAATTTCATTTATTCGATTAAATAAAATTTATTACTTATTAACTTACCAGAGAATACAATATGGAATCTGATTCCCCTTTTGTATACGTTCAATGAATCTGGACAGAATCTAGATTCATTGAACGTGGACATTATGCTCACAAGATCGTCTATGCGTGTGACCCTGTAGGTTCACTGAACGTTGGCAGTGAATGAAAAATGTCCTAGACATTTATTCACAAAACATAAGCGGCCTCTAGCAAGACATTATGCTTACCCAAGTTAAGTAAATGTAATAATAACCTAGCATCATATTTAATATTTAGTCCTTTTGTCACTCGATATCCTAATTAAGTACAAGGCATGGATCAAGTCATCCTTATAAAACTTAATTAACCATTTACTTGATCACCAGGCAGACTATTCCAACAAATAATATTAATAACACCTTATTAATACTTATTTGAGCATGGCCAAGCATATTTTCCAGTCTTCCTTATCAAGGGGCCCATGGATATCTCTCTCTAAAATGAGAGGGACAAATCCCTTTCACTATCTCCAATTCAAGACATGACGAGAAAATAAGCTAACCAATAGTCATAATGATCACCTAATTAAAAGTGATGTTTGACTATGTCAAAACATATTTTTCTCCCCATGCAAGAAACATTAGAAACATTAGGTCGAAGGACACCAAATATAAAACTGAGAAGAAATACTTATAACTTAAACCCATGCAATATTTCTTCTTCACTTTGGGTCATGTCCAATACAATATTCTCAATATGTATTTATGGATTGATTTTATATCTCATATTCATGATCAGTAAAACTTGACCATCAATCAACTTCACACTAGTTTACAAGATGTAATAAACTAGGGACAAATAAGAATAGTATTTTATTAGCTATAAGAGTTTTACTATCAAGTCACATACTTGATGACCAAGAGCATAAAATACAATTCAAAAAATACATGCTTCATAAATTATAAATGTGAGTCAATTGGTCTTTGGACATATACTAACAAATATCCCAATCACCTTCACCCTACTTCAAACTTCACACATTTTCAAAATGTCCATATCACCTATAAACTGTACTAACCCATTCTCATATCACTATGAGGCTCTAAGTAACATTTTTTGCCCCTCATAACCTAGTTGTCTCATGACAAGGTTGTAGCTCAGTTGGTTAGAAGCACTCCTTAGCATGTGATAAGTCACAGGATCGATTCACACTCCCCTTTTATTACTAATCTTACAATATTTGAAAGAGTTTATGTTCCCATCTTCATTACTCATGTATTTACGCTCTCTAAGATAGATGCCCTCTATATTAAGTTTGATTGTAAATTGTTCATAAAGGTCATTTTAAATTAACCCAAAAAAAGTAATAAATTACCACATCAATACATTCTATCCTTCACCAAAAAAAATAAATAAATAAATAAAGTAAAATGCACACCACATCCAAATATAATTTAAATAATGCAAACAAATAGTATCAAATAAATGGGTGGGGTTTTTCCACCATTTACTGACAAAAAATGAGGGTTTTTTTTTTTTTTTTTAAATGAAATAGGGTTTTCTAACATTGTGGTCCCTCAAATACTGCAAAAAACTAAACAAATATAAGCACCCAATATAAGTAAGAGAAAATTATGTTTATCTCCCTTGAAGTTTGTTTAAACTATGGATAGATCTTTAAGATTACATCAAACTACATTCTCCACCTTCTTTAATCAACAAACTACTAGCAAATAAATCTCTGTTGTCAAATATTACTACTATCACTTGATAAATAATTATTTTGTTTGTTTCAATAGTTCTTCCTTCGAATTGCAAATAATCTTAACTAATTGATCACGCTTTAATACAAATTTTATCCATTAATTTGTATATATTAAATATTGTTTATCATAATTGTAATCTTGTGAAAATATTACTATATTCTCTAACCTTCTCTAGTATGATAGTGACGAAAGAAATCTAGTAAATGAATAACTTATTTCCTGCTGTATGTTAAAATTAAGAGTTCTTTTTTTGGAAGAAAATTATGATTGTTCTTAAGAGATAATTGCACTTAAATTCCTTTAATTTCTTTTTATTGATATTTGGTAAAAAGTTTTAATAGTTGATTCTTTAAACATCTTAATAAACTAAAGGTATTTTAAGGCATTAATATATATGTTATTGCTAAAGGGAAGTTTATTTCCTAACATATTGAGACACTAAGAATTAATTTTTTAATTACTTTTTCGTTAAGAGAGAAAAATATAGTTTGACTAAATTTTAAGAATTTACTTGTAGTTTGAACCAAACCTTAGGGGAGATAAATGTAAGCCACTCTATAAGTAAATATACATAATTTTATAATCTATAACTGAAGGAAAGAATAAAAAAATCACAACTTTTGAGCAAGAACAAGACAAAGTTACAAACTTTTTTCTAGCAAAAATACAACGCATTTTTAGAGTATAGTCTAACAGTAATATTGTAAGCTTATAGTATGACATAAAGGATCAAACTGAGTCTCTCTCTCTCGAATCTCCAATTTGAACCCATTCTCTTGAATCGCTAAGTTTAGTAAATGTGAATTTTAGATGGAGGGTAAATTTTCTGGGACATGTGGTGACACGTGAGGGCATAAACCGTTGATCCAGCGAAGGTGAAAGCTATAACTTGTTGGACGCCACCTAAAATCTCTATAGAGGTACAGAGCTTTTTAGGGCTAGCCGGATATTATTGGTGATTTATTAAAGATTTCCCTAAGATTGCTGGACCCTTAACATAGTTAATCCGAAAGGATGTTGAGCTCAAATGGTCAGAGAAATGTGAGAAAAGTTTTCAGGAGTTGAAGCATCGATTGACATCGGCACCAGTGCTACGTTTGACTGATCCGCAAAAAGAGTTCACCTCATATACCGATGCATCTTAAGAAGGATTAAGAGCGGTACTAATGCAAGACAGGAAGGTAGTAGCATATATCTCCCGGAAGTTGAAGAACCACAAGAAAAACTACCTAACGCATGACTTGGAGCTAGTAGCCATAGTATTTGCACTCAAGAAGTGGCAACATTACTCTATGGGGCTAAATATGAGATCTTTACTGATCACAAGAATTTAAAGTATTTGTTCTCCCAAAAGGACCATCGTAGTGGTAAACAGGTTCAGGTGCCTCGCCGAGAGAGATTTGTGTTTAGGGGCTTCTTCTGGTTGGGGTTTGTTTGGTTGTGATATTGGGTGGTATTGGCTTTGGTTAGGTTTCTGTTTCTCAACAACAGGATTGGTTGGCTGGTGGCGAGAGCCTCCACCGTTGCCCAACGTTTTTATTTCTTACGAAAATGTCCCTATGAAGGGTCGGGTGAAAGTCACGTGTTATTTTTTTTTGGTCAAATATGAACGCCCAAAATTAATTGGAGGGTTAAATTATACGTTTAAATAGTTCTTGGTCCCGGACTTACCTTTTTTTTTTTTTTTTTAAATTTTAGTTGTAAACCAAAAAATAGGAAAGTATAGGGGACAGTTGGCGCACTTTCAACTTTGAAAGCTTTCAAACTTAAATTCCAAATGTTATTTTTTTTCGGATTAGTATATGACTCTCAGATACGGAATTACTAAAAATTATTTACTTATTTTCATTAATTTTTAATAATAGGATAAAAGTGGGGTCATTTGTCCATAAAAAGAGTTTAGACCCTTAATTTATCAAAACCTTCTAACTTGGGGGATTTTTTGTACTTAAACCTATATATATACATATATATTTAGGAACTTAACCCTAGATATTACATAGATATAGGTTGATATAGATAGATAGCTAAGCTATACAAGGACTATGGCTGCTTTCATTAACTACATAACCGGTTTTTTTACAATAAAATTCCCTTTCTTAAAAATCGCTACTAAAGTGGTCCACTTTTTTTTTATCCCTAAATGGGCCATAATGCACAACCATTGTGCATTACATTAAATGACAGTGCATAATGGTTGTGTGTTATAGCTAATCAGCATGTTAATTCGCACAATAATCTTGTTTACTGATGTGGCAAAATTTTTAACTGACGTGGCGAGAACGTGGCGGGTGTGGTGTTGAGGTGGGCAATAGCGCACAACAATAGCGCATTATTGTCAGAGATAACACACAGTCATTGTGTGTTATTTTCAGTATAACGCATAATGATAGTGCGATATCACGTTAAGAAGACCATATACCTTAGCCGCCTACCCATTTCGCTTTCTTTCTTTCTTCCCTCAATTTTTGACACTGCCGCTATCTGTTTTCTTTCTTCCTTCAGTTTCCGCTAGCCCGCTGCTCCTCCTCCTTCTTTTCCTCCTTCCTCTTCTTCTGTATCCTTGTATTTTGAAATTCACAGTAAGAATTTCAAAATATTTGGTTCCATTTCTGAAATTCAAGTTTGAATCGGCGATATTCCCTTGGTATACGAAGGTTTTTAGAGTTTTGGAGTGGAGAATGGTAGACAAAGCTCAATGTTTGTGCATTAATTTTAAATTTTCAGTAAATTCTTAATTCTATGATTGTTTTAAATTTTTGGTGTACTATTTGTTAATTTTTATATTGTTTATTTGGGCTTGTTGTTTATTGTGGTTTGTGAATTATTTTTATGAATTTCATTTGGATTATTTTTCAATTTTTCAATTTATTTTTGTAAGTGTAGGTTTCGGGTTTATGTTTAAACTTGTTGTTATTGAGAAATTTGTGCATATTTGATCATTTTATGTATCTAATTGGGTCTTCTATTGCAAATATGATTTGATGAAATGGATGAATTATTTTTATGAATTTATTTGGATAATTGATCAATTTTTTGTAGTTTATTTTTCTAGTTAGGGGTTTTTATGATTATGTTAGAGTTGCTATTGGTAAATTTGTGCATATTTGATTATGCTATTAATCTAGTTGCTTCTATTTTAAATATGTTGAAATGGGTGATTTGATATATGTTATGTAATTTATTTTTGTTTTTGCAATAAATCGTAATTGTTTATTTATTTGTAAAATATTGTTAGCATGTTTAGATTGTTACATTAATTTCATATAATCTTGTATTGTTAGCGTTTATATACTTTTATGATATTAGCATTTAAGTTTATGAAGACTTTTATTTTTTTGAAAAAGAAAAACATAGACTAAACCCTAATATTGAATTCCTAAATCCTAAAACCCTAAACTATAAAATATAGCATTCATATGATTAAATCCCTAAAATCCTAATATTAAATCCTAAACCGTAGCTAATAAGAACCTTAAAGACCCTAAATTCCCTAAACTTAATATATTAAACATTAAACCTTAAAACTCTAAACTTTTTTAGACTAAACCCAAAAACCCGAAACCATGAACCTTGGAAATTGTGTAATAATAATTTACTTTAAATATTTACTTAAAGTTCTAAACCAGTAAAGATTTAAAATTTGAATGTGTGATAATACTTCACTATAATATTGGAATTCTAAAAATCCTAAAACACTAAACTACAAAATCGCAAACCCGAGCTATTGAACCATAAACAATAGACATTAGAAAGTTTGAAATTTTACTTTATTCAAAATGCTTTAATTTGAATTCTAAAACCAAACATTTAGATTTAGATATGTACTATCATTGAAAATCCTAAAACTCTCGAACCGTAACATTGAAACCCTGAAAGCCGTTATTTCCACACGACTAGGGTATGCAATAATACTTTACTATAAATATTCTAATTTTAATTCTAAACCCTTCTTGATAAATTTAGAAACTGTATAACTAAAACTGTAATTAATGTAGATGGGAGAAGTCCCAGGACACTTGCATCGGGGTCCTATAGTCTCTGATGTATTGACGAGGCATTATGAGCATAGGTCTGGGTTGATATGCAGTGGGGAACACGAGACGTATATTACTGATCTTTAGTATAGACGTTTCGGTCGCAATCTATTTTAGGTTTATAGTACACCTCCCCGTAGGTTGGTTAACAGTATTGATAGGACAAGTTTAAGGGGAGTGTTTCGATGTGGTTACATTGGTCTTAACCACACACTTACTACTACATTAGTTGAGCATTGGAGGCCTGAGACTCACACGTTCCACATGACTTGTAGTGAGGTCATAATAACTCTAAAGGATGTGCACGTATTATGGGGTTTATAGATAGAGGGGTTGCCTGTTACAGGTCCCAATTGGAGTGTTCATCAAATGCAGTATTCGATTGAGATGATTGAGAGACTTATTGGGGTACGGTTGTCCCTTACTATCTTTTCCGGATACAAGGTTAAGAAGGAACCTTTAGAGGCCTGGATCTTGAGAGAGTTTACCGGTTCAGAGACCAATGATGATCTAATTTTGCATGCCCGTGGATTTATTTTCTTACTTCTTGGAGGTCATATACTCCCTGATTTCTCGGGAAACTTGGTTCACGTCCGCTACCTCAGTTTTTTGGAGGATTTTGAAGCCATCAGCACTTTCAGTTGGGTAGTTATGTGGAATTTTTATATAGACATCTGTGCACGACAGATTTAGGGGGTGCACAACAAATAGGGGGAGCCCTACTCCTACTTCATATTTGGGCTTGGTCGCGTACTCTTGTATTGTAGCCTCAACTACTCCGGCATGTTCAGCAAGACCCCCTTGGTGTGATGTTGTACACATCGTTTGACTGCAGCTAGCTGCCCACTCACGTACTTCTTACGTACACAGACCAGTTAGATTTCATGCTATTCGAGTAGATTTAGTTTTAAAATCTTTTGTATTACGTGCTTATTAAAATTTTTAAATAATTTTTTAAATATTATAATTTGCTGAACAGTTTGCATGGCTATCCTATCATGACCGTGGTCTGGTTCCATCAGACTTGTGGTGGGCAGAGGTTCGACTCATATGCTACGAGATAGTGGAATATCAACATCCCGGGCGTGTGATATGTCAGTTTACACGTGATCAGCCTATACCATCTACATGCGACACTGGGCTTGATCTGCATCTAATGCAAGTTAGAGGAAATGATCACACATATTGGAGGATGCGACATGCTAGCCATGTAGAGGTCTTGCATAAGTGGCAACAGCATATTAGGGATGGCCCTATGTTGCCAATTGAGGATTCATCATCCCCTGAGGACGATTATATTAGATGGTATCGGGATATCACGTGAGTCTACATCGGCAATCCAGCAAATTGTGGTACTCGTATGGTTGGATACCGGCCTGCTGGGGTCGACAGACGATAACGGTACAAAATTTTTTTATTGTTTTTTATGCATTTCATTGACTTATAATTGACACATAACTATTTTTTTTTTTTTACACTTCCATACTGTAGGAGTTGGATGACATGGCTACAGGGGTGATACAGGGACACCCATCATCTCCAACACATATCGTTAGTTTTACTAAGAAAGTCCAGACTATCATCCGCATGTGCATAATTTTATTGGCGGTACCTTGGGTTGCACTCCGTCTCAACATGATATTTAACAGACATTTCCAGTGCAGCCATCGCGCCACCATCCTTAGGAGCCCATACTGGACCATGGTGCTCGTGGAGTTAAGAGGGGTGCCCGTAGATTGCCTGGTGGCGGGGCACGTGGAGGTCACGCTCTTGCCCCTCCTCATCCGGGCAGACGAGGACAAGCAAACCCTGGACGTAGAGTAAAGAGAGGTGAGGGATCTGGAGGACGTGAACGTGAAGATCATGGTGACCCATTTGACAGCCCAGATCTATATATGCCATCTCTTAGTTTGGGTTTAACCCCACCTGCCCAATCACATCCAGGTGGATTAGGCACATCATATGCCCCTCTCCCACTGAGTTTAGGTTTTTTTTCATTTCAATCACCTCCCCCTCCGGATTTAGGGTTTTCTTCATTTTAGGCACCTCATCTTCCGGGCATAGTGATTTCTTCATGTCGGCACCTCCTCCTTCGGGCACGGTTGGTTCACCTACACCGTATATGCATCTTCATCCGATTCACATGACAATGATGATGAGCAGATGGATGACGTGACACCGGCGCAGCAGCTTGGATTTTGTCATTGTGTTGGGAAGAAGACTACTGGGTTCACGCCGTCTGATTTGCCCTAGTGTTTTTGAGTTATGGGTTATTGTTTTTTTTCGGTTTTGTAAATTTTTTCTTTAACTTTAGAACCCTTCATTTTATATATTCAAGGTTTATTTCTGTAAGTTGTACCATCATTTTATGTAATGAAAATATTTATTTAACATTTTCCGGAATTAGTGCATTTCTTTAACTTTGGGATTTTCTTTTTCATATATTAGGGTTTCATTTCTTTAACTTCAGGGTTTTGTTTCATGTTTGGCGGGTTTAGGGTTAACTTCATTTTATATGCTCTAATTATTTCGTTAACTTTAGGGTTTTCATTTTCCATAATAAGGGTTTCATTTCTTTGACATTAGGGTTTTCATTTTCCGTAATTAGGGTTTCAATTCTTTAACATTAGGGTTTTCATTTCCGTAATTAGGGTTTCATTTTAGGATTTGATTTCATGTATGGCAGGTGTATTTCTATAATTTTTGTACCTTCATTTTATGTGCTCTAATTATTTCGTTAGCTTGTAACTTCAAATTTATTCATATTATCAAGTTTAACCCTTCTTCATTTTATGTTTATTTTTCAAACTGATTTGGCCCATTTATTTTCGTCTTGTCATGTCATCATATGGCAAAGTCGGTAATAATTGAAGAGCATGTGCCATTATTTTACATTGTCATGTCAATTTATTTATTTCGAACTTTTAATATGTTTCCCGACAAGCCCATGCGGGCTCTTTAACTCGAAAAAAATCTTATCATTTTCATTTGTCCTCTTCCCAACATTCCCATGTGGGTGAATGTGACAATTCGGAATTAATAATTCAAAATTTTTTGTCCTCTTCCCAACAAGCCTATGTGGGTAAATGTGACAAGTTTGGATTAATCATTCAAAATTTTTTGTCCTATTCCTGAGAAGCCCATGTGGGTGAATGTGACAAGTCAGAATTAATAATTCAAAAGTTTTTGTCCTATTCCCGACAAGCCCATTGGGTGAAGTTGTCATAATATTACCCGTTTTCAACAAGACCCTAAAACCCTTATATATACATAAATCCTAAACCCAACTTCAGCCATCACAATTTCAAACCTTCAACTTTCCTTCCTATTCTATTTCTAAATTCCTTAAGTTCACAACCTCACAATTTAATACTGCATCCACTACAAACAACTAGACATGGACACAACTCGTGCAGTTAGAGTTGTATTATTTTGGGACTCGGAGATTGCAAGAGATGCGTATGGTCCTTATTTCACTGGACTGGTGCAGAAAACTTAGACCTTCAACCGAATGGTATCACATGCTGAACTTGTAAGAAAAATATTGAAACATAGAGATATAGATCCCAATCTTTGGAGCGTCTGAATGACAATGAGGGTGCTTTCATTCTACGAAAAGCATCATATGTTGTTTACTTTACTTTTTACAGCATGAAAAACGGTAACGAAATGCTTATCTTTGGACCATTACACCCAACTTAGCAAAGGAAGGGATTCAGATACTCGTTGAATTAATTCTAATACAACCACAGACTTTTCAATTACACATGACACAAATACCATAAATATGACTAAACATGTCACAGTAATAACACAACTATTGATGATGAAGATGATGAAATTGACCATTCCGACGAAGATTATGTCGTATCTAGTGAATCTGAATCAGATGATAACAATGACACCGAGGAAGAAGAGTTACAAACTCCCGTAAACCCTATCAGTGAAAACAAACTGACTTAATGGGAAAGTAGCTAATGGTTCAGCATCGCCAAGTATGATTACACACAGTCTAGAGCATTCCTAGATATTGGCTCAGGTGAGCTGATAGATGATCTTATCGAATCTGGTACCCTAAGATTGCTCGATTGGAACGATTCCATGACTGACATTCAGTTAGGAATGAAATTCATTGATAAAGTTCAAGTAATAAGTGCGGTTCAGAAGTGGTCAATCCGGATGGGCCGAGAATACAGAGCTGGGAGATAGTATTTAATATTCTACCAAAATATCTACAGGCTATGCAAGATTCAAACCCGGAGACTGCCTACGAGTTCTTGCATCACAGGATGAGCAGTCCCCCAAACTATGTTTTCAAATTTCTTTTCTTGTGTTTCTCACGTTGTATTGACGGTTTTTATTTTTGTCAGCTGGTAATTTCTGTGGATAGCACACACCTATGAGGACCATATAATGGCATACTTTTAATTGTAAGTACATGGAATGCCAATAATTAGTTGTTCCCACTTGCTTTTGCAATTGTTGATAAGGAGTCGTCCGAAAGTTAGAATTGGTTCCTCAAACATCTACGAGATCATGTTGTCAAAGATCGGTACGTATGTCTTATTTACAATCGCCACAAAGGGATTTTATCTGCTATTCAAAATCAATCTTTGTGGCAACCTCCGTTTGTAATTCACAGGTTTTGTTTACACTACATTCAAGCAAATTTCAACTAGACCTTCAAGAATAACAAATTAAAAGGCTTAATGTGGCAAGCCAAAACGGAATCGAAGCAGTGGAAATTCGACCATGTTATGTATGAGATCCAATAGAGAAATAGTGATGCTTATATTTATTTGGTAATGATAGACCTTGACAAATAGATACATGGTCAGATCTTCGATCCGGGTTGATGGTACTGGCAATAATGTCTATATATTACGAATGAATAATAAATCATGTTGTTGGGATAAATGGCAAGCATATACATTGCCTTGTTCTCATGCTCTTATATTTTGTAGAGAAAATGGTACGAGAGCAGATACTTATGTGCTGAATATGTATTCGTGAGAAATGTACAGAAGAACATACCAATCGAATTTTTATTCGGTCGGACATGCGAAGTTTTCGAGGGATGTTCCTTATAATTTAAGATTTCATCCTCCAAACATGAACAATGAACGGGGTAGGAAACATGGCACAAGATTTCAGGGAAAAATGGATTATCGAAATCCGGATTCTCTCCCAAGATGTGGCAGATGTTGCATGCCGGGACATAATAGAAAAAAATTTAATAACCTCGGTTCATGAAATGTATAAGTTCATTTTCTTGAAAGTGTTGTAATATTTTAATATTTCTATTAATGAAATTTTTCTTTGAATTTCTTCTAACTATTTCTTCATTGCTCTAAATTTTGATAATAAAATTTACAACACCTTAAATTACTTCTTCATTTTTTTTTAAATAAAATGGTTATAAGTTAACGATTACAAATATTATCATGAAAAATACTTCAAAATAGGTTAAATAAAATAATATAGTATTTTGAAAATAATTATATAACTATAAGTTTTGGGAAAAAAAAATAACAAAAAAATTTTGAGTTTTGAAAAAAAATCTGATGTGGTTGATAATGCACAAACGTTATGCATTGTTGTTGGTTTACAATGCATGTCTACTGTGCATAATCTGCCACATCGAAGGATTAAGTCAAAACGCAGTATTAAGTGATAACGCACAACTGTTGTGCATTATCCTAATTAATAACGCACTACAATTGTGTTATTGCCAGATTTCGAATAAAAAAAATTTCTGACCACTTTAGATGCCTTATTAGATAAAAGGGCTAACCAAGAAAAAAATCTATATAACCCCAAAACAATTGAGATTTGAAATTTTCCACGAGCTATTGTCAAAAAATTTGGTAGCCTAACAATTTTTCCATCTATATTTTTTGGCAGCTCGATTGGTCTGTATCACTCTATGTATTATCTTCTGTATTATTTTTTAATTTAATATATTTTATTAATAAAATTTATTAGATAAAAGATAACTCTAAGAGAAAAATATATTATAGAAAAATGGTACATAGAGTGATACACAAAGTCATACAGACGATCCGAGACCATTTTCTGGTTCTGTTTATAAGTTTAAGATTAGATTCATTTTGAATATATCCTTCTTAGTTAAAATTAGATTAAGTACAAAAATATAAAAGATCACAAATCACACCCTAATTATTTAAATAACAAGAAACACAAAAGAAAAAAATTAAAATAAAAGTAAACAAATTCTAAAATGTATAAAACATATAAATTCAGTATAATATAAAAGGAAATTATGACGTACATACTTAATATAATCGGTATCCGTTTTTTCCGTCGATAAGACACTCTTACCAAAACCTATCAATCTCAATATGAGACGACCTTAGAAATTATAAAACCCTGATAAATAAATTGACCATCGATCAAGTAATCAAGTCGTTACTTATCGAAATCGGAACAAATTCGCACGCTGGCATCCCTATTCTTTTTGCACCAAAAAAAAAAAAAGAATGTGCTAACGTCTTATAAATATTACCTTTAATTTGAAGGAAAGCATACCTTAAGTAGTTCCAATTGCCTTGTTAGAGAATATGGAGTGTGATTTAAGATGGGATTTCACAGCTCTGATAATTGGCATTGTTTCCTTTTATTATCTCCTCCAAGGCACCTTGCTTGGCTTTTGATTGAAAATATGTGGTCTCTCTTTAGATCTTGCAAGTCTGGCGCTCCTCAATCCTTCATCACCACCTTCATCCACAAGTATGTATAATTTGCATAAAATGCTTATCTAAGACTAAAAAAATAAGGAAATAGTTGAGCGTTCTAATTTCTAAAGAAAATAAACTAAATTACTATTTAACGGTCATTAATAATTTTAATTAAAATTTCTAGAAAATTATTTGATCCAACTAAATAGGGATATACGTGAAAAAGTATCATTTAATACGATCTTTCTTGACTAAAGTGACACGTATTTTGCACGGAAAAAATATGTCTAGACGATTAGATGATGAAATCAAGGAAGTATGTAATGATATTATTTAGTTATCTTTCACGTTATATACCACATGAGATAAATGTGAATCATACTTCTTTGTTTTCCTATTATAAGATATTATTATTTTTTAGAGTTTCATAATATAATATAGTTTCCTCTTTTCAATTTTTTCTCAATGATCCTCTATCTATTTAAATTCCTCCCACCAACTCACCCGGTTCAAGACCTCCCCAAACTAAGTTTTAATACCATTGGTGTTAGGATTAAATCCACTCTAATACCACTTGTTAAGGAATGGACAAAAGACACAGACATAAAATATATGAAGAAAAAAGATTAAAAAATCAATAGACCTGTATCCACAATATAAAAGAATAAACCTCTACTATGTAAATTTTTCATGGAGAAAATTACAAATCATCGTACTGTGTGATTTTTGCATGGATAAAATGACAAATCTTCCTAAGACAACTCTCAACCCATTTATGAATTGAGCACTAACAACTAGCACAAAAGACCTGTACCTAAGACAACCTATTTATATGTGTCTCCTCCCTTCCTAATTCTCAAACCTTCCAATGTGGGATTAGGAAATCCTATTCTTAATGGAATATTGAGAAAGTCATGATCTAAAAGAACTTGAGAAACAAAATTCTAACAAATATTCTATTTTTCTCAATTTCCTTATCCTAACAAAATTTTCCTTTTCTCAATTTCCCAAATTACAACTGAATAAGTCTTCAAGGTCTTTTTCTCTGTTCCTTCGTCAGTTTTAATTCTTTGAAAATTTCTTAAAGAATGTCCATACTATTCAACAGTTCCTTCAATATGGCATGAACCTCCCAATACCAATGTAGATATTGTGCAAATTGCTGATATGTTAGTTCAAACTTCTTTTCTCTCATTTGGCCCGAACCTTGCAATTTCGATCCTTTTCTCCTCATTGGAATTAACTTTCGACTCTGATGTCATTCTCCTTCCATGTTGAACGATAGGATCTGACATCTCTATCCTCCCAGTGAAAACCTTCGACTCTGATATCTTCGTCTTCCCTGCAGATCAAAACCGTAAGCTCTCATATTTTCGTCTTCCCTAATATTAATCATAGGCTCTGATACACTGACTTATTAGGATCCAAACAAGCTTTGATACCACTTGCTGGGTTCCAAATTTAGCTCTTATACTACTTGTATGAAAGTGACAACAGAAGCACACACTAAATATAAGGACATAAAAGATAAAAATATAACACCAAAAATTTAACGTGTTTCGATTTTCAATCTAGACCTATATCCACAGCCCAAAATGGCAAACCTCTACTACTTAACTGTTGCACGGAGAAAATTATAGAACCTCAAACTGCATAATTTTTGCATATATAAAATTACTAACCTTTTAAAGACCATAACTTCCACAAATACGTAAATAAGATAACCTAGTTATAGATGTCTCTTCCCTTCTTAATTTCCAAACCCTCTCATGTGAGATTAGAAAATCCTACCCCAAATGAAATATTGAGAAAATTATAATCTAAAGGAATTTAAGAAATAGAATCTTAACAAATTTTCTATGTTTCTCAATTTTATTATCTTAAAAATGGAAACTATTTTTTCTACTTTTGAACATTTTATCCTTCTTTAACTACTTGGTAAAAGTAATTTTTCTTTTTCAAAATAGAGGTATTTGGGACATTTTAACTGAAAAGAACATTGGTTTCATAATTTCTTAATCCGTGTGAAAAAACTAATGTATTTTATATATTATATCCAATTATAAATATAAATATTTCTAGAGTGTTTGAGTAAGGTAAAAAATATGCTACCTCCAGTCTAGATATATAAGTTCTTTAAGCTTATTTGAAAATGGTAAAAATATACTCTCAGGTTAGAAATATAAGTTATTTTACACTTTATAATAAGCATTTTTGTATTTTTTCCATCTTTACCCACGTGTTTATTCATTTATTCATCTATTATTCTCTATCTCTCAGTATTTATTTAAAGTGTAAAAGGTATTATAGTTCAAAATGCCTTACTATAAAGACCCTTATTTCTTGCACAAATATGCAAAAGAATTTATATTTCTGACTAAAGATACTATTATCAAATATTTTTCAGATATATATTTTTGCATATATCAAGAACGATTGCAAAATGCAAATAGTAAATCATAAGTGATGTGCGTGAGAGTTTTTTGGAGTTGGAAAATGAGAAATTAATTAATAAACCTCTTTGTTTTGACAGACATGGGAGTCCTCCAATGTATAGAGCATTTCTGTTCAGTAATCCATCAATAATTGTTACAACAACTGATGAATTGAGAAAAGTTCTGACAAACGAAAGATTTTCATTGGGTTATCCGAAATCAATGATAGAATTATTAGGAAGTATGGAATTTCATGACTAAAAGCAATTGCGATAGATGTTACAGTTTTCAATTGCTGGACGAGAAGCACTATCATCATTTGTATATTATATAAAAGGTGTTGCAGAAACATCATTTCAAGAATGGGCAAAAATGGATGAACTAATTGAGTTCTTGACTGAAATGAAAAATGCTTCCTTCAAAGCATTGATGAAAGTTTTTTTGAGTAATGAAATTGATCAACATTCGTTTGGCCTATTTGAAAAGGAATATAATTTAATCTTTCATGGAATCCTTTCCACACCCATTAATTTCCAGGATTTACTTTTCACAAGGCACTCATGGTAACCCTCCCTTCCCTACTTCTTTCCTTTATCTGTTTCATATATATATATATATATATATATATGTTGCTTGGACATATTTTTTCCTTTCAAGATATCTATTACTTTATTAGATTAAGGGAGTACTAAGTGATACTTTTTCATATATACCCCTATAATTGTTGGAAATAAACAATTGTCTAGAAACATTCATTTGAAGTATTAATGACAGTTAAAGGATAATTTAGTCCATTTTTCTTTTGAATTTAGATAATTTAATCATTTCCTTATAAGCAACAAATAATAATAGAGAGAGAATTTTGTAGGATTTATTCATAAAAGTAAATATAATAGAAAGGGAAAATAATTTCTTTAATTGTTACAGTTTAAGCCAGCTTCACATGATATAATAATTCAAAATGTTTTTTTTTTTTTTTTTGTCAATATGGTTTTAAAGAATTTATCATAATCTAATAAGATTCTTTTTTCCATTAAACATGTGGCTTCCATTAAAAAAATCTGCGCACCATGTGGTAATATAAAGGGTAAAATATGTATTATTAGCAATTATTCTCTTTAAAAGAAACACAAGTGAGATGTGATTTTGTGAGGGAGAGCAGCTTTTTTATTTTTCCAAATCAAGACTCAGGTGTGTTTTATTCGGAGAGAATTTTTATAATGTCTATTTTATCCTTCAGATTATCTCACGTGAGCAGATCATGTGCTTTTTTGGACGAAAGTTTTACCATGAAATAATTTTATTGAATTTTTGTAAATTATTTATGGACTATCACAATAGAAAATAAATTTTGCGAACCATATCATGTCAGGTCAATAAAATTTTTTAACCAAAATTAGCTATTTTCCCAAATAAAAATGTAATAGAAAATGAATTACAAAAGATCCAAAATTTTCCATTAAAGAGTTAAAGTTTTAATTCACGATGGTTTCTTTCTTTGCTCTTTTAATATGAAAATTCTATTATGGACTTGATGCATGTTTTTACTTATAGACAATGTGACTTGTATTAAGTCACATCACAGAATGACGTGACTTAATACATACCTATGATCCATGATGAGGATAGAAAACGTGTCTATAACAAAATTTTCCCTTTTAACATTCTCAATTATGTGGTTTTGGATGTTAGGCGCGGAAGAAATTAGTGAACATGTTTAAAGAGATTGTCTCTATGAGAAGGAGTGACTATATTGCAGCAATAGAATAATTAATGCAAAGAAGGATTTATTGACATAGTTACCTTGTTGGTGGGCTTCTTGTTTGACGGACACGAAACTACAAGTCTTACTATAACATGGGCAATTATACTCCTAGAGGAAAATCCACATATCTTACAAAAGGCAAGGTAAGGTAGGATCTCTTCCGATTCTGTATCATTTTGTATAACATTTTTAATGTGAAATATTGCATTAATATATGAAACGTATCAAATAAAAGATAAACAGTAAGAAAAATAAGAATCGTCACCTGTAGTACTTTAAAAATAATGAACTATATTGATAGTGAGATAATATGTATTGATGAACATAGATGTGTATTGGCCTCACACAACTTTATAAAAAAATATTTATTAGTGATACGAATAGCTTGTTTGGTAACTTTATATAATGGGCCTCTGCAAAATTTAAGCTATTATGAAAAAGTTTAATTCAACTAGACTTAATTCAGAAAAAAAATTTTCTTAGCTAACCCTCTAAACTAAAAATTCTAAATTTTTAACTTTTTTTTGGTGTCATGAAACTTAATTTTTTTAACTTTCTTATGCATAGTCTCCTAGTTTCCACCTCTACAATAATTCTCAATGACGAAGATATTCAAGGTAATAATTCGTAGAAAGATGGAAGATGATTTTCTCTTAATTTGGTTCTTTGTTAATATATATATTAAAAAGAAAATTGCTGAAAAATTTTAATATATATTTATTTTTATATAATTTTGTGACCTGAAAGACTGATAATGTGTATTTGGATTATTTTTACAAATTATTCTATAACTTATAAATAATTATATGAATTTTATCTTTTCGCCCCACCTAAAATTTAATCATGTGTCGACTCTTGAAAGTATATGTTTATCCCATATGTTAGCATTGATTTAGGAGGAACAAGAGGAAATCGTGAAGAGAAGAACATCCTCAAAAGCAGAGTTAAGCTATAACGAAATCAAAGAAATGAAGTATCTTCCAAAAGTATGTATACTCCTCTCATAAGTTTGAATTGAAAGAAACGGCAATATTTGCTCATATGACTAATATACCATATTTTACATAATGTTATTATTCTTGAAGGTGATCAATGAAATACTACGTCTAACCAGCTTGTTAACAGCTCTTCATCGAGAGGCCAAAACACACATTAACCTCAATAGTTTGTCAAGCTAATTTTGTAAAAATGTTTCCTACATTTCTTTTTCAGTGATCAGAATCATCTAGTACATTTTTTACTATACTCTCTAATACATTCTTTTTTTATAACAGTTTTATTAATATAAATTATATTAAATAAAAGATAAATCATAAACTTTAAAAAGTAAATTATTAAAAAGAAATTACTGTTAAAAAGAGTATAATAGAAGATGTACTATACAATATGTGATTTGACTACTTTCCTGGGCACTTCCTATGTACTGGAATGATGTACAAAAGGATGGAAGGTCTTTATATCTCTCTTCATTATACCAAAAAAAAAAAAAAGTAAGTCCATTGTGTACGTTACATAATTCCAACACGATGGAAGGTTTTACTTTGGCTTAGGAATGTTCATTTTGATCCTGAAAACTATAAGAATCCAAACGATTTTACTCCATCACGATTGAACATGAGTATTACGATGAAAAATCAATACATATTATATGTATATATATGCACACTTCCAATATGTTTCATTAATGATTTTTTCTCCCCTGTTAGTTGATATTTTATTTATACCGTACAAAATTTAGAAGTTGTATATGGTTCTCATTATTTTGTTTTCCAAATCAACACAATTTAGGGAAAATTATAATAAATTTATTTGTTATGATAAGATAGTATCTTAGTAGTAGAAGTATTCTTTATGAGGGCAGAATTTTTGAGTTCGAACCACATCCACTTCCCCCAATGTATAAAGACATAATAAATTTACTTTTTTGTATTATTATATTTGAGGCTTTTTCGACAAATTTGTAAAATGAATTATAAAACTATTTAATTTGTTTTAATTTAATCCTAAAATTTTTTTTTCGTTAATTTTAGTCTTAAATTTATTTTTCTTTAAAAAATATTGGTCTTTATTTTAATTTTTGGAATGAAATTTGTCAATTCTTTTATATGTTCTACCTGAATAAGTCCGCTATCTAGGGAAAATTTACAATCTGTTACCTTTCTTTCTTGATAAGACGTAGTAATACAGTTACATTTCTGTTCCATTTTCACCATACATGATGCATTTTAGAAGAAAAAGTTAGAATTGATGATTTTTCATTTCATTGATGACATAAATGAGAGGTGCATGTGTATAAATTTGTTAATTCCGGCTTAAGCTTGCAGGACGATCAAGCAAAATTTCATCCCTTTCTCTCATTTGGAGTAAGCAGTAGATATTGTCCTGGATCAGATTTGCCCATTCTTTGAATTTCAATCTATCTTGATTCTTCACTATTTCCTTCTCAATTACTGTTAAAATAAAAAATGAAAACCTTCTATGAAGAAAAAATAACATGTTATGCCAGATCTACAGATCCAAGATCTATTTACTATTACAAACAGCCTATCTTACTATTACAGACAAAAAAGAAATAGAAGAAGAGGAAGAAACTGAAAACCTATCGATTACAAAAGAAAACTTCAGCCTTCGTCTTCGGTCTCTCAACTCCGGGAGGAAGCCGAAAAGAATAGCAAGATGAAGCAAACAGTTAGTAATAAATAAAAGAGGAAAGAAATCTTTACCCCTTTACCTTATACCGGGAGATCCGAAAAGTCACGGATCTAACAACCGCACGAAATCGGATGAACGGCAGTGAACTCCAGTTTCTATCCAAAGTGATGGAAATGTCTTCGTCTCAACCTTCCGAGAGGGAGAGACGCAATCCCTCATATATACCGGTGAACCTCACGAAAAATAACACTATCTCTCTATCTCTCTAAAACAGGCTCTTTCTTTTTAAACCGAAACCACGCGCACGTAATCAGTAGACGACTAGCAGCAACGGTTGGAGTCCTTAAGAGAAACATTTAAGACACCGAGAGACTATTTGAGTGGAAGAGAGAAAGATGAAGAATCAGAGAGAGAGAGTGAGAGGAGACTGCGACCAAGAAATGAAATGAGAGGGATTTGGGCATCCGACTGAGAAAAAGAGACTTTATACTCATGTCGCCTGAGCGGGTTGCGTCAAACCTGACCCGCCCGGTATCATGGTCTAGGTGAGCCTAATTCTCCCTTAAGTGAGGCCCAGTCCGGAATTCATCATAGGGACAAATATTTGGACTGAAAATAAATGAAAAATGTGAAATATAAATGGGCCAATAAGAACTACATAACAAATCTTGAAGGAATTTTTTTTCCTAACATAAATTGATGTCTCATTTTTTTGCAGGCTTCAAAGAATTAATTTGAAAGGCAAAGTGAAATATTTGTTCGTGCAATAACCTATTGACAAATGTTTGGCGAGAGTAAGAAAGTTATCCTCATGAGCAATATTTGAACTTGCAAATAAATGTATTTCTTTTATGTACATGGATAGTACTTACATGAATGTATTATCATGTACTTCATAATCAACTAAGAGAAATTGGCTATAGGTTAACTTTGCGGTTTTTCTAGATCTAATTCATTATAGTAAGGAACTTTTATTTCGCCTCTTTTATAGACATGAATTTTTTTCGATCTTACAAGTATAGTAAATTTAAAGATTTTATGATAGAATTCGACGTATTTGTTACATGGATCCAATAAAATAGTAAAAAGTAATCAATTAAATTCTTTAAATAAAACTATAATAATGTGTAAAAAATGCACCAAACGCTACTATGAAATCATTAAATTATTATAAGTTTGCAAAATTAAAAATAGTTTAAGGGTACAAAAAGATAAAATAAAAGTTCTTGACTACGAATAATTAAAAAAAAAAGTTTATGCCTACAAATAGAAAAGTAAAAATAGTTCCAGGGCCAATTTCTCATTAACTAAAAGTGCTTGTGGCTTATTGTTGTGAAAAATGATGGCCTACAAAGAGGCACAAGATTCTCTTTACTACTTTGTGTACCACTCTATGTACCACATTTCTTTTATAATATATTTTCTGTTTAGGGTTTATTTTTTATTTATTCGGTTTTATTAAAAAAATATATTAAATTAGAAAGTAATACAGAGAGTGGTACACAAACCGATACAGAAGATCCGAGCCACAAGAAGAGGATGAATTGGTGATTTTAAAACTTTCTCAAGCTAAAAATAGTGTTTTAGGTTAAGCAGGAATTAAAATATTAAAATAGAAGAGTACTACTTCACACTAATTGAGAAATCAATTCTGATTATCAAGTTACGTCCAAATTATTCCTTAACTGAAAAATAAAAATAAAAAAATAAAAAATAAAAAATCAAAAACTGTGTTGAAGTTAACTTGTTATAATAGGCAAAGCCATACATGAATGACTAGATGAGCCAAAATTCAAATAAAAAATTTATTGAGATTATTATAAGAGATTTTGAGGGATTTTCTCCCTTGTAAACTTATGTTGTATTAGGAAATTTGTATAGTTGTTTATCTTGGAATATGACAAGATGATTTGTAATTAGATTGTGATTAGATTTGGAAGTTTTGTAGTTTAGTTAGGCCAAAAGTGTATTTATCATTATAAATATTTTCATTACAAAGGGAAAAAACAATAATTATTTTTTTTTTTACTGAAAACTTTCATGGTGTAAGAGTTTGTTTTTCTTACAATGAGTAAAGACAAAGAGAAAGAAGAAATAAGTGGTATTTTCTATATGGAGCACAAGAGTCCAGTAAGGAAAAGTACATTGAAAAAGGATGCATATTATGTAGCATCCTTAGGTAGATCGAGATAGATTTATCACTCAGGTCCAATTGAAAGGAGCGGCAGCACAATGACACAACTACATCGAATGGGCAAAAGCTGTGAGATTAGCCCTTTGTTCACAATAAAAATTGAGATTCTTCGATAGAACAATTCTTTACCTGAGAGTGATCCAGACAAGGCAGAGAAATGGTGGGAGATTAACACATTAGTTAACTCTTGGATTCTCAACACAATTAAATCAATCCTACGATAGTCTATGAATTACTCTAAGCGTGCAGACAAGTTGTAGGCGGTTCTCAAAGAACATTTCTTTTTGGGTAATGGCCCGCGAGAATAATAATTAAAGACCATATTGACTAACGGTAAATAAGGGAGAGATTCCATAAACGAATATTACAATTGTTGGCAAAAAATATAGGATGAGTTACAGAGTTACATGTAATTGCGGGTGTATGATTGATGTGCAACTTCTTTGGCCACTCATATCTACCCCACCTTTCATATGTTCCCTTTCACTTCTTTGCATGCCCAAATATACCCCACCTTGCACATTTTTTCTTTCATTAATCTGACTGTCCATATCTTCCCAATTAGTATCCCCTTTATCACCGCAACTATTGCTCTCTCCGTCTCATCTATCTATTCAATGATACTCTTCAAAAGATCATTTTGTATAACTTTACATACTACTACATGGCAGAGTTTTTGCTTCTTCTTAGACCTGATTAAACCAGCCACCTGCTTCTTCATACCGTTACAACCTTCGAGTAGTCATAAGTAGTTGCTTTTTCTTCTTCCATGGTTGGAGAGGTTGTTTTGGAGATAGATTATCATCATCCAACTCTTCAAATATTGGCTAATGACTATCTCATTTCTATGGGATTAAATTTAGTTGACTATATCAAAATTTTCTTTATTTCTTCATCTTTCTCCATATCAGCAAAGATCTTAATCATCTTCACCCTACTTCCGACTTCACGCATTTTCAAAATGTCCATATCACCTATAAACTGTACTAACCCAGTTCTAATATCACCATGAGGCTCTAAGTAACATTTTTTACCCCTCATAACCTAGTTGTCTCATGACAAGGTTATAGCTCAGTTGTTACAAGCACTCCTTAATATGTGATAGGTCACAGGTTCAATTCACACTCCCCTTTTATTACTAATCTTACAATAGTTAAAAAAATTTATGCACTCATCTTCATTACTCATGTATTTACGCTCATATAAGATAGATGCCCTCTGTATTAAGTTTGATAGTAAATTGTTCATAAAGGTCTTTTTAAATTAACCAAAAAAAAGTACTAATTACAACCTCAATACATTCTATATCCTTCACCAAAAAAATAAATAAATAAATAAAGTAAAATGCACATCATATCCAAAGATAATTTAAATAATGCAACAAATAGTATCAAACAAAAGAGCGGGGTTTTTCCACCATTTGCTGACAAAAATATGAGGGTTTTTTTTAAAACGAAATAGGGTTTTTTAACATTGTGGTCCCTCAAATACTCCAAAAAAAAACAAATATAAGCACCTAACATAAGTAATGGTAAATTATGTTTATCTCCCTTGAAGTTTGTTTAAACTATGGATAGATCTTTAAGATTACATCAAACTACATTCTCCACCCTTTCTAATCAATAAACTACTAGCAAATAAATCTTTGTTGTCAAATATAACTACTATCACTCGATAAATAATTATTTTGTTTGTTTCAATAGTTCTTCCTTCGAATTACAAATAATCCTAACTAATTGTTCACGTTTTAATACAATTTTTATCCATTAATTGTATATATTAAATTTTTTTATCATAATTGTAATCTTCTGAAAATATTACTATATTCTCTAACCTTCTCTAGTACGATAGTGACCAGAGAAATCCAGTAAATGAATAACTTATTTACTATTGTATGTTAAAATTAAGAGTTCATTTTTTTGGAAGAAAATTATGATTGTTCTTAAGAGATAATTGCACGTAAGTTCCTTTAATTTCTTTTTGTTGATATTTGGTAAAAAGTGTTAATAGTTGATTCTTTTAACAACTTAATAAACTAAAGGTATTTTGAGATATTAATATATTTGTTATTGCTAAAGGGAAGTTTATTTCCTAACATATTGAGTCACTAGGAATTAATTTTTTAACTACTTTTTCGTTAAGAGAGAAAAATATAGTCTTAGGGGAGATAAACGTAAGCCACTCTATAATTAAATATACATAACTTTATAATCTAAAATTGAAGGAAAGAATAAAAAAATCACAACTTTTGAGCAAGAACAAGACAAAGTTACAAATTTTTTTCTAGCAAAAATACAACGCATTTTTAGAGTATATTCTAACAGTAATATTGTAAGCTTATAGTATGACATAAAGGATCAAACTGAGTCTTTCTTTCGAATCTCTAATTTTGAACCCATTCTTCGAAAGTTTCAAACCCAATAAGGGTGGGTTCAACAATTGCAGCTTCTATACCTTCGCAAAGGATTTTCTATCAGACTCGATGAATATGTTCTTTCAATATAAGACGATAGAAGATTTTAAAAGAGGTGTGAGAAATCAGTAGCTTTTCAAAGGAGCTGGCAAAGGAGATTGAGAATTGAATAGGGTTCCGAAAAAGTGTAAGTAGAGTTTCATATGTCGGGAATTTTAATTTATCCTGACTAAAAGCTCCTAGAAGAGTCACAAGGCGCGCACATAAAAGGTGCCTTTATGATTTTATGCTAAAAGTAAACTAAGTATTAAATTAAATAATTTTTAAACTTAAATTATTAAAATTGATAATTTAATAGTGATGCGTGACACCTTTTGCCCACCCTAATAAAGGGAAAAACTCGAATATTCTCAGTTTTCTTTAGTGTTTTAAAATGATTTTTTAGGAGGAAAATTAGCAAGGGTTAATAAAAAAAAATATCCTGAACTTTGTCATACGTTAATTAAGTACCAAAATTTTGAAAATGGCAATTAAAGGACAATTTTTCTTTTTCAGTAAAATAAATTGAACAGAAACGGATAAGAAATAACAATTTTACCTATTCATAGGAGATAAGCTGATCATCAAAATGGAAGAAATAAATATAATAATAACAAACTCTCTCTTCCCAGGACCATTAAAACACCTAACTACATCAAATTCCATCAGAAGAAAAGAATAACGTGATTCTGTTTCTCTTTATTTCTCAAACCCTCGAAAATCATATATCAAAACTTCATCAAACCATTATTGTAAAGAGTTATGACCCAAAAAAAAAAACTATAAGTTGGTAAGAAGTATTATATGGATTAAAAAGTTTCAACCCTTAAAGTTTGGAAAAAAAAAATGTCCCTTGTCATTTCAAAGATTAGATATTTAATTAACACAATAGGCAAAGTTCAGGGATACTCTTTTAGCATTAATCCAAAAAAATTTGTTCCTTAATTATCATTTTAAAAATTAGGTACTCAGTCTTTCTTTTTTTTTTTTTTTTTTGGGTACTAACCCAATTAGCAATTAAGCAAAATCGCCTACCGCAAACGGTGCCAAGGCCAGAGAAGAAAGCTTTTCCCTACTGTTCTTTCAGTGTGGAGTGAGTGAGTCATTTGGTCTACTGAGATTTTGAGGTGAAAATCTGGAATCTTGATCGGGAAAATGTTAACTAAGTTTGAGACGAAGAGTAATCGGGTTAAGGGATTGAGTTTCCATAGCAAAAGGCCATGGATCTTGGCCAGTCTTCACAGTGGCGTGATCCAGCTCTGGGACTACCGTATGGACACTGTCATCGACCGCTTTGACGAGCATGATGGCCCCGTTCGCGGTGTTCACTTTCACAAATCTCGACCTCTCTTCGTCTCCGGAGGTATTATTTTCTACTCAAGATTTAATTCTTTTGTTATGTGATTTTGATTTTCTTCGGCAAATCGATAATTATTTGATTTATGTAGCCCTAGATCAAATGAATTGGCTTAGTGAAAAAAATGTTTTCTAGTTGTCTATTAGTGGAATTTCTGATCTGTGATCGATGGATGTTTAAAATTCTTTATGCTAATGTTAGATATTGGAAGTATGGTGCTCAAGCTTTAATTTGTTTGTTGTTCCCCAATGTAAATCTTTTGAATTCGATTGAGCGGTGTTCCTCTTGAACTGAGTTTGAGTTCATTCTTGTTCTTCTCGTTCTGTTTTTGAACACTATTCCAATGGCTTCCATTAACGATCCAAGTTGGGTATCCATAGCTTCATCTGATTTCTTCGTCGAAATCCTCTCTAGATTGCCTGTTAAAACATTCGGAAGTTTCTCTACCGTTTGCAAATCATGGCATTCTTTTATCAAAACCAAAACATTCATCCAAACACATCTCAAAAATTACTGTAAAAAAAATTCTTCTTCAATCGAATTACCTTCAATTCCCTATCTTTCATGTTCATCGAACACAATTATTTTAGATGAAATTTCCAAAAATCTTATGGCTTATTGTACACCTCAAGATCTATCTGTTGTTGGAAATTCTTGTAATGGAATAATCTGCTTCACAGATAATAAGACATACTATGGTACTAGGGTTTTTCTTTCCAATCCTATCCTTAAGAAAACAAAATGCATATCCCATTTTTGGAAAACTGATTTCAGGCCATATTTGAATATTTACTCTAAACTAGGATTTGGATGTCTAGAATACAATGATTTTAAGGTTGTCAGGATTTATTATTTTAAGGATATAAATTCCAGCAAGCTTTTAGTTGTAAAACCCCAGGTTGAGGTTTATAGTTCGAAAGCAGACAATTGGAGAAAAATTGACGAGGCAAACATAAATTGTATAGTTGATAAAAGATCGGTTTCTTGCAATGGAGCTATTTATTGGTTGGGTCGAAGAAGGGAGGAATGGAGTTGTGATATTATTTTGTCTTTTGATTTGGCTAATGAGTCTTTCGATGAGATTACACTTCCTCCTATTGAAAGTAAGGTTTCCAAGAACGCGATTTTATTGGTTTACAATGGTTTGTTAGCGTTTTGGACCGTTTCTTCTGTGAATAATAATAATACAACGTTGTCAGAATCAAACTGGAGGAGATCGAACATGATCATTGGGTCACTGGGCCAAATTGAAACCGAATATTGCTATGATTTATGGGTGATGATAGATAAGAAAGTGAGTAATTCTTGGAGGAAATTAGGAGTTTTTGAAACTAAGAAGAATGTAATAGAGGTAAGGGGATTTACAAATGGTAGAAAGCTTATAATGGAAATATGCGAAAGTGATTATTTGGCATCTTGGGATCCCATTAATGGTGAAATACAATTTCTCAAGTGGAATGAGATAGACACAACTTTTTTCGGAGGCCTTGTTTCTTTTTGAGGAATTTGTATTTTTTGTTTTTTTGTTTTTTTTTTTTTTTTGTTTTTTTTTTTTTTGTTTTTCTTATTCTTGAGGAGTTTGTATTCATGATTTTCTAAGGTACAATTGAAAAAGATTCGTGGAATAAAATTTTAATTTGCAGAATTTGTATTATTTTGTGAGTTATGCGTGTACCTTTTACTTCATTTAATTTGAGGGGATAAATTAAATAAAAAAATGTCCCCAAAGAACTTCCCAACTACCAAATAATCTTCCTATTTTCGCTAAACTACAAGAAAATCCTTCAAGGTTGATCAAAGATTATCTTTTAATTGCTATTGATCAGTCAATTAAGGATTGACGTTTGATTGATCGATTGTTATAATATTAGTCCAAAAAATCCTTAATCACTCTTTTCCATGTAATTTTAATTTCGTCAAATAGAAAATCATTATAAAAAATTAAGAAAGAAAATCATTATAGTTCTTACTACATCAATCTAGTTATACTTATGTGAACAATCTAGACAAGAAAAATATGCTTTTGATGCACATTTAAAGATGTCTTTAGCCAAACCACCTAATTTCCTAAAAGGAAGAATCATCCTAAGAACCTACTTGACTCTCCTAAAAGAAAGAAAAAAAACTTTGAAATACCATAATTTAGTGAACTAGGATAATGATAAGGATTAAATATGAAGGACTTCAGTGAGATAAATGAAAGTTTATTAATATTATCATGTTATTTCTTTTTCTTTTTTCTTTTCTCTAAAACAATTTCCTTTCCATCCACCACCCCGTCTCTCTCCCTCCCCCCCCCCCCTCTTCCTTTTGTATCCTCTTTTAATAGAGAATAATACATCAAGCCATTTTACCTAGCAAAAATAAAAAAATATAAAATAATACTTCAACACATTTTTTATTATTTATTATGTTAATTGCAAAATATTGCCCTCAAATAGGGGTTATATATATACATATATATACATTAAATCACTCCCTCTTTGAATCCTCTTTAAATAGATAATACATAAAAGACATTTTTAATTATTTATTTACCCTACACAATATATATCCACCTAAAATTATCCCCTCTTTGAATCCTGTTTAAATAGAGAATACATGAAGATATTTTTAATTATTAATTTACCCTACAATATATATATATATATAGAGAGAGAGAGAGAGAGAGAGAGAGAGAGAGAGAGAGAGAGAGTGAGTGTGTGTGTGTGTGTGTGGGGGAGGCAAAATACTACCCTTAAATGGGAATAATATCACTTTACCACCAGAATAGGAGATTTACCCATTTGATCGTCCGTCAACTATTAGATAAATTAACTTTTCGATAAAACCTTTATGAATTTACCTATTTCCCTTTATTAATTTTTTTTGGATAGAAAAAACCTCAACAATCTCATCATGCCTAGCACTGTCAAAATGGGTCTAGTGCTGCGGGTTGGCCCGGACCGTCCGTAAAATGGACGGATATGGATTTTAAAAATTAGGCCGGTCAAAAATTAGCCCAGACTGGACCGGCCCGTTATGAGACTCCCTTTTGCAGTCTGGTCCGGTCTGATTCTCGGGCTAGACCATTTTCTTGTCATTTTTTAAAGACATTATTAGGTGTTACTAATGTGTAATTATTTTGTTTCATATTTACATATTATTGTAATTTTATGATTAGTTGAATATTTTTAAAGAAAATTAATTTTTAATATTTTTTAAGGTTAAAAATAATTTTTAGCAAAAAATAGTGTGTTATTTATGTGTACTTGTTTCTTATTTAGAAGTTAATATAATTTTTATGGTTAGTTGAATATTTTTAAATAAAATTAATTTTTTTTTTAAGTTTAAAAATAATTTTTATTCAAAAAAAGCCGACGGGTTGGCCCCTCTATCCGCGAGCTAACCGCGGGCAGATATGGTTTATATGAATTTTGGCCCGTCAAAAATCGGTCTAGAGCAAATCGAACTATTTGAGTGTGGGCTAAATGCGATCCGGTTCGGGTCGGTTCGACACGTTTGACAGTGGTAATCATGTCATACAAAAGAGAAGTAAATAGAAATAGGGAACAACCCTTTTCAAGATTCACAACAATCACAGTCTGAGTTTTTTTTTTTTAATAGACACTGAAGAAGAGAAAACAGAAAAGAAAAATGTAGATTCATATGACTTTCTATGACTAATGTGAGGATAATTTCGATGGTGGCTTGAGGATTTAACTTTAAGGGGGGAGAGAGAGAGAGAGAGAGAGAGAGAGAGAGAGAGAGAGATATAGAGTCACCGTCTTCGAAGGTTGGATGATCTCTTGCAAGATAACGGACAGGAGACCCAGAAAGCCGTTTTTAACTTATTTTAAGCTATAAGCTATTTTTGAGCTGTTCTTGATTACTTATTAGATTTGCTTTTAACTTAAATAAGTTGTGAAAAAATTATTTTTGAAAAACTATCTTAGGGACACTTTTTGAAACTGTTTCTACTTATAACATTATATTCTGGCGGGGAAAGTCCCTAAAAATGACCTTATACTATTTACTTAAGTTGCATCATGTCCTTAAACGCACTTTTTATTGCCAAAAAGTGGCTCACTAACATAAAATGAGATAAAGCCACTCGCCGGCCACATAAGATGATTTAGAGGGGCAAAAACGTTCATTCCAAACTTTCAATTCCCCAAATCATCCGTATACTATTTACTTAAGTTGCATTCTATCCCTGGACTTTTTTTCCCTTGAATTAAAATCGTTTTCGAAAAATGCCTTTCCAAATATTTCCATATTACCGGTACGTGACTCTTTAGGGTAGCACTATTGCATTTTCTGGTAGTGGATCACTTTATGGCAAACTAATTTAATTTAAGGGTTAAACAAAACTAATGTTAGGAGTAAATGCAATTCTGGTTCAAATATAGAGGCACTTTCGAAAACATTCAATAATTTGGCAGCAGAAATATGAAAAACATAACATAAAAGAACACCCTGTACTAGTAGTACATACAAATGGAAAAGAGAAATTAGCTATTATTATTTTAAAACATTTTACACTTTTTTATATATGTCCTAAATGTTTTATTTTAGTTCTTTATACCCTCAAATTTTTTTCAATTTATTTATGTTATACCTATGATGAAGGGTAGAGGAATTCAATGAAAGTGAGCATGCTCCACCCATGTGCATAGTAAAAGGGGTTAAATTGATGTTTTATTACAGGTTTTTATGCATTAAACATTTTTCGAGTTGTATTGTTATAATTATAGTAAAAGATGGAAGAATTCGGTGGCAATGAGCATGCCTAACTTACGTGCACACTAAAAAAAAGTAAAAAAATTGGCATCTTTTAGTGTGTGGTGAGTGGAGTATGCTCACCACCACCGGATCCCTTCGTCATTCACCATAAGTATAAAAATATGCAATTAAAATATGTTTAAGGATATAAAGAGGTAAAATAAAATATTTCAGATATAAAGAAAAAATGTAAAATATTTCAAGATATTTATAGTTAATTTCTCAATCATTTAACAAAAAATGAAAAAACACCATGTATTAGTATACACAAATCATTGACCTAGTTTATAAATGATAAGACGAAAAATATAAGTGACATTGAATTTTATAACAGTAGTGACATTCATAAACTCTTGCCTTTTTTTTTTTTGTCAACTCTTTCCCTTTTTTTTTTTGGTAAGAAAGATGGATAATGCATAAATACAACTCTGGGAATTCTACATTGATCACAAGGAAATTATACCATCCTTGTTCAGAATTGATTAAACCTCAGTCTTCTAGTTTGTGTAGTTTGAGTTTTGGAACCATAGTTTCCTCAAGGTTCTTGCTATCAAATTGGGAAAGAGTTCTGCCTTTGAATATTAGGTTTATGAGGCTTACTTCCTCATAGGTTTTCTATTGGAGTGCTAGAGCTATAAAAAGTTCAATAGAAGTTCTTCTTCAAAAATGTGATTTTGGGAAGATGTTGAATCAATTTTGCAAACAATTGAAGATTTATATCAAATTGGTACCATAGCACCTCCAAATGAAGGTCAATTTATTCTTTATGTTGTTTAAATTCACTGGAAAAAAAAAAGATGAAGTACTTGATGATCAAACAAAATTCCATGGAGATCATGCAATTGTAGTACAGAAAAATAAAATTCAAAAATCGGTTGAAAAATTGAATGATTATGTACGAATTTGTTTGAAATTTTGTGATAGAACTGTTCTCCTTTGAGTTAGAGTTCAACCAAAAAAATATTTACTAAAATAGTAGTCATTTGATTGATCAAATCGATTGCATATTGAAATGTGTTTCGCTCTCTCGGTTGCAGGAAGAGTATGAATTAATCCAAGCATATCTTATGTTATACTGATTCAATTCGATTGAAATTTGTGCTTAAATTCATCCTCGTCAATTGAAGAATCTTCCTAAATTCATTTCACTCAATTTGGATTCACATTTACAGATTCATAGCTGTTTTGGTAACAGGGTCTCATTATCTCCTGTTTTCTATAAAACTTTTTTAGTACTCTTTGTTTCCTTATTTTGCTTAGCTGTTTAGAATTGCTTTGAATTTGACTTCTAATTTTTTCTTGTGTGTTTCTACTCTTTTTTAATGATCAATTAAGTTTGTTGGCTCTTTTCCATAGATTAATTCTTTGAAACTCTTTAAATCTCAAGTGTTTAAAGCTTTGCTTCTTTAAAATCTTATGTCCAACTAAGTGCATCGATTGTTATACTTGCTTGGGTTGTTTTTCTTAGTTGAGTTGGTTAAGAGGTTTGAAAAATCCATGGAGGCGTGAGAGATGAGTGTCTAGAAAAAGGAAAGAGGATGAACCTATTGTGATAAAAGCCAACAAGAGAATTAAATACGAGGGAATCAAGTAAACATCAAAGAGAGTAGGAGTGATTGTGAGGTCCTTTTGTTTTGTTTTCTTCGTTTAATTTTTAGATTGACAATGTCAACAGATGGTCATTTACCTACTCAATCTTATAAATAAAGCATTAGTGATCCAACAAGGATGAACTTGAATGAAACCCTGCGATCTATGCAACAATTCCATGGTGTTGCTAGAGATGTTGAAGAGTTAAAGAAGGGCAAGGGAAGTGCCACAATAGAGAAAAGAGTTGGGAACAATCTTGGAGGATTTCATTCACCTCACCATCAAAAGGACTTATACAACATACCTCCTTATGCGTACCATGGTTCACAATTCTTATTCATTTCCTGAAGGTAGATGACAAAGCAACCTATTAGAGGTGAAAGAAGAGCGGGTCTAGAAGGAAGAGGATATAATAGACCACAAAAGGAGGTTGCAAGACATGAAGCATAGCCTAAAGATATCTTGTTTGAAGATTATGGAGAGAATCCTAATGTTGGCCAAGCATACTATGGTGACTATTATGGTGGACAATAAGGGGATAAAACTCGAAAGAAGATCAAGTGGAAGGTGCCTAGCTTCAAGGATGAAAGTGGTCCAAATGTATTCCTTAATTGAGAACGTCAAGTGGAGAACCTATTGATACTGAGAAATTAGAGTGACATTGTCAAAGTTAAGTTAGTGATTACTGAATTTTTGGGTTATGCACTTCATTGGCGGGAAAGAATTTTCACTCAACGGATGAGATATGGATGAGATTTCTAAGTGGTGTCAATAAGGACATTGCTAATCAACTAGAATTGTACCCTTACGCCACTTATGAGGACATGTGTCAATTGGGAACCAAGATTGAAAAACAAAGAAAGAGGATTGGTTTCTCTAAATATAATCTTCCTTCTTCAAGAAGTGTGGTGTTGAAGCCTCAAGCATCTACCTATAAGAGTTCGTCAAAGAATGATGAAACGCCTAAGGTGGCTTTTAAAGACAGTCCTAAGCCTACGGTGGAAGAGAAAGATAGATTGATTATCAATCCAACTAGCTACTTCAAGTGCAATGGTGTAGGACATATAGCCATGAATTGTCCTACTAAGAGGACTTTGGTCTTTCGTGAAGATTTGAATGGTTGCATTGAAAAGGAAGAAAATGATTGCCAAGAGGACAATATTGAAAAGGAAGGACAAAGTAGTAAAGTAGTTCAAAGAATTGCTTCTTTAGAAGCCAAAGAGGAAGGAATGAGTTTGGTGACTATTAGAGCTTTGTCTACTTAAGTCCTTGAAGATGAGTCTAGCATTCAAAGGGAAAACATCATTCACACTAAATGCTTAGTGGGAGGTAAATTTGCTAACCTTATTGTGGATAGTGGTAGTTGCATTAATGTAGGTAGTATCTATCTTGTTGAAAAATTGAACTTACCTATCCTAAAGCATCTTAACCATATAAACTTCATTGGTTAAATGATAGTGGAGAAATTAAGGTTAACAAACAAGTGCTATTTCTATTAAGGGGTCATATAGTGATGAAATTCTTTGTGATGTGGCTCCTAAACAAGCGGGGAATTTGTTTTTGGGACGTCCTTGGGAATATGATAGAAAAGTTAGTCATGATGGTATGAAAAACACTTACACTTTTGAAAATGATGGAAATAAGTTCATGTTGAATCTTTTGGCTCTTAGTCAAGTCCTTGAAAAATAAAAAAAATGAGAGGAAAAAAAAAAAAGATTGAGTGAGAGAAAGAGAGAGTATTAAAGAGGGACAGAGAATTGATGAAAAAGAAATGAGTGTTGAAAAACTTAGAGAGGAAAAATTGAAGAAAGACAAGAAAATGAGTGATCTAAAAAGTGATCATTGCTAAAGAAAAAGAAATGTTTCTATGCGAAAGACAGTGAGATCATCGAGGCCATTGAAAAAGAAGATTTGGTTTTACTTCTTTATTGCAAGGTACATTTCTTTCTACTAATGATCACTTGTCTTCCATATCCAATGCTATGGTAGAGATCATTAAAGAATTCAAGGTTGTTTTCCCTAAAGAGGAGCCCAGTGGACTACCTCCTTTAAAAGTAATTGAACATCAAAATGATTTGGTGACCGATAAGGTATAGAGTTATGCTGCTTATGACAAGGAGCTCTATGCATTGTTTATCAAAAGACAACAAAAAACTCAACAAGAGGCATACAAGATGGATGGAATTCATAGACATTTGCAACTGTCATTTGGTACAATGAAGGTAAAGAAAATGTTGTAGTCAAGGCTTTGTCAACAAGGCACACTCTACTCTCTACTTTATAAGCTTAAAAATATTTGGTTTTCAAATGCTTACTGAGTTATATGCTAGTGATAATGATTTCAAAGACATGTTTGATGCTTGCTAGGTTGTGCCTAATGATAAGTATCTTATACATGATAGTTTTCTTTATCTTGAAGGTAAATTGTGCATCCCTTCTTGTTTCTTAGATTCTTGTTAGTTAAGGAAGCTCATTGTGGTGGTTTGATAGGTCATTTTGGTAGTGCCAAAACTTATGACATTTTACTTGAGCATTTCTTTTGGCTTCACATGAAAAGAGATGTAGGAAGGTTTACTGATAATTGTTTAGAATGTAAAAGAGCTACATCTACATCTTTACCACATGGACTTTATACTTCTTTAAATGAGTCTAGAGAACCTTGTGTGGACATATCTATGGATTTTATATTTGGACTACTTAGGTTTCCTAAAGTTATAGATTTTATATTTGTTGTGGTTTATTTGTATGACATCTTGATTCATAGCAAAACTTATGAAGATCATTGGCATCATCTTAATCAAGTTTTGCTTATTTTGGGAAATGAGAAACTATATACTAACCTTGGAAAATATGAGTTTTATATGAAAATGGTACTGTCTTAGGTTATGTGGTGAGTTCTCAAGGTCACCAAATGAACAAATCTAAGGCGTATGTAATCAAGGAAATGACCAGATTCAAATGGGAAGCTTGTTCACCTCATCTTCAATTTGCTTACAATAAAGCTCCCCACTCTACTACTTTACGCTTTTGTGGAATTAGGTGGAAAGAATGGAAAAAAATGTTTCATTTTTTTGTGCTACCTCTCGTTTTTCTTTAAGTAGAAAAATCTAACCACATCTCAAAAAATCATCCACAATTAATAAAAAATAATGAGCTCCACAAGAAGACGCAATTTTATAAACACATATCACAATGTATCAAATCAAAAGGTGCAGTAGTATTATTTAAACTAACCGAAAACGAATCACGTGTCTGCTTAGCACGTAAACAAACGGAACATTTGTCCAAATAATCAAATTTAAGGGGGTCTCCTAAAATTTTCTTAAGAACAGATTTAGACGGATGACCCATCTGTTTATGCCATTATTCACCAACATCAGAACAACGAATTGTATAAACAACACTTGAATTTACCGAAACAGGCCTGAAGTAGTATATCCCATCTCTCTCTTCACCCGCTCCAATTGGCATCCGCATAGTACGGTCATGTAACATCAACACACCGTTATTAATTATGATAACACAATTATTGGTTTTGGAAAGTTGAGAAAGAGAAAGCAGATTGCAGCAAAGTTGGGGAATATGCAAAATAGTATTAATTTTAAGTACAGAGTCTAGACACATAGATCCCATTTCAATTCCAGTAGTTTTGGAACCATTCGGAAGTGTAACAGTGTATGGATGTGAGGGTCGAATTTTTGACAAGAAGACTTTTTTGCCTGTCATATGGTGAGAACAGCCACTGTCTAGAATCCAGTTACATTTTATCTTACCAGAGAGGGTGTCAATGTCTGGAGAAGAGGATTTTGGACTATTGAGAAACTCCAAATATTTATCACACTGTGCCGGAGACAAGCCAGGAATCCCGACGCCGCTTGCTGCTACTGTACTGTGGCGAGGGTTTGCGTCAGCCGCCTCCATGCTCGGTGCTGCACCGCTGTGGCCAGGAACCTCCACTGCTGCAGCTGACGCGACCATAGCCTAGCCACGATTGGGATTGGCCGAAGACTTCACAGAAGAGAACCCCGCTGCATAATTTGGATATGGCCAATGGTCTACCTCTGTCACTCTCGCCGAAGAAGAGGACTTCGCCCAGTCGAGTCTTGCTAATGAAGACGGTGTCGCCGCCACATTTGCCACCCAATGCACGGGAGGGCACTGTCCAGGCCGACCTCCACATCCTCTGCCGCCACATCCTCTGCCCCCGGTTGACAGGAGCTCTGCCACGATTCTCAGCATCCTCCATCTCCGTCAGAACTCCGGTCTGCCCACCGGTGCTCTGGCGGCCGGTCCGGGAACAGAACCATTAAGTAGCAATTTTTGGCTTCATGTCCTGGCTTGAAACAATGTGTGCATTGCATTGATTTTGGGGTTGCAAACACCACTGCTTCGCTTCCTATATCAGTATCTCGGACTAGTTTCTATGTGCTTCCTCTTTTACAATCATTGCATACATTTTCTTAATATTAGGAATGGGATCCATCTATAAAATATTTGATCGTATTGTGCCATAAAATGTGTCATCTAAGCCAATTAAAAATTGATGTACTTTGTCTTCCTCTCGTTGTTTGATAATTTCATTTATCAATCCACAAGTACAGTTGGGTAATTGTTGATAGTTACTTAGTTAATCCTAAATTTTCTTCAACTTGGCAAAATAAACAGAGACAGACATACTTGACTGCTTACAGTTAACCAAAATAGCCTTCAGTTCATGTTTCCTGTGTGCGTTTCCAGCCATAAATTGCTCCTTCAAGTCTGACCACAACTTTTCACACCATTCCGCGTAGGACATGGTAGTTCGCAGATTAGGCTCAATAGTATTCAATATCTATGAACCGACCATAGTATTAATTGTCTACAATTTTTTTCCTTTGCAGTTCGTGATTTCGATTTTGGTATTTGTCCTTCTACAAATCCTAGCTTTTTCTTAGCTCTTAGTGCCAATCTCATGGCTTTAACCCATTCATCATAATTATCCTTCCTGAGTTGTACTTGTGTAATTATGAGATGTAGGTTGTCTGATGATACAAGAGACTAAGCATCTTTTCGAAGATATTCATTGACATAATCTTCATTGTTGGACGTTAATGTATTAACTACTCTTTGTGTATTCATGTTGTGTTTTTCTTTCGAAGAGTAAAAAAAACTTATATTTGCTTCTTTTAGTTTTCTGGAAAATTCTTTCTTGGCTCTGATACCATAAAGTTTTCACTAGGAAAACTTGCAGGAATTTTTTGGTGTCCTCATTATTCAAAAATGATATTTAAACAAAACAGTGATTTACAGATCAGGAAAGCTAAATACAAAAATGATTGCCTAAAATATCTGACAGTTACAACATCCTTATCAGGATCCTAACCACCTAACATCTTAACACTTCTCCACTAGGATGATGGTAAGTTTCTACCTCACTATATCAGTTATTATCTCGTAAAATGTTAATTAGCAATTTGAACCAATTTGTTTTATTGTTTTTCTACAATTAAAAAATGTTGATGGGGTTAGTACATAGTGGGAAATAATGTTTCAAGTTAAAATTTTCTTAATTTCTTTTAGTGAATTTCATGCTTTGAGACTATCTCTTCTATTGAATCTAAGTGTCTATATTTTTATCATTTATTTATTTATTGGTATTCCAATATAAACATTTAAAGCAAATTTTGCAAGCTACTGCAACTTTAGTTTGGAGTTTTTCCACTATTCAAAGATTGGGCAATAATTAAGGTTGAGTTATTTTTTTCTTTTAGTAGTAAACCTCATATTAATTAGTTTAGAATTTTTATTTGATTGAACCTTAAATATTAATATTCTTTATCTCCTTCTTTTCTGCTTTTGGGCTGAATTTTAATAGTTTCTGTATCTTTATATCATGCTATTACAAATCTTCTACATATTCTCATCCATCGTAAAAACTACCCTTGGGCACACTCCTATAATATTAATCTTCATGTGGTATTTGAAATTTTTTAAAGGTCATTAAAATTTTTAAGTCATTCATCTAAATTTTTTAATAAATAAAAAATTAGCGTATAACATGCTAATCTTACTATCTAACTTGATTAAGTTACATTTTTTTTTTTTTTGAAATTGATTAAGTTACATTGATGAAAATTGTGTACTGCCTTCATTTTTTATCTTCTATGTTTAAATTTATGGTTTTTTTTAGAGGTTAGTTTGCTTCTCAATATAGTTAGGAGAAGATAGTTTTCCATTTCTGTAGTTTGTAATATTTTTGTTGTGAATTTTGAGTTTCGAATTTTACGTTTGTGATATTTTTTATATTTATGTTTAGCTTCGATTAAATTGACAACTTTTTTATCATTGCCTACAGGAATGAATAGGTCTGTCAAACAATCCATATAGTTAGACTTAAGACTTCAAAGTTAAGAAAAAAATTTAAAATTTATAACTCTAATTAAACACATCTTAAACAAACAATTAAGTGATCTGTGAAAATTGTTATTGAATGCACTTAAATATTAAATATTAGGCACTTAATAATGTGTTATCAAATTTACTTAATTCAATAAGTTCTTAATTAATTAAATTTAATAGGTAGATTAATTTATCAAACAAATGCTTAACTTTCTTATAATATCTGGATTAGATTTCGGCCCTATATTTACTTTTTACTCCTTTCGAAGACAATATTTAAAGCTGTAGATTTGCCTATGGTTTCTAAATTATTATCTCCAATGGAAGAAGTAGAATTGAGTTGCTCCTGTCATTGTGGGCGAAGGACGGCGCTGTCAGATTTTCTTTGAAAAGGTTATTTTATGTTTATTTTTTTACTTCCTAGTATTAGTATTAGTGTACCATACCCACCTAGGGTTTCCAGCATGTGGAGTTTTTTCAGTTACTTTGTGTATTTTGAGAATATGGAGTTTGATTTGAGATGGGATTTCACAGCTCTGAGAATTGGCACTGTTTCTTTTACGGAGTGCAAACGAATGGATATACGTTCGTAGTTTGAGTAAAGCTATATAGGAAAGACTACGGTTTTTTATGTAAGTGATTACGTTTTTTAAAAACTTCACTAAAGTGGCCATAATTTTTTTTTAACTTTTTAATGGGTCATAACGCATATAGGGCGTATGTTATCCTTAATGATAATGCACATGCCGTGTGTGTTATTTCTAGGAAGTAACTAAATCACAAGATTAATCTTGATTAATTATGTGGCAATGGATGTGGCAGGGAGCGGCTTAGATGGCCAATAATGCACACTCTATATGCATTATCTTTATTGATAATGCACATGCTGTGTTATCAAAACCACAAAAATTTTTTGTTTATAAATATTTAAAATTATATTTATTTTTTTATGTTGATTAGAAAAGAAGAATTTGTTTAGGTAATTAGAAAACTTGAAACATGAATAACTATGCGATCAGAGGTCCGTTTAACACGTATGCCTACTCGTTTTGATGGGTTCTCGTAAAGATGAATGCAACGGCATCGCCGAAAATGTGATCCAAATGTGCTTCGAGGCTAAAAAATTTTCCTGTAAAGTTGAAAATTTTGACGGGGCATGCCCCGTCTGATCGAGGCGATTCTTGTGGGCATTTCGGATATTTTTTCAAGATCTATGCACATGGTTTCCATCCGCCGTTTCAACGAAAAAAACCTCATATTTTCATTTTAATTTACGTTTTTAGATTTTTCTAATACTTTCTCTCTTATTAACTAAAGAATTACGGCACCGATTTTAAAATTAAACAGAGGAGTAGTTTTCTTTTTCTCTAATTAGAAAATTAAATGATTGAGGTTGGTAAATATTAAAATATGTAAATAAGCTATTATTAGATAAAATCTCATGCACTCATTTTCATGAAGCTTCATGTTGGTGTTTTGGTAAATATTATATGTTATTTTTTGTGAGGTTATGCGTTCAAATCTCTTACAATACAAGCTTTTTTTCTTTTGATAAAATAAATAAAACGATGATGTGGCAAATAACAACATTCTAGATGCGTTATCAAAGAGGATAACGCACATGTTATGTACATTACCGAATAAAATTCGAAATTAGTGATAATGCACATGACATGTGCGTTATCATTAATGATAACGCAAACACCGTGTGGGTTATGTCCAAAATAAGATTTAAAAAAAAATATATTATGACCATTTTAGTGACTGTTTTAAAAAATATGGCCAATAATAGCAAAAAATCAAAAAGTACCTCTAGGGTACCTTGGCTGGCTTTTGATTGGAAATATATGGTCTCTTTTTGGATCTTTCAAGTCTGGCGATCCTCGATCCTTCATCACCACCTTCATCCACAAGTATGTATATTTTTCATAAACTGCTTATCTATAGAATAAAAATATGTAGCAATATTAGCACTCGATGAATACTCCCTTTATCTCTCTCCTATTCATATTATTTGTCGGCTTAGGATAATACATAAAAAATAAGGAAATAGTTGGATGGTTTAAATTTTTAAAAAAAGACTAAATTACCATTTGACGATCATTAATAATTCTAATTAAAATTTCTAGAAAATTATTTGATCTAACTAAATAGGGATATATGTTAAAAAGTATCATTTAATATGATCTTTCTTTACTAAGGTGACATGTATTTTGTACGGAAAAAATATATCCATGCGATTAGATGATATGAAATGAAGTATGCAGTGACATTATTTATTTATCTTTTACAATATACCACATAAGACAAATGTGAATCATACTCCTTTGTTTTCTTATTATAAGATATTATTGCTTTTCAGAGTTTCATAAAATATAATTTCCTCTTTTAAATTCTTTTCTCAATGATCCTCTATCTATTTAAACTCCTCCCACAAACTCACTCAGTTGAAGACCTCCCCAAGCTAAGTTTTAATACATGTTAGGATCAAATCTAGCACTTGTTAGGGAACGGACAAAAGAAGCAGATATAAAATATATGAAGATAAAAAATCATACCAAGAATTTCACTTGGTTTGGTCTCTCAATATAGACTTAAATCCATGATACAAAATAATAAATCTCTACTATATAAATTTTTCACATATAAAATTACAAATCATCGTACTGTGTACTTTTTTTATGGATAAAATTACAAATCTTCCTAAGACAACTCTTGACCCATATATGAATTGGGCATCTACATCTAGCGCAAAAGACCTATACCTAAGACAACCTATTTATAGGTGTCTCCTCCCTTCCTAATTCTCAAACCTTCCAATGTGGGATTACTGAGAAAATCATGATCTAAAAGAACTTGAGAAACAGAATTCTAACAAATATTCTATTTTTCTCAATTTCCTTATCCTACCAAAATTTTTCCCTTTCTCAATTTCCCAAATTATAACATAACAAGTCTTCAAGGTTTTCTTCTCTGTTCCTCCATCAGTTTTACTTCGTTGAAGAATTCTTTAAAAAATGCCCATATTATTAAACTGTTCCCTCAATATGGCACGACCCTCCCAATCCCAGTATAGAAGCTGTGCAAACTTCTGATAAGGTAGTTCAAACTTCTTTTCTTTCATTTAGCCCGAACCTTGCAGCTCCGATCATTTTCTTCTCGTTGGAATTGACTTTCGACTCTAATATCGTTCTCCTTCCATATTGAACAATTGGCTCTGACATCTCTATCCTCCCAGTCAAAACCTTTGGCTCTGATATCTTCGTCTTCCCTGCGGGTCAAAACCATCAGCTCTCATATTTTCGTCTTCCCTAATATAAACTTAGGCTCTGATACAACGACTTTTAGGTACCAAACAAGCTCTAATACCACTTGCTGGGCTCCAAATTTAGCTCTGATACCACTTGTAGGAAAGTGACAACGAAAGCACACATTAAAAAAAGGAAAGAAAAGATAAAACTATAACACAAAGAATTTAATGTGGTTCGATTTCTCAACATAGACCTACATCCACAATCCAAAAGGGTAAACCTCTGCTATGTAATGTTTGCATGGAAAAAATTATAGAACCTCACACTGTGTAATTTTTGCACAAATAAAATTACAAACCTTCTGAAGTCTCTCAATCCATTGTATGAGTTGAGCAACCATAACTACCACAACAGACCTAAATTAACATAACCTATTTATAGATGTCTCTTCTCTTCCTAATTTCCAAACCTTCTAATGTGAGACTAGAAAATCCTACCTCGAATGGAATATTGAGAAAATCATAATCTAAAGAAATTTATGAAATGAAATCCAAGCAAATCTTTTATTTTTCTGAATTTTATTATCTTAAAGATGGAAACTGTTTTTCTACTTTCGAACATTTTATCCTTCTTTAACTACTTGGTAAAAGGGCCTTTCTTCTCAATTAAATTTTTTTTCAAAATAGAGATATTTGGGACATTTTAACTTAAATTATATTGGTATTATAACTTCTTAATATGTGTGAAAAATTTAATGTATTTTATTTATTATATCCAGTCATGAATATAAATGTTCTTAGAGTGTTTGAGTTTGGTAAAAAATATGCTACCTCCAGTCCGATATATAAGTTCTTTAAGCTTATTTGAAAGTGGTAAAAATATACTATCTCGGTTAGAAATATAAGTGATTTTACACTTTACAATGAGCATTTTTATATTTTTTCCATTTTTACCCACATCATTATTCATTTATTCATCTCCTATTCTCCATTTCTCCTTATTTATTTAGAGTGTAAAAAGTATTATGGTTCAAAAGTTATGTTGCTTCAATACCCTTATTTCTTGTACAAATATCTAAAAAAACTTATATTTCTAATTAAAGACAGTATTATTTAAAAAAAGTGAGTATATATACTTTAGATATATATTTTTGCCTATATCGAGAACTGTTGCAAAATACTAATAGTAAACCATAAGTGATGGGCGTGAGAGTTTTTAGGAGTTAGAAAATGAGAAATTAATCAATTAACCTTTTTGTTTTGACCGATAGGGGAGTGCTCCAATGTGTAGAGTATTTCTGTTCGGTAATCCATCAATAATTGTTACCACAGCTGATGAATGCACATACTGTATGTTTCATTAATGATTTTTTCTTCCTTTTTAGTTGATATTTTATTCATGCCATACAAAGTTTAGAAGCTGTATGTGGTTCTCACTATTTATTATCCAAATCAACACAATTTATGGCAAATTATAATAGATTTATTTGTTTACCAAGATAGTATCTTGGTGGTAGACGCATTTGAAAAACTTTAGAGAGGGTAAATAAAACACTTTTTAAGCAATTTTAAAAATTCAAACCTACAATTTTGTTTGAAGAAGAATTTAATAACTCTTTTTAATAAAATTCCTAACAAAACAAAATCACTTTCAAGATCAAGGATCATCACATAAAGGGAGGTTTGAACATTTTTGAAAAGTTTTATAAATCCTTGAAGTGCCTCATCCTTTTGGTTAAAAAATAAACTCCAAGTAAATCTTGCGAAATCATCCAACATGGTCAAAGCATACCTCTTACCACCAAATCTTCTGGTCCTCATTGGTCCAAATAAATCCATGTGAATGAGTTCTAAAGATTTTGAAGTAGTAATCATTTTCTTTGGTTTAAAAGAGGTCTTAATTTGTTTTCCGAATTGGCAAACATCACAAAGGTTAGTTCTCTCAAAATGTAGTTTTGGTAATCCTCTAACAAGTTCTTTTGAAGAAAGTTGGGTAAGTAAATCTATGCTAACATGGCCAAGACTTCTATGCCACAAAAATGCACCATCATCTTGAACCGAGAGACACTTTAAATTTTGAGTAATAAGATCTTCAAGATGAAAAACATAAACATTTCCAACTCTTTTGCAACAAAAATAGTTTTATTTTCATGCTTATCAATGATAGAAGAAGAGTCACTTTCAAAAGCACCTTTATACCCATTATCACATAATACTAAGCAAATTAAACTTCAAACCATCAGTTAAAAGAACATCCTTAATAAAAGAAGAGGAGCCATTACCAATGTTACCTATACCAATGATCTTTCCTTTCTTCTTATCTCCAAAGGTAACGAAGACACTTTTGGTCTCCTTAAGCTCACAAATAACAGATGTGTTGCCGGTCATGTGCCTTGAGTAACCACTATCCAAATACCATTTAGTTGAGCTTGATTTGTGTACCTACAAAAGAAGAAGTAGAAATGACTTTTGGTACCCATATCTTTTTGGGTCCATGAGTGTTAGTTAAATTTTCATTTATTTTCCAAACGATTTTTACTCCCCTTTCAATTTTTCTTTTTATAAAATATTTTGTGACTTTATGACCACGCTTTTCACAATAAGTACAGCAAAGGTGTGAGAGGAATGAGGAAGCTTTTATAAAACGTGCTTGTTTAGAAAAAAAACTATTAGAATGATTATATCCAATACAATTTTTTACAAAAGGTGATCTTTGAGAATCAAAAAGCTTTTCAAAAAGCTTTTCCTTTTGTAAACTTTTCAATAGATAGGGTGAGATCACTCACCTTTTCCTTCAAATCATTATAATCTTCCATACATTTCTAAAAAGAAAAAACTTTTTCACAAAGATTTGTGTTTTCTAAAACAAGTTTTTGAAATTCTAACTTTGAGAAGTCCTTTTCCTTTTCCAAAACTTCTAGAGATTCAAGAAGAGTTTTGTTTTTACAAACAAGCTTTGAGTTATTACTTAATCAGTTATCAATCTTATTTTTAAACCCCTTGTTCTTTTTGGAAATCTTTTTCAATTCATTATACATTTCATTGAGTATTGAATTAGGATCATCATCATCATCATCATCATCATCATCATCAGCAACATGATTAGATAAATTTGAGAGTAAAGATTGTACCTCATTTTCTAATGCCATAAAGCACAAGTTGGCCTTTTCTTCTCCTTCACTTTCACTTTAGTCTTGATCCCAAGTTCCTACTAGGCCCTTGCTTTTCTTCTTTTTCTTCAATGCCTCAAGCTTTGATTCTAAAGCTCCTTTTTCTTTTTCGATGGCTTTAGGACAATAGGCTACAAAATGGTGGGTACTATTACACTCAAAGCACCTAGTCTTGAAGAGTGAGGAACTTTGTCCTCCTTTCTTGAATGGAAGTTTCTTTCCTCTTTTGTTGAAACCTTTCTTGAAGAATCTTGTAAATTCTCTAATTACCAAGGCCATACCTTCATCATCATCAATCTCATCTTCATTGTTTGATGAGCATGTTGATATTTCTCACTCACTTTAAGTGCTATGCCTTTCCTTCCTTTGTTTTCATCTTCTATTTTATTTAATCTTTCAATTTTCATCTCATAGGTGAGGAGAGATCCTATGAGTTCTTCGATAGGAAGTACTCTCAAATCTTTTGATTCTTTTACGGCAAGTGTTTTTGGTTGCCATGCCTTTGGGAGTGCATCTAGAACCGTTCCATTTACTTCTTCTCTTGTATATTCCTTCCCATAAGCCTTTAACCCATTCGTAATGTTGGTGAATCTTGTGAACATCTCACTAATTCTTTCATTTTGTTTCATCATGAATAGCTAATAATCTCTCACCAACATAGCAAACTTTGATTCCTTAACTTGATTGGTGTCTTCATAAGTTAGTTCAAGCAATTTTCACATTTCATTAGCGGAATCGCATCCACTTACCCTCTTGTGCTCATTAGCATCCAAGGCACAACTTAATATGTTCATAGCTTGAAAGTTTAGAGTTATATAAACTCGAGTCAAACTTGTCAAATTCTTAAACCTTCTTGACTCTTCCATCCTTTTGAGGAACATAAGATCCTATCTCTATAATGCTCCAAAGATCAAAGTTAATAGAGCAAATATAAATTCTAATTCTTGACTTCCAAAAGGTTTAATTAGTTTTATTAAAAAGAGGAGGCCTATTTTTAGAAGAGCCTTTTACATAGGGTAGATTTGAAATACTAGCCATTATGTAAAAGTTCTTTTGCTTCTTAGGATGTTAAGCCTTAAAAAGAAGATCTGCTCTGATTCCAATTGAAAAACCTTAGCGGTGCGGTGAATGAGGTTTTTTGCTAATAAAACACTTTTTAAGCAATTTTAGAAAATTCAAACCTACGATTTTGTTTGAAGAAGAATTTAATAACTCTTTTTAATAGAATTCCTAACCAAACAAAATCACTTTCAAGATCAAGGATTATATAATAACCATAAAAAGGAAATATAAATCACAAAGAGAATAGACAGGATATTTATAATGGTTCACTCTCTCAAAGAGCCACATTCACTACCTTGAGACTTAACTTAGGGGTTTCATAAATTCACTATTTTTAAAGTAGTGTACACAATACAAAATGAGGATCTCCCATCATGGGTTTTACACCAAAACCTCAAAGATAACACAACACAACAATACAATAATTATCAAAGGATCACCAAAAGAGTTTTCTACAAACCTTTGATCACAATAGAAAAGATGAGTAAGGAACAATGTTACCAAATGAGCTTGAGAAGAGAAAGATACAATACAATTGAATGCTTCTACAAGCTCCTCTTTTCTCCTTCTTTGATGGATAATCAATAATGAGAATCTAAGCCTCATAAACCCAACATTCAGAGGCAAAAATCTTTCCTAATTTGATAGGAAGACCCTCGAGGAAACTAAAGTCTCAAAACCCCAACTACACTATCCTTTCATGTTTTTGCAGTGATTAATAAAAATCACTCCAGATTAATGATTTACTTTGGTGACAAAACACCGATTATTCTAGACTACTAAAATGATCAAAAAACCCTTATTATAAAAAAATTACTCATTTTGAATATTTCCAAGTATGACCATGTTGAATTGACCTCTAGAATACTCAATGATAATAGTTTTTGTGCCCTATCGGAGTTAAAACGAAAATGATTCTCTGTGTTTGCACCCATCATTAAGTTTATGGAGTTATGTACTATCACATTCCTCAATAATATCTACTATCATTAGAATTCTAGTCCGATATTCAATTACTCTAACTTGTTTCTGCTTATCTCAGAGAGAGACCATTAAGCAATCATTTATAGACATATTCCCGAGGCTTTGGATTGTAGGAAATCTTGGACAATCATAAAAGAGTGATTATGATAAAATCATTAATCATACAAGTTTCTCTTGAATACCTAAGTTCATCTACCTAACATACATAGTATATCGATCCCATTAATAGTGATATATTCCCATAGCTTATCAAGGCAGTTAAGTCATTGGTTCGCTACACTGCTAACTGATATGAATATCATAAGGCACTCATCCATGTTGTAGCTATGATAATCTTAGTTTCTCTCCTTTATAGTAACTTTTGTAAAAATTAAATCACGCGGTTCAGTTCTACTTACTCTAAGCAAAGTTGCATAGTTAGTCAGGAGATAGACATTAACCTAAGGTAAGTCATCCATTAAGGAAACAAATTTGCAATAACCTTTTACCTATGATGGCATGCCCAACTCCATCAGAACGGAAATAAGATTACTTATATATCTCAAGTAATAAAAGTCTAGACCTTATTGTGAAGTACGGCTCATCCCATGGACTATCTAATATACGTCAACCTTATGCAAGTAATTGTGCATCCATATTCAGAAACTTGAACTAAGCAATAATTATTTAATTAATATATTCCAATATTACAAAATAGAGGCTTTCTGAGCATACATCCTAACAAACTCACACTTGCAAAATAAGACTACTTTATTCCATAAACCCTAACCCCTAAAGCATCAAAATGCCACTTGTACCCCATCTTTGCTAAAGGTTTGGTAAAAGGATCAACTGTAGATTCTTCTTGGAGGAATCTGCTCCACCATGATCTTCTCTTCTTGGAAAAAATCTACGATGGAAACAGTACTTCCTTCCAATGTATTTACCCTTCTTGTGGTTTTGGGATTCCTAACATTCGGTACTATCCCGTTGATTTCACAATATAAGACTATAGGTCTATCCATATGAGGCACGATTCCTAGTTCTGCTAGGAACTTCGGGAGCTAGACCACGTCTTTGGATGCTTCGGACGCTGCTATAAATTCATGTTTCACAATAGAGTTAGTAATACAAGATATCTTAATGCTTCTCTACAAAATACCCCCTCCTGGCAGAGTGAAGACATATCCACTAACGTAGTTTCATTCGTATCTATCAGCCTTTCGAGTACATTTCTAGTTACTATTCTAACAGCACACATGGTATTGGAATCATATGAAATAGAATCTCTTTCCTTCCAGAATCGTTTCCTACCCAGAATAGAATAGGAATCCTCCTTTTATTTCAGTGTCTGGGAGGAAAAGATAGAATGGAATTATAATTTCTTTTTTTTGTTTGGAAAACTTATTATTGAATGTCAGAATGGATGAAATTATGTACAGTATGACCTAAATCCCCTTCAATATAAAATGTATTTTTCAAACTGCACCACATATTAAGGCTCCGAAAAATTCAAATACTTTATTGAAGTGTAATTATTCATATATATATATATACGAGCACACACACATGCACATGTAAGTATCCCTTTCAATATAAAATGTATTTTTCAAACTGCACCACATATTAAGGCTCCGAAAAATTCAAATATTTTATTAAAGTGTAAGTATTCATATATATATATGCACACAAACACACATATAAGATTGAAAATAGTCACAAAATAACTCATTTTTATTATTAAAATAAAAGGAAGTACGATACATAGAAATTAAAAAGTTACGAAATTATTATTTTAATCATTCAATTTTCTCATTGTCATGAATATTAAGCGTACTATATGTAATACATGGGAGGTATAATAGTCTATACACTTTTTAACTGATTCCCGCCCATCCTAGAAAGCTTTTCCTTAACCTTTCATGGGGAAAGGTTTTTCCAACTTCATCGTGGAATTGTCATTCCTGAGGAATAGTCTTTCCTACTTTCAGTGTACATACCTAATGTAAGAGTGGAAAAAGAAGTAGGAAAACTCATTGTATTCATGTCCATTCCCATGTACCCAACATAGTGTGAAACCTGAATCCCATATGGGATATGTATGATGCGTTTGTATGCTATATAAATAAGTATGAGCCTAAGTACCCATGATTACCCTTAGGATATCCATTTTGGCATAGCAAACACGCTTTTTGAGTAGGGATCGTGGGCCTGCTAGGCTTTTAACTCGTACTCTCGAGCCTATGGGTCCGAAGTGCTCTTGAGCCTACAAGTCTAGGGTGTGACATTATATATATGGTATCAGAGCATAGTTATACCAGTCGAATGTGTGCGAACTAAGTGCTACATCGGCGGGAGCTATCTCTAGAGAATCCTGTGTGGAACTAAGTGTTACATCGGTGGTAGCAACCACTAGAATCGCACACCCCTTATTAGGTCCTGTGGTAAGTGTGATGGGCACCTAACGAGAACATTAAGGCATTAATTAAAAGGGGTGAATGTGAAACCCTAATCTCACATCAAATATGTATAATGTGTTTGTACTCTATTGAAGCATCAAACATAACTTTAATTCTTACTCGTTATTGTTTCCCAATCACTCAACAATTTCTAGTATCCCTGCATACCAAGATTTCACAAAGAAAACTTAATGGCTATAACCATAGTAATATGGAAACCTGAATAAATTTCAGAATTTAAGACATTATATACTTGAATTGAATTGCTCGACATTAATTTAAATACATCATGCCTTACATTGTGAAATTTAAATATGTTTCCATATTTTATGCTTAATGGTCCCGGATGTAATTCTTATTGTTGTGTGAGCAAATATCTAGTAATATATTCACATTTTTTCTCAAAAAAAAAAAAAAAAAATCATCTACATTAAGAGAGTATCTTGGTGTTAAATGGCAACAAATGTCATTGAAATAAAATTTTCCTAATTTGCACAATATTTTTCGTAGATTTCAATAAGTTCAAATATTAAATTAGTCCACATAATGATAAACATAAATAAATTCTTTCCATAATCTAGGAAATTACAATTGCATTGTCATGTAAAGATATACATTTGATATTATGAAATTCTTGCATTTAATTACAACTTGCATCTCCAAATCCCTGTATATAGCTGTCAACATTCCAAGTTCAAACCACAAAAGTTATTTTGCTACAAACTCCTTCCTTTTAGCTCACTTCTTTTTTCTACTTTGTGCGATTTATGTCAAAAAGCAAGGTCAAACTCGCCTTTATAGAGAATGATGCAAAAAGGCGAGCAGTATACAATAAACGGAAGAAGGGTCTCCTCAATAAGGTAAGTGAACTTACTACACTTTGTGGAATTAATGCTTGCTCAATTGTTTATAGCAAATTTGATTCTGAACCTAACGTATGGCCGAGCACTTTGGCTGCTCAACAAGTGATATCGCAATTCAAGCATTTGCCGGAGATGATGAAAGAAAGGAAAATGTTGAACCAAGAGGCATATTTGAGGGAAAGAATTATGAAACTAAAAAAACGGTTGAATAGGCAATTGTTAGAAAATCGTGAGAAGGACCTTGTGGAATTGATGTTTAAGTATTTGTTAACTGACAAAAGAGAGCTAGATAAGTTGTCACCTACCGATCTTGATGATCTTGAGAAAAAAAATTGAGAAAAAGATGATGGGCATCAATTCAAGGCTTAATGGAGATGCAAAAAAAAAAAAGTTATTCTGGATGGAGATGAAGCACAAAGCAATCCCACATGACCCTAGTACAATGGTTCAAGGACCAGACCAGCCCTGTAAAGAATATGATAAATTTTAAGTTGGAAAAGGATGTGTTTTCTTTAATCTATGAGCACATGTATGAAGAATAAAAAAAAGTGTGAATTTTTTTTAGTTTGGAATGGAATTTTCTTATTGTTCGAATTTCGTGGAAGTTATAACGTGCCAATAGGTGCTCTGCTTAATAGACGGGCTAATGGGTGATATAGTCGGCCATGTTGGTTTCATTATCATTATATTATAAAAATTTGTCTTTGATATAACTCGATATCTGAAGCAAATTTTGAATAATGAATTTTATATTAGGTTTGAATAATTTATGACTAAATAGTAATCAAGATTTGAAATTTTCATTTTTAATTATTTTTCGGAAAGAATTTGTCTTAAATTATGTCAAAAAAGTTTTGGAAACAAATGATTTGTTTCGTCGTTAAAATTTTGCAATGAGGTTTTAAAGTATATTGTTTCTCTCTCCAATGCATCAAATTTATAATATAGGACGATGTACAAAATGAATCTGTATATTGTCCCTACATTGATAATTTCTCCTAGTGTATAGTCTATCTAACCTAGTCCACATATCTATGTGTTAAGGAGATATGTATTAATTATATCCATTTTATATGATTTGTCACTTTAAGACAAGACACAAGAATTTAAGAAAATGATTCCGTTGTCTAAATTCAAAATGAACTTAACTAAAAAACTTTTTAACTTGTCATTGATAGTTCTAATGAAAGTTTCTAAACAATGTTTAATTCTAATAAGATAGAGTTCAATATGGAAAAATATCATATAATGCTATTTTGATTTTCACAGATATTTTGAAAAAAAAAAGTATGTATATCAGACACGATAGATAATATGAAATGGAGGTAGTTTATGCCAATAAAAGTACTACATGCTTTGATTTTTTAAAGCTAGACGCAAGAAAATACAATATCTGTAACCAAACATTTTGGCCGTTAAAACTCCAATTTTGATCGCCAAGACCCTTTAGTGACAAAAATACTTGGCTGCAGTGATGTTGCAAAGGCTCTTAGCGACCAAAACTTTTTATTTGGTCGCAAAAAGAGACCCAATAGTGACGAAATTTGTCATCATTGAGATGTTGCTTAGCAAAGAAATATTTTGCCTGAATCGCCTTCCAAATTTCGTATCCAAAATGTAATTTGGTCAACAATAAGATGTCAAAGAAAAAGAATATTAATGTTTGTTGCTAAATTCATTTTTACCAAATGTTAGTTTTTAATTTTAAAAAACAATCATTCTAGAAGGTTCGATCCGGTAGCCCACGAACCATTTGAAACCCAATGTGGGAAATAATTGTAGTTAGAAAATAATTTTATTACCATTAGTTAGGCTTCAGTGCCACTAAAATAATAACTAGTCCTTAGTGAGAAAAATGATTTTTCGTCGCTAATGACTAGCTTTTGGTGGGAAAAAAATTTTGTTGCCCAAATATATCTTTTAGCTAGGAATACTTACAATAAATATTTGGTCACCAAAGGAAAGTATTGGTGAGGAAATTCATATTTTTTGGGTAATATTATAAATTTTGGTTGGCAATAAATATTTGGTCACCAAAGGAAAGTATTGGTGAGGAAATTCATATTTTCTCGGTAATGTTATAAATTTTGGTTGGCAGATCGTTTTTTTTTTCTTAGGTAAAAGTACTTTGGACGTGAAAGCTCTAATTTTGTAGTGATAGAGAATTTTAGTTGCTCATTGATCCCTTTGCCAAAGAATTCTTTTTCCAAGAAAAAATCTTGTCACTTATACTCCATTTTCTTGTAATCCATTGTTCTAATGTTAAATGATTAATGTTCATTCTAATACCATTGGACCAAAGAGGAAATAAACAACATTGAATTAATTACATTTTTCCTTTAAGAGGAGTTGTGGTCATAGGTAAAGAATGATGCTACACAATGTTATAGATCTTTGCAATTTTCAAACTTGGGAGCGACTCAAGGCGTCTTTGAGATTTATCCAAATTACAATTTTATCGTTCTATTTTATATAATTACAAATACATCCTTATCATTTGTATACTCATAGCTAATTAATCCCTACAACTAAGTTTAGTAAAAAAAGTGTATCATAAATTAATGATTCTGTAGTAAAATGTTTCAATCCGTCTTAAAATATTATTTTGTGGGTTAAATTCTTGTTTAATATAATTAAAATAATAATATCATCCATTACAAACATTTGATTCACAAAAAATATTTTAGGAAGAATATTATAGCCTTAATATACAATACTGATAAAAAAGTAGGCACATACAATGATATAATTTCATGAAGATTTTAAATTTTTTACTACAAAACAAATATTTTCAGACAATTTTTTTTTTTTTGTATTGAAATTAGTAATAGGAATAATTAATTCAGAATAAACAATAAGGATTTATTCGTAACTTATACAAACTAAAGTGATAAAATTATAATTTGGACAAATCTAAAGGGAGAAATGTAATTATGAAATAATTACATGTATGTATTACCTCTAAAATTTAGGAAAATTTAACATTCATGATCATCTAGTACATCCTCTAGTTCATTCTATAGTACACTTTCTTTAACTTTCCCTCTAAGGTTGATCTTTTAGAGTTTAGGATTTATCTTTTATTCTATAGGGTTTAATTAATAAAACTACTATAAAAAGTGTGTTGTAGAGAGTGTACTAAAAGATGTACTAGATGATCGAGTCAAAAATTTGGTGGCTAATTTTTTTGGCACTAAGACTACACAAGCTTAAACTGTAAAGTTATTCCACCAAATGTAAATCTAGAAAGAAAAAGGTGATCCTTTCAGTGCACGAGTTTAAAATACAATGTCACCTCACGTCCAAATGAAGAAATCGATGCTCCTTCTACACAAGCCTAAACTGCAAAGTTACTTCAAGTCTAAATGTTGCAAATGAATGCACCTTGACTACACGAGTCTAAACGGCGAAGTTATTTTACCAAGTTTAAATCTGGAAAGAAAAAGATGCTCCTTGACTGCACAAGCCTAAACTACAAACTTACTTGAAATCTAAATGGAAAAGAAGATGTTCCCTGATTGCACTAGCATAAACTGCAAGTTACTCCTGACCCACATGAGTATAAATTTTGTCAAGGCAACCACCAAAAGTGTAGTATGTGGCTAAACTGATAAAACACTCTAACAAATCAAAATTAGTAAAAATAGATACTCCTGACGCATACGATTTAAAACTTTGAATGGCTAAAAGATCTCTTTACTCAAACTTTTAACTTCGTTTGACTTGATTCCTTAAGAATTCTTAAGATACTTAGGAAGCTCGGAGAAAAAAAATTTAAGTTCAGTCACAATTTTGAAACAAATTTGTTTGGTTTGCGCTTTGTTACTGGTGCTCCTAATATTTTGCTTTGATTACAAAGTATGTTCTTCTACTATCCATTCTTCATAATGTGAAATAATGTCGGAAAGGTCTTCATGAACTTGGGCCTCAATCATTGTTCTTTCTTCTGAGAGAGGTGTCCTATACGTCACAGCTTCTTTGAACCAAAAATTGATCCATGCATTGATGATGACTTCTAAGTTGATGTAGTTGCCTCTTTTCATCAAGTGGTTCTACAAAAGATGAACAACGTCAACGTCAGCATAAAGATGACCGAGTATAGGCAAGCCTCCAATGTCTTTCAAATGGACATCTTGTTGGCGGTCGTGAAAAGTACTAGATGATCTTTCCAATGTTTTTCAAATGTACTAGATGATCCGATCGAGAATTTTGTGGCCAAATTTTTTGTCACCAAAACTGCACGAGCTTAAATTGCAAAGTTATTCCACCAAATTTAAAGTTGGAAGGAAAAAGATAGTTCGATAAAAAATTTGATGGCCAATTTTTTTGCTACCAAAACTGTGCGAGCTTAAATTACAAAGTTATTCTACTAAATTTAAAGCTAGAAAGAAAAAGATGATCTTTTCAGTGCACGAGTTTAAAATGCAAAGTCATCTCAAGTCCAAATAATGAAATAGATGCTCCTTCTATACGAGCCTAAACTGCAATGTTGCTCTAAGTCCGAATGTTGCAAATGAATATACTTTGACTGCACAAGCCTAAACGACAAAGTTATTCCACCAAGTATGGGGCTGGAAAGAAAAAGATGCTCCTTGACTGCACGAGCCTAGATTGCAAACTTACTTCAAATCTAAATTATGAAAAGGAAGATATTCCTTGATTGCACTAGCATAAACTGCAAGTTACTCCTGGCCCACATGAGTATAAATTGTGTCAAGGCCTGTGGCTGAATTGCTAAAACACCCTAACAAATCAAAGTTGGTAAAAATGGATACTTCTGGCCCATACGAGTTAAAACTGTGAATGGCTAAAAGATCTCTTTACCCAAACTTTGAACTTCGTTTGACATGATTCTTTAAGATTTCTTAAGATACGTAGGAAGCTTAGAGAAAAAAAATCTAAGTTCAGTAAAAAATTTTAAACAAATTTTTTGGTTTGTGCTTTGTTGCTGGCGCTCCTAATATTTAGCTTGGATAACAAAATCTGCTCCTCTGCTGTCCATTCTTCACAATGTGGAACAATGCCGGAAAAGTTTTGATGAAATTGGGATTCGATCGTCGTTCTTTCTTCTGAGAGTGGTGCCCCATACTGCACAGCTTCCTTGAACAAGAAATTGATCCATGTGATCGGTGATGACTTATAAGTTAATGTAGTTACCTCTTTAATCAAGTATTTCTATAGAAGATGAACAACGTCACCATGAAGATGACCGAGATTGGCAAGCCTCTAATGTCTTTCAAATGGACATCTTGCTGATAATCATCAAAAACGTATTTGTAGAAGTACACAAACCCTTACAAGACGCTTTCAAGATATTAGAGTTGTGGTCATTGGTAAAGAATGATGCTACATAATGTTATAGATCTTTGAAATTGTCAAACTTAGGAGCGACTCAAGGCGTCTTGTGTATACTCTCAATGCTGTAATGTGTAACTTGCTGGGCAACTCAATTCATGAACTCCATTGAACCTCTCTGTTAACTGTTCTTTGATCGAGTGAAGGAAGTTCGTCAAAGCAATTCAGAGAATGATGAGTTGAGATGAGAAACATCGAAGATTTCTGAGATCGCGGACTTCTGAAGTTGTTGCTCATGTCTATAATCCTTCATGGGATGTTGTTGTTGTCTCTAGAGAATGAGTACTTTTAAAGTTGATATTTCCTGATGCGTTGACCATCCTTCAAGCTCTGTCACTGAAGTCTGTGGAAATGAGATTCCATGCCTTTGAAATCGACGAGCATTTAAACAATTCTTGATATGATAACTAGTAGTTGTTTCTGTCAAGGGGCTCACATATTTGTCAGAGACTAATTTGTAAGCCATCAAATTTTTGTCATCCCAATGGGTCTTGCACAAACCTTGGGTTGAGAAGACTTTGGATTCAATTGTGTATCATGGTTGGCTTAAAAAGTCTTAATTTGAATGTTAAATTAATTAATGAATGGTAATTAAAAAAGTGTAATAGTTTGACAAACAATATACATATTAGATTTCAAAATTTTAAATTGAGAAAAAAATTAAGTACATCTTAACCACTTAAGTGATTTGCAAAAATTGTTATCAAATACACTTAAATATTAAGAGGTGGATACTTTCAATTATCAAACACACTTAATTCAATAAGTTCTTTATTAATTAATTTTAAGAGATAATTTAATTTAACGTAGAAGTGGTGACCAAATGGATAGTTTGGGACCAATTTTATCAATTTTCAGCATTTAATATAAAATAATAAAAGTGAATCCCTCATCTCCATGTTGAATGTGACTTGCAGGACGGTCATGCAAAAGTCCGTGGTTTCTTTCATTTGGAGCAGGCAGTAGATTGTGTCCTGGATCAGATTTGGCCATTTTTCAAATTTCAATCTATCTTCATTCTTCACTATTTCCTTCTTTATTACTGGTAAATTAAAGAAAAACAAATAAAAACCTTCTATGAAGAAAAAAATAACAAATCTTGAAGGAACTTTTTTTCTCAACATAAATTGATGTCTTATTTTTTTGCGGGCTTCACAAAATTAATCCGAAATACAAAGTGAAATATTTGTTCGTGCAACAACCTGTTGACAAATGTTTGTCGAGACCAGAAATGTTGTCCTCATGAGCAATATTTGAACTAGCAAATAATGTTTTATCTTTTTTATGCACATGGATAGTACTTTACATGAATGTATTATCATGTCCTACATAATAAACTAAGAGAAATTGGCTATAGGTAAGCATATATTAGTTTTCCATTTGTGTTTATAGTCATAAGCTTTTATTTCATCTCTTTTATAAGCACGAATTATTTTCGATATTGTAAATATAGCAATTTAAAGATTTAATGATAGAATTCGGTGTATTTTGACACATTGATCCCATAGAACGATAACAATTAATTAGTTAAATTCTTTAAGTAACGTAATAAAAATGTGTAAAAAATACACCAATTGTTTTGAATGAAATCATTGAATTATTATAAATTTGGAAAATTAAAAATAATTCATGGTTAAAAAAAGATAAAATAAAAATTCTTTGCTATAAACAATTAAAATAAAATTTTAAGCGCTATAAATAAAAAGTAAAAGCAGTTAAAGGGCCAATTTCAGTTTTTTTTTCTTAGCCTGTTTTCCGAAAAGGCCACTAAATTGGCCACAAAACTTTTTTTTATTTGGAATGGGGCAATAATGCACAGTGGTTGTGCATTATTACAAATGATAACACACAATCACAGTGCATTATCAGTTAATCTTAGTTTTATAACTTAATCTGCCGATATGGCGGATAAAGCACAACAGTCATGCGTTACATACCAGTAATAACGCACAAATGTTGTGCGTTATCTGCCACATCATTTTTTTTAAAATTTTTTTATTTTTTTTAAAATTTTCTAAGAACTGAAAATTTCTTTATATTTTTTTAAAAACTTATAGTAATATAATTTATTTAAAAAAGACTGTATTACATTATTTAACTTATTTTGGTGTTTTTTTATGATAATATTTATAACTGTTTTTAAAGAAAATATGTTTAACTTGTAACCATTTTATGAAAAAAATAGGAAGAAGTATAATAAAGATATTGTAAATTTTACTGTAAAAATTTAGAGCAATGAAGTAGTAGTTAGAAGAAATTCAAGGAAAAATTTCATTAATAGAAACTTTGTTTTATTACAACACTTTCAAGAAAACGAACTTATATATTGCTTGAACCGAGGTTATTACAATATTTTCTATTATGTCCCAGCATGTGGCATCTGCCACATCTTGGGGGAGAATCCGAATTTCTATAATCCATTTCCTCCTGAAATCACGTGCCCTGTTTCCTACCCCATTCTTTGTTTATGTTTGGTGGATAAAATGTTAAATTATAAGGAGCATCCCTCAAGTAGTTCTCATTCAAGACCGGATGAAAATTCTCTTGGTATGTTCTTCTGTACGTTTCTCGCAAATATATATCCGGTGCATAAGTATCTAGTCTCATACAATTTTCTCTACAATAAGAAGTAATAAGTAATAATGCATAGCAGTTATGCGTTGTCAATGACGATAACGCGCAACCATTGTGTGTTATCATCCACCTCAACACCAATCATCGTCACATCCTTGTCACGTCAGTAAACAAGCTTAGCATCCGGATTAAGTTCGTTATTAGGTATAACGCACAATGAGTGTGCATTATCTAATTTTATAACGCACAATGGCTGTGCGTTATGGCCCCTTCAGGGATAAATAAAAAGGTTGGCTACTTTATTAGCTCTATTTTAAAAAAGGACTAGTAATAGAAAAAAAATGGCCAATTTCTCATTAATTAAAAGTGCTTGTGGCCCGTTGCTATGCAAAATGATGGCCTAAGAAGAGGATGAACTGGTAATTTAAAAACTTTCTCAAGTTTGAAATGGTGTTTAAGGTTAAGCAAAAATTAAAATATTGAAATAGTAGAAAAATCAATTTTAATTATCAAGCTACGTCCAAGTAATTCCTAAAAAAATATTAAAAAAAATAGATTTGTTCAAGTAAACTTGTTATAGTAGGCGAAGTCATACATGAATGACTAGATGGGCCAAAATTCATATAAAAACTTTATTGAGAATATTGTACGCGATTTCTGGGGATTTTCTCCATTGTACACTCATGTTGTATTAGGAAATTAATATAGTTGTTTGTCTTCGAATTCTCATCATCAACTTGGAATATGCGAAGATGATTCGAATTAGATTGTAATTAGATTACGAAGTTTCGTACTTTAGTTAGGCCAAAAAGTGTATTCATCATTGTGTATTTTTTTAATGCAAAGTTGTTTTTCTTTTTGCATAAGAATCCATTTTTTTCTCACAATAAATAAAGACAAAGAGAAAGAAAAAACCAGTGTTATTTCTGATATGTAGCAAGAGAGTCTAGTACAGAAAAGTACGGTGAAGAAGGATGCATATTATATAGTATCCTCAGATGGATCAGGCCAGATTATCACTCAGGCCCAATTGAAAGAAGGAGTTCCAAGGCAATGACACAATTATATTCAATGGGCCAAAGTTGTGAGATTAGCCCTTCGTTCAAAGAAAAAACTAGGATTCATCGATGAAACAATTTCATTACCTAAGAATGATCATGATAAGCACAGGAATGGTGGGCAATTAACAAATTAGTTACCTGTTGGATCTCAACAAAATTGAACTAATCCTATGATCGTCTATGAATTATTCTGAGAGCGCAAATGAGTTGCGGGCAGATCTCAAACAACATTTTTTGGTGGGTAATGGTCCATAGAAATATGAAATGAAGGCCATGTTGGCAAACCATAAACAAGGGGGAGATTTTATAAACGCATATTGCAATCATTTACAGAAAATATGGGACGAGTTACAAAATTACATGCAATTGCTTGTGTGGTATGCTACTACTCACATTATCAAAGAAAAGGGTGGAGGAGCAGGCTCAATGACTCCATATATGGTACTGTTTGCGTATTTCTTTTTCAAGTTGCTCCATTTCTTTTCCCACTTCTTTCTCGTAGTGTCGCTGAGAAACAATTCTTTACATTATATATAAGTATAGAAACAAAGTGTAATAAATAAGTTTAATAGCAAAAGAATATGTAATCAAATCCAATTGAAACTATGCAATTATACATGAAATACATTTTTTATAAAAGAGAAATTCAGCTATCATTGTTCAAGTCAAGAGAAAAAATTTTTAAAAAAATAAGATTTTTCAAAAATGTCTTTCCCATTCTTTGACTTTAAAGAACAAGTTTACGACCCAACAATAAAAGAACTCTTATGATCACTTTGTTTCATTATCGTAGGTGAGGTGGCAAATATTTGATAATAACTATTACAGCTTACTTCAATTGGATTTAAACAAGAAATTTAACTTTTTCTGTAGTAGTTGTTAATTTCTTTAAGAAATGAAATATTTGTTCTGCAAAAGAAGAGTCCATAGATGCATGGCTTCTTCTTGTTATAGTAAATGAGAATGAGATGCAAACGAGTCTCTAGAATAATCTTCATGAAACAGTGAATCCAATTCTAATATTGTTATTCTATTGAAAGAAAATAAGTATCAAGTATATAACCAGCACAAAATATTTTAGCCAATTAAGAAATCCTATTTTAATGTTCAGAAAAAGTGTGTAAAACATAAATATAGGGTTGGATGATTTCATAAATTAATATATTTTGTCAAGTAAGTTTATAGCCATGATCAACGTGTACAACGATTATTAAAAATATGCAAACCTGATCGACATCATACAACTCTCTAGCTTGAAAATAGAGAAAATAAATGAACAAAATGGTATACTACATTAGATATGACGATAATGTTTGTTATAAGCGGAAAGTTGAAATTAATCATTGATGTCAGAGAGCAATCCAACTATAAAACTAAATAACACAAATTCTAATTCCATTAGATGAACTAGTACTAAATTTAGACAACCAACATCATTCTTAGTGTCTAGTGTGTACCAACTTTTATGGTTAACATGTCATAATTTATAAATAAACGGAATTAAGTATAGTAAAATTCCTAACTCAATTAAATGGACAAAACTAATGGTACTTTCATGGTAAAAAAAAAAAAAAAGAATAAAAATGGCTACACACAGGTATTTTCTCTTAGCGCTTGTCAGTAAATTCAAGAGTTGGACCCTCTAATTCCACATCTTCACCGAATAGGATTCTTTCATGTTTTCGAGCGCCTTTGAAATCTCTTCTTCACTATATTTGCAGTGAGTGTAGAGATAGACATCACAAAGTGAGTAGTCCTTTTGAAATTTTTCTTCCTATATTAGAGAAGAACAAGGTAATCATATATAATAACTAACATAAATAACATTAACTAATATTTATATAATGACAAATTGCTAAAACCCGTAATTAAATTACTAGTTTTCTGTTATAAAATGTTGTTGGGATAGATCCTCCTGAATTGTATGAGCCCCCTAAGCTTCCTTGGTCACTTCTTTTGTTGGTTGACATAATCTTAGAGATGGTCTTGTATCCAAAACTATCCCATAATTTCCGCAATGCATTGTAAAATTCAATCTTCATGATGTTACCCCTTTTATTCCCATTTCTAATTTCATCCATCAAAGTTGTATAACTTTTACCTCCTTTTGTTCCCAATTTTCTCTCACTATGAAATCATACTTACGCTCTCATATATCTTCTTTTGCATATTTACAAGAACATATCAATTTCTATCGCTTTGAATATTTCTTTTAAAAAAATTATAATACAAGCATAAAATAAACTACTCACCACCCAGTTAACATACCTATATCTAGGGATGGCAGTGGGGCTGGCGCCTCAGCACTATCCCCACCTCTCTACTCTGTTCCCATCCCCAACCCATTCCCGTTGTTGGGTATGAAATTTATCCCTATTCCCAACCAACCTTCCATTTTTCAGCCCCATCCCAAACCATCCCCGTCAAATCCACTAGGGGAATTGGAGATCCAAATGGGAATAACATATATTATTTTCAATATCCAGTTACTAGAGTAGAGATTGAGCAAATATGATGTTTAATTTAGTCTTTTTTTTATTCTTACAACTCTTTTGTTACTATTTAAATTAATATTTTACTTTAAAAAATATATATTTATATCTAAAATGGGGATGGGATGAGTTGGGGATGGGGCCAGGGAGCCAAAAAGAGATTGATTATCGTATTTTAAATTTCATAAATTTCATGATTTACAAATTTACATTCTACAAGTATTTGCATCTATATTATTTGTTTTTATATTAATCTTTTTCATGATTCTATGTTAATCAAACGTATTTAAATTTTGAGTTTATATTGGAGGTCGTCTCTAATCGTGCACGATTGGTTCCTAACTACAGTTGCATTCATATCTTCTACTTTAAAAGAGGTATTTTTCCTGTGAATGATGGAGAATCACTTCTCTTTGGTAATCAGGGATTACCTTGTTTTTATTTTTATTTTTTGTAAAATTTTTTATTATTTAATGAATGTTGGTTAATGATTAATTCATACGTACTATTTTCTTAAAATTTGGAAAAGTTTGAGCATCTCTTTATTCTTGGAAAGTGGTCATTACATTAACGAAACGTTGCCAAAATTTTAGTGTAGTTTAGTCCTCCAGTCTGTAAATCCTCAATCGTCACTTGGATTAGGAAACTTCTCTAAAAGAGTTTTGATGTAATTTCGCGTTACTTGTCTATTAAAACTATCTTTGTAATACTCCCCATATAAAACAGTGGGTTAAGTTTTTTAGGGTGTGGGAAACGTGCTATGGGCTAGTAGCCTAATTAGTGGTCTAAGTCGTTCTTGTTGGGTTTCTTGGGAATAGTTGTAGTTTGTGGGTTGAGATTTTCTCCATTGTAATTCTCTATAGTGAGTTACTGGATTTGTATCTCATTAACACATGGATGTATGTCGATTTATTGTACCATATAAATCTTGTGTCTTCTCTTTATTACTTTTCACGTCAGTTTTCTTCACATCTCGTTTATTTATTTCAGGTCCAACAAATTGGTATGAGAGCCAGGTTACACAAACAAGATTTTTTTTGTGGGCATTGAGAATATTTTTTGTCGCGGAGAATGTGAAGGTACAAAAAGCAAGTACTACAACTTATGGGTGATATTTGAAAACTAAGTCTTGAAGAATATTATCACCAATGCTTGAAAGATTCGATGGGTGACATCGGGATTTTGTTTGGAGGAGAGAAGCCTTCGGAATAGAAGTCAAGGTGGAGATTTGTTAGGATTTGATTTATATTCTTAATTCAAGTTGAAGACTATTATATATTTACTTAGATTCCTAATTCATATTGATTAGATTAGGGAACTTCTTTAAAGGAGTTTTTATGTAATCCCACATTACTTGTCTATTAAAACTACTTTTATAATACTCTCTATATAAAGGAGTGGGTTAAATCTTTTAGGGTGTGAGAAACATGGAGGGCTTGGGTCATTTATCTAACTATAGGCTGGTAGCAAATTAGGTGCCTAACTCGTTCTTGTTGGGTTTCTCCGAAAAGTTGTAGCTTGTGTTTTGGGCTTTGTGCGTTGAGAGTTTTCTCTATATTGTAATTCTCTATAGTGATTTAGTTGATTTGTTTCTCCTTTGCCCATGGATGTAAGTTGATTGACTGAACCACGTAAATCTTGTGTTTTCATTTTATTGCTTTCGTATTATTTTTCAGCACAATTTTGTGTATTTATTTCAGATGCAACAAATTGGTATCAGAGTTAGGTTATACAAACGCAATTGTTCTTGTGGGCATCGAGAGAATTTGTTTTCATGGAGAATGAGAAGGTACATAAAGTAATTACTACACCTTATAGGTAATGTTTGGAAGATACGAGCTTGATGAATGTTTTAACCAATACTTGAAGATTCGATGGGTGATGTCGAATTTTGTTTGGAGAAGGAGAGAAGTCTTTGGTATAGAAGTCGAGATGGAGATTTGTTAGGATTGGACTTATATTCCTAACTACACAAACTAGAAGACCTAAGATCATCTTCGAAGATTCTATGCTTTTGCTAAGTGAAATTTTGTATTACTTCCTCGCTTTTGTAAAGACTTATTTGATATATTTTAATACATTTCACTGCAAACTCTTATTTGATATATGATACATTCAATATAAATGTAATGAATATGTAGTTTGACTTTAGTATTTTTATTTAAAACAAATTGCGGGATTTATAGTGCATGCAAATATTTTTTTAAAAGAAATGAAGAAATAATAGTGGAGGTTTCAAAGCGCTACAAGTATTTACTTTTTAGAGAGAAATTATTATTATGAAGGTTTAAAACTGCCACAAAATAGGGATAAAAACAGCCGCAACCATTAACGGCAATGTGCGGGGCAGTTATTGGGAAACCACCGCCAACCATTTAACGACCCTTTGATCTTGAAAGCCGTCATAAAACCATTTAGCTGGGTTTGTAAACCGCTGCAAAACCAAAAATAATCCCCACAATTTCGCCTAATTTGTTAGTGTCAATTGAATCAAAATATAAGAACTCTACGACTCAATCAATGAAATGAATGAGAAGGATCAATTGAATTCTGTAAATTCATCAACCTAAGGCAATCAATTGTTCACATCTAAGGACATTAGCCCTTAGTAAGCTAACTAAGCAAAGGTGAAGAACCCTAGAGACAAAGAGAATTATCTCTGAACAATTTCATCAAAATTCATCAATAGTTGTTTACGGCATAAGTAGCATTTATAGAGAAAACCTACTCCTCTTCCTAAAAGATAATGAGTATTAAAAATACCTAACAAACCTTCTAATAAAAGTTAATTACAAATTTGAAAATAAAGAAACCAAGAATTAATTAAAAAAGAAGTAGAATTGACCAAAAATAAGTTGTAGACTTGACCCGGTCAGGTCTAGCCGAGAAGGTGGCCGGATCAAGCCATTTAAGCTTCAAAACAAGCCATTCTAGCTAGAGACCTACTGGGGACGGTAGGGTGGGAGCCTAATATCTCCGGTAGGCTCTGTTTTAGCCTTCCTGCTACGATTTTGGATCTCCTCAGTTAACGTCAAACTGGTTCTTGGTGTCTTTAGCAAAAAATTAGAGAATTCACTAAGCTTTCAAATGAACCTTGAATCTCCTCAATTTGACTCCTATAGTAAAATTTATTGCCATTTAACCAGAACGTGTCATCTTTTCAATTGAAGGTAGAATGTCCAGCTTAAGACTGGTTATAGGATATCTAAATAACATATCTATGCATGAGCTATACCGTTCTGGAAACCTCAAGAAGTCTTATACAATCTTCATGAAGATTCCTTGTTCATTTGAACTCATCAAAAGCTCCAAAATGAGCTCTTCCAAAATTGGTCAAGAAATTCTAGTTTATCTCCATTTTGACCATTCTTCTAGCTTTAACTCTTGGACTTGAGTCTTCAAAGTATTCATGCATATCTGTGGTCATATCATAATCCCACATTGCTTGTCTATTAAAACTACCTTCATAATACTCCTTATGTAAAGGAGAGGGTTAAGCCTTTTAAGGTGTGAGAAACGCGTAGGAGTTGGGACGTTTGTCTAGCTATAGGCTAGTAGCCTCAATTTTGAACATAGAAAGTAGTTTTGTTGGATTTCTCCGAAATAGTACAGTTTGTGTTTTGGATTTTGTGGGTTAAAAGTTTCTCTACAGTATAATTCTCTAAAGTGAGCTAGTGGATTTATTTCTCCTTTGCCATGGACGTAGCTCAATTAACTGAACGACGTAAATCTTGTGTCTTCTCTTTATTTCTTTCACATTATTTTTTCACACTATCTCCTTTATATATTTTATGTCCCACACTAACTTTTTGACGACAGAAGGGACCGTTTTCCAGCCTAACTTACCAACAAAATATCAACGAAATAATCCGCAACTTAAAATTGCTTAAAAAAATGCGAGATAGATCCTCAGGGGAAATATGGACAAAACATTCCGTTGTCACTTAACTTACTGACGAATTTCATTAATGAAACTATTGTTGTCAGTAACTCCATTTATAAATGACGATTCCTTACTACGTTTCTGTCACTACTAATAGGCAAAATAAAATACCAATATAATTATTTCAATGTTGTGTTGCTAATGAAATACCCTAAAAGGACAAATTCATCCCTTCCCTTTTTTTCACCAAAATCTTACTCCCCCGCCCCCCACCCTTTCTCTTCCCAAGCTCACCCCAGCACTTTTCTTCCTTTGGCGTCCTTCTACGCCCTTCGCCAAGCTCTGGCTACTATATACCCTCTCTCCTCTTTTTTTGTATCCAAAAACTTCACCCCTCTCTCTCTCTCTCTCTCTCTCTCTTACTGCCACTGTTCTGGGTTCATCCGCCACTCTTGCTTAGGAAATCTCTCTTGTTGTATCCTAAAAATAGATGCAGATCTGTACCAGGGTAGAGTCTAGGTTTGAACCAGATCTCTATTCCCAAAATTTAAGAAAAAACTAGGGCGCAATCATTAAATCACTTTGTTTATTTAATTAATGTGTTTGGCTAAATTTGGTAATGAAATAACTAGGGCCTAGTTAATTAAATCATTTACCAAAAAAAAATAGTTAATTAAAGCATTTTCTTAACTATTTATGTTTTTGCAGTGATTATTAAAAATCACTCCAAATTAACGATTTACTTTGGTGACAAAAGACCAATTATTCTAGGTTACTAATATGATCAAAAAGCCCTTATTATAAATAACAAAATTTTTCATTTTAAATATTTCCAAGTATGACCATTTTGAATTGGCCTCTAGAATACTCAATGATAATAGTACTTGTGCCCTATAGGAGTTAAAACGAAAATGATTCTCTGTGTTTACACCCATCATTAAGTTTATGAAGTTATGTACTATCAAATTCCACAATAATATCTACTATCTTATGACTTCTAGTCCAAAATTTAATTATTCTAACTTGTTTCTGCTTATCTCAAAGAGACACCAGCAAGCAATCATTTATAAACATATCCCCAAGGCTTTGGATTGTAGGATATCTCAGACAATCATAAGAGACTGATTGTCATAAAAGCATTAATCACACAAGTTTCTCTTGAATACCTAAGTTAATCTACCTAACATACATAGTATATCGATCCCATTCATAGAGATTTATTCCCATAGCATATCAAGGTGGTTAAGTCAATGCTTCGCTACACTAACTCATATGAATATCATACGGTACTCATCCACGTTGTGTGATAATCTTAGTTTCTCTCCTTTTTAATAACCTTTGTAAAAGTTATATCACGGGGTTCAGTTTTATTTACTCTAAGCAAACTTACACAGTTACTCATGAGATGGACATTAACCTAAGGTAAGTCATCTATTAAGGAAACAAATTTGCAATAACATTTTACCTATTATGGCATGCCTAACTCCATCAAAAGGGAAATAAGATTACTTATATATATCTTAAGTAACAAAAGTCTATACCTTATTATGAAGCATGGCTCATCCCGTGGACTATCTAATATATGTCAACCTTATGCAAGTAATTGCACCCAACTTCAGAAATTTGAACTAAGAAACAATATTTATTTAATATATTCCAATATTACAAAATAGAGTCTTTCTGAGCATACATGCCAAAAAAACTCCCACTTGCAAAATAACACTACTTTATTCCAGAACCCCTAACCCCTAAAGTATCAAAGTGCCGCTTGTACCCCTCCTCTACTGAAGGCTTGGTAAAAGGATCAACCATATATTCTTCTCGGAGGAATCTACTCTACCATGATCTTCTCTTTCAAGATAAAATCTGCGATGGAAATGGTACTTCCTTCCGATGTATTTGCCTTCTTGTGGTTTATTGATTCCTAACATTCGGTACCATCCCATTGATTTCATAATATAAGACTACAGGTCTATCCATATTAGGCATGATTCCTAGTTCTTCTATGAACTTCGGGAGCAACACCCCCTCTTTGGATGCTTCGGACGCTGCTAGAAACTTATGTTTCTCAATAGAGTTAGTAATACAAGATTGCTTGATGCTTCTCTACAAAATACCCCCTCCTGGCAGAGTGAAGACATATCCACTAATGTAGTTTCATTCGTATCTATCAGCCTTTTGAGTACACTTCTAATTGCTATTCTAACAGCGTATGTGGTATTGGAATGATATGGAACAGAATCTCCTTCCTTCTAGAATCGTTTCCTACCTAGAATGGAATAGGAATCCTCCTTCTATTTCAGTGTATGGGAGGAAAAGATAGAATAGAATTAAAATTTCTTTTCTTTGTTTGGAAAACTTATTGTTTAATGTCAGAATGGAAGAAATTATGTACAATATGACCTAAATCCCCTTTGAATATAAAATATATTTTTCAAACAGCAACACATATTAAGGCTCCAAAAAATTCAAATATTTTATTGAAGTGTAAGTATTCATATATATACACACACACATATATAAGATTTAAAATAGTCATAAAATAACTCTTTTTTATTATTAAAGTAAAAGGAAGTACGATACATAGAAATTAAAAAGTTACGAAATTATTATTTTAATCATTCAATTTTCTCATTGTCATCAATTTATTTAGCGTACCATATGTAATACATGGGAGGTGTAATAGTCTATACACTTTTAAAATGATTCCCACCCACCCTAGAAAGCTTTTCCATAACTTTTCATGGGGAAAGGTTTTTCCAGCTTCATCCTGGAATAGTCATTCCTGAGGAATAGTCTTTTGTACTTTGAGTGTACATACAAAATGTAGGAATGGAAACAAAAGTAGGAAGACTCATTGTATTCATGTCCATTCCCATGTACCCAGCGTAGTGTGAAACTTGAACTCGATATAGGATATGTATGATGTGTTTGTATGCTATATAAATAAGTATGGGCCTAAATACCCATGATTACCCTTGGGAAATCTATTTTGGCATAGCAAGGACGGTTTTTGTGTAGGGATCGTGGGCCTGCTAGGCTCATGACTCACGCTCTCAAGCCTATTGGTCCAAGGTGCTCTTGTGCCTACGAGTCTAGGGTGTGACATTATATATATGGTATCAGAGCATGGTTATGCTAGTAGGACGTGTGGGAACTAAGTGCTACATCTGCGTGAGCCATCTCTAGAGAATCCCATGTGGAACTATTTGTTACATCGGTGGTAGCAACTACTAGAATCCCACACCCCTGATCTGGTCCTTGGTTAAGTGTGATGGGGCACCTACCGAAAACATTAAGGCCTTAATTAAAGGGGGTGAATGTGAAACCCCAATCACACATGATACCTTGTAGAAGCATCAAACGCAACCTTAATTCTTAATCGCTATTGTTTCCCAATAACTGAACAGTTTGTAGTATCCTCTTCATACAAAGATTTGACAAAGAAAACTAAATCGCTATAACCATAGAAATATGGAAACCTGTTTAGATTTCAAAATGTAAGACATGACGTATTTGAATTGAAATCCTCGATATTAATTTAAACACGTCATGCCTTACATTGTGAAAATTAATATGTTTCCATATTTCTATGCTTAATGGTCTCGGATGTAATTCTTAATTATGTGTGAACATATATCTAGTAATATATTCACATTTTGTTCTCAAAAAAAATAAAAAATAAAAATCATCTACATTAAGAGAGTATCTTGGAGTTATATGGCCACAAATGTAATTTCAAACAAAATTTTTCTAATTTGCACTAAATTTTCCATAGATTTCACTAAGTTAAAATATTAAATTGGTCCACATAATGATAAACATACATAAATTCCTTCCATAATCTAGGAAATTACAATTGTATTTTCATGTAAAGATATACATTTGACAGATATGAAATTCTTGCATTTCATTACAACTTGCATCTCCAAATCCCTATATATTGCTGTCAACATTCCAAGTTAAAACCACAAAAGTTCTTTTGCTAGAAACTCCTTTCTTGTAGCTTACTTCTTTTTGCTACTTTCTGCAAGTTATGTCAAAAAGCAAGGTCAAACTCGCCTTTATAGAGAATGATGCAAAAAGGTGAGCAGCATACAAGAAACGGAAGAAGGATCTCTTCAATAAGGTAAGTGAACTTACTACACTTTGTGGAATTAATGCTTGTACAATTATTTACAACAAATTTGATTCTGAACTTGATGTATGGCCGAACACTTTGGCTGCTGAACAAGTGATATCGCAATTCAAGCGTTCGCCGGAGATGATGAAAGAAAGAAAAATGTTGAACCAAGAGGCGTATTTGAGGGAAAGAATTATGAAACTAAAAGAACAATTGAATAAGCAATTGTCAAAAAATCATGAGAAGGACCTTGTAGAATTGATGATTAAGTGTTTTTTGATTGACGAAAGAGATCTAGATAAGTTGTCACCTACGGATCTTGATGATCTTGAGGAAAAAATTGAGAAAAAGATTATGGGCAAAAATTCAAGGTTTAATGGAAATTCAAAGAAAAAAGTTGTTCTGGATGGAGATGAAGCACAAAGCAATCCACCACCCTAGTACACTGGTTCAAGGACCAGACCAACCCCATAAGAATATGATATATTTTAAGTTGGAAAAGGATGCGTTTTCTTTAATCTATGAGCACATGTATGAAGAATAAAAAAAAGAGTGAATTTAATCTATGAGCACATGAATGAAGAATAAAAAAAAGAGTGAATTTTTTATGTGAATTATTTTTTAGTTTGGAATAAAGATTTTCTTATTATTAAATTTCGTGGAAGTTATAACGTGCCAATAGGTGCTCTGCTATAATAGACTAGTTTATCGGTGATATAGTCGGCCATGTTGGTTTAATTTTCATTATATTATTAAAGTTTGTCTTCGATGTACCCCGATATTTGAAGCAAATTTTGAATAATGAATTTCATAATAGTTTTAAATAATTTATGACTAAATAGTAATCAAGATTTGAAATTTTCATTCTTAATTATTTTTCGGAAAGAATTTGTGTTAAATTATGTCAAAAAAAGTTTTGGAAACGAATGATTTGTTTTGTCGTTAAAATTTTGCGATGAGGTCTTAAAAGTATATTGTTTGTCTCCAATGCAGCAAATTTATAATAGAGGACAATGTACAAAATGAATCTATATATTGTCCCTATATTGATAATTTTTGCTAGTGTAGAGTCAATCTAACCTAGTCTACAAATCTATGTCTTAAAGAGATATGTATTTATTATATCCATTTTATGTGATCTGTCACTTTAAGACAAGACACAAGAATTAAAATAATGATTGCGTTCCCTAAATTCAAAATGAAATTAACTAAAAGTTACCTTTTAACTTGTCATTGAAAGTTCTAATGAAAGTTTCTAAACAATGTTTAATTCCAATAAGATAGAGTTCTATCTGGAAAAATATCATATAATGCTCTCTTGATTTTGACAGATGTTTTGAAACAAAAAAGCATGTATGTCCGGCACGATAGATAATATAAAATGGAGGTAGTATATAGCAATTAAGTAACTACATAGTTTGAGTTTTTTTAAGCTAGACGCAAGAAAATACAATATCTGTGACCAAATATTTTGGCCGTTGAAACTCCAATTTTGGTTGGCAAGACCTTTTAGTAAAAAAAATACTTGGTTACTGTGTTGGTGCGAAGGCTCTTGGCGACCAAAAATTTTTAGTTGGTCGCAAAAAGAGACCCAATGGTGATTCGTCACTATTGAGATGTTTCTTAGCAAGTTAACATTTTGCCAGCAACGCCTTCCAAATTTCGTATCCAAAATGTAATTTGGTCAACAATGTGTTGTCAAAGAGAAAGAATATTAATGTTTGTTACTAAACTTATCTTTATGAAATGTGAGTTTTTTATTTTAAAAAACAATTATTCCAGAACGTTGTCCCGTAACCCGCGAACCATTTGAAACCCAATGTGGGAAATAATTGTAGTTAGAAAATAATTTTATTACCATTAGGTAGGCTTTAGTGCCACTAAAATAATAACAAGTCCTTAGTGAGAAAAAGGATTTTTCGTCGCTACTGATACCTTTGCCGAAGAATTCTTTTTCTAAGGCAAAATTTTATCACTTATGCTCCATTTTTTTGTAATTCATTGTTCTAATGTTAAATGATTAATGTTCATTCTAAAACTATTGGACCAAAGAAGAAATAAACAAAAACATTGAATTAATTACATTTTTCCTTTTAGAAGAGTTGTGGTCATAGGTAAAGAATGATGCCACACAATGTTATAGATCTTTGCAATTGTCAAACTTTGGAGCGACTAGAGGCGTCCTTGAGATTTTTCCAAATTACAATTTTATACTTCTATTTTTATATAAGTTACAAAACATCCTTATCATTTGTATACTCAAAGCTAATTAATTCCTACAACTAAGTTTAGTTAAAAAAAGTGTATCAGAAATTAATGATTGTGTAGTAATACGTTTCAACTCGTCTTAACATATTATTTTGTTGGTTAAATTCTTGATTAATATAATTAAAATAATAATATCATCCATTACAAAAATTTGATTCACAAAAAATATTTTAGGAAGAATATTATAGTTAATATATAGTAGTGATAAAAAAGTAGACAAATAAAATGATATAATTTTATGAAGATTTTAAATTTTTTCCTACAAAATCAATATTTTCTGACAATTTTTTCGTATTGAAATCAGTAGTAGGGATAATTAATTAAGAATACATAAACGATAAAGATGTATTCGTAACTTATACAAACTAAAGGGATAAATTGTGATTTTGACAAATCTAAAGGGAGAAATGTAATTATGCATTAATTACATGTATGTATTACCTCTAAAATTTAGGAAAATTTAACACTCATGATCATCTAGTACATGGTCTAGTTCACTCTATAGTACATTTTCTTTAACTTTCCCTATAAGGTTGATCTATTAGAGTTTAGGATTTATCTTTTCTTCTATAGAGTTTAATTAATAAAGCTACTACAAAAAGTGTGTATTAGAGAGTGTACTAAAAGATATACTAAATAATCGAGTCGAAAATTTGGTGGCTAACTTTTTTGGCACTAAGACTACACAAGCTTAAAGTGCAAAGTTATTCCACCAAATTTAAATCTAGAAAGAAAAAGGTGATCCTTTCAGTGCACGAGTTTAAAATGCAATGTATCTCAAGTCCAAATGATGAAATCGATGCTCCTTCTACACAAGCCTAAACTGCAAAGTTGCTTCAAGTCTGAATGTTGCAAATGAATGCACCTTGACCATGAGCCTAAAAAGTTATTTCACCAAGTTTAAAGCTGGAAAGAAAAAGATGCTCCTTGACTGCAAAGCCTAAACTGCAAACTTACTTCAAATCTAAATGAAAAAGAAGATGTTCCTTGACTGCACTAGCATAAACTGCAAGTTACTCCTAACCCACATGAGTATAAATTGTGTCAAGGCAACCACCGAAAGTGTTACATTTGGCTAAACTGCTAAAACACTCTAACAAAACAAAGTTGGTAAAAAAGGATACTCCTGGCCCATACGATTTAAAAATATGAATGGCTAAAAGATCTCTTTACTCAAACTTTCAACTTCATTTGACTTGATGCCTTAAGATTTCTTAAGATACGTAGGAAGCTTAGAGAAAAAAAATCTAAGTTCAGTCAAAATTTTTAAACAAATTTTTTTATTTCCGCTTTGTTGCTGGTACTCTTAATTTTTAGCTTGGATAACAAAGTCTGCTCCTGTGCTGTCCATTCTTCATAATGTGGAACAATGCCGGAAAAGTTTTGATGAAATTGGGATTCGATTGTCGTTCTTTCTTCTAATAGTGGTGCCCCATACTTCACAGCTTCCTTGAACAAGAAATTGATCCATGTGATCCGTGATGACATCTAAGTTGATGTAGTTACCTCTTTAATAAAGTAGTTCTATAGAAGATGAACAACGTCACCATGAAGATGATTGAGATTGGCACGCCTCTAATGTCTTTAAAATGGACATCTTGCTGGTAATCATCGAAAGCATATTTGTAGAAGTACACAAACCCTTGCAACACGCTGTCAAGATGTTAGAGTTGTGGTCATTGGTAAAGAATGATGCTACACAATGTTATAGATATTTGAAATTGTCAAACTGAGGAGTGACTCGAGGCGCCTTGTGCATACTCTCAATGCTGTAATGTGTAACTTGCTGTGCACCTCAATTCATGAACTCCATTGAACCTCTCTGTTGACTGTCTTTGATTGAGTGAGGGAAGTTCATCAAAGAAATTCGGAGAACGATGAGTTGAGATGAGAAACATCGAAGATTTATGAGATCGTGGACTTCTGAAGTTGTTGCTCGTGTCTATAATCCTTCATGGGGTGTTGTTGTTGTCTCTGGAGAATGAGTACTTTTAAAGTTGATATTTCCTGATGCATTGACCATCCTTCAAACTCTGTCGCTGAAGTCTTTGGAAATGATATTCCATGCCTTTGAAGAAGAAGTGCTTTTGAAATCGACGAGCATTGAAACAATTCTTGATGAGATAACTAGTTGTTGTTTCTGGCAAGGGGCTCATATATTTGTCAGAGACTAATTTGTAAGCCATCAAATTTTTCTCATCCCCAATGGGTCTTGCACGAACCTTGGGTTGAGAGGACTTTGGATTTAAAGAGTGTATCATGGTTGGCTTAAAAGGTCTTAATTTGAATGTTAAACTAATTAATAAGTGGTAATTAAAAAAACTGTAATAGTTTGACAAAGAATATACATATTAGATTTCAAAATTTTAAATTGAAAAAAAAATTTCACTTAAAATTTACTACTACAATTAAGTACATCTTACCTAAGTGATTTGGAAAATTTGCTATCAAATACACTTAAATATTAAGAGGTGGATAATTTTAATTATCAAACACACTTAATTCAATAAGTTCTTTATTAATTAATTTTAAGAGGTAATTTAATATAACGTAGAAGCGGTGACAAAATGGATAATTTGGGACCAATTTTGTCAATTTTAAGCATTTAATATAATATTATAAAAGTGAATCCCTCATCTCCATATCGAATGTGACTTGCAGGAAGGTCATGCAAAAGCCCGTGGCTTTCCTTCTTTCGGAGCAGGCAGTAGTTTGTGTCTGAGATCAGATTTGTACATTCTTCAAATTTCAATCTATCTTCATTCTTCACTATTTCCTTCTTAGTTACCGATAAATTAAAAAAAACAAATAAAAACCTTCTATGAAGAAAAAAATAACAAATCTTGAAGGAACTTTTTTTTTCTTAACAAATCTTGAAGGAACTTTTTTTTTCTAAACATAAATTGATGTTTTATTTTTTTGCGGGCTTCACAGAATTAATCTGAAATACAAAGTGAAATATTTGTTCATGCAACAACCTATTGACAAATGTTTGTCGAGACTAGAAAAGTTGTCCTCATGAGCAATATTTGAACTTGCAATAATGTTTTATCTTTTTTATGCACATGGATAGTACTTTACATGAATGTATTATCATGTCCTACATAATAAACTAAGAGAAATTGGCTATAGGTAAGCATATATTAGTTTTCCTTTTTTGTTTATAGACATAAACTTTTATTTCATCTCTTTTATAAGCATGAATTATTTTCTATATTGTAAATGTAGCAATTTAAATATTTTATGATAGAATTCGGTGTATTTTGACACGTTGATCCAATAGAACGATAAAAATTAATTAGTTAAATTCTTTAAGTAAAATAATAAAAATGTGTAAAAATACACCAATTTCTCATTCACTAAAAGTTGGCTACTTTATTAGCTATATTTTAATAAAGGACTAGTAATAGAAAAAAATGGTCAATTTCTCATTAACTAAAAGTGCTTGTGGCACGTTGCTATGCAAAATGATGGCCGAAGAAGAGGATGAACTTGTGATTTCAAAACTTTCTCAAGTTGGAAATGGTGTTTAAGGTTAATCAGAAATTAAAACATTGAAATAGCAGAAAAATCAATTTTAATTATCAAGCCACGTCCAAGTAATTCCCAAAAAAAAAGAGCTTTGTTCAAGTAAACTTGTTATAATAGGCGAAGCCATACATGAATTACTAGATGTGCCAAAATTCATATAAAAACTTTATTAAGAATATTGTACGAGATTTCGGGGGATTTTCTCCATTGTACACTCATGTTTTATTAGGAAATTAACAGAGTTGTTTATCTTGGAATTGTCCTCATCAACTTGGAATATGCCAAGATGATTCTAATTAGATTGTAATTAGATTAGGAAGTTTCCTACTTTAGTTAGGCCAAAAAGTGTATTCATCATTGTTAATTTTTTAATAGAAAGTTGTTTTTCTTTTCTCATGGTATAAGAATATGTTTTTTCTCACAATAAATAAAGACAAAAGAGAAAGAAAAAACCAGTGTTATTTCCGATATGTAGCAAAAGAGTCCAGTACGGAAAAGTACGGTGAAGAAGGATGCATATTATGTAGTATCCTCAAATGGATCAGGACAGATTATCACTCAGGTCCAATTGAAAGAAGAAGTTCCAGGCTAATGACACAAATATATTGAATAGGCAAAGTTTTGAGATTAACCCTCCATCTAAAGAAAAAACTAGGATTCCTCGATGAAACAATTTCATTACCTGAGAATGATCCAGATAAGGCATGGGAATGGTGGGCAAAGCTCTTTTTTTTATATATTAACTGAGAAACAATATACATATTAGATTTCAAAATTTTAAAATTGAGAAAATAAATTTCATTTAAAATTTACTACTACAATTAAGTACATCTTAAACACTTAAGTGATTTACAAAAATTGTCATCAAATACTGTTTAATATTAAGAGGTGGATAATTTCAATTGTCAAACACACTTAATTCAATAAGTTCTTTATTAATTAATTTCAAGAGATAATTTAATTTAACGTAGAAGCGGTGACAAAATGGATATTTTGGGACCAATTTTGTCAATTTTCAGCATTTTAATATAATATTATAAAAGTGAATACCTCATCTCGATGTTGACTGTGACTTGTAGGACAGCCATGCAAAAGTTCAAGGCTTTCTTTCATTTGGAGCAGGCAGTAGATTGTGTCCTGGATCGGATTCGGCCGTTCTTCAAATTTCAATCTATCTTCATTCTTCACTATTTCCTTCTTAATTACCGGCAAATTAAAAAAAAAAAAACAAATAAAAACCTTCTATGAAAAAAAAATAACAAATCTTGAAGGAACTTTTTTTACTTAACATAAATTGATATTTTATTTTTTTGCGGGCTTCACAGAATTAATCCAAAATACAAAGTGAAATATTTGTTCGTGCAACCACCTGTTGACAAATGTTTGTCGAGACTAGAAAAGTTGTCCTCATGAGCAACATTTGAACTTGCAAATAATGTGTTATCTTTTTTATGCATAGGGATAGTACTTTACATGAATGTATTATCATGTCCTACATAATAAAGTAAGAGAAATTTGGTATAGGTAAGCATATATTAGTTTTCCTTTTTTGTTTATAGTAATAAATTTTTATTTCATCTCTTTTATAAGCATGAATTATTTTCGATATTGTAAATATACCAATTTAAAGATTTTATGATAGAATTCGTTGTATTTTGACACATTGATCCAATGGAACGATAACAATTAATTAGTTAAATTCTTTAAGTAAAGTATTAAAAATGTGTAAAAAATACACCAATTGTTTTTAATGATATCTTTGAATTATTATAAATTTTTAAAATTAAAAATAATTCATGGTTGAAAGAAGATAAAATAAAAATTCTTTGCTATAAACAATTAAAATAAAATTTTAAGCCCTATAAATAAAAAAGTAAAAGTAGTTAAAGGGCCAATTTTGGTTTTTTTTTTCTTAGCCCTGTTTTCGAAAAAGGTCACTAAGTTGGCCACAATTTTTTTTTAATAACGCAAAATCGCTGTGCATTATCAGTTAATCTCAGTTTTATAACTTAATCTATCGATATGGCGGATAACGCACAACAATCATACGTTACATACCAGTAATAACTAACAAAGGTTGTGCATTATCTGGTACATCATTTTTTTTAAAATTTTTTATTTTTTTAAAGTTTTTTAAGAACTAAAAATTTCTTTATATATTTTTCAAAACTTATATAATTTATTTAAAAAGACTGTATTACATTATTTAACTTATTTTGGTGTTTTTTTTATGATAATATTTATTACTGTTTATAAAGAAAATATGTTAACTTGTAACTATTTTATGGAAAAAAATAGGAAGAAGTAATAATAAAGATATTGTAAATTTTACTATAAAAAATTTAGAGCAATAAAGTAGTTAGAAGAAATTCAAAGAAAAATTTCATTAATAGAAACCGTGTTTTATTACAACACTTTCAAGGAAATGAACATATACATTGCTTGAATCCAGGTTATTACAATTTTTTCTATTATGCCCCGGTATGTGGCATCTGCCACATCTTAGGGGAGAATCCTGATTTCTATAATCCATTTCCTCCTGAAATAACGTGTCCTATTTCCTACCCTGTTCCTTGTTCATGTTTGGTGGATAAAATGTTAAATTATAAGGAGCATCCCTCAAGTAGTTCTCATTCAAGACCGGATGAAAATTCTCTTGGTATGTTCTTCTGTACGTTTCTCGCGAATATATATCTGGCGCATAAGTATCTACTCTCATACAATTTTCTCTACAATAGGTGATAATAAATAATAACGCATAGCACTTATGCGTTATCAGTGATGATAACGCGCAACCCTTGTGTGTTATCATCCACCTCAACACCAATCATCATCACGTCCTTGCCACGTCAGTAAACAAGCTTAGCGTCCGGATTAAGTTCGTTATTAGGTATAACGCACAATGAGTGTGCATTATCTAATTATATAACCCACAATGGTTGTGCGTTATGGCCCTTTCAGGGATAAATAAAAACGTTGGCTACTTTATTAGCTATATTTTAAAAACAGACTAGTAATAGAAAAAAAATAGCCAATTTCTCATTAATTAAAAGTGCTTGTGGCCCGTTGCTATGCAAAATGATGGCCTAAGAAGAGGATGAACTGGTAATTTCAAAACTTTCTCAAGTTTGAAATGGTGTTTTAGGTTAAGTGGAAATTAAAATATTGAAATAGTAGAAAAATCAATTTTAATTATCAAGCTACGTCCAAGTAATTCCTAAATGAAATATAAAAAAAAAGAGCTTTGTTCAAGTACATTCTCAGGTAATATAAAAAAAAAAAGAGCTTTGCCCACCATTCCTATGCCTTATCTGGATCATTCTCAGGTAATGAAATTGTTTCATCAATGAATCCTTGTTTTTTCTTTGGATGGAGGGCTAATCTCACAACTTTGCCTATTCAATATAATTGTGTCATTCCCCTTGTACTCCTTCTTTCAACTGGACCTGAGTGATAATCTGTCCTGATCCATCTGAGGATACTACATAATATGCATCCTTCTTCACCGTACTTTTCCGTACTGGACTCTCTTGCTATATATCGGAAATAACACTAGTTTTTTCTTTCTCTTTTGTCTTTATTTATTGTGAGAAAAAACATATTCTTATACAATGAAAAAAGAAAAACAACTTTCTATTAAAAAAATTAACAATGATGAATACACTTTTGGAATGGTGGGCAATTATCAAATTAGTTAACGGTTGGATTCTCAATAAAATCAAGCTAATCCTATGATCGTCTATGAATTATTCTGAGCGCGCAGACGAGTTGCCGGCAAATCTCAAACAATATTTTTTGGTGGGTGATGGTCCATAGAAATATGAAATGAAGGCCATGTTGGCAAACCATAGTATATCGATCCTACAAGTTTCTCTTGAATACCTAAGTTTATCTACCTAACATACATAGTATATCGATCCCATTCACAGAGATATACTCCCATAGCATATCAAGCTAGGGAAGCCATTGCTTAGCAACACTGCCAACTCATATGAATATTATAAAGGCACTCATCCATGTTGTAGCTGTGAACATCTTAGTCTCTTTCCTTTATAGTAACCTTTGTAAAAATTATATCACGCGGTTCAGTTCTATTTACTATAAGCAAACTTGCACAGTTGGTCATGAGATAGACATTAGCCTAAGGTAAGTCATCTATTAAGGAAACAAATTTGCAATAACTTTTTACCTGTGATGGCATGCCCAACTCCATCCAAAAGGAAAATAAGATTACTTATATATCTTCAGTAACAAAAGTCTATACCTTATTATGAACTACAGCTCATCCCGTGGACTATCTAATATATGTCAACCTTATTCAAGTAATTGTGCATCCAACTTTAGAAACTTGAATTGAGAAATAATATTCAATTAATATATTCCAATATTACAAAATAGAGTCTTTCTGGGCATACATCCAAACAAACTCCCACGTGCAAAATAGGACTATTTTGTTCCATAAGCCCTAACCCCAAAAGCATCAAAGTGCCTTTTGTACCCCTTCTCTACTAATGGCTTGGTAAAAGGATCAACTGTAGATTCTTCTCGGAGGAATCTGCTCCACCATGATCTTCTCTTTCTAGATAAAACCTACAATGGAAATGGTACTTCCTTCCGATGTATTTGCCCCTTTTGTGGTTTTTGGAATCCTAACATTCGGTAATATCCCATTGATTTCACAATATAAGACTATAGGTCTATCCATATTAGGCATGATTCGTAGTTTTACTAGGAACTTCAGGAGCTAGACCCCCTCTTTGTATGCTTCGGACGCTCCTATAAACTCATGTTTCAGAATAGAGTTAGTAATACAATATTGCTTGACGTTTCTCTAAAAAATACCCCCTCCTAGCGGAGTGAAGACATATCCACTAATGTAGTTTTATTCGTATCTATCACCCTTTCGAGTACACTTCCAGGTACTATTCTAACAGCACATGTGGTATTGGAATGATATGGAATAGTTCAACTCCAGAAACTTGAACTAAGAAATAATATTCAATTAATATAGTCCAATATTACAAAATAGAGTCTTTCTGGGCATACATCCAAACAAACTCCCACGTGCAAAATAAGACTACTTTATTCCATAAGCCCTAACCCCAAAAGCATCAAAGTGCCTCTTGTACCCCTTCTCTACTAATGGCTTGGTAAAAGGATCAACTGTAGATTCTTCTCGGAGGAATCTGCTCCACCATGATCTTCTCTTTCTAGATAAAACCTACAATGGAAATGGTACTTCCTTCCGATGTATTTGCCCCTTTTGTGGTTTTTGGATTCCTAACATTTGGTAATATCCCGTTGATTTCACAATATAAGACTACAGGTCTATCCATAATAGGCATGATTCGTAGTTTTGCTAGGAACTTCAGGAGCTAGACCCCCTCTTTGGATGCTTCAGACGCTGCTATAAACTCATGCATCACAATAGAGTTAGTAATACAAGATTGCTTGACGCTTCTCTAAAAAATACCCCCTCGTAGTATAGTGAAGACATATCCACTAATGTAGTTTCATTCGTATCTATCACCCTTTCGAGTACACTTCCAGTTACTATTCTAACAGCACATGTGGTATTGGAATGATATGGAATAGAATCTCTTCCCTTTTACAATCGTTTCCTACCCATAATGGAATAGAAATCCTCCTTCTATTTCAGTGTCTGGGAGGAAAAGATAGAATAGAATTATAATTTCTTTTCTTTTTTTGGAAAACTTATTATTTAATGTCAGAATGGATGAAATATGTGCAATATGACCTAAATCCCCTTTCAATATAAAATGTATTTTTCAAACTGCGACGTATATTAAGGCTCCAAAAAATTCAAATATTTTATTGAAGTGTAAATATTCATATATATACACACACACATATATATAAGATTGGAAATAGTCATAAAATAACTCTTTTTTATTATTAAAAATAAAAGGAATTACGATACATAGAAATTAAAAAGTTACGAAATTATTATTTTAATCATTCAACTTTCTCATTGTCATTAATTTATTAAGCGTACCATATGTAATACACGGGAGGTATAATAGTCTATACACTTTGAGTGTATATACCAAACGTAGGAATGGAGACAAAAGTAGGAAAACTCATTATATTCATGTCCATTCCTATGTACCCAACATTGTGTGAAACTTGAACCCCATATAGGATATGTATGATATTTTTGTATGCTATATAAATAAGTATGGGCCTAAGTACCCATGATTACCCTTGGGATATCCATTTTGGCATAGCAAGGATAGTTTTCGAGTAGGGATTCTGGGCCTGCTAGGCTGATGACTCGCACTCTCGAGCCTATGGGTCCGAGATGCTCTTGAGCCTATGAGTCCAGGGTGTGACATTGTATATATTGTATCAGAGCATGGTTATACCAGTAGAACGTGTGGGAACTAAGTGCTACATCGGCGGGAGCGATCTCTAGAGAATCTCAGTTGTTGCTACCATTAGACTCCCGCATTCCTGATCTGGTCTTGGCTTAAGTGTGATGGGGCACCTAACGAAAACATTAAGGCCTTAATTAAAGGGGGTGAATGTGAAACCCCAATCCTAGATGAGATATGTATAATGTGTTTGTATGTTATAGAAGCATCAAACAAAACCTTAATTCTTAATCCCTATCATTTCCCAATAACTGAACAATTTGTAGTATCCTCTGCATACCAAGATTTGACAAAGAAAACTTAATCGCTGTAACCGTAGAAATATGGAAACGTGTTTAAATTTCAGAATGTAAGACATGATGTATTTGAATTGAAATCCTCGACATTAATTTAAATACGTCATGCCTTAAATTGTAAAAATTAAATATGTTTACATATTTCTATGCTTAATAGTCTCATATGTATATCTAGTAATATATTCACATTTTTTTCTCAAAAAAATAAAAAATGAAAATCATCTACATTATGAGAATCTCTTGGTGTTAAATGGCTACAAATGCATTTTCAAATAAAATTTTCGTAATTTGCACAATATTTTCCATAAATTTCACTAAGTTAAAATATTAAATTAGTCCACATAATGATAAACATACATAAGTTCTTTCCATAATCTAGGAAATTACAATTGTATTGTCGTGTAAAGATATACTTTGACAGATATGAAATTCTTGCATTTAATTACAACTTGCATCTCACAATCCTGATATATAGCTGTCAACATTCCAAGTTCAAACCACAGAAGTTCATTTGCTACTAACTTCTTCCTTGTAGCTTACTTCTTTTTGCTACTCTGTGCGAGTTATGTCAAAAAGCAAGGTCAAACTCTTCTTTTGTACAGAATGATGCAAAAAGGTGAGCAGCATACAAGAAAGGGAAGAAGGGTTTCCTCAATAAGGTAAGTGAACTTACTACACTTTGTGGAATAAACGCTTGTACAATTATTTATAGCAAATTTGATTCTGAACCTGACGTATGGCCGAGCACTTTGGCTGGTCAACAAGTGATATCGCAATTCAAGTATTTTTCGGAGATGATGAAACAAAGGAAAATGTTGAACCAAGAGGGTGTATTTGAGGGAAAGAATTATGAAACTAAAAGAACAGTTGAATAAGAAATTGTCAGAAAATCATGAGAAGGACCTTGTGGAATAGATGTTTAAGTGTTTGTTAACTGACAAAAAAAAGCTAGATAAGTTGTCACCTACTGATCTTGATGATCTTGAGGAAAAAATTGAGAAGAAGATGATGGACATCAATTCAAGGCTTAATGGAGATGCAAAGAAAAAATTTATTCTGGATGGAGATGAAGCACGAAGAAATCCCGCGCCACTATAGTACAGTGGTTAAAGGACCAGACCAGCCCTGTAAACAATATGATATATTTTAAGTTGGAAAAGGATGTCTTTTCTTTAATCTATGAGTATATGTATTAAGAATAAAAAAAAAGTGAATTTTTTTATGTGAATTGTTTTTTAGTTTGGAATAAAGGAATTTTCTTATTATTGAATTTCGTGCAAGTTATAATGTGCCAATGGGTGCTCTGTTATAATAGACCGGTTTATGGGTGATATAATTGGCCATGTTGGTTTAATTATCATTATATCATTGAAGTTTGTCTTTGATATACCCTGATATTTGAAGCAAATTTTGAATAATGAATTTTACATTAGGTTTGAATAATTTATGACTAAATAGTAATCAAGACTTGAAATTTTCATTTTTAATTATTTTTCGAAAAGAATTTGTCTTAAATTATGTCCAAAAATTTTTGGAAACAAATGATTTGTTTCGTCGTTAAAATTTTGCAATGAGGTTTTAAAATATATTGTTTCTGTCTCAACGCATCAAATATATTATATAGGACGATGTACAAAATGAATCTATGTATTGTCCCTATATTGATAATTTCTACTAGTGTAGAGTCAATCTAACCTAGTCTACATACCTGTGTTAAAGAGATATGTATTTATTTTATCCATTTTATATGATCTGTCACTTTAAGACAAGACACAAGAATTAAAAAATGATTGCATTGTCTAAATTCAAAATGAAATTCACTAAAAGTTACCTTTTAACTCGCATTCATAGTTCTAATGAAAGTTTCTAAACAATGTTTAATTCCAATAAGATAGAGTTCTATATGGAAAAATATTATATAATGCTCTCTTGATTTTGAAAGATATTTTGAAACAAAAAAAGTATGTATAACCAACACGATAGATAATATAAAATGGAGATAGTATATGCCAATTAAATAACTACATGCTTTGATTTTTTTTAAGCTAGACGCAAGAAAATACAATCAATATGACCAAACATTTTGGTCGTTAAAACTCAAATTTTGGACGCCAAGACTCTTTAGTGAAAAAAATGCTTGGTTGTTGTGTTGTTGCGAAGGCTCTTGGTGCCTAAAACTTTTTATTTCGTCGCAGAAATAGACCCAATAGTGACGAAATTTGTCACCAGTAAGATGTTGCTTAGCAAGAAAATATTTTGCCAACAACGCCTTCCAAATTTCGTATCCAAAATGTAATTTGGTCAACAATGTGTTGTCGAAGAGAAAGAATATTAATGTTTGGTGCTAAACTTATCTTTATGAAATGTGAGTTTTTAATTTTAAAAAACAATTATTCCAGAAGGTAGGGTCCGGTAGCCCTCGAACCATTTGAAACCCAATGTGGGGAATAATTGTAGTTAGAAAATAATTTTATTACCATTAGGTAGGCTTTAGTCCACTAAAATAATAACTGGTCCTTAATGAGAAAAATGATTTTTCGTCGCCACTGATGCCTTTGGCAAAGAATTCTTTTTCCAATCCAAAATTTTATCACTTATGCTCCATGTTTTTGTAATCCATTGTTCTAATTTTAAATGATTAACGTTCATTCTAAAACCATTGGACCAAAGAAGAAACAAACAACAACATTGAATTAATTACATTTTTCATTTGAGAAGAGTTGTGGTCATAGGTAAAGAATGATGCCACACAATGTTACAGATCTTTGCAATTGTCAAACTTGGGAGTGACTCGAGGCATCTTTGAGATTTATCCAAATTAGAATTTTATCCTTATGTTAAATTTGCAAAATTAAAAATAACTCATGGCTAAAAAAGGATAAAATAAAAATTATTTGCTATAAACAATTAAAATAAAATTTTAAGCGTAAAAATAAAAAAGTAAAAATAGTTGAAGGGCCAATTTCGGTTTTTTTCTTTTCTTAGCACTGTTTTTAGAAAAGGCCACAAAATTTTTTTTTTTATCTGGAATGTGGCCATAACACATAGTGGTTGTGCGTTATTACAAATAATAACACAAAACCACTATGTGTTATAAGTTAATATCAGTTTTACAACATAATTCGCCGATGTGACGGATAACGAACAACAGTCATGTGTTACATACCACTAATAACGTACAAAAGTTGTGCTTTATCTGTCACATCATTTTTTTAATCTTGTTTATTTTTTTAAATATTTTTAAGAACTCAAAACTTCTTTATATTTTTTTCAAAACTTATATAATTTATTTAAAAAGACTGTATTGTATTATTTAACTTCTTTTGGTGTGTTTTTTATGATAACATTTATAACCGTTTTTAAAAAAAATACATTTAAGTTGTAACCATTTTATGAAAAAAAATATGAAGGAGTAATCATTAAGATCTTGTAAATTGTACTGTCAAAATTTAGAGCAATGAAATAGTAGTTACAAAAAATTCCAAGAGAAATTTAATTAAAAGAAACCCTGTTTTATTACAATACTTTCAAGAAAACAAACTTATGCATTGTTTCAACTGGGGTGATTACAATTTTTTCCAATATGTCCTGGCATGCGACATCTGCCACATCTTGTTGGAGAATCCAGATTTCTATAATCTATTTCCCCTTGAAATCGTATGCCCTGTTTCCAATCCCATTCCTTGTTCATGTTTGTGGGATAAAATGTTAAATTATAAGGAACATCCCTCCAATAGTTCTCATTCAAGATCGGATGAAAATTCGCTTGGTATGTTCTTCTGTACGTTTCTCATAAATATACATCCAGCACATAAGTATATGCTCTCGTACCATTTTCTCTACAATAAGTAATAATAAGTAATAACGCATAGCAGTTATGCATTATCAGTGACGATAACACGCAACCATTGTGCGTTATCATCCACCTCAACATCAATCATCGACACATCAGTAAACAAGCTTAGCTTCAGGAATAAGTTTGTTATTAGGTATAACGCACAATGGGTGTGCATTATCTAATTTTATAACGCACAATGGCTATGCGTTATGGCCCCTTTAGGGATAAAAAACAAAAGTTGACTACTTTAGTAGCTATATTTTAAAAAATGACTAGTAATAAAAAAAAAAAACTGCCAACTTCTCATTAACTAAAAGTGCTTGTGGGCTGCTGCTATGCAAAATGATGGCCTAAGAACAGGATGAACTGGTGATTACAAAACTTTCTCAAGTTGGAAGTGGTGTTTTAGGTGAAGCAAAAATTAACGTATTCAAATAGTAGAGAAATCAATTTTAATTATCAAGCTACGTCTAAGTAATTCCTTAAAAATTTTCTTTTAAAAAAAAAGAGCTTTGTTCAAGTAAACTTGTTATAATAGGCGAAGCCATACATGAATGACTATATGGGCAAAAATTCATATAAAAACTTTATTGAGAATATTGTACGAGATTTCTGGGGATTTTCTCCATTGTACACTCATGTTGTATTAGGAAATTAATATAGTTGTTTATCTTTGAATTCTCATCATCAACTTGGAATATTCCAAGATGATTCGAATTAGATTGTAATTAGATTAGGAAGTTTCCTACTCTAGTTAGGCCAAAAAGTGTATTCATCATTGTGAATTTTTTTAATATAAACTTGTTTTTCTTTTTTCATGGTATAAGAATATATTTTTTCTTACAATAAATAAAGTTAAAGAGAAAGAAAAAATCAGCCCTCCTTCAAAGAAAAAGAACGATTCATCGATGAAACAATTTCATTACCTGAGGATGATCGAGATAAGGCACAGGAATGGTGGGCAATTAACAAATTAGTCAATTGTTGGATTCTCAACGCAATTGAACTAATCCTATGATCCTCTATGAATTATTCTGAGTGCGCAGACGAGTTGTGGGCATATCTCAAACAATATTTTCTGGTGGATAATGGTCTGTAGAAATATGAATTGAAGGCCATCTTGGCAAACCATAAGCAAGGGGGAGATTCTATAAATGCATATTACAATCATTTGCAGAAAATATGGGTGAGTTACGGAATTACATACAATTGCTAGTGTAGGATGCTACTGCTCACATTATCAAAGAAAGGTGGAGGGCAAGCTTACCAATTGTTTTGGGGGCTTAATGACCCCATGTATGGTACTATTTGCGTATTTCTTTTCCAAGTTGCTCTATTTGTTTTTTCACTTCTTCCTTGTAGTGTCGCTGAGAAACAATTCTTTACATTATATATATAATTATAAAAACAAAGTATAATAAATAAGTTTAATAGCAAAAGAATATGTACTCAAATCCAATTGAAACTATGCAATTATACATGAAATATATTTTTTATACAAGAAAAATTCAGCTATCATTGTTCAAGACAAGAAAAAATTTTTCAAAAAAATAAGATTTTTTGCAAATCAAATGTCTTTCCCATTCTTTGACTTTAAAGAACAAGTTCACAGCCCAACAATAAAAGAACTCTTATGATCACTTTATTTCATTATGGTAGGTGAGGTGGCAAATATTTCATATCCACTATTACATCTTCCTTCAATTGGATTTAAACAAGATATTTAACTTTTTCTGCAGTAGTTGTTAATTTCTTTAAGAAATGAAATATTTCTTATGCAAAAGGAGAGTACATAAATGCATAGCTGCTTCTAGTCATAGTAAATGAGAATGAGATGCAAACGAGTCTCTGGAATAATTCTTCATGAAACAGTGAATCCAATTCTAATATTGTTATTCTATTGAAAGAAAATAAGTATAAAGTATATAACCAGCACAAAGTATTTTAGCAAATTAAGAAATCAAATTCTAATGTTTCGAAAATATGTGTAAAACATAAATAGAGGGTTGGATGATTTCATAAATTAATATATTTTGTCAAGTAAGTTAATAACCACGATCAACATGTACAAACATTATTCAAGATATGCAAACCTGATCAACATCATACAACTCTCTAGCTTTAATGTAGAGAAAATAAATTAAGAAAATGGTACACTGCATTAGATATGGCGATAATGTTTGTTATAAGTGGAAAGTTGAAATCAATCATTGATGTCTCAAAAAGCAATCCAACTATAAAACAAAAGAACACAAGTTCTAATTCCATTAGATGAACCAGCACTAAATTTAGACAAATAACATCATTCTTAGTTTCTAGTGTATACCAACTATTATGGTTAACATGTCATAATTTAAGTACAACAAAATTCCAAACTCAATTAAATGGACGAAACAAATTAAGGTACTTTCACGGTAAAAAAAAAAAAAAGATTAAAAATGGCTAACACACATGTGTTTTCTCGGAGCGCTTGTTAGTAAATTCAAGAGTTGGACCCTCTAATTCCACATCTTTATTGAATATGATTCTTTGATCTTTTTCGAGCACCTTTGATATCTCTTCTTCACTATATTTGCAGTGAGTGAAGAGATAAACATCACACAGTGAATAGTCCTTTTGAAATTTTTCTTCCTATATTAGAGAAGAACAAGGTAATCATATATAATATCTAACATAAATAACATTAACTGATATTTATATAATGATAAATTGCTAAAACCTATAACTAAATTACTAGTTTTCTCTTATAAAATGTTGTTGGGATAGATCCTCCTGAATTGTATGAGCCCCCTAAACTTCCTTGGTCGCTTCTTTTGTTGGTTGACATAATCTTAGAGATGGTCTTGTATCCAAAATTATCCCATAATTTCCGCAATGCATTGTAAAATTCAATCTTCAAGACGTTACCCCTTTTATTTCCATTTCTAACTTCATCCATCAAAGTTGTATAATTTTAACCTCCTTTTGTTCCCATTTTTCTCTCACTATGGAATCATACTTACGCTCATATGTATCTTCTTTTGCATATTTACAAGAACATATCAATTTCTATCGCTTTGAATATTTTTTTTAAAAAAATTATAATACAAGCATAAAATAAACTACTCACGACCCACTCAAGATACCTATATCTAGGGATGGCAATGGCGGCTGGTGCCTCGGCCCCATCCCCACCTCTCTACTTTGTTCCCATCCCTGTTCTTGGTTATGAAATTTATCCTCATCCCCAACCCAACCTTCCATTTTTCAGCCCCATCCCAGCCCATCCCTGCCAAATTCACTAGGGGAATTGGAGATCCAAATGGGAATTACATATAGTATTTTCAATATCCAGTGACTAGAGTAGAGATTGAGTGACCTTTTTTTATTCTTACAACTCTTTTTTACTATTTAAATTAATATTTTACTTAAAAAAATTATATATATATCTAAAATGGGGATGGGATGAGTTGAGGATGAGGAGAACTTAATCCCTACCCACAACCCATCTACAAGTTTGGATACAAAATTCATCCCCATTCCCAAGAAGATCCCCACCAGCCGTATACCCAATCAAACCAGAATCAAATAGCTTGAAACAGGCTGTGGGCGGGTGGGTACCTGGTTATACCCTCCCCATTGCCATCCCTATGTATATCACTAATTTTCTTGAATTCCTAATTTTACACGGACGAACCTAGCTTAGGATTTGTATGGGCTGACCCCTCCCATTGCCAGTCCGGTAAGGTACTGGTGATGATTTGGAGAACTTTATGGCCTTTAAAAATTTTCCATTCTTCATATACAATGTGTAGTAATAAGAAAATTTTCTTTTCCTCACTTCATTTCCCCTTCATTAGGCTATAGACTAGCCCTTTTGCAACTTTCTGTGTTTCATTTTTGGTGAAATCACACCAGTTCCAAGAAAGAGGACCTCTGCTAATTGCTTTTTTAAAAAAATACAGAGAGAAACGATGTCGCTTTGTTATGGGGGTTAAAAAAAGAATTCAAAATAATTTGAGTAATTGAATTACATTCGACCTTAGAGAGAGTATTTGCAATTGCAAAAGCAAATCGATCTATTGTGCCAGGTCTCTGCCCGTGCTATCTTTCTTTTCTGTTCTATGTCCGACTACTGCTGTGTCGCTGATGCGAAACCACAGTTCGCCCCTTCTCCGCGGCTCCGCCACTATTCCTATTCAGTTCAAATGGGACAGAAAAAGCCAATTAGAAGAGCAAGTTTTATTTTAATCTCTTATCTCTCATATGTTTTTTTTAAACGTTGGATAGAATTTTGGAGATTTTATTCTCTCTCTTTTAGGCTTTTTTTAACTTTTTGGGTACCAAACGGCAAAATTCCTTGCCCGCAAGTCCCACCAAACCTCCTGATGTTCAGGTAAAGGATGTAAATCATTGTGACTCAGTGGTCCTGCAGACTGAATGTCAAGAACTGATACGCACAAGGAACCACCTCCCACATTGGAGAGGTTGAAATTCTCACACTACCTCTAGGAGGTAAATAATTATTATCGTAGTTGATATATGTTAAATCAGACTAAGTATGTGAGTTTATTTTATTTGTTATAAATATTTTTTGGAAGTTAGACTTTTTTTTTTGAAGAAGTGTTACTGAAGTTGGAATTAGAAATTAAAAAAAAATGCTAAAAATAAATTTAAAGCAAATGAAGGATGTCTAAATAGTATACACTCTTATGCTATAAATAAGTATTTGGGATTAAAAAATCAAAAGTATGATGTGCGTTATATATTATTGGGGCAAGTGAGCCAAATAGAGATTGATTATCGCATTGTATATTTCATACATTTCATGATTTACAAATTTACTTTCTACAAGTATTTGCATCTATATTATTTATTTTTATATTAATATTTTGATCATTCTATATTAATCAAACGTATTTAAATTTTTAGTTTATACTGGAGGTCGTCTCTTGATCGTGCATGATTGATTCTTAACTGCAGTTGCATTCATATCTTCTACTTTAATAGAGGTATTTTTTCCTGTGAGTGATGGACAATCACTTCTCTTTGGTAATTGGGGATTACCCTGTTTTCATTTTTATTTGTTTGTAAAAATTTTTTATTATTTAATGAATGTTGGTGAACGATTAATTCATATGTACTATTTTTAAAATTTGGAAAAGTTTGAGCATCTCTTTATTCTTGGAAAGTGGTCATTACATTGACGAAACGTTGTCAAAATTTTTAGTTTAGTTTAGCCTTCCAGTCTATAAATCCTCAATCGTCACTCGGATTAGGGAAATTCTTTAAAAGAATTTTGATGTAATTCCGCATTACTTGTCTATTAAAATTACCTTTGTAATATTCCCCATATAAAATAGTGGGTTAAGTTTTTTAGGGTGTGGGAAACGTGCCTGGGCAAGTAGCCTAATTAGGGGTCTAAGTCGTTCTTGTTGGGTTTCCTTGGAATAGTTGTAGTTTGTGGGTTGAGATTTTCTCCACTCTAATTCTCTATAGTGAGTTACTGGATTTGTATATCTTCACACATGAACATATGTCGATTGATCGTACCATATAAATCTTGTGTCTTCTCTTTATGGCTTTTCACATTAGTTTTCTTCACAATCTCGTTTATTTATTTCAGGTCCAACAAATTCGTATGAGAGCTAGGTTACACAAACAGGATTGTTTTGGTGGGCATTGAGAATATTTTTTGTCGTGGAGAATGAAAAGGTACACAAAGCAATTACTACAACTTATGGGTGATATTTGAAAACTAAGTCTTGAAGAATATTATCACCAATATTTGCAAGACTCGATGGGTGACATTGGGATTTTGTTTGGAGGAGAGAAGTCTTCAGAATAGAAGTCAAGGTGGAGATTTGTTAGGATTTGATTTGTATTCTTAATTCAAGTTGAAGACTATTATATATTTACTTAGATTCCTAATTCATATTGATTAGATTAGGGAACTTCTTTAAAGGAATTTTTATGTAATCCCACATTACTTGTCTATTAAAACTACCTTAATAATACTCTCTATATAAAGGAGTGGGTTAAATCTTGTAGGGTGTGAGAAACATGGAGGGATTGGGTCATTTATCTAACTATGGGCTGGTAGCAAATTAGGTGCCTAAGTTGTTCTTGTTGGGTTTCTCCGAAAAGTTGTAGCTTCTGTTTTGGGCTTTGTGCGTTGAGAGTTTTCTCTATACTGTAATTCTCTATAGTGAGTTAGTGGATTTGTTTCTCTTTCGCCCGTCGATGTAAGTCGATTGACTGAAGCATGCAAATCTTGTGTTTTCATTTTATTACTTTCGCATTATTTTTCCGCACCATTTCGTTTATTTATTTCAGGTGCAACAAATTGGTATTAGAGTCATGTTATATAAACGACATTGTTCTTGTGGGCATCGAGAGGATTTTTTTTCATGGAGAATGAGAAGGTCTACAAAGTAATTACTACAACTTATAGGTAATGTTTGGAAGCTACGAGCTTGATGAATGTTATAAACAATAGTTGAAGACTCGATGGGTGATATCCAATTTTGTTTGGAGAAAGAGAGAAGTCGTTGGTATAGAAGTCGAGATGGAGATTTGTTAGGATTGGACTTATATTCCTAATTCAAGTAAAGATCTATTAGAAATTTCCTTGGATTCCAAACTCATGTTGATTAGGATTAGAGAAGTTCTTTAGTGGAGTTTTGATCTAATCCCACATTGTTTGTCAATTAAAACTACCTTTGTAATACTCCGTATATAACGTACTGTATTAAGCCTTTTAGGGTGTGAAAAATGTGTAGGGGTTAGGCCATTCTTATAGCGTTGGGCTACTAGCTCAATTTGGAACCTAGCTAACTGGTTTTTGTTGGGTTTTCTAGAATGGTGTAGTTTGTCTTTTGGGTTTTGTGGGTTAAGAGTTTTCTCTACACAGTAATTACGTATAGTAAGTTAAGTGGATTTGTTTTTCCTTCACCAATGTATATATGTCAATGGACTGAATGACGTAAATCTTGTATCTTCTCTTTGTTGCTTTCATAATTATTTTCCCCCACTATCTCATCTATTTATTTTACATCTCACACTAACTTATTAACGACATAAGGATTCGTTTTCCAATCTAACTTACGGACAAAATATCAAAAAAACAATAGACAACTTAAAATTGCTTGAAAAATGTGAGATAGATTCTCAAGAGAAATACCGAAAGGATATTCAATCGGCACTTAACTTACCGATGAATATTATCAATAAAATTATTCTCGTCAATAACTCCATTTATAAATGACGAGTTTTTACTACGTTTTTGTCACTAGTAATAGGCAAAATAAAATACCAGCATAATTATGTCAATATTCTGTCAATAATGAAGTACCTTAAAGGGAGAAATTCACCCATTCCTTTATTTCAACCAAAATCTAATTTCCCCGCTCCCTCGCCCCAACCCTTTCTCTTCTCGTGCTCACCCCACCAACTTTCTTCCTCTGGCGACTTTCTGCGCCCTGTGCCTTTTGGCGCCCTCCGCCAAGCTCCAGCTACCCTAGTATCCTCTCTCTCTTTTTTTTTTTCAAATAAAAAAATTTACGCTCTCTCTCTCTCTCTCGTATTCCTTGCCACTGCTTCTGGGTTCATCTGCCACAGTTTCTTAGGAAGCCTCCATCGTTGTATCCCAAAAGTAGAAGTAGATCCTAATTACCAGGATAGAGTCTTGGTTTGAACCACATCTCTATCCCCCAATTTTTGTAAAAGAAAAAAACAAGGGCCCAATCGGTAAATTACGTTGTTTTTGAGGATTTTATAGTTTCAATGCTCCAATAGAAAACTATGAGAATCTAAACCTCATAAACCCAACATTCAGTGGCAAAAATATTTCCTAATTTGATAGGAAGAACCTCAAGGAAACTAAGGACTCAAAACCCTAACTACACAAACTAGAAGACCTAACATCATCTTCGAAGATTCTATGCTTTTGCTAAGTGAAATTTTGTATTACTTCCTCGCTTTCGTAAAGACTTATTTGATATATTTTAATACATTTCATTGTAAACTCTTATTTGATATATGATACATGCAATATAAATGTAATGAATATGTGGATTAGCTTTAGATAGTTTGACTTTAGTATTTTTATTAAAAACAAATTGCGGGCTTTATAATGCATGCAAATATTTTTTTAAAACAAATGAAAAAGTAGTAGCGGAGATTTCAAACCGCTGCAAGTATTTACTTTTTAAAGAGAAATTATTATTACGAAGGTTTAAAACCGCCACAAAATAGGGATAAAAACTGCCGCAACCATTAACGACAGTGTGCGGGGTAGTTATTGGGAAACCACCGCCAACCATTTAACGACCCTTTGATCTTGAAAACCGTCGTAGAACTATTTAGCTGGCTTTGTAAACCGCTGCAAAAACAAAAAATAACCCCCAAAATTTCGCCTAATTTGTTAGTGTCAATTGAATCAAAATATAAGAACTCTACGACTCAATAAATGAAATGAATTAAAAGGATCAATTGAATACCGTAAATTCATCAACCTAAGGCAATCAATTTTTACATCTAAGAACATTAACCCTTAGTAAGCTAACTAAGCAAAGGTGAAGTACCCTAGAGACAAAGAGAATTATCTCTGAACAATTTCATCAAAATTCATCAATAGTTGTTTAAAAGAGGAGGTATAAGTAGGCATTTATTGAGAAAACCTACTCCTCTTCATAAAGGATAATGAGTATTAAAAATTTCTAACAAGCCTTCCAATAAAATATAATTACAAATTTGAAAATAAAGAAACCAAGAATTAATAAAAAAAGAAGTAGAATTTACCAAAAATAAGTTGTAGACTTGACTCGGTTGGGTTTGCTGGAGAAGGTGGCTAGGTCAAGCCATTTAAGCTTCAAAACAAGCGATTCTAACTAGGGTCGTGCTGGGGATGGTAGGGTGGGAGCTTAATGTCGCCAGTAGGCTCTGTTTTAGGCTTCCTGCTGCGATTTTAGATCTCCTCCATTAACGTCAAACTAGTTCTTTGTGTCTGTAGAAAAATTGCAGAGAACTCCCTAAGCTTTCCAATGAACCTTGAATCTCCTCAATTTGACTCCTATAGTGAAAGTTATTGCCATTTTACTAGAATGTGTCATCTTTGCAACCAAAGTTAGAATGTCCAGCTTAAGACTGGTTATAGAATATCCAAATAACATATCTATGCATGCGCTATACCATTCTGGTAACCTGAAGAAGTCTTATACAATCTTCATGAAGATTCCTTGTTTATTTGAACTCATCAAAAGCCCCGAAATGAGTTCTTCCAAAATTGGTCCATAAATTCTAGTTTATCTTCATTTTGACCATTCTTCTAGCTTTAACTCTTGGACTTGAGTCTTCCAAGAATTCATGCATATCTATGGTCATATCATAATCCCAAATTGTTTGTCTATTAAAACTACCTTCATAATACCCCTTGTAAAGGAGAGGGTTAAGCCTTTTAAGGTGTGAGAAACGTGTAGGAGTTGGGCCGTTTGTCTAGCTATAGGCTAGTAGCCCAATTTGGAACATAGAAAGTAGTTTTGTTGGGTTTCTCCGAAATAGTGTAGTTTGTGTTTTGGCTTTTGTGGGTTAAAAGTTTCTCTATACTATAAATCTCTAAAGTGAGTTAGTGGATTTATTTCTCCTTTGCCATGGACGTAGCTCAATTGACTTAACGACATAAATCTTGTGTCTTCTCTTTATTGCTTTCACATTATTTTTTCAAACTATCTCCTTTATTTATTTTATGTCCCACACTAACTTATTGACGATAGAAGGAACTCTATTCATGCCTAACTTACCAACAAATATAAACGAAATATCGGCAACATAAAATTGCTTAAAAAAATGCAGATATATCCTCAGGAGAAATACCGATATAAAATTCTGTTGTCACTTAACTTGCCGACGAATTTCATCAATGAAATTGTTGTCGGTAACTGCATTTATAAAAGACGATTCATTACTACGTTTCTGACACTACTAATAGGCAAAATAAAATACCAATATAATTATGTCAATGTTCTGTCGCTAATGAAATACCCTAAAAGGACAAATTCATCCCTTCCCTTATTTTCATCAAAATCTTAGTCCCCCTCCCCACCCCAGCCCTTTCTCTTCCCCAGCTCACCCCAGCACTTCTCTTCCTCTGGCATCCTTCTACACCCTCCGCAAGCTCCGGCTACTATATACCCTCCCTCCTTTTTTTTGGTATCCAAAAACTTCACCTCTCTCTCTCTCTCTCTCTCTCTCTCTCTCTCTCTCTCTCTCTCCCCACTGCTTCTGGGTTCATCTGCCACTGATTCTCAGGAAATCTCCGTCGTTGTATCCCAAAAATAGAAGCAGATCTATACCAGGGTAGAGTCTAGGTTTGAACCATATCTCTATTCCCCAAATTAAAAAAAAAACTAGGGCACAATCATTAAATCACTTTTATTTAATTAATTTGTTTCCCTCAATTTAGTAATGAAATAAATAGGGCCTGGTTAATTAAAGCATTTAGCAAGAAAAAAAAGAGTTAATTAAAGTATTTTCTTAACGATCATTTTATGTTTTTGCAGTGATTATTAAAAATCGCTCTAGATTAATGATTTACTTTGGTGACAAAAGACAAATTATTCTAGGTTACTAAAATGATCATAAAGCCCTTATTATAAATAACAAAATTTCTCATTTTAAATATTTCCAAGTATGACCATTTTGAATTGACCTCTAGAATACTCTATGATAATAGTTTTTGTGCCCTATAGGAGTTAAAATCGAAATGATTCTCTATGTTTGCACCCATCATTAAGTTTATGAAGTTATGTACTATCACATTCCACAATAATATCTACTATCTTATGACTTCTAGTCTGAAATTCAATTACTCTAACTTGCTTCTACTTATCTCAAGGAGAGACCATTAAGCAATCATTTATAGACTTATCCCCAAGGCTTTGGATTGTAGGATATCTCGGACAATCATAGGAGAGTGATTATCATAAAAGCATTAATCACACAAGTTTCTCTTGAATACCTAAGTTCATCTACCTAACATACATAGTATATCGATCCCATTCATGGAGATATATTCCCATATCATATCAAGGTAGCTAAGTCATTGCTTCGCTACCCTGCTAACTCATAAGAATATCATAAGGCACTCATCCATGTTGTAGCTGTGATAATCTTTGTTTCTCTCTTTTATAATAACCTTTGTAAAAATTATATCACGGGGTTCAGTTCTATTTACTCTAAGAAAACTTGCACAGCTAGTCATGAGATAGACATTAACCTAAGGTAAGTCATCCATTAAGGAAAGAAATTTGCAATAACATTTTACCTATGATGGCATGCCCAACTGCATCAAAAGGGAAATTAGTTTACTTATATATATATCTTAAGTAACAAAAGTCTATACCTTATTATTAAGCACGGCTCAACACATGGACTATCTAATATATGTCAACCTTAGGCAAGTAATTGTGCATCCAACTTCAGAAACTTGAACAAAGAAATAGTATTTAATTAATATACTCCAATATAACAAATCAGAGTCTCTCTGAGTATACATCCCAACAAACTCCCACTTGCAAAATAAGAATACTTTATTCCATAAGCCCTAACCCCTAAAGCATTAAAGTGCCGCTTGTACCCCTTCTCTACTAAAGGCTTGGTAAAAAGATCAACTATGGATTCTTCTCGGAGGAATTTGCTCTACCATGATCTTCTCTTTCTAGATAAAATCTACGATGGAAATGGTACTTCCTTCCGAAGTGTTTGCCCTTCTTGTGGTTTTTGGATTCCTAATATTCGGTACTATCCCATTGATTTCATAATATAAGACCACAAGTCTATCCATATTAGGCATGATTCCTAGTTCTTCTAGGAACTTCGGGAGCTATACCCCTTCTTTGGATGCTTCGGACGCTGCTATAAACTCATGTTTCACAATAGAGTTAGAAATACAAGATTGCTTGACGCTTCTCTACAAAATACCCCCTTCCTGGCAGAGTCAAGGCATATCCACTAATGTAGTTTCATTCGTATCTATCAGCCTTTTGAGTACACTTCCAATTACTATTCTAACAGCACATGTGGTACTGGAATGATATGGAATAGAATCTCTCTCCTTCTAGAATCATTTCCTGCAAAGAATGGAAAAAAAATCCTCCTTCTATTTCAGTGTATGGGAGGAAAGGATAGAATGGGATTATAATTTCTTTTCTTTGTTTGGAAAACTTATTATTTAATGTTAGAATGAATGAAATTATTTACAATATGACCTAAATCCCCTTTCAATATAAAATTTATTTTTCAAACTGTAACACATTAAAGCTCCAAAAAGTTCAAATATTTTATTGAAGTGTAAATATTAATATACACACACACAAACACACTCATATATATAAGATTGAAAATAGTCATAAAATAACTCTTTTCTATTATTAAAATAAAAAAAAGTACGATACACAGAAATTAAAAAAGTTACGACATTATTACTTTAATCATTCAATTTTCTCATTGTCATCAAGTTATTAAGCGTACCATATGTAATACATGGGAGGTGTAATAGTCTAATACACTTTCTATATGATTTCCACCCACCCTAGAAAGCTTTTCCTTAACTTTTCATGGGGAAAGGTTTTTCCAGCTTCATCTTTGCATAGTCATTCCTGAGGAATAGTCTTTCCTACTTTGAGCGTACATACCAAACATTGGAATGGAAACAAAAGTAGGAAGACTCATTGTATTCATGTCCATTCCCATGTACCCAGCACAGTGTAAAACTTGAACCCCATATAGGATATGTATAATGTGTTTGTATGCTATATAAATAAGTATGGGCCTAAATACCCATGATTACCCTTGGGAAATCTATTTTAGCATAGCAAGGGCAATTTTTGAGTAGAGATCGTTGGTCTGCTAAGCTCATGACTCGCGCTCTCGAGCCTATTGGTCTGAGGTGCTCTTGAGCATACGAGTCTAAGGTGTGACATTATATATATTTTATCAGAGCACGGTTATGCCAGTAGGACGTGTGGGAACTAAGTGCTACATTAGCGGGAGCCATCTTTAGAGAATCCTGTGTGGAACTATGTGTTACATCGGTGGTAGCAACCACTAGAATCCCACACCCCTAATCTGGTCCTTGGTTAAGTGTGATGGGGCACCTATCGAGAACATTAAGGCCTTAATTAAAGGGGGTGAATGTGAAACCCCAATCCCACATGAGATATGTATAATGTGTTTGTACCCTATAGAAGTATCAAACGCAACCTTAGTTCTTAATCACTATTGTTTCCCAATAACTGAACAATTTATAGTATCCTCTGCATACCAAGATTTGACAAAGAAAACTTAATCGCTATAACCATAGAAATATGGAAAATTTTCAGAATGTAAGACATGACGTATCTGAACTGAAATCCTCGATATTAATTTAAATACGTCATGTCTTTGTGAAAATTAAATATGTTTCCATATTTCTATGCTTAATGCTCCCGAATGTAATTCTTATTGTTGTGCGAACAAATATCTAGTAATATATTCATATTTTTTTCTCAAAAAAAAAAAAACCATATACATTAAGAGAGTATCTTGGAGTTAAATGGCTACAAATGTAATTTCAAATAAAATTTTCCTAATTTGCACAAAATTTTCCATGTTTTCACTAAGATAAACTATTAAATTGGTCCACATAATGATAAACATACGTAAATTCTTTCCATAATCTAGGAAATTACAATTGTATTGTCATGTAAAGATATACATTTGACAGATATGAAATTCTTACATTTAATTACAACTTGCATCTCCAAATCCCTATATATATAGCTGTCAACATTCCAAGTTCAAACCACAAAAGTTCTTTTGCTACAAACTCCTTCCTTGTAGCTTACTTCTTTTTGCTACTTTGTGCGAGTTATGTCAAAAGGCAAGGTCAAAATCGCCTTTATACAGAATGATGCAAAAAGGCGAGCAGCATACAAGAAACGGAAGAAGGGTTTCCTCTATAAGGTAAGTGAACTTACTACACTTTGTGGAATTAACGCTTGTACAATTATTTACAGCAAATTTGAATCTGAACCTGACGTATGGCCGAGCATTTTGGCTGCTCAACAAGTGATATCGCAATTCAAGCGTTTGCCGAAGATGATGAAAGAAAGGAAATTGTTGAACCAAGAAGCGTATTTGAGGGAAAGAATTACGAAGCTAAAAGAACAGTTAAATAAGCAATTGTCAGAAAATCATGAGGACCTTGTGGAATTGATGTTTAAGTGTTTGTTGATTGACAAAAGAGAGCTAGATAAGTTGTCACCTACCGATCTTAATGATCTTGAGGAAAAAATTGAGAAAAAGATGATGGACAACAATTCAAGGCTTAATGGAGACGCAAAGAAAAAAGTTATTCTGGATATAGATGAAGCACGAAGCAATCCCGCACCACCCTAGTACACTGGTTCAAGGACCAGACCAACCCCATAAAGAATATCATATATTTTAAGTTGGAAAAGGATGTGTTTTCTTTAATCTGTGAGCACAAGTATGAAGAATAAAAAAAGGAGTGAATTTTTTATGTGAATTGTTTTTTAGTTTGGAATAAAGAAATTTTCTTACTACTGAATTTCGTGGATGTTATAACGTGCCAATAGGTGCTCTGCTATAATAGACTGGTTTATCGGTGATATAGTCAGCCATGTTGCTTTAATTATCATTACATTATTAAATTTTGTCTTTGATACACCCTGATATTTGAAGCAAATTTTGAATAATGAATTTTATATTAGGTTTGCATAATTTATGACTAAATAGTAATCAAGATTTGAAATTATAATTTTAAATTATTTTTCTTAAATTATGTCAAAAAAGTTTTGGAAACAAATGATTTGTTTCGTCGGTAAAATTTTGCCATGAGGTCATAAAAGGAATTGTTTCTGTCTCCAATGCATCAAATTTATGATGTATGACGATGTACAAAATGAATCTATATATTCTCCCTGTATTGATAATTTATGCTAGTGTAGAGTCAATCTAACCTAGTCTACATATCTATGTCTTAAAGGGATATGTATTTATTATATCCATTTTACGTGATCGGTCACTTTAAGACAAGACACAAGAATTAAGAAAATGATTGCGTTGCCTAAATTCAAAATTAAATTAACTAAAAGTTACCTTTTAAGTTATCATTGATAGTTCTAATGAAAGTTTCTAAAAATGTTTAATTCCAATAAGATAGAGTTTTATCTAGAAAAATATCATATAATGCTCTCTTGATTTTGACAAATATTTTGAAATAAAAAAGTATGCATGTCCAACAAGATAGATAATATAAAATGGAGGTAGTATAAGGCAACTAAATAATTGCATGCTTTGAGTTTTTTTAAGCTAGACGCAAGAAAATACAATATCTGTAACCAAACATTTTGGTCGTTAAAACTCCAATTTTTGTCGCCAAGACCCTTTAATGAAAAAAAATACTTGGTTGCTGTGTTATTGCGAAGGCTCTTGGCGACCAAAAATTTTTATTTGGTCGCAAAAAGAGACCCAATAGTGACGAAATTTGTCACCATTGAGATGTTGCTTCGCAAGAAAATATTTTGCCAGCAACGCTTTGGTCCACAATGTGTTGTCAAAGCGAAAGAATATTAATGTTTGTTGCTAAACTTATCTTTATTAAATGTGAGTTTTTAATTTTAAAAAACAATTATTTCAGAAGGTTGGGTCTGGTAGCCCGTGAACCATTTGAAACTGAATGTGGGAAATAATTGTAGTTAGAAAATAATTTTACTACCATTAGGTAGGCTTTAGTGCCACTAAAATAATAACTAGTCTTAGTGAGAAAAATGATTTTTCGTCGCTACTGATGCCTTTGGCAAAGAATTCTTTTTTCCAAGGCAAAATTTTATGACTTATGCTCCATTTTTTTGTAATCCATTGTTTTAATGTTAAATGATTAATGTTCATTCTAAAACCATTGGACCAAAGAAGAAATAAACAACAAAATTGAATTAATTAAATTTTTCTTTGGAGAAGAGTTGTGGTCATAGGTAAAGAATGATGCTACACAATGTTACAGATCTTTGTGATTGTCAAACTTGGGAGCGACTCGTGGCGTCTTTGAGATTTATCAAAATTACAATTTTTGTCCTTCTATTTTATATTAATTATAAATACATCCTTATCATTTGTATACTCATAGCTAATTAATTCCTACAACTAAGTTTAGTAAAAAAAAATGTATAAGAAATTAATGATTGTGTAGTAAAACGTTTCAATTCGTCTTAAAATCTTATTTCGTGGATTAAATTCGTGTCTAATACAATTAAAATAATAATATCATCCATTACAAAAATTTGATTCACAAAAAATATTTTCGGAAGAATATTATAGTCTTAATATATAGTGGTGATAAAAAAGTAGACACATAAAATGATATAAGTTTATGAAGATTTTAAATTTTTTGCCACAAAATCAATATTTTTTGACAATTTTTTCGTATTGAAATCAGTAGTAGGGATAATTAATTAAGAATACATAAACGATAAGGATGTATTCATAACTTATACAAACTATAGGGATAAATTGTAATTTGGACAAATCTAGAGGGAGAAATGTAATTATGAATTAATTACATGTATGTATTACCTCAAAAATTTAGGAGAATTTAACACTCATGATCATCTAGTATATCGTCTAGTTCACTCTATAATACACTTTCTTTAACTTTCCCTATAAGGTTGATCTTTTAGAGTTTAGCGCTTATCTTTTATTCTATAGGGTTTAATTAATAAAACTACTATAAAAAGTGTGTATGTGAGAGTGTACTAAAAGATGTACTAAATGATCGAGTCGAGAATTTGGTGGCTAATTTTTCTGGCACTAAGACTACACAAGCTTAAACTGCAAAGTTATTCCACCAAATTTAAATGTAGAAAGAAGAAGGTGATCCTTTCAGTGCATGAGTTTAAAATACAGAGTCATCTCAAGTCCAAATGATGAAATCGATGCCCCTTCTACACAAGTCTAAACTGCAAAGTTGCTTGAAGTCTGAATGTTGCAAATGAATGCACCTTGACCATGAGTCTAAACGGAAAACTTAATTCACCAAGTTTAAAGCTGGAAAGAAAAAGATGCTCCTTGACTGCACAAGCGTAAACTGCAAACTTGTTTCAAATCTAAATGAAAAAGAAGATGTTCCTTGATTGCACTAGCATAAACTGCAAGTTACTCCTGACCCACATGAGTATAAATTGTGTCAAGGCAACCTCCAAAAGTGTTGTATGTGGCTAAACTACTAAAACACTCTAACAAATCAAAGTTGGTAAAAATGGATACTTCTGGCCCATATGATTTAAGACTATGAATGGCTAAAAGATCTCTTTACTCAAACTTTCAACTTTATTTTGACTTGATTCCTAAAGATTTCTTAAGATATGTAGGAAGCTTAGTGGAAAAAAATCTAATTTCAGTCAAAATTTTGAAACAAATTTGTTTGCTTTGCGCTTTGTTGCTGGTGCTCTTAATATTTAGCTTTTTCTACAAAATATGTTCTTCTCCTATCCATTCTTCATATTGTGAAATAATGTCGGAAAGGTCTTGATTAATTTGTGCCTCGATCGTTGTTTCTTCTTCTGAGAGAGAGCTTCTTTGAACCGAAAATTGATACATTCATCGATGATGACTTCTAAGTTGATGTAGTTGCCTCTTTTGATCAAGTGGTTCTATAGAAGATGAACAATGCCTCCATGAAGATGACCGAGTATAGGCAGCCTCCAATGTCTTTCAAATGTACTAGATGATCCGATCGAAAATTTTTTGGCCAATTTTTTTGTCACGAAAACTGCATGAGCTTAAACTGCAAACTTATTCCACAAAATTTAAAGTTTGAAGGAAAAAGATAATCCAATAAAAAATTTGATGGCCAATTTTTGTGTCAATAAAACTGCACAAGCTTAAACTGCAAAGTTATTCCACCAAATTTAAAGCTTGAAAGAAAAAGATGATCTTTTCAGTGCATGAGTTTAAAATGCAAAGTCATCTCAAGTCCAAATGATGAAATGATGCTCCTTCTATACGAGCCTAAACTGCAAAGTTGCTCCAAGTCCGAATGTTGCAAATGAATGCACCTTTACTGCACGAGCCTAAACGACAAAGTCGTTCCACCAAGTTTAAAGCTAGAAAGAAAAAGATGCTCCTTGACTTCACGAGCCTAAACTGCAAACTTACTTCAAATCTAAATTAAGAAAGGGATGTTCCTTGACTGCACTAGCATAAATTGCAAGTTACTCTTGGCCCACATGAGTACAAATTATGTCAAGGCAACCACCAAAAGTGTAGCCCGTGGCTAAACCGCTAAAATACCCTAACAAATAAAAGTTGGTAAAAATGGATACTCCTGGCCCACAAGAGTTAAAACTGTGAATAGCTAAAAGATATCTTTACCCAAACTTTGAACTTCATTTGACTTGATTCTTTAAGATTTTTTAAGATACGCAGGAAGCTTAGAGAAAAAAAATCTAAGTTCAGTCAAAATTTTTAAACAAATTTTTTGGTTTGCGCTTTGTTGCTAGTGCTCTTAATATTTAGCTTAGATAACAAAGTCTGTTCTTCTACTGTCTATTCGTCATATTGTGGAATAATCCCGAAAAGTTTTGACGAACTTATGATTCGATCATTGTTCCTTCTTTTGAGAGAGGCTCCCAATACTTCACAGCTTCCTTGAACGAGAAATTAATCCATGTGTCGTTGATGGCTTCTAAGTTGGTGTAGTTACCCCTTTAATCAAGTGGTCCTATAGAAGATGAACAACGTCACCATGAAGATAACCGAGATTGGCAAGCCTCCCATGTCTTTCAAATGGAGATCTTGCCGGCAATCATTGAAAGCATATTTGTAGAAGTACCCAAACCCTTGCAAGACGCTTTCAAGATGTCAAAATTGTGATCATAGGTAAAGAATGATGCTACAAAATGTTATAGACTCGAGGAATCTTATGCACACTCTCAATGCTGTAATTTGGAACTTGGTGGGAAACTCAATTCATTAACTCCAGTAAACCTCTCTGTTGACTGTTCTTTGATCGAGTGAAGGAAGTTTGTCAAAGCAATTCGGAGAACGATGAGTTGAGTTGAGAAACATCCAAAAGTTGGTATATTCTTCTGTACGTTTCTCGCGAATATATATCCGGCACATAAGTATCAGTTCTCGTACCATTTTCTGTACAATAAGTAATAATAAATAATAATGCATAGCAGTTATGCGTTATCACTGACGATAACACGCAACCATTGTGTGTTATCATCAACCTCAACCCCAATCATTACCACGTCCTCGCCAAGTCAGTAAACTAGCTTAGCGTTCGGATTAAGTTCGTTATTAGGATAACGCACAATGAGTGTGCATTATCTAATTTTATAACACACAATAGTTGTGCGTTATGGCCCCTTTGGGAATAAAAAAAAAAGTTATCTACTTTAGTAGCTATATTCTAAAAAAGGACTACTACTAAAAAAAAAAAACCGCTAATTTCTCATTAACTAAAAGTGCTTGTGGCCTGTTGCTGTGCAAAATGATTGCCTAAGAAGAAGATGAACTGCTGATTTCAAAACTTTCTCAAGTTGGAAATGGTGTTTTAGGTTAAGCAGAAATTAAAGTATCGAAATAGTAGAGAAATCAATTTTAATTATCAAGCTACGTCCAAGTAATTCCTTAAATTTTTTTTTTAAAAAAAAGAGCGTTGTTCAAGTAAACTTGCTATAATAGGTGAAGCCATACATGAATGACTAGATGGGCCAAAATTCATATAAAAACTTTATTGAGAATATTGTATGAGATTTCGAGGGATTTTCTCCATTGTACACCATGTTGTATTAGGAAATTAATATAGTTGCTTATCTTAGAATTGCCGTCATCAACTTGGAATATGCCAAGATGATTCTAATTAGATTGTAATTAGATTAGGAAGTTTCCTACTTTAGTTAGGCCAAAAAGTGTATTCATCATTGTGAATTTTTTTAATACAAAGTTGTTTTTCTTTTTTCATGGCATAAGAATCTGTTTTTTCTCAAAATAAATAGAGACGAAGAGAAAGAAAAAAGAGTGTTATTTTACGATATGCAGCAAGAGAGTCTAGTATGGAAAAGTACGGTGAAGAAGGATGCATATTATGTAGTATCCTTAGATGGATCAGGACAGATTATCACTCAGGTCCAATTGAAAGAAGTAGTTCCGGGGCAATTACACAATTATATTGAATGGCAAAAGTTGTGAGATTAACCCTCCATTCAAAGAAAAAACTAGGATTCATCGATGAAACAATTTCATTACCTGAGAATGATCTAGATATGGCATAGGAATGGTGGGAAATTAACAAATTAGTTAACTGTTGGATTCCCAACATAACTGAACTAATCTTATGATCATCTATGATTCTGAGCGCGCAGATGAGTTGCGGGTAGATCTCAAACAATATTTTTTTGTGGGTTGTGGTCAATAGAACTATGAAATGAAGGCCATGTTGGCAAACCATAAACAAGGGGGAGATTTTATAAACACATATTACAATCGTTTCCATAAAATATGGGATGAGTTACAGAATTACATGCAATTGCTAGTGTGTGATGCTACTGCTCACATTATCAAAGAAAGGGTGGAGGAGCAAGTTTACCAATTGTTTTTGGGGCCCAATGACCCCATGTATGGTACTCTTGTCATATTTCTTTTTCAAGTTGCTCCATTTGTTTTTTTACTTCTTCCTCGTAGTGTCACTGAGAAACAATTCTTTACATTATATATATTTATAGAAACAAAGTATAATAAATAAGTTTAATAGCAAAAGAATATGTAATCAAATCCAATTGAAACCATGCAATTATACATGAAATATATTTTTTGTACAAGAAAAATTCAGCTATCATTGTCAAGATAAGAAAAATTTTTTTAAAAAAATAAGAGTTTTTGCAAATCAAATGTCTTTCCCATTCTTTGACTTTAAAGAACAAATTTACAACCCAACAATAAAAGAACTCTTATGATCACTTTGTTTCATTATGGTAGGTGAGGTGGCAAATATTTGATATCTACTATTACATCTTACTCCAACTGGATTTAAACAAGATATTTAATCTTTTCTGTAGTAGTTAATTTCTTTAAGAAACGAAATATTTGTTGTACAAAAGGAAAGTCCATAGATGCATAGCTTCTTCTTGTCATAGTAAATCAGAATGAGATGCAAATGAGTCTCCGAAATAATTCTTCATGAAACAGTGAATCCAATTCTAATATAGTTATTCTATTGAAAGAAAATAAGTATAAAGTATATAACCAGCACAAAATATTTTAGCCAATCAAGAAATCATATTCTATTGTTCCGCAAAAGTGTGTAAAACATAAATGTAGGGTTGGATGATTTCATAAATTAATATATTTTGTCAAGTAAGTTGATAACCACGATCAACATGTACAAAGATTATTCAAGATATGCAAACCTAATCGACATCATACAACTCTCTAGCTTGAAAGTAGAGAAAATAAATTAAGAAAATGGTACGCTACATTAGATATGACAATAATGTTTGTTATAAGTGGATAGTTGAAATCAATCATTGATATCTCAAAGAGCAATCCAACTATAAAACAAAATAACACAAATTCTAATTCCATTAGATGAACAAGCACTAAATTTAGAAAACCAAAATCATTCTTAGTTTCTAGTGTATACGAACTATTATGGTTAACATGTCATAATTTATAAATAAACAGAATTAAGTACAAGAAAATTCCTAACTCAACTAAATGGACAATACAAATTAAGGTACTTTCACAGTAAAGCTTTAGAGGCTGTGAATAAGGTTTTTGGCTAATAAAACACTTTTTTAAGCAATTTTAAAAAATTCAAAACTACGATTTTGTTTGAAGAAGAATTTAATAAAATTCATAAAAAAATAAAATCACTTTCAAGATCAAGGATTACATAATAACCATAAAAAGGAAATATATGTCACAAACAGAAGAGACAGGATATTTATAGTGGTTCACTCTCTCAAACAGTTATATCCACTACCTTGAGACTCAACTCAAGGATTTCACAAATTGACTATTTTTAAAGTAGTTTACACAATACACAATGAGGATCACACTTCAAGGGTTTTCGCCAAAACATCAAAGATAGCAGAACAAAACTATACAATAATGTCAAAGGATCACCCAAAGAGTTTTCCTCAAACATTTTATCACAATAGAAAAGATATGAGTACGGAACGATGTTACCAAATGAGCTTGAGAAGAGAAAGATACACAAAATTGAATGCTTCTACAAGCTCCTCGTTTCTCCTTCTTTGATGGATAATCAATAAGGAAACTCCAAGAAGATTTTTCCTCTTTGTTTTTGTGAGATAAAGATGTTTTGAAGAATGTACTTTAAAGCTCTTTAAATGTTCTTAAATTATATCAAATTTGTTTTCAACTTCTTTGCATTTACTGCTGATCAAAAATCTCTATTTATAAGTGAAGGAAAAAACTAGTCGTTATTGTCTGTAACGGTTAAATTTTTAACAGTAAAAATAGAAAATTGGACGACCGGTTTCTAAAAATGAACGTCCGATTTCCTTGTAAAAGGAAAATCGGATGAGCCTTTTTTAAAATAGGAAGACCAATTTTTGTTTTGACAGAAAAAATCGGATGACCCTTTTTAAAATGGACGAATAATTTTTCTTTCGCCTAAAAAATCAGATGATTAATTTTAAAATAGGACGACCAATTTTTCTTTTCCCCTTTTAGAAGATATGACAACCAGTTTTCCTTAAATAAAAAGAACTTTCCTTCACATTTCAAAACATATATTCTTGATACTCTTAAAGATAAATAAACGTATAAGAGCATCACAAATCCATCACGAATACTTAGGTTTTTCAAGTATACTTTCTATAAAAAATATTTCATCCAAGGAGCTTCCATACTTGATCAAAAGTCAAAGATAAAAGTTAGGGAGTTTTACAAAATACCTTAGCATATCCCTAACTAAACTTTGTCTTCAAGGCATCCATCTTGATCACTTTATCTTCATTGATTCTTGTTGGCTTGTGTGATCTTTTGCTTCTATGTGGAATAGCCTTGAGTCTTCTCTTGTGCAACTTTTGTTCTTTTATATAAAAGTATATCTACTTATCACAAAGCATAAGTTAATCAGAATCAAAATATTATAAAAGTGCCCTTAGGGCTTACAATCTCCCCCTTTTTGATTATGACAAAAAAATATGCAAGATAGTGTTTATTTTGAACAAAAGAACAAGTTTTAGCCAAGAGAATGCTTCGAACACTTCATAAGATCAACATTTAGAGCCAAGCATAAAAATGAGTGAGATAGAACTCCTCCTTTTATTCTTAAAGCTTGCCAAGGTTTAAAAGAAGTATAAGAAGTTAAAGCGAAACATACTTCATAACAAATATGACATCAAAAAAAATATCAACGCAACTCCAAGCCATATAACCAATAAGATATGAAGCATAAAGCCTTATGCAATTCAAAAACTCAAGTTATCACAACATATGCATCACAAGGCAACACCAAATCATTATCAACCATCTTAACCATATAAAGCATCACTATTCTTATAAAGCGACATGAAACCATAGATCATCAAACCTTTTAAAGCATATCAGACTCATTAATAACATCAATAACTTTGCATCTTCTATTTTCTCCCCCTTTTGTCATAAATCAAGAAATATAAGGATTAGAAGGGATCATTGAAATAAAGATCAATAAGATCAAGAGAACTCTCTCATCAATAGGATTTCATCATGGAGTTCCAAAACTAAGTAAGAAGAGATATAAGCAAGAGTAGTTCATAAGAACCAATGTAGTTTAAAGAAAAACTCCATAAACACCAAAGTAAAAAAACACCAAGAAAATGTAGTTCAAAACAAAAGGAGTTCAAAGTTTGAAACTAAGCAAGAGAAATAAAAGCCAAAGTACTAGTATGTTACTCCATTTTTCTCTTTCACTGACCTTCACCTCTATCTCTTGTTTCCAATCTCATCACCGTTTCTTGGATGTCTGATATCTTGCCCTCTAAAGCGTCAAATCGACTGTTCATTGATGCTTGTAAGGGAGATATCATGTCCATGCTTTGAGTCATGCCCCCTGATGATGAACCTTCCTCCATTCTTTCTTGTCTGTTCTTTCGCCTTATTTCCCTTCTATGAGTCTCTTTCTCCTGTTTTTCTTCACTTTCATCTTCCTCCATATTCATTTCTTCTTGTTCCTTATCTCCTTCATCATCTTTATTGTCTTTATCACGTTCATCTTGTCCACCTCTAACTAACATCCCTTCCTCATTTCTTCCAAATCCAATGCTCTTGAATGTATGCTTGTTATATATTTTTTCAGGTCCAATGGGATCACTAACTCCAACCAAGTTGAGTACAAAATATTGAAAGATCTTCGTAAGGAAGCAACCATACGGCAAACATTTGGTTCATCATGTTTGTGTGGCTAGCATATGCTCTATGGCCATGAAACTAAAATTCATTCTCCTGTACTCGTGAAGTGCTAGCATGACAAATGAATGCATATCGTGATGGATGATTTATGTCCAACATTGGGAATGATGATGTTTGAGATCATATGATGGAGTAATCTACCATAGACATCATTCTTGTTTACATTTCTATCATCATGCCTTTTGAGTACCTCTCCCTTTGTGAAAATCTCATCAAATCTTCTTTCATTATAAAGTTTAGGGTCCTAACACTTCTTATTCTTTATGTAAAATCTTATACCATCTTGAGGAGTTTCTAATATATTGTTAAACAACCTATCATCAAATGCAATGTCCCTTCCACCAACCCTAGAAACTACCCATTGATGGGTTATATTTCCAACTCTTTCAACTCTACCCTTATGTAGATTAGCATAAAAATCATAAATCATCTCAGGGTAAAATAATTTATTGACAGTGAGCGGAGGTACCCAACCAATATTATTGAAGAGATTTGGAATAATTTCCATACCTTCCATGTCATACAAGTCTACTCTGTGACCAAGAGCAATTTTCCTTCTCTTCCTTTTCCATTCTTCAAAATTTGCTGATTCCTGCACAGAGATGAATCTATCTGGAGCCCTAAATCTAGATGGCACCCTTTTTCCTTTTCCTACTCTTCCTCTCCTACTTCCTGCTTCTTCAACATTCTCACCTCTACCAATGTTTGCATTCTTCACTTTCACTATTTTGGAAAATTTTGAATTTAAGGTTTGAAGGTCTATGAATTTGAAGGTTTCAGATAGAGAGATTAGAGAGAGAAAGAAAACTGAATGCTTTATTTGAATGAGAGATAAAGTAACCGAAGATTTTTTAGAAGAAAGAGAAATCGTACTTTGAAAACAGTTGGGCTTTGTTAGAGAGAGAATTTTTGGTGGAGTGAGAGAGAGTTGTAAGAAATGAAATGAAAAATAAGAGATTTCTGGGATTTAAAAAGCAAAACCTCACATTTACATGAAAATCCGTCGACCGATTTCTGAAAGCGGTCGTCCGATTTTCTTAAATACAGGAACTCGAACGTCCGATTTTTTTGGACGTGTCTGATTTTGTCGTCCGAAAGTCTCGGCATTTTTGCGAAGAAAATTTTTGAAACCTTTTTATAAAACCGAACGTCCGGTTTTATTTGTCCGATTTGGTAGTCTGATTTTTCTAGGCTAAAAATAAAGATGAGCAAATTTGAAAACTCAAAGAACACACGTTAGTCATGGAATTTACCAATACTAAGTAATTTTTTCAAATAACAAAAGCGTCCTTCAGAAAGGGGTTTTGTAAAGATGTCCGCAATTTGATCTTCTGCGCAAATATAGTTTAACAAACATATCTTTTTGTTACATGATCTCTTATAAAATGATGTTTTATTTCAATGTGTTTAGTTTTAGAATGTAGCACAGAGTTTACAGAAAGATTAATTGCGCTAGTATTATTAGACAAAATAGGTATGTTCTTGAAAACAAAACCAAAATCAAGTAAAGTGTGCTTCATCCAAAGTACCTGAGTACAACAAAAGCCAGCTGCGATATATTCCACTTCGGCTGTCGATAAGGATACGCATGATTGTTTCTTGCTGCACCAAGATACTAAGCATTCTCCCAACAATTGACAATTTCCACTTGTACTTTTCCTTTCTACCTTACATCCAGTATAACTTGCATCAGTGTAGGCAATAAGATCAAAACAAGATTGTTTAGAGTACCATAAGCCATAATCATAAGATGAAATTAAATATCTCAAAATACGTTTAACAACTATTAAATGGGATTTTTTTGGGTAAGCTTGGAATCTAGCACATAAGCATACGATAAACATAATATCTGCCCTACTAGCCGTTAAATAAAATAAACTTCCAATCATACCTCTATACCTTTTTTCATCTAACTTTTTTCCTCTTTCATCGTTATCAAGTTTCAAATATGAGCTCATTGGAGTTCCTATGCCTTTTGCCTCGCTCATCCCAAACTAGAGAAGCTCCTTTGTGTACTTTTCTTGATTAATGAAGATGTCTTCTTTGGTTTGCTTGATTTATAATCCCAGAAAGTACGTTAACCCACCATGCTCATTTCAAACTCTTTTTCAATAAGAGAGGCAAATTCTTCACATAAAGAAACATTAGTAGCACCAAAATAAATATCATCAACATAAATTTGGACAAGAAGAAGATCATTGTTACAAGAGGTTTTTGTAAAAAGTAGTGTCCACCACACCTCTTGAAAAATTGTTTTAAAGAAGAAAACTACATAATTTTTCATACCAAGCTCTTGGAGGTTTTTTTAAACCACAAAGAGCTTTTGAAAGTTTGTAGACATAGTTTGCAAATTTTTCATGCACAAAACCAGGAGGTTGTTCATTATAAACTTCTTCCTCAATATCACCATTTAGAAATGCGAATCGGGATTTTTATAACAAAGTTTTAACCCAATACTTGCAAGTGCACAAGATCAATGTAATAAGGAAGTATTAGGGTATCGAACCACAGAGAAAGGCTTAACTATTTAAATTACTATCTTCCTACATTAATTTTATAAAAATAAGAATGAGATTTTATCATCATTCCTAAATTAATTAAAACTAATGAATAAAATAAATAAATTGAAACTAACAGGAGATTAACAAAAGAAATTGATTTAGAACCTTGAATCCACCACTAACCTATATAACAATGATTTAATTTTATTTAGGAGAAAAGATTAAACATTTATGTGGTGATCTAGGCTACAAGTTTCAATTCACTAGAGAAATATATTATGTTTAAATGCAGGAAATACTCCATCTAACCGTTAGCATGACTTATTCATTCCTATGGCATAAATCATCTAAAATTAGCATGAACTATTCAATTCTAAAACCCATAATATACTTGTAAAAATCACATATCTCTCATACTTAAGACTACAAGAATCAAGCATGGATAAAAAAAAAATCAATTAACCTAAATAATTATTCTACAAAACAATCACAAAGATTTAATTGCATCAAACCAAGAAATTTTCAAAGATTTGTAATCACAAAAATAATATAATAAATCTCCAAAAATAAAATAAATCAAAGTTACATAGCTAGAGTTTTATCAAGATTCTGAAAACAAAATTAGTTTATGGTTAAAGGGAAAGAAAGAACCAATTTGTAGATCAGGGCTTTTTTCTTCCAAATAATTTTTCGTTGTTGCTCCTTAGATTTGCTGCTTCAAATTGTGGCCATCTTACGGCTGCTTTTCTTTTTCTCTTGTTGTAGCTCGGGCAGCTGCGCAACTGTCTCCTCCCGTAGCTCTCCTCTTTTTTTCTTGATCTCCTCTCTCACCCTTCTTGCGTTGCTCTTCTATGTATAGATAAAAGAGAAGAAACATGGTAAACCTAAAAGGATTCAACTAATATCCTATTCCTTAAAGGATTCTATTAAAGTTCTAATCCTAATCCTTAAAGGATTCAAAAATTGCAGCTTCCCTTTACCAAATTTAATATGAAATCTTTATTTTCCATTCTTTTTTTAGAAATCTACACAAAGATAAATAAAACAAATTAAATATAATAATTATGAGTAATAAATAAATAAAATATTTTCAAGGCTAATAATTAAAACTTGAAGTGTTTATTTTTATTAAAAATCAACTCTATTAACTCCTCCACACCTAAGTTTTGCTAGTCCTCAAGCAAAAATAAGTAATAAAAAGAAAAACTAACTAGTCACTTTCGTAGGATTAATGATTGCACTTAGCATGTGCAACAAGCCCTTTAAACCCCTAAGTTACCCCTAATGGACGAGTATGGTCTCGTGAGGGTTTGCAGACGACGTACCCATAAAGTCAAATAAAAAAAAAGGTTTTAGAAAAGATATAGAATAGTCCCAAATTAAGTACCTTTCATCAATATCTCAAACTTATCAAGACAGGCACTTTTCCTCTTATTTTTAAACTCAAGTAACAAACAAATATTCAATTATCTCTCATAATTAATGCAAGACTTGTATAAGGTGTGATCATGGTCATAAGAGAGTCTAAAATAAATACTAAACAAAATTTCCAAATCACACATAGAAGACAAATCTCAACAAAAGTTCATTCCATAGGCTTACTCCTTGTACCTTCTCTCGACTAATCAAGGACTCTCAAATTCAACTCAGATCAGGTAGGACTTTAAAGCTTGTAATGTAAGGTTAGGGTGTTGGTTATCAAACGAAGGTAAGGAATTCAAATTCAAAGAAAAGAGAGCTCGCAAAGAATATGGATGCTCTAAAATTTCGACAAACTTTCTAACTTTGTTTTTGCTTTCTTTTTTTCTTTTCAATTAATACATTCACCAACTACCATCTTCTTTTTCTCAAAATTCCATCATTTAAGGCCATTCTTTTTCTTACATTCACAAATTCAGCCCTCTTGAATTTTTTTTTTCTTTGCACCTTATGACTTGTAATAATCATGTATCAACTTTTGTTTCTTTTTCTTTTTTTTTCTAGCTCAATACATTTGGTTTTTTTTAGCACAACAAGTCATATCTTTTTCTTTTTCTTTTTTTTTCCCCCTTTTGTCAAAATAACTTATTTTCTTTCCATAACACCCAAACAACAATCCATCATTGAAGCACAAGTTAGAAGTTTACATTAAACTCTCTACGAGATTAAGGGTTAATATTTAAGTGGTTTAAAGGAAGTAATAACATTTAAGGCTCAAAAGGGTACTAAGGTAAAAATCATGAGATTTGGTAAGCTTGAAAGGCACAAACAATTCAAAGAAGGCCTATGACCATCGTCTCTGAGTCAAATCAAGAAAACCTTTCTATTTCGCCTCAAGAGGTACTCAAGCAAGTTCTGGAATGTAGGGAAGAGATTCATCATCTTTATGAAACTCAAAAATAATGTAAAGGATTTGTTAAACACTAACAATAACCTGTGTGCTCAAGTGTAAGTCATGCAAATGTTATAATAGATATAGAACATAAGTCCGTCACTCAAATTGAAAACAAGAAAACAAGTACTTTTCTCAACTTATTGAAGACATTTTTAAAGGAACTCAAAAAGAATCATTCTTTAAGTGAAAATCATATTTTTTGGTTTTTCTCAAAATAATGTAAAAAATAACCAAAAAAAATTAAAAAGTTAGCAAAAATTGAAAAAAAAAACAAGAAAAATGAAAATAAAAAATTAATTGAGACCATAATAAAGCATCTTCTCCCCACACCTAGACCGTACATTGTCCACAGTGTGATAAAAGAATGTCAGGAGTAGAGAAGAGACAAAGAAAAGAACAATACAACCTGGTAGAAAAGGCAATATTGGTGCATGTTCAAAAGAGTAGTAGGCCATCTCTTTAGCCTCCATGATAATAAAATATTGTCTGATTACCCTACAAAACAAATACTTGTACCTTTGTACCAATCAAGTGAGATAAAAATAAATAATAAAAAACAGTAAAGACAATTAAGAGAACCAAAAAAAAAAATTTTTCTTTTTTTTTTTAAGAAAAAAAATAAAATTACATAAAACAAATAAAATTAAAATACTAACAAATTTAGGAGACAATAACACAGGCAATTAATTTAACCTCTCCCCGGCAACGACGCCAAAAACTTGATCGAGATTTTTGTAACAAAGTTTTAACCCAAATGCACAAGATCAATGTAATAAGAAAGTATTAGGATATCGAACCACAGAGAAAGGCTTAACTACTTAAATTACTATCTTCCTACACTAATTTTATAAAAATAAGAATGAGATTTTATTATCATTCCTAAATTAATTAAAACTAATGAATAAAATGAATAGATTGAAACTAACAGGAGATTAACCAAAGAAATTGATTTAGAACCTTGAATCCACCACTAACCTATATAACAATGATTTAATTTTATTTGGGAGAAAAGATTAAGCAGTTATGTGGTGATCTAGGCTACAAGCTTCGATTCACTAGAGAAATATATTATGTTTAAATGAATGACATACTCCATCTAACCATTAGCATGACTTATTCATTCCTATGGCATAAATCATCTAAAATTAGTATGAAATATTCAATTCTAAAACCCATAATATACTTGCAAAAATCACATATCTCTCATACTTAAGACTACAAGAACTAAGCATGGATAAAAAAAATCAACTAACCCAAATAATTATTCTACAAGAACTGTCATAAAGATTTAATTGCATCAAACCAAGCAATTTTCAAAGATATGTAATCACATAAATAATATAATAAATCTCCAAAAATAAAATAAACCAAAGTTACATAGCTAGAGTTTTATCAAGATTCTGAAAACAAAATTAGTTCATGGTTAAAGGGAAAGAAAGAACCAATTTGTAGATCATGGCTTTTTTCTTCCAAATAATTTTTCGTTGTTGCTCCTTAGATTTGCTGCTTCAAATTGTGGCCATCTTGCGGCTGCTTTTCTTTTTCACTCGTTGCAGCTCGGGCAGCTGCTTCCGCAGCTGCCGCTGTCTCCCCCCGCAGCTCTCCTCTCTTTTTCTTGATCTCCTCTCTCACCATTCTTGTGTGGCTCTTCTATATATAGACAAAAGAGAAGCAAAATCCTAAACCTAAAAGCATTCAACTAAAATCCTAATCCTTAAAGGATTCTATTAAAGTTCTTATCCTAATCCTTAAAGGATTCAAATATTGTAACTTCCCTTTACCAAATTTAATACGAAATCTTTATTTTCCATTCTTTTTTTAGAAATCTGCACAAAGAGAACTAAAACAAATCAAATATAATAATTATGACTAATAAATAAATAAAATATTTTCAAGGATAATAATTTAAACTTAAAGTGTCTATTTGTATTAAAAATCGACTCTATCAAATGCACTCTTAACATCCATTTGAAAAAACTTGAATCCTATGAAAAAAGCAAAAGCTAAAAGCATCCTAATGGATTCAAGTCTAGCAGCCGGAGGAAAAGTTTCATCAAAATCTATACCCTCTTCTTGATTAAATCCTTGGGCAACAAGTCTAGCTTTGTTTCTATTAACTTCTCTGGATTCATTTACTTTATTTCTAGAAACCTGTTTTGTGCCCATGGTGGGGTGATCGCGAGGTCTTAGGAGTAAAGTCTAAAATTTATTTCTTTCAAATTGATTTAATTCCTCTTGCATTGCAATAATACAAAACTGATCACACAAGGCATCCTCAATAAATTTAGGCTCATTTGAGATAATAGGCAAAGTTATCAATAAAGTATCTTCTTGTTCTTATCCCTTCTAATACATCACCAATGATTTCATCCTTGGAATGTCCCTTTGGATATATCGCATCTAGAGGAAGGTTTTGAGCTTATTGATCTTTTCTTCTTTTTTATCAATCTCTTCTTCCTCCTTAGCATGTTCCTCCATTGCTTGACTATGCAATGGTAGGTAGCTCAAAGAGTTATCTATGTCACCATCATCTTTCTTTTCAAAAATGTTAGTTTCATCAAAGTTTACATGAATAGACTCTTCAACACACAAAGTTCTTTCGTTGTAAATTTTATAGGCCTTTTTGTTTGAAGAGTAGCCGAGAAAAATTCCCTCATCGGATTTTCTATCAAACTTCCAAAGATTGTCCTTAGTGTTTAAAATAAAGCATTTATATCCAAAAACTTTGAAATATCCAATTGAGGGGGTTTTGTTAAAAATGAGTTCAAAAGAAGTTTTCTTTAAAAATGTCTCAAGAGAACTCGATTCATAATGTAGCAAGTGGTGTTAACGGCCTCGGCCCAAAAATATTTAGGTAGAGAGTTTTCATAGAGCATTGATCTTGCCATTTCTTGTAAAGTACGCTTTTTTCCTTTCTACAACGCCATTTTGTTGTGGGGTTTTAGCGACCAAAAAATTGTGTATTATGCCAAAATCATCACATAGTTTTGTAAAATCTTGGTTGTTAAATTCTCTCCCATTATCGCTTCTCATAGAGATCAATTTACAATCAAGGGAGGTTTGAATATTTTTGAAAAGGTTTACAAATTCTTGAAATGCCTCATCCTTTTGGCCAAAAAATAAAGTCCAAGTAAATCTTGCAAAATCATCTACTATGATAAAAGCATACCTGTTACCACAAAAAATAATGGTCCTCATTGGTCCAAATAAATCCATGTGAATGAGTTGTAAAGGTTTTGAAGTAGAAATCATTTTCTTTGGTTTAAAAGAGGTCTTAATTTGTTTTCCGAATTGGCAAGCATCACAAAGTTTAGTTCTCACAAAATGTAGTTATGGTAATCCTCTAACAAGTTCTTTTAAAGAAAGTTGGGTAAGTAAATCTATGCTAACATGGCCAAGCCTTCTATGCCACAAAAATGCGTCATCATCATGAACCGAGAGACACTTTAAATTTTGAGTAATAAGACCTTCAAGATGAAAAACATAAACATTTCCAACTATTTTTACAACAAAAATAGTTTTATTTTCATGCTTATCAATGATAAATGAACAGTCACTTTCAAAAACACCTGTGTACCCATTATCACATAATTGACTAATACTAAGCAAATTAAACTTCAAAGCATCATTTAAAAGAACATCCTTAATAAAAGAAGAGGAGCCATTACCAATTTTACCTATACCAATTATCTTTCCTTTCTTCTTATCACCAAAGGTAACGAAGCCACTTTCGGTCTCCTTAAGCTCACAAATAAGAGATACATTGCCGGTCATGTGCCTTGAGTAACCACTATCCAAATATCATTTAGTTGAGCTTGATTTGTGTACCTACAAAAGAAGAAATAGAAATGACTTTTGGTACCCATATCTATTTGGATCCGTGAATGTTAGTTGAATTTTCTTGTATTTTCCAAACGGTTGTTAATCCCCTACCAATTTTTCTTTTTATAAAATATTTTGTGACTTTATGACCACTCTTTTCATAATAAGTACAACAAAGGTGTGAGAGGAATGAGGAAGCTTTTACAAAACGTGCTTGTTTAGTAAAAAACCATTAGAATGATTATATCGAGTACCATTTTTGTCAAAAGGTGATCTTTGAGAATCAAAAATCTTTTCCTTTTTGTAAACTTTTCAATAAGTAGGGTGAGATCACTCACCTGTTTCTTCAAATCACTATTATCTACCATGCATTTCTCAAAAGAAAGAACTTTTTCACAAAGATTTGTATTTTCTAAAACGTGTTTTTGAAATTCTAACTTTGAGAAGTCCTTTTCCTTTTTCAAAACTTCTAGAGATTCAAGAAGAGTTTCGTTTTTACAAACAAGTTTTGAATTATTATTTAATAGGTTATCAATCTTATCTTTAAACCCCTTGTTCTTTTTGGAAATCTTTTCAATGAGTATAGAATTAGGATCCTCATCATCATCATCATCGTCATCTTCATCATCATCATCATCAACAACAACAAGATTAGATAAATTTGAGGGTAAAGATTGTACCACATTTTCTAATGCCATAAAGTACAAGTTAGCCTTTTCTTCTCCTTCACTTTCACTTTAGTCTTGATCCCAAGTTCCTATTAGACCCTTGCCTTTCTTCTTTTTCTTCAATGCCTTAAGCTTTGCTTCTAAAGCTCCTTTTTCTTTTTCGATGGCTTTAGGATAATCGGCTACAAGATGGTGGGTACTATTACACTCGAAGCACCTAGCCTTGAAGAGTGAGGAACTTTGACCTCCTTTCTTGAATGGAAGTTTCTTTCCTCTTTTGTTGAAGCCTTTCTTGTAGTATCTTGTAAATTTTCTAATTATTAAGGCCATATCTTCATCATCATCAATCTCATCTTCATTGTTTGATGAGCATGTTGATCTTCCTCATTCACTTTGAGTGCTATGCCTTTTCTTCCTTTGTCTTCATCTTCTATTTTATTTAATCTTTCAATTTTCATCTCATAGGTGAGGAGAGATCCTATGAGTTCTTCAATAGGAAGTAGTCTCAAATCTTTTGATTCTTCTATGGCAAGTGTTTTTTGTTGCCATGCCTTTGGGAGTGCATGTAGAACCGTTTCATTTACTTTTCCTCTTGTATATTCCTTCCCATAAGCCTTTAACCCATTTGTAATATTGGTGAATCTTGTGAATATCTCACTAATTCTTTCATTTTGTTTCATCATGAATAGCTCATAATCTCTCACCAACATAGCAAACTTTGATTCCTTAACTTGATTGGTGCCTTCATAAGTTACTTCAAGCAATTTCCACATTTCATGACCGGAATCGCATCCGCTTACCCTCTTGTACTCATTAGCATCCAAGGTACAACTTAATATGTTTATAGCTTGAAAGTTTAGAGTCATCTTTCTTGAGTCAAACTCGTCAAATTCTTAAACCTTCTTGACTCTTCCACCCTTTTGAGGAACATAAGGTCCTATCTCTACAATGCTCTAAAGATCAAAGTCAATAGAGCAAATATAAATTTAATTCTTGACTTTCAAAAGGTGTAATTAGTTCTATTAAAAAGAGGAGGTCTATTTTTAGAAGAGCCTTTTACATAGAGTAGATTTGAAATACTAGCCATTATGTAAAAGATCTTTTGCTTCTTTGGATGTTAAGCCTTAGAAAGAAGACCTGCTCTGATACCAATTGAAAAACCTTAGAGGGGCGGTGAATAAGGTTTTTGCTAATAAAACAGTTTTTAAGCAATTTTAGAAAATTGAAACCTACAATTTTGTTTGAAGAAGAATTTAATAACTCTTTTTAATAAAATTTCTATCCAAACAAAATCACTTTCAATATCAAGGATTATATAATAACCATAAAAAGGAAATATAAGTCGCAAAGAGAATAGACAGGATATTTATAGTGGTTCACTCTCTCAAAGAGCTACATCCACTACCTTGAGACTCAACTCAAGGGTTTCACAAATTCACTATTTTCAAAGTAGTTTACACAATACAAAATGAGGATCACCCTTCAACGGTTTTACCCCAAAACCTCAAAGATAACACAACACAACAATATAACAATTATCAAAGGATCACCCAAAGGATTTTCCACAAACCTTTGATCACAATAGAAAAGATATTAGTAAGGAACAATGTTACCAAATGAGCTTGAGAAGAGAAAGATACAACACAATTGAATGCTTCTACAAGCTCCTCTTTTCTCCTTCTTCGATGGATAATCAATAATGAAGCTCCAAGAAGATTTTTCCTTTTTGTTTTTGTGAGTTTAAGATGTTTCGAACAATGTATTTAAAGCTCTTTAAGTGTTCTTAAATGTTCTCAAATTTCTTTTCAACTTCTTAGCATTTACTGATAAAAAATCTCTGTTTATAAGGAAAGGAGAAAACTAGCTGTTATTGTCTGTAACAGTTAAATTTTTAACAGTAAAAATAAAAAATCGGACAACCGGTTTCTAAAAATGGACATCTGATTTCCTTGTAAAAGGAAAATCAAATGAGCCCTTTTCAAAATAGGAGGATTGATTTTGGTTTTAACAAAAAAAATCGGATGACCCTTTCTAATAACAAACGATCGATTTTTCTATACCTTAAGAAATTGGACGACCGATTTTAAAATAGGACGACCAATTTTTCTTTTCCTTTGGAAAAATTGGTCATCCGATTTTAAAATCGGATGACCTTTTTTCGAGAAAGATTTGACAACCATTTTTCCTTAAACAAAAAGAACTTTCCTTCACATTTCAAGAACATGTATTCTTGATACTCTTTAAAATAAATAAACATATAAGAGCATCAAAAACTCCATCAGGAATACTTAAGTTTTTAAGTATACTTTGTAAAAGATATTTCATCCAAGGAGCTTCCATACTTGATCAAAACTCAAAGATAAAAGTTAGGACGTTTTACAAAATACCTTGTCATATCCCTAACTAAACTGTGTCTTCAAGGCATCCATCTTGATCACTTCATCTTCATTGATTCTTGTTGGCTTGAGTGATCTTTTGCTTCTATGTGAAACACCCCTGAGATTTCTCTTGTGCAACTTTTATTCTTCTATATAAAACTGTATCTACGTATCACAAAGCATAGTTAATCATAATCAAAATATTATGAAAATGCTCTTAAGGCTTACAAAATATATCTTAGTAGTAAAAGCATTCTTTATGAGGGCAGAGCTTTTGAGTTCGGACCACATCCTCTTCCTCCAATGTATAAAAACATAGTAAATTTTCTCTTTTTTATTATTATATTTGAGGCGTTTTTAGAAGAATTGACAAATTGAATCATAAAACTTTTTCATTTGTTTTAATTTAATCTGAAAACTATTTTTTATTTAATTTTAGTCTTAAATTTATTTTTCTTTAAACATATTGATGTTTATTTTAATTTTCGGAATGAAATTTGCCAATTCTTTTACATGTTCTCCCTGAATAAGTCAGCTGTCTAGTGAAAATTTACAAGCTCTTACCTATCATTCTTGATAAGACGTAGTAATACATTTATATTTCTGTTCCATTTTCACCATACCTGATGATTTTTCATTTCATTGATAACACATAGGAGTGGCGCATGTGTATAAATTTGTTAAATCTACCTTAAACTTGCAAGACGTTCAAGCAAAATTCTGTGTCTTTCCTCCATTTGCAGCAGGTAGTAGATTTTGTTCTGGATCTGGTTTGGTCATTCTTCAAATTTCAATCTATCTTCATTCTTAACTATTTCTTTCTTAATTATCGGTAAGTTAAAAAATAAAAAATGAAAACCTTCTATGAAGAAAAAAATAACAAATCTTCAAGAAATTTTTTTCTTAATAGAAATTGATGTTTTATTTTTTTTGCAGGCTTTATGGAAGGGGTTCAATAAATGTAACTCGGGAATCTATATGAGTAACGCAAAAATAATTCATTTCAAACCTTTCAGTTTCTCTCTCTACAACTTTCTCTCTAACCTCTCTCTGAAAAAACACCAACTTTTAACATTCAACCTAATTTGAAAGAACATATGGATCATTTTGAAGATTATTTGCAAGAAAATGTTATTTTTGAGGTAAGAAAATCGATAAAATTTTTTTCAGTTTCTGAAGCACTTTCGCCCGGATGGGCGAAAAAACCATAAAACTTTCGCCCATCTTGGCGAAAATTTTTTAAAATTCTCACGCAGATTGGCGAAAGTGCTTCAGAAAATTTTTTTTTTATTATTTTTTTGGTTTTTTGAGTTTTTTAGAGTTCAGGTTTTATTTTTTTTAATGGGGTTAGGGTTTTTTTTAATGGTAATATGATCCAAATACGTTTCAAGATTTTTTAGAACCGGAAGAATATATTGATCACGGACAATTATTCACAACAAACCGAATTTTCAATTCGAAAGTGGAGTGGGTGGACTAGGCAAAAGAAACTGCGATGAAAGCTAACACATACTTGATCATCAATCGGTATTTGAAATCAAGAACATCTAATCGTTGACCGTATGTTACATTGGCTTGCAAGTGTGGAGGTGCACTTAGAAAAAACACGAAACCAAGAGTTGATGATGAAGAAGAAGAAGTTCCAATAAAAAAGCGGGGACCTTATGTGACAAAAAAATGTGGGTGTCCATTTAAATTAAAAGGCATGCATATGGCAACCAGTGAAAATTGGCAATTATTTGTACACGACGGGAGGCATGACAATAAAATAGTTGTTTACAATCATGATCATGCTCACGGTGCAAGACTTACGGATGAGCAGTAGAAACAGACTGAGCAGTTTAGGAAGAGTCATGTGCCGCCACGTAATATCCTAAGATTTTTCCGAGAACAAAATGTTAGTTGTGTAGTTAGGTACGTTAGAATTATTTCTAGTAGTTTATTAAAATATTTTAGATTTGTTTGACTTCCGTTAATAAAATGAATTTTATGATGTATGCAACGCACAGAAAATATACAATGTTGTTGCAAAGATTAAAAAGAACAGGATGTAGGGGCGAAACATGGTGGAGGAATCATAACGTTTCATCTTTATTTTAAAATTAAGGTACAATATACCACTATTGGAAGTCATAGGGATGACTCCGACCGGTAAGAAGTTCAACGCGGCAATTGCTTTCATGTGCAATGAACAGGCTACGACATACATATGGGTATTTGAACAAATCAAGCACTTATATGTTTCATCGGCTATGTCAATTGGCAGCGAATCAATTCTTAATTATGGTAATTGCCAATTGTGATTATTACTGATAGGGAAAGTGGACTTATGCCTGGATTGAGAATGTGTTTAGTAAATCATATCATATGTTATGTAGACGGCACATCGATCAAAATGTGTTGGCAAAATTAACAGAAATGGTTAAAGATGAAAGGGTCTCAACTCGGTTTGTCAATGGCATCTGGAACAAATTAATAAACGAAATTGATGAGGTGGAATATCGTAGAAAATTGGATGGATTGAAGACGAATTGGCACTAAAGGCCTGACTTTATACATTACTTGTTTAACACATGATTGAATCCACTTGCGCATAAAATTTGCAAGGTTTGGATATCTGAAGTGCTGCATTTTGGGGTTGAGACAACGAACCGTGCGTAGAGCGAACATTCAGTATTGGAGCTATAACTCTCAACGTGTCACGGTGATTTAGGCACCGTGTTTCTTAATACTGACTCTCTCATCGAAGGTCAAATTGCCAAGATAAAAACTCATTGGAGATTTCGAAACTTAAAGAAAAGTATGGCGCGAAGAGTAATCCCATATTGAAGAATATAAGTAATATCACCAGTCATTTGGCTTTGAAGAAGATATGGCTTGAGATAAAGAGAGCACGCAAGATAGTTGACGATCCGAAAAATAAGTGCGGGCATTACTTAAGGAAGTCACACGGTCTACCCTGTGTATGTGAGCGGTTGCTAGGTACATACATATACTCCCGCTACAGGCAGAAGATATTTATATCTTTTGGAGAAGACTAGAAATTGGAGTTGACATCCCAACTGTACATGAGAGAGACATGGATTCCAAGATGGATGATCTCACCTCCATGTTAGAGAAAATAAATACGGGTCCAGTATTGAAAGTCAGGGAAATGCGTCGTCTCATCAAAGGTGTTATAAGTCCGGTGTTGCCTGACAATCCTTATGTTCCATTGAAACCCCCCCCATAAACTGCAGTCATGAAGGGACGACGGAAGAAGAATTCAACCGAAAGGGATAAGCCTTACTAGGAACACAAGGAAGATAGGAAAGTTAAGCAGTTCAGGGTTCGGATCGGGAAGCGGGTCCGGTTCTTGGTTTGGTTCTAATGTACGTGGAAGAGGTAGACAGCCACGTGCGAGTAGGGGTAGGGGAAGAGGACGTACTACTGGACGAAGCAGTTTGTTTTCTGTTGTAAACCCGAACACCCTTCAACTCCTTTCCCGTACATCAATGCATTCCCTAGTTTTGTGTATAAGTTCATTCAAACCTGGAAGAATGTGATAGGTGATGGTAATTGTGAATTTAGAGTAGTGGCAAACTTTCTATTCGGGGATGAAAACCAGTGGCCTGAAGTTCGTGGAAGAATGTCTTATGAGCTGATAAAGAAGACCTACTGGGAAGACGGTCCTGCACCTTAAGAAAATTGGTTGGATACTCGTAATCACCTTGATGTCATTGCCAACACGTTCCATATTTAGGGTCGACCACCGTCCTATCTCTTTATTCGAATTTGGATTGCACTGTTGGAAAGCTATACATCGAATTCATTTTGGAACAACAACATTTCATGCAGGTTATTTGAGGTCTGTTGATAATGTACTATTATTTTTTTTAGGGTTACCACTTTCTATTTGTTAAATTGTGAGTTTTTTTTTATTTTTTTAAGGCCTAACTTTTTCTTTTATGTTCTTCGGATTCAGATGCGAGATGGATGCCTGCTGCCTCCATTGTAAATCCAATGGCAAAATCATCGAGATATACGAGTCAGTGGGTGGGCAGAACCTTATTATGAACGGATTGTAGAGTGGGTAGGAGAGCACGTGCAAAATATCCACCAGAAGACCTTATTCATGTATATATTTATTAGTCATAACCGTTGTATATAATTTATTGTTTAATATGTTGTAAATCGCATTATACGAAGCATTTTTTAATATATTACTAGGGTTCTTATTTTTATTATATCTAATATAATCTCGCTGCAAATATAAAAAAGCCGAAAACAGAGGGCAATAGAGATAAGAACCATGAAGAAATAAAAAGAAAACAAGTACATGAACACATCATGAAAAAACAAATATATCCATAATGCAAGCCTTAAGAAAATACTACTACGGTCCTGAACGGTAATGCCACATCACCAAGTCGGCAATATTATCATATTTCTCTTTCTTTCCTGTATCATCTCGGTGCACCTCACGTGCACATCACCGTCATCATGAACTCTCTCATCGCCGTTCCCCCCCAACCCAATATGTAGGGATCGAACCCTGTCAGGCTGCTTGCCTAAACCCCTATCACTCTCCAACCCCATATCTCTAGAATACCTCCTTACAAAAGGCTTAGAAGATTAAACATCATAATCAGTGGTTGTATAACCATAGGGGATGAATCGAGATAATTTTGAAGCAGAGCTCTTTATTTTTGTTTCATCCCTCGCCGTAACGTAATAATATCTCGGGGTTGGCAGCAAGAATTATATATATACTTAACTAAACTATATCTATGGTTAACTAATTAACCGGCCCCAGGAATTGTCTAAGCCATACCCAATGGAAAAAGGATGTTATCCAAATGCATTTCAAGTAATTGTAGTAAAACCTGACCTGTTCACCCTTTGGCTTTTCCGGCGAAACGAATGTATTAAAGTACTGTAAGAAGAATCGGGAGGGACTTCGCTTACAATCTGGTCGAAAGAATTTGCCCGAATTTCCTCGCTAGACCACTAAACTCATTTAAAGGTTCCTGAGTTGAAGATCTATATAGTATATGAGGAAGAACAGTAGGAGCATGTAAGTATGGATCATACACTATAGGTGGGGGATGTGATGGTGGATGTGAAGATCCATATACATCATATGGTAACGGGGAGTGAGGCAGGTGTGATGGGTGAGGAGGTAAGATCTAATCGATACAAGTGGTGGTTGGGTAGAAGACCGGCGTGCATCTGTATAATAATGAAAACCAGGAGCAAAAGTGTTAGGAGTAGATGGCATGTCGGAGGTACTATGTCGCCCCCTCAAACCTCTAGACGAAGCTGTAACAGTGTGACCTTGAACCCGACCTGTCCTGTCTGTGATAGGGCCAAGATCATCATCTCCTCTACGGCCGCCTGTTTGAACCATCTATTATCTATTCAAACACATTAATAGCTATTTATCATATATTTGAACATTTACTATTTAATTATTTATTCTTATCGGGATCTGTTCTTTCTTTTCTACTATTATTATTCATCAGTAATATTACTTAGTAATAGTTAGTAATTTATATATTATTTTATCTTATAAAACCTTAAACCCTAAAACATCAGTCCAACAATAGTTATTATCTTAATTTATTATTAATTCTTATTAAAACCCTAAACTGTAGCAAAATCATGCATGAAGATTAAGGATCAAATTGTACAAAAAAACATAATTCATAATCATATTAATAATAAAAATTATAACATCAAATATTTTAAGCAACTAGTTACATTCATTCTACATATCAAAATTAAATGACAATTCAAATAAACATGAAATTTAATTCAAGAAACACTCCATAAATATTTATGAATAAAAAAATAAAATATATAAACAAATATTTTTTAAAAAATGGTCTGATGACATTTTAGCCCAGGCTGGCAAAAAAAACGATGAAGTTTCGCCTAGCCTGGCGAAACTAACCGTTCTTGACCACTACAAGTTGCGAAACCTTTCATGCATTTTCGCTTGACCGGGTGAAAATTTTCGCTCATATAGGCAAAAATCATGATTTCCGGCAGAAAAACGAACAAATTAAAATTGCAATTTTCTTTCAATACAAAGCATATTTTCATGATCTAAACTGATAAAATTGTAAATAAATGAGTATAGATCAAAGTACTAACCTTTTTTTTTTTAATTATAATGGTAGGATCTTCCAAGATTTGAGATGGAAGTGAAGAGTTCTAGTGAGAGTTGAGAGGATTTTCTTTAGAGAAATAAAATTTCAATGTAAAAATAAAATTTTTTTAATTTTTTCGCGTTACTTATATAGATTTCCGAGTTGCATTTTATTGACCCTCTCATAGAATTAGTCCGAAAGGCAAAGTGAAATATTTGTTCGTGCAACAACCTGATGACAAATGTTTGGAACTTACAAATGAAGTTATCCTCATGAGCAATATTTGAACTTGCAAATAAATTATCACGTACTGCATAATCAACTAAAAATGAATTATCATGTACTGAATAATCAACTAAGAGAAATTGGCTATCCACAGGACTAAATTATTTTTATTTTTTTATTATAGTCAGGAACTTTTATTTCGTCTCTTTTATAGGCATGAATTATTTTCCATATTACAAGTATAGCAGTTTAAAGATTTTATGATATAATTCGACGTATTTTGCGACATGGATCCAATAAAATGGTAAAAAGTAATTAATTAAATTCTGTAAAGAAAACCATAAAAGTGTGTAAAAAATGCACCAAATGCTACTATGAAATTATTAAATTATTATAAATTTGTAAAATTAAAAATGGTTTAAGGCAACAAAAAGATAAAGTAAAAGTTCTTGACTAAGAAAAATTAGAAAAAAAAGGTTTATGCCTACAAATAGAAAGTAAAAATAGTTCCAGGGCTAATTACTTATTAACTAAAAGTGTTCGTGGCCTATTGCTGTGAAAAATGATGGCCTACGAAGAGGCACAGGATTCTTTGTACTACTTTGTGTACCACTCTATGTACTACCTTCCTTTTATAATATATTTTCTCTTTAGGGTTTATTTTTTATTTATTAGGTTTTATTAGTAAAATATACAAAATTAGAAAGCAATACAGAGAGTGGTATAGAAAGTGATATAGAAGATCCAAGCTACAAGAAAAGGATGAACTGGTGATTTTAAAACGTTCTCAAGCTGAAATGGTGTTTTAGGTTAAGAAAAAATTAAAATATTGAAATAGCAGAGTACTACTTCGCACTAATTGAGAAATCAATTTTGATTATCAAGTTATGTCCAAGTAATTCCTTAAATAAAAAATAAAAATAAAAATAAAAATAGAAAATAAAAACTATGTTCAAATTAACTTGTTATAATAGGCAAAGCCATACATGAATGACTAGATGGGCCAAAATTCAAAAAAAAAATTTTATTGAGATTATTCTATGGGATTTTCACCCTAGTACACTTATGTTTTATTAGGAAATTCCTATAGTTGTTTATCTTGGAATATGACAAGGTGATTTGTAATTAGATTGTCTTTAGATTTGGAAGTTTCGTAGTGTAATTAGGCCAAACGTGTATTTATCATTATGAATATTTTCATTACAAAAGGAAAAAACAATAACTGTTTTCCTCACTGAAAACTTTCATGGTATAAGAGTTTGTCTTTCTCACAATGAGTAAAGACAAAGAGAAAAAAGAAACCAATGGTATTTCTTATACGGAGCACAAGAGTCCAGTACGGAAAAGTACGGTGAAGAAGGATACATATTATGTATCCTCAGGTGGATCGAGATAGATTTATCACTCAGGTCCAATTGAAAGGAGTGCTAGGACAATCACACAACTATATCGAATGGGAAAAAACTGTGAGATTAGCCCTTTGTTCAAAGCAAAAATTGGGATTCATCGATGGAACAATTCTGTTACCTGAGAATGATCCAGACAAGGCAGTGGAATGGTGGGAGATTAAAACATTAATTAACTCTTGGATTCTCAACACAATTGAAGCAAGCCTACGATTGTCTGTGAATTACTCTAAGCGTGCAAACAAGTTGTAGGCAGTTCTCAAAGAACATTTCTTTGTGGGTAATGGCCCACGGAAATAATAATTGAAGATTGTGTTGGCAAACTTTAAATAAGGGGGAGATTCCATAAACGCATATTAAAATCATTTGCGGAAAATATAGGATGAGTTACACAGTTACATGTAATTGATGGTGTATGATGCTACTGCTCTCATTATCAAAGAAAGAGAGGCCGAGTAATTTTACCAATTTTTTATACGGCTAAATGATTTCATGCATGATATCAAGTACTATAACAGAGGAGCCCCTTCCCAAAGTCAAGACAGTTTTTGCAAGGATTTGAAACGAAGAGCAGCAATGGAATTTCGCTCGAGCGATAGTGACAGAAGATGCAGACAGCACCATGATTGGCAGCACCTTTGTTGCCATGAAAATAGTCGCATCTCCTTCCTCGAGAATGCTGTGCAATCATTACTCAAGCATGGCCATGATAAGTCATATTGCTATCAATCGGTAGGCTACCCAAATTGGTGGGGAGAAAGAGAGCAAAGGCAACGGTGGAAAAAATGCTGGTGGTGACGAGCATGGCAGAGGGTGCAATTTAGCCAAGGTAAAGGTGGCACAACTCTAGGTGCAGCTACCGGCAGCGAAAACATCAGTAGAGGGGAAGTTAGTAATTGGGTAAATACAGTAATTGAACGAGACAACAACAACATTTCACCTTCTTCAGCGAATGGAGGTGTCGCTGCAGCGACACAAATTTCTTGTCTTCCGAGGCTGTCCAAAGATTAGTAGAATTCACTGCTCAACATGCTCAACAACTAAGCAGCTTCAGATAAATTATCCAGTAAGACCAATGTTATCTGTATTTTAGATTCGAGATGTTTCCATCATATAACTGGTAGGAAAGATTTTCTCGAAAATTTGAGACCTGTTTGCCCCTACACTATTGGTCTATGGTTCCGAGGCAGTATCAGTGGAACAAGAAAACATGTGTATATGATCGAATCTTGTGACCCATGATATTTTACTCATTCCAAAATGGAAGTGAAATATGATCTCTATGGGCTAATTGATGAATGATCCGCATTATTTATCATATTGTCAGATGATTTGATTTTTATATAGGCTGTATCTCTAGGATGCTAATTCGAGTGGCTGAGAGTAAGAATGGAATTTTTATGTATTGACCGCTAGATTTGTTGTCCTTATTTGATAGTTTTGTGCAACTTTCTGATTCAAGTAGTTTATGGCACGAACGTTTGGTCATCTGTCTAATTTTGTGATCAATAAATTTTTGTGGTAGTCTTCTTTAGGTCATATATTGAATAAATTATGTTCTATTTGTTTACGTGCCAAACAAACTCGTGATGTGTTTCCTTTAAGTAAAAATAATACTGCTGCTATATTTGATTGGATACACTGTGATTTGTGGGGACTTTATAACACTACTTCTATGTGTGACGCACTTTATTTTCTCACAATTGTAAATGATTTTTCAAGAGTAACATGGATTTATTCGATTCTAGAAAAAAGGGAAGTAGCTATTCTTTTAAGAAATTTTGTTCAAACACAATTTCAAAACCTATTAAAAGTGGCAGTAGGGGATAGCGAGATTGAGTTTGTGGTCTTAAAGATTTCTTTGCTCAAAATGGTATAATGAATCAAACTTTGGTCGCAGGTATCCCACAACAACATGGATTAGTGGAACAAAAGCATCACCACATTCTTAGTGTGGCCCGTGCTTTGCATTTTCAAGCAAACTTACCAAAACGATTTTTGGGGAAATATGGATTGACTGTCGGGTATCTCATAAATAAAACTCCGTCGTCTCTTTTGAATGGAAAATCACCTTTTGAATTCTTTTATAGACATGCACCTTCCTACTCTCACATTAAAGTTTTTGGATATCTTACTTTTGCTCATGATCATAGCTTACCTAAGGACAAGTTTAGGACTCGAAGTTACACTTGTGTTTTCTTGGGATATTCTTACGTGAAAATGAGTGGCGATTGTATGACATCAAATCTAAAAAAATTAATCATTTAGAAAGGTGTCATTTTTTATGAAAAACAATTTCCATATATGTTGGAAATAATGTAATTTCTGGGGAAATAATCAATTATGCCCACTCCTTTGCTGGATAGCTCTTCGGCCCAAGCTTTAGGGGGAGCACTTGGATCAAAACGCACAGGAACCAAAACGTAGCCCAAGACATGATGACCCACATATCGGCTCGGTCTAGCCCAGCGACCTTGACCAGTTGCCAGCCATTCCCTTGGTTGGGCCATTTCTTGTTTCAAGTGGAAATGGATCAAGTGACTAAGAAAATAGGGACCTCTTGAGTTAAGCCAAAGCCAAGACCCCGAGATTCTGCCCCTTTCCAGCAAAGATTCAATGGCTTCCTCCCCCTGTCGGTTCATGGATTGGGCCTGCCCTACCATTAGAAAATTCCATGTCTACTATAGAAGATTTGGATAGTAATATGGTTGGAAATTCAGATGAAAATTTGCATGAGAATTTAGATTTACGCGAAGCTCCAAGGAACGCAAGGTATCAACAAAGCTTAAGGGTTATGCCTGCAATACAGTATGGCACTTTACTAAAATTTCCCATTCTTCTGCTCTTCTCACTTCTTCGAACACTTGAGGTAAGTTCTTGTATCCTCTTACAAATTATCTAACTTGTGATAAATTCATTGATGATCACACGAGATTTTTAGCTTCTGGAACTACAAAAACAGAACCCACCAGGTACTCTGATATAGTATCTCATCAAAAATTGTGTGAGGCAATGAAACAAAGGTTGAAGCTTATGAAACCAATTGTACTTTGGACCTGACTCAACTGTTTGCTTGCAAACAAGTGCTTGGTTGCAAGTGAGTCTATAAGATCAAACACAAGGCAGAGGGGACTGTTGAATAGTATAAGGTGCGTCTTGTTATTCTCGAAAATACACAACAGGAAGGAATCAATTTTACAGAGCCTTAGCCCCTGTTGCTAAGATTGCAAGTATCCAAGCATTGTTGTGTGTAGCTTCTACCCAGAACTAGCCAATACATTAGATGGATGTACAAAATGCTTTTCTTCATAGAGATCTGCATGAAGAAGTGTAGATATGGCTGCCCCCGAGATTCCATTCCCAATACCTGTGACAGGGTTGCCAATTGAAGAAACCCTTGTATGGACTCTACTAAGCCCCCATGTGTTGGTTTTCAAAACTTGTGCTCTCCGGAAATTTAGTTTTATGTAATCTTATGTAGATTATTCACTTTTCACTTATCATATGGGTAATATATATTTGTGTGTCCTCATTTATGTTAACGACTTTCTCATCGCTCTTAATTCCCTTCTGGCAATTACGAAGTTTAAAGCATTTTTGAGTACTACATTTCATATAAAGGATTTGGGCACTTTAAAGTATTTCCTTTGAATTGAGCTTACCCGCCATGCTGATGGTATTTACTTATGAAAATTGTCTCTGAAGTTGGCTTGGTCGGGGCTAAATTCATGTCTGTTCCCATGGAACTAAATCACAAGTTGGCTAAGTCTACCAGTTCATTCTTGGCAATGCTCGATCAGTGTCGACGTTGGATTGGGAAGTTGATTTGTCTTACTTTGACACGTCTGGAACTTGTCTATACTATTCATACTCTTGCCCAATTTATGCAGTCCCCTCGTGAAGATTATTGGATGTAGCACTCCGGGTGGTTCGATATCTCAAAGGAGGCCCTAGCCAAAGAATCCTCCTGTGTACTTATTCTCCTATTCTCTTGACTACTTACTGTGTTTCAGACCGGGCAAGTTGTCCAATCACATGTCATTCCAGTACTGGTTATTTCGCTTCCTAGGGTCAATCTCCTATCTCTTGGAGATAAAGAAACAGTACACTATTTCACGGTCTTCTGCCGAGGCAGAATATCGTTCTATAGCTAGTAGTGGCTTCGCCAATTACTTCAGGATCTTTGCATTACCCCAATCATTGACTGATTTCTCTTCATTGTGACAGCTATTTATATAGCTACTAATCCTATTTTCTATGAACGAACGAACGAAACACATCGAGATCGATTATCATTTCGTTCGTGATGCTTTCTAGACAAGCTTTATTGCTCTTTGATACATCCACACTGAATCTCAACCTACTGATATTTTTACTAAAGCACTCCATCCCTCTCATTTCTTTTCTTTACGATGCAAGTTTGACATTCATGATCTTAAGAGGGTGAATTAAGAATATTGTTGGAGATTTTGGGGTATTTTCTCCCTTGTACACTTACTTTTTGTACTAGGAAATTACTATAGTTGTTTATCTTGGAATTGTTGTCATCAAACTTGGAATACGCCAAGATGATTGTAATTAGATTAGGAAGTTTCCTAGTTTAGTTAGGCCAAAAAGTGTATTTATCATTGTGAATAATTGTAATACAAAGGGAGAAAGCAACTATTATTTTCCCTACTGGAAACTTTCAAATTTTGATACATCATCTCACTTCACAAAAATTCATTTATAATTAGTGAAATAATGGTAATATATTTATACAATTCTATCTTCACTTTACAAAAAATTCACTTATAATTAGTTAAATAATGGTAATATATTTATAAAATTCTATCTAGGCAAAAAAGGACAAGACATATGCTGCAAAGTGATGAGACAAAGAAACTATGCTAATTTGAAGCTACCTAGTACAATTAATAATATATTATGATGGGGAATAATCAAGAAATATTCACTACTTCTTAGCAACGGAAGTTACCCTTTCCTTGTGTAAGAGTTAGGATTGGACTTACATTTCTAATTCAAGTTAAACATCTATTAGAAATTTTACTTGAATTCTTAATTTTACAGAGATGATCCTAGCTTAGGACTTGGATGGGCTGGAGCTTCTCCGGCGGCCAGTCCGATAAGGTAGTGGCAATGATGGGGAGAACTTTAAACCCCTCTAAAAATTTTCCATTCTTCATATATAATTTGTAGTAATAAGAAGATTTTCTTTTCTTCACCACTTGCTCTTCCTCAGGCGAGAGAGAGACCCTTCTGCAACTTTCTATGCTTTGTTTCTGGTGAAGTCACAGCAGTTTAGAGAAAGAGCCTCTACAAATTGCTTTTTTTTTTTAAAAAATGCAAAGAGAAACAATGTCATTTTGTTTTTGTGGGTTAAAAAAAGAATTCAAAATAATTTGAGTTATTTGAATTAGATTAGACCTTAGAGAGAGTATTTGTAGTTGCAATTGCAAAAGCAAATCAATGTACTGCGTTGCCCCTATGCCCGTGCTGTCTTTTTCTTATGTTCTTCGCCTGACTGCCGCTGTGCTGCCGAAGCTCAACCTTGGACCTCCGCGGCTCCGCCTCCATTCTTGTTCAGTTCAAACGAGACGACAGAAGCAGATTAGAATAGTAAGTTCTATTTTTATCTCTTCTCTCTCTCTCTATATATATATTTTTAAGATTGGAAAAATTTTGGAGATTTGATTTTCTATCTCTTATCATCTTATTTTTTTTACTTTTTATTTTTTAATACTGGGATATGGCAAAAACGTTAATTATCATATTAGTTTTTTTTTTTTATAATCATAGTTGATATATGTTAGATCAGCCTGTAAGTATGTGAATTTATTTCATTTATTATTTTTTATGTTACACATTTTATTTTTTTTAAAGAAGTTTTCACTGAAGTTGAATTTAGAAATTAAAACAATGCTAAAGATAAATTTAAAGCACATAAATGATGTCCGAATAGTATGCACTATTTTGCTGTAATTTAGTATTTAGGATTAAAAAATCAAAGGTATGATGTGGATTATATGTTATTGAGGCAAGTGAGCCAAATGGAGGTTGATTATAGATTTTTATATTTCATAAATTTCATGATTTACATATTATATTCTTGAATTTTCATTTGTGTTATTTGTTTTTATATTAATATTTTGATCATTCTATACTAAACATATTTGTTTTGTAGTTTATATTAGAGGTCATATCTTGATTGTGCACGATTGGTTTCCTAACGGTAGTCGTATTCATATTTTGAGCGTTGATAGAGGTATTTATACATTGAGTGATGGGCAATCACTCCTTGTGAGTGATGGCACTCATCTTTGGTAATAGGAGATTACCTTGTTTTTTATTTTTATTTATTTGTAAATATTCTTTATTATTTAAAGAATGTTGGTGATGCTTATTTCTTTGAGCGTTCTTTGTTTTGGAAAGTGGTCATTACATAGACGAAATGTTCTAAAAATTTTTAGTATAATTTTGCCCTCCAGTCTTTAAATCTTGGTCCGTCACTCGGATTAGTGAGCTTCTTTAAAAGAGTTTTAATGTAATTCCATATTGCTTGTCTAGTAAAACTACCTTTCTTCTACTCCCTATATAAAGGAGTGGGTTAAGATTTTTAGGGTGTGAGAAACATGAAATGGGCTACTAGCCGAATTAAGGGTCTAAGTCGTTCTTGTTGGATTTCTTTAGAATAGTTGTAGTTTGTGAGTTTAGAGTTTTCTCTACATTGTAATTCTTTATAGTGAGTTATTGGATTTGTTTCTCGTTCGCCGGACGTACGCCGATTCATCGAACAACGTAAATCTTGTTTTGTCTCTTTATTGCTTTCACATTATTTTTTTACACAATCTCATTTATTTGTTTCAGGTACAACAAATTGGTATCAGAGTAAGGTTACAAAAATGAGATTGTTCTTTGCAAATTGAGAACATTTTTCGTCATGGAGAATGAGAAGGTGCACAAAGTAATTTTTACAACTTATGGGTGATATTTGCAAACTACGTTCTTGGAGAATGTTATCACCAACACTTGAAGACTCTATGGGTTACATCAGGATTTTATTTGGAGAAGGAGAGAGGTCTTTGGAATAGAAGTCAATGTGGAGATTTGTTAGTATTTCACTTATACTCATAATTCAAGTTAATGATCTTTTATTGATTTACTTAGATCCCTAATTCATGTTGATTAGGATTAGGGAACATCCTAAAAAGTAGTTTTTGAAGTAATCCCAACTTTATAATACTCCCTATATAAAGGAGTAGGTTAAATCTTTTAGGGTGTCAGAAACGTGTAGAGCATGGGCCATTTGTCTAGATATGGGCTAGTAGCCAATTAGGAGCATAAGTCATTGTTGTTGAGTTTCCCCAAAATAGTTGTAGCTTGTGTTTTGGGCTTTGTTGGTTGAGAGTTTTTTCTACACTGTAATTCTCTATAGTGAGTTAGTAGATTTGTTTCTTTTTTACTCCTGGACATACGTCGATTGATTGAAGCACGTAAATCTTGTACCTTCTCTTTATTGCTTTCACATTATTTTTCCGCACTATCTAGTTTATTTTTTTCGGTGCAACAAATTGGTATCAGAGCCAAGGTACATAAACGAGATTGTTCTTGTGGGCATTAAGAGGATTCTTGTTGTAGAATGATAAGGAACATAAAACAATTACAACTTATACGTTATAGATGGAAGCTACAAGCATGAAGAATGTTATAATCAATAGTTAAAGACTCGATGGGTGACATCGGATTTTGTTTGGAGAAGGAGAGAAGTCTTCGGTATAAAAGTGCATATGGAGCTTTGTTAAGATTTGACTTATATTCTAAATTCAAGTTGAAGATCTATTAGAGATTTCTTTGGATTACTAATTCGTATTGATTAGGATTAGAGAACTTCTTTAAAGTAGTTTTGATGTAATCTGATGTGAATCTTCAATTGCAAGTAGATTTTATTCATCACCTTCCAAGATCACCTCTAAGATGAAGAACCTCTATTAAGGATTTTGTAACTTTAATACTCCAATGGAAAACCTATGAGGATCTAAGCCTCATAAACCCAACGTTGAGTGGCAAAACTCTTTCCTAACTTGATAGGAAGAACCTCGAGGAAACTGAGGCCTCAAAACCCCAACTACACAAACTAGAAGACCGAAGATCAATTGAATCAAAATACAAGAACTCCAAGACTCAATCAATAAAAGGAATTAGAATGATCAATCAAATTCCGTAGATTCATCAACCTAAGGAAATAAATTGTTCACAACTAAGGACATTAGCCCTTAACAAGCTAACTAGGCAAGGGTGAAGAACCTTAGAGACAAAGAGAATTCTCTCTCAACAATTTTAGCAAAATTCATCAATAGTTGTTTATAAGAGGAGGCATAAGTAGGTATTTATAGCGAAAATCTAATGAGTATTAAAAATACCTAATTAACCTTCTAATAAAAGTTAATTGCAAATTTGGAAACAAGGAAACCAAGAATTAATCCAAAAATAATTATAATTGACCAAAAAAAAATAAGTTGACCCAACTGGTTCCAGCCCTTTAATCTTCAAAATTTTCCATTCTAACCAGAGACCTACCAGGGACGGTAGGGTGGGAACCTACCATCACCGATAAGCTCTTTTTTACCCTTTCTACCGCAATTTTGCATCTCCTCGGTTATCGGCTTTGTTTGACCTTCAAAATATTCAAATTAGTTCTTGGTGTCTTCAAGAAACTTGTAGATAATTTTCTAAAATTTCTAATGAATCTTGAATCTCCTCAATTGGACTCCTTTAGTGCAAGTTATGGTCATTTTACAGGAATATCTAATATTTTCAATCAAAGGTAGAATGTCCAGTTTAAGACTGGTCATAGGATATCCAAATACATATATCTAGGCATGAGCTATACCATTTTGGAAACCACATGAAGTCTTCTAAGATCTTCATGAAGATTGCTTGTTCAATTAAAGTCATCAAAAGCCCCATAATAGAGTTCTTCCAGAACTGGTCCAGAAATTCCAGTTTACCTCCATTTTGACTTTTCTTCTATCTTTAAACCTTGGACTTGAATCTTCCAATAATTCATGCATATCCGTGGCCGTATCTTACCCCCTCTCTTAAAAAAGAATTCTTCCTCGAATTCACACCTTCATTTAATAACAAAAGGCGAGCAATAATTAGAAACATAATTTTCAAATGAACCATGCTATGATCACTATTTCTAAAGCACTAAAGAACTAGACAAATATGTCTAATGGTCATGTAAATAACAAGAAGAGAAAGATGTCTATAACTTCTTTGGAAGGTCTATGACATGCAAATGTTGTATGATCAAAGAAGTTCAAAGAGAGATAGCTTAAATAAGGGCTATGCAAGAAATGCTCAAATAATACAAGACTTCTTCTAGTGAAAGTATAGAAATTTTGTAAATCAAATATAGTAAAAATATTTCCCGCAAAGTACTCAAAGGATCAATAAAATTGGAGACTCAAGTTTTCTAAATCGTTCAAAATGAAGAACATAAAGTGTTGTAGAAGTCAAAGTTTCCACATAAGAAGTGTTCCTTCAAAAGTTTTAGAAAAGGACTTTAAAATGAAGCTTTCCAGGAACAACTTATTTGGCTTATCTTTCAAGAAGGAAGTACAACTAACATCCCTAAAAAGTAAAGGAAAGTAGAAGCTTTCATCATTTCTAAACTCTAAAAGTAAGTCAAGAAGTTCATGAATTTGAAATATCTCCTCTTTCAAAAGGTGATGAAATGTAGAGCTCATGGTGTGTAATGATTTAAAATATTGAATCAAGAAGTCGCAAGAATTTTCAATGCTCAAACACAAGGTGTTTTCTCTAGATTTCTAATAAGGAAATTTTAAACACAAGTGTTAATAAACAACTTTCTTTTCAATTATTCAAAGCAAAGTTCAAAATCAATATCCTTGAAGGGTAAATGATATTGAGAGCTCTCATTCTTTTCAAGATAGACATGAAAACCACACATTTGAAATCTCTTTTTTTGAAAAGGGTAATGATAATTCAAATAACAAAAAATAATTAGAATGAAAGAATAGCCTTGATAAGTCTCAAATTCCATCATTTCACAATTGAGGTGAGGAAATATAGACATAACATTTTCAAAATCCCAAGATCTTCAAAATCCCAAGATGGTCTACACTCCTCTTCAAAAGCCATTTTATCAAAGAACTTCAAATTCATGTTTCAAAATTAATGCACAAGAGTTCTTTTGGAAGCTAGCACATAAAATGAACAACTTAGAAAACCAATCCTTGAAAGGTTTGTGGTAATAAAGATGCTCAACAACAAAATATTTGCAAAGTTATTGAAAGGCCTTCTTTCTCAAATTAGATTTTTCAAACGCAAAAGGATTAACTTTAAAAAAGTCAAGATTAGCTCCCATTCAATTTTCAAAATCTTTCAATAAGAATTCCTTGAAATGCAAATGATAAAATTGGAAACTAAATGTATTTTCATATAAAGTGTTCAAGGAGTTAATGACATTTGAAAGATTTTGTTCATTGCAAGAAAATCCAACTTCACCACTCACAAAAGACATAAGTTGATTTAAGAAAACAAAATCGTTATGATTCTCTAGTATTAAGGAAAGAGGAAACATAACCAACATCCTCAACAAACTTTCCGAAACACTTATCATGTAGAATATCAAACAAAGCACCATCTAATCCAAAACCAACAACTACAGACTCAATCGAAACATTATTCATAACTATAAAATCACAGCAAAAAGGATGAAACATAAAACCACTATGCAACAATGAATCCCCAAGAAAAGCATAAGAAGAAAGGCATTTAGACATGTAAGGTACAACAAGAAAGAAACCACCACCAAAAGAGATAACACAAAAGGCTTCAAGTATGCTCACATGAGAAAGATAAGACTCTAAAAACAATTCTAATTCCACAAGAGAAACTTTATAGCACATGAGCGAAGGGTCAAAAGAAAGACTTGTTGGTAAACCTTTAAGAAAATTGCCAAGCTCTTTCTCCATATTCCTTCCTTTGTCTTCAATTCCTAACACATAAGAAACATAATTAGCAATATTTAGATGGCATTCATCAACTCTAGGAATTGCACAATAATTGGAAATAGGTTCTATGAATTTTTTCTTTCCTAGTAAAGTTTCAAGAGAGTTGAGAAAATAAAATTGATATTCATTTTCAATAAAAACAAGTGAGAACAACTTTATTTCCTTAAAATAAATCTCAAAGGTCAAGTAGGAATTAGAGTGAAAGAAGTTTATGGCCTTGATGGATTTAGGCAAGCTTTCCATCTTCATCCTTGCTTGGATTTTCCAAATTCTACACATAAGAATTCAGTAGCAAAGAAAGAGTTAGTTTTATTAACATAGAAATTCACTTCCTCTCTCTTTTTAAGTACAACTATCTCTTTCTGTCTTTGCTCTTCTTTTTCTTTATCTTGTTTTTCAATGAAGCACTCATTTTCTTTTACTCTCTCATTTTTCTCAAGCTCACTTTCTTTCTCTTTTGAGTGTCTAAAATGCACTCTCTTTTGAAATGATAGGGATAGACTCAAAGATACATGATCTTTCTCCTAATCTCTCTTTTTCTTCCACTCTTTCTTTTTCTTTATTTCAATGCACTTCTCATTCATGATACAACAAGGTTTCTCTTTGGATGCATGCTCAACATGGATTTTAAAACTCTCTTCAATTTTGGCTTGTGAAAGCTCTTTGTTCTTTGGAATCTCTTCAATCATTAATGATTCCATGAATTTAATCTTTGGTTGAACTTGTCTTTGTTTCTCATGGTTTCCAACTCCGAATCTAATCCTCAAAGATTGATTCATTAAACTCTAAGTCTTGATTGGTTGAGCTCCCATCCTCCTTATATTTTCACATTTACTGTCCGCCCAAACATTGACCTCATAAGAAAGAGATCTTAACGGCAATTGGAACTTTTCCTCTTCTCTTACACAACAAGAATAGAACAATGATTCCACTTTTTGCTCCCATGCTGATAGAGTTGATTTTTTTAATACAAATAAACACCTTAAGTTTTAATTATTAGCCTTTGAAAATATTTTATTTATTTATTAATTACAATTATTATATTTTGTTTGTTTTATTTGTCTTTGTGTAGATTTCTAAAAAGGAACGGAAAATAAAGATTTCATATTAAATTTGATAAATGGAAGAAAGAGTGCGAATGGTCATTGGGGAAGAAAAGATAAAAAAAAATAATAATAAAGCATATTACCTGCTGCAATATTTGGTGCCTTTAAGAATTAGAAATTTAGTTGAATCCTTTAAGTATTAGAAATTCAGTTGAATCCTTGAAGGATTAGAAATTTGTTTTTCTTTTGTCTATTTATAGAAGAGCCACACAAGAGGACTTTTACTTTTGCTTTTGGCTTTCTTCGAAGGGAAGAACAAAGGCAAACAAATTAAAGGAGAGAAGAAGCTATGATCTACTCCAAGAATTTGGTTTTTTTTTCCCTTCAAGTATGAACTAAATTTTCTTTTTTAGAATCTTGATGAAACCCTAGCCATGTAATTTTGGTTCATTTTATGTTGGAAGATTTATTATGTTATTTATGTGATTATATATGTTGGGATGTTGTTTTTGGTTTGATGCAATTAATTCTTTATGATTGTTCTTGCAGAATAATTATTTGCGTTAGTTGATACTTTTATCCCTACTTAGTTCTTGTACTCTTGAGTATGAGAGATATGTGATTTTTTCAAATATATTTTGGATTTTAGAATTGAATATTTCATGCTAATTTTAGATGATTTATGTCATAAAATTGAATAGATCATGCTAATAGTTAGATGGGTTATGTCATGCACTTAAGCACTATATTTCTTTAGTGAATCGAAGCATGTAGCCTAGATCACCACGTAAAGATCTGATCTTTGCTCCTAAGTAAAATTAAATCATTGTTATATAGGTTAGTGATAGATTCAAGGTTGTAAATCATCTTCTTCATGAGGCTCTTGCTGGTTTTTATTTAATTGACTTTATTTATTAGTTTTACTTAATTTAGGAATAACTTTTAGATAATAAAATTTGATTCTTCTTTTATAAATTGATATAGGAAGATAATAATTTAAGTAGTTAAGCCTTTCTCCGTAGTTCGATGCTCTTATATTGTCGTATTACATTGATCTTGTGTGCTTGCAAGTATTGGGTTTAAAGTTTAGTTAGAAAAATCCCAACCACATGCTTCATAATTATAAGGACCAAAAGTTCCACACAAAATATGTAATTTCAAATTATTGTAACTAACATCATATCCCTCATAATCACCTTTCCTTTTATGGAATCTCTCATCCATGTTCACATAATTTCCTCTATTTCTAACATCATTTCTTTGAACTCTTTTACAAGATATATCATTATAATCATTTCTAGTTCCAAATCTATTACCCTCATAGCAATCATAAGAATTATGTTCATAAGATCTAGTATGAGAAGAAAAGTTACTATATCCTATTGATTATCATACATTGAGTGTCCACAAAGGTCTCTTCCACTACTTTGCTCATAATTGGCTTCCTCTTCTCTTTTTAAGTCCTTCACACCCTTTGCTAGGCATGATAATTGTTGTTCCAATCCTTTCAAGGATTGTTTTCATTACATATGATAGAACTCATCTTCCATGCTGAAATAGATGTTTTAAACCCTGCAAATTAAAAAAAGAAACAAAACAAAAAGAACTCACAATCATTCCCTAAATGTTTTCACTCTTTGATGATCACTCCATTCACTCGTGTTCAACTCTCTTAATTGTCTTTTATCAGTAAAAGCTCACCCTCTTTCCTTTTCAAACATTTAGCACTCAAGACTCTATGATATCCTTCAACCTCTTAGCCAACTGAAACCAAGTGCAATAATCTCAAACAAGTAAATCATTCAATACACTTAATTGGTTAAGCGTTCAATGAGGTAAAATATCAAACACTTGAAGTGTATGAATTTCAAAGAATGTAATCTATGGAATTGAGCCAACAAACAAGACTGAACATCAACAAAAGATGAGAAACATACAAGGAAACAACTAGAAATCAAAACAAAGCAATTCAAAAGAATCAGACTAAAGAAAGAAAAAAAAGTGTACTAAGAAAAGTTTTTCCAAAAGGGATGACAATAACTTTTTACTAAAACGACAATATCTCAAAATAAGAATCCAAATCAATGAAACCAATCCATGAGGATTCCTCACTCGATGAGGATGAATTTAAGCACAAATTTCATTCGAATTGAATCAGTATAACATAAGATATGTTCAGATTAATCAACACTTTTTTCTGCAGTCGCGATTCCGAAACACATTTCACAATTCAATCAAATTGAGCCATCAATTAAACTCCAAATTGACTAAAACTTATTTAAATTCAATCCTAACTCAAAGGAGAACATCTCCATTACAAAAACATGAAGCAATTTCGCAAATAATTTGTCAAATTTTCACTTAATTTTTAGATGTATTTTTCTGTACTTGGTTTTTGCATGATCCTCATGGGAATTTCATAGATCATCAAGTACTTCTTCTTTTTATTTTTTTATTTTAAAAGAAATTTAATCACTTACAACACAAATTCATCTTTATTTTGAGAGTACTCTAATACCACTTATATGAATCTTCAATTGCAAGTAGATTTGATTCAACACCTTCCGAAGATCACCTCTTTGATGACGAACCTGTATTCAGGATTTGTAGTTTCAATACTCTAATAGAAAAACTATGAGAATCTAAGCCTCATAAACCCAACATTGAGAGACAAAAATATTTCCTAATTTGATAGGATGACCCTCGAGGAACCTAAAGTCTCAAAACCCCAACTACAAGACCTAAGATCATCTTCGAAGATCCTATGCTTTTGCTAAGAGAAATTTGGTATTACTTCCTCGCTTTGTAAAGTCTTATTTGATATATTTTGATAAATTTCAATGTAAACTCTTATTTGATATATTATGATACATTGCAATATAAATGTAATGAATATGTGGATTAGCTTTAGATAGTTTGATCATTGTTACGAACTTTAGTATTTTTATTCAAAAAAAATTACGAGTTTTATAATGCATGCAAATATTTTTTTAAAACAAATGAAGAAATAATGGGGAGGTTTCAAATCGCTGCAAGTATTTATTTTTTAAAGAGAAATTATTATTACGATGGTTTAAAACCGCCACAAAATAAGGATAAAAACCAATTATTTAACGGCCCTTTGATCTGTAAAACCACCGTAAAACCATTTAGCGGAGTTTGTAAACTGCCGCAAAACCAAAAAATAACCCCCCAGCATTTTGCCTATTTTCTTAGTGTCAATTGAATCAAAATATAAGAACTCTACAACTCAATCAATGAAATGAATTAGAATGATCAATTGAATTCCACAAATTCATTAACCTAAGGCAATCAATTGTTCACATCTATGGACATTAACCCTTAGTAAGCTAACTAAGCAAAGGTGAAGAACCCTAGAGACAAAGAGAATTATCTCTCAACAATTTCAACAAAATTCATCAATAGTTGTTTACAAGAGGAGGCATAAGTAGGTATTTATAGAGAAACCTATTTCTCATCCTAAAAGATAATGAGAATTAAAAATACCTAATTAACCTTCTAATAGAATTTAATTACAAATTTAAAAATAAAGAAACCAAGAATTAATCAAAAAATAACTACAATTGACAAAAAAATAAGTTGTAGACTTGACCCGGCTGGGTCTGGCCGAGAAGGTGGCCGGTTCCAGCCATTTAAGCTTCTATATAAGCCATTATAACTAGATACCTACTGGGGATGGTAGGGTGGGAGGCTACTGTTGCCAGTAGGCTCTGTTTTAGCCTTCCTGTTGCGATTTTGGATGTCCTCGGTTATCTGCTTTGTTTGACCTTCAAAAGGTCAAACTGGTTCTTGGTGTCTTTAGAAACATAGTAGAGAATTCCCTAAGGTTTCCATGAATCTTGAATCTCCTCAATTTTACTCTTATAGTGAAAGTTATTGCCATTTCACTGGTTGAAGACTGGTTATAGGATATCCAAATAATATATCTATGCATGAGCTATACCATTCTGGAAACCTCAAGAAGTCTTATACAATCTTCATGATATTCCTTGTTCATTTGAAGTCATCAAAAGCCCAAAAATTGGTCCAGAAATTCTATTTTATCTCCATTTTAACCATTCTTCTAGCTTTAACTCTTAGACTTGAGTCTTCCAAGAATTCATGCATATCTGTGGTCACATCATAATCCCAAGTTGCTTGTCTATTAAAACTACCTTCATAATACTTCTTATGTAAAGGAGAGGGTTAAGCCTTTTTAGGTGTGAGAAACTTGTAGGAGTTGGGCCGTTTGTCTAGCTATAAGCTAGTAGCCCAATTTGGAACCTAGCTAAGTCGTTTTGTTGGATTTCTCTGAAATAGTGTAGTTTTTGTTTTAGCTTTTGTGGGTTAAAAGTTTCTCTACACTATAATTCCTTAGATTTAGCGATTTGTTTCTCCTTTGCCATGTATGTAGCTCAATTGACTGAACGAAGTAAATCTTGTGTCTTCTCTTTATTGCTTTCACATTATTTTTTCACACTATCTCCTCTATTTATTTTAGGTCCCACACTAAGTTATTGACGATAGAAGGAACTGTTTTCCTACCTAACTTACCAACAAAAAATTGACGAGATAATCGGCAACATAAAATTGCTTTAAAAAATGCAGGATATATCCTCAAGAAAAATACCGACAGAACATTCAGTTGTCAGGTAACTTACCGACGAATTTCATTAATGAAATTGTTGTGGTCGATAACTCAATTTATAAAAGACGATTTCGTTACTACGTTTCTGTTACTACTAATGGGCAAAATAAAATACTAACATAATTATGTCAATGTTCTGTCGATAATGAAATAGCCTAAAAGGACAAATTCATCCCTTCCCTTATTTTCACCAAAATCTTATTCCCCCCGCCCCACCCCACCTCCTTCTCTTCCCGAGCTCACTCCACCACTTTTCTTCCTCTGGCATCCTTCTATGCCCTCCGCCAAGCTCCGGCTACTCTATACCCCTCCCTTCTCTTTTTTCGTATCCAAAAACTTCACCCCTCTCTCTCTCTCTCTCTCTCTCTCTCTCTCTCTCTCTCTCTCTCTCTCTCTTATTGCCACTGCTTCTGGGTTCATCCGCCACTATTCCTCAGGAAATCTCCGTCGTTGTATCAAAAAAAATAGAAGCAAATCTATACTAGGGTAGAGTCTAGGTTTGAACCATATCTTTATTCCCCAAATTAAAAAAAAACCTAGGGCACAGTCATTAAATTACTTTGTTAATTTAATTCATTTTCTTGGCTCAATTTAGTAATGAAATAACTAGGGCCTAGTTAATTAAAGCACTTAGCCAAAAAAAGAGTTAATTAAGGCATTTTCTTAACTATCCTTTTATGTTTTTGCAATGATTAATACGAATCACTCCAGATTAAGAATTTACTTTGGTGACAAAAGACCAATTATTCTAGGCTACTAAAATGATCAAAAAGCCCTTATTATAAATAACAAAATTTCTCATTTTAAATATTTTCAAGTATGACCATGTTGAATTGACCTCTAGAATACTCTATGATAGTAGCTTTTGTGCCCTATCGGAGTTAAAACGACAATGATTCTCTGTGTTTGCACCCAACATCAAGTTTATGAAGTTATGTACTATCACATTCCTCAATAATATCTACTATCTTTAGACTCCAAGTTCGATATTCAATTACTCTAACTTGTTTATGCTTATCTCAGAGAGAGACCATCAAGCAATCATTTATAGATACATTCCCGAGGCTTTGGATTGTATGATATCTCAGACAGTCATAAGAGAGCAATTATTATAAAAGCATTAATCATACAAGTTTCTCTTGAATACCTAAGTTCACCTACCTAACATACATAGTATATCGATCCCATTCATAGAGATATATTCCCATAGCTTATCAAGGCAGTTAAGTCATTGCTTCGCTACACTACTAACTGATATGAATATCACAAGGCACTCATCCATGGTGTAACTGTGATAATCTTAGTTTCTCTCCTTTATAGTAACCTTTGTAAAAATTATATCACGTCGTTCAGTTCTATTTACTCTAAGCAAACTTGCACAGTTAGTCATGAGATAGACATTAACCTAAGGTAAGTCATCCATTAAGGAAACAAATTTGCAATAACCTTTTACCTATGCTGGCATGCCCAACTCTATTAGAACGGAAATAAGATTACTTATATATCTTAAGTAACAAAAGTCTATACCTTATTGTGAAGTACGGCTCATCCCGTGGACTATCTAATATATGTCAACCGTATGCAAGTAATTGTGCATCCAAATTCAGAAACTTGAACTAAGAAATAATTATTTTATTAATATATCCCAATATTACAAATAGAGGCCTTCTGAGTATACATCCAAACAAATTTACACTTGCAAAATAAGACTAATTTATTCCATAAACCCTAACCCCTAAAGCATCAAAATAACGCTTATACCCCTTCTTTACTAAAGGCTTGGTAAAAGGATCAACTGTAGATTCTTCTCGGAGGAATCTGCTCCACCATGATCTTCTCTTTCTGGATAAAATCTACGATAGAAATGGTACTTCCTTCCGATGTATTTTCCCTTCTTGTGGTTTTGGGATTCCTAACATTCGGTACTATCCCGTTGATTTCACAATATAAGACTATAGGTCTATCCATATTAGGCACGATTCCTAGTTCTGCTAGGAATTTCGGAAGCTAGACCATGTCTTTGGATGCTTCGGACGCTGCTATAAATTCATGTTTCACAATAGAGTTAGTAATACAAAATTTCTTGAAGCTTTTCTACAAAATACCCCCTCCTGGCAGAGTGAAGACATATTCACTAACGTAGTTTCATTGTTGTCTATCAGCCTTTCGAGTACACTTCCAGTTACTATTCCAACAGCACATGTGGTATTGGAATGATATGGAATAGAATCTCTTTCCTTCCGGAATCGTTTCCTACCCAGAATGGAATAGGAATCCTCTTTTTATTTCAACGTCTGGGAGAAAAAGATAGAATGGAATTATAATTTCTTTTCTTTGTTTAGAAAACTTATTATTTAATGTCAAAATGGATGAAATTATGCACAATATGACCTAAATCCCCTTTCAATATAAAATGTATTTTTCAAACTGCAACACATATTAAGGCTCCAAAAAATTCAAATATTTTATTGAAGTGCAAATATTCATATATATATATACATACACACACGCAGACACATATATATAAGATTGAAAATAGTCATAAAATAACTCTTTTTTATTATTAAAAATAAATGGAAGTACAATACATAGAAATTAAAAAGTTATGAAATTGTTATTTAATCATTCAATTTTCTCATTGTCATCAATTAATTAAGCGTACTATATGTAATAAATGGGAGGTATAATAGTCTATACACTTTTTAAATGATTCCCACCCATCCCTAGAAATCTTTTCCTTAACCTTTCACGGGGAAAGGTTTTTCCACCTTAATCTTGGAATAGTCATTCCTGAGGAATAGTCTTTCCTACTTTGAGTGTATATACCAAATGTAAGAATGGAAAAATAAGTAGGAAAACTCATTGCATTCATGTCCATTCCCATGTACCCAACATAGTGTGAAACTTGAATCCCATATGGGATATGTATGATGCGTTTGTATGCTATAAAAGTAAGTATGAGCCTAAGTACCCATGATTACCCTTGGGATATCTATTTTGGCATAGCAAGCACGCTTTTTGAGTAGGGATCGTGGGCCTACTAGGCTTATGACTCGCACACTCGAGCCTAGGGGTTTGAGGTGCTCTTGAGCCTACGAGTCTAGGGTGTGACATTATATATATATAGTATCAGAGCATGGTTATACCAGTCGGATGTGTGGGAACTAAGTGTCACATCGGTGGGAGCCATCTCTAGAGAATCCCATGTGGAACTAAGTGTTACATCGGTGGTAACGACCACTAGAATCCCGAACCCTTACTAGGTCCTGGGTTAAGTGTGATGGGGCACCTAACGAGAATGTTAAGGCCTTAATTAAAAGGGGTGAATGTGAAACCCTAATCCCACGTCAGATATGTATAATGTGTTTGTACGCTATAAAAACATCAAACATAACCTTAATTCTTACTCGCTATTGTTTCCCAATCACTGAACAATTAGTAGTATCCTCCGCATACCAAGATTTGACAAAGAAACTTAATGGCTATAACCATAGAAATATAGAAACCTGTTTAAATTTGAGAATTTAAGACATGATGTATTTGATTTGAAATCCTCCACATTAATTTAAATACGTCATGTCTTACGTTGTGAAATTTAAATATGTTTCCATATTTCTATGCTTAATGGTCCATGATGTAATTCTTATTGTTGTGCGAACAAATATCTAGTAATATATTCACATTTTTTCTCAAAAACAAATAAAAATAAAAATCATCTACATTAGGAGAGTATCTTGGTGCTAAATGGCAACAAATGTCATTCCAAATAAAATTTTCCAAATTTGCACAATATTTTTCATACATTTCACTAAGTTAAAATACTAAATTAGTCCACATAATGATAAACATACATAAATTCTTTCCATAATCTAGGAAATTACAATTGCATTGTCATGTAAAGATATACATTTGACAGATATGAAATTCTTGCATTTAATTACAACTTGCATCTCCAAATCCCTATATATAGCTGTCAACATTCCAAGTTCAAACCACAAAGGTTCTTTTGCTACAAACTCTTTCCTTGTAGCTTACTACTTTTTGCTACTTTGTGCAAGTTATGTCAAAAAGCAAGGTCAAACTCGCCTTTATAGAGAATGATGCAAAAAGGCGAGCAGCATATAATAAACGAAAGAAGGGTCTCCTCAATAAGGTAAGTGAACTTACTACACTTTGTGGAATTAATGCTTGTTCAATTATTTACAGTAAATTTGATTCTGAACCTAACGTATGGCCGAGCACTTTGGCTACTCAACAAGTGATATCGCAATTCAAGCGTTTGCCGAAGATGATGAAAGAAAGGAAAATGTTGAGCCAAGAGGCCTATTTGAGGGAGAGAATTATGAAACTAAAAGAACAGTTGAATAAGCAATTGTTAGAAAATCATGAGAAGGACCTTGTGGAATTGATGTTTAAGTGTTTGTTGACTGACAAAAGAGCGCTAGATAATTTGTCACCTACCGATCTTGATGATCTTGAGGAAAAAATTGAGAAAAAGATGATGGGCATCAATTCAAGGCTTAATGGAGACGCAAAGAAAAAAGTTATTCTGGATGGAGATGCAGCACAAAGCAATCCCGCACCACCCTATTACAGTAGTTCAAGAACCAAACCAGCCCCATAAAGAATATGATATATTTTAAGTTGGAAAAGCATGTGTTTTCTTTAATCTATGAGCACATGTATAAAGAATTAAAAAAAAAGAGTGAATTTTTTATGTGAATTGTTTTTTAGTTCGTAATAAAGGAATTTTCTTATTATTGGAATTTCGTGGAAGTTATAACGTGCCAATAGGTGCTCTGCTATAATAGACAGGTTTATGGGTGATATAGTCGGCTATGTTGGTTTAATTATCATTATATTATAAAAATTTGTCTTTGATATACCTCAATATTTGAAGCAAATTTTGAATAATGAATTTTATATTAGGTTTTAATAATTTATGACTAAATAGTAATCAAGATTTGAAATTTTCATTTTTAATTATTCTTTGGAAAGAATTTGTCTTAAATTATGCCAAAAAAGTTTTGGAAACAAATGATTTGTTTCGTCATTAAAATTTTGCCATGAGGTTTTAAAAGTATATTGTTTCTATCTCCAATGCATCAAATTCATAGTATAGGACGATGTGCAAAATGAATCTGTATATTGTCCCTATATTGATAATTTCTGCTAGTGCAGAGTCAATCTAACCTAGTCTACATATCTATGTGTTAAGGAGATATGTATTTGTTGTAGCCATCTTATATGATCTGTCACTTTAAGACAAGACGCAAGAATTAAGAAATTGATTGCATTGTCTAAATTTAAAAGGAAACTAACTAAAAGTTACCTTTTAACTTGTCATTGATAGTTCTAATGATAGTTAATAAAAATGTTTAATTCCAATAAGATAGAGTTCTATATGGAAAAATATCATATAATGCTCTTTTGATTTTCACAGATATTTTGAAACAAAAAAGTATGTATATCAAACACGATAGATAATATGAAATAGAGGTTGTTTATGCCAATAAAATTACTACATGCTTTGATTTTTTAAAGCTAGACGCAAGAAAGAATATTATAGGAAGAATAGTCTTAATATATAGTAGTGATAAAAAAAATAGGCACATAAAATGATATAATTTTATGAAGATTTTAAATTTTTTGCTACAAAATAAATATTTTCAAACAATTTTTTCATATTGAAATCAGTAATAAGGATAATTAATTAAGAATGAACAATAAGGATGTATTTGTAACTTATAGAAACTAAAGGGATAAAATTGTAATTGGACAAATCTAAAGGGGGAAATGTAATTAGAATTAATTACATGTATGTATTACCTCTAAAGTTTAGGAAAATTTAACACTCATGATCATCTAGTACATCCTCTAGTTCACTCTATAATACACTTTCGTTAACTTTCCCTCTAAGGTTGATCTCTTAGAGTTTAGGATTTACCTTTTATTCTATAGGGTTTAATTACTATAAAAAGTGTGTATTAGAGAGTATACTAAAAGATGTACTAGATGATCGAGTCGAAAATTTGGCGGCTAATTTTTTGGGAACTAAGACTACAAAAGCTTAAACTATAAAGTTATTCCACCAAATTTAAATCTAGAAAGAAAAAAGTGATCCTTTCAGTGCACGAGTTTATAATGCAATGTCATCTCAAGTCCAAATGATGAAATCGATGCTCCTTCTACACAAGCCTAAACTGCAAAGTTGCTTCAAGTCTGAATGTTGCAAATGAATGCACCTTGACTGCACGAGCATAGACGGTAAAGTTATTCCACCAAGTTTAAAGCTTGAAAGAAAGAGATGCTCCTTGACTGCACAAGGCTAAACTACAAACTTACTTCAAATCTAAATGATAAAGAAGATGTTCCTTGATTGCACTAGCATAAACTACAAGTTACCCCTGACCCACAATAGTATAAATTGTGTCAAGGCAACCATCAAAAGTGTAGAATGTGGCTAAACTACTGAAACACTCTAACAAATTAAAATTGGTAAAATGGATACTCTTGGCCCATACGATTTAAAAATTTGAATGGCTAAAAGATCTCTTTACTCAAACTTTCAACTTCGTTTGCCTTGATTCCCTAAGATTGCTTAAGATACGTAGGAAGCTCAGAGAAAAAAAAATCTAAGTTCAGTCACAATTTTGAAACAAATTTGTTTGGTTTGCACTTTGTTGCTGCTGCTCTTAATACTTCGCTTTGATTACAAAGTATGTGCTTCTGCTATCCATTCTTCATAATGTGAAATAATGTCAGAAGGGTCTCGATGAACTTGGGCCTCGATCATTGTTCTTTCATCTAGGAGCGGTGCCCTATACTTCACAGCTTCTTTGAACCAAAAATTTGATCCATGCATTGATGATGACTTCTAAGTTGATGTAGTTGCCTCTTTTGATCAAGTGGTTCTATAGAAAATGAACAACATCACCATGAAGATGACCGAGTATAGGCAAACCTCGAATGTCTTTCAAATGGACATCTTGTTGGCGGTTGTGGAAAGTACTAGATGATCTTTCCAATGTCTTTCAAATGTACTAGATGATCCGATCGAAAAATTTGATGGCCAATTTTTTTGTCACAAAAAATGCACGAGTTTAAATTACAAAGTTATTCCACTAAATTTAAAGCTGGAGAGAAAAAGATGATCTTTTCAGTGCACGAGTTTAAAATGCAAAGTCATCTCAAGTCCAAATGATGAAATCGATGCTCCTTCTATACGAGCCTAAACTGCAAAGTTGCTCTAAGTCCGAATGTTGCAAATGAATGCACCTTGAGTGCTCGAGCCTAAACGACAAAGTTATTCCACCAAGTTTAAAGCTGGAAAGAAAAAGATGCTCCGTAACTACACAAGCCTAGACTGCAAACTTACTTCAAATCTAAATTATGAAAAGGCAGACGTTCCTTGATTCCACTAGCATAAATTGTAAGTTACTCCTGGCCCACATGAGTATAAATTGTGTCAACGTAACAACCAAAAGTGTAGCCTGTGGCTAAACTTCTAAAACACCCTAACAAATCAAAGTTGGTAAAAATGGATACTCCTAGCCCATACAAGTTAAAACTGTCAATGGCTTAAAGATCTCTTTACCTAAACTTCGAACTTCGTTTGACTTGATTCTTTAAGATTTCTTAAGATACGCAGGAAGCTTAGAGAAAAAAAATCTAAGTTCAGTCAAAATTTTTAAACAAATTTATTGGTTTGCGCTTTGTTACTGGTACTCTTAACATGTAGCTTGGATAACAAAGTCTGCTCCTCTGCTGTCCATTCTTAATGTGGAACAATGCCAGAAAAATTTTGATGAAATTGGATTCGATCGTTGTTCTTTCTTCTAAGAGTGGTGCCCCATACTTCATAGCTTCCTTGAACAAGAAATTGATCCATGTGATTGGTAATGACTTTCTAAGTTGATGTAGTTACCTCTTTAATCAAGTAGTTCTATAGAAGATGAACAACTTCACCATGAAGATGAATGAGATTGGCAAGCCTCCAATGTCTTTTAAATGGACATTTTGCTGGCAATCATCGAAAGCATATTTGTAGAAGTATACAAACCCTTCCAAGACGCTTTCAAGATGTTAGAGTTGTGGTCATTGGTAAAGAATGATGCTACACAATGTTAGAGATATTTGAAATTGTCAAACTTAGGAGCGACTCGAGGCGTCTTGTGCATACTCTCAATCTTGTAATGTGTACCTTGCTAGGCAACTCAATTCATGAACTCCATTGAAACTCTCTGTTGACTGTTCTTTGATCGAGTGAAGGAAGTTCGTCAAAGCTATTTGGAGAATGATGAGTTGAGATGAGAAACATCCAAGATTTCTAAGATTGTGGACTTCTGAAGTTGTTGCTCGTGCCTATAATCCTTCACCGGATGTTGTTGTTGTCTCTGGAGAATGAGTACTTTTAAAGTAGATATTTCTTGATGCATTGACCATCCTTCAAGCTCTGTCATTGAAGTCTTTGGAAATGAGATTCCATGCTTTTGAAGAAGAAGTGCCTTTGAAATCGATGAGCATTGAAACAGTTCTTGATAGGATAACTAGTAGTAGTTTCTGGCAAGGTACTCAAGTATTTGTCAGAGACTAATTTGTAAGCCATCAAACTTTTATCATCCCCAATGGGTCTTGCACAAACCTTGGGTTGCGAAGACTTAGGATTCAAAGAGTGTATCATGGTTGGCTTAAAAAGTCTTAATTTGAATGGTAAATTAATTAATAAGGGGTAATTAAAAAAAGTGTAATAATTTGACAAACAATATACATATTAGATTTCAAATTTTAAAATTGAGAAAAAAAATTCAATTAAAATTTATTACTACAATTAAGTACATCTTAAACACTTGAGTGATCTGCAAAAATTGTTATCAAATACACTTAAATATTAAGAGGTGGATAATTTCAATTATAGAACACACGTAATTCAATAAGTTCTTAATTAATTAATTTTAAGAGATAATTTAATTTAACGTAGAACTAGTGACAAAATGGATACTTTGGGACCAATTTTGTCAATTTTCAGCATTTAATATAATATTATAAAAGTGAATCCCTCATCTCCATGTTGAATGTGACTTGCAGGACGGTCATTCAAAAGTTCGTGGCTTTCTTTCATTTGGAGCAAGCAGTAGATTTTGTCCTGGATCGGATTTGGTCGTTCTTCAAATTTCAATCTATCTTCATTCTTCACTATTTCCTTCCTAATTACCGGTAAATTTAAAAAAAAATAAAAACCTATTATGAAGAAAAAAATAACAAATCTTCAAGGAACTTTTTTTTTTTAACATAATTTGACGTTTTATTTTTTTGCGGGCTTCACAGAATTAATTCGAAATACAAAGTGAAATATTTGTTCGTGCAACAACCTGTTGACAAATGTTTGTCAAGACTAGAAAAGTTGTCCTCATGAGCAATATTTGAACTTGCAAATAATGTATTATCTTTTTTATGCACATGGATAGTACTTAACATGAATGTATTATCATGTCCTACATAATAAACTAAGAGAAATTGGCTATAGGTAAGCATAAATTAGTTTTCCTATTTTGTTTATAGTCATAAACTTTTGTTTCATCTCTTTTATAAACATGAATTATTTTCGATCTTGTAAATATAGCAATTTACAGATTTTATGATAAAATTCGATGTATTTTGACACATTGATCCAATAGAACGGTAAAAATTAATTAGTTAAATTCTTTAAGTAAAGTAATAAAAATGTGTAAAAAATACGCAGTTGTTTTTATGAAATCATTGAATTATTATAAATTTGCAAAATGAAAAATAATCCATGGTTAATAGAAGATAAAATAAAAATGATTTGCGATAAAAAATTAAAATAAAATTTTAAGCCTTATAAATAAAAAAGTAAAAGTAGTTAAAGGGACAATTTCGGTTTTTTTCTTTTCTTAGCCCTGTTTTAAAAAAAGGCCACTAAATTGGCCACAAAAATTTTTTTTATTCAGAATGTGGCCATAACGTACAGTGGTTGTGTGTTATTACAAATGATAACGCACAATCTCTGTACATTATCAATTAATCTCAGTTTTATAACTTAATCTGCCAATAGGGTGGATAACACTTAACAATCATGTGTTACATACCAGTAATAACGCACAAAGGTTGTGCGTTATCTGCCACATCATTTTTTAAAAATTTTTTTTATTTTTTAAGAACTAAAAATTTCTTTATATTTTTTTCAAAACTTATAGTTATATAATTTATTTAAAGAGACTGTATTATATTATTTAACTTATTTTGGTGTTTTTTTATGATAATATTTATTACTGTTTTTGAAGAAAATATGCTTAACTCGTAACCATTTTATGAAAAAAAAAAAAAAAGGAAGAAGTAATAATAAAGATATCATAAATTTTACTGTCAAAATTTAGAGCAATGAAGTAGTACCTAGAAGAAATTGAAAGAAAAATTTCATTAATAGAAACCCTGTTTTATTACAACACTTTCAAGAAAACAAACTTATACATTGCTTGAAACGAGGTTATTACAATTTTTTCTATTATGTCCCGGCATGTGGCATCTGCCACATCTTGGGGGAGAATCCATATTTCTATAATTCATTTCCTCCTTAAATCACGTGCCATGTTTCCTACCCCGTTCCTTGTTCATGTTTGGTAGATAAAATGTTAAATTATAAGGAACATCCCTCCAATAGTTCTCATTCAAGGCCGGAAGAAAATTCTCTTGGTATGTTCTTCTGTATGTTTCTCGCGAATATATATCCAGCGCATAAGTATCTGCTCTCATACCATTTTCTTTACAATAAATAGTAATAAGTAATAACGCATAGCAGTTATGCATTATCAGTGACGATAATGCGCAACCATTGTGCGTTATCATCAACCTCAACACCAATCATCGTCACATCCTTGCCACGTCAGTAAAAAAGCTTAGCGTCTGGATTAAGTTCGTTATTAGGTATAACACACAATGAGTGTGCATTATCTAATTTTATAACGTACAATGGCTGTGCGTTATCGCCCCTTTAGGGATAAATAAAAAAGTTGGCTACTTTATTAGCTATATTTTAAAAAGAAGACAAGTAATAGGAAAAAAAAAGGCAGTTTCTCATCAACTAAAAGTGCTTGTGGCCCGTTGCTATGCAAAATGATGGCCTAAGAAGAGGATGAACTGGTGATTTCAAGACTTTCTCAAGTTGGAAATGGTGTTTTAGGTTAAGCAGAAATTAAAACATTGAAATAGTAGAAAATTCAATTTTAATTATCAAGCTACATCCAACTAATTCCTAAAAAAAATATTAAAAAAAGAGCATTGTTGAAGTAAACTTGTTATAATAGGTGAAGCCATACATAAATTACTAGATGGGCCAAAATTCATATAAAAACTTTATTGAGAATATTGCACGAGATTTTGGGGGATTTTCTCTATTGTTGTTTATCTTGGAATTGTCATTATCAACTTGGAATATGCTAAGATGATTCTAATTAGATTGTAATTAGATTAGGAAGTTTCCTACTTTAGTTAGGCCAAAAAGTGTATTCATCATTGTGAAATTTTTTAATACAAAAGTTGTTTTTCTTTTTTCATGGTATAAGAATCTGTTTTTTCTCACAATAAATAAAGACAAAGAGAAAGAAAGAACTAGTGTTATTTCCGATATGTAGCAAGAGAGTCCAGTACAGAAAAGTACGGTGAAGAAGGATGCATATTATGTAGTATCCTCAGATGGATTAGGACAGATTATCACTCAGGTCCAATTGAAAGAAGGAGTTCCAGGGCAATTACACAATTATATTGAATGGGCCAAAGTTGTGAGATTAGCCCTCCGTTCAATGAAAAAACTAGGATTCATCGATGAAACAATTTCATTACCTGAGAATGATACAAATAAGGCATAGGAATGGTGGGCAATTAACAAATTAGTTAATTGTTGGATCCTCAACACAATTGAACTAATCCTATGATCGTCTATGAATTATTCTGAGTGCGCAGACGAGTTGCGAGCAGATCTCAAACAATATTTTTTGGTGGGTAATGGTCCATAGAAATATGATTCTCAGATACGGAGTTACTAAAAATTATTTATTTATTTTCATTAATTTTTAATAATAGGATGAAAGTGGGGTTTATTTGTCCATAAAAAGAGTTTAGACCCTTAATTTATCAAAACCTTCTAACTTGGGGGATTTTTTCTACTTAAACATATATATACATATATATTTTGGAACTTAACCCTAGATATTACTTAGATATAGGTTGATATAGATAGATACCTAAGCTATAGAAGGACTATAACTGCTTTCATTAACTACATAATCGATTTTTTACATAATTAGTCCTTTTTTAAAAATCACTTCTAAAATAGCCCACCTTTTTTATCCCTAAATAGGCCATAACGCATCACCGTTGTGCGTTACATTAAATGATAATGCATAATGGTTGTGCGTTATAGCTAATGAGCAGTTTAATTCGACCAATAATCTTGTTTACTCACGTGGCGAAATTTTTAACTGATGTGGCGAGAACGTGGTGGGGTGTGGTGTTGAGATGCGCAATAGTGCACAATAATAGCGTGTTATTTTCAGAGATAACACATAGTCATTGTGCGTTATTTTCAGTGTAACACACAATGATAGTGCGATATCATGTTAAGAAGACCTTATACTTTAGCTGCCTACCCCATTTCGCTTTCTTTCTTTCTTCCCTCAATTTTTGCCGCTGCCGCTATCTGTTTTTTTTCTTCCTTCAGTTTCTACCAGTCCGCCAGCCCGCTGCACCTCCTCCTTTTCCTCCTCCTTCCTTTGTTTTCTTCCTCTTCTTCTCTTTCCTTGTATTTTGAAATTCACAGTAAGAATTTCAAAATATTTGGTTCCATTTCTGAATTTCAAGTTTGAATCGGCAAGATTCCCTTGGTGTACGAAGGTTTTTGTAGAGTTTTGGAGTGGAGAACACTGGACAAAACTCAATGTTAGTGCATTAATTTTAAATTTTCAGTAAATTCTTATGTCTATAATTGTTTTAAATTTTTGGTGTACTATTTGTTAATTTTTATTATTGTTTATTGTGGTTTGTGAATTATTTTTATGACTTTTAATCGGATTATTTTTCAATTTTTATTAATTTATTTTTGTAAATGTGGGTTTCGGGTTTATGTTTAAACTTGTTGTTATTGAGAAATTTGTGCATATTTGATCATTTTATGTATCTAATTGTGTTTTCTATTGCAAATGTGATTTGATAAAATGGCTGAATTATTTTTATGAATTTATTTGGATAATTGATCAATTTTTTGTACTTTATTTTTCTAGTTAGGGTTTTTATGATTATGTTAGAGTTGCTACTGGTAAATTTGTGCATATTTGATTATGTTATTAATCTAGTTTCTTCTATTGTAAATATGTTGAAATGGGTAATTTGATATAAGTTATGTAATTTACTTTTGTTTTTGTAATAAATCGTGATTGTTTATTTATTTGTAAAATACTGTTATCATGTTTAGATTGTTACATTAATTTCATATAATCTTGTATTGTTAGCATTTATATAATTTTATGGTATTAGCATTTAAGTTTATGAATACTTTTATTTTTTAAAAAAAGAAAAACATAGACTAAACCCTATAACCCTAATATTGAATTCCTAAATCCTAAAACCCTAAACTATAAAATATAGCATTCATATGATTAAAACCCTAAAATCCTAATATTAAATCCTAAACCGTAACTAATAAAAACCTTAAAAACCCTAAATTCCCTAAACTTGATATATTAAATATTAAACCTTAAAACTCTAAACTTTTTTAGACTAAACCCAAAAACCCGAAACCATGAACTTTAGAAATTGTGTAATAATAATTTACTTTAAATATTGTACTTAAAGTTCTAAATCAGTGAATATTTAAACTTTGAAAGTGTGATAATACTTCACTATAACATTGGAATTCTAAAAATCCTAAAACACTAAACTATGAAATCGCAAACTCGAGCTATTGAACCATAAACAACAAACCTTAGAAAGTTTGAAATTTTACTTTTTTCAAAATATTTTATTTTGAATTCTAAAACTAAACATTTAGATTTAGACATGTACTATCACCAAAAACTCTAAAACTCTCGAACCGTAACATTGAAACCCTTAATTCCACACGACTAGGGAGTGTAATAATACTTTATTGTAAATATTCTAATTTTAATTCTAAACACTTATTGATAAATTTAGAAAGTGTATAACTCAAAATGTAACTAATGTAGATGGAAGAAGTCCCAACACACGTGCATCGGGGTCCTATAGTCCCTGATGTATTGACGAGGCATTATGAGCATGGGTCTAGGTTGATATGAAGTGGGGACCACGAGATGTGTATTACTGATCTTTAGTGTAGATGTTCGGTCGCAATCTTTTTTAGGCTTATAGTAAACCTCCCCGTAGATTGGTTAATATTATTGATAGGACAGGTTTAGGGAGAGTTTTTGGATGTAGTTACATTGGTCTTAACCACGCACTTACTACTATGTTAGTTAAGCGTTGGAGGCCTCAGACTCACATTTCACATGACTTGTAGTGAGGTCATAATCACTCTACAGGATGTGCACGTGTTATGAGGTTTACAGATAGAGGGGTTGCTTGTTACAGGTCCCAGTTGGAGTGTTCATCAAATGCAGTATTGGATTGAGATGATTGAGAGACTTATTGGGGTGCGCTTGTCCCTTACTCACTTTTCCGAATACAAGGTTAAGAAGGAACCTCTAGAGACCTTGATCTTGAGAGAATTTACTGATTCAGAGACCAAGACCTAATCTTGCATGCCCGTGGATCTATTTTCTTACTTCTTGGAGGTCATACGCTCCCTAATTTCTCGGGCAGCTTGGTTCACGTCCGCTACCTCAGTTTTTTGGAGGATTTTGAGGCCATCAGTACTTTCAGTTGGGTAGTTGTGTATTGAAATTTATATATAGGCATTTGTGTACGGCACCTTTGGGGGGTGCACAACAGATAGTGGGAGCCCTACTCCTACTTCAAATTTGGGCTTGGTAGCGTATTCCTGTAGTGCAGCCTCAGCTACACCGGCATGTTCAACAAGACCCTCTAGCTCCACTTGGTGTGATGTAGTGCACATCGTTTGATTGCAGCCAGTTGCCCACTCACGTGCTTCTTACGTACAGAGACCAATTAGATTTCATACCATCCGATCATGTTCAGTTTTAAAATCTTTTGTATTACGTGCTTATTAAATTTTTAAATGATTTTTTAAATATTCTAATTTGCTAAACATTTTGTATGGCTGCCCTACCATGACCGTAGACTGGTTACATCTGACCTGTGGCGAGCAGAGGTCCGACTCATATGCTACGAGATAGTGAAATATCACCATCCCGGGCATGTGATGCGTCAGTTTACACTTGATCAGCATATATCGTCTACATGCGATATTGGGCTTGATCTGCATCTAATACAAGTTAGAGGAAATGACCACACATATTGGAGGATGCAACATGCTAGCCATGTATAGGTCTTGCATCAGTGGCAACAGCATATCAGGAATGGCCCTATATTGTCAATTGAGGACTTATCATTTCCTGGGGACGATTATATTAGATGGTATCGGGATATCACGTGATTCTACATCGGCAATCCAGAAAATCGTGGTACTCGTATGATTAGATACCAGCCTGCTAGGGTCAACAGACGATGATGGTACAAAAATTTTTTATTGTTTTTTATGCATTTCATTGACTTATAATTGACATTCAACTATTCTTTGTTTTAGACTTCCATGCTGTAGGAGATGGATGACATGGCTATAGGGGTGACACAGGGACCACCGTCATCTCTAACACAGATCGTTAGTTTTACAAAGTAAGTCCAGAGTATCATCCGCACGTGCATAGTTTTATTAGCGGTACCTTAGGTTGCACTCCATCTCAACATGATATTCAGAAGACATTTCCAATACAGCCATCGTGCCACCATCCTTAGGAGCCCGTACCGGACTATGGTACTTGTGGAGTTAAGAAGGGAGCTCGTAGATTGCCTGGTGGCGGGGCACGTGGAGGTCGCATTCTTGCCCCTCCTCATCCGGGAAGACGAGGATATGCAGACCCTAGACGCAGAGGAGAGAGAGGTCAGGGATCTGGAAGACGTGAATGTGGAGATCTAGGGTCTTCCGATCATGGTGACCCGTTTGATAGCCCAGATCTAGATATGCCATCTTTTAGTTTGGGTTTGATCCCACCTGCCCAATTACATCCAGGTGGATTACGCACATCATACGCCTCTCTCCCACCGAGTTTAGGATTTTCTTTATTTCGGTCACCTCCCCCTCCGAGTTTAGGGTTTTCTTCATTTCAGGCACCTCTTTCTCCGGGCACAGTGTGTTCATGTCGGTACATCCTCCTTCGTGCACGGTTGGTTCATCTACACCGTACATCTTCATCCGATTCAAATGACAATGATGATGAGCAGACAGATGACATGACATCGGCACTGCAGCTTGGATTTGGTCATTATGTTGGGAAGAAGACTACTAGGTTCACGCCATCTGATTGGCCCTAGTGTTTTGAGTTTAGGGTTATTGTTTTTTAGTGTTTTGTAAATTATTTCTTTAACTTTAGAACCCTTCATTTAATATATTCAAGGTTTATTTTTGTAAGTTGTACCTTGATTTTATGTAGCAAAATTATTTTTTAACATATTTCGTAATTAGGGTTTTATTTCTTTAACTTTAGGGTTTTCTTTTTCATATTTTAGGGTTTCACTTCTTTAACCTTAGGGCTTTGTTTCATGTATGGCAGGCTTAGGGTTAACTTTATTTTATATGCTCTAATTATTTCGTTAACTTTAGGGTTTTCATTTTCCATAATAAGGGTATCATTTCTTTAACATTAGGGTTTTCATTTTTCGTACTTAGGGTTTCAATTCTTTAACATTAGGGTTTTTATTTTCCGTAATTAGGGTTTCATTTCTTTAAATTTAGGGTTTTATTTCATGCATGGCAGGTGTATTTCTATAAGTTTTGTACCTTTCATTTTATGTGCTCTAATTATTTCGTTAACTTGTAACTTCAAATTTATTCATATTATCAAGTTTAACCCTTCTTCATATTATGTTTATTTTTCAAACCGATTTGGCCTATTTATTTCCGTCTTGTCATGTCATCACATGGCAATGTCGGTAATAATTCAAGAGCATGCGCCATTATTTTGCGTTGTCATGTCAATTTATTTATTTCAAACTTTTAATATGGTTTCCGGCAAGCCCATGTGGGCTCTTTAACTAAAAAAAAATCTTATCACTTTCATTTGTCCTCCTCCCAACATGCCCATGTGTGTGAATGTGACAATTCAGAATTAATTATTCAAAATTTTTGTCCTCTTCCTGACAAGCCATATGGGTGAATGTGACACGTCGGAATTCATAATTAAAAATTTTTTTGTCCTATTCCCGACAAGCCCATGTGGATGAATATGACAAGTCCAAATTAATAATTCAAAAGTTTTTGTCCTATTCCCGACAATCCCATGTGGGTGAAGTTGTCATAATATTACCCATTTTCAACAAGACCCTAAAACCCCTATATATACATAAATCCTAAACCCAACTTCAGCCATCACAGTTTCAAACCTTCAACTTTCCTTCCTATTCTATTTCTAAATTCCTTAACTTCACAACCTCACAACTTCACATCTACATCCACTACAAACAATTAGACATGAACACGACTCACCCAGTTAGAGTTGTATTATTTTGGGACTCGGAGATTGTAAGAGATGTGTATGGTCCTTATTTCACTGGACTGGTGCAGAAAACTTAGACCTTCACCAAATGGTATCACATGCCGAAATGGTAAGAAAAATATTGAAACATCAAGATGTAGATCCCAATCTTTGGAGCGTCTGAATGACAATGAAGGTGCCTTCATTCTACGAAAAGCATCATATGTTTTTTACTTTAATTTATACAGCATGAACAACGGTAACAAAAGGCATTATCTTTGGACCGGTGCACCCAACTTAACAAAGGAAGGGATTCAGATACTCGTTGAATTAATTCTGATACAACCACAGACTGTTTCAATTACCCATGACACAAATACCATAAATATGGCGAAACATGTCACTGCAATAACACAACTGTTGAGGATGAAGATGATGAAAATGACCATTTCGACGAAGATTATGTCGTATCTAGTGAATCGGAATCAAACGATAACAATGGCGCCGAGGAAGAAGAGTTACAAACTCCCATAAACCCTATCAGTGGAAACAAAGTGACTTAATGGGAAAGTAGCCAATGGTTCAGCAGCGCCAGGTATGATTACACAAAGTTTGGAACATTCTAGATATGGGCTCGGGTGAGCCGATAGATGACCTTATCGAATCTGGTACCCTAAGATTGCTCGATTGGAACGATTCCATGACTGACATTCAGTTAGGCATGAGATTCATTGATAAAGTGCAAGTAATAAGTGCGGTTCAGAAGTAGTCGATCTGGATGGGCCGAGAATACAGAGTTGTGAAAAGTAAAAGTGATCAATAGATAGCAAAATATTACCATCACAATAACTCTAATTACTGTTCATGGTACATCCGAATCAAAAAGAAAGCAATGCACGGTCACTGGGGAATAACCAGATTCGTCAAGGAACACACATGCCTTGTACAGGTTCAATAAAACAAGCACCGAAATATGTCTTCAAAATTTATTTCAATGTCAATATCACACCTTGTTGCCAATGATCCAGAGATACCTGTCTCAAGTATTATTTCAAACGGGTTGTACGTACAAAAGGGCATGATATGCTCGAAAATTTACAATAGAGAGGGTTTTCGGCAGCTGGGAGACAATTTTTAATATTCTACCAAAATATCTATAAGCTATGCAAGATTCAAACCCGGGGACTGTCTATGATTTCTTGCATCGCAGAATGATCAGTCCCCCTAACTATTTTTTCAAATTTCTTTTCTGGTGTTTCTCACGTTGTACAGACAGATTTTAATATTGTCGGTCGGTAATTTCTGTGGATAGCACACACCTATGAGAACCATATAAGGGCGTAATTTTAATTGAAAGTATATGGGATGCCAATAATCTTTTGTTCCCACTTGCTTTTGCAATTATTGATAAGGAGTCGTTCGAAAGTTAGAATTGGTTCCTCACACATCTACGAGATCATGTCGTCAAAGATCGGTATGTATGTTTTATTTCCGATCGCCATAAAGGGATTTTATCTGCTATTCAAAATTAATCTTTGTGGCAACCTCCATTAGCAGTTCAAAGGCTTTGTTTATGCCACATTCTAGCAAATTTCAACAAGACCTTCAAGAACACCTGATTAAAAGGCTTAATGTGGCAAGCTAAAGCTGAATCGAAGCAGTGGAAATTTGACCGTGTTATGCATGAGATCCAACAGAGAAATGTTGATGCTGATATTTATTTGGTAATGATAGACCTTGACAAATATATACGTGGTCAGATCTTCAATCTGGGTTGATGGTATCAGCAATAACGTCTATACATTACGAATGAATATAAATCATGTAGTTGCGGTAAATGGCAAGCATATTCATTGCCTTGTTCTCATGCTCTTGCACTTTGTAGAGAAAATGGTACGAGAGCAGATACTTACGTGTTGGATATATATTCGTGAGAAACGTACAGAAGAACATACCAATCGAATTTTCATTCTGTTGGACATGAGAAGTTTTTTAGGGATGTTCCTTATAATTTAACATTTCATCCTCCAAACAAGAACAATGAACAGGGCAGGAAACATGGCACAAGATTTCGAGGGGAAAGGGATTATCGAAATCCAGATTCTCCCCCAAGATGTGACAGATGTCGCAAGCCAGGACATAATAGAAAAAAATGTAATAACCCCGGTTCAAGCAATGTATAAGTTTGTTTTCTTGAAAGTGTTGTAATATTTTAAGGTTTCTATTAATAAAATTTTTCTTTGAATTTCTTCTAACTACTTCATTGCTCTAAATTTTGATAGTAAAATTTACAACACGTTAAATTACCTCTTCATATTTTTTTTAATAAAATGGTTATAAGTTAAACATATTTTTTTTTAATGATTACAAATGTTGTCATGAAAAATACTTCAAAATAGGTTAAATAAAATAATACAGTATTTTTAAAATAATTATAAAACTATAAGTTTTGGGGAAAAAAAGGAAAAAATTTGAGTTTTGAAAAAATAAAAAATCTGATGTGGTTGATAATCTACAAACGTTATGCGCTATTGTTGGTTTATAACGCATGTCTATTATGCATTATCTTCCACATTGATGGATTAAGTCAAAACGCAGTATGAAGTGATAACGCATAATCGTTGTGCATTATCCTAATTAATAACACACTACCATTGTGCGTTATGGCCATATTTCGAATAAAAAAAATTTTCTGGCCACTATAGATGCCTTTTTAGATAAAAGAGCTAAGCCAAGAAAAAAACCTATATAACCCCATAACAATTGACATCTGAAATTTTCCACGAGTTATTGTCAAAAAATTTGGTAGCCTAACAATTTTTCCATTTATATTTTTTGGCGGCTCAATTCGTCTGTATCACTTTGTGTATTATCTTCTGTATTATTTTCTAACTTAATATATTTTATTAATAAAATTTATTAAATAAAAGGTAACTCTAAGAGAAAAATATATTATAAAAAAATGGTACATAGAGTGATACACAAAGTCATACAGACGATCCGAGACCATTTTCCGATTCTATTTATAAGTTTAAGATTAGATTCGTTTTGAAAATATCCTTCTTAATTAAAATTAGATTAAGTACAAAAATATAAAAGACACAAATCACATCCTAATTATTTAAATAACAAGACACACAAGAAAAAAAATTAAAATAAAAGTAAACAAATTCTAAAATGTATAAGACATATAAATTCAGTATAATATAAAAGGAAATTATGACCTACATACTTAATATAATTGGTATCCATTTTTTTCGTCGATAAGACCCTCTTACCAAAACCTATCAATCTCAATATGAGACGACCTTAAAAATTACAAAATCCTGATAAATAAATTAACCATCGTTCAAGTAATCGAGTTGTTACCTATCGAAATCGAAACAAATCCGCACGCTGGCATCCCTATTCTTTTTGCACCAAAAGAATTTGCTAACACCTTATAAATATTACCTTTAATTTGAAGGAAAGCATACCTTAAGCAATTCCAATTGGCTTGGTAGAGAATATGGAGTGTGATTTGAGATGGGATTTCACAGCTCTGATAATTGGCATTGTTTCCTTTTATTATCTCCTCCAGGGCACCTTGGCTAGCTTTTGATTGAAAATATTTGGTCTCTTTTTAGATCTTACAAGTCTGGTGATCCTCAATCCTTCATCACCACCTTCATCCAGAAGTATGTATAATTTGCATAAAATGCTTATCTAAGACTAAAAAATAAGGAAATAGTTGAGTGGTCTAAATTCAAAATAAAATAGACTAAATTATTATTTAACGGTCATTAATAATTTTAAATTAAAATTTCTGGAAAATTATTTGATCCAACTAAATAGGGATATACATGAAAAAGTATCATTTAATACAATCTTTCTTGACTAAAGTGACATGTATTTTGCAAGGAAGAAATATGTCGAGACGATAAGATGATGAAATCAAGGAGGTATGTAATGACATTATTTAGTTATCTTTACGTTATATACCACATGAGATAAATGTGAATCATACTTCTTTCTTTCCAACTATAAGATATTATTATTTTTTAGAGTTTCATAATATAATATAGTTTCCTCTTTTAAATTATTTTCTCCTCTATCTATTTAAACTCCTCCCACCAACTTACTCGGTTCAAGACCTCTCCCAAGCAAAGTTTTAATACCATTGGTGTTAGGATTAAATCTACTCTAATACCACTTGTTAAGGAACGGACAAAAGACGCAGACATAAAATACATGAAGAAAAAAAACTTTAAAAATCACACCAAGAATTTCACTTGGTTTGGTCACAAAATAGACATACATCCACGATATAAAATAATAAACCTCTATTATGTAAATTTTTCATGGAGAAAATTACAAATCATCATACTGTGTGATTTTTACATAGACAGAATGACAAATCTTCCTAAGACAACTCTCTTCCTATTTATGAATTGAGCACTCACAACTAGCACAAAAGACCTTTACCTAAGAAAATATATTTATATGTGTCTCTTCCCTTTCTAATTCTCAAACCTTTCAATGTGGGATTAGGAAATCATACTCTTAATGGAATATTGAGAAAGTCATGATCTAAAAGAACTTGAGAAACAAAATTCTAACGAATATTCTATTTTTCTCAATTTCCTTATCCTAACAAAATTTTCCTTTTCTCAATTTCCCAAATTACAACTGAATAAGTCTTCAAGGTCTTCTTCTCTGTTCCTCCGTCAATTTTACTTCTATGAAGATTTCTTAAAGAATGCCCATACTATTCAACAATTCCTTCAATATGGCACAACCCTCCCAATACCAACGTAGATATTGTGCAAATTGCTGATATGGTAGTTCAAACTTCTTTTCTCTCATTCGGCCCGAACCTTGAGATTCCGATCCTTTTCTCCTCATCGAAACTAACTTTCGACTCTGATATCATTCTCCTTCCATGTTGAACAATAGGCTCTAACATCTCTATCCTTCCAGTCAAAACCTTCGACTCTGATAACTTCGTCTTCCCTGCAGGTCTAACCATAAGCTCTCATATTTCCGTCTTCCCTAATATAAACCATAGGCTCTGATACAATGATTTTATTAGACTCCAAACAAGATTTGATACCACTTGTTGGGTTCCAAATTTAGCCATGATACCACTTGTAAGAAAGTGACAACGGAAGCACACACTAAATAAAAGGACAGAAAAGATAAAAACATAACACCAAGAATTTAACGTGGTTCGAGTTTTCAACATAGACCTACATTCACGACCCAAAATGGTAAATCTCCACTAGTTAACTGTTGCACGGAGAAAATTACAGAACCTCAAACTGTGTAATTTTTGCACGTACAAAATAACTAACCTTCCCAAGACTCTCAACCCATTGTATGAGTTGGGCAACCATAACTGCCACAAAATACCTAAATAAGATAACCTAGTTATAGATTTCTCTTCGCTTTTTAATTTCCAAACCCTCTAATGTGAGATTAAAAAATCCTACCCCTAATGAAATATTGAGCAAATTATAACCTAAAGGAATTTAAGAAATAGAATCTTAACAAATTTTCTATGTTTCTCAATTTTATTATCTTAAAAATGGAAACTATTTTTTCTACTTTCGAACATTTTATTCTTCTTTAACTACTTGGTAAAAGTAATTTTTCTTTTTCAAAATAGAGGTATTTGGGACATTTTAACTTAAAAGAACATTAGTTTCATAATTTCTTAATCCGTGTTAAAAAATTAATGTATTTTATATATTATATCCAATTATAAATATAAATATTTTTAGAGTGTTTGAGTACGGTAAAAAATATGCTACCTCCAAATCGGGATATATAAGTTCTTTTAGATAATTTGAAAATGGTTAAAATATCCTCTCGGGTTAGAAATATAAGTTATTTTACACTTTATAATGAGCATTTTTGTATTTTTTCCATCTTTACCCACGTGTTTATTCACTTTATTCATCTCTTATTCTCTATCTCTCATTATTTATTTCATAGTGTAAAAGATATTATAGTTCAAAATGCCTTATTACAAAGACCCTTATTTCTTGCACAAATATGCAAAAGAATTCATATTTCTAACTAAAGATAATATTATCAAATATTTTTCAGATATATATTTTTGCATATATCAAGAACGGTTGCAAAATGCAAATAGTAAATCGTAAGTGATGTGCGTGAGAGTTTTTTGGAGTTGGAAAACGAGAAATTAATCAGTTTACCTCTTTGTTTTGACAGATATGGGAGTGCTCCAATGTATAGAGCATTTCTGTTCGGTAATCCATCAATAATTGTTACCACAGCTGATGAATTGAGAAAAGTTCTGACAAACGAAAGATTTTCATTGGGTTATCCAAAATCAATGATAGAATTATTAGGGAGTATGGAATTTCATGACGGAAAACAATTGTGATAGATGTTACAGTTTTCAATTGCTGGACGAGAAGCACTATCGTCATTTGTATATTATATAAAAGGTGTTGCAGAAACATCATTTCAAGAATGGGCAAAAATGGATGAACTAATTGAGTTCTTGACTGAAATGAAAAATGCTTCCTTCAAAGCATTGATGAAGGTTTTTTTGAGTAATGAAATTGATCAACATTTATTTGGCCTATTTGAAAAAGGAATATAATTTAATCTTTCATGGAGTCCTTTCCACACCCATTAATTTCCTGGATTTGCTTTCCACAAGGCACTCATGGTAACCCTCCCTTCCCTACTTCTTTCCTTCATCTGTTTCGTATATATATATATATATGTTGCTTGGACATATTTTTTCCTTTCAAGATATCTATTACTTTATTAGATTAAGGGAATACTAAGTGATACTTTTTTCTATATACCCCTATACTTGTTACAAATAACGAATTGTCTAGAAACTTTCATTTCAAGTATTAATGAAAGTAAAGGATAATTTAGTCCATTTTTCTTTTGAACCTAGATAATTTAATCATTTCCTTAATTCTTGTGCTGTGTCTTAAACAACAAATAATAACAGAGAGTACTTTTTAAGATTTATTCATAAAAGTAATATAATAGAAAGGGAAAATAATTTATTTAGTTGTTAAAGTTTAAGCCAGCTTGACATGATATAATAATTCTCGAAGTTTATTTCTTGTTATTCTGGTCCTAAAGAATTTATCATAATCTAATAAGATTCTTTTTTCCATTAAACACAAGGCTTCCATAAAAATAAAAAAATAAAAAAAATCTACTCACATATGGTAATATAAATGGTAAAATATGTATTATTAGCTATTATTCTCTTTAAAAGAAACACAAGTGAGATGTGATTTTGCGAGGGGAGCAGTTTTTTTATTTTTCCAAATCAAGACTCAAGTGTGTTTTATTCGGAGAGAATTTGTATAATGTCTATTTTATCCTCCAAATTATCTCACGTGAGCAGATCATGTACTTTTTTGGACGAAAGTTAAACTTTTACCATAAAATAATTTTATTGAATTTTTGTAAATTATCTATGGACTATCACAATAGAAAAAATAAATTTTACGAACCATATCATGTTAGGTCAATAAACTTTTGCAACCAAAATTAGCTATTTTCCCAAAATAAAAATGTAATAGAAAATGAATTACAAAAGATCCAAAATTTTCCATTAAAGAGTTAAAGTTTTAATTGATGATGGTTTCTTTCTTTGCTCTTCTAATATGAAAATTCTATTATGCACTTGATGCATGTTTTTACTTATAGACAATGTGACTTGTATTAAGTCACATCACAAAATGACGTTACTTAATACAGACCTATGATTCATAATGAGGATATAAAACGTGCCTATAACAAAATTTTCCCTTTTAACATTCTCAATTATGTGGTTTTGGATGTTAGGCGCAGAAGAATTTAGTGAACATGTTTAAAGAGATTGTCTCTATGAGAAGGAGTGAACTATATTGCAGCGATAGAATAATTAATACAAAGAAGGATTTATTGACATAGTTACCTTGCTGGTGGGTTTCTTTTTTGTTGAACACGAAACTACAAGTCTTACTATAACATGGGCAATTATACTCCTAGAAGAAAATCCACATATCTTACAAAAGGCAAGGTAAGGTAGGGTCTCTTTCGGATTCTGTATCATTTTGAATAACATTTTTAATGTGACATATTTGATTAATATATGAAACCTATCAAATATAAGATAAACAACAAGAAAAATAAGAATCGCCACCTACAGTACTTTAAAAATAATGAACTATATTGATAATGATACAATATGTATTGATGAACGTAGATGTATGTTTTCCCCACACAACTTTATAAAAGATATTTATTAGTGATATGAATAGTTTGTTTGGTAACTTTATATAATGGGCCTCTGCAGAATTTAAGCTATTATAAAAAAGTTAATTCAACTAGACTTAATTCAAGATTTTTTCATCTTAACTAACCCACTAAACTAAAAATTCTAAATTTTTAACTTTTTTGGTGTCATGAAACTTAATTTTTTCAACTTATTCATAGTCTCCTAGTTTCCACCTTCACAATCATTTTCAATGACGTAGATATTCAAGGTAATAATTTGTAGAAAAATGGAAGATGATTTTCTCTTAATTTGGTTCTTTGTTAATATATATATATATATATTAAAAAGAAAATGGCTAAAAAGTTTTAATGTACATTTATTTTTATGTAATTTTGTGACCTGAAAGACTGATAATGCGTATTTTGATTATTTTTACAAATTTTTCTATTACTTATAAATAATTATATGAATTTTATCTTTCGGCCCCACCTAAAATTTAATCATGTGTCGACTCTTGATAGTATATGTTTATCCCGTGTGTTAGCATTTATTTAGGAAGAACAAGAGGAAATCGTGAAGAGAAGAACATCCTCAAAAGCAGAGTTAAGCCATAGCGAAATCAAAGAAATGAAGTCTCTTCCAAAGGTATGTATATTCCTCCTATAAGTTTGAATCAAAAGAAACGGCAACATTTGCTCATATGATTAATATGTCATATTTCACATAACGTTATTATTCTTGAACGTGATCAATGAAACACTACGTCTAACCAGCTTGTTAACAGCTCTTCATCGGGACGCCAAAACAAACATTAACCTCAATGGTTTGTCAAGCTAATTTTGTAAAAATGTTTATTACATTTCTTTTTCAGTGATCGGAATCATCTAGTACAGTTTTACTATACTCTCCAATACATTCTTTTTATAACAGTTTTATTAATATAAATTATATTAAATAAAAGATAAACCATAAACTTTAAAAATTAAATTATTTAAAAAAAATTACTGTTAAAAAGAGTATAATAGAAGATGTATTGTTCAATAAGTGATTTGACTTCTTTCCTGGGCGCTTCCTCTGTAATGGAATGATGTACAAAAGGATGGAAGGTCTTTATATCTCTCTTTATTATACCAGAAAAAGTAAGTCCATTGTGTAGGTTACATAATTCCAACATGTTGGAAGGTTTTACTTTGGCTTAGGCATGTTCATTTTGATCCTGAAAACTAGAAGAATCCAAACGATTTCAATCCATCACGATGGAACATGAGTATTACGATGAAAAATCAATGCATATTATATATATGCACACTTACAATTTGTTTCATTTATGATTTTTTCTCCCCTTTTAGTTGATATTTTATTTATATCGTACAAAATTTAGAAGTTGTATATGGTTCTCATTATTTTATTATCCAAATCAACATAATTTAGGGAAAATTATAATAAATTCATTTTTTATGACAAGATAGTATCTTAGTAGTAGAAGTATTCTTTATCAAGGCAGAATTTCTGAGTTTGAACCACATCCACTTCCCCCAATGTATAAAAAACATAATAAATTTACTTTTTTTTATTATTATATTTGTGGCTTTTTTAAAAATTGGTAAGATGAATCATAAAACTATTTCATTTGTTTTAATTTAATCCTAAAAATATTTTTTTCTGTAATTTTAGACTTAAATTTATTTTTCTTTAAAAGTATTGGTCTTTATTTTAATTTTTGGAATGAAATTTGTCAATTGTTTTACATGTTCTACCAGAATAAGTCAACTATCTAGGGAAAATTTACAATCTCTTACCTTTCTTTCTTGATAAGACATAGTAATACATTTATCTTTCTATTCCATTTTCACCATACATGATGCACTCTTTTGATGCATTTTAGAAGAAAAAGTTAGAATTGATGATTTTTCATTTCGTTGATAACACATACGAGAGGTGCATGTGTATAAATTTGTTAATTCCACCTTAAACATGCAGAACGATGAAGCAAAATTTCATGCCTTTCTTCTATTTGGAGCAGGCAATAGATTTTGTCCTGGATCAGATTTGGCCATTCTTCGAATTTCAATCTATCTTGATTCTTCACTATTTCCTTCTTAATTACAGTTAAATTAAAAAATAAAAAATGAAAACCTTCTATGAAGAAAAAAATAACATGTTATGCCGGATCTACAGATCCAAGACCTATTTACTATTACAAACAGCCTATCTTACTATTAAAGACCAAAAAAAATATAGAAGAAGAGGAAGAAATTGAAAACCTATCGATTACAAAAGAAACCTTCAGCCTTCGTCTTCGGTATCTGAACTCCGGGAGGAAGCCGAAAAGAATATCAAGATGAAGCAAAACAGTTAGTAATGAATAAAAAAGGAAAGAAAGATTTAACCTTTTACCTTATACCGGGAGATCCGAAGAGTCACAAATCTAACAACTGCACGAAACCGGAGGAACAGCAGTGAACTCCGATTTTTGTCTAAAGTGATGGAAACGTCATCGTCTCAACCTTTCGAGAGAGAGAGAGAGAGAGACGGAATCCCTCAGATATACCAGTGAACCTCATGAAAAATAACACTATCTCTCTATCTTTCTAAAACAGGCTCTTTCTTCCTCAACCAGAACCACGCATATGCAGTCAGTAGACGACTAGCAGCACCGGTCACGCAACGGTTGGAGTCCTCAATAGCAACAGTCAAGAAACCGAGAGACGGTTTGAGTGGAAGAGAGAAAGATGAAGAATCAGAGAGAGAGTGAGAGGAGGCTGAGTCCAAGAAATGAAATGAGAGGGATTAGGGCAGCCGAGTGAGAAAGAGAGACTTTATACTCATGTCGCCCGGGCGGGTCCCGTCAAACCTGACCTGCCCGGTATCATGGTCCAAGTGAGCCCAATTCTCCCTTAAGTGAGGCCCAGTCCGAAATTCATCAAAGGGACAAATATTAGGACTGAAAAGAAATGAAAAATGTGAAACATATATGGGCCAAGAAGGCCTACATAACAAATCTTGAAGGAATTTTTTTTCTTAACATAAATTGATGTTTTATTTTTTTGCAGGGCTTTAAAGAATTAATCCGAAAGGCAAAGTGAAATATTTGTTTGTGCGATAACCTGTTGACAAATTTTTGGCGAGAGTAAGAAAGTTATCCTTATGAGCAATATTTGAACTTGCAAATAAATGTATTTTTTTTATGTACATGGATAGTACTTACATGAATGTATTATCATGTACTTCATAATCAACTAAGAGAAACTGGCTACAGGTTAACTTTGAGATTTTTCTAGATCTAATTCATTATAGTAAGGAACTTTTATTTCGTCTCTTTTATAGACATGAATTATTTTCGATCTTACAAATATAGCGATTTAAAGATTTTATGATAGAATTCGACGTATTTTGTTACATGGATCCAATAAAATAGTAAAAAAGTAATTAATTAAATTCTTTAAATAAAACTATAATAATGTGCAAAAAATGCACCAATGAAATCATTAAATTATTATAAGTTTGCAAAATTAAAAATAGTTTAAGAGTACAAAAAGATAAAATAAAAGCTCTTGACTATGAACAATTAAAAAAAAAAGTTTATGCCTACAAATAGAAAAGTAAAAATAGTTTCCGAGGCCAATTTCTCATTAACTAAAAGTGCTTGTGGCTTATTGTTGTGAAAAATGATGGCCTACGAAGAGGCACAAGATTCTCTGTACTACTTTTGTACCACTCTATCACCACCTTCTTTTTATAATATATTTTCTCTTTAGGATTTATTTTTTATTTATTAGCTTTTATTAATAAAATATACTAAATTAGAAAGTAATATAGAGAGTGGTACACAAAGCGATACAGAAGATTCGAGCCACAAGAAGAGGATGAACTGGTGATTTTAAAACTTTCTCAAGCTGAAAATAGTGTTTAATGTTAAGCAGAAATTAAAATATTGAAATAGCAGAGTACTACTTTGCACTAATTGAGAAATCATTATGATTGTCAAGTTACGTCCAAGTTATTCCTTAAATAAAAAAAATTAAAAATAAAAAATTGCGTTCAAGTTATTATAATAGGCGAAGCCATACATAAATGACTAGATGGGCCAAAATTCAAATAAAAATTTTATTGAGATTATTCTAGGAGATTTTGAGGGATTTTCTCCCTTGTAAACTTATGTTTTATTAGGAAATTCATCTAGTTGTTTATCTTGGAATATGCCAAGATGATTTGTAATTAAATTGTGATTAGATTTGAAAGTTTCGTAGTTTAGTTAGGCCAAAAGTATATTTATGATTATGAATATTTTCATTACAAAGGGAAAAACAATAATTATTTTTTTTTCACTCAAAACTTTCATGGTATAAGAATCTGTTTTTCTCACAATGAGTAAAGACAAAGAGAATGAGGAAACAAGTGGTATTTCCTATACAGAGCACAAGAGTCCAGTACGGAAAAGTACGTTAAGAAGGATGCATATTATGTAGCATCTTCAGGTGGATCGAGACAGATTTATCACTCAAGTCCAATTGTAAGGAGCGCCAGCACAATCACACAACTATATCGAATGGGCAAAAGCTGTGAGATTAGCCCTTTGTTCAAAATAAAAATTGAGATTCATTGATAGAACAATTCTGTTACCTAAGAATGATCTAGACAAAGTAGAGAAATTGTGGGAGATTAACACATTAGTTAGCTCTTAGATTCTCAACACAATTGACTCAAGTGTACGATTGTCTATGAATTAGTCTAAGCGTGTAGACGAGTTGTAGGCAGTTCTCAAAGAACAATTCTTTTTGGGAAATGGCCCGCAAAAATAATAATTGAAGACCGTGTTGACAAACTGTAAATAAGGGAGAGATTACATAAATGGATATTACAATCGTTGGCGAAAAATATAGGATGAGTTACAGAGTTACATGTAATTGCCGGTGTATGATTGATGTGCAACTTCTTTGGCTGCTCAAATTTACCACACCTTTCACATGTTCCCTTTCACTTCTTTGCCTGCCCAAATATACCCCACCTTGCACATTTTTCCTTTCAATAATCTGATTGTCCATATCTTCCCAATTAGTATCCCCTTTATCACCACAACTATTGCTCTCTCTGCCTCATCTATCTATTCAATGATACTCTTCAAAAGATCATTTTGCATAACTTTACGTACTACTACATGGCAGTGTTTTGCTTCGTCTTAGACCTGATTAAACCAGTCACCTGCTTCTTCATACCGTTACAACCTTCAAGTAGTCATAAGTAGTTGCTTTTTCTTCTTCCTTGGTTGGAGAGGTTGTTTTGGAGATAGATTACCATCATCCAACTCTTCAAATATTGGCTAATGACTGTCTCTTTTCTATGGGATTAAATTCAGATGACTGAGGAGAAGTACTTCGATTGTAAGATTTACATAGGGAGCGCAGTATTACCTAGAGATTTGATCACCTTATCCTTTGAGGGATATAATGCAATATTAGGATTGGATTGGTTATCTAAGCATTACGCCCAGGTAGACTGCTGAAAGAAAATGGTTAAGTTTACCCGACAAGATGTGCCTTCCCTAGAATTTCAAGGAAATAAACCAAGGAGGAAAACTATTTGATCTCCGTAATTAAAGAAAGGAAATTGATCACGAAGGGACCCCAAGGATATTTCGCATACTTTCCCAACAAAATGGGAGAAAAAGTACAAATGGAAACTATCCTAGTGGTGAAGGAATTTTGGGATTTTTTTCCTGCAGAATTAACAACTCTACCACGTGAACGGAAAGCGAACTTCGGCATAGAACTAGTACCTGGTATCACACCAATATCCCGAACGCTATATCGAATGGTTCAGAGGAGCTGAATGAGTTAAAGGATCAACTGCAAGAGTTGTTACGGCAAGGCTACATTCGTCGGAGCACATCACCATGGGGTGCACAAATATTGTTTGTCAAAAAGATGGAACCATTAGAATGTGCATCGACTACCGAGGGTTGAATAGTGTCCCTATAAAGAATAAATACCCTCTTCCCCTGATTGATGAATTTTTTGATCAACTTCGAGGAGCAGGTTGTTATTCAATGTTTGATTTAAGACAAGGGTATTACAAAGTGCGGATAAAAGAAAAAGATATCCCAATAACAGCTTTTAATACTCGGTATGGATACTATGAGTTTGCAGTGATACCTTTTGGTTTGACCAATGCACCAAAAACATTCATGGATTTGATGCAAAGAATTTTTCTCCCATACTTGGACCAATTCGTGGTGATTTTCATCAACGATATCCTGGTTTACTCACCAGATGCTATGATACATGAGCAACACCTTCGAAGTATGCTGCAAATCTACGAGAACACAAGTTGTACGCTAAGTTTAGTAAATGTGAATTTTAGATGGAGGGTAAATTTTCTGGGACATGTGGTGACACGTGAGGGCATAAACCGTTGATCCAGCTAAGGTGAAAGCTATAACTCATTGGATGCCACCTAATATCCCTACAGAGGTACAGAGCTTTTTGGGGCTAGCCGGATATTATCGGCGATTTATTAAAGATTCCTCTAAGATTACTGAACCCTTAACACAGTTAATCCGAAAGGAGGCTAAGCTCAAATGGTCAGAGAAATGTGAGAAAAGTTTTTCAGGAGTTGAAGCATCGATTGACATCGGTACCAGTGCTACGTTTCACTGATCTGCAGAAAGAGTTCACCTCATGTACCGATGCATCTTGAGAAGGATTAGGAGCGGTACTAATGCAAGACAGGAAGGTAGTTGCATATATCTCCCGAAAGTTGAAGAACCACGAGAAAAACTACCTAACGCATGACTTGGAGCTAGCAGCCATAGTATTTGCACTGAAGAAGTGGTGACATTACCTCTATTGGGCTAAATATGAGATCTTTACTGATCACAAGAGTTTAAAGCATTTGTTCTCCCAAAAGGACCTAAACATGAGGCAGCGAAGATTGATAGAACTACTTGAAGAGTACCGATGCCCAATTAACTATCACCTCAGGAAAGCAAACATGGTAGCTAATGCTTTGAGTATAAGTGCCAAATTAGCAAGCCTCACCTTAACTTCAACCTTGCAACAAGAGATCAAGGGAGTGCAAAAAAGTAATGAGGAATTCCAAAGGTTTAAAGCTCAAATTTAGGCAAAGAAATTAGATGACTTTCGAGTCTTAGATACGATGGAGGTTTGCACTTTCAAAATTGGCTATGTGTACCGAATGAGGTGCAGATTAAACGAAAGGTATTGGAGGAAGCATATAAAAGAAAATATTCCATGTACTCTGGTGAGAACAAGATATATCAAGAACTCATGAGGATGTTTTGGTGGGAACGGAATGAAGAGAGATATGGCAGAATATGTGGTCGCTTGTCTTACTTGCCAAATGGTGAAAACAGAACACAAGAAGTCCGCAAGACTCTAACAACCATTACCTATCCCCGAATGGAAATTGGAATGTGTCACGATAGACCTTGTCACTAGGTTGCTGCGGACAAAAGGTTACAAGGACGCCAATTGGATTATAGTTGATTGCTTGACGAAAGTGGCACACTTTACTACTATCATCATAACGTACTCCTTGGAAAAGCTAGCCCAGCTTTAAGTGGAGGAGATTGTAAGATTTCCCAGATTACCTGTGGACATTTTTGTCAGACCGAGATCCGAGATTTACTGCGAGATTTTGGCCTATGTTCCAGGCAGCATTGGGGACTAACTTAAGCTATAGCGCTGCCGCACACCTCCAGACTGATGAACAATTAGAAAGAACAATCCAAACTTTAGAAGATATGTTTCGAGCGTGTGCTTTAGAGTTTGGAAACAAATGGATTGATAACCTGGGCTGGGCAGATTTTGCTTATAACAACAATGATCATTCCTCAATTAGAATGGCGCCTTTGGAAGCCTTATATGGGAAGAAGTGTAGAACACATTTGTATTGGGATGACATTGGAATTCGTTCCCTTGGGAAGCAGAAGAGCTGGATGCCAGAGTTAGAAGAGGCACAGAAATGGGTAAAAGTAATTCAAAAATGACTTTGAGCAGCTAAAAGTTAACAAAAGAGCTACGCCCATAATCAACGGCGGCACTTGGAGTTTAAAGTAGGAGATCAAGTTTTTCTAAAACTCATATTCACACCATACCTAAAAGAAGGGAAGTTAAGCCCCCGATACATTGGACTATTTGAAGTGAGCGACAAGATAGGTAAGGGAGCCTACAGACTGATGTTACCGCAAGAATTAATAGGCATTCCTAGTTAAAGAAATATCAACCATCGCCGAACATGTTCTGAATGACAACCTGTGGAATTGCAAACTGACTTCTCATACGAGGAGAAGCCTAGTAGGATTTTGGAACGAACTGTAAAGGAATTACGTGGAAAAAGAATTCTGATATGCAAGGTGTTATTAAGACACCACGGTATTGAAGAGGCAACATGGGGAAATGAAGAATTTCTAAGTAGGAAATATCCGGAGATTCTAGGTACATGAACCCAAAACTTTCAAGGATGAAATTTTTCTAAGGAGAGTAGAATGTAGCATCCCATCTAAATACCTCAAAATTAACATAAGTCACGGAAGGTCAAAACGAAAGTTTCGGGGGTTATCTTATAAAGAATAGAAAGTTTTGGGTCATTTGGTAATTCTTAGAAAATATAAGGAAGAATTTTTTCGTTGAAAACTTCTTTGGGCATATTTTAAGATCGTTAGATTTTAACGCTTTTGGTGAAGATTGAGATTTTAAGTTTAATATGAGTTTTTAAGTCATTTTTTAAGTTTTAGGGCCAACGTAGAAAGTCTAGAAAGTTGGGCTGAATAATTAAATTTTTGGCTGGTAATGCCATGTGGGTTAGAGAATAGAGGACACATAGGAGGCAAAACCATGCGTGGATGGCTATATAAGGATGTCAACGGAGGGCTGAAAATTTCCATCAGTCCCCAATTTCTCCCAAATTTCTCTCCTCTCCTCTCCTCTCGATTCTCTCTCCCCCTCCCAGCCGAGTCCCTCTCTCTCTCTCTCTCTCTCTCTCTCTCTCTCTCTCTCTCGGTAAAATTTTTTTTTTATTTTATTTTCATTATTAGGCTATATTTTCTAAAATAAATAATAGTAAATCTTAATAGCTATGGATATATTTTGGGAACCGATGATTTTTAAGGAATTGTTATGAAATTATTTTATAGTTGTTTTAATAATTCCTTCGGGTTTAGAATAAGTTTAGGTGAACTCTAAGGTCATCATGGGGTCATGTTTATATTTTTATGGTGATATTTGATTATGTTTGGTATGCTATTATTTGTCGGTTTGATTCATTTCGTAACTCAAGGTGAGTTCACCAACCTCTTTCTTTTACAAGACATTTAATTACTTTCTTGAAGACATATTTTTCCATTGTTAGATTTTGACAAAATTTAAAAAATATTTACCGGTGGTATATGATGGGTTATATGCCAAATATTTTCTACATTTAAAATATTTATTAATTCTTTTTAAAAAATAAGCTTGCCAATAATTTATGAGAAGAAGTTAAATATATTCTTATAATATTTTGTGACTATTTTTGTATGATTGTCTTAAAAATTATCCCATAGTATTTCAAATATCCTTTAGAATATACTTACATTATTTAAATTATTTGTATATTGTCGTGATTTTAATTCTTACTTTTCTTAAGAAATATTTTTCACTATAATCTGGTGTATATATTATTATTAAAATTATTTGGAGGAATTATCTTAAAAGTATTTATTATTTCTTTTTAAAATAATATTTAAAATATTCTTAAATATTGTTATAAGACTTTGAGATATGTGTAAATTATTAAAATATTTTTATATTACTTTGGGATTATTCTTAAAAGTATTTTTATATTATTTTGAGTTTACTCTAGCATGAGTTAAAAGATTTCTACGAAATATTTTTACCATGACTAAAATATTCGTATATTATGATTTCGAGAAGTTTTACTTTTTCTTTTTAAGGAATATTCCTCCATGATTATATTCATATATTACTATAATTTATGGAAGTATTTAATAATTCTTTTTGAGAAATATTTATCATGATTCTTTTTCTGAAAAGCAAATTAGCATAACTTATTTTATAACCGATAATATATTCTGTTTAAAGGGTACATTCAAAGGTCCTATATGCATACTTTCATTGTGTACATGATCTGAAAAATATCTTATGAAATTTTATAAAGGCATGGTTTGAATTTTATACCTGTTACATTTGTCATGTCTACGAGTTTGCAGTTTTGCCCGGTGGCTAGGAATTTTCATTAAAAAGATTCGTGTGGCTGAGAGATGGCCTATGATCTTACAAAAATTGAGTAAAACCTAGTCCGGCCGAGGGGACTTTGTATACATATTTTTTATCAACATATCTAGAGGATTGCACTGTGCGTGGCTAGTCCCCCGTACAAGGGCCTCTTCCGATCAACATGGTTGGCAAGTGTACTCTTGATCTGGATCAAGTTGACAGGGGACGTAATACCGTGCGAGGGTTAGGCCCAAGGCGGTATTACGTTTGACTCCGTATCATGCTCTACGGTGGGACTACTTTCTAGCAGGTTGAGTCGGGAAGGGCTCACCTGCTTGGGTAGTATAGGTAGCCTGGTAAGTACTTCTGGGCTCGTTACTTGTTTTGTGCATAAATGGTGTTTGCGGTGGTTTAATATTTATGGGTGATGATGGGTATGAAAGTAAGTAATTCTTGGAGGAAACTAGGGGTTTTTGAAACTAAGAAAAATGAAATAGAGGTAAGGGAATTTACAAAGAGTGGAGAGCTTATAATGAACATACGAGAAAGTGATTGTTTGGCATCTTGGGATCCCATTTATGGTGAAATACAATTTCTGAACTGGAATCAGATAGCACGGCTTTTCTTGGGAGCCTTGTTTCATTTTGAGGAATTTGTGTTTTTCTAATTCTTGAGGAATTTGTATTCATGAATTTCCAAGCTAAAATGGGAAAAGATTCTTGGAAAAAATTTAATGTGAAGAATTTGATATTTTTTTGTGAGCTATGCTTGTACCTTATACTTAATTTAATTTGAGAGGATAGATACAAAAATGTCCTCAAAGAATTTCCAACTACCAAATAATCTTTCTATATTCATATCCTTCAAGGCTCATTAAAAGTTATCTTTTAATCATTGCTATCGATCCCATTAACATTTGATTGACATATTGTTATTTCATGAACTCTAAAAAATTATTAACAACCCTTTTATAAACAACTCTATTCTTTGTAATTTTACTTCATCAAATAGATTGTTGTTCGTACATATTTACTATAATATACTTTTGAAGTATTATAAAGTTCATTTTCTTCCCAAAAAATACATGATCGTAGTTCATTGAAAGAAATGAAAAAAATTATAGTTCTTATTGCACCAAGATCTCTATTTAGACTTTGGAGAACAATCTAGAAAAGAAACGTGATCTTTAAATATACACTTAAAAGACATACTAAGCCAAAAAACGTAATTTCTTAAGGAGGGATCTGCATAAGGACTCTCTGGCTCTCTGACTCTCTTAAAAATGAAAAAAAAAACTTGGAAATACTATAATTAAAGAAAGCTATAAATGAAAAAAAAAACTAGAATTGAAATTAGGACCTCAACTCTGAATTTCTCTCAATATTTTTCATCTTCTACTCTACGTCAATAGAAATGGCCAACAACAGCTAGAAAGTGGTTTAAAGGTGATCCTACTTCAAATAATGGCTGCAAAGATATAGGAAGATAGTTCGACTGAGCCATCAAACTCCAACTCATTGACCAATCAACTCGTGAATTAGTTGAGCAACTACCAGAGTCGTCTGCATATTCACTTAGCCAACTAGCCCATGATTCATCTCAGCAAGTAAGCACTTATTTAGTTCTCTCAACGTTTAGGATTCGTTTCATAACTTTGGAACAATGAAATCGAAATTAAGTTATAAATTATGAATCTGAAAAACTGAATCTAAAAATTAAAATTTGAATATGATTGATGAATTAATTAATAATTAGTAATTACATGTAAAAAATGTAATAATTTGACAAACAATACGTATAGTTAGACTTTAGACTTCAAAATTAAGAAAAAGTTTTAAAATTTATAACTATAATTAAACACATCTTGAACAATTAAGTGATTTGCAAAAGTTGTTATTGAATGCACTTACATATTAAGCACTTAATAATGTATGTTATCAAATGTACTTAATTCAATAAGTTCTTAACTAATTAAATTTAAGAGGTAGAGTAATTTATTAAACGAACGCTTAGCTTTCTCATAATACCTGGATTAGATTTCGGCCCTATATTGACTTTTTACTCTTTTTTTCAAGGCAATTTTTAAAGTTATTGATTCGCCAATGATTTTCTAAATTGCTGTCTCTAATGAAAGAAGTAGAATTGAGTTCCTCCTGTCACTTTGGGCGAATGATGGCATCGTCAGATTTGCTTTGAAGAAGGTTATTGTGTGTTTATTTTTTACTTCCTAGTATTAGTATTAGTGTACCTTTACCCACCTAAGGTTTCTAATATGGGGGGTTTTTCCGTTATTTTGCGTAATTTTTTAGTTTAATTCCTTGTTGGATTATCTCAATTCTTACTTTCTCATCTTTCAATATTTTGAAAATGGAGTTGTGGAATTGCTTTAGTTGTAAAGGCTTTGAATATGTAAATATTCGTTCTGCCAATTCATTCTTAGAACAAATTGGGATAAGTGTTGTATCATTCTTGACTACTAATGCCCCATTATGATTGTAAATGTTGTGCTGATGCCAACAATTATGTGATCTCTTGATAACTTATATTCATTCTCATGTTATAAAATAAAAGGCTCAAAACGCTTTCAAATTATATCACATTATAATTTAACAAATTGTTATTAGAAAATATACATTGTAGCATTATAACATACCATGCAATGTTAAATTTTTAAATAAGTTTCGGAATAATGAATGACTCTAAGCATCTTTGTCCTTAAGATTGTGCATATGTCCAATGAAATCTTTCAACTTGAGTAGAATCTATATTTGTGAATTTTACGACAATATTACAATAAAAAAATATTTTTATATAATCTTTAATTAAATAATAATTTTAATGATGTTCATAAATACATCATAAAAATGGTAATAAAACCCAAGATCAAAGAGATTCAGCACACTTAGGTTATTTAATTATTTTAACTCCACATGGCAAAGTGCTAAAGTAAATTAATAATAGATAATCAAGTATACTAGATAAAGAGAATACATGACATAAATTTGAAGTAAGCTTAGTTATTGAGTTATTACATCATTTGAATTCCAAAGGTAGTTTCAATTTTATTTTGTAGCTTTTGGGGTGTTGATGGTTAGGTTGCGGTACTTCTCTTTTATGTTTCTCAATAGTGGGAGGAAATAGGGTTTCAAAATGTTTGGTTGGGAGCATTTGGAAGGAATTAGTGGTGGTTTTTGAGGGACTGTTTTTTTACCGCCATAGTCGTAAGTAGGTTCAGGTGCCTTGCCGAGAGAGATTTGTGTTTAGGGGCTTCTTGTGGTTAGGGTTTGTTTGGCTGTGATAATGGGTGGTATTGGCTTTGGTTAGGTTTCTATTTCTTAACGACAAAATTGGTTGGCTGGTGGCGAGAGCCTCCACCGTTGCCCAATGTTTTTATTTCTTACGAAAATGTCCCTATGAAGGGTCGGGTGAAAGTCACGTGTTATTTTTTCTACCAAATATAAACACCCAAAATTAATTGGAGGGTTAAATTACACGTTTAAATAGTTCTTGGTCCCGGACTTACCTTTTTTTTAATTTTAATTTCAGTTGTAAATGAAAATTAGGAAAGTATAGGGGACAGCCGGCACACTTTCAACTTTGAAAGCTTTCAAACTTAAATTCCAAATGTTATTTTTTTCGGATTAGTCTATGACTCTCAGATACGAAGTTACTAAAAATTATTTACTTATTTTCATTAATTTATAATAATAGGATAAAAGTGGGGTTATTTGTCCATAGAAAGAGTTTAGACCCTTAATTTATCAAAACCTTCCAACTTGGGGGATTTTTTGTACTTAAACATATATATGCATATATATTTTGGAACTTAACCCTAGATATTACATAGATATAGGTTGATATAGATAGATAGCTAAGCTATAGAAGGACTATAGCTGCTCTCATTAACTACATAACCGGTTTTTTTAAAGTAAAAGTCCCTTTCTTAAAAATCACTACTAAAGTGGTCCACTTTTTTTTATCCCTAAATGGGCCATAATGCACAACCATTGTGCATTACATTAAATGATAGTGCATAATGGTTGTGTTATAGCTAATCAGCAGGTTAATTCGCACAATAATCTTGTTTACTGATGTGGCGAAATTTTTAGCTGACGTGGGGAGAACGTAGCAGGGTGTGGTGTTGAGGTGGACAATAGTGCACAACAATAGCGCATTATTGTCAGAGATAACGCACATTCATTGCGTGTTATTTTCAGCATAACGCATAATGATAGTGCGATATCACGTTAAGAAGACCCTATACCTTAGCCGCCTACCCATTTCGCTTTCTTTCTTCCCTCAATTTTTGCCACTGCCGCTATCTGTTTTCTTTCTTCCTTCAGTTTCCGCCAGCCCGCTGCTCCTCCTCCTTCTTCTCCTCCTTCCTTTGTTTTCTTCCTCTTCTTCTCTTTCCTTGTATTTTGAAATTCACAGTAAGAATTTCCAAATAATTGGTTCCATTTCTGAAATTCAAGTTTCAATCGGCGATATTCTCTTGGTATACGAAGGTTTTTAGAGTTTTGGAGTGGAGAATGGTAGACAAAGCTCAATGTTTGTGCATTAATTTTAAATTTTCGGTAAATTCCTATGTCTATGATTGTTTTAAATTTTTGTTGTACTATTTGTTAATTTTTATATTGTTTATTTTGGGCTTGTTGTTTATTGTGGTTTGTGAATTATTTTTATGAATTTCATTTGGATTATTTTTCAATTTTTATTAATTTATTTTTGTAAATATGGGTTTCGGGTTTTTGTTTAAACTTGTTGTTAATGAGAAATTTGTGCATATTTGATCATTTTATGTATCTAATTGTGTTTTCTATTGCAAATATGATTTGATGAAATGGATTAATTATTTTTATGAATTTATTTGGATAATTGATCAATTTTTTGTAGTTTATTTTTCTAGTTAGGGTTTTTATGAATATGTTAGAGTTGCTATTGGTAAATTTGCGCATATTTGATTATGCTATTAATCTAGTTGCTTCTATTTTAAATATGTTGAAATCGGTGATTTGATATATGTTATGCAATTATTGCAATAAATCGTAATTGTTTATTTATTTGTAAAATATTGTTAGCATGTTTAGATTGTTACATTAATTTCATATAATCTTGTATTGTTAGCATTTATATAATTTTATGGTATTAATATTTAAGTTTATGAAGACTTTCATTTTTTTAAAAAAGAAAAACATAGACTAAACCCTAATATTGAATTCCTAAATCCTAAAACCCTAAACTATAAAATATAGCATTCATATGATTAAAACCCTAAAATTCTAATATTAAATCCAAAACCGTAACTAATAAAAACCTTAAATACCCTAAATTCCCTAAACTTAATATATTAAACATTAAACCTTAAAACTCTAAACTTTTTTAGGCTAAACCCAAAAACCCAAAACCATGAACTTTAGAAATTATGTAATAATAATTTACTTTAAATATTGTACTTAAAGTTCTAAACTAGTGAAGATTTAAAATTTGAATGTGTGATAATACTTCACTATAATATTGGAATTCTAAAAACCCTAAAACATTAAACTACAAAATCGCAAACCCGAGCTATTGAACCATAAACAGCAGACCTTAGAAAGTTTGAAATTTTACTTTATTCAAAATGCTTTAATTTGAATTCCAAAACCAAAGATTTAGATTTAGATATGTACTATCATTGAAAATCCTAAAACTCTCAAACCGTAACATTGAAACCCTGAAAACCCTTATTTCCACACGACTAGGGTATGCAATAATACTTTACTATAAATATTCTAATTTTAATTCTAAACCCTTCTTGATAAATTTAGAAACTATATAACTGAAACTGTAAATAATGTAGATGGGAGAAGTCCCAGCACACTTGCATCGGGGTCCTATAGTCCCTGATGTATTGACGAGGCATTATGAGCATAGGTCTGGGTTGATATAGAGTGGGGAACACGAGACGTATATTACTGATCTTTAGTATAGACGTTTCGGTCGCAATCTATTTTAGGTTTACAGTACACCTCCCCGTAGGTTGGTTAATAGTATTGATCGGACAAGTTTAGGGGGAGTTTTTAGATGTGGTTACATTGGTCTTAACCATGCACTTACTACTACATTAGTTGAGCGATGGAGGCCTGAGACTCACACGTTCCAAATGACTTGTAGTGAGGTCATAATCACTCTACAGCATATGCACGTGTTATGGGGTTTACAGATAGAGGGGTTGCCTGTTACAGGTCCCAGTTGTAGTGTTCATCAAATGCAGTATTCGATTGAGATGATTGAGAGACTTATTGGGGTGTGGTTGTCCCTTACTAACTTTTCCGGATACAAGGTTAAGAAGGAACCTTTAGAAGCCTGGATCTTGAGAGATTTTACCGGTTCAGAGACCAATGATGATCTAATCTTGCATGCCCGTGGATTTATTTTCTTACTTCTTAGAGGTCATATGCTCCCTGATTTCTCTGGCAACTTGGTTCACGTCCGCTACCTCAGTTTTTTGGAGGATTTTGAAACCATCAACACTTTCAGTTGGGTAGTTGTGTATTGGAATTTTTATATAGCCATCTTTGCACGACAGCTTTGGGGAGTGCACGACAGATAGGGGGAGCCCTACTCCTACTTCAGATTTGGGCTTGGTCGAGTATTCTTGTATTGCAACCTCAACTACTCCGGCATGTTCAGCAAGACCCTCTTGGTGTGATGTGGTGCACATTGTTTGACTGCAGCTAGCTGCCCACTCACGTACATCTTACGTACACAGACCAGTTAGATTTCATGTCATCAGATTATATTTAGTTTTAAAATCTTTTGTATTACGTGCTTATTAAAATTTTTAAATAATTCTTTAAATATTATAATTCGTTGAACATTTTGTATGGCTACCCTATCATGACTGTGGTTTGGTTCCATCTGACTTGTGGTGGGCAGAGGTTTGACTCATATGCTACGAGATAGTGAAATATCACAATCCCAGGCATGTGATATGTCAGTTTACACGTGATCAGCCCATACCATCTGCATGCGACACTGGGCTTGATCTGCATCTAATACAAGTTAGAGGAAATGATCACACATATTGGAGGACGCAACATGCTAGCCATGTAAAGGTCTTGTATTAGTGGCAACTGCGTATTAGGGATGGCCCTATGTTGCCAATTGAGGATTTATCATCCCCCGAGGACGATTATATTAAATGGTATCGGGATATCACGTGAGTCTACATCGGTAATCCAGCAAATCGTGGTACTAATATGGTTGGATACCAGCCTGCTAGGGTCGACAGACGATAACGGTACAATATTTTTTTATTGCGTTTTATGCGTTTCATTGACTCATGATTGACACATAACTATTCTTTTTTTTTTTTAGACTTCCATACTATAGGAGTTGGATGACATGGCTACAGGAGTGATACAGGGACACCCATCATCTCCAACACAAATTGTTAGTTTTACTAAGAAAGTCCAGACTATCATCCGCATGTGCATAATTTTGTTGGCGGTACCTTGGGTTGCACTCCATCTCAACATGATATTTAACAGACATTTCCAGTGCACCCATCGTGCCACCATCCTTAGGAGCCCGTACTGGACCATGGTGCAGTGGAGTTAAGAGGGGCGCCCGTAGATTGCCTGGTGGCGGAGAACGTGGAGGTTGAGCTCTTGCCCCTCCTCATCCCAGGTTTAGGTTTTTTTTCATTTCGATTACCTTCCCCTCCGAATTTAGGGTTTTTCTTCATTTTAGGCACCTCCTCCTTCGGGCACGATTGGTTCATCTACACCGTATATGCATCTTCATCCGATTCACATGACAATGATGATGAGCAGATGGATGACGTGACACCGGCGCAGCAGCTTGGATTTGGTCATTATGTTGGGAAGAAGACTACTGGGTTCACGCCATCTGATTGGCCCTAGTGTTTTTGAGTTATGGGTTATTGTTTTTTTTGGGTTTTGTAAATTTTTTCTTTAACTTTAGAACCCTTCATTTTATATATTCAAGGTTTATTTCTGTAAGTTGTACCTTCATTTTATGTAATGAAAATATTTATTTAACATTTTTCGTAATTAGGGTTTCATTTCTTTAACTTTAGAATTTTCTTTTTTCATATTTTAGGGTTTCATTTCTTTAACTTTAGGGTTTTGTTTCATGTTTGGTGGGTTTAGGGTTTTCATTTTCCATAATAAGGGTTTCATTTCTTTGACATTAGGGTTTTCATTTTCCGTAATTAGGGTTTCACTTCTTTAACATTAGGATTTTCATTTTCGTAATTAGGGTTTCATTTTTTTAAATTTTGGGTTTGATTTCATGTATGGCAGGTGTATTTCTATAAGTTTTGTACCTTCATTTTATGTGCTCCAAATATTTCGTTAGCTTGTAACTTCAAATGTATTCATATTATCAAGTTTAACCCTTCTTCATATTATGTTTATTTTTCAAACTTATTTAGCCTAGTTATTTCCGTCTTGTCATATCATCATATGGCAATGTCGATAATAATTCCAGAGCATGTGCCATTATTTTACGTTGTCATGTCAATTTATTTATTTCAAACTTTTAATATGTTTCCCGACAAGCCTATGCAGGCTCTTTAACTCGAAAAAAATCTTATCATTTTCATTTGTCCTCTTCCCAACATGCCCATGTGGGTGAATATGACAATTCGGAATTAATAATTCAAAATTTTTTGTCCTCTTCCCAACAAGCCTATGTGGGTAAATGTGACAAGTTTGGATTAATAATTCAAAATTTTTTGTCCTATTCCTGAGAAGACCATGTGGGTGAATGTGACAAGTCGGAATTAATAATTCAAAAGTTTTTGTCCTACTCCCGACAAGCCCATTGGGTGAAGTTGTCATAATATTACCCGTTTTCAACAAGACTCTAAAACCCCTATATATACATAAATCCTAAACCCAACTTCAGCCATCACAATTTCAAATCTTCAACTTTCCTTCCTACTCTATTTCTAAATTCCTTAACTTCACAACCTCACAACTTAACATCTACATCCACTACAAACAACTAGACATGGACACAACTCACGCAATTAGAGTTGTATTATTTCGGGACTCGGAGATTGCAAGAGACGCGTATGGTCCTCATTTCACTGGACTGGTGCAGAAAACTTAGACCTTCAATCGAATGGTATCACATGCCGAACTTGTAAGAAAAATATTGAAACATTGAGATATAGATCCCAATCTTTGGAGCGTCTGAATGATAATGAGGGTGCTTTCATTCTACGGAAAGCAACATATGCTGTTTACTTTACTTTTTACAGCATGAAAAACGGTAACGAGATGCGTTATCTTTGGACCACTGTACCCAACTTAGCAAAGGAAGGTATTCAGATACTCGTGGAATTAATTCTGATACAACCACAGACTTTTCAATTACACATGACACAAATACTATAAATATGACGAAACATGTCACTGCAATAACACAACTGTTGATGATGAAGATGATGAAATTGACCATTCCGACGAAGATTATGTCGTATCTAGTGAATCTGAATCAGACGATAACAATGACACCGAGGAAGAAGAGTTACAAACTCCCGTAAACCCTATCAGTGAAAACAAGCTGGCTTAATGGGAAGTAGCTAATGGTTCAGCAGCGCCAGGTATGATTACACACAGTCTGAAGCATTCTTAGATATGGGCTCGGGTGAGCCGATAGATGATCTTATCGAATCTGGTACCCTAAGATTGCTCGATTGGAACGATTCCATGACTGACATTCAGTTAGGAATGAAATTCGTTGATAAAGTTCAAGTAATAAGTGCGGTTCAGAAGAGGTCGATCCGGATGGGCCGAGAATACAGAGCTGGGAGACAATATCTAATATTCAACCAAAATATCTACAAGCTATGCAAGATTCAAACCCGGAGACTGTCTACGAGTTCTTGCATCACAGAACGAGCAGTCCCCCTAACTATGTTTTCAAATTTCTTTTCTGGTGTTTCTCACGTTGTAGAGACGGTTTTTATTTTTGTCAGCCAGTAATTTCTGTGGATGGCACACACCTATAAGGACCATATAATAGCGTACTTTTAATTGTAAGTACATGGGATGCCAATAATCAGTTGTTCCCACTTGCTTTTGCAATTATTGATAAGGAGTCGTCCGAAAGTTAGAATTGTTTCCTCAAACATCTACGAGATCTGTTGTCAAAGATCGGTACGTATGTCTTATTTACGATCTCCACAAAGGGATTTTATCTGCTATTCAAAATCAATCTTTGTGGCAACCTCCATTCGCAATTCACAGGTTTTGTTTATGCCATATTCGAGCAAATTTCAGCAAGACCTTCAAGAATAACAAATTAAAAGGCTTAATGTGGCAAGCCAAAACGGAATCGAAGCAGTGGAAATTTGACCGTATTATGCATGAGATCCAATAGAGAAATGTTGATGCTTATATTTCTTTGGTAATGATAGACCTTGACAAATAGATACATGGTCAAATCTTCAATCCGGGTTGGTGGTACCGGCAATAACGTCTATGTATTACAAATGAATAACAAATCATGTTGTTGCGATAAATAGCAAGCGTATACATTGCCTTGTTCTCATGCTCTTGCATTTTGTAGAGAAAATGATACGAGAGTAGATACTTATGTGCTGAATATATATTTGTGAGAAATGTACAGAAGAACATACCAATCGAATTTTTATTCAGTCGGACATGAGAAGTTTTCGAGGGATGTTCCTTATAATTTAACATTTCATCCTCCAAGCATGAAAAATGAATTGGGTTGGAAACATGGCACAAGATTTCAGGGAAAAATAGATTATCGAAATCTGGATTCTCCCCCAAGATGTGGCAGATGTCATAATAGAAAAAAATGTAATAACCCCGGTTCAAGAAATGTATAAGTTCGTTTTCTTGAAAGTGTTGTAATATTTTAAGATTTCTATTAATCAAATTTTTCTTTGAATTTCTTCTAACTATTTCTTGATTGCTCTAAATTCTGATAGTAAAATTTAACACATCTTAAATTACTTCTTCATTTTTTTTTTTAATAAAATGGTTATAAGTTAAACACATGTATTTTTTTTAACGATTACAAATATTATCATGAAAAATACTTCAAAATAGGTTAAATAAAATAATACAGTATTTTTAAAATAATTATATAACTATAAGTTTTGGGGAAAAAAAGAACAAAAAAATTTTGAGTTTTGAAAAAAAAATCTGATGTGGTTGATAACGCACAAACGTTATGCATTGTTGTTGGTTTATAATGCATGTCTACTTTGCATTATCTGCCACATCGACGAATGAAGTAAAAACGCGGTATTAAGTGATAATGCACAACCGTTGTGCATTATCCTAATTAATAACGCACTACAATTGTACGTTATGGCCAGATTTCGAATAAAAAAAATTTTCTGACCACTTTAGATGCCTTTTTAGATAAAAGGGCTAAGCCAAGAAAAAAATCTATATAACCCCATAACAATTGAGATCTGAAATTTTCCACGAGCTATTGTCAAAAAATTTGGTAGCCTAACAATTTTTCCATCTATATTTTTTGGCAGCTCGATTGGTCTGGATCACTTTATGTATCATCTTCTGTATTATTTTTTAATTTAATATATTTTATTAATAAAATTTATAAAATAAAAGATAACTCTAAGAGAAAAATATATTATAAAAAATGGTACATAGAGTGATACACAAAGTCATACAGACGATCCAAGACCATTTTCTGGTTATGTTTATAAGTTTAAGATTAGATTCGTTTTGAAAATATCCTTCTTAATTAAAATTAGATTAAGTACAAAAATATAAAAGATCACAAATCACATCCTAATTATTTAAATAACAAGAAACACAAAAGAAAAAAATTAAAATAAAAGTAAACGAATTCTAAAATGTATAAAACATATAAATTCAGTATAATATAAAAGGAAATTATGACGTACATACTTAATATAATCGGTATCCATTTTTTCCGTCGATAAGAACCTCTTACCAAAACCTATCAATCTCAATATGAGACGACCTTAGAAATTATAAAATCCTGATAAATAAATTAACCATCGGTCAAGTAATCGAGTCGTTACCTATCGAAATCGGAACAAATTCGCACGCTGGCATCCCTATTCTTTTTGCACCAAAAAAAAAAAGAATGTGCTAACGTCTTATAAATATTACCTTTAATTTGAAGGAAAGCATACCTTAAGCAGTTCCAATTGGCTTGGTAGAGAATATGGAATGTGATTTAAGATGGGATTTCACAGCTCTGATAATTGGCATTGTTTCCTTTTATTATCTCCTCCAGGGCACCTTGGCTGGCTTTTGATTGAAAATATGTGGTCCCTTTTTAGATCTTGCAAGTCTGGCAAATCCTCAATCCTTCATCACCACCTTCATCCACAAGTATGTGTAATTTGCATAAAATGCTTATCTAAGACTAAAAAATAAGGAAATAGTTGAGTGGTCTAAATTCAAAAGAAAATAAACTAAATTACTATTTAATGGTCATTAATAATTTTAATTAAAATTCCCAGAAAATTATTTGATCCAACTAAATAGGGATATACGTGAAAAAGTATCATTTAATACGATCTTTCTTGACTAAAGTGACATGAATTTTGCATGGAAAAAATATGTCCAGACAATTAGATGATGAAATCAAGGAAGTATGTAATGACATTATTTAGTTATCTTTCACGTTATATACCACATGAGATAACTGTGAATCATACTTCTTTGTTTTTCTATTATAAGATATTATTATTTTTTAGAGTTTCATAATATAATATAGTTTCCTCTTTTGAATTCTTTTCTCAATGATCATCTATCTATTTAAACTCCTCCCACCAACTCACTCGGTTCAAGACCTCCCCAAACTAAGTTTTAATACCATTGGTGTTAGGATTAAATCCACTCTAATACCACTTGTTAAGGAACGGACAAAAGATGCAGACATAAAATATATGAAGAAAAAAGATTAAAAAATCATACCAAGAATTTTACTTGGTTTGATCTCTCAATAGACCTACATCCACGATATAAAAGAATAAACCTCTACCATATAAATTTTTCATGGAGAAAATTACAAATCATCGTACTATGTGATTTTTGCATGGACAAAATGAGAAATCTTCCTAAGACAACTCTCAACCCATTTATGAATTGAGCACTAACAACTATAACAAAAGACCTGTACCTAAGACAACCTATTTATATGTGTCTCCTCCCTTCATAATTCTCAAACCTTCCAATGTGGGATTAGGAAATCCTATTCTTAATGGAATATTGAGAAAGTCATGATCTAAAAGAACTTGAGAAACAAAATTCAAACAAATATTCTTTTTTTCTGAATTTCCTTATCCTAACAAAATTTTCCTTTTCTCAATTTCCCAAATTACAACTGAATAAGTATTCAAGGTCTTTTTCTCTTTTCCTCCGTCAGTTTTACTTCTTTGAAGATTTCTTAAAGAATGCCCATATTATTCAACAGTTCCTTCAATATGGCACGACCCTCCCAATACCAATGTAGATATTGTGCAAATTACTGATATGTTAGTTCAAACTTCTTTTCTCTCATTTGGCCCGAACCTTGCAGTTTCGATCCTTTTCTCCTCATTGGAGTTAACTTTCGACTCTGATATTATTCTCCTTCCATGTTTAACAATAGGCTCTGACATCTCTATCCTCCCAGTCAAAACCTTCGACTCTAATATCTTCTTCTTCCCTACAGGTCAAAACCGTAAGCTCTCATATTTCCGTCTTCCCTAATATTAACCATAGGCTCTGATACAATGACTTATTAGGATCCAAACAAGCTTTGATACCACTTGCTGGGTTCCAAATTTAGCTCTTATACTACTTATATGAAAGTGACAATAGAAGCACACTAAATATAAGGACATAAAAGATAAAAATATAACACCAAAAATTTAACGTGGTTCAATTTTTCAACATAGACCTATATCCACGGCCCAAAATGGCAAACCTCTACTAGTTAACGGTTGCACGGAGAAAATTACAGAACCTCAAACTGTATAATTTATGCATGTATAAAATTACTAACCTTTTAAAGACTCTCAACCCATTGTATGAGTCGGACAACCATAACTTCCAAAAATACCTAAATAAGATAACCTAGTTATAGATGTCTCTTCCCTTCTTAATTTCCAAAACCTCTAATGTGAGATTAGAAAATCCTACCCCTAATGAAATATTGTGAAAATTATAATCTAAAGGAATTTAAGAAATAGAATCTTAACAAATTTTCTATGTTTCTCAATTTTATTATCTTAAAAATGGAAACTATTTTTTCTACTTTTGAACATTTTATCCTTCTTTAACTACTTGGTAAAAGTAATTTTTCTTTTTCAAAATAGAGGTACCTGGGACATTTTAACTTAAAAGAACATTGGTTTCATAATTTCTTAATCCGTGTCAAAAAATTAATGTATTTTATATATTATATCCCATTATAAATATAAATATTTTTAGAGTGTTCGAATACGGTAAAAAATATGCTACCTCCAGTCTACATATATAAGTTCTTTAAGCTTATTTAAAAATGGTAAAGATATACTCTCGGGTTAGAAATATAAGTCATTTTTCACTTTATAATGAGCATTTTTGTATTTTTTCCATCTTTACCCACGTGTTTATTCATTTATTCATCTCTTATTCTCAATCTGTCATTATTTATTTAGAGTGTAAAAGGTATTATAGTTCAAAATGCCTTATTACAAAGACCCTTATTTCTTGCACAAATATGCAAAAGAATTTATATTTCTGACTAAAGATAGTATTATCAAATAAAGTGAGTATATATTTTTTCAGATATATATTTTTGCATATATCAAGAACGGTTGCAAAATACAAATACTAAATCGTAAGTGATGTGCGTGAGAGTTTTTTGGAGTTGGAAAATGAGAAATTAATCAATTAACCTCTTTGTTTTGACAGACATGGGAGTGCTCCAATGTATAGAGCATTTCTGTTCAGTAATCCATCAATAATTGTTACCACAACTAATGAATTAAGAAAAGTTCTGACAAACGAAAGATTTTCATTGGGTTATCCGAAATCAATGATAGAATGATTAGGAAGTATGGAATTTCATGACTGAAAGCAATTGCGATAGATGTTACAGTTTTCAATTGCTGGACGAGATCATTTGTATATTATATAAAAGGTGTTGCAGAAACATCATTTCAAGAATGGGCAAAAATGGATGAACTAATTGAGTTCTTGACTCAAATGAAAAATGCTTCCTTCAAAGCATTGATGAAAGTTTTTTTGAGTAATGAAATTGATCAACATTCGTTTGGCCTATTTGAAAAGTTTAAGCCAGCTTGACATGATATAATAATTCATAAATTTTTTTTTGTCATTATGGTCCTAAAGAATTTATCATAATCTAATAAGATTCTTTTTTCCATTAAACACGTGGCTTCCATAAAAAAAATCTACGCACATGTGGTAATATAAAGGGTAAAATATGTATTATTAGCAATTATTCTCTTTAAATGAAACACAAGTGAGATGTGATTTTGCGAGGAAGAGTAGCTTTTTTTTTTCCAAATCAAGAGTCAGGTGTGTTTTATTCAGAGAGAACTTTTATAATGTCTATTTTATTCTTCAGATTATCTCTCATGTGCAGATCATGTGCTTTTTTGGACTAAAGTTAAATTTTTTACCATAACATAATTTTATTGAATTTTTGTAAATTATTTATGGACTATCACAATAGAAAATAAATTTTGCGAACCATATCATGTCAGGTCAATAAACTTTTACAACTAAAATTAGCTATTTTCCCAAAATAAAAATGTAATAGAAAATGAATTACAAAAGATCCAAAATTTTCCATTAAAAAGTTAAAGTTTTAATTCATGATGGTTTCTTTCTTTGCTCTTTTAATATGAAAATTCTATTATGGACTTGATGCATGTTTTTACTTATAGACAATGTGACTTGTATTAAGTCACATCACAGAATGACGTGACTTAATACAGACCTATGATCCATGATGATGATAGAAAACGTGTCTATAATAGAATTTTCCCTTTTAACATTCTCAATTATGTGGTTTTAGATGTTAGGTGCGGAAGAAATTAGTGAACATGTTTAAAGAGATTGTCTCTATGAGAATGAGTGAACTATATTGCAGCAATAGAATAATTAATACAAAGAAGGATTTATTGACATAGTTACCTTGCTGGTGGGCTTCTTGTTTGCTGGGACACGAAACTACAAGTCTTACTATAACATGGGCAATTATACTCCTAGAGGAAAAATCCACATATCTTACAAAAGGCAAGGTAAGGTAGGGTCTCTTCCGGATTCACGTATCATTTTGTATAACATTTTTAATTTGACATACTTGCATTAATATATGAAACATATCAAATAAAAGATAAACAATAAGAAAAAGTAAGAATCGTCACTGTAGTACTTTAAAAATAATAAACTATATTGATAGTGAGATAATATGTATTGACGAGCGTAGAATAACTTGTTTGGTAACTTTATATAATGGGCCTCTGCAAAATTTAAGCTATTATAAAAAAGTTTAATTCAACTGGACTTAATTCAAAATTTTTTTTTCTTAGCTAACCCTTTAAACTAAAAATTCTAAAATTTTAACTTTTTTTTTTTGGTGTCATGAAACTTAATTTTTTTAACTTTCTTATTCATAGTCTCCTAGTTTCCACCTCTACAATAATTCTCAATGATGAAGATATTCAAGGTAATAATTTGTAGAAATATGGAAGATGATTTTCTCTTAATTTGGTTCTTTGTTAATATATAAATTAAAAAGAAAATTACTGAAAAATTCTAATATATATTTATTTTTATATAATTTTGTGACCTGAAAGACTGATAATGTGTATTTGGATTATTTTTACAAATTTTTCTATAATTTATAAATAATTATATGAATTTTATAAATAATTTATAAATAATTATGTGTCGACTCTTAAAAGCATATGTTTATCTCGTACGTTAGCATTGATTTAGGAGGAACAAGAGGAAATCGTGAAGAGAAGAACATCCTCAGAAGCAGAGTTAAGCTATAACGAAATCAAAGAAATGAAGTATCTTCCAAAAGTATGTAGACTCCTCTCATAAGTTTGAATCGAAAGAAACGGCAATATTTACTCATATGACTAATATACCATACTTCACATAATGTTATTATTCTTGAAGGTGATCAATGAAATACTACGTCTAACCCGACTTGTTATGACTCTTCATCGGGAGGCCAAAACACACATTAACCTCAATAGTTTGTGAAGCTAATTTTGTAAAAATGTTTCTTACATTTCTTTTTCAGTGGTCAGAATCATCTAGTACATTTTTTACTATACTCTCTAATGCATTCTTTTTATAACAGTTTTATTAATATAAATTATATTAAATAAAAATAAAAACAATAAACTTTAAAAAGTAAAATATTAAAAAGAAATTACTGTTAAAAAGAGTATAATAGAAGATGTACTATACAATATGTTATTTGACTGCTTTCCTGGGCGCTTCCTATGTACTGGAATGATGTACAAAAGGATGGAAGGTCTTTATATCTCTCTTTATTATACCAAAAAAAAAAAAAAGTAAGTCCACTGTGTACGTTACATAATTCCAACACGATGGAAGGTTTTACTTTGGTTTAGGAATGTTCATTTTGATCCTGAAAATTATAAGAATCCAAACGATTTTACTCCATCACGATGGAACATGAGTATTACGATGAAAAATCAATATATTATATGTATATATATGCACACTTACAATATGTTTCATTAATGATTTTTTCTCCCCTTTTAGTTGATATTTTATTTACACCATACAAAATTTAGAAGTTGTATATGGTTCTCATTATTTTATTATCCAAATCAACACAATTTAGGGAAAATTATAATAAATTTATTTGTTATGACAAGATAGTATCTTAGTAGTAGAAGTATTCTTTATCAGGGCAGAATTTTTGAGTTCGAACCACATCTACATCCCCCAATGTGTAAAAGACATAATAAATTTACTCTTTTTTATTATTATATTTGAGGCTTTTTCGAAAAATTTGTAAAATGAATTATAAAACTATTTAATTTGTTTTAATTTAATCCTAAAAATATTTTTTTCGTTAATTTTAGTCTTAAATTTATTTTTCTTTAAAAATATTGGTCTTTATTTTAATTTTTGGAATGAAATTTGTCAATTCTTTTACATGTTCTACCTGAATAAGTCAGCTATCTAGGGAAAATTTACAATATGTTACCTTTCTTTCTTGATAAGACGTAGTAATACATTTATATTTCTGTTCCATTTTCACCATACATGATGCATTTTAGAAGAAAAAGTTAGAATTGATGATTTTTTCATTTCAGTGATAACACAAATGAGAGGTGCATGTGTATAAATTTGCTAATTCCGCCTTAAACTTGCAGGACGATCAAGTAAAATTTCATCCCTTTCTCCTATTTGGAGCAAGCAGTATATATTGTCCTAGATAAGATTTTCCCATTCTTGGAATTTCAATCTATCTTGATTCTTCACTATTTCCTTCTCAGTTACTGTTAAATTAAAAAGTAAAAAATGAAAACCTTCTATGAAGAAAAAATAACATTTTATGCCGGATCTACAGATCCAAGACCTATTTACTATTACAAACAGCCTATCTTACTATTACAGACCAAAAAGAAATAGAAGAAGAGGAAGAAACTGAAAACCTATCGATTACAAAAGAAACCTTCAGTCTTCGTCTTCGATCTCTCAACTCCGGGAGGAAGCTAAAAAGAATAGCAAGATGAAGCAAACAGTTAGTAATAAATAAAAGAGGAAAGAAAGATTTAACCCTTTACCTTATACCAGGAGATCCGAAGAGTCACGGATCTAACAACCGCACGAAACCAGATGAACGGCAGTGAACTCCAGTTTCTATCCAAAGTGACGGAAATGTAATCGTCTCAACCTTCCGAGAGGGAGAGACGCAATCCCTCATATATACCGGTGAACCTCACGAAAAATAACACTATCTCTCTATCTCTCTAAAACAGGCTCTTTCTTCCTCAACAGGAACTACGCGCGTCAGTAGACGACTAGCAGCAACGGTTGGAGTCCTAAAGAGAAACAGTTAAGACACCGAGAGACTGTTTGAGTGGAACAGAGAAAGATGAATAATCAGAGAGAGAGAGAGAGAGAGAGTGAGAGGAGGCTACCGCCAAGAAATGAAATGAGAGGGATTCGGGCAGCTGAGTGAGAAAAAGAGACTTTATACTCATGTCGCCTGGGCGGGTTGCGTCAAACCTGACCCGCCCGGTATCATGGTTGAAGTGAGCCCAATTCTCCCTTAAGTGAGGCCCAATCCGGAATTCATCATAGGGACAGATATTTGGACTGAAAATAAATGAAAAATGTGAAACATAAATGGGCCAATAAGACCTACATAACAAATCTTGAAGGAATTTTTTTTCCTAACATAAATTGATGTTTCATTTTTTTGCAGGCTTCAAAGAATTAATTTGAAAGGCAAAGTGAAATATTTGTTCGTGCAATAACCTATTGACAAATGTTTGGCGAGAGTAAGAAAGTTATCCTCATGAGCAATATTTGAACTTGCAAATAAATGTATTTCTTTTATATACATGGATAGTACTTACATGAATGTATTATCATGTACTTCATAATCAACTAAGAGAAATTGGCTATAGGTTAACTTTGCGGTTTTTCTAGATCTAATTCATTATAGTAAGGAACTTTTATTTCGTCTCTTTTATAGACATGAATTATTTTCGATCTTACAAGTATAGCAATTTAAAGATTTTATGATAGAATTCGATGCATTTATTACATGGATCCAATAAAATAGTAAAAAGTAATTAATTAAATTCTTTAAATAAAACTATAATAATATGTAAAAAATGCACCAAATGCTACTGTGAAATCATTAAATTATTATAAGTTTGCAAAATTAAAAGTAGTTTAAGGGTACAAAAAGATAAAATAAAAGTTCTTGACTACGAACAATTAAAAAAAAGTTTATGCCTACAAATAGAAAAGTAAAAATAGTTCCAGGGCCAATTTCTCATTAACTAAAAGTGCTTGTGGCTTATTGTTGTGAAAAATGATGGCCTACAAAGAGGCACAAGATTCTCTGTACTACTTTGTGTACCACTCTTTGTACCACCTTTCTTTTATAATATATTTTCTCTTTAGGGTTTATTTTTTATTTATTAGGTTTTATTAAAAAAAATATACTAAATTAGAAAGTAATAGAGAGAGTGGTACACAAAGCGATACAGAAGATCCGGACCACAAGAAGAGGATGAACTGGTGATTTTAAAACTTTCTCAAGTTGAAAATAGTGTTTTAGGTTAAGTAGAAATTAAAATATTAAAATAGCAGAGTACTACTTCGCACTAATTGAGAAATCAAATCTGATTATCAAGTTACGTCCAAGTTATTCCTTAAATAAAAAATAAAATTAAAAAATTAAAAACTGTGTTCAAGTTAACTTGTTATAATAGGCAAAGCCATACATGAAAGACTAGATGAGCCAAAATTCAAATAAAAAATTTATTGAGATTATTGCAGGAGATTTTGAGGAATTTTCTCCCTTGTAAACTTATGTTGTATTAGGAAATTCGTATAGTTGTTTATCTTGGAATATTCCAAGATGATTTTTAATTAGATTTTGATTAGATTTGGAAGTTTCGTAGTTTGGTTAGGCGAAAAGTGTATTTATCATTATGAATATTTTCATTACAAAGGGAAAAACAATAATTTTTTTTTTTTCACTCAAAACTTTCATGGTATAAGAATCTGTTTTTCTCACAATGAGTAAAGACAAAGAGAATGAGGAAACAAGTGGTATTTCCTATACAGAGCACAAGAGTCCAGTACGGAAAAGTACGTTAAGAAGGATGCATATTATGTAGCATCTTCAGGTGGATCGAGACAGATTTATCACTCAGGTCCAATTGTAAGGAGCGCCAGCACAATCACACAACTATATCGAATGGGCAAAAGCTGTGAGATTAGCCCTTTGTTCAAAATAAAAATTGAGATTCATCGATAGAACAATTCTGTTACCTAAGAATGATCTAGACAAAGTAGAGAAATTGTGGGAGATTAACACATTAGTTACCTCTTAGATTCTCAACACAATTGACTCAAGTGTACGATTGTCTATGAATTAGTCTAAGCGTGTAGACGAGTTGTAGGCAGTTCTCAAAGAACAATTCTTTTTGGGAAATGGCCCGCAAAAATAATAATTGAAGACCGTGTTGACAAACTGTAAATAAGGGAGAGATTACATAAATGGATATTACAATCGTTGGCGAAAAATATAGGATGAGTTACAGAGTTACATGTAATTGCGGGTGTATGATTGATGTGCAACTTCTTTGGCTGCTCAAATCTACCACACCTTTCACATGTTCCCTTTCACTTCTTTGCCTGCCCAAATATACCCCACCTTGCACATTTTTCCTTTCAATAATCTGATTGTCCATATCTTCCCAATTAGTATCCCCTTTATCACCACAACTATTGCTCTCTCTGCCTCATCTATCTATTCAATGATACTCTTCAAAAGATCATTTTGCATAACTTTACGTACTACTACATGGCAGTGTTTTGCTTCGTCTTAGACCTGATTAAACCAGTCACCTGCTTCTTCATACCGTTACAACCTTCAAGTAGTCATAAGTAGTTGCTTTTTCTTCTTCCTTGGTTGGAGAGGTTGTTTTGGAGATAGATTACCATCATCCAACTCTTCAAATATTGGCTAATGACTGTCTCTTTTCTATGGGATTAAATTCAGATGACTATATCAAAATTTTCTTTATTTCTTCATCTTTCTCCATGTCAGCAAAGATCTTAATCACCTTCACCCTACTTCCGACTTCACGCATTTTCAAAATGTCCTTATCACCTATAAACTATACTAACCCAGTTCTCATATCACCATGAGGCTCTAAGTAACATTTTTTGCCCCTCATAACCTAGTTATCTCATGACAAGGTTGTAGCTTAGTTGGTTAGAAGCACTCCTTAACATGTGATAGGTCACAGGTTCGATTCCCACTCCCCTTTTATTACTAATCTTATAATAGTTATAAAAAATTTATTCACTCATCTTCATTACTCATGTATTTACACTCATCTAAGATAGATGCCCTCTGTATTATGTTTGATAGTAAATTGTTCATAAAGGTCTTTTTAAATTAACCAAAAAAAAAAGTAATAAATGACCACATCAATAAATTCTATCCTTCACCAAAACATAAATAAAGTAAAATGCACACCACATCCAAATATAATTTAAATAATGCAACAAATGGCCAGGGTTTTTCCACCATTTGGTGACAAAAAAAATGAGGATTTTTTTTTTATTTTTTAAAAAAACAAAATAGGGTTTTCTAACATTGTGGTCTCTCAAATACTGCAAAAAAACAAAACAAATATAAGCACCCAATATAAGTAAGAGTAAATTATGTTTAGCTCCCTTGAAGTTTGTCTAAACTATGGATAGATCTTTAAGATTACATCAAACTACATTCTCCACCTTCTTTAATCAACAAACTACTAGCAAATAAATCTCTGTTGTCAAATATAACTACTATCACTTGATAAATAATTATTTTGTTTGTTTCAATAGTTCTTCCTTCGAATTGCAAATAATCCTATCTAATTGATCACGCTCTAATACAATTTTTATCCATTAATTTGTATATATTAAATATTGTTTATCATAATTGTAATCTTGTGAAAATATTACTATATTCTCTAACCTTCACTAGTATGATAGTGACCAGAGAAATCCAGTAAATGAATAACTTATTTCCTGTTGTATGTTAAAATTAAGAGTTCTTTTTTTGGAAGAAAATTATGATTGTTCTTAAGAGATAATTGTACTTAAGTTCCTTTAATTTCTTTTTATTGATATTTGGTAAAAAGTTTTAACAGTTGATTCTTTAAACACCTTAATAAACTAAAGGTATTTTAAGGCATTAATATATATGTTATTGCTAAAGGGAAGTTTATTTCCTAACATATTGAGACACTAGGAATTAATTTTTTAATTACTTTTTCGTTAAGAGAGAAAAATATAGTTTGACTAAATTTTAAGAATTTACTTGTAGTTTGAACAAACCTTAGGGGAGATAAATGTAAGCCACTCTATAAGTAAATATACATAACTTTATAATCTAACATTGAAGGAAAGAATAAACAAATCACAACTTTTGAGCAAGAACAAGACAAAGTTACAAACCTTTTTCTTGCAAATATTCAATGCATTTTTAGAGTATATTCTAACAGTAACATTGTAAGCTTATAGTATGACATAAAGGATCACACTGAGTCTCACTCTCTCGAATATGCAATTTGAACCCATTCTTCGAAAGTTTCAAACCAATAAGGGTGGGTTCAACAATTGAAGCTTCTATACCTTCGCAAAGGATTTTCCATCAGACACGATGAATATGTTCGTTCAATATAAGACGATAGAAGATTTTAAAGGAGGTGTGAGAAATCAGTAAGTTTTCAAATGAGCTTGCAAAGGAGAGTGCGAATTGAATAGGGTTTCGAAAAAGTGTAAGTAAAGTTTCGTATGTCGGGATTTTAATTTATCCTAACTAAAAAGCTCCTAGAAGAGTCACAAGACGCGCACATGAAGTTACCTCTATGATTTTATGCTAAAAGTAAACTAAATATTAAATTTAATAATTTTTAAACTTAAATTATTAAAATTATTAATTAAATAGTGATGCATGACACCTTCTGCCTGCCCTAACAAAGGGAAAACTTGAATATTCTCTTTTTTCTTTAGGGTTTATTTTTTTGCCTACATGAGGAGTAATGAATTTTGGTTTGACTGATTTCTTGAAAATGTTGTACTCTCACTTCGTTTACTCATTAACTAGGTTGAATAACGCAGAAATCGAATTGACTCGATTGGATCTACTTGTTATGTCTAATTTCTAACGATTGGATAAAACCAGATCCCATACCTCAACGTTAGTTTAGCTTTAACTAGGCAAATTCCTGTATTCAATTTTAACTGTCTCTTGAAGCATCAGAAGTCCCTCATAGTCGGAGGAAGTGAATCTTTAGCTGTTGTGTGGTTTCTGTTGTGGCTTTGTTTAATCTGAAAATTATGTTTTCTTTGCAGGTGATGATTGTAAAATCAAGGTTTGGAACTACAAGTGCACAGGTGTTTGTTCACCCTCCTTGGACATGTTGATTACATCCGCACTGTTCAATTTCATCACGAGTCCCCTTGGATTATTAGTGCTGGTGATGATCAAACAATTAGAATATGGAACTGGCAGTCTCGAACTTGCATATCTGTCTTGACTGGACACAATCACTATGTGATGTGTGCATTATTTCATCCCAAAGAGGATCTAGTAGTGTCTGCCTCTTTTGATCAGACTGTTAGAGTTTGGGATATTGGTGCCTTAAGGAAGAAATCAGTGTCTCCTGCTGATGACATCCTCCGCTTGAGTCAGATGAATGCAGATTTTTTTGGTGGGGTTGACGCTGTTGTAAAGTATGTCCTACAGGGCCACGATCGAGGGGTGAACTGGGCTTCATTCCACCCCACTCTGCCTTTAATTGTTTCTGATTGCCAATGATCGTCAGGTGAACATTTGGGGAATGAATAGTAAATCTATGCTGACATTTTGCCTTTAATTTTCTTTTCCAATCGTCCCATGTGATTTACTTGCTATCATAGTTTTCTAACATCATGTTTTTGGAGTTAGCTGGGTTTGAATAAGCATTATGATTATGATGTAAATGTATTTAAAATTGCAATTTAGGAAGTTACCATAGGGATTCAAGGTAACTTCTTCAGGGCAGTGCTTTTAGATAACCAGTAAATTTACTTTTTATAGCCTTTAATTGAACCCAGGATGTTGGAAGCCTATGAGCTACTCTTTCATGTCATTGAAGGTGTGCTCAATTACAGTTTAAGCCTCCACAGGGGGATAAACAAAAGTCTTTTCTGCTGTAGACTACGTGTTCAATACTCAAAAGAATTTTCTACTAGATTTATATGACAGTTGCAATTTTCGTTCCCGAATTGAAGAAGTTAAATGAGCTTCTCTTCGGGTTATGGTATTAATTTTTCGGAGCTCATGTGCAACTTTTGTATTTCTGCAGTATTGTTGTGTTGGAAATGGATTGGAAAGGGGTCAATTTTTAACCTTTTCTCAGTGTGGTATTATTATATGCTAATTGATGTTCTAATATTTTGCTTTCTCAATCTCATGAGGGTATTTTGCCTTGGTTAATGTACACATTGGGGAAACCTTTTTATTACCTAAGCAACTAATTCCTACACAATTTTAAAGTTTACTTGGAAAATGTGATCAATATTTTATTTTTAGCTAAAACAAAATTCATGAGGCGGAAATTTATTGAATACATTTAATTGTGATGTAGACCAACCATTCCTTTCTAGTCTTTGACAAGCTCTAGATAATGATAAGGAAACCTACAAATCTAACAAATATAAGCATCTTTGCCTTCTAACAGCTGAGTATTTGACTTGGCATACATAAAATATTAGTAGTTCTAAAGAAGATCTTATACAATCAAATCTTTTAGCTTATGATTAGTTGTTCATTTCTTTATGATTGTGTAAACTTGTAAAAACTCTTTTATCGCATCTTCTTGAACTTATTTCTCTTCAGACACAAAGGCTTGGGAAGTGGACACATTGAGAGGCCATATGAACAATGTTTCATGTGTTCTATTCCATCCAAGACAGGAAATCTTTGTCTCAAACTCTGAAGATAAGAGCATCAGAGTGCGGGATGCTACGAAAGGACTGGTCTTCAGACATTCCGTAGGATACATGATAGATTCTGGATTCTGGCTTGTCATCCTGAGATGAATCTTCTGGCAGCTGGCCATGACAATGGCATGATAGTATTCAAATTGGAGAGGGAACGTCCTGCTTTCTCTGAGTGGAGATTCTCTGCTTTACATGAAAGATCGCCACCTACATGCCTTTGAGTACTCAACTAAGAAAGATATTCAGTTGATACCAATTCGTAGACCTGGTTCTAACAGCTTAATCCAAGGTCCTCGAACTCTTTCTTATAGTTCCACTGAGAATGCTGCATTGTTCTGTTCAGACATGGATGGAGGTTCCTATGAACTCTACATTATACCTAAAGACAGCTTTAGATTTCAAAAAATCATAAGCATTACATTTATAAATACCCCTCTCTTTCTTTCTCTCTCTCTCTCGTCCTCCAACCAACAACTTGATTGAATTATTGCCTTATCTCCCTAATTTCCTGCACTGTTTTTGAACACTATTCCAATGGCTCCCATTAGCGATCCAAGTTGGGTATCCATAGCTTCATCTGATTTCTTCGTCGAACTACTCTCCAGATTGCCTGTAAAAACACTCGGAAGTTTTTCTACCGTTTGCAAATCATGGCATTCTTTTCTCAAAACCAAAACATTCATCCAAACACATCTAAAAAACTACTGTCAAAACAATTCTTCTTCAATCGAATTTCCTTCAATTCCCTATCTTTCATGTTCATCGAACACAATTATTTTAGATGAAATTTCCAAAAATCTTATGGCTTATTGTACACCTCAAGATCTATCTGTCGGTGGAAATTTTTGTAATGGAATAATCTGCTTCACAGATAATAAGACATACTATGGTACTAGGGTTTTTCTTTCCAATCCTATCCTTATGAAAACAAAATGCATATCCCATTTTTGGAAAACTGATTTCAGGCCATATTTGAATATTTACTCTAAACTAGGATTTGGACATCTAGAATACAACGATTTTAAGGTTGTCATGATTTATTATTTTAAGGACATAAATTCCAGTAAGCTTTTAGTTGTAAAACCCCAGGTTGAGGTTTATAGTTCGAAAGGAGACAATTGGAGAAAAATTGAGGAGGCAAACATAAATTGTATAGCTAACAAAAGATCACTTTCTTGCAATGGAGCTATTTATTGGTTGAATCGAAGAAGGGAGAAATGTAGTTCTGATATTATTTTGTCTTTTGATTTGGCTAACGAGTCTTTCAATGAGATTACACTTCCTCCTATTGAAAGTAAGGTTTCCAAGAACGCGATTTTATTGGTTTACAATGGTTTGCTAGCGTTTTGGACTGTTTCTTCCGTGAATAATAATAATAATACAATGTTGTCAGAATCAGACTGAAGGAGATCGAACATGATCATTAGGTCACTGGGTCAAATCGAAACCGAATATTGCTATGATTTATGGGTGATGATGGATAAGAAAGTGAGTAATTTTTTGAGGAAACTAGGAGTTTTTGAAACTAAGAAGAATGTAACAGAGGTAAGGGGATTTACAAATGGTGGAAAGCTTATAATGGAAATATGGGAAAGCGATTATTTGGCATCTTGGGATCCCATTAATGGTGAAACACAATTTCTCAAGTGGAATCAGATAGACACAACTTTTTTAGGAAACCTTGTTTCTTTTTGAGGAATTTGTATTTATTGTTTCTTTTTTATTGTTTTTCTTATTCTTGAGGATTTTGGATTCATGATTTTCTAAGCTACAATTGAAAAAGATTCGCGGAATAAAATTTTAATTTGAAGAATTTGTATTCTTTTTTGAGTTATGCTTGTAACTTTTACTTCATTTAATTTGAGGGGATAAATTAAATGAAAAAATGTCCCCAAGGAATTTTCCAACTACCAAATAATCTTTCTATTTTTGCTAAACTACAAGAAAATCCTTCAAGGTTCATCAAAGATTATCTTTTAATCTTTGCTATTGATCAGTCAATTAAGGATTGATGTTTGATTGATAGATTGTTACAATATTAGTCCAAAAAATCCTTAATCACTCTTTTCCATGTAATTTTCGTCAAATAGAAAATCATTATAAAAAATTAAAAAACAAATCCTTATAGTTCTTATTACATCAATCTAGTTATACCTACGTGAACAATCTAGACAAGAGAAGTATTCTTTTGATGCACATTTAAAGATGTCTTTAGCCGAACCACTTAATTTCCTAAAAGGAAGAATCATCCTAAGAACCTACTTGACTCTCCTAAAAGAAAGAAAAAAAAAACTTAGAAATACCATAATTTAGTGAACTAGGATAATGATAAGGATTAAATATGAAGGACTTCAGTGAGATAAATGGAAGTTTATTAATATTATCATGTTGGTTTTTTCTTTTTTCTTTTCTCTAAAACAATTTCCTTTCCATCCCCCCCCCCCCCCCCCCCCCTTGTATCCTCTTTTAATAGAGAATAATACATCAAGACATTTTACCTAGCAAAAATAAAAAATAATACTTCAACACATTTTCTATTAATTATTAGGTTAATTGCAAAATATTGCCCTCAAATAGGGGTTTTATATATACATATACATATATATACCTCAAATTACACCCTCTTTGAATCCTCTTTAAATAGATAATACATCCAGACATTTTTAATTATTTATCTACCCTATACAATATATATATATATATATATCCACCTAAAATCACCTCCTCTTTGAATCCTGTTTAAATAGAGAATACATCAAGATATTTTTAATTATTAATTTACCCTACAATATATATTATTAATTTATCCTATTTAGGAACGACTTGTAGATTGGCAAATGAGACCCCAGCGAAGGCCGAGGCTCGACTAAGGGGCTTTAGTAGTCGTTTACCTCAACAGGGTTAAAATCTTGGCAAGATGTTTTACGATCTTGATGTTTGGATAGTAGGTACTAAAATAAGGTGGATGTTTTTTATGTGTAGTGTGACTTTGCAGTTCTATTTGTATTAGATCTTCTCTGTATTAAACAATATCTTCAGAGTGGGTATGCTTGATAAAGTGTGTTTTCTAGCTGATTATATTTTGTTTTAAGTATTGATATCTCTTTTGATTATGGAATGTTACATGTAAGCTATATCTTCAAACTAAAGGTTAGCACTCCTAAGTTTTTATTAGATTCGAACATATCTTTGGCTTAGGAAGATATCAGGACCATACTCCCTAAGTCACGGAAACGAAGCTATGTAAGAAAATTTACATCATGGACCAACAGATACCGCGAGAGAAGTAAGTCAACATTTGGAACCCACCAGTGATGAAAAAATTGAAAATTTCATTACAAAAATGACTAAATTGTTGGAAGCTACTTTGGCGAATCGAAGAAGGGAATGAACACAGAACACAGTAATAACGAGGTCCTGGAACGATTCTTACGAATTTCGGCCCCCGGAATTCTATGGCAAAGTTTCCCATGTTGAACGATATTTATAATACTTCGCGATATAATGACACCAAGAAGGTAACCTTTGTTGTTTTACGACTTAGGAGAGTAGCAAAAGACTAGTGACCAATGAGTTTCGCTGCTACAGATGAAGTTGCCACAAGAATCGAAATAAGTGATCATATGGAAAAACATTGAGCAGTGGCAACGAGTGCTCCATCACAATCCCACAAACAACCTGGACAAGGACGTTGGAGGCACAGATATTCAAAGAAATCACGAAACAATAACCGAACGGGGAATGAGAAGCGCCGGAACCCTATGACAAGAAACCCTGGTCCGACTTGTACTTATTGGTGGACGTGGGGGACACACGATAGAAGCATGCTATCAAAAGGTGGAAACATGTTTTCAGTGTGGAAAGGCTGGACATTTTGCGAGACAATGCCTTGGAGGGCAGCCCACAATCTTAGGAACGCCCAAAGGAGTAGGACGGCCAGCGAATGTCGTGGGGGTGCCAGTAGCCTGAAGCAACAAACCGCAAGTTAAGGCTAAGGTCTACACCCTGGATGGGCAACCCTTGGATGGTGAAGCAAAAGTAGTTGAAGGTACTATCTGTATCTTCTCTCACCCTGCTAAAGTATTAATTGATCCAGGAGCTACGCATTCGTTTGTGAGCATGCATTTCATAAAACATAGCCTTAAAATCTCTATTAGCATGCCCTAGCAATTAGCTATTTGCACCTATGGGAGTGAGTTAGGTCACTGAGGAGAAGTACTTCGATTGTAAGATTTACATAGGGAGCGCAGTATTACCTAGAGATTTGATCACCTTATCCTTTGAGGGATATAATGCAATATTAGGATTGGATTGGTTATCTAAGCATTACGCCCAGGTAGACTGCTGAAAGAAAATGGTTAAGTTTACCCGACAAGATGTGCCTTCCCTAGAATTTCAAGGAAATAAACCAAGGAGGAAAACTATTTGATCTCCGTAATTAAAGAAAGGAAATTGATCACGAAGGGACCCCAAGGATATTTCGCATACTTTCCCAACAAAATGGGAGAAAAAGTACAAATGGAAACTATCCTAGCGGTGAAGGAATTTTGGGATTTTTTTCCTGCAGAATTAACAACTCTACCACGTGAACGGAAAGCGAACTTCGGCATAGAACTAGTACCTGGTATCACACCAATATCCCGAACGCTATATCGAATGGTTCAGGAGGAGCTGAATGAGTTAAAGGATCAACTGCAAGAGTTGTTACGGCAAGGCTACATTCGTCGGAGCACATCACCATGGGGTGCACAAATATTGTTTGTCAAAAAGATGGAACCATTAGAATGTGCATCGACTACCGAGGGTTGAATAGTGTCCCTATAAAGAATAAATACCCTCTTCCCCTGATTGATGAATTTTTTGATCAACTTCGAGGAGCAGGTTGTTATTCAATGTTTGATTTAAGACAAGGGTATTACAAAGTGCGGATAAAAGAAAAAGATATCCCAATAACAGCTTTTAATACTCGGTATGGATACTATGAGTTTGCAGTGATACCTTTTGGTTTGACCAATGCACCAAAAACATTCATGGATTTGATGCAAAGAATTTTTCTCCCATACTTGGACCAATTCGTGGTGATTTTCATCAACGATATCCTGGTTTACTCACCAGATGCTATGATACATGAGCAACACCTTCGAAGTATGTTGCAAATCTACGAGAACACAAGTTGTATGCTAAGTTTAGTAAATGTGAATTTTAGATGGAGGGTAAATTTTCTGGGACATGTGGTGACACGTGAGGGCATAAACCGTTGATCCAGCTAAGGTGAAAGCTATAACTCATTGGATGCCACCTAATATCCCTACAGAGGTACAGAGCTTTTTGGGGCTAGCCGGATATTATCGGCGATTTATTAAAGATTCCGCTAAGATTGCTGAACCCTTAACACAGTTAATCCGAAAGGATGCTGAGCTCAAATGGTCAGAGAAATGTGAGAAAAGTTTTTCAGGAGTTGAAGCATCGATTGACATCGGTACCAGTGCTACGTTTCACTGATCTGCAGAAAGAGTTCACCTCATGTACCGATGCATCTTGAGAAGGATTAGGAGCGGTACTAATGCAAGACAGGAAGGTAGTTGCATATATCTCCCGAAAGTTGAAGAACCACGAGAAAAACTACCTAACGCATGACTTGGAGCTAGCAGCCATAGTATTTGCACTGAAGAAGTGGTGACATTACCTCTATTGGGCTAAATATGAGATCTTTACTGATCACAAGAGTTTAAAGCATTTGTTCTCCCAAAAGGACCTAAACATGAGGCAGCGAAGATTGATAGAACTACTTGAAGAGTACCGATGCCCAATTAACTATCACCTCAGGAAAGCAAACATGGTAGCTAATGCTTTGAGTATGAGTGCCAAATTAGCAAGCCTCACCTTAACTTCAACCTTGCAACAAGAGATCAAGGGAGTGCAAAAAAGTAATGAGGAATTCCAAAGGTTTAAAGCTCAAATTTAGGCAAAGAAATTAGATGACTTTCGAGTCTTAGATATTGATAGAAGTTTACACTTTCAAAATTGGCTATATGTACCGAATGAGGTGCAGATTAAACGAAAGGTATTGGAGGAAGCATATAAAAGAAAATATTCCATGTACTCTGGTGAGAACAAGATATATCAAGAACTCATGAGGATGTTTTGGTGGGAACGGAATGAAGAGAGATATGGCAGAATATGTGGTCGCTTGTCTTACTTGCCAAAGGGTGAAAACAGAACACAAGAAGTCCGCAAGACTCTTACAACCATTACCTATCCCCGAATGGAAATTGGAATGTGTCACGATAGACCTTGTCACTAGGTTGCTGCGGACAAAAGGTTACAAGGACGCCAATTGGACCATAGTTGATTGCTTGATGAAAGTGGCACACTTTACTACTATCATCATAACGTACTCCTTGGAAAAGCTAGCCCAGCTTTAAGTGGAGGAGATTGTAAGATTTCCCAGATTACCTGTGGACATTTTTGTCAGACCGAGATCCGAGATTTACTGCGAGATTTTGGCCTATGTTCCAGGCAGCATTGGGGACTAACTTAAGCTATAGCGCTGCCGCACACCTCCAGACTGATGAACAATTAGAAAGAACAATCCAAACTTTAGAAGATATGTTTCGAGCGTGTGCTTTAGAGTTTGGAAACAAATGGATTGATAACCTGGGCTAGGCAGATTTTGCTTATAACAACAATGATCATTCCTCAATTAGAATGGCGCCTTTGGAAGCCTTATATGGGAAGAAGTGTAGAACACATTTGTATTGGGATGACATTGGAATTCGTTCCCTTGGGAAGCAGAAGAGCTGGATGCCAGAGTTAGAAGAGGCGCAGAAATGGGTAAAAGTAATTCAAAAATGACTTTGAGCAGCTAAAAGTTAACAAAAGAGCTACGCCGATAATCAACGGCGGCACTTGGAGTTTAAAGTAGGAGATCAAGTTTTTCTAAAACTCATATTCACACCATACCCAAAAGAAGGGAAGTTAAGCCCCCGATACATTGGACTATTTGAAGTGAGCGACAAGATAGGTAAGGGAGCCTACAGACTGATGTTACCGCAAGAATTAATAGGCATTCCTAGTTAAAGAAATATCAACCATCGCCGAACATGTTCTGAATGACAACCTGTGGAATTGCAAACTGACTTATCATACGAGGAGAAGCCTAGTAGGATTTTGGAACGAACTGTAAAGGAATTACGTAGAAAAAGAATTCTGATATGCAAGGTGTTATTAAGACACCACGGCATTGAAGAGGCAACATGGGGAAATGAAGAATTTCTAAGTAGGAAATATCTGGAGATTCTAGGTACATGAACCCAAAACTTTCAAGGATGAAATTTTTCTAAGGAGGGTAGAATGTAGCATCCCATCTAAATACCTCAAAATTAACATAAGTCACGGAAGTTTCGGGGGTTATCTTATAAAGAATAGAAAGTTTTGGGTCATTTGGTAATTCTTAGAAAATATAAGGAAGAATTTTTTCGTTGAAAACTTCTTTGGGCATATTTTAAGATCGTTAGATTTTAACGCTTTTGGTGAAGATTGAGATTTTAAGTTTAATATGAGTTTTTAAGTCATTTTTTAAGTTTTAGGGCCAACGTAGAAAGTCTAGAAAGTTGGGCTGAATAATTAAATTTTTGGCTGGTAATGCCATGTGGGTTAGAGAATAGAGGACACATAGGAGGCAAAACCATGCGTGGATGGTTATATAAGGATGTCAACGGAGGGCTGAAAATTTCCATCAGTCCCCAATTTCTCCCAAATTTCTCTCCTCTCCTCTCCTCTCGATTCTCTCTCCCCCTCCCAGCCGAGTCCCTCTCTCTCTCTCTCTCTCTCTCTCTCTCTCTCTCTCTCTCTCTCTCTCTCTCTCTCTCGGTAAAATTTTTTTTTTATTTTATTTTCATTATTAGGCTATATTTTCTAAAATAAATAATAGTAAATCTTAATAGCTATGGATATATTTTGGGAACCGATGATTTTTAAGGAATTGTTATGAAATTATTTTATAGTTGTTTTAATAATTCCTTCGGGTTTAGAATAAGTTTAGGTGAACTCTAAGGTCATCATGGGGTCATGTTTATATTTTTATGGTGATATTTGATTATGTTTGGTATGCTATTATTTGTCGGTTTGATTCATTTCGTAACTCAAGGTGAGTTCACCAACCTCTTTCTTTTACAAGACATTTAATTACTTTCTTGAAGACATATTTTTTCCATTGTTAGATTTTGACAAAATTTAAAAAAATATTTACCGGTGGTATATGATGGGTTATATGCCAAATATTTTCTACATTTAAAATATTTATTAATTCTTTTTAAAAAATAAGCTTGCCAATAATTTATGAGAAGAAGTTAAATATATTCTTATAATATTTTGTGACTATTTTTGTATGATTGTCTTAAAAATTATCCCATAGTATTTCAAATATCCTTTAGAATATACTTACATTATTTAAATTATTTGTATATTGTCGTGATTTTAATTCTTACTTTTCTTAAGAAATATTTTTCACTATAATCTGGTGTATATATTATTATTAAAATTATTTGGAGGAATTATCTTAAAAGTATTTATTATTTCTTTTTAAAATAATATTTAAAATATTCTTAAATTTGTTAGAAGACTTTGAGATATGTGTAAATTATTAAAATATTTTTATATTACTTTGGGATTATTCTTAAAAGTATTTTTATATTATTTTGAGTTTACTCTAGCATGAGTTAAAAGATTTCTACGAAATATTTTTACCATGACTAAAATATTCGTATATTATGATTTCGAGAAGTTTTACTTTTTCTTTTTAAGGAATATTCCTCCATGATTATATTCATATATTACTATAATTTATGGAAGTATTTAATAATTCTTTTTGAGAAATATTTATCATGATTCTTTTTCTGAAAAGCAAATTAGCATAACTTATTTTATAACCGGTAATATATTCTGTTTAAAGGGTACATTCAAAGGCCCTATATGCATACTTTCATTGTGTACATGATCTTAAAAATATCTTATGAAATTTTATAAAGGCATGGTTTGAATTTTATACCTGTTACATTTGTCATGTCTACGAGTTTGCAGTTTTGCCCGGTGGGTAGGAATTTTCATTAAAAAGATTCGTGTGGCTGAGAGATGGCCTATGATCTTACAAAAATTGAGTAAAACCTAGTCCGGCTGAGGGGACTTTGTATACATATTTTTTATCAACATATCGAGAGGATTGCACTGTGCGTGGCTAGTCCCCCGTACAAGGGCCTCTTCCGATCAACATGGTTGGCAAGTGTACTCTTGATCTGGATCAAGTTGACAGGGGACGTAATACCGTGCGAGGGTTAGGCCCAAGGCGGTATTACGTTTGACTCCGTATCATGCTCTACGGTGGGACTACTTTCTAGCAGGTTGAGTCAGGAAGGGCTCACCTGCTTGGGTAGTACAGGTAGCCTGGTAAGTACTTCTGGGCTCGTTACTTGTTTTGTGCATAAATGGTGTTTGCGGTGGTTTAATATTTATGGGTGATGATGGGTATGAAAGTAAGTAATTCTTGGAGGAAACTAGGGGTTTTTGAAACTAAGAAAAATGAAATAGAGGTAAGGGAATTTACAAAGAGTGGAGAGCTTATAATGAACATACGAGAAAGTGATTGTTTGGCATCTTGGGATCCCATTTATGGTGAAATACAATTTCTGAACTGGAATCAGATAGCACGGCTTTTCTTGGGAGCCTTGTTTCATTTTGAGGAATTTGTGTTTTTTTTTCTAATTCTTGAGGAATTTGTATTCATGAATTTCCAAGCTAAAATGGGAAAAGATTCTTGGAAAAAATTTAATGTGAAGAATTTGATATTTTTTTGTGAGCTATGCTTGTACCTTATACTTCATTTAATTTGAGAGGATAGATACAAAAATGTCCTCAAAGAATTTCCAACTACCAAATAATCTTTCTATATTCATATCCTTCAAGGCTCATTAAAAGTTATCTTTTAATCATTGCTATCAGTCCATTAACATTTGATTGACATATTGTTATTTCATGAACTCTAAAAATTATTAACAACCCTTTTATAAACAACTCTATTCTTTGTAATTTTACTTCATCAAATAGATTGTTGTTCGTACATATTTACTATAATATACTTTTGAAGTATTATAAAGTTCATTTTCTTCCCAAAAAATACATGATCGTAGTTCATTGAAAGAAATGAAAAAAATTATAGTTCTTATTGCACCAAGATCTCTATTTAGACTTTGGAGAACAATCTAGAAAAGAAACGTGATCTTTAAATATACACTTAAAAGACATACTAAGCCAAAAAACGTAATTTCTTAAGGAGGGATCTGCATAAGGACTCTCTGGCTCTCTGACTCTCTTAAAAATGAAAAAAAAAACTTGGAAATACTATAATTAAAGAAAGCTATAAATGAAAAAAAAAACTAGAATTGAAAATTAGGACCTCAACTCCGAATTTCTCTCAATATTTTTCATCTTCTACTCTACGTCAATAGAAATGGCCAACAACAGCTAGAAAGTGGTTTAAAGGTGATCCTACTTCAAATAATGGCTGCAAAGATATAGGAAGATAGTTCGACTGAGCCATCAAACTCCAACTCGTTGACCAATCAACTCGTGAATTAGTTGAGCAACTACCAGAGTCGTCTGCATATTCACTTAGCCAACTAGCCCATGATTCATCTCAGCAAGTAAGCACTTATTTAGTTCTCTCAACGTTTAGGATTCGTTTCATAACTTTGGAACAATGAAATCGAAATTAAGTTATAAATTATGAATCTGAAAAACTGAATCTAAAAATTAAAATTTGAATATGATTGATGAATTAATTAATAATTAGTAATTACTTGTAAAAAATGTAATAATTTGACAAACAATACGTATAGTTAGACTTTAGACTTCAAAATTAAGAAAAAGTTTTAAAATTTATAACTATAATTAAACACATCTTGAACAATTAAGTGATTTGCAAAAGTTGTTATTGAATGCACTTACATATTAAGCACTTAATAATGTATGTTATCAAATGTACTTAATTCAATAAGTTCTTAACTAATTAAATTTAAGAGGTAGAGTAATTTATTAAACGAACGCTTAGCTTTCTCATAATACCTGGATTAGATTTCGGCCCTATATTGACTTTTTACTCTTTTTTTCAAGGCAATTTTTAAAGTTATTGATTCGCCAATGATTTTCTAAATTGCTGTCTCTAATGAAAGAAGTAGAATTGAGTTCCTCCTGTCACTTTGGGCGAATGATGGCATCGTCAGATTTGCTTTGAAGAAGGTTATTGTGTGTTTATTTTTTACTTCCTAGTATTAGTATTAGTGTACCTTTACCCACCTAAGGTTTCTAATATGGTTTTTCCGTTATTTTGCGTAATTTTTTAGTTTAATTCCTTGTTGGATTATCTCAATTCTTACTTTCTCATCTTTCAATATTTTGAAAATGGAGTTGTGGAATTGCTTTAGTTGTAAAGGCTTTGAATATGTAAATATTCGTTCTGCCAATTCATTCTTAGAACAAATTGGGATAAGTGTTGTATCATTCTTGACTACTAATGCCCCATTATGATTGTAAATGTTGTGCTGATGCCAACAATTATGTGATCTCTTGATAACTTATATTCATTCTCATGTTATAAAATAAAAGGCTCAAAACGCTTTCAAATTATATCACAATATAATTTAACAAATTGTTATTAGAAAATATACATTGTAGCATTATAACATACCATGCAATGTTAAATTTTTAAATAAGTTTCGGAATAATGAATGACTCTAAGCATCTTTGTCCTTAAGATTGTGCATATGTCCAATGAAATCTTTCAACTTGAGTAGAATCTATATTTGTGAATTTTAGGACAATATTACAATAAAAAACTATTTTTATATAATCTTTAATTAAATAATAATTTTAATGATGTTCATAAATACATCATAAAAATGGTAATAAAACCCAAGATCAAAGAGATTCAGCACACTTAGGTTATTTAATTATTTTAACTCCACATGGCAAAGTGCTAAAGTAAATTAATAATAGATAATCAAATATACTAGATAAAGAGAATACATGACATAAATTTGAAGTAAGCTTAGTTATTGAGTTATTACATCATTTGAATTCCAAAGGTAGTTTCAATTTTATTTTGTAGCTTTTGGGGTGTTGATGGTTAGGTTGCGGTACTTCTCTTTTATGTTTCTCAATAGTGGGAGGAAATAGGGTTTCAAAATGTTTGGTTGGGAGCATTTGGAAGGAATTAGTGGTGGTTTTTGAGGGACTGTTTTTTTACCGCCATAGTCGTAAGTAGGTTCAGGTGCCTTGCCGAGAGAGATTTGTGTTTAGGGGCTTCTTGTGGTTAGGGTTTGTTTGGCTGTGATAATGGGTGGTATTGGCTTTGGTTAGGTTTCTATTTCTCAACGACAAAATTGGTTGGCTGGTGGCGAGAGCCTCCACCGTTGCCCAATGTTTTTATTTCTTACGAAAATGTCCCTATGAAGAGTCGGGTGAAAGTCACATGTTATTTTTTCTATCAAATATGAACACCCAAAATTAATTGGAGGGTTAAATTACACGTTTAAATAGTTCTTGGTCCCGGACTTACCTTTTTTTTAATTTTAATTTCAGTTGTAAATGAAAATTAGGAAAGTATAGGGGACAGTCGGCACACTTTGAACTTTGAAAGCTTTCAAACTTAAATTCCAAATGTTATTTTTTTCGGATTAGTCTATGACTCTCAGATACGGAGTTACTAAAAATTATTTACTTATTTTCATTAATTTATAATAATAGGATAAAAGTGGGGTTATTTGTCCATAAAAAGAGTTTAGACCCTTAATTTATCAAAACCTTCCAACTTGGGGGATTTTTTGTACTTAAACATATATATGCATATATATTTTGGAACTTAACCCTAGATATTACATAGATATAGGTTGATATAGATAGATAGCTAAGCTATAGAAGGACTATAGCTGCTCTCATTAACTACATAACCGGTTTTTTTACAGTAAAAGTCCCTTTCTTAAAAATCACTACTAAAGTGGTCCACTTTTTTTTTTATCCCTAAATGGGCCATAATGCACAACCATTGTGCATTACATTAAATAATAGTGCATAATGGTTGTGTTATAGCTAATCAGCAGGTTAATTCGCACAATAATCTTGTTTACTGATGTGGCGAAATTTTTAGCTGACGTGGGGAGAACGTGGCAGGGTGTGGTGTTGAGGTGGACAATAGTGCACAACAATAGCGCATTATTGTCAGAGATAACGCACATTCATTGCGTGTTATTTTCAGCATAACGCATAATGATAGTGCGATATCACGTTAAGAAGACCCTATACCTTAGCCGCCTACCCATTTCGCTATCTTTCTTCCCTCAATTTTTGCCACTGCCGCTATCTGTTTTCTTTCTTCCTTCAGTTTCCGCCAGCCCGCTGCTCCTCCTCCTTCTTCTCCTCCTTCCTTTGTTTTCTTCCTCTTCTTCTCTTTCCTTGTATTTTGAAATTCACAGTAAGAATTTCCAAATAATTGGTTCCATTTCTGAAATTCAAGTTTCAATCGGCGATATTCTCTTGGTATACGAAGGTTTTTAGAGTTTTGGAGTGGAGAATGGTAGACAAAGTTCAATGTTTGTGCATTAATTTTAAATTTTCGGTAAATTCCTATGTCTATGATTGTTTTAAATTTTTGTTGTACTATTTGTTAATTTTTATATTGTTTATTTTGGGCTTGTTGTTTATTGTGGTTTGTGAATTATTTTTATGAATTTTATTTGGATTATTTTTCAATTTATTTTTGTAAACGTGGGTTTCGGGTTTTTGTTTAAACTTGTTGTTATTGAGAAATTTGTGCATATTTGATCATTTTATGTATCTAATTATGTTTTCTATTGCAAATATGATTTGATGAAATGGATTAATTATTTTTATGAATTTATTTGGATAATTGATCAATTTTTTGTAGTTTATTTTTCTAGTTAGGGTTTTTATGAATATGTTAGAGTTGCTATTGGTAAATTTGTGCATATTTGATTATGCTATTAATCTAGTTGCTTCTATTTTAAATATGTTGAAATCGGTGATTTGATATATGTTATGCAATTAATTTTTTTTTTTTTTTTGGCAATAAATCGTAATTGTTTATTTATTTGTAAAATATTGTTAGCATGTTTAGATTGTTACATTAATTTCATATAATCTTGTATTGTTAGCATTTATATAATTTTATGGTATTAATATTTAAGTTTATGAAGACTTTCATTTTTTTAAAAAAGAAAAACATAGACTAAACCCTAATATTGAATTCCTAAATCCTAAAACCCTAAACTATAAAATATAGCATTCATATGATTAAAACCCTAAAATTCTAAACTTAAATCCTAAACCGTAACTAATAAAAACCTTAAATACCCTAAATTCCCTAAACTTAATATATTAAACATTAAACCTTAAAACTCTAAACTTTTTTAGGCTAAACCCAAAAACCCAAAACCATGAACTTTAGAAATTATGTAATAATAATTTACTTTAAATATTGTACTTAAAGTTCTAAACTAGTGAAGATTTAAAATTTGAATGTGTGATAATACTTCACTATAATATTGGAATTCTAAAAACCCTAAAACATTAAACTACAAAATCGCAAACCCGAGCTATTGAACCATAAACAGCAGACCTTAGAAAGTTTGAAATTTTACTTTATTCAAAATGCTTTAATTTGAATTCCAAAACCAAAGATTTAGATTTAGATATGTACTATCATTGAAAATCCTAAAACTCTCAAACCGTAACATTGAAACCCTGAAAACCCTTATTTCCACACGACTAGGGTATGCAATAATACTTTACTATAAATATTCTAATTTTAATTCTAAACCCTTCTTGATAAATTTAGAAACTATATAACTGAAATTGTAAATAATGTAGATGGGAGAAGTCCCAGCACACTTGCATCGGGGTCCTATAGTCCCTGATGTATTGACGAGGCATTATGAGCATAGGTCTGGGTTGATATAGAGTGGGGAACACGAGACGTATATTACTGATCTTTAGTATAGACGTTTCGGTCGCAATCTATTTTAGGTTTACAGTACACCTCCCCGTAGGTTGGTTAATAGTATTGATCGGACAAGTTTAGGAGGAGTTTTTAGATGTGGTTACATTGGTCTTAAGCATGCACTTACTACTACATTAGTTGAGCGATGGAGGCCTGAGACTCACACGTTCCACTTGACTTGTAGTGAGGTCATAATCACTCTACAGGATATGCACGTGTTATGGGGTTTACAGATAGAGGGGTTGCCTGTTACAGGTCCCAGTTGTAGTGTTCATCAAATGCAGTATTCGATTGAGATGATTGAGAGACTTATTGGGGTGTGGTTGTCCCTTACTAACTTTTTCGGATACAAGGTTAAGAAGGAACCTTTAGAAGCCTGGATCTTGAGAGATTTTACCGGTTCAGAGACCAATGATGATCTAATCTTGCATGCCCGTGGATTTATTTTCTTACTTCTTAGTGGTCATATGCTCCCTGATTTCTCGGGCAACTTGGTTCACGTCCGCTACCTCAGTTTTTTGGAGGATTTTGAAGCCATCAACACTTTCAGTTGGGTAGTTGTGTATTGGAATTTTTATATAGCCATCTTTGCACGACAGCTTTGGGGAGTGCACGACAGATAGGGGGAGCCCTACTCCCACTTCATATTTGGGCTCGGTCGAGTATTCTTGTATTGCAACCTCAACTACTCCGGCATGTTCAGCAAGACCCCCTTGGTGTGATGTGGTGCACATTGTTTGACTGCAGCTAGCTGCCCACTCACGTACATCTTACGTACACAGACCAGTTAGATTTCATGTCATCAGATTATATTTAGTTTTAAAATCTTTTGTATTACGTGCTTATTAAAATTTTTAAATAATTCTTTAAATATTATAATTTGTTGAACATTTTGTATGGCTACCCTATCATGACTGTGGTTTGGTTCCATCTGACTTGTGGTGGGCAGAGGTTTGACTCATATGCTACGAGATAGTGAAATATCACAATCCCAAGCGTGTGATATGTCAGTTTAAACGTGATCAACACCATCTGCATGCGACACTGGGCTTGATCTGCATCTAATACAAGTTAGAGGAAATGATCACACATATTGGAGGACGCAACATGCTAGCCATCTAAAGGTCTTGTATTAGTGGCAACTGCATATTAGGGATGGCCCTATGTTGCCAATTGAGGATTTATCATCCCCCGAGGACGATTATATTAAATGGTATCGGGATATCACGTGAGTCTACATCGGTAATCCAGCAAATCGTGGTACTAATATGGTTGGATACCAGCCTGCTGGGGTCGACAGACGATAACGGTACAATATTTTTTTATTGCGTTTTATGTGTTTCATTGACTCATGATTGACACATAACTATTCTTTTTTTTTTTTAGACTTCCATACTATAGGAGTTGGATGACATAGCTACAGGAGTGATACAGGGACACCCATCATCTCCAACACAAATTGTTAGTTTTACTAAGAAAGTCCAGACTATCATCCGCATGTGCATAATTTTGTTGGCGGTACCTTGGGTTGCACTCCATCTCAACATGATATTTAACAGACATTTCCAGTGCACCCATCGTGCCACCATCCTTAAGAGCCCGTACTGGACCATGGTGCTGTGGAGTTAAGAGGGGCGCCCGTAGATTGCCTGGTGGCGGGGAACGTGGAGGTTGCGCTCTTGCCCCTCCTCATCCCAGGTTTAGGTTTTTTTTCATTTCGATTACCTTCCCCTCCGAATTTAGGGTTTTTCTTCATTTTAGGCACCTCCTCCTTCGGGCACGATTGGTTCATCTACACCGTATATGCATCTTCATCCGATTCACCTGACAATGATGATGAGCAGATGGATGACGTGACACCGGCGCAGCAGCTTGGATTTGGTCATTATGTTGGGAAGAAGACTACTGGGTTCACGCCATCTGATTGGCCCTAGTGTTTTTGAGTTATCGGTTATTGGTTTTTTTTTTTGGGTTTTGTAAATTTTTTCTTTACTTTAGAACCCTTCATTTTATATATTCAAGGTTTATTTCTGTAAGTTGTACCTTCATTTTATGTAATGAAAATATTTATTCAACATTTTCCATAATTAGGGTTTCATTTCTTTAACTTTAGGATTTTCTTTTTTCGTATTTTAGGGTTTCATTTCTTTAACTTTAGGGTTTTGTTTCATGTTTGGTGGGTTTAGGGTTTTCATTTTCCATAATAAGGGTTTCATTTCTTTGACATTAGGGTTTTCATTTTCCGTAATTAGGGTTTCAATTCTTTAACATTAGGGTTTTCATTTTCGTAACTAGGGTTTCATTTTTTTAAATTTAGGGTTTGATTTCATATATGGCAGGTGTATTTCTATAAGTTTTGTACCTTCATTTTATGTGCTCTAATTATTTCGTTAGCTTGTAACTTCAAATGTATTCATATTATCAAGTTTAACCCTTCTTCATATTATGTTTATTTTTCAAACTGATTTAGCCTAGTTATTTCCGTCTTGTCATATCATCATATGGCAATGTCGATAATAATTCCAGAGCATGTGCCATTATTTTACGTTGTCATGTCAATTTATTTATTTCAAACTTTTAATATGTTTCCCGGCAAGCCTATGCAGGCTCTTTAACTCGAAAAAAATCTTATCATTTTCATTTGTCCTCTTCCCAACATGCCCATGTGGGTGAATATGACAATTCGGAATTAATAGTTCAAAATTTTTTGTCCTCTTCCCAACAAGCCTATGTGGGTAAATGTGACAAGTTTGGATTAATAATTCAAAATTTTTTGTCCTATTCCTGAAAAGACCATGTGGGTGAATGTGACAAGTCGGAATTAATAATTCAAAAGTTTTTGTCCTATTCCCGACAAGCCCATTGGGTGAAGTTGTCATAATATTACCCGTTTTCAACAAGACTCTAAAACCCCTATATATACATAAATCCTAAACCCAACTTCAGCCATCACAATTTCAAATCTTCAACTTTCCCTCCTACTCTATTTCTAAATTCCTTAACTTCACAACCTCACAACTTAACATCTACATCCACTACAAACAACTAGACATGGACAAAACTCACGCAATTAGAGTTGTATTATTTCGGAACTCGGAGATTGCAAGAGACGCGTATGGTCCTCATTTCACTGGACTGGTGCAGAAAACTTAGACCTTCAATCGAATGGTATCACATGCCGAACTTGTAAGAAAAATATTGAAACATTGAGATATAGATCCCAATCTTTGGAGCGTTTGAATGATAATGAGGGTGCTTTCATTCTACGAAAAGCAACATATGCTGTTTACTTTACTTTTTACAGCATGAAAAACGGTAACGAAATGCGTTATCTTTGGACCACTGTACCCAACTTAGCAAAGGAAGGTATTCAGATACTCGTGGAATTAATTCTGATACAACCACAGACTTTTCAATTACACATGACACAAATACTATAAATATGACGAAACATGTCACTGCAATAACACAACTGTTGATGATGAAGATGATGAAATTGACCATTCCGACGAAGATTATGTCGTATCTAGTGAATCTGAATCAGACGATAACAATGACACCGAGAAAGAAGAGTTACAAACTCCCGTAAACCCTATCAGTGAAAACAAGCTGGCTTAATGGGAAGTAGCTAATGGTTCAGCAGCGCCAGGTATGATTACACACAGTCTGAAGCATTCTTAGATATGGGCTCGGGTGAGCCGATAGATGATCTTATCGAATCTGGTACCCTAAGATTGCTCGATTGGAACGATTCCATGACTGACATTCAGTTAGGAATGAAATTCGTTGATAAAGTTCAAGTAATAAGTGCGGTTCAGAAGAGGTCGATCCGGATGGGCCGAGAATACAGAGCTGGGAGATAATATCTAATATTCAACCAAAATATCTACAAGCTATGCAAGATTCAAACCCGGAGACTGTCTACGAGTTCTTGCATCACAGAACGAGCAGTCCCCCTAACTATGTTTTCAAATTTCTTTTCTGGTGTTTCTCACGTTGTAGAGACGGTTTTTATTTTTGTCAGCCGGTAATTTCTGTGGATGGCACACACCTATAAGGACCATATAGTAGCGTACTTTTAATTGTAAGTACATGGGATGCCAATAATCAGTTGTTCCCACTTGCTTTTGCAATTATTGATAAGGAGTCGTCCGAAAGTTAGAATTGTTTCCTCAAACATCTACGAGATCTGTTGTCAAAGATCGGTACGTATGTCTTATTTACGATCTCCACAAAGGGATTTTATCTGCTATTCAAAATCAATCTTTGTGGCAACCTCCATTCGCAATTCACAGGTTTTGTTTATGCCATATTCGAGCAAATTTCAACAAGACCTTCAAGAATAACAAATTAAAAGGCTTAATGTGGCAAGCCAAAACGGAATCGAAGCAGTGGAAATTTGACCGTATTATGCATGAGATCCAATAGAGAAATGTTGATGCTTATATTTATTTGGTAATGATAGACCTTGACAAATAGATACATGGTCAAATCTTCAATCCGGGTTGGTGGTACCGGCAATAACTTCTATGTATTACAAATGAATAACAAATCATGTTGTTGCGATAAATAGCAAGCGTATACATTGCCTTGTTCTCATGCTCTTGCATTTTGTAGAGAAAATGATACGAGAGCAGATACTTATGTGCTGAATATATATTTGTGAGAAATGTACAGAAGATCATACCAATCGAATTTTTATTCAGTCGGACATGAGAAGTTTTCGAGGGATGTTCCTTATAATTTAACATTTCATCCTCCAAGCATGAAAAATGAATTGGGTTGGAAACATGGCACAAGATTTCAGGGAAAAATGGATTATCGAAATCCGGATTCTCTCCCAAGATGTGGCAGATGTCATAATAGAAAAAAATGTAATAACCCCGGTTCAAGAAATGTATAAGTTCGTTTTCTTGAAAGTGTTGTAATATTTTAAGATTTCTATTAATCAAATTTTTCTTTGAATTTCTTCTAACTATTTCTTGATTGCTCTAAATTCTGATAGTAAAATTTACAACATCTTAAATTACTTCTTCATTTTTTTTTTTTTAATAAAATGGTTATAAGTTAAACACATGTATTTTTTTTAACGATTACAAATATTATCATGAAAAATACTTCAAAATAGGTTAAATAAAATAATACAGTATTTTTAAAATAATTATATAACTATAAGTTTTGGGGAAAAGAAGAACAAAAAAATTTTGAGTTTTGAAAAAAAAAAATCTGATGTGGTTGATAACGCACAAACGTTATGCATTGTTGTTGGTTTATAATGCATGTCTACTGTGCATTATCTGCCACATCGACGAATTAAGTAAAAACGCGGTATTAAGTGATAATGCACAACCGTTGTGCATTATCCTAATTAATAACGCACTACAATTGTACGTTATGGCCAGATTTCGAATAAAAAAAATTTTCTGACCACTTTAGATGCCTTTTTAGATAAAAGGGCTAAGCTAAGAAAAAAATCTATATAACCCCATAACAATTGAGATCTGAAATTTTCCACGAGCTATTGTCAAAAAATTTGGTAGCCTAACAATTTTTCCATCTATATTTTTTGGCAGCTCGATTGGTCTGGATCATTTTATGTATCATCTTCTGTATTATTTTTTAATTTAATATGTTTTATTAATAAAATTTATAAAATAAAAAATAACTCTAAGAGAAAAATATATTATAAAAAATGGTACATAGAGTGATACACAAAATCATACAGACGATCCAAGACCATTTTCTGGTTATGTTTATAAGTTTAAGATTAGATTCATTTTGAAAATATCCTTCTTAATTAAAATTAGATTAAGTACAAAAATATAAAAGATCACAAATCACATCCTAATTATTTAAATAACAAGAAACACAAAAGAAAAAAATTAAAATAAAAGTAAACGAATTCTAAAATGTATAAAACATATAAATTCAGTATAATATAAAAGGAAATTATGACGTACATACTTAATATAATCGGTATCCATTTTTTTCGTCGATAAGAACCTCTTACCAAAACCTATCAATCTCAATATGAGACGACCTTAGAAATTATAAAACCCTGATAAATAAATTAACCATCGGTCAAGTAATCGAGTCGTTACCTATCGAAATCGGAACAAATTCGCACGCTGGCATCCCTATTCTTTTTGCACCAAAAAAAAAGAATGTACGAACGTCTTATAAATATTACCTTTAATTTGAAGGAAAGCATACCTTAAGCAGTTCCAATTGGCTTGGTAGAGAATATGGAATGTGATTTAAGATGGGATTTCACAGCTCTGATAATTGGCATTGTTTCCTATTATTATCTCCTCCAGGGCACCTTGGCTGGCTTTTGATTGAAAATATGTGGTCTCTTTTTAGATCTTGCAAGTCTGGCGATCCTCAATCCTTCATCACCACCTTCATCCACAAGTATGTGTAATTTGCATAAAATGCTTATCTAAGACTAAAAAATAAGGAAATAGTTGAGTGGTCTAAATTCAAAAGAAAATAAACTAAATTACTATTTAATGGTCATTAATAATTTTAATTAAAATTCCCAGAAAATTATTTGATCCAACTAAATAGGGATATAAGTGAAAAAGTATCATTTAATACGATCTTTCTTGACTAAAGTGACATGAATTTTGCACGGAAAAAATATGTCCAGACGATTAGATGATGAAATCAAGGAAGTATGTAATGACATTATTTACTTATCTTTCAAGTTATATACCACATGAGATAAATGTGAAACATACTTCTTTGTTTTCCTATTATAAGATATTATTATTTTTTAGAGTTTCATAATATAATATAGTTTCCTCTTTTGAATTCTTTTCTCAATGATCATCTATCTATTTAAACTCCTCCCACCAACTCACTCGGTTCAAGACCTCCCCAAACTAAGTTTTAATACCATTGGTGTTAGGATTAAATCCACTCTAATACCACTTGTTAAGGAACGGACAAAAGATTCAGACATAAAATATATGAAGAAAAAAGATTAAAAAATCATACCAAGAATTTTACTTGGTTTGATCTCTCAATAGACCTACATCTACTATATAAAAGAATAAACCTCTACCATATAAATTTTTACATGGAGAAAATTACAAATCATCGTACTATGTGATTTTTGCATGGACAAAGTGAGAAATCTTCCTAAGACAACTCTCAACCCATTTATGAATTGAGCACTAACAACTAGAACCAAAGACCTATACCTAAGACAACCTATTTATATGTGTCTCCTCCCTTCATAATTCTCAAACCTTCCAATGTGGGATTAGGAAATCCTATTCTTAATGGAATATTGAGAAAGTCATGATCTAAAAGAACTTGAGAAACAAAATTCAAACAAATATTCGATTTTTCTCAATTTCCTTATCCTAACAAAATTTTCCTTTTCTCAATTTCCCAAATTACAACTGAATAAGTCTTCAAGGTCTTTTTCTCTTTTCCTCCGTCAGTTTTACTTCTTTGAAGATTTCTTAAAGAATGCCCATACTATTCAACAGTTCCTTCAATATGGCACGACCTTCCCAATACCAATGTAGATATTGTGCAAATTACTGATATGTTAGTTCAAACTTCTTTTCTCTCATTTGGCCCGAACCTTGCAGTTTCGATCCTTTTCTCTTCATTGGAGTTAACTTTCGACTCTGATATCATTCTCCTTCCATGTTTAACAATAGGCTCTGACATCTCTATCCTCCCAGTCAAAACCTTCGACTCTAATATCTTCTTCTTCCCTACAAGTCAAAACCGTAAGCTCTCATATTTCCGTCTTCCCTAATATTAACCATAGGCTCTGATACAATGACTTATTAGGATCCAAACAAGCTTTGATACCACTTGCTGGGTTCCAAATTTAGCTCTTATACTACTTGTATGAAAGTGACAATAGAAGCACACACTAAATATAAGGACATAAAAGATAAAAATATAACACCAAAAAATTTAACGTGGTTCAATTTTTCAACATAGACCTATATCCACGGCCCAAAATGGCAAACCTCTACTAGTTAACGGTTGCACGGAGAAAATTACAGAACCTCAAACTGTATAATTTATGCATGTATAAAATTACTAACCTTTTAAAGACTCTCAACCCATTGTATGAGTCGGGCAACCATAACTTCCAAAAATACCTAAATAAGATAACCTAGTTATAGATGTCTCTTCCCTTCTTAATTTCCAAAACCTCTAATGTGAGATTAGAAAATCCTACCCCTAATGAAATATTGAGAAAATTATAATCTAAAGGAATTTAAGAAATAGAATCTTAACAAATTTTCTATGTTTCTCAATTTTATTATCTTAAAAATGGAAACTATTTTTTCTACTTTTGAACATTTTATCCTTCTTTAACTACTTGGTAAAAGTAATTTTTCTTTTTCAAAATAGAGGTATTTGGGACATTTTAACTTAAAAGAACATTGGTTTCATAATTTCTTAATCCGTGTGAAAAAATTAATGTATTTTATATATTATATCCAATTATAAATATAAATATTTTTAGAGTGTTCGAATACGGTAAAAAATATGCTACCTCCAGTCTACATATATAAGTTCTTTAAGCTTATTTAAAAATGGTAAAAATATACTCTCGGGTTAGAAATATAAGTCATTTTTCACTTTATAATGAGCATTTTTGTATTTTTTCCATCTTTACCCACGTGTTTATTCATTTATTCATCACTTATTCTCTATCTCTCATTATTTATTTAGAGTGTAAAAGGTATTATAGTTCAAAATGCCTTATTACAAAGACCCTTATTTCTTGCACAAATATGCAAAAGAATTTATATTTCTGACTAAAGATAGTATTATCAAATAAAGTGAGTATATATTTTTTCAGATATATATTTTTGCATATATCAAGAACGGTTGCAAAATACAAATACTAAATCGTAAGTGATGTGCGTGAGAGTTTTTTGGAGTTGGAAAATGAGAAATTAATCAATTAACCTCTTTGTTTTGACAGACATGGGAATGCTCCAATGTATAGAGCATTTCTGTTCAGTAATCCATCAATAATTGTTACCACAACTGTTGAATTAAGAAAAGTTCTGACAAACGAAAGATTTTCATTGGGTTATCCGAAATCAATGATAGAATGATTAGGAAGTATGGAATTTCATGACTGAAAGCAATTGCGATAGATGTTACAGTTTTCATTGCTGGACGAGATCATTTGTATATTATATAAAAGGTGTTGCAGAAACATCATTTCAAGAATGTGCAAAAATGGATGAACTAATTGAGTTCTTGACTGAAATGAAAAATGTTTCCTTCAAAGCATTGATGAAAGTTTTTTTTGAGTAATGAAATTGATCAACATTCGTTTGGCCTATTTGAAAAGGAATATAATTTAATCTTTCATGGAATCCTTTCCACACCCATTAATTTCCAGGATTTACTTTTCACAAGGCACTTATGGTAACCCTCCCTTCCCTACTTCTTTCCTTTATCTGTTTCATATATATATATATATATATATATGTTGCTTGGACATATTTTTTCCTTTCAAGATATCTATTACTTTATTAGATTAAGGGAGTACTAAGTGATACTTTTTCATATATACCCCTATAATTGTTGGAAATAAACAATTGTCTAGAAACTTTCATTTGAAGTATTAATGACAGTTAAAGGATAATTTAGTCCATTTTTCTTTTGAATCTAGATAATTTAATCATTTCCTTATAAGCAACAAATAATAATAGAGAGAGAATTTTGTAGGATTTATTCATAAAAGTAATATAATAGAAAGGGAAAATAATTTATTTAGTTGTTAAAGTTTAAGCCAGCTTGACATGATATAATAATTCATAAAGTTTTTTTTTTGTCATTATGGTCCTAAAGAATTTATCATAATCTAATAAGATTCTTTTTTCCATTAAACACGTGGCTTCCATAAAAAAAATCTACGCACATGTGGTAATATAAAGGGTAAAATATGTATTATTAGCAATTATTCTCTTTAAATGAAACACAAGTGAGATGTGATTTTGCGAGGAAGAGTAGCTTTTTTTTTTTTCCAAATCAAGAGTCAGGTGTGTTTTACTCGGGAGAGAACTTTTTATAATGTCTATTTTATTCTTCAGATTATCTCTCATGTGCAGATCATGTGCTTTTTTGGACTAAAGTTAAATTTTTTACCATAAAATAATTTTATTGAATTTTTGTAAATTATTTATGGACTATCACAATAGAAAATAAATTTTGCGAACCATATCATGTCAGGTCAATAAACTTTTACAACTAAAATTAGCTATTTTCCCAAAATAAAAATGTAATAGAAAATGAATTACAAAAGATCCAAAATTTTCCATTAAAAAGTTAAAGTTTTAATTCATGATGGTTTCTTTCTTTGCTCTTTTAATATGAAAATTCTATTATGGACTTGATGCATGTTTTTACTTATAGACAATGTGACTTGTATTAAGTCACATCACAGAATGACGTGACTTAATACAGACCTATGATCCATGATGATGATAGAAAACGTGTCTATAATAGAATTTTCCCTTTTAACATTCTCAATTATGTGGTTTTAGATGTTAGGTGCGGAAGAAATTAGTGAACATGTTTAAAGAGATTGTCTCTATGAGAAGGAGTGAACTATATTGCAGCAATAGAATAATTAATACAAAGAAGGATTTATTGACATAGTTACCTTGCTGGTGGGCTTCTTGTTTGCCGGACACGAAACTACAAGTCTTACTATAACATGGGCAATTATACTCCTAGAGGAAAATCCACATATCTTACAAAAGGCAAGGTAAGGTAGGGTCTCTTCCGGATTCTGTATCATTTTGTATAACATTTTTAATGTGACATATTGCATTAATATATGAAACATATCAAATAAAAGATAAACAATAAGAAAAATAAGAATCGTCACCTGTAGTACTTTAAAAATAATAAACTATATTGATAGTGAGATAATATGTATTGACGAACGTAGAATAACTTGTTTGGTAACTTTATATAATGGGCCTCTGCAAAAATTTAAGCTATTATAAAAAAGTTTAATTCAACTGGACTTAATTCAAAATTTTTTTTTCTTAGCTAACCCTTTAAACTAAAAATTCTAAATTTTTAACTTTTTTTTGGTGTCATGAAACTTAATTTTTTTAACTTTCTTATTCATAGTCTCCTAGTTTCCACCTCTACAATAATTCTCAATGATGAAGATATTCAAGGTAATAATTTGTAGAAATATGGAAGATGATTTTCTCTTAATTTGGTTCTTTGTTAATATATAAATTAAAAAGAAAATTACTGAAAAATTCTAATATATATTTATTTTTATATAATTTTGTGACCTGAAAGACTGATAATGTGTATTTGGATTATTTTTACAAATTTTTCTATAATTTATAAATAATTATATGAATTTTATAAATAATTTATAAATAATTATGTGTCGACTCTTAAAAGCATATGTTTATCTCGTACGTTAGCATTGATTTAGGAGGAACAAGAGGAAATCGTGAAGAGAAGAACATCCTCAGAAGCAGAGTTAAGCTATAACGAAATCAAAGAAATGAAGTATCTTCCAAAAGTATGTAGACTCCTCTCATAAGTTTGAATCGAAAGAAACGGCAATATTTACTCATATGACTAATATACCATACTTCACATAATGTTACTATTCTTGAAGGTGATCAACGAAATACTACGTCTAACCAGCTTGTTAACAGTTCTTCATCGGGAGGCCAAAACACACATTAACCTCAATAGTTTGTGAAGCTAATTTTGTAAAAATGTTTCTTACATTTCTTTTTCAGTGGTCAGAATCATCTAGTACATTTTTTACTATACTCTCTAATGCATTCTTTTTATAACAGTTTTATTAATATAAATTATATTAAATAAAATAAAAACAATAAACTTTAAAAAGTAAAATATTAAAAAGAAATTACTGTTAAAAAGAGTATAATAGAAGATGTACTATACAATATGTTATTTGACTGCTTTCCTGGGCGCTTCCTATGTACTGGAATGATGTACAAAAGGATGGAAGGTCTTTATATCTCTCTTTATTATACCAAAAAAAAAGTAAGTCCACTGTGTACGTTACATAATTCCAACACGATGGAAGGTTTTACTTTGGTTTAGGAATGTTCATTTTGATCCTGAAAATTATAAGAATCCAAACGATTTTACTCCATCACGATGGAACATGAGTATTACGATGAAAAATCAATATATTATATGTATATATATATATGCACACTTACAATATGTTTCATTAATGATTTTTTTCTCCCCTTTTAGTTGATATTTTATTTACACCATACAAAAATTTAGAAGTTGTATATGGTTCTCATTATTTTATTATCCAAATCAACACAATTTAGGGAAAATTATAATAAATTTATTTGTTATGACAAGATAGTATCTTAGTAGTAGAAGTATTCTTTATCAGGGCAGAATTTTTGAGTTCGAACCACATCTACTTCCCCCAATGTGTAAAAGACATAATAAATTTACTCTTTTTTATTATTATATTTGAGGCTTTTTTCGAAAAAATTTGTAAAATGAATTATAAAACTATTTAATTTGTTTTAATTTAATCCTAAAAATATTTTTTCGTTAATTTTAGTCTTAAATTTATTTTTCTTTAAAAATATTGGTCTTTATTTTAATTTTTGGAATGAAATTTGTCAATTCTTTTACATGTTCTACCTGAATAAGTCAGCTATCTAGGGAAAATTTACAATATGTTACCTTTCTTTCTTGATAAGACGTAGTAATACATTTATATTTCTGTTCCATTTTCACCATACATGATGCATTTTAGAAGAAAAAGTTAGAATTGATGATTTTTTTCATTTCAGTGATAACACAAATGAGAGGTGCATGTGTATAAATTTGCTAATTCCGCCTTAAACTTGCAGGACGATCAAGTAAAATTTCATCCCTTTCTCCTATTTGGAGCAAGCAGTATATATTGTCCTAGATAAGATTTTCCCATTCTTGGAATTTCAATCTATCTTGATTCTTCACTATTTCCTTCTCAGTTACTGTTAAATTAAAAAGTAAAAAATGAAAACCTTCTATGAAGAAAAAATAACATTTTATGCCGGATCTACAGATCCAAGACCTATTTACTATTACAAACAGCCTATCTTACTATTACAGACCAAAAAGAAATAGAAGAAGAGGAAGAAACTGAAAACCTATCGATTACAAAAGAAACCTTCAGTCTTCGTCTTCGGTCTCTCAACTCCGGGAGGAAGCTGAAAAGAATAGCAAGATGAAGCAAACAGTTAGTAATAAATAAAAGAGGAAAGAAAGATTTAACCCTTTACCTTATACCAGGAGATCCGAAGAGTCACGGATCTAACAACCGCACGAAACCAGATGAACGGCAGTGAACTCCAGTTTCTATCCAAAGTGACGGAAATGTCATCGTCTCAACCTTCCGAGAGGGAGAGACGCAATCCCTCATATATACCGGTGAACCTCACGAAAAATAACACTATCTCTCTATCTCTCTAAAACAGGCTCTTTCTTCCTCAACTGGAACTACGCGCGTCAGTAGACGACTAGCAGCAACGGTTGGAGTCCTAAAGAGAAACAGTTAAGACACCGAGAGACTGTTTGAGTGGAACAGAGAAAGATGAAGAATCAGAGAGAGAGAGAGAGAGAGAGAGTGAGTGAGAGGAGGCTACGGCCAAGAAATGAAATGAGAGGGATTCGGGCAGCTGAGTGAGAAAAAGAGACTTTATACTCATGTCGCCTGGGCGGGTTGCGTCAAACCTGACCCGCCCAGTATCATGGTTGAAGTGAGCCCAATTCTCCCTTAAGTGAGGCCCAATCCGGAATTCATCATAGGGACGAGATATTTGGGATCGAAAATAAATGAAAAAATGTGAAACATAAATGGGCCAATAAGACCTACATAACAAATCTTGAAGGAATTTTTTTTCCTAACATAAATTGATGTTTCATTTTTTCGCAGGCTTCAAAGAATTAATTTGAAAGACAAAGTGAAATATTTGTTCGTGCAATAACCTATTGACGAATGTTTGGCGAGAGTAAGAAAGTTATCCTCATGAGCAATATTTGAACTTGCAAATAAATGTATTTCTTTTATATACATGGATAGTACTTACATGAATGTATTATCATGTACTTCATAATCAACTAAGAGAAATTGGCTATAGGTTAACTTTGCGGTTTTTCTAGATCTAATTCATTATAGTAAGGAACTTTTATTTCGTCTCTTTTATAGACATGAATTATTTTCGATCTTCAAGTATAGCAATTTAAAGATTTTATGATAGAATTCGATGCATTTATTACATGGATCCAATAAAATAGTAAAAAGTAATTAATTAAATTCTTTAAATAAAACTATAATAATGTGTAAAAAATGCACCAAATGCTACTGTGAAATCATTAAATTATTATAAGTTTGCAAAATTAAAAGTAGTTTAAGGGTACAAAAAGATAAAATAAAAGTTCTTGACTACGAACAATTAAAAAAAAAGTTTATGCCTACAAATAGAAAAGTAAAAATAGTTCCAGGGCCAATTTCTCATTAACTAAAAGTGCTTGTGGCTTATTGTTGTGAAAAATGATGGCCTACAAAGAGGCACAAGATTCTCTGTACTACTTTGTGTACCACTCTTTGTACCACCTTTCTTTTATAATATATTTTCTCTTTAGGGTTTATTTTTTATTTATTAGGTTTTATTAAAAAAATATACTAAATTAGAAAGTAATAGAGAGAGTGGTACACAAAGCGATAAAGAAGATCCGGACCACAAGAAGAGGATGAACTGGTGATTTTAAAACTTTCTCAAGTTGAAAATAGTGTTTTAGGTTAAGTAGAAATTAAAATATTGAAATAGCAGAGTACTACTTCGCACTAATTGAGAAATCAAATCTGATTATCAAGTTACGTCCAAGTTATTCCTTAAATAAAAAATAAAATTAAAAAATTAAAAACTATGTTCAAGTTAACTTGTTATAATAGGCAAAGCCATACATGAATGACTAGATGAGCCAAAATTCAAATAAAAAATTTATTGAGATTATTGCAGGAGATTTTGAGGAATTTTCTCCCTTGTAAACTTATGTTGTATTAGGAAATTCGTATAGTTGTTTATCTTGGAATATTCCAATATGATTTTTAATTAGATTTTGATTAGATTTGGAAGTTTCGTAGTTTGGTTAGGCGAAAAGTGTATTTATCATTATGAATATTTTCATTACAAAGGGAAAAAACAATAATTATTTTTTTTCACTGAAAACTTTCATGGTATAAGAGTATGTTTTTCCTACAATGAGTAAAGACAAAGAGAAAGAAGAAATAAGTGGTATTTTCGATACGGAGCACAAGAGTCCAGTACCGAAAAGTACGTTGAAAAATGATGCATGTTATGTAGCATCCGCAGGTAGATCGAGACAAATTTATCACTCAGGTCCAATTGAAAGGAGCGCCAGCACAATGACACAACTATATCGAATGGGCAAAAGCTGTGAGATTAGCCCTTTGTTCAAAATAAAATTTGAGATTCGTCGATAGAATAATTCTTTACCTGAGAGTGATCCAGACAAGGCAGAGAAATGGTGGGAGATTAAAACATTAGTTAACTCTTGGATTCTCAACACAATTGAATCAAGCCTACGATTGTCTATGAATTACTCTAAGCGTGCAGACGAGTTGTAGGCGGTTCTCAAAGAACATTTCTTTTTGGGTAATGTCCCGCGAGAATAATAATTGAAGACCGTATTGACAAACTGTAAATAAAGGGGAGATTCCATAAACGGATATCACAATCGTTGGCAAAAAATATAGGATAAGTTACAGAGTTACATGTAATTGCGGGTGTATATTGATGTGCAACTTCTTTGGCTGCTCAAATCTACCCCACCTTTCACATGTTCCTTTTCACTTATTTGCCTGCCCAAATATACCCCACCTTGCACATTTTTCCTTTCAATAATTTGAGTGTCCATATCTTCCCAATTAGTATCCCCTTTATCGCCACAACTATTGCTCTCTCCGTCTCATCTATCTATTCAACGATACTCTTCAAAAGATCATTTTGCATAACTTTACGTACTACTACATGGCAGCGTTTTTGCTTCTTCTTAGACCTGATTAAACCAGCCACCTGCTTCTTCATACCGTTACAACCTTCAAGTAGTCATAAGTAGTTGCTTTTTCTTCTTTCTCCATGTCAGCAAAGATCTTAATCACCTTCACCCTACTTTCGACTTCACGCATTTTCAAAATGTCCTTATCCCCTATAAACTGTACTAACCCAGTTCTCATATCACCATGAGGCTCTAAGTAACATTTTTTGCCCCTCATAACCTAGTTGTCTCATGACAAGGTTGTAGCTCAGTTGGTTAGAAGCACTCCTTAACATGTGATATGTCACAGGTTCGGTTCACACTCCCCTTTTATTACTAATCTTATAATAGTTAAAAAAAATTTTATCCACTCATCTTCATTACTCATGTATTTACGCTCATCTAAGATACATGCCCTCTGTATTAAGTTTGATAGTAAATTGTTCATAAAAATATGAGGGTTTTTTTAAATAAAAAAAACGAAATAGGGTTTTCTAATATTGTGGTCCCTCAAATACTCCCAAATATATATATATATATATAAGCACCTAACATAAGTAAGAGTAAATTTTGTTTATCTCCCTTGAAGTTTGTTTAAACTATGGATAGATCTTTAAGATTACATCAAACTACATTCTCCACCCTCTTTAATCAACAAACTACTAGCAAATAAATCTTTGTTGTCAAATATAACTACTATCACTTGATAAATAATTATTTTGTTTGTTTCAATAGTTCTTCCTTCGTATTACAAATAATCCTAACTAATTGATCACGTTTTAATACAAGTTTTATCCATTAATTTGTATATATTAAATATTGTTTATCATTACTATATTCTCTAACCTTCTCTAGTACGATAGTGACTAGAGAAATCCAGTAAATGAATAACTTAAGAGTTCTTTTTTGGGAAGAAAATTTTGACTGTTCTTAAGAGATAATTGCACTTATATTCCTTTAATTTCTTTTTATTGATATTTGGTAAAAAGTTTTAATAGTTGATTCTTTAAACACCTTAATAAACTAAAGGTATTTTGAGATATTAATATATTTGTTATTGCTAAAGGGAAGTTTATTTCCTAACATATTGAGTCACTAGGAATTAATTTTTTAACCACTTTTTCGTTAAGAGAGAAAAATATAGTCTTAGGGGAGATAAACATAAGCCACTCTATAAGTAAATATACACAACTTTATAATCTAAAATTGAAGGAAAGAATAAAAAAAATCACAACTTTTGAGCAAGAACAAGACAAAGTTACAAATTTTTTTTCTAGCAAAAATACAACGCATTTTTAGAGTATATTCTAACAGTAACATTGTAAGCTTATAGTATGACATAAAGGATCAAACTGAGTCTTTCTCTCGAATCTCTCATTTTGAACCCATTCTTCGAAAGTTTCAAACCCAATAAGGGTGGGTTCAACAATTGCAGCTTCTATACCTTCGCAAATGATTTTCTATCAGACTCGATGAATATGTTCTTTCAATATAAGATGAGAGAAAATTTTAAAGGAGGTGTGAGAAATCAGTAACTTTTCAAATGAGCTTGCAAAGAAGAGTGAGAATTGAATAGGGTTCTGAAAAAGTGTAAGTAGAGTTTCATGTGTCGAGAATTTTAATTTATCCTGACTAAAAGCTCCTAGAAGAGTCACAAGACGCGCACATAAAAGTTACCTTTATGATTTTATGTTAAAAGTAAACTAAGTATTAAATTAAATAATTTTTAAACTTAAATTATTAAAATTGATAATTTAATAGTGATGCGTGACACCTTTTGTCCACCCTAATAAAGGAAAACTCGAATATTCTCAGTTTTCTTTAGTGTTTTAAAATTATTTTTTAGGAGGAAAATTAGCAAGGGTTAATATAAAAAAAATATCCTGAACTTTGTCATACGTTAATTAAGTACCAAAATTTTGAAAATGGAAATTAAAGGACAATTTTTCTTTTTCAGTAAAATAAATTGAATGAAAATTGATCAGAAATGACAATTTTACCCTTTAATAGGATAGAAGCTGATCATCAAAATGGAATAAAGAAATATAATAATAACAAACTCTCTCTTCCCAAGACCATTAAAACACCTAACTACATCAAATTCCATCACAAGAAAAGAATAACGTGATTCTTTTTCTCTTTATTTCTCAAACCCTCAAAAATCATATATCAAAACTTCATCAAACCATTATTGTAAAGAGTTATGAAAAAAAAACTATAAGTTGGTAAGAAGTATTATATAGATTAAAAAGTTTCAACTTTTAAAATTTGGAAAAAAAAATTTGTCCCTTGTCATTTCAAAGATTAGATATTTAATTAATATAATAGGCAAAGTTCAGGAATACTCTTTTAGCATTAATCCAAAAAAATTTGTTCCTTAATTATCATTTTAAAAATTAGGTACTCAGTCTTTTTCTTTTTTGGGTACTAACCCAATTAGCAATTAAGCAAAATCGCCTCCTGCAAACGGTGCAAAGCCCAGAGAAGAAAGCTTTTCCCAACTGTTGTTTCAGTGTGGAGTGAGTGAGTCGTTTGGTCTACTGAGATTTTGAGGTGAAAATCTGGAATCTTGATCGGGAAAATGTTAACTAAGTTTGAGACGAAGAGTAATCGGGTTAAGGATTGAGTTTCCATAGCAAAAGGCCATGGATCTTGGCCAGTCTTCACAGTGGCGTGATCCAGCTCTGGGACTACCGTATGGACACTCTCATCGACCGCTTTGACGAGCATGATGGCCCCGTTCGCGGTGTTCACTTTCACAAATCTCGACCTCTCTTCGTCTCCGGAGGTATTATTTTCTACTCAAGATTTAATTCTTTAGTTATGTGATTTTGATTTTCTTCGGCAAATCGATAATTATTTGATTTATGTAGCCCTGGATCAAATGAATTGGCTTAGTGAAAAAAATGTTTTCTAGTTGTCTATTAGTGGAATTTCTGATCCGTGATCGATGGATTTTTAAAATTCTTTATGCTAATGTTGGATATTGGAAGTATGGTGCTCAAGCTGTTTTGTTGTTCCCCAATGTAAATCTTTTGAATTCGATTGAGCGGTGTTCCTCTTGAACTGAGTTTGAGTTCATTCTTGTTCTTCTCGTTTATTTGCCCACATGAGGAGTAATGAATTTTGGTTTGACTGATTTCTTGAAAATGCTGTACTCTCGCTTCGTTTACTCGTTAACTAGGTTGAATAACGCAGAAATCCAATTGATTCTGATTGGATATACTTGTTATGTCTAATCTCTAACGATTGGATAAAACCGGATCCCATACCTGAACACTAGTTTAGCTTTAACTAGGCAAATTCCTGTATTCAATTTTAACTGTCACTTGAAGCATCAGAAGTCCCTCATAGTCGGAGGAATTGAATCTTTAGCTGTTGTGTGGTTTTCTGTTGTGGCTTTGTTTAATCGGAAAATTATGTTTTCTTTGCAGGTGGATGATTATAAAATCATGGTTTGGAACTACAAGTTGCACAGGTGTTTGTTCACCCTCCTTGGACATCTTGATTACATCCGCACTGTTCAATTTCATCACGAGTCCCCTTGGATTGTTAGTGCTAGTGATGATCAGACAATTAGAATATGGAACTGGCGGTCTCGAACTTGCATATCTGTCTTGACTGGACACAATCACTATGTGATGTGTGCATTATTGTTAGGTACGTTGTTTGGTCACATGACATGGAAAGTGTTGCTTTGCTGAGCAAGCATTCCATTGTCATAACTAATAAAAGACTTGTGGATCGTTGCACCACCGTTCATGAGACGATTCGTGTCAAGAGTGGAGCTTGGGATGATAATGGTGTATTTATATACACAACACTAACACACATCAAGTATTGTCTGCCAAATGGGGACAGAGGAATCATCAATCCTGTTTGTCAGCATGAGTTAGCTGCTTACTTCACTCACTGCAATCTGCAGCTTCCTCACTTGACACTCGCCCTTCCTCACGTCACCTGTCCTTACTGTGGTACTCATTTCGTTCCGGATCAGAACGGGTAAGTATGTAATATCTGTGATCTTGCTGCAATTGGTGCCGATGCATCAGGCATTCTCTGCTCTCCTTCACAAATCTGATGATTTCAATCCTTGCCTCGTTTAGTACATGGCAACTGATTGCTTCCTTACATCGAAAACAAGGTTAGAATATATCTAAAATCTGTCGGAATCTTGTTTCTGTCACAACTACTTTCAAACATCTCTCTCTTACTTCAAAGTATTTTTCCTAAAATTCCTCTAATTGCAATGTGTTGAATCATTGAAAGCCATTCTACTCATTAATTTTTTGTTAGGCGTTTTCATATATATGCTTCTGTTGGAATAAATTCTACACTATTTGTTGGTTATTGTATCTTAGAATCCTGTGCTACTATTAATATATATGGGTTAATTACGTTTTACCCCTTCGTGAGGTTTTTCAAAACTACTATTTCATACTTTTGTTTGGTATATATTACAAATATATTATTTTGTTTGGTATATATTATCCTGTTTATTTATTTATTTGTGTGTCTAATGTGTCCCTGTGTCACACACCTATACGAATAAAATATATCATAGATATTATATATGCTGCCACTTCAAATCCCATATAGTTTAGGAAATCCCATATAGTTTAGGAAAGTCACTTGAAATTAAAAAGGAAATTTAGTTGGGAAAACAATGTTGAATCCTAAATGGTTTAGATTTCAAAAAATCATAAGCATTACAGTTATAAATACCCCTCTCTTTGTTTCTCTCTCTCGTCCTCCAACCAACAACTTGATTGAATTATTGCTTTATCTCCCTAATTTCCTGCACTGTTTTTGAACACTATTCCAATGGCTTCCATTAACGATCCAAGTTGGGTATCCATAGCTTCATCTGATTTCTTCGTCGAAATCCTCTCCAGATTGCCTGTTAAAACACTTGGAAGTTTCTCTACCGTTTGCAAATCATGGCATTCTTTTATCAAAACCAAAACATTCATCCAAACACATCTCAAAAATTACTGTCAAAAAAATTCTTCTTCAATCGAATTACCTTCAATTCCCTATCTTTCATGTTCATCGAACACAATTATTTTAGATGAAATTTCCAAAAATCTTATGGCTTATTGTACACCTCAAGATCTATCTGTTGTTGGAAATTCTTGCAATGGAATAATCTGCTTCACAGATAATAAGACATACTATGGTACTAGGGTTTTTCTTTCCAATCCTATCCTTAAGAAAACAAAATGCGTATCCCATTTTTGGAAAACTGATTTCAGGCCATATTTGAATATTTACTCTAAACTAGGATTTGGATGTCTAGAATACAATGATTTTAAGGTTGTCAGGATTTATTATTTTAAGGATATAAATTCCAGCAAGCTTTTAGTTGTAAAACCCCAGGTTGAGGTTTATAGTTCGAAAGCAGACAATTGGAGAAAAATTGACGAGGCAAACATAAATTGTATAGCTGATAAAAGATCGGTTTCTTGCAATGGAGCTATTTATTGGTTGGGTCGAAGAAGGGAGGAATGGAGTTGTGATATTATTTTGTCTTTTGATTTGGCTAATGAGTCTTTTGATGAGATTACACTTCCTCCTATTGAAAGTAAGGTTTCCAGGAACGCGATTTTATTGGTTTACAATGGTTTGTTAGCGTTTTGGACTGTTTCTTCCGTGAATAATAATAATACAATGTTGTCAGAATCAAACTGGAGGAGATCGAACATGATCATTGGGTCATTGGGTCAAATCGAAACCGAATATTGCTATGATTTATGGGTGATGATGGATAAGAAAGTGAGTAATTCTTGGAGGAAATTAGGAGTTTTTGAAACTAAGAAGAATGTAACAGAGGTAAGGGGATTTACAAATGGTGGAAAGCTTATAATGGAGATATGGGAAAGTGATTATTTGGCATCTTGGGATCCCATTAATGGTGAAATACAATTTCTCAAGTGGAATGTCTTTTTTCGGAAGCCTTGTTTCTTTTTGAGGAATTTGTATTTTTTGTTTTTCTTATTCTTGAGGAGTTTGTATTCATGATTTTCTAAGCTACAATTGAAAAAGATTCGTGGAATAAAATTTTAATTTTTCAGAATTTGTATTCTTTTGTGAGTTATGCTTGTACCTTTTACTTCATTTAATTTGAGGGGATAAATTAAATAAAAAAAATGTCCCCAAGGAATTTCCCAACTACCAAATAATCTTTCTATTTTCGCTAAACTACAGGAAAATCCTTCAAGGTTTATCAAAGATTATCTTTTAATCGCTATTGATCAGTCAATTAAGGATTGATAGATTGTTACAATAATAGTCCAAAAAATCTTTAATCACTCTTTTCCATGTAATTTTCGTCAAATAGAAAATCATTATAAAATCCTTATAGTTCTTATTACATCAATCTAGTTATACCTACGTGAACAATCTAGACAAGAAAAGTATTCTTTTGATGCACATTTAAAGATGTCTTTAGCCGAACCACTTAATTTCCTAAAAGGAAGAATCATCCTAAGAACCTACTTGACTCTCCTAAAAGAAAGAAAAAAAAAATTAGAAATACCATAATTTAGTGAACTAGGATAATGATAAGGATTAAATATGAAGGATTCAGTGAGATAAATGGAAGTTTATTAATATTATCATGTTATTTCTTTTTCTTTTTTCTTTTCTCTAAAACAATTTCCTTTTCATGCACCACTCCCTCTCTCTCTCTCTCTCTCTCTCTCTCTCTCTCTCCCCCCCATCCTCTTTTAATAGAGAATAATACATCAAGACATTTTACCTAGCAAAAATAACACATTTTCTATTATTTATTAGGTTAATTGCAAAATATTGCCCTCAACTAGGGGGGGTTATATATACATATACATATATATATATACATATATACCTCAAATCACTCCCTCTTTGAATCCTCTTTAAATATATAATACATAAAGACATTTTTAATTATTTATCTACCCTACACAATATATATATATATCCACCTAAAATTACCCCCTCTTTGAATCCTGTTTAAATAGAGAATACATGATATTTTTAATTGTTGATTTACCCTACAATATATATATTGATTGAGAGAGAGAGAGAGAGAGAGAGAGAGAGAGAGAGAGAGAGAGAGAGTGTGTGTGTGTGGTGGAAGGCAAAATAAACAAGGGTTAATGGCAAAATACTAAAGTTAAATGGGGATAATATCACTTTACCACCCGAATTTTGAAATAGGAGATTTACCCATTTGATCGTCAGTCAACTGTTAGATAAATTAACTATTCGATAAAACCCTTATGAGTTTACCTATTTCCCTTTTATTAATTTTTTTTGGACAGAAAAACCTCAACAATCTCATCATGCCTAGCACTGTCAAACGGGCCTAGTGCTGCGGGTTGGCCCGGACCGTCCGTAAAATGGACGAATATGGATTTTCAAAATTAGGCCGGTCAAAAATTATCCCAGACCGGACCAGCCCGTTATGAGGCTGCCTTTTGCAGTTCGGTCCGGTCTGATTCTCAGGCTAACCCATTTTCTTTTCATTTTTTAAAGACATTATTAGGTGTTACTAATGTGTAATTATTTTGTTTCATACTTAGATATTAGTGTAATTTTATGATTACTTGAATATTTTTAAAGATAATTAATTTTTAATATTTTTTAAGGTTAAAAATAATTTTTAGCAAAAAATAGTGTGTTATTTATGTGTACTTGTTTCTTATTTGGAAGTTAGTATAATTTTTATGGTTAGTTGAATATTTTTAAATAAAATTAATTTTTTTAAGTTTAAAAATAATTTTTATTAAAAAAAAAGCCGACGGGCTGGCCCCTCTATTCGCGAGCTAACCGTGGGCAGATATGGTTTATATGAATTTCGCCCGTCAAAAATCGGTCTGGACCAAACCGAACTAATTGAGTGCGTGCTAAATGCGATCCGGTTCGGGTTGGTTCGGCCTGTTTGATAGTGGTAATCATGTCATACAAAAGAGAAGTAAATAGAAATAGGGAACAACCCTTTTCAAGATTCACAACAATCATAGTCTGAGATTTTTTTTTTATTAGACACTGAAGAAGAGAAAACAGAAAAGAAAAATGTAGATTCATCTGACTTTCTATGACTAATGTGAGGATAATTTCGATGGAGGCTTGAGGATTTAACTTTAAGGAGAGAGAGAGAGAGAGAGAGAGAGAGAGAGAGAGAGAGAGAGAGAGAGAGACACCGTCTTCTATGGTTGGATGATCTTTTGCAGGATAAAGGAAAGGAGACCCAGAAACCCGTTTTTAACTTATTTTAAGTTATAAGCTATTTTTGAGGTGTTCTTGATGACTTATTAGATTTGCTTTTTAACTTAAATAAACTGTGAAAAATTTATTTTTGAAAAGCTATCTTAGGGACACTTTTTGAAACTGTTTCTACTTATAACATTATATTCTAGCGGGGAAAGTCCCTAAAAATTTCCTTATATTATTTACTTAAGTTGCATTATGTCCTTAAACGCACTTTTTATTGACAAAAAGTGGCCCACTAACTTAGAATGCGATAAAGCCACTCGCCGGCCACATAAGATGATTTAGAGGGGCAAAAACGTTCATTCCAAACTTTCAATTCGCCAAAACATTCGTATACTATTTACTTAAGTTGCATTCTATCCCTGAACTTTTTTTCCCTTGAATTAAAATCGTCTTCGAAAAATGCCTTTCCAAATCTCTCCATATTACTGGTACGTGACTCTTTAGGGTAGCACTACTGCATTTTATGGTAGTGGATCACTTTATGGCAAACTATTTTAATTTAAGGGTTAAACAAAACTAATTTTAGGAGTAAATGCAATTCTGGTTAACATATAGAGGCACTTTCGAAAATATTCAATAATTCGGCAGCGGAAATATGAAACACATAACATAAAAGAACACCCTGTACTAGTAGTATATACAAATGGAAAAGAGAAATTAGCTATTATTATTTTAAAACATTTTACACTTTTTTATATATGTCCTAAATGTTTTATTTTAGTTCTTTATACCCTCAAATATTTTTCAATTTATTTATGTTATAGCTATGATGAAGGGTAGAGGAATTCAATGAAAGTGAGCATGCTCCACCCATGTGCATAGTAAAAAGGGTTAAATTGATGTTTTATTACAGGTTTTTATGCATTAAACATTTTTCGAGTTGTATTGTTATAATTATAGTAAAAGATGGAAGAATTCGGTGGCAATGAGCATGCCCAACTTACGTGCACACTAAAAAAAAGTAAAAAAATTGACATCTTTTAGTGTGTGGTGAGTGGAGCATGCTCACCACCCGGATCCCTTCGTCATTCACCGTAAGTATAACAATATGCAATTGAAATATGTTTAACGGTATAAAGAGGTAAAATAAAATATTTCAGATATAAAGAAAAAATGTAAAATATTTCAAGATATTTATAGTTAATTTCTCAATCATTTAACAAAAAATTAAAAAAACACCATGTATTAGTATACACAAATCATTGACCTAGTTTATAAATGGAAAGACGAAAAAATATAAGTGACATTGAATTTTATAACAGTAGTGACATTCATAAACTCTTGCCTTTTTACTCTTTCCTTTTTTGGTAAGAAAGATGGATAATGCATAAATACAACTCTGGGAATTCTACATTGATCACAAGGAAATTATACCATCCTTGTTCAGAATTGATTAAACCTCAATCTTCTAGTTTGTGTAGTTTGAGTTTTGGAACCATAGTTTCCTCAAGGTTCTTGCTATCAAATTGGGAAAGAGTTCTGCCTTTGAATATTAGGTTTATGAGGCTTACTTCCTCATAGGTTTTCTATTGGAGTGCTAGAGCTACAAAAACTTCAATAGAAGTTCTTAAAAAATGTGATTTTGGGAAGATGTTGAATCAAGTTTGCAAACAATTGAAGATTTATATCAAATTGGTACCAGAGCACCTCCAAATGAAGGTCAATTTATTCTTTATGTTGTTTAAATTCACTGGAAAAAAAAAGATGAAGTACTTGATGATCAAACAAAATTCCATGGAGATCATGCAATTGTAGTACAGAAAAATAAATTTCGAAAATCGGTTGAAAAATTGAATGATTATGTGCGAATTTGTTTGAAATTTTGTGATGAAACTATTCTCCTTTGACTTAGGGTTCAACCGAAATAAGATTTACTCAAATAGTAGTCATTTGATTGATCAAATCGATGGCACATTGAAATGTGTTTCGCTATCTCGGTTGCAGAAAGAGTATGAATTAATCCAAGCATATCTTATGTTATACTCAATTCGATTGAAATTTGTGCTTAAATTCATCCTCGTCAATTGAAGAATCTTCCTAAATTTATTTCACTGAATTTGGATTCACATTTTCAGATTATAGCTGTTTTGGTAACAGGGTCTCATTATCTCCTGTTTTCTAGAAAACTCTTTTAGTACTCTTTGTTTCCTTATTTTGCTTGGTTGTTTAGAATTGCTTTGAATGTGACTTCTAATTTTTTTCTTGTGTGTTTCTACTCTTTGTTAATGATCAATTATGTTTGTTGGCTCTTTTCCACGGATTAATTCTTTGAAACTCTTTACACCTCAAGTGTTTAAAGCTTTGCTTCTTTAAAATCTTATATCCAACTAAGTGCATCGATTGTTATACTTGCTTGGGTTGTTTCTCTTGGTTGAGTTGGTTAAGAGGTTTGAAAAATCCATAGAGGCATGAGAGATGAGTGTTTAGAAAAAGGAAAGAGGATGAACTTATTGTGATAAAAGCCAACAAGTGAATTAAATACGAGGGAATCAAGTAAACATCAAAGAGAGTAAGAGTGATTGTGAGGTCCTTTTTTTTTTTGTTTTCTTTGTTTAATTTTTAGATTGACAATGTCAACAGATGGTCATTTACCTACTAAATCTCATCAATAAAGCATTAGTGATCCTACAAGGATGAACTTGAATGAAACCCTACGATCTATGCAACAATTCCATGGTGTTGCTAGAGATGTTGAAGAGTTAAAGAAGGGCAAGGGAAGTGCCACAATAGAGAAAAGAGTTGGGAACAATCTTGGAGGATTTCATTCACCTCACCATCAAAAGGACTTATGACAACGTACCTCCTTATGGGTACCATGGTTCACAATTCTTATCCATTTCATGAAGGTAAATAACAAAGCAACCTATTAGAGGTGAAAGAAGAGGGGGTCTAGGACGAAGAGGATATAATGGACCACAAAAGGAGGTTGCAAGACATGAAGCATAGCATGAAGATATCAAAACCTTCTAACTTGGGGGATTTTTTGTACTTAAACATATATATGCATATATATTTTGAAACTTAACCCTAGATATTACATAGATATAGGTTGATATAGATAGATAGCTAAGCTATAGAAGGACTATAGCTGCTCTCATTAACTACATAACCGGTTTTTTTACAGTAAAAGTCCCTTTCTTAAAAATCACTACTAAAGTGGTCCACTTTTTTTTTATCCCTAAATGGGCCATAATGCACAACCATTGTGCATTACATTAAATGATAGTGCATAATGGTTGTGTTATAGCTAATCAGCAGGTTAATTCGCACAATAATCTTGTTTACTGATGTGGCGAAATTTTTAGCTGACGTGGGGAGAACGTGGCAGGGTGTGGTGTTGAGGTGGACAATAGTGCACAACAATAGCGCATTATTGTCAGAGATAACGCACATTCATTGCGTGTTATTTTCAGCATAACGCATAATGATAGTGCGATATCACGTTAAGAAGACCCTATACCTTAGCCGCCTACCCATTTCGCTATCTTTCTTCCCTCAATTTTTGCCACTGCCGCTATCTGTTTTCTTTCTTCCTTCAGTTTCCGCCAGCCCGCTGCTCCTCCTCCTTCTTCTCCTCCTTCCTTTGTTTTCTTCCTCTTCTTCTCTTTCCTTGTATTTTGAAATTCACAGTAAGAATTTCCAAATAATTGGTTCCATTTCTGAAATTCAAGTTTGAATCGGCGATATTCCCTTGGTATACGAAGGTTTTTAGAGTTTTGGAGTGGAGAATGGTAGACAAAGCTCAATGTTTGTGCATTCATTTTAAATTTTCGGTAAATTCCTATGTCTATGATTGTTTTAAATTTTTGTTGTACTATTTGTTAATTTTTATATTGTTTATTTTGGGCTTGTTGTTTATTGTGGTTTGTGAATTATTTTTATGAATTTTATTTGGATTATTTTTCAATTTATTTTTGTAAACGTGGGTTTCGGGTTTTTGTTTAAACTTGTTGTTATTGAGAAATTTGTGCATATTTGATCATTTTATGTATCTAATTATGTTTTCTATTGCAAATATGATTTGATGAAATGGATTAATTATTTTTATGAATTTATTTGGATAATTGATCAATTTTTTGTAGTTTATTTTTCTAGTTAGGGTTTTTATGAATATGTTAGAGTTGCTATTGGTAAATTTGTGCATATTTGATTATGCTATTAATCTAGTTGCTTCTATTTTAAATATGTTGAAATCGGTGATTTGATATATGTTATGCAATTTATTTTTGTTTTTGCAATAAATCGTAATTGTTTATTTATTTGTAAAATATTGTTAGCATGTTTAGATTGTTACATTAATTTCATATAATCTTGTATTGTTAGCATTTATATAATTTTATGATATTAATATTTAAGTTTATGAAGACTTTCATTTTTTTAAAAAAGAAAAACATAGACTAAACCCTAATATTGAATTCCTAAATCCTAAAACCCTAAACTATAAAATATAGCATTCATATGATTAAAACCCTAAAATCCTAATATTAAATCCTAAACTGTAACTAATAAAAACCTTAAATACCCTAAATTCCCTAAACTTAATATATTAAACATTAAACCTTAAAACTCTAAACTTTTTCAGGCTAAACCCAAAAACCCGAAACCATGAACTTTAGAAATTATGTAATAATAATTTACTTTAAATATTGTACTTAAAGTTCTAAACTAGTGAAGATTTAAAATTTGAATGTGTGATAATACTTCACTATAATATTGGAATTCTCAAAACCCTAAAACACTAAACTACAAAATCGCAAACCCGAGCTATTGAACCATAAACAGCAGACCTTAGAAAGTTTGAAATTTTACTTTATTCAAAATGCTTTAATTTGAATTCCAAAACCAAAGATTTAGATTTAGATATGTACTATCATTGAAAATCCTAAAACTCTCAAACCGTAACATTGAAACCCTGAAATCCCTTATTTCCACACGACTAGGATATGCAATAATACTTTACTATAAATATTCTAATTTTAATTCTAAACCCTTCTTGATAAATTTAGAAACTATATAACTGAAACTTTAAATAATGTAGATGGGAGAAGTCCCAGCACACTTGCATCGGGGTCCTATAGTCCCTGATGTATTGACGAGGCATTATGAGCATAGGTCTGGGTTGATATAGAGTGGGGAACACGAGACGTATATTACTGATCTTTAGTATTGACGTTTCGGTCGCAATCTATTTTAGGTTTACAGTGCACCTCCCCGTAGGTTGGCTAATAGTATTATAGGACAAGTTTAGGGGGAGTTTTTAGATGTGGTTACATTGGTCTTAACCATGCACTTACTACTACATTAGTTGAGCGATGGAGGCCTGACACTGACACGTTCCACATGACTTGTAGTGAGGTCATAATCACTCGACAGGATATGCACGTGTTATGGGGTTTACAGATAGAGGGGTTGCCTGTTACAGGTCCTAGTTGTAGTGTTCATCAAATGCAGTATTCGATTGAGATGATTGAGAGACTTATTGGGGTGCGGTTGTCCCTTACTAACTTTTCCGGATACAAGGTTCAGAAGGAACCTTTAGAAGCCTGGATCTTGAGAGATTTTACCGGTTCAGAGACCAATGATGATCTAATCTTGCATGCCCGTGGATTTATTTTCTTACTTCTTAGAGGTCATATGCTCCCTGATTTCTCGGGCAACTTGGTTCACGTCCGCTACCTCAATTTTTTGGAGGATTTTGAAGCCATCAACACTTTCAGTTGGGTAGTTGTGTATTGGAATTTTTATATAGCCATCTTTGCATGACAGCTTTGGGGAGTGCACGACAGATAGGGGGAGCCCTACTCCTACTTCAGATTTGGGCTTGGTCGCGTATTCTTGTATTGCAACCTCAACTACTCCGGCATGTTCAGCAAGACCCCCTTGGTGTGATGTGGTGCACATCGTTTGACTGCAGCTAGCTGCGCACTCACGTACATTTTACGTACACAGACCAGTTAGATTTCATGTCATCAGATTATATTTAGTTTTAAAATCTTTTGTATTATGTGCTTATTAAAATTTTTAAATAATTCTTTAAATATTATAATTTGCTGAACATTTTGTATGGCTACCCTATCATGACTGTGGTTTGGTTCCATCTGACTTGTGGTGGGCAGAGGTTTGACTCATATGCTACGAGATAGTGAAATATCACCATCCCAGGCGTTTGATATGTCAGTTTACACGTGATCAGCCCATACCATCTGCATGCGCCACTGGGCTTGATCTGCATCTAATACAAGTTAGAGGAAATGATCACACATATTGGAGGACGCAACATGCTAGCCATGTAGAGGTCTTGTATTAGTGGCAACAGCATATTAGGGATGGCCCTATGTTGCCAATTGAGGATTTATCATCCCCCGATGACGATTATATTAAATGGTATCGGGATATCACGTGAGTCTACATCGGTAATCCAGCAAATCGTGGTACTTGTATGGTTGGATACCAGCCTGCTGGGGTCGACAGACGATAACGGTACAATATTTTTTTATTGCGTTTTATGCGTTTCATTGACTCATGATTGACACATAACTATTCGTTTTTTTTAGACTTCCATACTATAGGAGTTGGATGACATGGCTACAGGAGTGATACAGGGACACCCATCATCTCCAACACAAATTGTTAGTTTTACTAAGAAAGTCCAGACTATCATCCGCATGTGCATAATTTTGTTGGCGGTACCTTGGGTTGCACTCCATCTCAACATGATATTTAACACACATTTCCAATGCACCCATCGTGCCACCATCCTTAGGAGCCCGTACTGGACCATGGTGCTGTAGAGTTAAGAGGGGCACCCGTAGATTACCTGGTGGCGGGGAACGTGGAGGTTGCGCTCTTGCCCCTCCTCATCCATGGTTTAGGTTTTTTTTCATTTCGATTACCTTCCCCTCCGGATTTAGGGTTTTTCTTCATTTTAGGCACCTCCTCCTGCGGGCATAGGGATTTCTTCATGTCGGCACCTCCTCCTTCGGGCACGGTTGGTTCATCTACACCGTATATGCATCTTCATCCGATTCACATGACAATGATGATGAGCAGATGGATGACGTGACACCGGCGCAGCAGCTTGGATTTGGTCATTATGTTGGGAAGAAGACTACTGGGTTCACGCCATCTGATTGGCCCTAGTGTTTTTGAGTTATCGGTTATTGGTTTTTTTTTTTGGGTTTTGTAAATTTTTTCTTTACTTTAGAACCCTTCATTTTATATATTCAAGGTTTATTTCTGTAAGTTGTACCTTCATTTTATGTAATGAAAATATTTATTCAACATTTTCCATAATTAGGGTTTCATTTCTTTAACTTTAGGATTTTCTTTTTTCGTATTTTAGGGTTTCATTTCTTTAACTTTAGGGTTTTGTTTCATGTTTGGTGGGTTTAGGGTTTTCATTTTCCATAATAAGGGTTTCATTTCTTTGACATTAGGGTTTTCATTTTCCGTAATTAGGGTTTCAATTCTTTAACATTAGGGTTTTCATTTTCGTAACTAGGGTTTCATTTTTTTAAATTTAGGGTTTGATTTCATATATGGCAGGTGTATTTCTATAAGTTTTGTACCTTCATTTTATGTGCTCTAATTATTTCGTTAGCTTGTAACTTCAAATGTATTCATATTATCAAGTTTAACCCTTCTTCATATTATGTTTATTTTTCAAACTGATTTAGCCTAGTTATTTCCGTCTTGTCATATCATCATATGGCAATGTCAATAATAATTCCAGAGCATGTGCCATTATTTTACGTTGTCATGTCAATTTATTTATTTCAAACTTTTAATATGTTTCCCGACAAGCCTATGCGGGCTCTTTAACTCGAAAAAAATCTTATCATTTTCATTTGTCCTCTTCCCAACATGCCCATGTGGGTGAATATGACAATTCGGAATTAATAATTCAAAATTTTTTGTCCTCTTCCCAACAAGCCTATGTGGGTAAATGTGACAAGTTTGGATTAATAATTCAAAATTTTTTGTCCTATTCCTGAGAAGCCCATGTGGGTGAATGTGACAAGTCGGAATTAATAATTCAAAAGTTTTTGTCCTATTCCCAACAAGCCCATTGGGTGAAGTTGTCATAATATTACCCGTTTTCAACAAGACTCTAAAACCCCTATATACACATAAATCCTAAACCCAACTTCAGCTGTCACAATTTCAAATCTTCAACGTTCCTTCCTACTCTATTTCTAAATTCCTTAACTTCACAACCTCACAACTTAACATCTACATCCACTACAAACAACTAGACATGGACACAACTCACGCAGTTAGAGTTGTATTATTTCGGGATTCGGAGATTGCAAGAGACGCGTATGGTCCTTATTTCACTGGACTGGTGCAGAAAACTTAGACCTTCAACCGAATGGTATCACATGCCGAACTTGTAAGAAAAATATTGAAACATTGAGATATAGATCCCAATCTTTGGAGCGTCTGAATGATAATGAGGGTGCTTTCATTCTACGAAAAGCAACATATATTGTTTACTTTACTTTTTACAGCATGAAAAACGGTAACGAAATGCGTTATCTTTGGACCACTGTACCCAACTTAGCAAAGGAAGGTATTCAGATACTCGTGGAATTAATTCTGATACAACCACAGACTTTTCAATTACACATGACACAAATACTATAAATATGACGAAACATGTCACTGCAATAACACAACTGTTGATGATGAAGATGATGAAATTGACCATTCCGACGAAGATCATGTCGTATCTAGTGAATCTGAATCAGACGATAACAATGACACCGGGGAAGAAGAGTTACAAACTCCCATAAACCATATCTGTGAAAACAAACTGGCTTAATGGGAAGTAGCTAATGGTTCAGCAGCGCCAGGTATGTTTACACACAGTCTGAAGCATTCTTAGATATGGGCTCGGGTGAGCCGATAGATGATCTAATCGAATCTGGTACCCTAAGATTGCTCGATTGGAAAAATTCCATGACTGACATTCAGTTAGGAATGAAATTCGTTGATAAAGTTCAAGTAATAAGTGCGGTTCAGAAGAGGTCGATCCGGATGGGCCGAGAATACAGAGCTGGGAGACAATATCTAATATTCTACCAAAATATCTACAGGCTATGCAAGATTCAAACCCGGAGACTGTCTACGAGTTCTTGCATCACAGAACGAGCAGTCCCCCTAACTATGCTTTCAAATTTCTTTTCTGGTGTTTCTCACGTTGTAGAGATGGTTTTTATTTTTGTCAGCCGGTAATTTCTGTGGATGGCACACACCTATAAGGACCATATAATAGTGTACCTTTAATTGGAAGTACATGGGATGCCAATAATCAGTTGTTCCCACTTGCTTTTGCAATTATTGATAAGGAGTCGTCCGAAAGTTAGAATTGTTTCCTCAACTATTTGAAGCATTCTTAGATATGGGCTCGGGTGGCAACCTCCATTCGCAATTCACAGGTTTTGTTTATGCCATATTCGAGTAAATTTCAACAAGACCTTCAAGAATAACAAATTAAAAGGCTTAATGTGGCAAGCCAAAACAGAATCGAAGCAGTGGAAATTAGACCGTGTTATGCATGAGATCCAATAGAGAAATGTTGATGCTTATATTTATTTGGTAATGATAGACCTTGACAAATAGATACATGGTCAAATCTTCAATCCGGGTTGGTGGTACCGGCAATAACGTCTATATATTACAAATGAATAACAAATCATGTTGTTGCGATAAATAGCAAGCGTATACATTGCCTTGTTCTCATGCTCTTGCATTTTGTAGAGAAAATGATACGAGAGCAGATACTTATGTGCTGAATATATATTCGTGAGAAATGTACAGAAGAACATACCAATCGAATTTTTATTCGGTCAGACATGAGAAGTTTTCGAGGGATGTTCCTTATAATTTAACATTTCATCCTCTAAACATGAAAAATGAATGGGGTAGGAAACATGGCACAAGATTTCAGGGAAAAATGGATTATCGAAATCCGGATTCTCTCCCAAGATGTGGCAGATGTCGCATGTCGGGACATAATAGAAAAAAATGTAATAACCCCGGTTCAAGAAATGTATAAGTTCGTTTTCTTGAAAGTGTTGTAATATTTTAAGATTTCTATTAGTCAAATTTTTCTTTGAATTTCTTCTAACTATTTCTTCATTGCTCTAAATTTTGATAGTAAAATTTACAACATCTTAAATTACTTCTTCAATTTTTTTTTAATAAAATGGTTATAAGTTAAACATATGTATTTTTTTTAACGATTACAAATATTATCATGAAAAGTACTTCAAAATAGGTTAAATAAAATAATACAGTATTTTTAAAATAATTATATAACTATAAGTTTTGGGGAAAAAAAGAACAAAAAAATTTTGAGTTTTGAAAAAAAAAAATCTGATGTGGTTGATAACTCACAAACGTTATGCATTGTTGTTGGTTTATAATGCATGTCTACTGTGCATTATCTGCCACATCGACGAATTAAGTCAAAACGCAGTATTAAGTGATAATGCACAACCGTTGTGCATTATCCTAATTAATAACGCACTACAAATGTACGTTATGGCCAGATTTCGAATAAAAAAAATTTTCTGACCACTTTAGATGCCTTTTTAGATAAAAGGGCTAAGCCAAGAAAAAAATCTATATAACCCCATAACAATTGAGATCTGAAATTTTCCACGAGCTATTGTCAAAAAATTTGGTAGCCTGACAATTTTTCCGTCTATATTTTTTGGCAGCTCGATTGGTCTGGATCACTTTATGTATCATCTTCTGTATTATTTTTTAATTTTAATATATTTTATTAATAAAATTTATAAAATAAAAGATAACTCTAAGAGAAAAATATATTATAAAAAGTGGTACATAGAGTGATACACAAAGTCATACAGACGATCCAAGACCATTTTCTGGTTATGTTTATAAGTTTAAGATTAGATTCATTTTGAAAATATCCTTCTTAATTAAAATTAGATTAAGTACAAAAATATAAAAGATCACAAATCACATCCTAATTATTTAAATAACAAGAAACACAAAAGAAAAAAATTTAAATAAAAGTAAACGAATTCTAAAATGTATAAAACATATAAATTCAGTATAATATAAAAGGAAATTATGACGTACATACTTAATATAATCGGTATCCGTTTTTTCCGTCGATAAGAACCTCTTACGAAAACCTATCACTCTCAATATGAGACGACCTTAGAAATTATAAAACCCTGATAAATAAATTAACCATCGGTCAAGTAATCGAGTCGTTACCTATCGAAATCGGAACAAATTCGCACGCTGGCATCCCTATTCATTTTGCACAAAAAAAAAAAGAATGTGCTAACGTCTTATAAATATTACCTTTAATTTGAAGGAAAGCATACCTTAAGCAGTTCCAATTGGCTTGGTAGAGAATATGGAGTGTGATTTAAGATGGGATTTCACAGCTCTGATAATTGGCATTGTTTCCTTTTATTATCTCCTCCAGGGCACCTTGGCTGGCTTTTGATTGAAAATATGTGGTCTCTTTTTAGATCTTGCAAGTCTGGCGATCCTCAATCCTTCATCACCACCTTCATCCACAAGTATGTGTAATTTGCATTAAATGCTTATCTAAGACTGAAAAATAAGGAAATAGTTGAGTGGTCTAAATTCAAAAGAAAATAAACTAAATTACTATTTAATGGTCATTAATAATTTTAATTAAAATTCCCAGAAAATTATTTGATCCAACTAAATAGGGATATACGTGAAAAAGTATCATTTAATACGATCTTTCTTGACTAAAGTGACATGAATTTTGCACGGAAAAAATATGTCCAGACGATTAGATGATGAAATCAAGGAAGTATGTAATGACATTATTTAGTTATCTTTCACGTTATATACCACATGAGATACCTGTGAATCATACTTCTTTGTTTTCCTATTATAAGATATTATTATTTTTTTAGAGTTTCATAATATAATATAGTTTCCTCTTTTGAATTCTTTTCTCAATGATCATCTATCTATTTAAACTCCTCCCACCAACTCACTCGGTTCAAGACCTCCCCAAACTAAGTTTTAATACCATTGGTGTTAGGATTAAATCCACTCTAATACCACTTGTTAAGGAACGGACAAAAGATTCAGACATAAAATATATGAAGAAAAAAGATTAAAAAATCATACCAAGAATTTTACTTGGCTTGATCTCTCAATAGACCTACATCCACGATATAAAAGAATAAACCTCTACCATATAAATTTTTCATGGAGAAAATTACAAATCATCGTACTATTTGCATGGACAAAATGACAAATCTTCCTAAGACAACTCTCAACCCATTTATGAATTGAGCACTAACAACTAGAACAAAAGACCTGTACCTAAGACAACCTATTTATATGTGTCTCCTCCCTTCATAATTCTCAAACCTTCCAATGTGGGATTAGGAAATCCTATTCTTAATGGAATATTGAGAAAGTCATGATCTGAAAGAACTTGAGAAACAAAATTCAAACAAATATTCTATTTTTCTCAATTTCCTTATCCTAACAAAATTTTCCTTTTCTCAATTTCCCAAATTACAACTGAATAAGTCTTCATGGTCTTTTTCTCTTTTCCTCCGTCAGTTTTACTTCTTTGAAGATTTCTTAAAGAATGCCCATACTATTCAACAGTTCCTTCAAAATGGCACGACCCTCCCAATACCAATGTAGATATTGTGCAAATTACTGATATGTTAGTTCAAACTTCTTTTCTCTCATTTGGCCCGAACCTTGCAGTTTCGATCCTTTTCTCCTCATTGGAGTTAACTTTCGACTCTGATATTATTCTCCTTCCATGTTTAACAATAGGCTCTGACATCTCTATCCACCTTCGACTCTAATATCTTCTTCTTCCCTACAGGTCAAAACCGTAAGCTCTCATATTTCCGTCTTCCCTAATATTAACCATAGGCTCTGATACAATGACTTATTAGGATCCAAACAAGCTTTCATACCACTTGCTGGGTTCCAAATTTAGCTCTTATACTACTTGTATGAAAGTGACAATAGAAGCACACACTAAATATAAGGACATAAAAGATAAAAATATAACACCAAAAATTTAACGTGGTTCAATTTTTCAACATAGACCTATATCCACGGCCCAAAATGGCAAACCTCTACTAGTTAACGGTTGCACGGAGAAAATTACAGAACCTCAAACTGTATAATTTATGCATGTATAAAATTACTAACCTTTTAAAGACTCTCAACCCATTGTATGAGTCGGGCAACCATAACTTCCAAAAATACCTAAATAAGATAACCTAGTTATAGATGTCTCTTCCCTTCTTAATTTCCAAAACCTCTAATGTGAGATTAGAAAATCCTACCCCTAATGAAATATTGAGAAAATTATAATCTAAAGGAATTTAAGAAATAGAATCTTAACAAATTTTCTATGTTTCTCAATTTTATTATCTTCAAAATGGAAACTATTTTTTCTACTTTTGAACATTTTATCCTTCTTTAACTACTTGGTAAAAGTAATTTTTCTTTTTCAAAATAGAGGTATCTGGGACATTTTAACTTAAAAGAACATTGGTTTCATAATTTCTTAATCCGTGTCAAAAAATTAATGTATTTTATATATTATATCCAATTATAAATATAAATATTTTTTAGAGTGTTCGAATACGGTAAAAAATATGCTACCTCCAAATCTACATATATAAGTTCTTTAAGCTTATTTAAAAAATGGTAAAGATATACTCTCGAGTTAGAAATATAAGTCATTTTTCACTTTATAATGAGCATTTTTGTATTTTTTCCATCTTTACCCACGTGTTTATTCATTTATTCATCACTTATTCTCTATCTCTCATTATTTATTTAGAGTGTAAAAGGTATTATAGTTCAAAATGCCTTATTACAAAGACCCTTATTTCTTGCACAAATATGCAAAAGAATTTATATTTCTGACTAAAGATAGTATTATCAAATAAAGTGAGTATATATTTTTTCAGATATATATTTTTGCATATATCAAGAACGGTTGCAAAATACAAATACTAAATCGTAAGTGATGTGCGTGAGAGTTTTTTGGAGTTGGAAAATGAGAAATTAATCAATTAACCTCTTTGTTTTGACAGACATGGGAGTGCTCCAATGTATAGAGCATTTCTGTTCAGTAATCCATCAATAATTGTTACCACAACTGATGAATTGAGAAAAGTTCTGACAAATGAAAGATTTTCATTGGGTTATCCGAAATCAATGATGGAATGATTAGGGAGTATGGAATTTCATGACCGAAAGCAACTGCGATAGATGTTACAGTTTTCAATTGCTGGACGAGATCATTTGTATATTATATAAAAGGCGTTGCAGAAACATCATTTCAAGAATGTGCAAAAATGGATGAACTAATTGAGTTCTTGACTGAAATGAAAAATGTTTCCTTCAAAGCATTGATGAAAGTTTTTTTTGAGTAATGAAATTGATCAACATTCGTTTGGCCTATTTGAAAAGGAATATAATTTAATCTTTCATGGAATCCTTTCCACACCCATTAATTTCCAGGATTTACTTTTCACAAGGCACTTATGGTAACCCTCCCTTCCCTACTTCTTTCCTTTATCTGTTTCATATATATATATATATATATATGTTGCTTGGACATATTTTTTCCTTTCAAGATATCTATTACTTTATTAGATTAAGGGAGTACTAAGTGATACTTTTTCATATATACCCCTATAATTGTTGGAAATAAACAATTGTCTAGAAACTTTCATTTGAAGTATTAATGACAGTTAAAGGATAATTTAGTCCATTTTTCTTTTGAATCTAGATAATTTAATCATTTCCTTATAAGCAACAAATAATAATAGAGAGAGAATTTTGTAGGATTTATTCATAAAAGTAATATAATAGAAAGGGAAAATAATTTATTTAGTTGTTAAAGTTTAAGCCAGCTTGACATGATATAATTAATATTCATAAATTTTTTTTTGTCATTATGGTCCTAAAGAATTTATCATAATCTAATAAGATTCTTTTTTCCATTAAACACGTGGCTTCCATAAAAAAAATCTACGCACATGTGGTAATATAAAGGGTAAAATATGTATAATTAGCAATTATTCTCTTTAAATGAAACACAAGTGAGATGTGATTTTGCGAGGAAGAGTAGCTTTTTTTTTTTTTCCAAATCAAGAGTCAGGTGTGTTTTACTCAGAGAGAACTTTTATAATGTCTATTTTATTCTTCAGATTATCTCTCATGTGCAGATCATGTGCTTTTTTGGACTAAAGTTAAATTTTTTACCATAAAATAATTTTATTGAATTTTTGTAAATTATTTATGGACTATCACAATAGAAAATAAATTTTGCGAACCATATCATGTCAGGTCAATAAACTTTTACAACTAAAATTAGCTATTTTCCCAAAATAAAAATGTAATAGAAAATGAATTACAAAAGATCCAAAATTTTCCATTAAAAAGTTAAAGTTTTAATTCATGATGGTTTCTTTCTTTGCTCTTTTAATATGAAAATTCTATTATGGACTTGATGCATGTTTTTACTTATAGACAATGTGACTTGTATTAAGTCACATCACAGAATGACGTGACTTAATACAGACCTATGATCCATGATGATGATAGAAAACGTGTCTATAATAGAATTTTCCCTTTTAACATTCTCAATTATGTGGTTTTAGATGTTAGGCGCGGAAGAAATTAGTGAACATGTTTAAAGAGATTGTCTCTATGAGAAGGAGTGAACTATATTGCAGCAATAGAATAATTAATACAAAGAAGGATTTATTGACATAGTTACCTTGCTGGTGGGCTTCTTGTTTGCCGGACACGAAACTACAAGTCTTACTATAACATGGGCAATTATACTCCTAGAGGAAAATCCACATATCTTACAAAAGGCAAGGTAAGGTAGGGTCTCTTCCGGATTCTGTATCATTTTGTATAACATTTTTAATTTGACATACTGCATTAATATATGAAACATATCAAATAAAAGATAAACAATAAGAAAAATAAGAATCGTCACCTGTAGTACTCTAAAAATAATAAACTATATTGATAGTGAGATAATATGTATTGACGAACGTAAAATAACTTGTTTGGTAACTTTATATAATGGGCCTCTGCAAAATTTAAGCTATTATAAAAAAGTTTAATTCAACTGGACTTAATTCAAAATTTTTTTTTTCTTAGCTAACCCTTTAAACTAAAAATTCTAAATTTTTAACTTTTTTTTGGTGTCATGAAACTTAATTTTTTTAACTTTCTTATTCATAGTCTCCTAGTTTCCACCTCTACAATAATTCTCAATGATGAAGATATTCAAGGTAATAATTTGTAGAAATATGGAAGATGATTTTCTCTTAATTTGGTTCTTTGTTAATATATAAATTAAAAAAGAAAATTACTGAAAAAATTCTAATATATATTTATTTTTATATAATTTTGTGACTCGAAAGATCGATAATGTGTATTTGGATTATTTTTACAAATTTTTCTATAATTTATAAATAATTATATGAATTTTATAAATAATTTATAAATAATTATGTGTCGACTCTTAAAAGCATATGTTTATCTCGTACGTTAGCATTGATTTAGGAGGAACAAGAGGAAATCGTGAAGAGAAGAACATCCTCAGAAGCAGAGTTAAGCTATAACGAAATCAAAGAAATGAAGTATCTTCCAAAAGTATGTAGACTCCTCTCATAAGTTTGAATCGAAAGAAACGGCAATATTTACTCATATGACTAATATACCATACTTCACATAATGTTATTATTCTTGAAGGTGATCAATGAAATACTACGTCTAACCATCTTGTTAACAGCTCTTCATCGGGAGGCCAAAACACACATTAACCTCAATAGTTTGTGAAGCTAATTTTGTAAAAATGTTTCTTACATTTCTTTTTCAGTGGTCAGAATCATCTAGTACATTTTTTACTATACTCTCTAATGCATTCTTTTTATAACAGTTTTATTAATATAAATTATATTAAATAAAATAAAAACAATAAAATTTAAAAAGTAAAATATTAAAAAGAAATTACTGTTAAAAAGAGTATAATAGAAGATGTACTATACAATATGTTCTTTGACTGCTTTCCTGGGCGCTTCCTATGTACTGGAATGATGTACAAAAGGATGGAAGGTCTTTATATCTCTCTTTATTATACCAAAAAAAAAAAAAAAGTAAGTCCACTGTGTACGTTACATAATTCCAACACGATGGAAGGTTTTACTTTGGTTTAGGAATGTTCATTTTGATCCTGAAAATTATAAGAATCCAAACGATTTTACTCCATCACGATGGAACATGAGTATTACGATGAAAAATCAATATATTATATGTATATATATATATGCACACTTACAATATGTTTCATTAATGATTTTTTCTCCCCTTTTAGTTGATATTTTATTTACACCATACAAAATTTAGAAGTTGTATATGGTTCTCGTTATTTTATTATCCAAATCAACACAATTTAGGGAAAATTATAATAAATTTATTTGTTATGACAAGATAGTATCTTAGTAGTAGAAGTATTCTTTATCGTGGGCAGAATTTTTTGAGTTCGAACCACATCTACTTCCCCCAATGTGTAAAAGACATAATAAATTTACTCTTTTTTTATTATTATATTTGAGGCTTTTTCGAAAAATTTGTAAAATGAATTATAAAACTATTTAATTTGTTTTAATTTAATCCTAAAAATATTTTTTTCGTTAATTTTAGTCTTAAATTTATTTTTCTTTAAAAATATTGGTCTTTATTTTAATTTTTGGAATGAAATTTGTCAATTCTTTTACATGTTCTACCTGAATAAGTCAGCTATCTAGGGAAAATTTACAATATGTTACCTTTCTTTCTTGATAAGACGTAGTAATACATTTATATTTCTGTTCCATTTTCACCATACATGATGCATTTTAGAAGAAAAAGTTAGAATTGATGATTTTTTTCATTTCAGTGATAACACAAATGAGAGGTGCATGTGTATAAATTTGCTAATTCCGCCTTAAACTTGCGGGGACGATCAAGTAAAATTTCATCCCTTTCTCCTATTTGGAGCAAGCAGTATATATTGTCCTAGATAAGATTTTCCCATTCTTGGAATTTCAATCTATCTTGATTCTTCACTATTTCCTTCTCAGTTACTGTTAAATTAAAAAGTAAAAAATGAAAACCTTCTATGAAGAAAAAATAACATTTTATGCCGGATCTACAGATCCAAGACCTATTTACTATTACAAACAGCCTATCTTACTATTACAGACCAAAAAGAAATAGAAGAAGAGGAAGAAACTGAAAACCTATCGATTACAAAAGAAACCTTCAGTCTTCGTCTTCGGTCTCTCAACTCCGGGAGGAAGCCGAAAAGAATAGCAAGATGAAGAAAACAGTTAGTAATAAATAAAAGAGGAAAGAAAGATTTAACCCTTTACCTTATACCAGGAGATCCGAAGAGTCACGGATCTAACAACCGCACGAAACCAGATGAACGGCGGTGAACTCCGGGTTTCTATCCAAAGTGACGGAAATGTCATCGTCTCAACCTTCCGAGAGGGAGAGACGCAATCCCTCATATATACCGGTGAACCTCACGAAAAAATAACACTATCTCTCTATCTCTCTAAAACAGGGCTCTTTCTTCCTCAACAGGGAACTACGCGCGTCGATGAGACGACTAGCGGCAACGGTTGGAGTCCTAAAGAGAAACAGTTAAGACACCGAGAGACTGTTTGAGTGGAACAGAGAAAGATGAAGAATCAGAGAGAGAGAGAGAGAGAGAGAGAGAGAGAGAGAGAGAGAGAGAGAGGAGGCTACGGCCAAGAAATGAAATGAGAGGGATTCGGGCAGCTGAGTGAGAAAAAGAGACTTTATACTCATGTCGCCTGGGCGGGTTGCGTCAAACCTGACCCGCCCGGTATCATGGTTGAAGTGAGCCCAATTCTCCCTTAAGTGAGGCCCAATCCGGAATTCATCATAGGGACAGATATTTGGGACTGAAAATAAATGAAAAATGTGAAACATAAATGGGCCAATAAGACCTACATAACAAATCTTGAAGGAATTTTTTTTCCTAACATAAATTGATGTTTCATTTTTTTGCAGGCTTCAAAGAATTAATCTGAAAGGCAAAGTGAAATATTTGTTCGTGCAATAACCTATTGACAAATGTTTGGCGAGAGTAAGAAAGTTATCCTCATGAGCAATATTTGAACTTGCAAATAAATGTATTTCTTTTATATACATGGATAGTACTTACATGAATGTATTATCATGTACTTCATAATCAACTAAGAGAAATTGGCTATAGGTTAACTTTGCAGTTTTTCTAGATCTAATTCATTATAGTAAGGAACTTTTATTTCGTCTCTTTTATAGACATGAATTATTTTCGATCTTACAAGTATAGCAATTTAAAGATTTTATGATAGAATTCGATGCATTTATTACATGGATCCAATAAAATAGTAAAAAGTAATTAATTAAATTCTTTAAATAAAACTATAATAATGTGTAAAAAATGCACCAAATGCTACTGTGAAATCATTAAATTATTATAAGTTTGCAAAATTAAAAGTAGTTTAAGGGTACAAAAAGATAAAATAAAAGTTCTTGACTACGAACAATTAAAAAAAAAGTTTATGCCTACAAATAGAAAAGTAAAAATAGTTCCAGGGCCAATTTCTCATTAACTAAAAGTGCTTGTGGCTTATTGTTGTGAAAAATGATGGCCTACAAAGAGGCACAAGATTCTCTGTACTACTTTGTATACCACTCTTTGTACCACCTTTCTTTTATAATATATTTTCTCTTTAGGGTTTATTTTTATTTATTAGGTTTTATTAAAAAAATATACTAAATTAGAAAGTAATAGAGAGAGTGGTACACAAAGCGATACAGAAGATCCGGACCACAAGAAGAGGATGAACTGGTGATTTTAAAACTTTCTCAAGCTGAAAATAGTGTTTTAGGTTAAGTAGAAATTAAAATATTGAAATAGCAGAGTACTACTTCGCACTAATTGAGAAATCAATTCTGATTATCAAGTTACGTCCAAGTTATTCCTTAAATAAAAAATAAAATTAAAAAATTAAAAACTGTGTTCAAGTTAACTTGTTATAATAGGCAAAGCCATACATGAATGACTAGATGAGCCAAAATTCAAATAAAAAATTTATTGAGATTATTGCAGGAGATTTTGAGGAATTTTCTCCCTTGTAAACTTATGTTGTATTAGGAAATTCGTATAGTTGTTTATCTTGGAATATTCCAATATGATTTTTAATTAGATTTTGATTAGATTTGGAAGTTTCGTAGTTTGTTTAGGCGAAAAGTGTATTTATCATTATGAATATTTTCATTACAAAGGGAAAAAACAATAATTATTTTTTTTCACTGAAAACTTTCATGGTATAAGAGTATGTTTTTCCTACAATGAGTAAAGACAAAGAGAAAAAAGAAATAAGTGGTATTTTCGATACGGAGCACAAGAGTCCAGTACCGAAAAGTACGTTGAAAAATGATGCATGTTATGTAGCATCCGCGAGTAGATCGAGACAAATTTATCACTCGAGTCCAATTGAAAGGAGCGCCAAACGACAATGACACAACTATATCGAATGGGCAAAAGCTGTGAGATTAGCCCTTTGTTCAAAATAAAAATTTGAGATTCGTCGATAGAATAATTCTTTACCTGAGAGTGATCCAGACAAGGCAGAGAAATGGTGGGAGATTAACACATTAGTTAACTCTTGGATTCTCAACACAATTGAATCAAGCCTACGATTGTCTATGAATTACTCTAAGCGTGCAGACGAGTTGTAGGCGGTTCTCAAAGAACATTTCTTTTTGGGTAATGTCCCGCGAGAATAATAATTGAAGACCGTATTGACAAACTGTAAATAAAGGGGAGATTCCATAAACGGATATCACAATCGTTGGCAAAAAATATAGGATAAGTTACAGAGTTACATGTAATTGCGGGTGTATATTGATGTGCAACTTCTTTGGCTGCTCAAATCTACCCCACCTTTCACATGTTCCTTTTCACTTATTTGCCTGCCCAAATATACCCCACCTTGCACATTTTTCCTTTCAATAATTTGAGTGCCCATATCTTCCCAATTAGTATCCCCTTTATCGCCACAACTATTGCTCTCTCCGTCTCATCTATCTATTCAACGATACTCTTCAAAAGATCATTTTGCATAACTTTACGTACTACTACATGGCAGCGTTTTTGCTTCTTCTTAGACCTGATTAAACCAGCCACCTGCTTCTTCATACTGTTACAACCTTCGAGTAGTCATAAGTAGTTGCTTTTTCTTCTTTCTCCATGTCAGCAAAGATCTTAATCACCTTCACCCTACTTTCGACTTCACGCATTTTCAAAATGTCCTTATCCCCTATAAACTGTACTAACCCAGTTCTCATATCACCATGAGGCTCTAAGTAACATTTTTTGCCCCTCATAACCTAGTTGTCTCATGACAAGGTTGTAGCTCAGTTGGTTAGAAGCACTCCTTAACATGTGATATGTCACATGTTCGATTCACACTCCCCTTTTATTACTAATCTTATAATAGTTAAAAAAAAATTTATCCACTCATCTTCATTACTCATGTATTTACGCTCATCTAAGATAGATGCCCTCTGTATTAAGTTTGATAGTAAATTGTTCATAAAAATATGAGGGTTTTTTTAAATAAAAAAAAACGAAATAGGGTTTTCTAACATTGTGGTCCCTCAAATACTCCCAAATATATATATATATATATATATAAGCACCTAACATAAGTAAGAGTAAATTTTGTTTATCTCCCTTGAAGTTTGTTTAAACTATGGATAGATTTTTAAGATTACATCAAACTACATTCTCCACCCTCTTTAATCAACAAACTACTAGCAAATAAATCTTTGTTGTCAAATATAACTACTATCACTTGATAAATAATTATTTTGTTTGTTTCAATAGTTCTTCCTTCGAATTACAAATAATCCTAACTAATTGATCACGTTTTAATACAATTTTTATCCATTAATTTGTATATATTAAATATTGTTTATCATAATTGTAATCTTGTGAAAATATTACTATATTCTCTAACCTTCTCTAGTACGATAGTGACTAGAGAAATCCAGTAAATGAATAACTTAAGAGTTCTTTTTTTGGAAGAAAATTTTGACTGTTCTTAAGAGATAATTGCACTTATATTCCTTTAATTTCTTTTTATTGATATTTGGTAAAAAGTTTTAATAGTTGATTCTTTAAACACCTTAATAAACTAAAGGTATTTTGAGATATTAATATATTTGTTATTGCTAAAGGGAAGTTTATTTCCTAACATATTGAGTCACTAGGAATTAATTTTTTAACCACTTTTTCGTTAAGAGAGAAAAATATAGTCTTAGGGGAGATAAACATAAGCCACTCTATAAGTAAATATACACAACTTTATAATCTAAAATTGAAGGAAAGAATAAAAAAAATCACAACTTTTGAGCAAGAACAAGACAAAGTTACAAATTTTTTTTCTAGCAAAAATACAACGCATTTTTAGAGTATATTCTAACAGTAACATTGTAAGCTTATAGTATGACATAAAGGATCAAACTGAGTCTTTCTCTCGAATCTCTCATTTTGAACCCATTCTTCGAAAGTTTCAAACCCAATAAGGGTGGGTTCAACAATTGCAGCTTCTATACCTTCGCAAATGATTTTCTATCAGACTCGATGAATATGTTCTTTCAATATAAGACGAGAGAAAATTTTAAAGGAGGTGTGAGAAATCAGTAACTTTACAAATGAGCTTGCAAAGAAGAGTGAGAATTGAATAGGGTTCCGAAAAAGTGTAAGTAGAGTTTCATGTGTCGGGAATTTTAATTTATTCTGACTAAAAGCTCTTAGAAGAGTCACAAGACGCGCACATAAAAGTTACCTTTATGATTTTATGCTAAAAAGTAAACTAAGTATTAAATTAAATAATTTTTTAAACTTAAATTATTAAAATTGATAATTTAATAGTGATGCGTGACACCTTTTGTCCACTCCTAATAAAGGAAAACTCGAATATTCTCGGTTTTCTTTAGTGTTTTAAAATTATTTTTTTAGGAGGAAAATTAGCAAGGGTTAATATAAAAAAAATATCCTGAACTTTGTCATAGGTTAATTAAGTACCAAAATTTTGAAAATGGAAATTAAAGGACAATTTTTCTTTTTCAGTAAAATAAATTGAATGAAAACTGATCAGAAATGACAATTTTACCCTTTAATAGGATAGAAGCTGATCATCAAAATGGAATAAAGAAATATAATAATAACAAACTCTCTCTTCCCAGAGACCATTAAAACACCTAACTACATCAAATTCCATCACAAGAAAAGAATAACGTGATTCTTTTTCTCTTTATTTCTCAAACCCTCAAAAATCATATATCAAAACTTCATCAAACCATTATTGTAAAGAGTTATGAACTATAAGTTGGTAAGAAGTATTATATAGATTAAAAAGTTTCAACTTTTAAAATTTGGAAAAAAAAATTTGTCCCTTGTCATTTCAAAGATTAGATATTTAATTAATATAATAGGCAAAGTTCAGGGAATACTCTTTTAGCATTAATCCAAAAAAATTTGTTCCTTAATTATCATTTTAAAAATTAGGTACTCAGTCTTTTTCTTTTTTGGGTACTAACCCAATTAGCAATTAAGCAAAATCGCCTCCTGCAAACGGTGCAAATCCCAGAGAAGAAAGCTTTTCCCAACTGTTGTTTCAGTGTGGAGTGAGTGAGTCGTTTGGTCTACTGAGATTTTGAGGTGAAAATCTGGAATCTTGATCGGGAAAATGTTAACTAAGTTTGAGACGAAGAGTAATCGGGTTAAGGATTGAGTTTCCATAGCAAAAGGCCATGGATCTTGGCCAGTCTTCACAGTGGCGTGATCCAGCTCTGGGACTACCGTATGGACACTCTCATCGACCGCTTTGACGAGCATGATGGCCCCGGTCGCGGTGTTCACTTTCACAAATCTCGACCTCTCTTCGTCTCCGGAGGTATTATTTTCTACTCAAGATTTAATTCTTTAGTTATGTGATTTTGATTTTCTTCGGCAAATCGATAATTATTTGATTTATGTAGCCCTGGATCAAATGAATTGGCTTAGTGAAAAAAAATGTTTTCTAGTTGTCTATTAGTGGAATTTCTGATCCGTGATCGATGGATTTTTAAAATTCTTTATGCTAATGTTAGATATTGGAAGTATGGTGCTCAAGCTGTTTTGTTGTTCCCCAATGTAAATCTTTTGAATTCGATTGAGCGGTGTTCCTCTTGAACTGAGTTTGAGTTCATTCTTGTTCTTCTCGTTTATTTGCCCACATGAGGAGTAATGAATTTTGGTTTGACTGATTTCTTGAAAATGCTGTACTCTCGCTTCGTTTACTCGTTAACTAGGTTGAATAACGCAGAAATCCAATTGATTCTGATTGGATATACTTGTTATGTCTAATCTCTAACGATTGGATAAAACCGGATCCCATACCTGAACACTAGTTTAGCTTTAACTAGGCAAATTCCTGTATTCAATTTTAACTGTCACTTGAAGCATCAGAAGTCCCTCATAGTCGAAGGAATTGAATCTTTAGCTGTTGTGTGGTTTTCTGTTGTGGCTTTGTTTAATCGGAAAATTATGTTTTCTTTGCAGGTGGATGATTATAAAATCATGGTTTGGAACTACAAGTTGCACAGGTGTTTGTTCACCCTCCTTGGACATCTTGATTACATCCGCACTGTTCAATTTCATCACGAGTCCCCTTGGATTGTTAGTGCTAGTGATGATCAGACAATTAGAATATGGAACTGGCGGTCTCGAACTTGCATATCTGTCTTGACTGGACACAATCACTATGTGATGTGTGCATTATTTCATCCCAAAGAGGATCTGGTTGTGTCTGCCTCTTTTGATCGGACTGTTAGAGTTTGGGATATTGGTGCCTTAAGGAAGAAATCAGTGTCTCCTGCTGATGACATCCCCCGCTTGAGTCAGATGAATGCAGATTTTTTTGGTGGGGTTGACGCTGTTGTAAAGTATGTCCTAGAGGGCCACGATCGAGGGTTGAACTGGGCTTCATTCCACCCCACTCTGCCTTTAATTGTTTCTGATTGACAATGATCGTCAGGTGAAAATTTGGGGAATGAATGGTAAATCCATGCAGACATTTTGCCTTTAATTTTCTTTTCCATTTGTCCCATGTGATTTACTTGCTACCATAGTTTTCTAACATCATCTTTTTGGAGTTAGCTGGGTTTGAATAAGCATTATGAATATCATGTAAATGTATTTAAAATTGCAATTTAGGAAGTTACCATAGGGATTCAAGGTAACTACTTCAGGGCAGTGCTTTTAGATAACCAGTAAATTTACATTTTATAGCCTTTAATTGAACCCAGGATGTTGGAAGCCTATGAGCTACTCTTTCATGTCATTGAAGGTGTGCTCAATTACAGTTTAAGCCTCCACAGTGGGATAAACAAAAGTATTTTCTGCTGTAGACTACGTGTTCTACTAGATTAATATGGCAGTTGCAATTTCCGTTCCCGAATTGAAGAAGTTAAATGAGCTTCTCTTCGGGTTATGGTATTAATTTTTCGGAGCTCATGTGTAACGTTTGTATTTCTGCAGTATTGTTGTGTTGGAAATGGATTGGAAAGGGGTCAATTTTTAACCTTTTCTCACTGTGGTATTATTATATGCTAACTGATGTTCTAATTATTTTGCTTTCTTAATTTCATGAGGGTATTTTGCCTTGGTTAATGTACACATTGGGGAAACCTTTTTATTACCTAAGCAACTAATTCCTACACAGTTTTTAAAGCTTACTTGGAAAATGTGATCAATATTTTGTTTTTTACTAAAAACAAAATTCATGAGGCGGAAATTTATTGAATAAATTTAATTGTGATGTAGATCAACCATTCCTTTCTAGTCTTTGACAAGCTCTACATAATGATAGGGAAACCTACAAATCTAACAAATATAAGCATCTTTGCCTTCTAACAGCTGAGTATTTGACTTGGCATACATAAAATATTAGTAGTTCTAAAGAAGATCTTATACAATCAAATCTTTTAGCTTATGATTAGTTGTTCATTTCTTTATGATTGTGTAAACTTGTAAAAACTCTTTTATCGCATCTTCTTGAACTTATTTCTCTTCAGACACAAAGGCTTGTGAAGTGGATACATTGAGAGGCCATATGAACAATGTTTCATGTGTTCTATTCCATCCAAGACAGGAAATCATTGTCTCAAATTCCGAAGATAAGAGCATCAGAGTGTGGGATGCTACGAAAAGGACTGGTCTTCAGACATTCCGTAGGGTACATGATAGATTCTGGATTCTGGCTTATCATCCTGAGATGAATCTTCGGGCAGCTGGCCATGACAGTGGCATGATAGTATTCAAATTGGAGAGGGAACGTCCTGCTTTCTCTGAGTGGAGATTCTCTGCTTTACGTGAAAGATCGCATCCTACGTGCCTTTGAGTACTCAACTCAGAAAGATATTCAGTTGATACCAATTCGTAGACCTGGTTATAACAGCTTGAACCAAGGTTCCCGAACTCTTTCTTATAGTTCAACTGAGAATGCTGCATTGTTCTGTTCAGACATGGATAGAGGTTCCTATGAACTCTACATTATACCTAAAGACAGCTTTGGTAGAGGTGACACTGTGCAAGAGTCAGAAAAAGGTTCTGGGGTATCTGCAGTTTTTGTCGCTCGCAATGGGCTTGCTGTGCTTGAGAAGAGTACCAACCAAGTGCTAGTCAAGAATCTGAAAAATGAGATTGTCAAAATGAGTGTTCTTCCAATTGCTACAGATGCCATTTTCTATGCAGGCACTGGGAACTTGTTCTGTAGGGCAGAGGGTAGAGTAGTGATTTTTTACCTCCAGCAGAGAATTGTTCTTGGGGACCTTCAAACGTCTTTGTTAGGTACGTTGTTTGGTCACATGACATGGAAAGTGTTGCTTTGCTGAGCAAGCATTCCATTGTCATAACTAATAAAAGACTTGTGGATCGTTGCACCACCGTTCATGAGACGATTCGTGTCAAGAGTGGAGCTTGGGATGATAATGGTGTATTTATATACACAACACTAACACACATCAAGTATTGTCTGCCAAATGGGGACAGAGGAATCATCAATCCTGTTTGTCAGCATGAGTTAGCTGCTTACTTCACTCACTGCAATCTGCAGCTTCCTCACTTGACACTCGCCCTTCCTCACGTCACCTGTCCTTACTGTGGTACTCATTTCGTTCCGGATCAGAACGGGTAAGTATGTAATATCTGTGATCTTGCTGCAATTGGTGCCGATGCATCAGGCATTCTCTGCTCTCCTTCACAAATCCGATGATTTCAATCCTTGCCTCGTTTAGTACATGGCAACTGATTGCTTCCTTACATCGAAAACAAGGTTAGAATATATCTAAAATCTGTCGGAATCTTGTTTCTGTCACAACTACTTTCAAACATCTCTCTCTTACTTCAAAGTATTTTACCTAAAATTCCTCTAATTGCAATGTGTTGAATCATTGAAAGCCATTCTACTTATTAATTTTTTATTAGGCGTTTTCGTATATATGCTTCTGTTGGAATAAATTCTACACTATTTGTTGGTTATTGTATCTTAGAATCCTGTGCTACTATTAATATATATGGGTTAATTACATTTTACCCCTTCGTGAGGTTTTTTCAAAACTACTATTTCATACTTTTGTTTGGTATATATTACAAATATATTATTTTGTTTGGTATATATTATCCTGTTTATTTATTTATTTGTGTGTCTAATGTGTCCCTGTGTCACACACCTATACGAATAAAATATATCATAGATATTATATATGCTGCCACTTCAAATCCCATATAGTTTAGGAAATCCCATATAGTTTAGGAAAGTCACTTGAAATTAAAAAGGAAATTTAGTTGGGAAAACAATGTTGAATCCTAAATGGTTTAGATTTCAAAAAATCATAAGCATTACAGTTATAAATACCCCTCTCTTTGTTTCTCTCTCTCGTCCTCCAACCAACAACTTGATTGAATTATTGCTTTATCTCCCTAATTTCCTGCACTGTTTTTGAACACTATTCCAATGGCTTCCATTAACGATCCAAGTTGGGTATCCATAGCTTCATCTGATTTCTTCGTCGAAATCCTCTCCAGATTGCCTGTTAAACACACTTGGAAGTTTCTCTACCGTTTGCAAATCATGGCATTCTTTTATCAAAACCAAAACATTCATCCAAACACATCTCAAAAATTACTGTCAAAAAAATTCTTCTTCAATCGAATTACCTTCAATTCCCTATCTTTCATGTTCATCGAACACAATTATTTTAGATGAAATTTCCAAAAAATCTTATGGCTTATTGTACACCTCAAGATCTATCTGTTGTTGGAAATTCTTGCAATGGAATAATCTGCTTCACAGATAATAAGACATACTATGGTACTAGGGTTTTTCTTTCCAATCCTATCCTTAAGAAAACAAAATGCATATCCCATTTTTGGAAAACTGATTTCAGGCCATATTTGAATATTTACTCTAAACTAGGATTTGGATGTCTAGAATACAATGATTTTAAGGTTGTCAGGATTTATTATTTTAAGGATATAAATTCCAGCAAGCTTTTAGTTGTAAAACCCCAGGTTGAGGTTTATAGTTCGAAAGCAGACAATTGGAGAAAAATTGACGAGGCAAACATAAATTGTATAGCCGATAAAAGATCGGTTTCTTGCGATGGAGCTATTTATTGGTTGGGTCGAAGAAGGGAGGAATGGAGTTGTGATATTATTTTGTCTTTTGATTTGGCTAATGAGTCTTTTGATGAGATTACACTTCCTCCTATTGAAAGTAAGGTTTCCAGGAACGCGATTTTATTGGTTTACAATGGTTTGTTAGCGTTTTGGACTGTTTCTTCCGTGAATAATAATAATAATACAATGTTGTCGAATCAAACCTGGAGGAGATCGAACATGATCAGTGGGTCATTGGGTCAAATCGAAGCCGAATATTGCTATGATTTATGGGTGATGATGGATAAGAAAGTGAGTAATTCTTGGAGGAAATTAGGAGTTTTTGAAACTAAGAAGAATGTAACAGAGGTACGGGGATTTACAAATGGTGGAAAGCTTATAATGGAAATATGGGAAAGTGATTATTTGGCATCTTGGGATCCCATTAATGGTGAAATACAATTTCTCAAGTGGAATGAGATAGACACAACTTTTTTCGGAAGCCTTGTTTCTTTTTGAGGAATTTGTATTTTTTGTTTTTCTTATTCTTGAGGAGTTTGTATTCATGATTTTCTAAGCTACAATTGAAAAAGATTCGTGGAATAAAATTTTAATTTTGCAGAATTTGTATTCTTTTGTGAGTTATGCTTGTACCTTTTACTTCATTTAATTTGAGGGGATAAATTAAATAAAAAAATGTCCCCAAGGAATTTCCCAACTACCAAATAATCTTTCTATTTTCGCTAAACTACAGGAAAATCCTTCAAGGTTTATCAAAGATTATCTTTTAATCGCTATTGATCAGTCAATTAAGGATTGATAGATTGTTACAATATTAGTCCAAAAAATCCTTAATCAGTCTTTTCCATGTAATTTTCGTCAAATAGAAAATCATTATAAAAAATTAAAAAAAAAATCCTTATAGTTCTTATTACATCAATCTAGTTATACCTACGTGAACAATCTAGACAAGAAAAGTATTCTTTTGATGCACATTTAAAGATGTCTTTAGCCGAACCACTTAATTTCCTAAAAGGAAGAATCATCCTAAGAACCTACTTGACTCTCCTAAAAGAAAGAAAAAAAAAAAAACTTAGAAATATCATAATTTAGTGAACTAGGATAATGATAAGGATTAAATATGAAGGACTTCAGTGAGATAAATGGAAGTTTATTAATATTATCATGTTATTTCTTTTTCTTTTTTCTTTTCTCTAAACCAATTTCCTTTTCATTCACCACTCCCTCTCTCTCTCTCTCTCTCTCTCTCTCTCTCTCTCTCCCTCGTATCCTCTTTTAATAGAGAATAATACATCAAGACATTTTACCTAGCAAAAATAACACATTTTCTATTATTTATTAGGTTAATTGCAAAATATTGCCCTCAAATAGGGGTTATATATACATATACATATATACCTCAAATCACTCCCTCTTTGAATCCTCTTTAAATATATAATACATAAAGACATTTTTAATTATTTATCTACCCTACACAATATATATATATCCACCTAAAATTACCCCCTCTTTGAATCCTGTTTAAATAGAGAATACATGATATTTTTAATTATTGATTTACCCTACAATATATATATTGATTCAGAGAGAGAGAGAGAGAGAGAGAGAGAGAGAGAGAGAGAGAGAGTGTGTGGTGGAAGGCAAAATAAATAAGGGTTAGTGGCAAAATACTATCCTTAAATGGGGATAATATCACTTTACCACCCGAATTTTGAAATAGGAGATTTACCCATTTGATCGTCAGTCAACTGTTAGATAAATTAACTATTCGATAAAACCCTTATGAGTTTACCTATTTCCCTTTTATTAATTTTTTTTGGACAGAAAAAACCTCAACAATCTCATCATGCCTAGCACTGTCAAACGGGCCTAGTGCTGCGGGTTGGCCCGGACCGTCCGTAAAATGGACGAATATGGATTTTCAAAATTAGGCCGGTCAAAAATTATCCCAGACCGGACCAGCCCGTTATGAGGCTGCATTTTGCAGTTCGGTCCGGTCTGATTCTCAGGCTAACCCATTTTCTTTTCATTTTTTAAAGACATTATTAGGTGTTACTAATGTGTAATTATTTTGTTTCATACTTAGATATTAGTGTAATTTTATGATTACTTGAATATTTTTAAAGAAAATTAATTTTTAATATTTTTTAAGGTTAAAAATAATTTTTAGCAAAAAATAGTGTGTTATTTATGTGTACTTGTTTCTTATTTGGAAGTTAGTATAATTTTTATGGTTAGTTGAATATTTTTAAATAAAATTAATTTTTTTAAGTTTAAAAATAATTTTTATTAAAAAAAAAGCCGACGGGCTGGCCCCTCTATTCGCGAGCTAACCATGGGCAGATATGGTTTATATGAATTTCGCCCGTCAAAAATCGGTCTGGACCAAACCGAACTGTTTGAGTGCGTGCTAAATGCGATCCGATTCGGGTTGGTTCGGCCTGTTTGATAGTGGTAATCATGTCATACAAAAGAGAAGTAAATAGAAATAGGGAACAACCCTTTTCAAGATTCACAACAATCATAGTCTGAGATTTTTTTTTTAATACACACTGAAGAAGAGAAAACAGAAAAGAAAAATGTAGATTCATCTGACTTTCTATGACTAATGTGAGGATAATTTCGATGGGGGCTTGAGGATTTAACTTTAAGGAGAGAGAGAGAGAGAGAGAGAGAGAGAGAGAGAGAGAGAGAGACCGTCTTCTATGGTTGGATGATCTTTTGCAGGATAAAGGAAAGGAGACCCAGAAACCCGTTTTTAACTTATTTTAAGCTATAAGCTATGTTTGAGGTGTTCTTGATGACTTATTAGATTTGCTTTTTAACTTAAATAAACTGTGAAAAATTTATTTTTGAAAAGCTATCTTAGGGACACTTTTTGAAACTGTTTCTACTTATAACATTATATTCTAGCAGGGAAAGTCCCTAAAAATTACCTTATATTATTTACTTAAGTTGCATTATGTCCTTAAACGCACTTTTTATTGAGAAAAAGTGGCCCACTAGCTTAGAATGTGATAAAGCCACTCGCCGGCCACATAAGATGATTTAGAGAGGCAAAAACGTTCATTCCAAACTTTCAATTCGCCAAAACATTCGTATACTATTTACTTAAGTTGCATTCTATCCCTGAACTTTTTTTCCCTTGAATTAAAATCGTCTTCGAAAAATGCCTTTCCAAATCTTTCCATATTACTGGTACGTGACTCTTTAGGGTAGCACTACTTCATTTTATGGTAGTGGATCACTTTATGGCAAACTATTTTAATTTAAGGGTTAAACAAAACTAATTTTAGGAGTAAATGCAATTCTGGTTAACATATAGAGGCACTTTCGAAAACATTCAATAATTCGGCAGCGGAAATATGAAAAACATAACATAAAAGAACACCCTGTACTAGTAGTATATACAAATGGAAAAGAGAAATTAGCTATTATTATTTTAAAACATTTTACACTTTTTTATATATGTCCTAAATGTTTTATTTTAGTTCTTTATACCCTCAAATATTTTTCAATTTATTTATGTTATAGCTATGATGAAGGGTAGAGGAATTCAATGAAAGTGAGCATGCTCCACCCATGTGCATAGTAAAAAGGGTTAAATTGATGTTTTATTACAGGTTTTTATGCATTAAACATTTTTCGAGTTGTATTGTTATAATTATAGTAAAAGATGAAAGAATTCGGTGGCAATGAGCATGCCCAACTTACGTGCACACTAAAAAAAAGTAAAAAAATTGACATCTTTTAGTGTGTGGTGAGTGGAGCATGCTCACCACCCGGATCCCTTCGTCATTCACCGTAAGTATAACAATATGCAATTGAAATATGTTTAACGCTATAAAGAGGTAAAATAAAATATTTCAGATATAAAGAAAAAATGTAAAATATTTCAAGATATTTATAGTTAATTTCTCAATCATTTAACAAAAAATTAAAAAAACACCATGTATTAGTATACACAAATCATTGACCTAGTTTATAAATGGAAAGACGAAAAAATATAAGTGACATTGAATTTTATAACAGTAGTGACATTCATAAGAGAAAAATATATTATAAAAAGTGGTACATAGAGTGATACACAAAGTCATACAGACAATCCAAGACCATTTTCTGGTTATGTTTATAAGTTTAAGATTAGATTCATTTTGAAAATATCCTTCTTAATTAAAATTAGATTAAGTACAAAAATATAAAAGATCACAAATCATATCCTAATTATTTAAATAACAAGAAACGCAAAAGAAAAAAATTAAAATAAAAGTAAACGAATTCTAAAATGTATAAAACATATAAATTCAGTATAATATAAAAGGAAATTATAAAACATATAAATTCAGTATAATATAAAAGGAAATTATGACGTACATACTTAATATAATCGGTATCCGTTTTTTCCGTCGATAAGAACCTCTTACCAAAACCTATCAATCTAAATATGAGACGACCTTAGAAATTATAAAACCCTGATAAATAAATTAACCATCGGTCAAGTAATCGAGTCGTTACCTATCGAAATCGGAACAAATTCGCACGCTGGCATACCTATTCTTTTTGCACCAAAAAGAATGTGCTAACGTCTTATAAATATTACCTTTAATTTGAAGGAAAGCATACCTTAAGCAGTTCCAATTGGCTTGGTAGAGAATATGGAGTGTGATTTAAGATGGGATTTCACAGCTCTGATAATTGGCATTGTTTCCTTTTATTATCTCCTCCAGGGCACCTTGGCTGGCTTTTGATTCAAAATATTTGGTCTCTTTTTAGATCTTGCAAGTCTGGCGATCCTCAATCCTTCATCACCACCTTCATCCACAAGTATGTGTAATTTGCATAAAATGCTTATCTAAGACTAAAAAATAAGGAAATAGTTGAGTGGTCTAAATTCAAAAGAAAATAAACTAAATTACTATTTAATGGTCATTAATAATTTTAATTAAAATTCCCAGAAAATTATTTGATCCAACTAAATAGGGATATACGTGAAAAAGTATCATTTAATACGATCTTTCTTGACTAAAGCGACATGAATTTTGCACGGAAAAAATATGTCCAGACGATTAGATGATGAAATCAAGGAAGTATGTAATGACATTATTTAGTTATCTTTCACGTTATATACCACATGAGATAACTGTGAATCATACTTCTTTGTTTTCCTATTATAAGATATTATTATTTTTTAGAGTTTCATAATATAATATAGTTTCCTCTTTTGAATTCTTTTCTCAATGATCATCTATCTATTTAAACTCCTCCCACCAACTCACTCGGTTCAAGACCTCCCCAAACTAAGTTTTAATACCATTGGTGTTAGGATTAAATCCACTCTAATACCACTTGTTAAGGAACGGACAAAAGATGCAGACATAAAATATATGAAGAAAAAAGATTAAAAAATCATACCAAGAATTTTACTTGGTTTGATCTCTCAATAGACCTACATCCACGATATAAAAGAATAAACCTCTACCATATAAATTTTTCATGGAGAAAATTACAAATCATCGTACTATTTGCATGGACAAAATGACAAATCTTCCTAAGACAACTCTCAACCCATTTATGAATTGAGCACTAACAACTAGAACAAAAGACCTGTACCTAAGACAACCTATTTATATGTGTCTCCTCCCTTCATAATTCTCAAACCTTCCAATGTGGGATTAGGAAATCCTATTCTTAATGGAATATTGAGAAAGTCATGATCTGAAAGAACTTGAGAAACAAAATTCAAACAAATATTCTATTTTTCTCAATTTCCTTATCCTAACAAAATTTTCCTTTTCTCAATTTCCCAAATTACAACTGAATAAGTCTTCATGGTCTTTTTCTCTTTTCCTCCGTCAGTTTTACTTCTTTGAAGATTTCTTAAAGAATGCCCATACTATTCAACAGTTCCTTCAAAATGGCACGACCCTCCCAATACCAATGTAGATATTGTGCAAATTACTGATATGTTAGTTCAAACTTCTTTTCTCTCATTTGGCCCGAACCTTGCAGTTTCGATCCTTTTCTCCTCATTGGAGTTAACTTTCGACTCTGATATTATTCTCCTTCCATGTTTAACAATAGGCTCTGACATCTCTATCCACCTTCGACTCTAATATCTTCTTCTTCCCTACAGGTCAAAACCGTAAGCTCTCATATTTCCGTCTTCCCTAATATTAACCATAGGCTCTGATACAATGACTTATTAGGATCCAAACAAGCTTTCATACCACTTGCTGGGTTCCAAATTTAGCTCTTATACTACTTGTATGAAAGTGACAATAGAAGCACACACTAAATATAAGGACATAAAAGATAAAAATATAACACCAAAAATTTAACGTGGTTCAATTTTTCAACATAGACCTATATCCACGGCCCAAAATGGCAAACCTCTACTAGTTAACGGTTGCACGGAGAAAATTACAGAACCTCAAACTGTATAATTTATGCATGTATAAAATTACTAACCTTTTAAAGACTCTCAACCCATTGTATGAGTCGGGCAACCATAACTTCCAAAAATACCTAAATAAGATAACCTAGTTATAGATGTCTCTTCCCTTCTTAATTTCCAAAACCTCTAATGTGAGATTAGAAAATCCTACCCCTAATGAAATATTGAGAAAATTATAATCTAAAGGAATTTAAGAAATAGAATCTTAACAAATTTTCTATGTTTCTCAATTTTATTATCTTCAAAATGGAAACTATTTTTTCTACTTTTGAACATTTTATCCTTCTTTAACTACTTGGTAAAAGTAATTTTTTCTTTTTCAAAATAGAGGTATTTCGGGACATTTTAACTTAAAAGAACATTGGTTTCATAATTTCTTAATCCGTGTCAAAAAATTAATGTATTTTATATATTATATCCAATTATAAATATAAATATTTTTAGAGTGTTCGAATACGGTAAAAAATATGCTACCTCCAGTCTACATATATAAGTGCTTTAAGCTTATTTAAAAATGGTAAAGATATACTCTCGAGTTAGAAATATAAGTCATTTTTCACTTTATAATGAGCATTTTTGTATTTTTTCCATCTTTACCCACGTGTTTATTCATTTATTCATCACTTATTCTCTATCTCTCATTATTTATTTAGAGTGTAAAAGGTATTATAGTTCAAAATGCCTTATTACAAAGACCCTTATTTCTTGCACAAATATGCAAAAGAATTTATATTTCTGACTAAAGATAGTATTATCAAATAAAGTGAGTATATATTTTTTCAGATATATATTTTTTGCATATATCAAGAACGGTTGCAAAATACAAATACTAAATCGTAAGTGATGTGCGTGAGAGTTTTTTGGAGTTGGAAAATGAGAAATTAATCAATTAACCTCTTTGTTTTGACAGACATGGGAGTGCTCCAATGTATAGAGCATTTCTGTTCAGTAATCCATCAATAATTGTTACCACAACTGTTGAATTAAGAAAAGTTCTGACAAACGAAAGATTTTCATTGGGTTATCCGAAATCAATGATAGAATGATTAGGAAGTATGGAAATTTCATGACTCGAAAGCAATTGCGATAGATGTTACAATTTTCATTGCTGGACGAGATCATTTGTATATTATATAAAAGGTGTTGCAGAAACATCATTTCAAGAATGTGCAAAAATGGATGAACTAATTGAGTTCTTGACTGAAATGAAAAATGTTTCCTTCAAAGCATTGATGAAAGTTTTTTTTGAGTAATGAAATTGATCAACATTCGTTTGGCCTATTTGAAAAGGAATATAATTTAATCTTTCATGGAATCCTTTCCACACCCATTAATTTCCAGGATTTACTTTTCACAAGGCACTTATGGTAACCCTCCCTTCCCTACTTCTTTCCTTTATCTGTTTCATATATATATATATATATATATGTTGCTTGGACATATTTTTTCCTTTCAAGATATCTATTACTTTATTAGATTAAGGGAGTACTAAGTGATACTTTTTCATATATACCCCTATAATTGTTGGAAATAAACAATTGTCTAGAAACTTTCATTTGAAGTATTAATGACAGTTAAAGGATAATTTAGTCCATTTTTCTTTTGAATCTAGATAATTTAATCATTTCCTTATAAGCAACAAATAATAATAGAGAGAGAATTTTTGTAGGATTTATTCATAAAAAGTAATATAATAGAAAGGGAAAATAATTTATTTAGTTGTTAAAGTTTAAGCCAGCTTGACATGATATAATTAATATTCATAAATTTTTTTTTGTCATTATGGTCCTAAAGAATTTATCATAATCTAATAAGATTCTTTTTTCCATTAAACACGTGGCTTCCATAAAAAAATCTACGCACATGTGGTAATATAAAGGGTAAAATATGTATAATTAGCAATTATTCTCTTTAAATGAAACACAAGTGAGATGTGATTTTGCGAGGAAGAGTAGCTTTTTTTTTTTTTCCAAATCAAGAGTCAGGTGTGTTTTACTCAGAGAGAACTTTTATAATGTCTATTTTATTCTTCAGATTATCTCTCATGTGCAGATCATGTGCTTTTTTGGACTAAAGTTAAATTTTTTACCATAAAATAATTTTATTGAATTTTTGTAAATTATTTATGGACTATCACAATAGAAAATAAATTTTGCGAACCATATCATGTCAGGTCAATAAACTTTTACAACTAAAATTAGCTATTTTCCCAAAATAAAAATGTAATAGAAAATGAATTACAAAAAGATAAAAAATTTTCCATTAAAAAGTTAAAGTTTTAATTCATGATGGTTTCTTTCTTTGCTCTTTTAATATTAAAATTCTATTATGGACTTGATGCATGTTTTTACTTATAGACAATGTGACTTGTATTAAGTCACATCACAGAATGACGTGACTTAATACAGACCTATGATCCATGATGATGATAGAAAACGTGTCTATAATAGAATTTTCCCTTTTAACATTCTCAATTATGTGGTTTTAGATGTTAGGCGCGGAAGAAATTAGTGAACATGTTTAAAGAGATTGTCTCTATGAGAAGGAGTGAACTATATTGCAGCAATAGAATAATTAATACAAAGAAGGATTTATTGACATAGTTACCTTGCTGGTGGGCTTCTTGTTTGCCGGACACGAAACTACAAGTCTTACTATAACATGGGCAATTATACTCCTAGAGGAAAATCCACATATCTTACAAAAGGCAAGGTAAGGTAGGGTCTCTTCCGGATTCTGTATCATTTTGTATAACATTTTTAATTTGACATACTGCATTAATATATGAAACATATCAAATAAAAGATAAACAATAAGAAAAATAAGAATCGTCACCTGTAGTACTCTAAAAATAATAAACTATATTGATAGTGAGATAATATGTATTGACGAACGTAAAATAACTTGTTTGGTAACTTTATATAATGGGCCTCTGCAAAATTTAAGCTATTATAAAAAAGTTTAATTCAACTGGACTTAATTCAAAATTTTTTTTTCTTAGCTAACCCTTTAAACTAAAAATTCTAAATTTTTAACTTTTTTTTGGTGTCATGAAACTTAATTTTTTTAACTTTCTTATTCATAGTCTCCTAGTTTCCACCTCTACAATAATTCTCAATGATGAAGATATTCAAGGTAATAATTTGTAGAAATATGGAAGATGATTTTCTCTTAATTTGGTTCTTTGTTAATATATAAATTAAAAAGAAAATTACTGAAAAATTCTAATATATATTTATTTTTATATAATTTTGTGACCTGAAAGACTGATAATGTGTATTTGGATTATTTTTACAAATTTTTCTATAATTTATAAATAATTATATGAATTTTATAAATAATTTATAAATAATTATGTGTCGACTCTTAAAAGCATATGTTTATCTCGTACGTTAGCATTGATTTAGGAGGAACAAGAGGAAATCGTGAAGAGAAGAACAGCCTCAGAAGCAGAGTTAAGCTATAACGAAATCAAAGAAATGAAGTATCTTCCAAAAGTATGTAGACTCCTCTCATAAGTTTGAATCGAAAGAAACGGCAATATTTACTCATATGACTAATATACCATACTTCACATAATGTTACTATTCTTGAAGGTGATCAATGAAATACTACGTCTAACCAGCTTGTTAACAGTTCTTCATCGGGAGGCCAAAACACACATTAACCTCAATAGTTTGTGAAGCTAATTTTGTAAAAATGTTTCTTACATTTCTTTTTCAGTGGTCAGAATCATCTAGTACATTTTTTACTATACTCTCTAATGCATTCTTTTTATAACAGTTTTATTAATATAAATTATATTAAATAAAATAAAAACAATAAAATTTAAAAAGTAAAATATTAAAAAGAAATTACTGTTAAAAAGAGTATAATAGAAGATGTACTATACAATATGTTCTTTGACTGCTTTCCTGGGCGCTTCCTATGTACTGGAATGATGTACAAAAGGATGGAAGGTCTTTATATCTCTCTTTATTATACCAAAAAAAAAAAAAAAGTAAGTCCACTGTGTACGTTACATAATTCCAACACGATGGAAGGTTTTACTTTGGTTTAGGAATGTTCATTTTGATCCTGAAAATTATAAGAATCCAAACGATTTTACTCCATCACGATGGAACATGAGTATTACGATGAAAAATCAATATATTATATGTATATATATATATATGCACACTTACAATATGTTTCATTAATGATTTTTTCTCCCCTTTTAGTTGATATTTTATTTACACCATACAAAATTTAGAAGTTGTATATGGTTCTCGTTATTTTATTATCCAAATCAACACAATTTAGGGAAAATTATAATAAATTTATTTGTTATGACAAGATAGTATCTTAGTAGTAGAAGTATTCTTTATCAGGGCAGAATTTTTGAGTTCGAACCACATCTACTTCCCCCAATGTGTAAAAGACATAATAAATTTACTCTTTTTTATTATTATATTTGAGGCTTTTTCGAAAAATTTGTAAAATGAATTATAAAACTATTTAATTTGTTTTAATTTAATCCTAAAAATATTTTTTTCGTTAATTTTAGTCTTAAATTTATTTTTCTTTAAAAAATATTGGTCTTTATTTTAATTTTTTGGAATGAAATTTGTCAATTCTTTTACATGTTCTACCTGAATAAGTCAGCTATCTAGGGAAAATTTACAATATGTTACCTTTCTTTCTTGATAAGACGTAGTAATACATTTATATTTCTGTTCCATTTTCACCATACATGATGCATTTTAGAAGAAAAAGTTAGAATTGATGATTTTTTTCATTTCAGTGATAACACAAATGAGAGGTGCATGTGTATAAATTTGCTAATTCCGCCTTAAACTTGCAGGACGATCAAGTAAAATTTCATCCCTTTCTCCTATTTGGAGCAAGCAGTATATATTGTCCTAGATAAGATTTTCCCATTCTTGGAATTTCAATCTATCTTGATTCTTCACTATTTCCTTCTCAGTTACTGTTAAATTAAAAAGTAAAAAATGAAAACCTTCTATGAAGAAAAAATAACATTTTATGCCGGATCTACAGATCCAAGACCTATTTACTATTACAAATAGCCTATCTTACTATTACAGACCAAAAAGAAATAGAAGAAGAGGAAGAAACTGAAAACCTATCGATTACAAAAGAAACCTTCAGTCTTCGTCTTCGGTCTCTCAACTCCGGGAGGAAGCTGAAAAGAATAGCAAGATGAAGAAAACAGTTAGTAATAAATAAAAGAGGAAAGAAAGATTTAACCCTTTACCTTATACCAGGAGATCCGAAGAGTCACGGATCTAACAACCGCACGAAACCAGATGAACGGCAGTGAACTCCAGTTTCTATCCAAAGTGACAGAAATGTCATCGTCTCAACCTTCCGAGAGGGAGAGACGCAATCCCTCATATATACCGGTGAACCTCACGAAAAATAACACTATCTCTCTATCTCTCTAAAACAGGCTCTTTCTTCCTCAACAGGAACTACGCGCGTCAGTAGACGACTAGCAGCAACGGTTGGAGTCCTAAAGAGAAACAGTTAAGACACCGAGAGACTGTTTGAGTGGAACAGAGAAAGATGAAGAATCAGAGAGAGAGAGAGAGAGAGAGAGAGAGAGAGAGAGAGTGAGAGGAGGCTACGGCCAAGAAATGAAATGAGAGGGATTCGGGCAGCTGAGTGAGAAAAAGAGACTTTATACTCATGTCGCCTGGGCGGGTTGCGTCAAACCTGACCCGCCCGGTATCATGGTTGAAGTGAGCCCAATTCTCCCTTAAGTGAGGCCCAATCCGGAATTCATCATAGGGACAGATATTTGGACTGAAAATAAATGAAAAATGTGAAACATAAATGGGCCAATAAGACCTACATAACAAATCTTGAAGGAATTTTTTTTCCTAACATAAATTGATGTTTCATTTTTTTGCAGGCTTCAAAGAATTAATCTGAAAGGCAAAGTGAAATATTTGTTCGTGCAATAACCTATTGACAAATGTTTGGCGAGAGTAAGAAAGTTATCCTCATGAGCAATATTTGAACTTGCAAATAAATGTATTTCTTTTATATACATGGATAGTACTTACATGAATGTATTATCATGTACTTCATAATCAACTAAGAGAAATTGGCTATAGGTTAACTTTGCGGTTTTTCTAGATCTAATTCATTATAGTAAGGAACTTTTATTTCGTCTCTTTTATAGACATGAATTATTTTCGATCTTACAAGTATAGCAATTTAAAGATTTTATGATAGAATTCGATGCATTTATTACATGGATCCAATAAAATAGTAAAAAGTAATTAATTAAATTCTTTAAATAAAACTATAATAATGTGTAAAAAATGCACCAAATGCTACTGTGAAATCATTAAATTATTATAAGTTTGCAAAATTAAAAGTAGTTTAAGGGTACAAAAAGATAAAATAAAAGTTCTTGACTACGAACAATTAAAAAAAAAGTTTATGCCTACAAATAGAAAAGTAAAAATAGTTCCAGGGCCAATTTCTCATTAACTAAAAGTGCTTGTGGCTTATTGTTGTGAAAAATGATGGCCTACAAAGAGGCACAAGATTCTCTGTACTACTTTGTATACCACTCTTTGTACCACCTTTCTTTTATAATATATTTTCTCTTTAGGGTTTATTTTTTATTTATTAGGTTTTATTAAAAAAATATACTAAATTAGAAAGTAATAGAGAGAGTGGTACACAAAGCGATACAGAAGATCCGGACCACAAGAAGAGGATGAACTGGTGATTTTAAAACTTTCTCAAGCTGAAAATAGTGTTTTAGGTTAAGTAGAAATTAAAATATTGAAATAGCAGAGTACTACTTCGCACTAATTGAGAAATCAATTCTGATTATCAAGTTACGTCCAAGTTATTCCTTAAATAAAAAATAAAATTAAAAAATTAAAAAGTGTGTTCAAGTTAACTTGTTATAATAGGCGAAGCCATACATGAATGACTAGATGAGCCAAAATTCAAATAAAAAATTTATTGAGATTATTGCAGGAGATTTTGAGGAATTTTCTCCCTTGTAAACTTATGTTGTATTAGGAAATTCGTATAGTTGTTTATCTTGGAATATTCCAATATGATTTTTAATTAGATTTTGATTAGATTTGGAAGTTTCGTAGTTTGTTTAGGCGAAAAGTGTATTTATCATTATGAATATTTTCATTACAAAGGGAAAAAACAATAATTATTTTTTTTCACTGAAAACTTTCATGGTATAAGAGTATGTTTTTCCTACAATGAGTAAAGACAAAGAGAAAGAAGAAATAAGTGGTATTTTCGATACGGAGCACAAGAGTCCAGTACCGAAAAGTACGTTGAAAAATGATGCATGTTATGTAGCATCCGCAGGTAGATCGAGACAAATTTATCACTCAGGTCCAATTGAAAGGAGCGCCAGCACAATGACACAACTATATCGAATGGGCAAAAGCTGTGAGATTAGCCCTTTGTTCAAAATAAAATTTGAGATTCGTCGATAGAATAATTCTTTACCTGAGAGTGATCCAGACAAGGCAGAGAAATGGTGGGAGATTAACACATTAGTTAACTCTTGGATTCTCAACACAATTGAATCAAGCCTACGATTGTCTATGAATTACTCTAAGCGTGCAGACGAGTTGTAGGCGGTTCTCAAAGAACATTTCTTTTTGGGTAATGTCCCGCGAGAATAATAATTGAAGACCGTATTGACAAACTCGTAAATAAAGGGGAGATTCCATAAACGGATATCACAATCGTTGGCAAAAAATATAGGATAAGTTACAGAGTTACATGTAATTGCGGGTGTATATTGATGTGCAACTTCTTTGGCTGCTCAAATCTACCCCACCTTTCACATGTTCCTTTTCACTTATTTGCCTGCCCAAATATACCCCACCTTGCACATTTTTCCTTTCAATAATTTGAGTGCCCATATCTTCCCAATTAGTATCCCCTTTATCGCCACAACTATTGCTCTCTCCGTCTCATCTATCTATTCAACGATACTCTTCAAAAGATCATTTTGCATAACTTTACGTACTACTACATGGCAGCGTTTTTGCTTCTTCTTAGACCTGATTAAACCAGCCACCGCTTCTTCATACTCGTTACAACCTTCGAGTAGTCATAAGTGGTTGCTTTTTCTTCTTTCTCCATGTCAGCAAAGATCTTAATCACCTTCACCCTACTTTCGACTTCACGCATTTTCAAAATGTCCTTATCCCCTATAAACTGTACTAACCCAGTTCTCATATCACCATGAGGCTCTAAGTAACATTTTTTGCCCCTCATAACCTAGTTGTCTCATGACAAGGTTGTAGCTCAGTTGGTTAGAAGCACTCCTTAACATGTGATATGTCACATGTTCGATTCACACTCCCCTTTTATTACTAATCTTATAATAGTTAAAAAAAAATTTATCCACTCATCTTCATTACTCATGTATTTACGCTCATCTAAGATAGATGCCCTCTGTATTAAGTTTGATAGTAAATTGTTCATAAAAATATGAGGGTTTTTTTAAATAAAAAAAACGAAATAGGGTTTTCTAACATTGTGGTCCCTCAAATACTCCCAAATATATATATATATATATATATAAGCACCTAACATAAGTAAGAGTAAATTTTGTTTATCTCCCTTGAAGTTTGTTTAAACTATGGATAGATTTTTAAGATTACATCAAACTACATTCTCCACCCTCTTTAATCAACAAACTACTAGCAAATAAATCTTTGTTGTCAAATATAACTACTATCACTTGATAAATAATTATTTTGTTTGTTTCAATAGTTCTTCCTTCGAATTACAAATAATCCTAACTAATTGATCACGTTTTTAATACAATTTTTTATCCATTAATTTGTATATATTAAATATTGTTTATCATAATTGTAATCTTGTGAAAATATTACTATATTCTCTAACCTTCTCTAGTACGATAGTGACTAGAGAAATCCAAAAAATGATAAATGAATAACTTAAGAGTTCGTTTTTTTTGGAAGAAAATTTTGACTGTTCTTAAGAGATAATTGCACTTATATTCCTTTAATTTCTTTTTTATTGATATTTGGTAAAAAGTTTTAATAGTTGATTCTTTAAACACCTTAATAAACTAAAGGTATTTTGAGATATTAATATATTTGTTATTGCTAAAGGGAAGTTTATTTCCTAACATATTGAGTCACTAGGAATTAATTTTTTAACTACTTTTTCGTTAAGAGAGAAAAATATAGTCTTAGGGAAGATAAACATAAGCCACTCTATAAGTAAATATACACAACTTTATAATCTAAAATTGAAGGAAAGAATAAAAAAAATCACAACTTTTGAGCAAGAACAAGACAAAGTTACAAATTTTTTTTCTAGCAAAAATACAACGCATTTTTAGAGTATATTCTAACAGTAACATTGTAAGCTTATAGTATGACATAAAGGATCAAACTGAGTCTTTCTCTCGAATCTCTCATTTTGAACCCATTCTTCGAAAGTTTCAAACCCAATAAGGGTGGGTTCAACAATTGCAGCTTCTATACCTTCGCAAATGATTTTCTATCAGACTCGATGAATATGTTCTTTCAATATAAGACGAGAGAAAATTTTAAAGGAGGTGTGAGAAATCAGTAACTTTACAAATGAGCTTGCAAAGAAGAGTGAGAATTGAATAGGGTTCCGAAAAAGTGTAAGTAGAGTTTCATGTGTCGGGAATTTTAATTTATTCTGACTAAAAGCTCTTAGAAGAGTCACAAGACGCGCACATAAAAGTTACCTTTATGATTTTATGCTAAAAGTAAACTAAGTATTAAATTAAATAATTTTTAAACTTAAATTATTAAAATTGATAATTTAATAGTGATGCGTGACACCTTTTGTCCACCCTAATAAAGGAAAACTCGAATATTCTCAGTTTTCTTTAGTGTTTTAAAATTATTTTTTAGGAGGAAAATTAGCAAGGGTTAATATAAAAAAAATATCCTGAACTTTGTCATAGGTTAATTAAGTACCAAAATTTTGAAAATGGAAATTAAAGGACAATTTTTCTTTTTCAGTAAAATAAATTGAATGAAAACTGATCAGAAATGACAATTTTACCCTTTAATAGGATAGAAGCTGATCATCAAAATGGAATAAAGAAATATAATAATAACAAACTCTCTCTTCCCAAGACCATTAAAACACCTAACTACATCAAATTCCATCACAAGAAAAGAATAACGTGATTCTTTTTCTCTTTATTTCTTAAACCCTCAAAAATCATATATCAAAACTTCATCAAACCATTATTGTAAAGAGTTATGAACTATAAGTTGGTAAGAAGTATTATATAGATTAAAAAGTTTCAACTTTTAAAATTTGGAAAAAAAAATTTGTCCCTTGTCATTTCAAAGATTAGATATTTAATTAATATAATAGGCAAAGTTCAGGGAATACTCTTTTAGCATTAATCCAAAAAAAATTTGTTCCTTAATTATCATTTTAAAAATTAGGTACTCAGTCTTTTTCTTTTTTGGGTACTAACCCAATTAGCAATTAAGCAAAATCGCCTCCTGCAAACGGTGCAAATCCCAGAGAAGAAAGCTTTTCCCAACTGTTGTTTCAGTGTGGAGTGAGTGAGTCGTTTGGTCTACTGAGATTTTGAGGTGAAAATCTGGAATCTTGATCGGGAAAATGTTAACTAAGTTTGAGACGAAGAGTAATCGGGTTAAGGATTGAGTTTCCATAGCAAAAGGCCATGGATCTTGGCCAGTCTTCACAGTGGCGTGATCCAGCTCTGGGACTACCGTATGGACACTCTCATCGACCGCTTTGACGAGCATGATGGCCCCGGTCGCGGTGTTCACTTTCACAAATCTCGACCTCTCTTCGTCTCCGGAGGTATTATTTTCTACTCAAGATTTAATTCTTTAGTTATGTGATTTTGATTTTCTTCGGCAAATCGATAATTATTTGATTTATGTAGCCCTGGATCAAATGAATTGGCTTAGTGAAAAAAAATGTTTTCTAGTTGTCTATTAGTGGAATTTCTGATCCGTGATCGATGGATTTTTAAAATTCTTTATGCTAATGTTAGATATTGGAAGTATGGTGCTCAAGCTGTTTTGTTGTTCCCCAATGTAAATCTTTTGAATTCGATTGAGCGGTGTTCCTCTTGAACTGAGTTTGAGTTCATTCTTGTTCTTCTCGTTTATTTGCCCACATGAGGAGTAATGAATTTTGGTTTGACTGATTTCTTGAAAATGCTGTACTCTCGCTTCGTTTACTCGTTAACTAGGTTGAATAACGCAGAAATCCAATTGATTCTGATTGGATATACTTGTTATGTCTAATCTCTAACGATTGGATAAAACCGGATCCCATACCTGAACACTAGTTTAGCTTTAACTAGGCAAATTCCTGTATTCAATTTTAACTGTCACTTGAAGCATCAGAAGTCCCTCATAGTCGGAGGAATTGAATCTTTAGCTGTTGTGTGGTTTTCTGTTGTGGCTTTGTTTAATCGGAAAATTATGTTTTCTTTGCAGGTGGATGATTATAAAATCATGGTTTGGAACTACAAGTTGCACAGGTGTTTGTTCACCCTCCTTGGACATCTTGATTACATCCGCACTGTTCAATTTCATCACGAGTCCCCTTGGATTGTTAGTGCTAGTGATGATCAGACAATTAGAATATGGAACTGGCAGTCTCGAACTTGCATATCTGTCTTGACTGGACACAATCACTATGTGATGTGTGCATTATTTCATCCCAAAGAGGATCTGGTTGTGTCTGCCTCTTTTGATCAGACTGTTAGAGTTTGGGATATTGGTGCCTTAAGGAAGAAATCAGTGTCTCCTGCTGATGACATCCTCCGCTTGAGTCAGATGAATGCAGATTTTTTTGGTGGGGTTGACGCTGTTGTAAAGTATGTCCTAGAGGGCCACGATCGAGGGGTGAACTGGGCTTCATTCCACCCCACTCTGCCTTTAATTGTTTCTGATTGCCAATGATCGTCAGGTGAAAAATTGGGGAATGAATGGTAAATCCATGCAGACATTTTGCCTTTAATTTTCTTTTTCCAATTTGTCCCATGTGATTTACTTGCTATCATAGTTTTCTAACATCATCTTTTTGGAGTTAGCTGGGTTTGAATAAGCATTATGATTATCATGTAAATGTATTTAAAATTGCAATTTAGGAAGTTACCATAGGGATTCAAGGTAACTAGTTCAGGGCAGTGCTTTTAGATAACCAGTAAATTTACTTTTTATAGCCTTTAATTGAACCCAGGATGTTGGAAGCCTATGAGCTACTCTTTCATGTCATTGAAGGTGTGCTCAATTACAGTTTAAGCCTCCACAGTGGGATAAACGAAAGTCTTTTCTGCTGTAGACTACGTGTTCAATACTCAAAGAATTTTCTACTAGATTAATATGGCAGTTGCAATTTCCGTTCCCGAATTGAAGAAGTTAAATGAGCTTCTCTTCGGGTTATGGTATTAATTTTTCGGAGCTCATGTGTAACGTTTGTATTTCTGCAGTATTGTTGTGTTGGAAATGGATTGGAAAGGGGTCAATTTTTAACCTTTTCTCAGTGTGGTATTATTATATGCTAATTGATGTTCTAATTATTTTGCTTTCTCAATTTCATGAGGGTATTTTGCCTTGGTTAATGTACACATTGGGGAAACCTTTTTATTACCTAAGCAACTAATTCCTACACAGTTTTTAAAGCTTACTTGGAAAATGTGATCAATATTTTGTTTTTTACTAAAAACAAAATTCATGAGGCGGAAATTTATTGAATAAATTTAATTGTGATGTAGATCAACCATTCCTTTCTAGTCTTTGACAAGCTCTACATAATGATAGGGAAACCTACAAATCTAACAAATATAAGCATCTTTGCCTTCTAACAGCTGAGTATTTGACTTGGCATACATAAAATATTAGTAGTTCTAAAGAAGATCTTATACAATCAAATCTTTTAGCTTATGATTAGTTGTTCATTTCTTTATGATTGTGTAAACTTGTAAAAAACTCTTTTATCGCATCTTCTTGAACTTATTTCTCTTCAGACACAAAGGCTTGTGAAGTGGATACATTGAGAGGCCATATGAACAATGTTTCATGTGTTCTATTCCATCCAAGACAGGAAATCATTGTCTCAAATTCCGAAGATAAGAGCATCAGAGTGTGGGATGCTACGAAAAGGACTGGTCTTCAGACATTCCGTAGGGTACATGATAGATTCTGGATTCTGGCTTGTCATCCTGAGATGAATCTTCGGGCAGCTGGCCATGACAGTGGCATGATAGTATTCAAATTGGAGAGGGAACGTCCTGCTTTCTCTGAGTGGAGATTCTCTGCTTTACGTGAAAGATCGCATCCTACGTGCCTTTGAGTACTCAACTCAGAAAGATATTCAGTTGATACCAATTCGTAGACCTGGTTATAACAGCTTGAACCAAGGTTCCCGAACTCTTTCTTATAGTTCAACTGAGAATGCTGCATTGTTCTGTTCAGACATGGATAGAGGTTCCTATGAACTCTACATTATACCTAAAGACAGCTTTGGTAGAGGTGACACTGTGCAAGAGTCAGAAAAAGGTTCTGGGGTATCTGCAGTTTTTGTCGCTCGCAATAGGGCTTGCTGTGCTTGAGAAGAGTACCAACCAAGTGCTAGTCAAGAATCTGAAAAATGAGATTGTCAAAATGAGTGTTCTTCCAATTGCTACAGATGCCATTTTCTATGCAGGCACTGGGAACTTGTTCTGTAGGGCAGAGGGTAGAGTAGTGATTTTTTTACCTCCAGCAGAGAATTGTTCTTGGGGACCTTCAAACGTCTTTGTTAGGTACGTTGTTTGGTCACATGACATGGAAAGTGTTGCTTTGCTGAGCAAGCATTCCATTGTCATAACTAATAAAAGACTTGTGGATCGTTGCACCACCGTTCATGAGACGATTCGTGTCAAGAGTGGAGCTTGGGATGATAATGGTGTATTTATATACACAACACTAACACACATCAAGTATTGTCTGCCAAATGGGGACAGAGGAATCATCAATCCTGTTTGTCAGCATGAGTTAGCTGCTTACTTCACTCACTGCAATCTGCAGCTTCCTCACTTGACACTCGCCCTTCCTCACGTCACCTGTCCTTACTGTGGTACTCATTTCGTTCCGGATCAGAACGGGTAAGTATGTAATATCTGTGATCTTGCTGCAATTGGTGCCGATGCATCAGGCATTCTCTGCTCTCCTTCACAAATCCGATGATTTCAATCCTTGCCTCGTTTAGTACATGGCAACTGATTGCTTCCTTACATCGAAAACAAGGTTAGAATATATCTAAAATCTGTCGGAATCTTGTTTCTGTCACAACTACTTTCAAACATCTCTCTCTTACTTCAAAGTATTTTACCTAAAATTCCTCTAATTGCAATGTGTTGAATCATTGAAAGCCATTCTACTTATTAATTTTTTTTATTAGGCGTTTTCGTATATATGCTTCTGTTGGAATAAATTCTACACTATTTGTTGGTTATTGTATCTTAGAATCCTGTGCTACTATTAATATATATGGGTTAATTACATTTTACCCCTTCGTGAGGTTTTTTCAAAACTACTATTTCATACTTTTTGTTTGGTATATATTACAAATATATTATTTTGTTTGGTATATATTATCCTGTTTATTTATTTATTTGTGTGTCTAATGTGTCCCTGTGTCACACACCTATACGAATAAAATATATCATAGATATTATATATGCTGCCACTTCAAATCCCATATAGTTTAGGAAATCCCATATAGTTTAGGAAAGTCACTTGAAATTAAAAAGGAAATTTAGTTGGGAAAACAATGTTGAATCCTAAATGGTTTAGATTTCAAAAAATCATAAGCATTACAGTTATAAATACCCCTCTCTTTGTTTCTCTCTCTCGTCCTCCAACCAACAACTTGATTGAATTATTGCTTTATCTCCCTAATTTCCTGCACTGTTTTTGAACACTATTCCAATGGCTTCCATTAACGATCCAAGTTGGGTATCCATAGCTTCATCTGATTTCTTCGTCGAAATCCTCTCCAGATTGCCTGTTAAAACACTTGGAAGTTTCTCTACCGTTTGCAAATCATGGCATTCTTTTATCAAAACCAAAACATTCATCCAAACACATCTCAAAAATTACTGTCAAAAAAATTCTTCTTCAATCGAATTACCTTCAATTCCCTATCTTTCATGTTCATCGAACACAATTATTTTAGATGAAATTTCCAAAAATCTTATGGCTTATTGTACACCTCAAGATCTATCTGTTGTTGGAAATTCTTGCAATGGAATAATCTGCTTCACAGATAATAAGACATACTATGGTACTAGGGTTTTTCTTTCCAATCCTATCCTTAAGAAAACAAAATGCATATCCCATTTTTGGAAAACTGATTTCAGGCCATATTTGAATATTTACTCTAAACTAGGATTTGGATGTCTAGAATACAATGATTTTAAGGTTGTCAGGATTTATTATTTTAAGGATATAAATTCCAGCAAGCTTTTAGTTGTAAAACCCCAGGTTGAGGTTTATAGTTCGAAAGCAGACAATTGGAGAAAAATTGACGAGGCAAACATAAATTGTATAGCTGATAAAAGATCGGTTTCTTGCAATGGAGCTATTTATTGGTTGGGTCGAAGAAGGGAGGAATGGAGTTGTGATATTATTTTGTCTTTTGATTTGGCTAATGAGTCTTTTGATGAGATTACACTTCCTCCTATTGAAAGTAAGGTTTCCAGGAACGCGATTTTATTGGTTTACAATGGTTTGTTAGCGTTTTGGACTGTTTCTTCCGTGAATAATAATAATAATACAATGTTGTCAGAATCAAACTGGAGGAGATCGAACATGATCATTGGGTCATTGGGTCAAATCGAAACCGAATATTGCTATGATTTATGGGTGATGATGGATAAGAAAGTGAGTAATTCTTGGAGGAAATTAGGAGTTTTTGAAACTAAGAAGAATGTAACAGAGGTAAGGGGATTTACAAATGGTGGAAAGCTTATAATGGAAATATGGGAAAGTGATTATTTGGCATCTTGGGATCCCATTAATGGTGAAATACAATTTCTCAAGTGGAATGAGATAGACACAACTTTTTTCGGAAGCCTTGTTTCTTTTTGAGGAATTTGTATTTTTTGTTTTTCTTATTCTTGAGGAGTTTGTATTCATGATTTTCTAAGCTACAATTGAAAAAGATTCGTGGAATAAAATTTTAATTTTGCAGAATTTGTATTCTTTTGTGAGTTATGCTTGTACCTTTTACTTCATTTAATTTGAGGGGATAAATTAAATAAAAAAATGTCCCCAAGGAATTTCCCAACTACCAAATAATCTTTCTATTTTCGCTAAACTACAGGAAAATCCTTCAAGGTTTATCAAAGATTATCTTTTAATCGCTATTGATCAGTCAATTAAGGATTGATAGATTGTTACAATATTAGTCCAAAAAATCCTTAATCAGTCTTTTCCATGTAATTTTCGTCAAATAGAAAATCATTATAAAAAAATAAAAAAAAAATCCTTATAGTTCTTATTACATCAATCTAGTTATACCTACGTGAACAATCTAGACAAGAAAAGTATTCTTTTGATGCACATTTAAAGATGTCTTTAGCCGAACCACTTAATTTCCTAAAAGGAAGAATCATCCTAAGAACCTACTTGACTCTCCTAAAAGAAAGAAAAAAAAACTTAGAAATACCATAATTTAGTGAACTAGGATAATGATAAGGATTAAATATGAAGGACTTCAGTGAGATAAATGGAAGTTTATTAATATTATCATGTTATTTCTTTTTCTTTTTTCTTTTCTCTAAAACAATTTCCTTTTCATTCACCACTCCCTCTCTCTCTCTCTCTCTCTCTCTCTCTCCTCGTATCCTCTTTTAATAGAGAATAATACATCAAGACATTTTACCTAGCAAAAATAACACATTTTCTATTATTTATTAGGTTAATTGCAAAATATTGCCCTCAAATAGGGGTTATATATACATATATACCTCAAATCACTCCCTCTTTGAATCCTCTTTAAATATATAATACATAAAGACATTTTTAATTATTTATCTACCCTACACAATATATATATATATATCCACCTAAAATTACCCCCTCTTTGAATCCTGTTTAAATAGAGAATACATGATATTTTTAATTATTGATTTACCCTACAATATATATATTGATTCAGAGAGAGAGAGAGAGAGAGAGAGAGAGAGAGAGAGAGAGAGAGAGAGAGAGAGAGAGAGTGTGTGTGGTGGAAGGCAAAATAAATAAGGGTTAGTGGCAAAATACTATCCTTAAATGGGGATAATATCACTTTACCACCCGAATTTTGAAATAGGAGATTTACCCATTTGATCGTCAGTCAACTGTTAGATAAATTAACTATTCGATAAAACCCTTATGAGTTTACCTATTTCCCTTTTATTAATTTTTTTTGGACAGAAAAACCTCAACAATCTCATCATGCCTAGCACTGTCAAACGGGCCTAGTGCTGCGGGTTGGCCCGGACCGTCTGTAAAATGGACGAATATGGATTTTCAAAATTAGGCCGGTCAAAAATTATCCCCCAGACCCAGGACCCGGCCCAGTTATGAGGCTGCATTTTGCAGTTCGGTCCGGTCTGATTCTCAGGCTAACCCATTTTCTTTTCATTTTTTAAAGACATTATTAGGTGTTACTAATGTGTAATTATTTTGTTTCATACTTAGATATTAGTGTAATTTTATGATTACTTGAATATTTTTAAAGAAAATTAATTTTTAATATTTTTTAAGGTTAAAAATAATTTTTAGCAAAAAATAGTGTGTTATTTATGTGTACTTGTTTCTTATTTGGAAGTTAGTATAATTTTTATGGTTAGTTGAATATTTTTAAATAAAATTAATTTTTTTAAGTTTAAAAATAATTTTTATTAAAAAAAGAGCCGACGGGCTGGCCCCTCTATTCGCGAGCTAACCGTGGGCAGATATGGTTTATATGAATTTCGCCCGTCAAAAATCGGTCTGGACCAAACCGAACTGTTTGAGTGCGTGCTAAATGCGATCCGGTTCGGGTTGGTTCGGCCCGTTTGATAGTGGTAATCATGTCATACAAAAGAGAAGTAAATAGAAATAGGGAACAACCCTTTTCAAGATTCACAACAATCATAGTCTGAGATTTTTTTTTTAATACACACTGAAGAAGAGAAAATAGAAAAGAAAAATGTAGATTCATCTAACTTTCTATGACTAATGTGAGGATAATTTCGATGGAGGCTTGAGGATTTAACTTTAAGGAGAGAGAGAGAGAGAGAGAGAGAGAGAGAGAGAGAGAGAGAGAGACCGTCTTCTATGGTTGGATGATCTTTTGCAGGATAAAGGAAAGGAGACCCAGAAACCCGTTTTTAACTTATTTTAAGCTATAAGCTATGTTGGAGGTGTTCTTGATGACTTATTAGATTTGCTTTTTAACTTAAATAAACTGTGAAAAATTTATTTTTGAAAAGCTATCTTAGGGACACTTTTTGAAACTGTTTCTACTTATAACATTATATTCTAGCAGGGAAAGTCCCTAAAAATTACCTTATATTATTTACTTAAGTTGCATTATGTCCTTAAACGCACTTTTTATTGAGAAAAAAGTGGCCCACTAACTTAGAATGTGATAAAGCCACTCGCCGGCCACATAAGATGATTTAGAGAGGCAAAAACGTTCATTCCAAACTTTCAATTCGCCAAAACATTCGTATACTATTTACTTAAGTTGCATTCTATCCCTGAACTTTTTTTCCCTTGAATTAAAATCGTCTTCGAAAAAATGCCTTTCCAAATCTTTCCATATTACTGGGTACGTGACTCTTTAGGGTAGCACTACTTCATTTTATGGTAGTGGATCACTTTATGGCAAACTATTTTAATTTAAGGGTTAAACAAAACTAATTTTAGGAGTAAATGCAATTCGGTTAACATATAGAGGCACTTTCGAAAACATTCAATAATTCGGCAATGAAATATGAAAAAACATAACATAAAAAGAACACCCCTGTACTAGTAGTATATACAAATGGAAAAGAGAAATTAGCTATTATTATTTTAAAACATTTTACACTTTTTTATATATGTCCTAAATGTTTTATTTTAGTTCTTTATACCCTCAAATATTTTTCAATTTATTTATGTTATAGCTATGATGAAGGGTAGAGGAATTCAATGAAAGTGAGCATGCTCCACCCATGTGCATAGTAAAAAGGGTTAAATTGATGTTTTATTACGAGTTTTTATGCATTAAACATTTTTTCGAGTTGTATTGTTATAATTATAGTAAAAGATGAAAGAATTCGGTGGCAATGAGCATGCCCAACTTACGTGCACACTAAAAAAAAGTAAAAAAAATTGACATCTTTTTAGTGTGTGGTGAGTGGAGCATGCTCACCACCCGGATCCCTTCGTCATTCACCGTAAGTATAACAATATGCAATTGAAATATGTTTAACGCTATAAAGAGGTAAAATAAAATATTTCAGATATAAAGAAAAAATGTAAAATATTTCAAGATATTTATAGTTAATTTCTCAATCATTTAACAAAAAATTAAAAAAACACCATGTATTAGTATACACAAATCATTGACCTAGTTTATAAATGGAAAGACGAAAAAATATAAGTGACATTGAATTTTATAACAGTAGTGACATTCATAAGAGAAAAATATATTATAAAAAGTGGTACATAGAGTGATACACAAAGTCATACAGACAATCCAAGACCATTTTCTGGTTATGTTTATAAGTTTAAGATTAGATTCATTTTGAAAATATCCTTCTTAATTAAAATTAGATTAAGTACAAAAATATAAAAGATCACAAATCATATCCTAATTATTTAAATAACAAGAAACGCAAAAGAAAAAAATTAAAATAAAAGTAAACGAATTCTAAAATGTATAAAACATATAAATTCAGTATAATATAAAAGGAAATTATAAAACATATAAATTCAGTATAATATAAAAGGAAATTATGACGTACATACTTAATATAATCGGTATCCGTTTTTTCCGTCGATAAGAACCTCTTACCAAAACCTATCAATCTAAATATGAGACGACCTTAGAAATTATAAAACCCTGATAAATAAATTAACCATCGGTCAAGTAATCGAGTCGTTACCTATCGAAATCGGAACAAATTCGCACGCTGGCATACCTATTCTTTTTGCACCAAAAAGAATGTGCTAACGTCTTATAAATATTACCTTTAATTTGAAGGAAAGCATACCTTAAGCAGTTCCAATTGGCTTGGTAGAGAATATGGAGTGTGATTTAAGATGGGATTTCACAGCTCTGATAATTGGCATTGTTTCCTTTTATTATCTCCTCCAGGGCACCTTGGGTCGGCTTTTTGATTCAAAAATATTTGGTCTCTTTTTTAGATCTTGCAAGTTTGGCGATCCTCAATCCTTCATCACCACCTTCATCCACAAGTATGTGTAATTTGCATAAAATGCTTATCTAAGACTAAAAAATAAGGAAATAGTTGAGTGGTCTAAATTCAAAAGAAAATAAACTAAATTACTATTTAATGGTCATTAATAATTTTAATTAAAATTCCCCAGAAAAATTATTTGATCCAACTAAATAGGGATATACGTGAAAAAGTATCATTTAATACGATCTTTCTTGACTAAAGCGACATGAATTTTGCACGGAAAAAAATATGTCCGAGACGATTAGATGATGAAATCAAGGAAGTATGTAATGACATTATTTAGTTATCTTTCACGTTATATACCACATGAGATAACTGTGAATCATACTTCTTTGTTTTCCTATTATAAGATATTATTATTTTTTAGAGTTTCATAATATAATATAGTTTCCTCTTTTGAATTCTTTTCTCAATGATCATCTATCTATTTAAACTCCTCCCACCAACTCACTCTGGGTTCAAGACCTCCCCAAACTAAGTTTTAATACCATTGGTGTTAGGATTAAATCCACTCTAATACCACTTGTTAAGGAACGGACAAAAGATGCAGACATAAAATATATGAAGAAAAAAGATTAAAAAATCATACCAAGAATTTTACTTGGTTTGATCTCTCAATAGACCTACATCCACGATATAAAAGAATAAACCTCTACCATATAAATTTTTCATGGAGAAAATTACAAATCATCGTACTATTTGCATGGACAAAATGACAAATCTTCCTAAGACAACTCTCAACCCATTTATGAATTGAGCACTAACAACTAGAACAAAAGACCTGTACCTAAGACAACCTATTTATATGTGTCTCCTCCCTTCATAATTCTCAAACCTTCCAATGTGGGATTAGGAAATCCTATTCTTAATGGAATATTGAGAAAGTCATGATCTGAAAGAACTTGAGAAACAAAATTCAAACAAATATTCTATTTTTCTCAATTTCCTTATCCTAACAAAATTTTCCTTTTCTCAATTTCCCAAATTACAACTGAATAAGTCTTCAAGGTCTTTTTCTCTTTTCCTCCGTCAGTTTTACTTCTTTGAAGATTTCTTAAAGAATGCCCATACTATTCAACAGTTCCTTCAATATGGCACGACCCTCCCAATACCAATGTAGATATTGTGCAAATTACTGATATGTTAGTTCAAACTTCTTTTCTCTCATTTGGCCCGAACCTTGCAGTTTCGATCCTTTTCTCCTCATTGGAGTTAACTTTCGACTCTGATATTATTCTCCTTCCATGTTTAACAATAGGCTCTGACATCTCTATCCACCTTCGACTCTAATATCTTCTTCTTCCCTACAGGTCAAAACCGTAAGCTCTCATATTTCCGTCTTCCCTAATATTAACCATAGGCTCTGATACAATGACTTATTAGGATCCAAACAAGCTTTCATACCACTTGCTGGGTTCCAAATTTAGCTCTTATACTACTTGTATGAAAGTGACAATAGAAGCACACACTAAATATAAGGACATAAAAGATAAAAATATAACACCAAAAATTTAACGTGGTTCAATTTTTCAACATAGACCTATATCCACGGCCCAAAATGGCAAACCTCTACTAGTTAACGGTTGCACGGAGAAAATTACAGAACCTCAAACTGTATAATTTATGCATGTATAAAATTACTAACCTTTTAAAGACTCTCAACCCATTGTATGAGTCGGGCAACCATAACTTCCAAAAATACCTAAATAAGATAACCTAGTTATAGATGTCTCTTCCCTTCTTAATTTCCAAAACCTCTAATGTGAGATTAGAAAATCCTACCCCTAATGAAATATTGAGAAAATTATAATCTAAAGGAATTTAAGAAATAGAATCTTAACAAATTTTCTATGTTTCTCAATTTTATTATCTTCAAAATGGAAACTATTTTTTCTACTTTTGAACATTTTATCCTTCTTTAACTACTTGGTAAAAGTAATTTTTCTTTTTCAAAATAGAGGTATCTCGGGACATTTTAACTTAAAAGAACATTGGTTTCATAATTTCTTAATCCGTGTCAAAAAATTAATGTATTTTATATATTATATCCAATTATAAATATAAATATTTTTAGAGTGTTCGAATACGGTAAAAAATATGCTACCTCCAGTCTACATATATAAGTTCTTTAAGCTTATTTAAAAATGGTAAAGATATACTCTCGGGTTAGAAATATAAGTCATTTTTCACTTTATAATGAGTATTTTTGTATTTTTTCCATCTTTACCCACGTGTTTATTCATTTATTCATCTCTTATTCTCAATCTGTCATTATTTATTTAGAGTGTAAAAGGTATTATAGTTCAAAATGCCTTATTACAAAGACCCTTATTTCTTGCACAAATATGCAAAAGAATTTATATTTTTGACTAAAGATAGTATTATCAAATAAAGTGAGTATATAGTTTTTCAGATATATATTTTTTCATATATCAAGAACGGTTGCAAAATGCAAATACTAAATCATAAGTGATGTGCGTGAGTTTTTTGGAGTTGGAAAATGAGAAATTAATCAATTAACCTCTTCGTTTTGACAGACATGGGAGTGCTCCAATGTATAGAGCATTTCTGTTCAGTAATCCATCAATAATTGTTACCACAACTGATGAATTAAGAAAAGTTCTGACAAACGAAAGATTTTCATTGGGTTATCCGAAATCAATGATAGAATGATTAGGAAGTATGGAATTTCATGACTGAAAGCAATTGCGATAGATGTTACAGTTTTCAATTGCTGGACGAGATCATTTGTATATTATATAAAAGGTGTTGCAGAAACATCATTTCAAGAATGGGCAAAAATGGATGAACTAATAGAGTTCTTGACTGAAATGAAAAATGCTTCCTTCAAAGCATTGATGAAAGTTTTTTTTGAGTAATGAAATTGATCAACATTCGTTTGGCCTATTTGAAAAGTTTAAGCCAGCTTGACATGATATAATAATTCATAAATTTTTTTTTGTCATTATGGTCCTAAAGAATTTATCATAATCTAATAAGATTCTTTTTTCCATTAAACACGTGGCTTCCATAAAAAAAATCTACGCACATGTGGTAATATAAAGGGTAAAATATGTATTATTAGCAATTATTCTCTTTAAATGAAACACAAGTGAGATGTGATTTTGCGAGGAAGAGTAGCTTTTTTTTTTTTCCAAATCAAGAGTCAGGTGTGTTTTATTCAGAGAGAACTTTTATAACGTCTATTTTATTCTTCAGATTATCTCTCATGTGCAGATCATGTGCTTTTTTGGACTAAAGTTAAATTTTTTTACCATAAAATAATTTTATTGAATTTTTGTAAATTATTTATGGACTATCGCAATAGAAAATAAATTTTGCAAACCATATCATGTCAGGTCAATAAACTTTTACAACTAAAATTAGCTATTTTCCCAAAATAAAAATGTAATAGAAAATGAATTACAAAAAGATAAAAAATTTTCCATTAAAAAGTTAAAGTTTTAATTCATGATGGTTTCTTTCTTTGCTCTTTTAATATGAAAATTCTATTATGGACTTGATGCATGTTTTTACTTATAGACAATGTGACTTGTATTAAGTCACATCACAGAATGACGTGACTTAATACAGACCTATGATCCATGATGATGATAGAAAACGTGTCTATAATAGAATTTTCCCTTTTAACATTCTCAATTATGTGGTTTTAGATGTTAGGCGCGGAAGAAATTAGTGAACATGTTTAAAGAGATTGTCTCTATGAGAAGGAGTGAACTATATTGCAGCAATAGAATAATTAATACAAAGAAGGATTTATTGACATAGTTACCTTCGTTTGGTGGGCTTCTTGTTTGCCTAGGACACGAAACTACAAGTCTTACTATAACATGGGCAATTATACTCCTAGAGGAAAATCCACATATCTTACAAAAGGCAAGGTAAGGTAGGGTCTCTTCCGGATTCTGTATCATTTTGTATAACATTTTTAATTTGACATACTGCATTAATATATGAAACATATCAAATAAAAGATAAACAATAAGAAAAATAAGAATCGTCACCTGTAGTACTTTAAAAATAATAAACTATATTGATAGTGAGATAATATGTATTGACGAACGTAGAATAACTTGTTTGGTAACTTTATATAATAGGCCTCTGCAAAATTTAAGCTATTATAAAAAAGTTTAATTCAACTGGACTTAATTCAATTTTTTTTTTCTTAGCTAACCCTTTAAACTAAAAATTCTAAATTTTTTAACTTTTTTTTGGTGTCATGAATCTTAATTTTTTTAACTTTCTTATTCATAGTCTCCTAGTTTCCACCTCTACAATAATTCTCAATGATGAAGATATTCAAGGTAATAATTCGTAGAAATATGGAAGATGATTTTCTCTTAATTTGGTTCTTTGTTAATATATATATTAAAAAGAAAATTACTGAAAAATTTTAATATATATTTATTTTTATATAATTTTGTGACTCGAAAGACTCGATAATGTGTATTTGGATTATTTTTTACAAATTTTTCTATAATTTATAAATAATTATATGAATTTTATAAATAATTTATAAATAATTATGTGTCGACTCTTAAAAGCATATGTTTATCTCGTACGTTAGCATTGATTTAGGAGGAACAAGAGGAAATCGTGAAGAGAAGAACATCCTCAGAAGCAGAGTTAAGCTATAACGAAATCAAAGAAATGAAGTATCTTCCAAAAGTATGTAGACTCCTCTCATAAGTTTGAATCGAAAGAAACGGCAATATTTACTCATATGACTAATATACCATACTTCACATAATGTTATTATTCTTGAAGGTGATCAATGAAATACTACGTCTAACCAGCTTGTTAACAGCTCTTCATCGGGAGGCCAAAACACACATTAACCTCAATAGTTTGTGAAGCTAATTTTGTAAAAATGTTTCTTACATTTCTTTTTTCGTGATCAGAATCATCTAGTACATTTTTTACTATACTCTCTAATGCATTCTTTTTATAACAGTTTTATTAATATAAATTATATTAAATAAAATATAAACAATAAACTTTAAAAAGTAAAATATTAAAAAGAAATTACTGTTAAAAAGAGTATAATAGAAGATGTACTATACAATATGTTATTTGACTGCTTTCCTGGGCGCTTCCTATGTACTGGAATGATGTACAAAAGGATGGAAGGTCTTTATATCTCTCTTTATTATACCAAAAAAAAAGTAAGTCCACTGTGTACGTTACATAATTCCAACACGATGGAAGGTTTTACTTTGGTTTAGGAATGTTCATTTTGATCCTGAAAACTATAAGAATCCAAACGATTTTACTCCATCACGATGGAACATGAGTATTACGATGAAAAATCAATATATTATATATATATATATATGCACACTTACAATATGTTTCATTAATGATTTTTTTCTCCCCTTTTAGTTGATATTTTATTTACACCATACAAAATTTAGAAGTTGTATATGGTTCTCATTATTTTATTATCCAAATCAACACAATTTAGGGAAAATTATAATAAATTTATTTGTTATGACAAGATAGTATCTTAGTAGTAGAAGTATTCTTTATCAGGGCAGAATTTTTGAGTTCGAACCACATCTACTTCCCCCCAATGTATAAAAGACATAATAAATTTACTCTTTTTTTATTATTATATTTGAGGCTTTTTTCGAAAAATTTGTAAAATGAATTATAAAACTATTTAATTTGTTTTAATTTAATCCTAAAAAATATTTTTTTTCGTTAATTTTAGTCTTAAATTTATTTTTTCTTTAAAAAATATTGGTCTTTATTTTAATTTTTTGGAATGAAATTTGTCAATTCTTTTACATGTTCTACCTGAATAAGTCAGCTATCTAGGGAAAATTTACAATATGTTACCTTTCTTTCTTGATAAGACGTAGTAATACATTTATATTTCGTTCCATTTTCACCATACATGATGCATTTTAGAAGAAAAAAGTTAGAATTGATGATTTTTTTTCATTTCGGTGATAACACAAATGAGAGGTGCATGTGTATAAATTTGCTAATTCCGCCTTAAACTTGCGGGACGATCAAGTAAAATTTCATCCCTTTCTCCTATTTGGAGCAAGCAAGTATATATTGTCCTAGATAAGATTTTCCCATTCTTGGAATTTCAATCTATCTTGATTCTTCACTATTTCCTTCTCGATTCATTTGTTAAATTAAAAAGTAAAAAATGAAAACCTTCTATGAAGAAAAAATAACATTTTATGCCGGATCTACAGATCCAAGACCTATTTACTATTACAAACTGCCTATCTTACTATTACAGACCAAAAAGAAATAGAAGAAGAGGAAGAAACTGAAAACCTATCGATTACAAAAGAAACCTTCAGTCTTCGTCTTCGGTCTCTCAACTCCGGGAGGAAGCTGAAAAGAATAGCAAGATGAAGCAAACAGTTAGTAATAAATAAAAGAGGAAAGAAAGATTTAACCCTTTACCTTATACCAGGAGATCCGAAGAGTCACGGATCTAACAACCGCACGAAACCAGATGAACGGCAGTGAACTCCAGTTTCTATCCAAAGTGACGGAAATGTCATCGTCTCAACCTTCCGAGAGGGAGAGACGCAATCCCTCATATATACCGGTGAACCTCACGAAAAATAACACTATCTCTCTATCTCTCTAAAACAGGCTCTTTCTTCCTCAACTGGAACTACGCGCGTCAGTAGACGACTAGCAGCAACGGTTGGAGTCCTAAAGAGAAACAGTTAAGACACCGAGAGACTGTTTGAGTGGAACAGAGAAAGATGAAGAATCAGAGAGAGAGAGAGAGAGAGAGAGAGAGAGTGAGAGGAGGCTACGGCCAAGAAATGAAATGAGAGGGATTCGGGCAGCTGAGTGAGAAAAAGAGACTTTATACTCATGTCGCCTGGGCGGGTTGCGTCAAACCTGACCCGCCCGGTATCATGGTTGAAGTGAGCCCAATTCTCCCTTAAGTGAGGCCCAATCCGGAATTCATCATAGGGACAGATATTTGGACTGAAAATAAATGAAAAATGTGAAACATAAATGGGCCAATAAGACCTACATAACAAATCTTGAAGGAATTTTTTTTCCTAACATAAATTGATGTTTCATTTTTTTGCAGGCTTCAAAGAATTAATCTGAAAGGCAAAGTGAAATATTTGTTCGTGCAATAACCTATTGACAAATGTTTGGCGAGAGTAAGAAAGTTATCCTCATGAGCAATATTTGAACTTGCAAATAAATGTATTTCTTTTATATACATGGATAGTACTTACATGAATGTATTATCATGTACTTCATAATCAACTAAGAGAAATTGGCTATAGGTTAACTTTGCGGTTTTTCTAGATCTAATTCATTATAGTAAGGAACTTTTATTTCGTCTCTTTTATAGACATGAATTATTTTCGATCTTACAAGTATAGCAATTTAAAGATTTTATGATAGAATTCGATGCATTTATTATATGGATCCAATAAAATAGTAAAAAGTAATTAATTAAATTCTCTAAATAAAACTATAATAATGTGTAAAAAATGCACCAAATGCTACTGTGAAATCATTAAATTATTATAAGTTTGCAAAATTAAAAGTAGTTTAAGGGTACAAAAAGATAAAATAAAAGTTCTTGACTACGAACAATTAAAAAAAAAAGTTTATGCCTACAAATAGAAAAGTAAAAATAGTTCCAGGGCCAATTTCTCATTAACTAAAAGTGCTTGTGGCTTATTGTTGTGAAAAATGATGGCCTACAAAGAGGCACAAGATTCTCTGTACTACTTTGTGTACCACTCTTTTTACCACATTTCTTTTATAATATATTTTCTTTTTAGGGTTTATTTTTTATTTATTAGGTTTTATTAAAAAAATATACTAAATTAGAAAGTAATAGAGAGAGTGGTACACAAAGCGATACAGAAGATCCGGGCCACAAGAAGAGGATGAACTGGTGGTTTTAAAACTTTCTCAAGCTGAAAATAGTGTTTTAGGTTAAGTAGAAATTAAAATATTGAAATAGCAGAGTACTACTTCGCACTAATTGAGAAATCAATTCTGATTATCAAGTTACGTCCAAGTTATTCCTTAAATAAAAAATAAAATTAAAAAATTAAACTGTGTTCAAGTTAACTTGTTATAATAGGCAAAGCCATACATGAATGACTAGATGAGCCAAAATTCAAATAAAAAATTTATTGAGATTATTGCAGGAGATTTTGAGGAATTTTCTCCCTTGTAAACTTATGTTGTATTAGGAAATTCGTATAGTTGTTTATCTTGGAATATTCCAATATGATTTTTAATTAGATTTTGATTAGATTTGGAAGTTTCGTAGTTTGGTTAGGCGAAAAGTGTATTTATCATTATGAATATTTTCATTACAAAGGGAAAAAACAATAATTATTTTTTTTCACTGAAAACTTTCATGGTATAAGAGTATGTTTTTCCTACAATGAGTAAAGACAAAGAGAAAGAAGAAATAAGTGGTATTTTCGATACGGAGCACAAGAGTCCAGTACCGAAAAGTACGTTGAAAAATGATGCATGTTATGTAGCATCCGCAGGTAGATCGAGACAAATTTATCACTCAGGTCCAATTGAAAGGAGCGCCAGCACAATGACACAACGATATCGAATGGGCAAAAGCTGTGAGATTAGCCCTTTGTTCAAAATAAAAATTGAGATTCGTCGATAGAATAATTCTTTACCTGAGAGTGATCCAGACAAGGCAGAGAAATGGTGGGAGATTAACACATTAGTTAACTCTTGGATTCTCAACACAATTGAATCAAGCCTACGATTGTCTATGAATTACTCTAAGCGTGCAGACGAGTTGTAGGCGGTTCTCAAAGAACATTTCTTTTTGGGTAATGTCCCGCGAGAATAATAATTGAAGACCGTATTGACAAACTGTAAATAAAGGGGAGATTCCATAAACGGATATCACAATCGTTGGCAAAAAATATAGGATAAGTTACAGAGTTACATGTAATTGCGGGTGTATATTGATGTGCAACTTCTTTGGCTGCTCAAATCTACCCCACCTTTCACATGTTCCTTTTCACTTATTTGCCTGCCCAAATATACCCCACCTTGCACATTTTTCCTTTCAATAATTTGAGTGTCCCATATCTTCCCAATTAGTATCCCCTTTATCGCCACAACTATTGCTCTCTCCGTCTCATCTATCTATTCAACGATACTCTTCAAAAGATCATTTTGCATAACTTTACGTACTACTACATGGCAGCGTTTTTGCTTCTTCTTAGACCTGATTAAACCAGCCACCTGCTTCTTCATACTGTTACAACCTTCGAGTAGTCATAAGTGGTTGCTTTTTCTTCTTTCTCCATGTCAGCAAAGATCTTAATCACCTTCACCCTACTTTCGACTTCACGCATTTTCAAAATGTTCTTATCACCCTATAAACCCGTACTAACCCGGCTTCTCATATCACCATGAGGCTCTAAGTAACATTTTTTGCCCCTCATAACCTAGTTGTCTCATGACAAGGTTGTAGCTCGCTTGGTTAGAAGCACTCCTTAACATGTGATAGGTCACGATGTTCGATTCACACTCCCCTTTTTATTACTAATCTTATAATAGTTAAAAAAAAATTTCATCCACTCATCTTCATTACTCATGTATTTACGCTCATCTAAGATAGATGCCCTCTCGTATTAAGTTTGATAGTAAATTGTTCATAAAAATATAAGGGTTTTTAAAAAAGAAAAAAAACGAAATAGGGTTTTCTAACATTGTGGTCCCTCAAATACTCCCAAATATATATATATATATATATATAAGCACCTAACATAAGTAAGAGTAAATTTTGTTTATCTCCCTTGAAGTTTGTTTAAACTATGGATAGATCTTTAAGATTACATCAAACTACATTCTCCACCCTCTTTAATCAACAAACTACTAGCAAATAAATCTTTGTTGTCAAATATAACTACTATCACTTGATAAATAATTATTTTGTTTGTTTCAATAGTTCTTCCTTCGAATTACAAATAATCCTAACTAATTGATCACGTTTTAATAAAATTTTTATCCATTAATTTGTATATATTAAATATTGTTTATCATAATTGTAATCTTGTGAAAATATTACTATATTCTCTAACCTTCTCTAGTACGATAGTGACTAGAGAAATCCAGTAAATGAATAACTTATTTATTGTTGGATGTTAAAATTAAGAGTTCGTTTTTTTGGAAGAAAATTTTGACTGTTCTTAAGAGATAATTGCACTTATATTCCTTTAATTTCTTTTTATTGATATTTGGTAAAAAGTTTTAATAGTTGATTCTTTAAACACCTTAATAAACTAAAGGTATTTTGAGATATTAATATATTTGTTATTGCTAAAGGGAAGTTTATTTCCTAACATATTGAGTCACTAGGAATTAATTTTTTAACCACTTTTTCGTTAAGAGAGAAAAATATAGCCTTAGGGGAGATAAACGTAAGCCACTCTATATGTAAATATACACAACTTTATAATCTAAAATTGAAGGAAAGAATAAAAAAATCACAACTTTTGAGCAAGAACAAGACAAAGTTACAAATTTTTTTTTTCTAGCAAAAATACAATGCATTTTTAGAGTATATTCTAACAAGAATATTAGTAAGCTTTATAGTATGACATAAAGGATCAAACTGAGTCTTTCTCTCGAATCTCTCATTTTGAACCCATTCTTCGAAAGTTTCAAACCCAATAAGGGTGGGTTCAACAATTGCAGCTTCTATACCTTCGCAAATGATTTTCTATCAGACTCGATGAATATGTTCTTTCAATATAAGACGATAGAAGATTTTAAAGGAGGTGTGAGAAATCAGTAACTTTTCAAATGAGGTTGCAAAGAAGAGTGAGAATTGAATAGGGTTCCGAAAAAGTGTAAGTAGAGTTTCATGTGTCGGGAGTTTTAATTTATCCTGACTAAAAGCTCCTAGAAGAGTCACAAGACGCGCACATAAAAGTTACCTTTATGATTTTATGCTAAAAGTAAACTAAGTATTAAATTAAATAATTTTTAAACTTAAATTATTAAAATTGATAATTTAATAGTGATGCGTGACACCTTTTGTCCACCCTAATAAAGGAAAACTCGAATATTCTCAGTTTTCTTTAGTGTTTTAAAATTATTTTTTTGGAGGAAAATTAGCAAGGGTTAATATAAAAAAAATATCCTGAACTTTGTCATACGTTAATTAAGTACCAAAATTTTGAAAATGGAAATTAAAGGACAATTTTTCTTTTTCAGTAAAATAAATTGAATGGAAACTGATCAGAAATGACAATTTTACCCTTTAATAGGATAGAAGTCGATCATCAAAATGGAATAAAGAAATATAATAATAACAAACTCTCTCTTCCCAAGACCATTAAAACACCTAACTACATCATATTCCATCCCAAGAAAAGAATAACGTGATTCTTTTTCTCTTTATTTCTCAAACCCTCAAAAATCATATATCAAAACTTCATCAAACCATTATTGTAAAGAGTTATGAACTATAAGTTGGTAAGAAGTATTATATAGATTAAAAAGTTTCAACTTTTAAAATTTGGAAAAAAAAAAATTTGTCCCTTGTCATTTCAAAGATTAGATATTTAATTAACATAATAGGCAAAGTTCAGGAATACTCTTTTAGCATTAATCCAAAAAAATTTGTTCCTTAATTATCATTTTAAAAATTAGGTACTCAGTCTTTTTTTTTTTGGGTACTAACCCAATTAGCAATTAAGCAAAATCGCCTCCTGCAAACGGTGCAAAGCCCAGAGAAGAAAGCTTTTCCCAACTGTTCTTTCAGTGTGGAGTGAGTGAGTCGTTTGGTCTACTGAGATTTTGAGGTGAAAATCTGGAATCTTGATCGGGAAAATGTTAACTAAGTTTGAGACGAAGAGTAATCGGGTTAAGGGATTGAGTTTCCATAGCAAAAGGCCATGGATCTTGGCCAGTCTTCACAGTGGCGTGATCCAGCTCTGGGACTACCGTATGGACACTCTCATCGACCGCTTTGACGAGCATGATGGCCCCGTTCGCGGTGTTCACTTTCACAAATCTCGACCTCTCTTCGTCTCCGGAGGTATTATTTTCTACTCAAGATTTAATTCTTTAGTTATGTGATTTTGATTTTCTTCGGCAAATCGATAATTATTTGATTTATGTAGCCCTGGATCAAATGAATTGGCTTAGTGAAAAAAATGTTTTCTAGTTGTCTATTAGTGGAATTTCTGATCCGTGATCGATGGATTTTTAAAATTCTTTATGCTAATGTTAGATATTGGAAGTATGGTGCTCAAGCTGTTTTGTTGTTCCCCAATGTAAATCTTTTGAATTCGATTGAGCGGTGTTCCTCTTGAACTGAGTTTGAGTTCATTCTTGTTCTTCTCGTTTATTTGCCCACATGAGGAGTAATGAATTTTGGTTTGACTGATTTCTTGAAAATGCTGTACTCTCGCTTCGTTTACCCATTAACTAGGTTGAATAACGCAGAAATCCAATTGATTCTGATTGGATATACTTGTTATGTCTAATCTCTAACGATTGGATAAAACCGGATCCCATACCTGAACACTAGTTTAGCTTTAACTAGGCAAATTCCTGTATTCAATTTTAACTGTCACTTGAAGCATCAGAAGTCCCTCATAGTCGGAGGAATTGAATCTTTAGCTGTTGTGTGGTTTTCTGTTGTGGCTTTGTTTAATCGGAAAATTATGTTTTCTTTGCAGGTGGATGATTATAAAATCATGGTTTGGAACTACAAGTTGCACAGGTGTTTGTTCACCCTCCTTGGACATCTTGATTACATCCGCACTGTTCAATTTCATCACGAGTCCCCTTGGATTGTTAGTGCTAGTGATGATCAGACAATTAGAATATGGAACTGGCGCTCTCGAACTTGCATATCTGTCTTGACTGGACACAATCACTATGTGATGTGTGCATTATTTCATCCCAAAGAGGATCTGGTTGTGTCTGCCTCTTTTGATCAGACTGTTAGAGTTTGGGATATTGGTGCCTTAAGGAAGAAATCAGTGTCTCCTGCTGATGACATCCTCCGCTTGAGTCAGATGAATGCAGATTTTTTTGGTGGGGTTGACGCTGTTGTAAAGTATGTCCTAGAGGGCCACGATCGAGGGTTGAACTGGGCTTCATTCCACCCCACTCTGCCTTTAATTGTTTCTGATTGCCAATGATCGTCAGGTGAAAATTTGGGGAATGAATGGTAAATCCATGCAGACATTTTGCCTTTAATTTTCTTTTCCAATTGTCCCATGTGATTTACTTGCTATCATAGTTTTCTAACATCATCTTTTTGGAGTTAGCTGGGTTTGAATAAGCATTATGATTATCATGTAAATGTATTTAAAATTGCAATTTAGGAAGTTACCATAGGGATTCAAGGTAACTACTTCAGGGCAGTGCTTTTAGATAACCAGTAAATTTACTTTTTATAGCCTTTAATTGAACCCAGGATGTTGGAAGCCTATGAGCTACTCTTTCATGTCATTGAAGGTGTGCTCAATTACAGTTTATGCCTCCACAGTGGGATAAACAAAAGTCTTTTCTGCTGTAGACTACGTGTTCAATACTCAAAGAATTTCCTACTAGATTAATATGGCAGTTGCAATTTCCGTTCCCGAATTGAAGAAGTTAAATGAGCTTCTCTTCGGGTTATGGTATTAATTTTTCGGAGCTCATGTGTAACGTTTGTATTTCTGCAGTATTGTTGTGTTGGAAATGGATTGGAAAGGGGTCAATTTTTAACCTTTTCTCAGTGTGGTATTATTATATGCTAATTGATGTTCTAATTATTTTGCTTTCTCAATTTCATGAGGGTATTTTGCCTTGGTTAATGTACACATTGGGGAAACCTTTTTATTACCTAAGCAACTAATTCCTACACAGTTTTTAAAGCTTACTTGGAAAATGTGATCAATATTTTGTTTTTTACTAAAAACAAAATTCATGAGGCGGAAATTTATTGAATAAATTTAATTGTGATGTAGATCAACCATTCCTTTCTAGTCTTTGACAAGCTCTACATAATGATAGGGAAACCTACAAATCTAACAAATATAAGCATCTTTGCCTTCTAACAGCTGAGTATTTGACTTGGCATACATAAAATATTAGTAGTTCTAAAGAAGATCTTATACAATCAAATCTTTTAGCTTATGATTAGTTGTTCATTTCTTTATGATTGTGTAAACTTGTAAAAACTCTTTTATCGCATCTTCTTGAACTTATTTCTCTTCAGACACAAAGGCTTGTGAAGTGGATACATTGAGAGGCCATATGAACAATGTTTCATGTGTTCTATTCCATCCAAGACAGGAAATCATTGTCTCAAATTCCGAAGATAAGAGCATCAGAGTGTGGGATGCTACGAAAAGGACTGGTCTTCAGACATTCCGTAGGGTACATGATAGATTCTGGATTCTGGCTTGTCATCCTGAGATGAATCTTCGGGCAGCTGGCCATGACAGTGGCATGATAGTATTCAAATTGGAGAGGGAACGTCCTGCTTTCTCTGAGTGGAGATTCTCTGCTTTACGTGAAAGATCGCATCCTACGTGCCTTTGAGTACTCAACTCAGAAAGATATTCAGTTGATACCAATTCGTAGACCTGGTTATAACAGCTTGAACCAAGGTTCCCGAACTCTTTCTTATAGTTCAACTGAGAATGCTGCATTGTTCTGTTCAGACATGGATAGAGGTTCCTATGAACTCTACATTATACCTAAAGACAGCTTTGGTAGAGGTGACACTGTGCAAGAGTCAGAAAAGGGTTCTGGGGTATCTGCAGTTTTTGTCGCTCGCAATAGGCTTGCTGTGCTTGAGAAGAGTACCAACCAAGTGCTAGTCAAGAATCTGAAAAATGAGATTGTCAAAATGAGTGTTCTTCCAATTGCTACAGATGCCATTTTCTATGCAGGCACTGGGAACTTGTTCTGTAGGGCAGAGGGTAGAGTAGTGATTTTTTACCTCCAGCAGAGAATTGTTCTTGGGGACCTTCAAACGTCTTTGTTAGGTACGTTGTTTGGTCACATGACATGGAAAGTGTTGCTTTGCTGAGCAAGCATTCCATTGTCATAACTAATAAAAGACTTGTGGATCGTTGCACCACCGTTCATGAGACGATTCGTGTCAAGAGTGGAGCTTGGGATGATAATGGTGTATTTATATACACAACACTAACACACATCAAGTATTGTCTGCCAAATGGGGACAGAGGAATCATCAATCCTGTTTGTCAGCATGAGTTAGCTGCTTACTTCACTCACTGCAATCTGCAGCTTCCTCACTTGACACTCGCCCTTCCTCACGTCACCTGTCCTTACTGTGGTACTCATTTCGTTCCGGATCAGAACGGGTAAGTATGTAATATCTGTGATCTTGCTGCAATTGGTGCCGATGCATCAGGCATTCTCTGCTCTCCTTCACAAATCCGATGATTTCAATCCTTGCCTCGTTTAGTACATGGCAACTGATTGCTTCCTTACATCGAAAACAAGGTTAGAATATATCTAAAATCTGTCGGAATCTTGTTTCTGTCACAACTACTTTCAAACATCTCTCTCTTACTTCAAAGTATTTTACCTAAAATTCCTCTAATTGCAATGTGTTGAATCATTGAAAGCCATTCTACTTATTAATTTTTTATTAGGCGTTTTCGTATATATGCTTCTGTTGGAATAAATTCTACACTATTTGTTGGTTATTGTATCTTAGAATCCTGTGCTACTATTAATATATATGGGTTAATTACATTTTACCCCTTCGTGAGGTTTTTCAAAACTACTATTTCATACTTTTGTTTGGTATATATTACAAATATATTATTTTGTTTGGTATATATTATCCTGTTTATTTATTTATTTGTGTGTCTAATGTGTCCCTGTGTCACACACCTATACGAATAAAATATATCATAGATATTATATATGCTGCCACTTCAAATCCCATATAGTTTAGGAAATCCCATATAGTTTAGGAAAGTCACTTGAAATTAAAAAGGAAATTTAGTTGGGAAAACAATGTTGAATCCTAAATGGTTTAGATTTCAAAAATCATAAGCATTACAGTTATAAATACCCCTCTCTTTGTTTCTCTCTCTCGTCCTCCAACCAACAACTTGATTGAATTATTGCTTTATCTCCCTAATTTCCTGCACTGTTTTTGAACACTATTCCAATGGCTTCCATTAACGATCCAAGTTGGGTATCCATAGCTTCATCTGATTTCTTCGTCGAAATCCTCTCCAGATTGCCTGTTAAAACACTTGGAAGTTTCTCTACCGTTTGCAAATCATGGCATTCTTTTATCAAAACCAAAACATTCATCCAAACACATCTCAAAAATTACTGTCAAAAAAATTCTTCTTCAATCGAATTACCTTCAATTCCCTATCTTTCATGTTCATCGAACACAATTATTTTAGATGAAATTTCCAAAAAATCTTATGGCTTATTGTACACCTCAAGATCTATCTGTTGTTGGAAATTCTTGCAATGGAATAATCTGCTTCACAGATAATAAGACATACTATGGTACTAGGGTTTTTTCTTTCCAATCCTATCCTTAAGAAAACAAAATGCATATCCCATTTTTGGAAAACTGATTTCAGGCCATATTTGAATATTTACTCTAAACTAGGATTTGGATGTCTAGAATACAATGATTTTAAGGTTGTCAGGATTTATTATTTTAAGGATATAAATTCCAGCAAGCTTTTAGTTGTAAAACCCCAGGTTGAGGTTTATAGTTCGAAAGCGAGACAATTGGAGAAAAATTGACGAGGCAAACATAAATTGTATAGCTGATAAAAGATCGGTTTCTTGCAATGGAGCTATTTATTGGTTGGGTCGAAGAAGGGAGGAATGGAGTTGTGATATTATTTTGTCTTTTGATTTGGCTAATGAGTCTTTTGATGAGATTACACTTCCTCCTATTGAAAGTAAGGTTTCCAGGAACGCGATTTTATTGGTTTACAATGGTTTGTTAGCGTTTTGGACTGTTTCTTCCGTGAATAATAATAATAATACAATGTTGTCGGAATCAAAGCTGGAGGAGATCGAACATGATCATTGGGTCATTGGGTCAAATCGAAACCGAATATTGCTATGATTTATGGGTGATGATGGATAAGAAAGTGAGTAATTCTTGGAGGAAATTAGGAGTTTTTGAAACTAAGAAGAATGTAACAGAGGTAAGGGGATTTACAAATGGTGGAAAGCTTATAATGGAAATATGGGAAAGTGATTATTTGGCATCTTGGGATCCCATTAATGGTGAAATACAATTTCTCAAGTGGAATGAGATAGACACAACTTTTTTCGGAAGCCTTGTTTCTTTTTGAGGAATTTGTATTTTTTGTTTTTCTTATTCTTGAGGAGTTTGTATTCATGATTTTCTAAGCTACAATTGAAAAAGATTCGTGGAATAAAATTTTAATTTTTCAGAATTTGTATTCTTTTGTGAGTTATGCTTGTACCTTTTACTTCATTTAATTTGAGGGGATAAATTAAATAAAAAAATGTCCCCAAGGAATTTCCCAACTACCAAATAATCTTTCTATTTTCGCTAAACTACAGGAAAATCCTTCAAGGTTTATCAAAGATTATCTTTTAATCGCTATTGATCAGTCAATTAAGGATTGATAGATTGTTACAATAATAGTCCAAAAAATCCTTAATCACTCTTTTCCATGTAATTTTCGTCAAATAGAAAATCATTATAAAAAAAAAAAAAAAAAATCCTTATAGTTCTTATTACATCAATCTAGTTATACCTACGTGAACAATCTAGACAAGAAAAGTATTCTTTTGATGCACATTTAAAGATGTCTTTAGCCGAACCACTTAATTTCCTAAAAGGAAGAATCATCCTAAGAACCTACTTGACTCTCCTAAAAGAAAGAAAAAAAAACTTAGAAATACCATAATTTAGTGAACTAGGATAATGATAAGGATTAAATATGAAGGACTTCAGTGAGATAAATGGAAGTTTATTAATATTATCATGTTATTTCTTTTTCTTTTTTCTTTTCTCTAAACCAATTTCCTTTTCATTCACCACTCCCTCTCTCTCTCTCTCTCTCTCTCTCTCCTCGTATCCTCTTTTAATAGAGAATAATACATCAAGACATTTTACCTAGCAAAAATAACACATTTTCTATTATTTATTAGGTTAATTGCAAAATATTGCCCTCAAATAGGGGTTATATATACATATACATATATACCTCAAATCACTCCCTCTTTGAATCCTCTTTAAATATATAATACATAAAGACATTTTTAATTATTTATCTACCCTACACATATATATATCCACCTAAAATTACCCCCTCTTTGAATCCTGTTTAAATAGAGAATACATGATATTTTTAATTATTAATTTACCCTACAATATATATATTGATTGAGAGAGAGAGAGAGAGAGAGAGAGAGAGAGAGAGAGAGAGAGAGAGAGAGAGATGTGTGTGTGGTGGAAGGCAAAATAAATAAGGGTTAATGGCAAAATACTACCCTTAAATGGGGATAATATCACTTTACCACCCGAATTTTGAAATAGGAGATTTACCCATTTGATCGTCAGTCAACTGTTAGATAAATTAACTTTTCGATAAAACCCTTATGAGTTTACCTATTTCCCTTTATTAATTTTTTTTGGACAGAAAAACCTCAACAATCTCATCATGCCTAGCACTGTCAAAACGGGCCTAGTGCTGCGGGTTGGCTCGGACCGTCCGTAAAATGGACGAATATGGATTTTCAAAATTAGGCCGATCAAAAATTTTCCCAGACCGGACCAGCCCGTTATGAGGCTGCCTTTTGCAGTTCGGTCCGGTCTGATTCTCAGGCTAACCCATTTTCTTTTCATTTTTTAAAGACATTATTAGGTGTTACTAATGTGTAATTATTTTGTTTCATATTTAGATATTAGTGTAATTTTATGATTACTTGAATATTTTTAAAGAAAATTCATTTTTAATATTTTTTAAGGTTAAAAATAATTTTTAGCAAAAAATAGTGTGTTATTTATGTGTACTTGTTTCTTATTTGGAAGTTAGTATAATTTTTATGGTTAGTTGAATATTTTTAAATAAAATTAATTTTTTTAAGTTTAAAAATAATTTTTATTCAAAAAAAAGCCGACGGGCTGGCCCCTCTATCCGCGAGCTAACCGTGGGCAGATATGGTTTATATGAATTTCGGCCCGTCAAAAATCGGTCTGGACCAAACCGAACTGTTTGAGTGCGTGCTAAATGCGATCCGGTTCGGGTTGGTTCGGCCCGTTTGATAGTGGTAATCATGTCATACAAAAGAGAAGTAAATAGAAATAGGGAACAACCCTTTTCAAGATTCATAACAATCATAGTCTGAGATTTTTTTTTTAATAGACACTGAAGAAGAGAAAACAGAAAAGAAAAATGTAGATTCATCTGACTTTCTATGACTAATGTGAGGATAATTTCGATGGAGGCTTGAGGATTTAACTTTAAGGAGAGAGAGAGAGAGAGAGAGAGAGAGAGAGAGAGAGAGAGAGAGAGTCACCGTCTTCTATGGTTGGATGATCTTTTGCAGGATAAAGGAAAGGAGACCCAGAAACCCGTTTTTAACTTATTTTAAGCTATAAGCTATTTTTGAGGTGTTCTTGATTACTTATTAGATTTGCTTTTTAACTTAAATAAACTGTGAAAAATTTATTTTTGAAAAGCTATCTTAGGGACACTTTTTGAAACTGTTTCTACTTATAACATTATATTCTGGCGGGGAAAGTCCCTAAAAATTACCTTATATTATTTACTTAAGTTGCATTATGTCCTTAAACGCACTTTTTATTGACAAAAAGTGGCCCACTAACTTAGAATGCGATAAAGCCACTCGCCGGCCACATAAGATGATTTAGAGGGGCAAAAACGTTCATTCCAAACTTTCAATTCGCCAAAACATTCGTATACTATTTACTTAAGTTGCATTCTATCCATGAACTTTTTTTCCCTTGAATTAAAATCGTCTTCGAAAAATGCCTTTCCAAATCTTTCCATATTACTGGTACGTGACTCTTTAGGGTAGCACTACTGCATTTTATGGTAGTGGATCACTTTATGGCAAACTATTTTAATTTAAGGGTTAAACAAAACTAATTTTAGGAGTAAATGCAATTCTGGTTAACATATAGAGGCACTTTCGAAAACATTCAATAAATTCGGCAGTGAAATATGAAAAACATAACATAAAAGAACACCCTGTACTAGTAGTATATACAAATGGAAAAGAGAAATTAGCTATTATTATTTTAAAACATTTTACACTTTTTTATATATGTCCTAAATGTTTTATTTTAGTTCTTTATATCCTCAAATATTTTTCAATTTATTTATGTTATAGCTATGATGAAGGGTAGAGGAATTCAATGAAAGTGAGCATGCTCCACCCATGTGCATAGTAAAAAGGGTTAAATTGATGTTTTATTACAGGTTTTTATGCATTAAACATTTTTCGAGTTGTATTGTTATAATTATAGTAAAAGATGGAAGAATTCGGTGGCAATGAGCATGCCCAACTTACGTGCACACTAAAAAAAAGTAAAAAAATTGACATCTTTTAGTGTGTGGTGAGTGGAGCATGCTCACCACCCGGATCCCTTCGTCATTCACCGTAAGTATAACAATATGCAATTGAAATATGTTTAACGGTATAAAGAGGTAAAATAAAATATTTCAGATATAAAGAAAAAATGTAAAATATTTCAAGATATTTATAGTTAATTTCTCAATCATTTAACAAAAAATTAAAAAAACACCATGTATTAGTATACACAAATCATTGACCTAGTTTATAAATGGAAAGATGAAAAAATGTATGTGACATTGAATTTTATAACAGTAGTGACATTCATAAACTCTTGCCTTTTTTTTTTTTTGTGAACTCTTTCCCTTTTTTTTTTTTTTTGGTAAGAAAGATGGATAATGCATAAATACAACTCTGGGAATTCTACATTGATCACAAGGAAATTATACCATCCTTGTTCAGAATTGATTAAACCTCAGTCTTCTAGTTTGTGTAGCTTGAGTTTTGGAACCATAGTTTCCTCAAGGTTCTTGCTATCAAATTGGGAAAGAGTTCTGCCTTTGAATATTAGGTTTATGAGGCTTACTTCCTCATAGGTTTTCTATTGGAGTGCTAGAGCTACAAAAACTTCAATAGAAGTTCTTCTTAAAAAATGTGATTTTGGGAAGATGTTGAATCAAGTTTGCAAACAATTGAAGATTTATATCAAATTGGTACCAGAGCACCTCCAAATGAAGGTCAATTTATTCTTTATGTTGTTTAAATTCACTGGAAAAAAAAAGATGAAGTACTTGATGATCAAACAAAATTCCATGGAGATCATGCAATTGTAGTACAGAAAAATAAAATTCGAAAATCGGTTGAAAAATTGAATGATTATGTGCGAATTTGTTTGAAATTTTGTGATGGAACTGTTCTCCTTTGAGTTAGGGTTCAACCGAAATAAGATTTACTCAAATAGTAGTCATTTGATTGATCAAATCGATTGCATATTGAAATGTGTTTCGCTATCTCGGTTGCAGAAAGAGTATGAATTAATCCAAGCATATCTTATGTTATACTCAATTCGATTGAAATTTGTGCTTAAATTCATCCTCGTCAATTGAAGAATCTTCCTAAATTTATTTCACTGAATTTGGATTCACATTTTCAGATTATAGCTGTTTTGGTAACAGGGTCTCATTATCTCCTGTTTTCTAGAAAACTCTTTTTAGTACTCTTTGTTTCCTTATTTTGCTTAGTTGTTTAGAATTGCTTTGAATGTGACTTCTAATTTTTTTCTTGTGTGTTTCTACTCTTTGTTAATGATCAATTATGTTTGTTGGCTCTTTTCCACGGATTAATTCTTTGAAACTCTTTACACCTCAAGTGTTTAAAGCTTTGCTTCTTTAAAATCTTATATCCAACTAAGTGCATCGATTGTTATACTTGCTTGGGTTGTTTCTCTTGGTTGAGTTGGTTAAGAGGTTTGAAAAATCCATAGAGGCATGAGAGATGAGTGTTTAGAAAAAGGAAAGAGGATGAACTTATTGTGATAAAAGCCAACAAGTGAATTAAATACGAGGGAATCAAGTAAACATCAAAGAGAGTAAGAGTGATTGTGAGGTCCTTTTTTTTGTTTTCTTTGTTTAATTTTTAGATTGACAATGTCAACAGATGGTCATTTACCTACTAAATCTCATCAATAAAGCATTAGTGATCCTACAAGGATGAACTTGAATGAAACCCTACGATCTATGCAACAATTCCATGGTGTTGCTAGAGATGTTGAAGAGTTAAAGAAGGGCAAGGGAAGTACCACAATAGAGAAAAGAGTTGGGAACAATCTTGGAGGATTTCATTCACCTCACCATCAAAAGGACTTATGACAACGTACCTCCTTATGGGTACCATGGTTCACAATTCTTATCCATTTCATGAAGGTAAATAACAAAGCAACCTATTAGAGGTGAAAGAAGAGGGGGTCTAGGACGAAGAGGATATAATGGACCACAAAAAGAGGTTGCAAGACATGAAGCATAGCATGAAGATATCAAAACCTTCAAACTTGGGGGATTTTTTGTACTTAAACATATATATGCATATATATATATATATATTTTGGAACTTAACCCTAGATATTACATAGATATAGGTTGATATAGATAGATAGCTAAGCTATAGAAGGACTATAGCTGCTCTCATTAACTACATAACCGGTTTTTTTTGCAGTAAAAGTCCCTTTCTTAAAAATCACTAATAAAGTGGTCCACTTTTTTTTTATCCCTAAATGGGCCATAATGCACAACCATTGTGCATTACATTAAATGATATTGCATAATGGTTGTGTTATAGCTAATCAGCAGGTTAATTCGCACAATAATCTTGTTTACTGATGTGGCGAAATTTTTAGCTGACGTGGGGAGAACGTGGCAGGGTGTGGTGTTGAGGTGGACAATAGTGCACAACAATAGCGCATTATTGTCAGAGATAACGCACATTCATTGCGTGTTATTTTCAGCATAACGCATAATGATAGTGCGATATCACGTTAAGAAGACCCTATACCTTAGCCACCTACCCATTTCGCTTTCTTTCTTCCCTCAATTTTTGCCACTGCCGCTATCTATTTTCTTTCTTCCTTCAGTTTCCGCCAGCCCGCTGCTCCTCCTCCTTCTTCTCCTCCTTCCTTTGTTTTCTTCCTCTTCTTCTCTTTCCTTGTATTTTGAAATTCACAGTAAGAATTTCCAAATAATTGGTTCCATTTCTGAAATTCAAGTTTCAATCGGCGATATTCCCTTGGTATACGATGGTTTTTAGAGTTTTGGAGTGGAGAATGGTAGACAAAGCTCAATGTTTGTGCATTAATTTTAAATTTTCGGTAAATTCCTATGTCTATGATTGTTTTAAATTTTTGTTGTACTATTTGTTAATTTTTATATTGTTTATTTTGGGCTTGTTGTTTATTGTGGTTTGTGAATTATTTTTATGAATTTCATTTGGATTATTTTTCAATTTTTCAATTTATTTTTGTAAACGTGGGTTTCGGGTTTTTGTTTAAACTTGTTGTTATTGAGAAATTGGTGCATATTTGATCATTTTATGTATCTAATTATGTTTTCTATTGCAAATATGATTTGATGAAATGGATTAATTATTTTTATGAATTTATTTGGATAATTGATCAATTTTTTGTAGTTTATTTTTCTAGTTAGGGTTTTTATGAATATGTTAGAGTTGCTATTGGTAAATTTGTGCATATTTGATTGTGCTATTAATCTAGTTGCTTCTATTTTAAATATGTTGAAATCGGTGATTTGATATATGTTATGCAATTTATTTTTGTTTTTGCAATAAATCTTAATTGTTTATTTATTTGTAAAAGATTGTTAGCATGTTTAGATTGTTACATTAATTTCATATAATCTTGTATTGTTAGCATTTATATAATTTTATGGTATTAATATTTAAGTTTATGAAGACTTTCATTTTTTTAAAAAAGAAAAACATAGACTAAACCCTAATATTGAATTCCTAAATCCTAAAACCCTAAACTATAAAATATAGCATTCATATGATTAAAACCCTAAATTCCTAATATTAAATCCTAAACCGTAACTAATAAAAACCTTAAATACCCTAAATTCCCTAAACTTAATATATTAAACATTAAACCTTAAAACTCTAAACTTTTTTAGGCTAAACCCAAAAACCCGAAATCATGAACTTTAGAAATTATGTAATAATAATTTACTTTAAATATTGTACTTAAAGTTCTAAACTAGTGAAGATTTAAAATTTGAATGTGTGATAATACTTCACTATAATATTGGAATTCTAAAAACCCTAAAAACACTAAACTACAAAATCGCAAACCCGAGCTATTGAACCATAAACAGCAGACCTTAGAAAGTTTGAAATTTTACTTTATTCAAAATGCTTTAATTTGAATTCCAAAACCAAAGATTTAGATTTAGATATGTACTATCATTGAAAATCCTAAAACTCTCAAACCGTAACATTGAAACCCTGAAAACCCTTATTTCCACACGACTAGGGTATGCAATAATACTTTACTATAAATATTCTAATTTTAATTCTAAACCCTTCTTGATAAATTTAGAAACTATATAACTGAAACTGTAAATAATGTAGATGGGAGAAGTCCCAGCACACTTGCATCGGGGTCCTATAGTCCCTGATGTATTGACGAGGCATTATGAGCATAGGTCTAGGTTGATATAGAGTGGGGAACACGAGACGTATATTACTGATCTTTAGTATAGACGTTTCGGTCGCAATCTATTTTAGGTTTACAGTACACCTCCCCGTAGGTTGGTTAATAGTATTGATAGGACAAGTTTAGGGGGAGTTTTTAGATGTGGTTACATTGGTCTTAACCATGCACTTACTACTACATTAGTTGAGCGATGGAGGCCTGAGACTGACATGTTCCACATGACTTGTAGTGAGGTCATAATCACTCTACAGGATATGCACGTGTTATAGGGTTTACAGATAGAGGGGTTGCCTGTTACAGGTCCTAGTTGTAGTGTTCATCAAATGCAGTATTCGATTGAGATGATTGAGAGACTTATTGGGGTGCGGTTGTCCCTTACTAACTTTTTCGGATACAAGGTTAAGAAGGAACCTTTAGAAGCCTGGATCTTGAGAGATTTTACCGGTTTAGAGACCAATGATGATCTAATCTTGCATGCCCGTGGATTTATTTTCTTACTTCTTAGAGGTCATATGCTCCCTGATTTCTCGGGCAACTTGGTTCACGTCCGCTACCTCAGTTTTTTGGAGGATTTTGAAGCCATCAACACTTTCAGTTGGGTAGTTGTGTATTGGAATTTTTATATAGCCATCTTTGCACGACAACTTTGGGGGAGTGCACGACAGATAGGGGGAGCCCTACTCCTACTTCAGATTTGGGCTTGGTCGCGTATTCTTGTATTGCAACCTCAACTACTCCGGCATGTTCAGCAAGACCCCCTTGGTGTGATGTGGTGCACATCGTTTGACTGCAGCTAGCTGCCCACTCACGTACATCTTACGTACACAGACCAGTTAGATTTCATGTCATCAGATTATATTTAGTTTTAAAATCTTTTGTATTACGTGCTTATTAAAATGTTTAAATAATTTTTTAAATATTATAATTTGCTGAACATTTTGTATGGCTACCCTATCATGACTGTGGTTTGGTTCCATCTGACTTGTGGTGGGCAGAGGTTTGACTCATATGCTACGAGATAGTGAAATATCACCATCCCAGGCGTGTGATATGTCAGTTTACACGTGATCAGCCCATACCATCTGCATGCGACACTGGGCTTGATCTGCATCTAATACAAGTTAGAGGAAATGATCACACATATTGGAGGACGCAACATGCTAGCCATGTAGAGGTCTTGTATTAGTGGCAACAACATATTAGGGATGGCCCTATGTTGCCAATTGAGGATTTATCATCCACCGAGGACGATTATATTAAATGGTATCGGGATATCACGTGAGTCTACATCGGTAATCCAGCAAATCGTGGTACTTGTATGGTTGGATACCAGCCTGTTGGGGTCGACAGACGATAACGGTACAATATTTTTTTATTGCGTTTTATGCGTTTCATTGACTCATGATTGACGCATAACTATTCTTTTTTTTTAGACTTCCATACTATAGGAGTTGGATGACATGGCTACAGGAGTGATACAGGGACACCCATCATCTCCAACACAAATTGTTAGTTTTACTAAGAAAGTCCAGACTATCATCCGCATGTGCATAATTTTGTTGGCGGTACCTTGGGTTGCACTCCATCTCAACATGATATTTAACACACATTTCCAATGCACCCATCGTGCCACCATCCTTAGGAGCCCGTACTGGACCATGGTGCTGTGGAGTTAAGAGGGGCACCCGTAGATTACCTGGTGGCGGGGAACGTGGAGGTTGCGCTCTTGCCCCTCCTCATCCCAGGTTTAGGTTTTTTTTCATTTCGATTACCTTCCCTTCCGGATTTAGGGTTTTTCTTCATTTTAGGCACCTCCTCATCCGGGCATAGCGATTTCTTCATGTCGGCACCTCCTCCTTCGGGCACGGTTGGTTCATCTACACCGTATATGCATCTTCATCCGATTCACATGACAATGATGATGAGCAGATGGATGACGTGACACCAGCGCAGCAGCTTGGATTTGGTCATTATGTTGGGAAGAAGACTACTGGGTTCACGCCATCTGATTGGCCCTAGTGTTTTTGAGTTATGGGTTATTGTTTTTTTTTTTTGGGTTTTGTAAATTTTTTCTTTAATTTTAGAACCCTTCATTTTATATATTCAAGATTTATTTCTGTAAGTTGTACCTTCATTTTATGTAATGAAAATATTTATTTAACATTTTCCGTAATTAGGGTTTCATTTCTTTAACTTTAGGATTTTCTTTTTTTATATTTTAGGGTTTCAATTCTTTAACTTTAGGGTTTTGTTTCATGTTTGGTGGGTTTAGGGTTTTCATTTTCCATAATAAGGGTTTCATTTCTTTGGCATTAGGGTTTTCATTTTCCGTAATTAGGGTTTCAATTCTTTAACATTAGGGTTTTCATTTTCGTAATTAGGGTTTCATTTTTTTAAATTTAGGGTTTGATTTCATATATGGCAGGTGTATTTCTATAAGTTTTGTACCTTCATTTTATGTGCTCTAATTATTTTGTTAGCTTGTAACTTCAAATGTATTCATATTATCAAGTTTAACCCTTCTTCATATTATGTTTATTTTTCAAACTGATTTAGCCTAGTTATTTCTGTCTTGTCATATCATCATATGGCAATGTCGATAATAATTCCAGAGCATGTGCCATTATTTTACGTTGTCATGTCAATTTATTTATTTCAAACTTTTAATATGTTTCCCGACAAGCCTATGCGGGCTCTTTAACTCGAAAAAAATCTTATCATTTTCATTTGTCCTCTTCCCAACATGCCCATGTGGGTGAATATGACAATTCAGAATTAATAATTCAAAATTTTTTGTCCTCTTCCCAACAAGCCTATGTGGGTAAATGTGACAAGTTTGGATTAATAATTCAAAATTTTTTGTCCTATTCCTGAGAAGCCCATGTGGGTGAATGTGACAAGTCGGAATTAATAATTCAAAAGTTTTTGTCCTATTCCCGACAAGCCCATTGGGTGAAGTTGTCATAATATTACCCGTTTTCAACAAGACTCTAAAACCCCTATATATACATAAATCCTAAACCCAACTTCAGCTATCACAATTTCAAATCTTCAACTTTCCTTCCTACTCTATTTCTAAATTCCTTAACTTCACAACCTCACAACTTAACATCTACATCCACTACAAACAACTAGACATGGACACAACTCACGCAGTTAGAGTTGTATTATTTCGGGACTCGGAGATTGCAAGAGACGCGTATGGTCCTTATTTCACTGGACTGGTGCAGAAAACTTAGACCTTCAACCGAATGGTATCACATGCCGAACTTGTAAGAAAAATATTGAAACATTGAGATATAGATCCCAATCTTTGGAGCGTCTGAATGATAATGAGGGTGCTTTCATTCTACGAAAAGCAACATATGCTGTTTACTTTACTTTTTACAGCATGAAAAACGGTAACGAAATGCGTTATCTTTGGACCATTGCACCCAACTTAGCAAAGGAAGGGATTCAGATACTCGTGGAATTAATTTTGATACAACCACAGACTTTTCAATTACACATGACACAAATACCATAAATATGACGAAACATGTCACTGCAATAACACAACTGTTGATGATGAAGATGATGAAATTGACCATTCCGACGAAGATTATGTCGTATCTAGTGAATCTGAATCAGACGATAACAATGACACCGAGAAAGAAGAGTTACAAACTCCCGTAAACCATATCAGTGAAAACAAACTGGCTTAATGGGAAAGTAGCTAATGGTTCAGCAGCGCCAGGTATGATTACACACAGTCTGAAGCATTCTTAGATATGGGCTCGGGTGAGCCGATAGATGATCTTATCGAATCTGGTACCCTAAGATTGCTCGATTGGAACGATTCCATGACTGACATTCAGTTAGGAATGAAATTCATTGATAAAGTTCAAGTAATAAGTGCGGTTCAGAAGAGGTCGATCCGGATGGGCCGAGAATACAGAGCTGGGAGACAATATCTAATATTCTACCAAAATATCTACAGGCTATGCAAGATTCAAACCCGGAGACTGTCTACGAGTTCTTGCATCACAGAACGAGCAGTCCCCCTAACTATGTTTTCAAATTTCTTTTCTGGTGTTTCTCACGTTGTAGAGACGGTTTTTATTTTTGTCAGCCGGTAATTTCTGTGGATGGCACACACCTATAAGGACCATATAATAGCGTACTTTTAATTGTAAGTACATGGGATGCCAATAATCAGTTGTTCCCACTTGCTTTTGCAATTATTGATAAGGAGTCGTCCGAAAGTTAGAATTGTTTCCTCAAACATCTACGAGATCTGTTGTCAAAGATCAGTACGTATGTCTTATTTACGATCGCCACAAAGGGATTTTATCTGCTATTCAAAATCAATCTTTGTGGCAACCTCCATTCGCAATTCACAGGTTTTGTTTATGCCATATTCGAGTAAATTTCAACAAGACCTTCAAGAATAACAAATTAAAAGGCTTAATGTGGCAAGCCAAAACGGAATCGAAGCAGTGGAAATTTGACCGTGTTATGCATGAGATCCAATAGAGAAATGTTGATGCTTATATTTATTTGGTAATGATAGACCTTGACAAATAGATACATGGTCAAATCTTCAATCCGGGTTGGTGGTACCGGCAATAACGTCTATATATCACAAATGAATAACAAATCATGTTGTTGCGATAAATAGCAAGCGTATACATTGCCTTGTTCTCATGCTCTTGCATTTTGTAGAGAAAATGATACGAGAGCAGATACTTATGTGCTGAATATATATTCGTGAGAAATGTACAGAAGAACATACCAATCGAATTTTTATTCGGTCGGACATGAGAAGTTTTCGAGGGATGTTCCTTATAATTTAACATTTCATCCTCCAAACATGAAAAATGAATGGGGAAGGAAACATGGCACAAGATTTCAGGGAAAAATGGATTATCGAAATCCGGATTCTCTCCCAAGATGTGGCAGATGTCGCATGTCGGGACATAATAGAAAAAAATGTAATAACCCCGGTTCAAGAAATGTATAAGTTCGTTTTCTTGAAAGCGTTGTAATATTTTAAGATTTCTATTAGTCAAATTTTTCTTTGAATTTCTTCTAACTATTTCGTCATTGCTCTAAATTTTGATAGTAAAATTTACAACATCTTAAATTACTTCTTCAATTTTTTTTTAATAAAATGGTTTTTAGTTAAACATATGTATTTTTTTTAACGATTACAAATATTATCATGAAAAATACTTCAAAATAGGTTAAATAAAATAATACAGTATTTTTAAAATAATTATATAACTATAAGTTTTGGGGAAAAAAAGAACAAAAAAATTTTGAGTTTTGAAAAAAAAAAATCTGATGTGGTTGATAACGCACAAACGTTATGCATTGTTGTTGGTTTATAATGCATGTCTACTGTGCATTATCTGCCACATCGACGAATTAAGTCAAAACGCGGTATTAAGTGATAATGCACAACCGTTGTGCATTATCCTAATTAATAACGCACTATAATTGTACGTTATGGCCAGATTTCGAATAAAAAAAATTTTCTGACCACTTTAGATGCCTTTTTAGATAAAAGGGCTAAGCCAAGAAAAAAATCTATATAACCCCATAGCAATTGAGATCTGAAATTTTCCACGAGCTAGGGTCAAAAAATTTGGTAGCCGAACAATTTTTCCATCTATATTTTTTGGCAGCTCAATTGGTCTGGATCACTTTATGTATCATCTTCTGTATTATTTTTTAATTTAATATATTTTATTAATAAAATTTATAAATAAAAGATAACTCTAAGAGAAAAATATATTATAAAAAGTGGTACATAGAGTGATACACAAAGTCATACAGACGAGCCAAGACCATTTTCTGGTTATGTTTATAAGTTTAAAATTAGATTCATTTTGAAAATATCCTTCTTAATTAAAATTAGATTAAGTACAAAAATATAAAAGATCACAAATCACATCCTAATTATTTAAATAACAAGAAACACAAAAGAAAAAAATTAAAATAAAAGTAAACGAATTCTAAAATGTATAAAACATATAAATTCAGTATAATATAAAAGGAAATTATGACGTACATACTTAATATAATCGGTATCCGTTTTTTCCGTCGATAAGAACCTCTTACCAAAACCTATCAATCTCAATATGAGACGACCTTAGAAATTATAAAACCCTGATAAATAAATTAACCATCGGTCAAGTAATCGAGTCGTTACCTATCGAAATCGGAACAAATTCGCACGCTGGCATCCCTATTCTTTTTGCACCAAAAAGAATGTGCTAACGTCTTATAAATATTACCTTTAACTGGAAGGAAAGCATACCTTAAGCAATTCCAATTGCCTTGGTAGAGAATATGGAGTGTGATTTAAGATGGGATTTCACAGCTCTGATAATTGGCATTGTTTCCTTTTATTATCTCCTCCAGGCCACCTTGGCTGGCTTTTGATTGAAAATATGTGGTCTCTTTTTTTATCTTGCAAGTCTGGCGATCCTCAATCCTTCATCACCACCTTCATCCACAAGTATGTGTAATTTGCATAAAATGCTTATCTAAGACTAAAAAATAAGGAAATAGTTGAGTGGTCTAAATTCAAAAGAAAATAAACTAAATTACTATTTAATGGTCATTAATAATTTTAATTAAAATTCCCAGAAAATTATTTGATCCAACTAAATAGGGATATACGTGAAAAAGTATCATTTAATACGATCTTTCTTGACTAAAGTGACATGAATTTTGCACGGAAAAAATATGTCCAGACGATTAGATGATGAAATCAAGGAAGTATGTAATGACATTATTTAGTTATCTTTCACGTTATATACCACATGAGATAACTGTGAATCATACTTCTTTGTTTTCCTATTATAAGATATTATTATTTTTTAGAGTTTCATAATATAATATAGTTTCCTCTTTTGAATTCTTTTCTCAATGATCATCTATCTATTTAAACTCCTCCCACCAACTCACTCGGTTCAAGACCTCCCCAAACTAAGTTTTAGTACCATTGGTGTTAGGATTAAATCCACTCTAATACCACTTGTTAAGGAACAGACAAAAGACGCAGACATAAAATATATGAAGAAAAAAGATTAAAAAATCATACCAAGAATTTCACTTGGTTTGATCTCTCAATAGACCTACATCCACGATATAAAAGAATAAACCTCTACCATATAAATTTTTCATGGAGAAAATTACAAATCATCGTACTATGTGATTTTTGCATGGACAAAATGACAAATCTTCCTAAGACAACTCTCAACCCATTTATGAATTGAGCACTAACAACTAGCACAAAAGACCTGTACCTAAGACAACCTATTTATATGTGTCTCCTCCCTTCATAATTCTCAAACCTTCCAATGTGGGATTAGGAAATCCTATTCTTAATGGAATATTGAGAAAGTCATGATCTAAAAGAACTTGAGAAACAAAATTCAAACAAATATTCTATTTTTCTCAATTTCCTTATCCTAACAAAATTTTCCTTTTCTCAATTTCCCAAATTACAACTGAATAAGTCTTCAAGGTCTTTTTCTCTTTTCCTCCGTCAGTTTTACTTCTTTGAAGATTTCTTAAAGAATGCCCATACTATTCAACAGTTCCTTCAATATGGCACGACCCTCCCAATACCAATGTAGATATTGTGCAAATTACTGATATGTTAGTTCAAACTTCTTTTCTCTCATTTGGCCCGAACCTTGCAGTTTCGATCCTTTTCTCCTCATTGGAGTTAACTTTCGACTCTGATATTATTCTCCTTCCATGTTTAACAATAGGCTCGACATCTCTATCCTCACCTTCGACTCTAATATCTTCTTCTTCCCTACAGGTCAAAACCGTAAGCTCTCATATTTCCGTCTTCCCTAATATTAACCATAGGCTCTGATACAATGACTTATTAGGATCCAAACAAGCTTTGATACCACTTGCTGGGTTCCAAATTTAGCTCTTATACTACTTGTATGAAAGTGACAATAGAAGCACACACTAAATATAAGGACATAAAAGATAAAAATATAACACCAAAAATTTAACGTGGTTCAATTTTTCAACATAGACCTATATCCACGGCCCAAAATGGCAAACCTCTACTAGTTAACGGTTGCACGGAGAAAATTACAGAACCTCAAACTGTATAATTTATGCATGTATAAAATTACTAACCTTTTAAAGACTCTCAACCCATTGTATGAGTCGGGCAACCATAACTTCCAAAAATACCTAAATAAGATAACCTAGTTATAGATGTCTCTTCCCTTCTTAATTTCCAAAACCTCTAATGTGAGATTAGAAAATCCTACCCCTAATGAAATATTGAGAAAATTATAATCTAAAGGAATTTAAGAAATAGAATCTTAACAAATTTTCTATGTTTCTCAATTTTATTATCTTAAAAATGGAAACTATTTTTTCTACTTTTGAACATTTTATCCTTCTTTAACTACTTGGTAAAAGTAATTTTTCTTTTTCAAAATAGAGGTATCTGGGACATTTTAACTTAAAAGAACATTGGTTTCATAATTTCTTAATCCGTGTCAAAAAATTAATGTATTTTATATATTATATCCAATTATAAATATAAATATTTTTAGAGTGTTCGAATACGGTAAAAAATATGCTACCTCCAGTCTACATATATAAGTGCTTTAAGCTTATTTAAAAATGGTAAAGATATACTCTCGGGTTAGAAATATAAGTCATTTTTCACTTTATAATGAGTATTTTTGTATTTTTTCCATCTTTACCCACGTGTTTATTCATTTATTCATCTCTTATTCTCAATCTGTCATTATTTATTTAGAGTGTAAAAGGTATTATAGTTCAAAATGCCTTATTACAAAGACCCTTATTTCTTGCACAAATATGCAAAAGAATTTATATTTCTGACTAAAGATAGTATTATCAAATAAAGTGAGTATATATTTTTTCAGATATATATTTTTGCATATATCAAGAACGGTTGCAAAATACAAATACTAAATCGTAAGTGATGTGCGTGAGAGTTTTTTGGAGTTGGAAAATGAGAAATTAATCAATTAACCTCTTTGTTTTGACAGACATTGGAGTGCTCCAATGTATAGAGCATTTCTGTTCAGTAATCCATCAATAATTGTTACCACAACTGATGAATTAAGAAAAGTTCTGACAAACGAAAGATTTTCATTGGGTTATCCGAAATCAATGATAGAATGATTAGGAAGTATGGAATTTCATGACTGAAAGCAATTGCGATAGATGTTACAGTTTTCAATTGCTGGACGAGATCATTTGTATATTATATAAAAGGTGTTGCAGAAACATCATTTCAAGAATGGGCAAAAAATGGATGAACTAATTGAGTTCTTGATCGAAATGAAAAATGCTTCCTTCAAAGCATTGATGAAAGTTTTTTTTGAGTAATGAAATTGATCAACATTCGTTTGGCCTATTTGAAAAGTTTAAGCCAGCTTGACATGATATAATAATTCATAAATTTTTTTTTGTCATTATGGTCCTAAAGAATTTATCATAATCTAATAAGATTCTTTTTTCCATTAAACACGTGGCTTCCATAAAAAAAATCTACGCACATGTGGTAATATAAAGGGTAAAATATGTATTATTAGCAATTATTCTCTTTAAATGAAACACAAGTGAGATGTGATTTTGCGAGGAAGAGTAGCTTTTTTTTTCCAAATCAAGAGTCAGGTGTGTTTTATTCGGAGAGAACTTTTTATAATGTCTATTTTATTCTTCGATTATCTCTCATGTGCGAGATCATGTGCTTTTTTTGGACTAAAGTTAAATTTTTTTACCATAAAATAATTTTATTGAATTTTTTGTAAATTATTTATGGACTATCACAATAGAAAATAAATTTTGCAAACCATATCATGTCAGGTCAATAAACTTTTACAACTAAAATTAGCTATTTTCCCAAAATAAAAATGTAATAGAAAATGAATTACAAAAAGATAAAAAATTTTCCATTAAAAAGTTAAAGTTTTAATTCATGATGGTTTCTTTCTTTGCTCTTTTAATATGAAAATTCTATTATGGACTTGATGCATGTTTTTACTTATAGACAATGTGACTTGTATTAAGTCACATCACAGAATGACGTGACTTAATACAGACCTATGATCCATGATGATGATAGAAAACGTGTCTATAATAGAATTTTCCCTTTTAACATTCTCAATTATGTGGTTTTAGATGTTAGGCGCGGAAGAAATTAGTGAACATGTTTAAAGAGATTGTCTCTATGAGAAGGAGTGAACTATATTGCAGCAATAGAATAATTAATACAAAGAAGGATTTATTGACATAGTTACCTTGCTGGTGGGCTTCTTGTTTGCCGGACACGAAACTACAAGTCTTACTATAACATGGGCAATTATACTCCTAGAGGAAAATCCACATATCTTACAAAAGGCAAGGTAAGGTAGGGTCTCTTCCGGATTCTGTATCATTTTGTATAACATTTTTAATTTGACATACTGCATTAATATATGAAACATATCAAATAAAAGATAAACAATAAGAAAAGTAAGAATCGTCACCTGTAGTACTTTAAAAATAATAAACTATATTGATAGTGAGATAATATGTATTGACGAGCGTAGAATAACTTGTTTGGTAACTTTATATAATGGGCCTCTGCAAAATTTAAGCTATTATAAAAAAGTTTAATTCAACTGGACTTAATTCAAAATTTTTTTTTCTTAGCTAACCCTTTAAACTAAAAATTCTAAATTTTTAACTTTTTTTTGGTGTCATGAAACTTAATTTTTTTAACTTTCTTATTCATAGTCTCCTAGTTTCCACCTCTACAATAATTCTCAATGATGAAGATATTCAAGGTAATAATTTGTAGAAATATGGAAGATGATTTTCTCTTAATTTGGTTCTTTGTTAATATATAAATTAAAAAGAAAATTACTGAAAAATTCTAATATATATTTATTTTTATATAATTTTGTGACCTGAAAGACTGATAATGTGTATTTGGATTATTTTTACAAATTTTTCTATAATTTATAAATAATTATATGAATTTTATAAATAATTTATAAATAATTATGTGTCGACTCTTAAAAGCATATGTTTATCTCGTACGTTAGCATTGATTTAGGAGGAACAAGAGGAAATCGTGAAGAGAAGAACATCCTCAGAAGCAGAGTTAAGCTATAACGAAATCAAAGAAATGAAGTATCTTCCAAAAGTATGTAGACTCCTCTCATAAGTTTGAATCGAAAGAAACGGCAATATTTACTCATATGACTAATATACCATACTTCACATAATGTTATTATTCTTGAAGGTGATCAATGAAATACTACGTCTAACCGGCTTGTTAACAGCTCTTCATCGGGAGGCCAAAACACACATTAACCTCAATAGTTTGTGAAGCTAATTTTGTAAAAATGTTTCTTACATTTCTTTTTCAGTGGTCAGAATCATCTAGTACATTTTTTACTATACTCTCTAATGCATTCTTTTTTATAACAGTTTTATTAATATAAATTATATTAAATAAAATATAAACAATAAACTTTAAAAAGTAAAATATTAAAAAGAAATTACTGTTAAAAAGAGTATAATAGAATATGCACTATACAATATGTGATTTGACTGCTTTCCTGGGCGCTTCCTATGTACTGGAATGATGTACAAAAGGATGGAAGGTCTTTATATCTCTCTTTATTATACCAAAAAAAAAAGTAAGTCCACTGTGTACGTTACATAATTCCAACACGATGGAAGGTTTTACTTTGGTTTAGGAATGTTCATTTTGATCCTGAAAACTATAAGAATCCAAACGATTTTACTCCATCACGATGGAACATGAGTATTACGATTAAAAATCAATATATTATATGTATATATATATATGCACACTTACAATATGTTTCATTAATGATTTTTTTCTCCCCTTTTAGTTGATATTTTATTTACACCATACAAAAATTTAGAAGTTGTATATGGTTCTCATTATTTTATTATCCAAATCAACACAATTTAGGGAAAATTATAATAAATTTATTTGTTATGACAAGATAGTATCTTAGTAGTAGAAGTATTCTTTATCGGGCAGAATTTTTTGAGTTCGAACCACATCTACTTCCCCCCAATGTATAAAAGACATAATAAATTTACTCTTTTTTTATTATTATATTTGAGGCTTTTTTCGAAAAAATTTGTAAAATGAATTATAAAACTATTTAATTTGTTTTAATTTAATCCTAAAAAATATTTTTTTTCGTTAATTTTAGTCTTAAATTTATTTTTTCTTTAAAAAATATTGGTCTTTATTTTAATTTTTGGAATGAAATTTGTCAATTCTTTTACATGTTCTACCTGAATAAGTCAGCTATCTAGGGAAAATTTACAATATGTTACCTTTCTTTCTTGATAAGACGTAGTAATACATTTATATTTCTGTTCCATTTTCACCATACATGATGCATTTTAGAAGAAAAAAGTTAGAATTGATGATTTTTTTTCATTTCGGTGATAACACAAATGAGAGGTGCATGTGTATAAATTTGCTAATTCCGCCTTAAACTTGCAGGACGATCAAGTAAAATTTCATCCCTTTCTCCTATTTGGAGCAAGCAGTATATATTGTCCTAGATAAGATTTTCCCATTCTTGGAATTTCAATCTATCTTGATTCTTCACTATTTCCTTCTCAGTTACTGTTAAATTAAAAAGTAAAAAATGAAAACCTTCTATGAAGAAAAAATAACATTTTATGCCGGATCTACAGATCCAAGACCTATTTACTATTACAAACTGCCTATCTTACTATTACAGACCAAAAAGAAATAGAAGAAGAGGAAGAAACTGAAAACCTATCGATTACAAAAGAAACCTTCAGTCTTCGTCTTCGGTCTCTCAACTCCGGGAGGAAGCTGAAAAGAATAGCAAGATGAAGCAAACAGTTAGTAATAAATAAAAGAGGAAAGAAAGATTTAACCCTTTACCTTATACCAGGAGATCCGAAGAGTCACGGATCTAACAACCGCACGAAACCAGATGAACGGCAGTGAACTCCAGTTTCTATCCAAAGTGATGGAAATGTCATCGTCTCAACCTTCCGAGAGGGAGAGACGCAATCCCTCATATATACCGGTGAACCTCACGAAAAAATAACACTATCTCTCTATCTCTCTAAAACAGGCTCTTTCTTCCTCAATTGGAACTACGCGCGTCAGTAGACGACTAGCAGCAACGGTTGGAGTCCTAAAGAGAAACAGTTAAGACACCGAGAGACTGTTTGACTGGAAGAGAGAAAGATGAAGAATCAGAGAGAGAGAGAGAGAGAGAGAGAGAGAGAGAGAGAGAGTGAGAGGAGGCTACGGCCAAGAAATGAAATGAGAGGGATTCGGGCAGCTGAGTGAGAAAAAGAGACTTTATACTCATGTCGCCTGGGCGGGTTGCGTCAAACCTGACCCGCCCGGTATCATGGTTGATGTGAGCCCAATTCTCCCTTAAGTGAGGCCCAATCCGGAATTCATCATAGGGACAGATATTTGGACTGAAAATAAATGAAAAATGTGAAACATAAATGGGCCAATAAGACCTACATAACAAATCTTGAAGGAATTTTTTTTCCTAACATAAATTGATGTTTCATTTTTTTGCAGGCTTCAAAGAATTAATCTGAAAGGCAAAGTGAAATATTTGTTCGTGCAATAACCTATTGACAAATGTTTGGCGAGAGTAAGAAAGTTATCCTCATGAGCAATATTTGAACTTGCAAATAAATGTATTTCTTTTATGTACATGGATAGTACTTACATGAATGTATTATCATGTACTTCATAATCAACTAACAGAAATTGGCTATAGGTTAACTTTGCGGTTTTTTCTAAATCTAATTCACTATAGTAAGGAACTTTTATTTCGTCTCTTTTATAGACATGAATTATTTTCGATCTTACAAGTATAGCAATTTAAAGATTTTATGATAGAATTCGATGCATTTATTACATGGATCCAATAAAATAGTAAAAAGTAATTAATTAAATTCTTTAAATAAAACTATAATAATGTGTAAAAAATGCACCAAATGCTACTATGAAATCATTAAATTAATATAAGTTTGCAAAATTAAAAGTAGTTTAAGGGTACAAAAAGATAAAATAAAAGTTCTTGACTACAAACAATTAAAAAAAAAAGTTTATGCCTACAAATAGAAAAGTAAAAATAGTTCCAGGGCCAATTTCTCATTAACTAAAAGTGCTTGTGGCTTATTGTTGTGAAAAATGATGGCCTACAAAGAGGCACAAGATTCTCTGTACTACTTTGTGTACCACTCTTTGTACCACCTTTCTTTTATAATATATTTTCTTTTTAGGGTTTATTTTTTATTTATTAGGTTTTATTAAAAAAATATACTAAATTAGAAAGTAATAGAGAGAGTGGTACACAAAGCGATACAGAAGATCCGGGCCACAAGAAGAGGATGAACTGGTGATTTTAAAACTTTCTCAAGCTGAAAATAGTGTTTTAGATTAAGCAGAAATTAAAATATTGAAATAGCAGAGTACTACTTCGCACTAATTGAGAAATCAATTCTGATTATCAAGTTACGTCCAAGTTATTCCTTAAATAAAAAATAAAATTAAAAAATTAAAAACTGTGTTCAAGTTAACTTGTTATAATAGGCAAAGCCATACATGAATGACTAGATGAGCCAAAATTCAAATAAAAAATTTATTGAGATTATTGCAGGAGATTTTGAGGAATTATCTCCCTTGTAAACTTATGTTGTATTAGGAAATTCGTATAGTTGTTTATCTTGGAATATTCCAAGATGATTTTTAATTAGATTTTGATTAGATTTGGAAGTTTCGTAGTTTGGTTAGGCGAAAAGTGTATTTATCATTATGAATATTTTCATTACAAAGGGAAAAAACAATAATTATTTTTTTTCACTGAAAACTTTCATGGTATAAGAGTATGTTTTTCCTACAATGAGTAAAGACAAAGAGAAAGAAGAAATAAGTGGTATTTTCGATACGGAGCACAAGAGTCCAGTACCGAAAAGTACGTTGAAAAAATGATGCATGTTATGTAGCATCCGCGAGTAGATCGAGACAAATTTATCACTCGAGTCCAATTGAAAGGAGCGCCAAACGACAATGACACAACTATATCGAATGGGCAAAAGCTGTGAGATTAGCCCTTTGTTCAAAATAAAAATTGAGATTCGTCGATAGAATAATTCTTTACCTGAGAGTGATCCAGACAAGGCAGAGAAATGGTGGGAGATTAACACATTAGTTAACTCTTGGATTCTCAACACAATTGAATCAAGCCTACGATTGTCTATGAATTACTCTAAGCGTGCAGACGAGTTGTAGGCGGTTCTCAAAGAACATTTCTTTTTGGGTAATGTCCCGCGAGAATAATAATTGAAGACCGTATTGACAAACTGTAAATAAAGGGGAGATTCCATAAACGGATATCACAATCGTTGGCAAAAAATATAGGATAAGTTACAGAGTTACATGTAATTGCGGGTGTATATTGATGTGCAACTTCTTTGGCTGCTCAAATCTACCCCACCTTTCACATGTTCCTTTTCACTTATTTGCCTGCCCAAATATACCCCACCTTGCACATTTTTCCTTTCAATAATTTGAGTGTCCATATCTTCCCAATTAGTATCCTCTTTATCGCCACAACTATTGCTCTCTCCGTCTCATCTATCTATTCAACGATACTCTTCAAAAGATCATTTTGCATAACTTTACGTACTACTACATGGCAGCGTTTTTGCTTCTTCTTAGACCTGATTAAACCAGCCACCTGCTTCTTCATACCGTTACAACCTTCGAGTAGTCATAAGTGGTTGCTTTTTCTTCTTTCTCCATGTCAGCAAAGATCTTAATCACCTTCACCCTACTTTCGACTTCACGCATTTTCAAAATGTTCTTATCACCTATAAACAGTACTAACCCAGTTCTCATATCACCATGAGGCTCTAAGTAACATTTTTTGCCCCTCATAACCTAGTTGTCTCATGACAAGGTTGTAGCTCAGTTGGTTAGAAGCACTCCTTAACATGTGATAGGTCACAGGTTCGATTCACACTCCCCTTTTATTACTAATCTTATAATAGTTAAAAAAAAAAATTCATCCACTCATCTTCATTACTCATGTATTTACGCTCATCTAAGATAGATGCCCTCTGTATTAAGTTTGATAGTAAATTGTTCATAAAAATATAAGGGTTTTTAAAATAAAAGAAAAACGAAATAGGGTTTTCTAACATTGTGGTCCCTCAAATACTCCCAAATATATATATATATATATATATAAGCACCTAACATAAGTAAAAGTAAATTTTGTTTATCTCCCTTGAAGTTTGTTTAAACTATGGATAGATCTTTAAGATTACATCAAACTACATTCTCCAACCTCTTTAATCAACAAACTACTAGCAAATAAATCTTTGTTGTCAAATATAACTACTATCACTTGATAAATAATTATTTTGTTTGTTTCAATAGTTCTTCCTTCGAATTACAAATAATCCTAACTAATTGATCACGTTTTAATAAAATTTTTATCCATTAATTTGTATATATTAAATATTGTTTATCATAATTGTAATCTTGTGAAAATATTACTATATTCTCTAACCTTCTCTAGTACGATAGTGACTAGAGAAATCCAGTAAATGAATAACTTATTTATTGTTGGATGTTAAAATTAAGAGTTCGTTTTTTTGGAAGAAAATTTTGACTGTTCTTAAGAGATAATTGCACTTATATTCCTTTAATTTCTTTTTATTGATATTTGGTAAAAAGTTTTAATAGTTGATTCTTTAAACACCTTAATAAACTAAAGGTATTTTGAGATATTAATATATTTGTTATTGCTAAAGGGAAGTTTATTTCCTAACATATTGAGTCACTAGGAATTAATTTTTTAACCACTTTTTCGTTAAGAGAGAAAAATATAGCCTTAGGGGAGATAAACGTAAGCCACTCTATATGTAAATATACACAACTTTATAATCTAAAATTGAAGGAAAGAATAAAAAAATCACAACTTTTGAGCAAGAACAAGACAAAGTTACAAATTTTTTTTTTCTAGCAAAAATACAATGCATTTTTAGAGTATATTCTAACAGTAACATTGTAAGCTTATAGTATGACATAAAGGATCAAACTGAGTCTTTCTCTCGAATCTCTCATTTTGAACCCATTCTTCGAAAGTTTCAAACCCAATAAGGGTGGGTTCAACAATTGCAGCTTCTATACCTTCGCAAATGATTTTTCTATCAGACTCGATGAATATGTTCTTTCAATATAAGACGATAGAAGATTTTAAAGGAGGTGTGAGAAATCAGTAACTTTTCAAATGAGCTTGCAAAGAAGAGTGAGAATTGAATAGGGTTCCGAAAAAGTGTAAGTAGAGTTTCATGTGTCGGGAGTTTTAATTTATCCTGACTAAAAGCTCCTAGAAGAGTCACAAGACGCGCACATAAAAGTTACCTTTATGATTTTATGCTAAAAGTAAACTAAGTATTAAATTAAATAATTTTTAAACTTAAATTATTAAAATTGATAATTTAATAGTGATGCGTGACACCTTTTGTCCACCCTAATAAAGGGAAAACTCGAATATTCTCAGTTTTCTTTAGTGTTTTAAAATTATTTTTTAGGAGGAAAATTAGCAAGGGTTAATATAAAAAAATATCCTGAACTTTGTCATACGTTAATTAAGTACCAAAATTTTGAAAATGGCAATTAAAGGACAATTTTTCTTTTTCAATAAAATAAATTGAACGGAAACTGATCGGAAATGACAATTTTACCCTTTAATAGGATAGAAGCTGATCATCAAAATGGAATAAAGAAATATAATAATAACAAACTCTCTCTTCCCAAGACCATTAAAACACCTAACTACATCATATTCCATCCCAAGAAAAAGAATAACGTGATTCTTTTTTCTCTTTATTTCTCAAACCCTCAAAAATCATATATCAAAACTTCATCAAACCATTATTGTAAAGAGTTATGACTATAAGTTGGTAAGAAGTATTATATAGATTAAAAAGTTTCAACTTTTAAAATTTGGAAAAAAAAAAATTTGTCCCTTGTCATTTCAAAGATTAGATATTTAATTAACATAATAGGCAAAGTTCAGGAATACTCTTTTTAGCATTAATCCAAAAAAAATTTGTTCCTTAATTATCATTTTAAAAAATTAGGTACTCAGTCTTTTTTTTTTTGGGTACTAACCCAATTAGCAATTAAGCAAAATCGCCTCCTGCAAACGGTGCAAAGCCCAGAGAAGAAAGCTTTTCCCAACTGTTCTTTCAGTGTGGAGTGAGTGAGTCGTTTGGTCTACTGAGATTTTGAGGTGAAAATCTGGAATCTTGATCGGGAAAATGTTAACTAAGTTTGAGACGAAGAGTAATCGGGTTAAGGGATTGAGTTTCCATAGCAAAAGGCCATGGATCTTGGCCAGTCTTCACAGTGGCGTGATCCAGCTCTGGGACTACCGTATGGACACTCTCATCGACCGCTTTGACGAGCATGATGGCCCCGTTCGCGGTGTTCACTTTCACAAATCTCGACCTCTCTTCGTCTCCGGAGGTATTATTTTCTACTCAAGATTTAATTCTTTAGTTATGTGATTTTGATTTTCTTCGGCAAATCGATAATTATTTGATTTATGTAGCCCTGGATCAAATGAATTGGCTTAGTGAAAAAATGTTTTCTAGTTGTCTATTAGTGGAATTTCTGATCCGTGATCGATGGATTTTTAAAATTCTTTATGCTAATGTTAGATATTGGAAGTATGGTGCTCAAGCTGTTTTGTTGTTCCCCAATGTAAATCTTTTGAATTCGATTGAGCGGTGTTCCTCTTGAACTGAGTTTGAGTTCATTCTTGTTCTTCTCGTTTATTTGCCCACATGAGGAGTAATGAATTTTGGTTTGACTGATTTCTTGAAAATGCTGTACTCTCGCTTCGTTTACTCATTAACTAGGTTGAATAACGCAGAAATCCAATTGATTCTGATTGGATATACTTGTTATGTCTAATCTCTAACGATTGGATAAAACCGGATCCCATACCTGAACACTAGTTTAGCTTTAACTAGGCAAATTCCTGTATTCAATTTTAACTGTCACTTGAAGCATCAGAAGTCCCTCATAGTCGGAGGAATTGAATCTTTAGCTGTTGTGTGGTTTTCTGTTGTGGCTATGTTTAATCGGAAAATTATGTTTTCTTTGCAGGCGATGATTATAAAATCAAGGTTTGGAACTACAAGTTGCACAGGTGTTTGTTCACCCTCCTTGGGCATCTTCATTACATCCGCACTGTTCAATTTCATCTCGAGTCCCCTTGGATTGTTAGTGCTAGTGATGATCAGACAATTAGAATATGGAACTGGCAGTCTCGAACTTGCATATCTGTTTTGACTGGACACAATCCCTATGTGATGTGTGCATTATTTCATCCCAAAGAGGATCTGGTTGTGTCTGCCTCTTTTGATCAGACTGTTAGAGTTTGGGATATTGGTGCCTTAAGGAAGAAATCAGTGTCTCCTGCTGATGACATCCTCCGCTTGAGTCAGATGAATGCAGATTTTTTTGGTGGGGTTGACGCTGTTGTAAAGTATGTCCTAGAGGGTCACGATCGAGGGGTGAACTGGGCTTCATTCCACCCCACTCTGCCTTTAATTGTTTCTGATTGCCAATGATCGTCGGGTGAAAATTTGGGGAATGAATGGTAAATCCATGTAGACATTTTGCCTTTAATTTTCTTTTCCAATTGTCCCATGTGATTTACTTGCTATCATAGTTTTCTAACATCATCTTTTTGGAGTTAGCTGGGTTTGAATAAGCATTATGATTATCATGTAAATGTATTTAAAATTGCAATTTAGGAAGTTACCATAGGGATTCAAGGTAACTACTTCAGGGCAGTGCCAGTAAATTTACTTTTTATAGCCTTTAATTGAACCCAGGATGTTGGAAGCCTATGAGCTACTCTTTCATGTCATTGAAGGTGTGCTCAATTACAGTTTAAGCCTCCACAGTGGGATAAACAAAAGTCTTTTCTGCTGTAGACTACGTGTTCAATACTCAAAGAATTTTCTACTAGATTAATATGGCAGTTGCAATTTCCGTTCCCGAATTGAAGAAGTTAAATGAGCTTCTCTTCGGGTTATGGTATTAATTTTTCGGAGCTCATGTGTAACGTTTGTATTTCTGCAGTATTGTTGTGTTGGAAATGGATTGGAAAGGGGTCAATTTTTAACCTTTTCTCAGTGTGGTATTATTATATGCTAATTGATGTTCTAATTATTTTGCTTTCTCAATTTCATGAGGGTATTTTGCCTTGGTTAATGTACACATTGGGGAAACCTTTTTTATTACCTAAGCAACTAATTCCTACACAGTTTTTTAAAGCTTTACTTGGAAAATGTGATCAATATTTTGTTTTTTACTAAAAACAAAATTCATGAGGCGGAAATTTATTGAATAAATTTAATTGTGATGTAGATCAACCATTCCTTTCTAGTCTTTGACAAGCTCTACATAATGATAAGGGAAACCTACAAATCTAACAAATATAAGCATCTTTGCCTTCTAACAGCTGAGTATTTACATAAAATATTAGTAGTTCTAAAGAAGATCTTATACAATCAAATCTTTTAGCTTATGATTAGTTCATTTCTTTATGATTGTGTAAACTTGTAAAAACTCTTTTATCGCATCTTCTTGAACTTATTTCTCTTCAGACACAAAGGCTTGTGAAGTGGACACATTGAGAGGCCATATGAACAATGTTTCATGTGTCCTATTCCATCCAAGACAGGAAATCATTGTCTCAAATTCCGAAGATAAGAGCATCAGAGTGTGGGATGCTACGAAAAGGACTGGTCTTCAGACATTCCGTAGGGTACATGATAGATTCTGGATTCTGGCTTGTCATCCTGAGATGAATCTTCGGGCAGCTGGCCATGACAGTGGCATGATAGTATTCAAATTGGAGAGGGAACGTCCTGCTTTCTCTAAGTGGAGATTCTCTGCTTTACGTGAAAGATCGCATCCTACGTGCCTTTGAGTACTCAACTCAGAAAGATATTCAGTTGATACCAATTCGTAGACCTGGTTCTAACAGCTTAAACCAAGGTCCTCGAACTCTTTCTTATAGTTCAACTGAGAATGCTGCATTGTTCTGTTCAGACATGGATGGAGGTTCCTATGAACTCTACATTATACCTAAAGACAGCTTTGGTAGAGGTGACACTGTGCAAGAGTCAAAAAAAGGTTCTGGGGTATCTGCAGTTTTTGTCGCTCGCAATAGGCTTGCTGCGCTTGAGAAGAGTACCAACCAAGTGCTAGTCAAGAATCTGAGAAATGAGATTGTCAAAATGAGTGTTCTTCCAATTGCTACAGATGCCATTTTCTATGCAGGCACTGGGAACTTGTTCTGTAGGGCAGAGGGTAGAGTAGTGATTTTTTACATCCAGCAGAGAATTGTTCTTGGGGACCTGCAAACGTCTTTGTTAGGTACGTTGTTTGGTCACATGACATGGAAAGTGTTGCTTTGCTGAGCAAGCATTCCATTGTAATAACTAATAAAAGACTTGTGGATCGTTGCACCACCGTTCATGAGACGATTCGTGTCAAGAGTGGAGCTTGGGATGATAATGGTGTATTTATATACACAACACTAACACACATCAAGTATTGTCTGCCAAATGGGGACAGTGGAATCATCAATCCTGTTTGTCAGCATGAGTTAGCTGCTTACTTCACTCACTGCAACCTGCAGCTTCCTCACTTGAGACTCGCCCTTCCTCACGTCACCTGTCCTTACTGTGGTACTCATTTCGTTCCGGATCAGAACGGGTAAGTATGTAATATCTGTGATCTTGCTGCAATTGGTGCCGATGCATCAGGCATTCTCTGCTCTCCTTCACAAATCCGATGATTTCAATCCTCGCCTCGTTTAGTACATGGCAACTGATTGCTTCCTTACATCGAAAACAAGGTTAGAATATATCTAAAATCTGTCGGAATCTTGTTTCTGTCACAACTACTTTCAAACATCTCTCTCTTACTTCAAAGTATTTTACCTAAAATTCCTCTAATTGCAATGTGTTGAATCATTGAAAGCCATTCTACTCATTAATTTTTTGTTAGGCGTTTTCATATATATGCTTCTGTTGGAATAAATTCTACACTATTTGTTGGTTATTGTATCTTAGAATCCTGTGCTACTATTTATATATATGGGTTAATTACATTTTACCCCTTCGTGAGGTTTTTCAAAACTACTATTTCATACTTTTGTTTGGTATATATTACAAATATATTATTTTGTTTGGTATATATTATCCTGTTTATTTATTTATTTGTGTGTCTAATGTGTCCCTGTGTCACACACCTATACGAATAAAATATATCATAGATATTATATATGCTGCCACTTCAAATCCCATATAGTTTAGGAAATCCCATATAGTTTAGGAAAGTCACTTGAAATTAAAAAGGAAATTTAGTTGGGAAAACAATGTTGAATACTAAATGGTTTAGATTTCAAAAAATCATAAGCATTACAGTTATAAATACCCCTCTCTTTGTCTCTCTCTCTCGTCCTCCAACCAACAACTTGATTGAATTATTGCTTTATCTCCCTAATTTCCTGCACTGTTTTTGAACACTATTCCAATGGCTTCCATTAACGATCCAAGTTGGGTATCCATAGCATCATCTGATTTCTTCGTCGAAATCCTCTCCCGATTGCCTGTTAAAACACTTGGAAGTTTCTCTACCGTTTGCAAATCATGGCATTCTTTTATCAAAACCAAAACATTCATCCAAACACATCTCAAAAATTACTGTCAAAAAAATTCTTCTTCAATCGAATTATCTTCAATTCCCTATCTTTCATGTTCATCGAACACAATTATTTTAGATGAAATTTCCAAAAATCTTATGGCTTATTGTACACCTCAAGATCTATCTGTTGTTGGAAATTCTTGTAATGGAATAATCTGCTTCACAGATAATAAGACATACTACGGCACTAGGGTTTTTCTTTCCAATCCTATCCTTAAGAAAACAAAATGCATATCCCATTTTTGGAAAACTGATTTCAGGCCATATTTGAATATTTACTCTAAACTAGGATTTGGATGTCTAGAATACAATGATTTTAAGGTTGTCAGGATTTATTATTTTAAGGATATAAATTCCAGCAAGCTTTTAGTCGTAAAACCCCAGGTTGAGGTTTATAGTTCGAAAGCAGACAATTGGAGAAAAATTGGCGAGGCAAACATAAATTGTATAGCTGATAAAGGATCGGTTTCTTGCAATGGAGCTATTTATTGGTTGGGTCGAAGAAGGGAGGAATGGAGTTGTGATATTATTTTGTCTTTTGATTTGGCTAATGAGTCTTTCGATGAGATTACACTTCCTCCTATTGAAAGTAAAGTTTCCAGGAACGCGATTTTATTGGTTTACAATGGTTTGTTAGCGTTTTGGACTGTTTCTTCCGTGAATAATAATAATAATAATACAATGTTGTCAGAATCAAACTGGAGGAGATCGAACATGATCATTGGGTCACTGGGTCAAATCGAAACCGAATATTGCTATGATTTATGGGTGATGATGGATAAGAAAGTGAGTAATTCTTGGAGGAAATTAGGAGTTTTTGAAACTAAGAAGAATGTAACAGAGGTAAGGGGATTTACAAATGGTGGAAAGCTTATAATGGAAATATGGGAAAGTGATTATTTGGCATCTTGGGATCCCATTAATGGTGAAATACAATTTCTCAAGTGGAATGAGATAGACACAACTTTTTTCGGAAGCCTTGTTTCTTTTTGAGGAATTTGTATTTTTTGTTTTTTTTTTTTTTGATTGTTTTTCTTATTCTTGAGGAGTTTGTATTCATGATTTTCTAAGCTACAATTGAAAAAGATTCGTGGAATAAAATTTTAATTTTGCAGAATTTGTATTCTTTTGTGAGTTATGCCTGTACCTTTTACTTCATTTAATTTGAGGGGATAAATTAAATAAAAAAATGTCCCCAAGAAATTTCCCAACTACCAAATAATCTTTCTATTTTCGCTAAATTACAAGAAAATCCTTCAAGGTTGATCAAAGATTATCTTTTAAACGCTATTGATCAGTCAAATAGAAAATCATTATAAAAAATAAAAAAAAATCCTTATAGTTCTTATTACATCAATCTAGTTATACCTACGTGAACAAGCTAGACAAGAAAAGTATTCTTTTGATGCACATTTAAAGATGTCTTCAGCCGAACCACTTAATTTCCTAAAAGGAAGAATCATCCTAAGAACCTACTTGACTCTCCTAAAAGAAAGAAAAAAAAAACTTAGAAATACCATAATTTAGTGAACTAGGATAATGATAAAGATTAAATATGAAGGACTTCAGTGAGATAAATAGAAGTTTATTAATATTATCATGTTATTTATTTGTCTTTTTTCTTTTCTCTAAAACAATTTCCTTTCCATCTATCCCCCCTCCCCCCCCCCCCGGATCCTCTTTTAATAGAGAATAATACATCAAGACATTTTACCTAGCAAAAATAAAAAAATATAAAATAATACTTCAACACATTTTCTATTATTTATTAGGTTAATTGCAAAATATTGCCCTCAAATAGGGGTTATATATATACATATACATACATATATATACCTCAAATCACTCCCTCTTTGAATCCTCTCTTTAAATAAATAATACATAAAGACATTTTTAATTATTTATCTACCCTACACAATATATATCCACCTAAAATTACTCCCTCTTTGAATCCTATTTAAATAGAGAATACATGAAGATATTTTTAATTATTAATTTACTCTATAATATATATATTGAGAGAGAGAGAGAGAGAGAGTGTGTGTGTGTGTGTGTGGTGGAAGGCAAAATAAATAAGGGTTAATGGCAAAATACTACCCTTAAATGGGGATAATATCACTTTACCACCCGAATTTTGAAATAGGAGATTTACCCATTTGATCGTCAGTCAACTGTTAGATAAAGTAACTTTTCGATAAAACCCTTATGAGTTTACCTATTTCCCTTTATTAATTTTTTTTGGACAGAAAAAACCTCAACAATCTCATCATGCCTAGCACTGTCAAAACGGGCCTAGTGCTGCGGGTTGGCCCGGACCGTCCGTAAAATGGACGAATATGGATTTTCAAAATTAGGCCGGTCAAAAATTAGCCCAGACCGGACTAGCCTATTATGAGGTTGCCTTTTGCAGTTCGGTCCGGTCTAATTCTCAGGCTAGCCCATTTTCTTTGATAGTGGTAATCATGTCATACAAAAGAGAAGTAAATAGAAATAGGGAACAATCCTTTTGAAGATTCACAAGAATCATAGTCTGAGATTTTTTTTTAATAGACACTGAAGAAGAGAAAACAGAAAAGAAAAATGTAGATTCATATGACTTTCTATGACTAATGTGAGGATAATTTCGATGGAGGGAACAACCCTTTTCAAGATTCACAACAATCATAGTCTGAGATTTTTTTTTAATAGACACTGAAGAAGAGAAAACAGAAAAGAAAAATGTAGATTCATATGACTTTCTATGACTAATGTGAGGATAATTTCGATGGAGGCTTGAGGATTTAACTTTAAGAGAGAGAGAGAGAGAGAGAGAGAGAGAGAGAGAGAGAGAGAGAGAGAGATGGTTGGATGATCTCTTGCAGGATAAAGGAAAGGAGACCCAGAAACCCGTTTTTAACTTATTTTAAACTATAAGCTATTTTTGAGGTGTTCTTGATTACTTATTAGATTTGCTTTTTAACTGAAATAAGCGGTGAAAAAATTATTTTTGAAAAGCTATCTTAGGGACACTTTTTGAAACTGTTTCCACTTATAACATTATATTCTGGCGGGGAAAGTCCCTAAAAATTACCTTATATTATTTACTTAAGTTGCATTATGTCCTTAGACGCACTTTTTATTGACAAAAAGTGGCCCACTAACTTAAAATGCGATAAAGCCACTCGCCGACCACATAAGATGATTTAGAGGGGCAAAAAAGTTCATTCCAAACTTTCAATTCCCCAAAACATTCGTATACTATTTACTTAAGTTGCATTCTATTCCTGAACTTTTTTTCCCTTGAATTAAAATCGTCTTTGAAAAATGCCCTTCCAAATCTTTCCATATTACTGGTACGTGACTCTTTAGCGTAGCACTACTTGCATTTTATGGTAGTGGATCACTTTATGGCAAACTATTTTAATTTAAGGGTTAAACAAAACTAATTTTAGGAGTAAATGCAATTCTGGTTAAAATATAGAGGCACTTTCGAAAACATTCAATAATTCGGCAGCGGAAATATGAAAAACATAACATAAAAGAACACCCTGCACTAGTAGATTAGCTATTATTATTTTAAAACATTTTACACTTTTTAATATATGTCCTAAATGTTTTATTTTAGTTCTTTATACCCTCAAATATTTTTCAATTTATTTATGTTATAGCTATGATGAAGGGTAGAGGAATTCAATGAAAGTGAGCATGCTCCACCCATATGCATAGTAAAAAAGGTTAAATTGATTTTTTATTACAGGTTTTTATGCATTAAACATTTTTCGAGTTGTATTGTTATAATTATAGTAAAAGATGGAAGAATTCGGTGGCAATGAGCATGCCCAACTTACGTGCACACTAAAAAAAAGTAAAAAAATTGATATCTTTTAGTGTGTGGTGAGTGGAGCATGCTCACCACCACCGGATCCCTTTGTCATTCACCGTAAGTATAACAATATGCAATTGAAATATATTTAACGGTATAAAGAGGTAAAATAAAATATTTCAGATATAAAGAAAAAATGTAAAATATTTCAAGATATTTATAGTTAATTTCTCAATCATTTAACAAAAAATTAAAAAAACACCATGTATTAGTATACACAAATCATTGACCTAGTTTATAAATGGAAAGACGAAAAAATATAAGTGACATTGAATTTTATAACAATAGTGACATTCATAAACTCTTGCCTTTTTTTTTTTTTTTTTTTGTCAACTCTTTCCTTTTTTTTTTTTTGGTAAGAAAGATGGATAATGCATAAATACAACTCTGGGAATTCTACATTGATCACAAGGAAATTATACCATCCTTGTTCAGAATTGATTAAACCTCAGTCTTCTAGTTTATGTAGTTTGAGTTTTGGAACCATAGTTTCCTCAAGGTTCTTGCTATCAAATTGGGAAAGAGTTCTGCCTTTGAATATTAGGTTTATGAGGCTTACTTCCTCATAGGTTTTCTATTGGAGTGCTAGAGCTACAAAAACTTCAATAGAAGTTCTTAAAAAATGTGATTTTGGGAAGATGTTGAATCAAGTTTGCAAACAATTGAAGATTTATATCAAATTGGTACGAGAGCACCTCCAAATGAAGGTCAATTTATTCTTTATGTTGTTTAAATTCATTGGAAAATAAAAATGAAGTACTTGATGATCAAACAAAATTCCATGGAGATCATGCAATTGTAGTACAGAAAAATAAAATTAGAAAATCGGTTGAAAAAAATTGAATATGTCCAAATTTGTTTGAAATTTTGTGATGGAACTGTTCTCCTTTGAGTTAGGGTTCAACCGAAATAAGATTTACTCAAATAGTAGTCATTTGATTGATCAAATCGATTGCATATTGAAATGTGTTTCGCTATCTTGTTTGCAGAAAGTGTATGAATTAATCCAAGCATATCTTATGTTATACTCAATTCGATTGAAATTTGTGCTTAAATTCATCCTCGTCAATTGAAGAATCTTCCTAAATTTATTTCACTCAATTTGGATTCACATTTATAGATTCATAGCTGTTTTGGTAACATGGTCTCATTATCTCCTGTTTTCTAGAAAACTTTTTTAGTACTCTTTGTTTCCTTATTTTGCTTAGTTGTTTAGAATTGCTTTGAATGTGACTTCTAATTTTTTTCTTGTGTGTTTCTACTCTTTGTTAATGATCAATTATGTTTGTTGGCTCTTTTCCATGGATTAATTCTTTGAAACTCTTTACACCTCAAGTGTTTAAAGCTTTGCTTCTTTAAAATCTTATAGCCAACTAAGTGCATTGATTGTTATACTTGCTTGGGTTGTTTCTCTTGGTTGAGTTGGTTAAGAGGTTTGAAAAATCCATAGAGGCGTGAGAGATGAGTGTTTAGAAAAAGGAAAGAGGATGAACCTATTGTGATAAAAGCCAACAAGTGAATTAAATACGAGGGAATCAAGTAAACATCAAAGAGAGTAGGAGTGATTGTGAGGTCCTTTTTTTTTTTTTTTGTTTTCTTTGTTTAATTTTTAGATTGACAATGTCAACAGATGGTCATTTACCTACTAAATCTCATCAATAAAGCATTAGTGATCCTACAAGGATGAACTTGAATGAAACCCTGCGATCTATGCAACAATTCCATGGTGTTGCTAGAGATGTTGAAGAGTTAAAGAAGGGCAAGGGAAGTGCCACAATAGAGAAAAGAGTTGGGAACAATCTTGGAGGATTTCATTCACCTCACCATCAAAAGGACTTATGACAACGTACCTCTTTATGGGTACCATGGTTCACAATTCTTATCCATTTCATGAAGGTAGATAACAAAGCAACCTATTAGAGGTGAAAGAAGAGGGGGTCTAGGAGGAAGAGGATATAATAGACCACAAAAGGAGGTTGCAAGACATGAAGCATAGCATGAAGATATCTTGTTTGAAGATTATGGAGAGAATCCTAATGTTAGCCAAGCATACTATGGTGACTATTATGGTGGACAATAAGGGGATAAAACTCTAAAGAAGATCAAGTGGAAGGTGCCTAGCTTCAAGGATGAAAGTGATCCAAATGTATTCCTTAATAGAGAATGTCAAGTGGAGAACCTATTCATAGTGAGAAATTATAGTGACATTGTCAAAGTTAAGTTAGTGATTACCGAATTTTTGGGTTATGCACTTCATTGGTGGGAAAGAATTGTCACTCAACGGATGAGATATGGAAGATGACCGGTTGAAAACTTAGGGCGAATTAAAGACTCTCATGAAGGAAAGATTTTTGCCGCAACATTATTATAGGGAGCTTCACTACAAGTTGATGACTCTTAGGAAGGTAGCAAAGGTGTTGAGGAGTATCGACAAGAGATGGAGTTATACATTTGAGATTGAGCTTAGAGGAAGATAAAGATGCTTCTATTACTAGATTTCTAAGTGGTGTCAATAAGGACATTGCTAATCAACTAGAATTGTACCCTTACGCCACTTATGAAGACATGTGTCAATTGGCAACCAAGATTGAAAATCAAAGAAAGAGGATTGGTTTCTCTAAATATAATCTTCTTTCTTCAAGAAGTGTGGTGTTGAAGCCTCAAGCATCTACCTATAAGAGTTCGTCAAAGAATGATGAAACGCCTAAGGTGGCTTTTAAAGACAATCCCGAGCCTACGGTGGAAGAGAAAGGTAGATTGATTATCAATCCAACTAGGTGCTTCAAGTGCAATGGTGTAGGACATATAGCCATGAATTGTCCTACTAAGAGGACTTTGGTCTTTTGTGAAGATTTGAATGGTTGCATTGAAAAGGAAGAAAATGATTGCCAAGAGGACAATACTGAAAAGGAAGGACAAAGTGGTAAAGTAGTTCAAAGAATTGCTTCTTTAGAAGCCAAAGAGTAAGGAATGAGTTTGGTGACTATTAGAGCTTTGTCTACTTAAGTCCTTGAAGAGGAGTCTAGTATTCAAAGGGAAAACATCATTCACACTAAATGCTTAGTGGGAGGTAAATTTGCTAACCTTATTGTGGATAGTGGTAGTTGCATTAATGTAGGTAGTATCTATCTTGTTGAAAAATTGAACTTACCTATCCTCAAGCATCTTAACCATATAAACTTCATTGGTTAAACGATAGTGGAGAAATTAAGGTTAACAAACAAGTGCTATTTCTATTAAGGGGCCATATAGTGATGAAATTCTTTGTGATGTGGCTCCTAAGCAAGCGGGGGATTTGTTTTTGGGACGTCCTTGGGAATATGATAGAAAAGTTAGTCATGATGGTATGAAAAACACTTACACTTTTGAAAATGATGGAAATAAGTTCATGTTGAATCTTTTGGCTCCTAGTCAAGTCCTTGAAAAATAAAAGAAAATGAGAGGAAAAAAAAGATTAAGAGTGAGAAAAAGAGAGAGTATTAAAGAGGGACAGAGAGTTGACGAAAAAGAAATGAGTGTTGAAAAACCTAGAGAGGAAAAATTGAAGAAAGACAAGAAACTGAGTGATCTAAAAAGTGATCATTGCTAAAGAGAAAGAGATGTTTCTATGCAAAAGACAGTGAGATCATAGAAGCCATTGAAAAAGAAGATTTGGTTTTACTTCTTTATTGCAAGGTACATTTGTTTCTACTAATGATCACTTGTCTTCCATATCTAATGCTATAGTAAAGATCATTAAGGAATTCAAGGTTGTTTTCCCTAAAGAGGAGCCCAATGGACTACCTCCTTTAAGAGTAATTGAACATCAAAATGATTTGGTGACCGATAAGGTATAGAGTTATGCTACTTATGACAAGGAGCTCTATGCATTGTTTATCAAAAGACAACAAAAAACTCAACAAGAGGCATACAAGATGGACGGAATTCATAGACATTTGCAATTGTCATTTGGTACAATGAAGGTAAAGAAAATGTTGTAGTCAAGGCTTTGTCAACAAGGCACACTCTAATCTCTACTTTACAAGCTTAAAAATATTTGGTTTTCAAATGCTTACTGAGTTATATACTAGTGATAATGATTTCAAAGACATGTTTGATGCTTGCTGGGTTGTGCCTAATGATAAGTATCTTATACATGATAGTTTTCTTTATCTTGAAGGTAAATTGTGCATCCCTTCTTGTTTCTTAGATTCTTGTTAGTTAAGGAAGCTCATTGTGGTGGTTTGATAGGTCATTTTGGTAGTGCCAAAACTTATGACATTTGAGCATTTCTTTTGGCTTCACATGAAAAGAGATGTAGAAAGGTTTACTGATAATTGTTTAGAATGTAAAAGAGCTACATCTACATCTTTACCACATGGACTTTATGCTTCTTTGAATCAGTCTAGAGAACCTTGTGTGGACATATCTATGGATTTTATATTTGGACTACTTAGGTTTCCTAAAGTTATAGATTTTATATTTGTTGCGGTTTATTTGTATGACATCTTGATTTATAGCAAAACTTATGAAGATCATTGGCATCATCTTAATTAAGTTTTGCTTAATTTGTTAAATGAGAAACTATATGCTAACCTTGGAAAATATGAGTTTTATATGGAAAATGGTACTGTCTTAGGTTATGTGGTGAGTTCTCAAGGTCACCAAATGAACAAATCTAAGGCGTATGTAATCAAGGAAATGACCAGATTCAAATGGGAAGCTTTTTCACCTCATCTTCAATTTGCTTACAATAAAGCTCCCCACTCTACTACTCTTTACTCTCCTTTTGAAATTGATTATGGTTTCAATCTTTTAATTCCTTTTGATTTAATTCCTTTCTCTATAGATCATGAGTTGAGGTTGGGTGAAAAGAGGAAGACGGAGTTTGTCAAGTATATCCATTCCCAAAACCATGGTGATATTAAAGCTAACAATAAGAAACTCGTGGCTAAAGGAAATGTTGGAAGGAAACAATTAGCCTTTGATCCCTAAGTTTGGGGTTGGGGTCACCTCAGAAACGAACGATTTCCTTCTGAACACAAGTCTAAGCTTGATGCTTGTGGCGATGAACCTTTTCAGTTTCTTGAATGCTTTAGTTTTTATATAATTGATCTTCTGGGTGAACTTCATGTTAGTGCTACTTTCAATATTTTTTACCTTTTTTTCTTTGATGTAGATGGAGATTCGAGGACGAATCTTTTCAAAGGAGAGGCGGATGATATGAATCGGGATGAATAAGAAGCTAAGGAATTTATTCATGGCCTAATCACTAGAGCAAGGGCAAGAAGATCAAGGCATAGGATGATAGCTTAGCTAAAGGAATGATTGCTTTCATTAAAGAAACAATGACAAATAGATTAAAGAGCTAGAATGAAGGCTTGAAAGATGAAGGAAATCATCCCATGTTGCTTATGGAAGAAGAATAACAAAAGAAAGATAGAAACAAATCTACCGTTAATGGTAGGCCCTGACGCTACCATCCCTAGTAGACTTCTTCCTACAAATATCTTAATGATTGAAGACCTACCGCGTACATTAGGGTACACCCTACCGTTGCCGGTGGGTGCCAGGATTATTTCTAATGCATTGTTTTTTACGATTTTTAAGGTTTAAACTTCATTTTCAGTTGTTAATTAAAGGTCTAATTGGTCTTTAGAGTTTAAGTCATAGTCAATGGAGGTTTTAGACCTAACACTATAAATACTCATTTATAGGCTTTATTGTAAACAACTTTAATGAATTTTACTAAAATTGAGAAAGGATTCTCCATAGGTTTCTCGGGTTCTTCAACCCATCTTAGTTAGCTTCTAAGGGTTTGCTTCCTTAACTTGTGAGCAAATGATTACTTAGATTGATGAATCTATGAAAATTAATTGATCATTTCAATTCCTTCTTTGATTGATTTTAAGAGTTATTGTCCTTAGAATTGATTAAACCTAGAGATTCTAGTTTGTCTATTTTCGATTTTGGGGCCATAGATTCCTCTAGATTTTTTCTATTAAATTGGGAATGAGTTCTACCTCTTGATATTAGGTTTATGAGGCTTAGTTCCTCATAGGTTTTCAATTGGAGTGTTAGAGTTACAAAATCTTCAATAGAAGTTTTTCATTAAATAAGATGATTAAAAAATATGTTAAATCAAATTTACAAATAATTGAAAATTCACATCAATAATTTCGCAATTGCCTAAATCTTTACACCTTATAACATCTGTATATAGTAAAACAAGTTTGCTTACTATTATGGAAAGAAAACTTTACAAGGTAAATGCCTCAAACCAATAAAAAGGTAAATAATTTTAATAATTAATTTCACATGTCTAAATTGTCACATGGCCATAAATCAATTCCCCCCAAATAACAGCAAATCAATTCCAACATAAATAACATGAAAAAAAACCACCATGCATCCAAAATTATATATATATATATGTCAGTGGTAGTTTATAAATCATATCCAAAATTATCCGTACCACTGGCATTTATTCTCTGTATTAAAATTTTAGTGACAATGCTAAACTGTTTTAAACCGTAGTTTTAATAACACGGAAAAAAACAATTCATCATTCGGAAAAAAAAACAAAACAAAAACTTCAAATCTCATCAATTGGACATTTATAAACTCTTGCCACATTAATTATACATGCATACAATAAACAAAAAATTTATCCTTTTGTATTGCATAGAAAAGGAATCAAAATCAACATTGATTAATATACATTAATGCCCTTCAAATCTTTCTTTCTTTATTTTTATTTTTACTAGTTTCAATATTAAAAAAATAGAAAATATTAAAATTTGTTGTTAATGAGAAGGAACAGTAGAAAAAAATTCTTTAAATATTATCTAGTAACTATAATGTGATAAGTAAAAAATATACAAGAATTAATAGGATATGACAAGTAAAAAGTACGGAGAAAATATTATATAGTGGTATTTTTGAAAAATTCAATATTTCGGAAGCAGAAGTCTGAAAGACATAACATAAAAAAACAACAAGTACGAGTATATACAAATCAAAAACACAAATTAGCTTTAAATGTCTTAAAACATTTTATACTTTTCTCTTTCTATCCTAAATGTCTTATTTTAGTTTTTTATACATTCAAAAATTTTTTGATTTGCTTATTATAATAATTATGATTAAGGACAGCAGAATTCAGTGACAGTAAGCATGCTCTAATAATGCGCACAGTAAAAAAGTTAAATTGATGTTTTATTATAATTTATGCACTCAAACATTTTTCGAATTACATATTTTTATAATCATAGTTAAGGACAATAGAATTCGGTGGTGGTGAGTACCCCCAACTTATATACACGCTAAAAAAAATTAAAAAATATAGAAATTTTTTAGTGTGCAGGTGAGTACTCACCGCCACTTATCCCACCGTCATTTACCATATTTATAATAATATGCAAATCAAAAAATGTTTGGTATAAAAAGGAAAAATAATACATTTATGATATAAAAAAAACATATAATATTCAAGATATGTATAACTAACTTTCTGAATGAAAAAAACATAAAATAAAAACCACCTCGTATTAGTATATATAATTCATTAACCTAGTTTATAAATGGAAAGACAAAAAATATAAATGATACTTAATTTTTTAAATACAAAACTAATCAAAGTATTCAAATCGTCATTGGGTGTTAGGTAATAGTCATCTTTTTTATCGTATTTTTGTATGGGTTTCAGAATAGCTTCTATAATTTCCTTGGTAGCTTCTAATACCATTTAAAACCCGGGAATATAGTTTTAAGAAAATTGAGAAAACATATTATATCAAAATTGTCTGAATCCTTAAACCTTATAACATCTATGTATAGTGATAAAAGTTTGCCAACTATTATGGAAAGAAAACTTTACAAGGTAAATGTCTTAAAACCAGTAGAAGTAAATAATCCTAATAGTTAACTTTACATATCTAAATTGTCACGGGTCATAATCAATTTTTTCCACCAAATGACAAAAATCAATTCCAACATAAATAACATAAAAAACTGTACATATCTAAATTGTCATGGGTCATAATCAATTTTTTCCACCAAATGACAAAAATCAATTCCAACATAAATAACATAAAAAAGCACCATGCATCATGCATGTATTAGTGTTTATATATATATATATATATATATATTGTCACATGGCCATAATCAATTCCACCCAATCACAAAAATCAATTCCAACAAAAATAACATAAAAAGACACCACGCATCATGCATGTATTAGTTTATATATATAATGAAGAAAGTCTTTTTATTTTAGAGCTCTCTCAAGCTCTTAATATTCCAAATACATTTTCTGAAAATCTAAATTCTTTAAATAAATTTAAAAGTTTTGATTAGTTGAAGAAAAATCTTCCCATTAAATTAATAAAAAAATCCAATATTAATTTCAAATATAATGATAGGTTACAAAATGTTTTGATAATTAATTTCTTAATAATTTGATTGCTTGAAAGTATTTTTAGTCTGTTAAATTAATTTAACAATATATATGCATATATAAAAAACAAATCAAGTTTATCCAACGTATAAATAACTCAATATATATAAAAGAACTTTAGCAAATTCTTTCCATATTTTTTTTAAAATTGTTTGAAATTCAAGATATACAATTCATTTACCAATTAGTATCCTTTCTTTTTTCCGCTTAAGGAATTAGTATCCTTTCTGAAAACATAATTTTTAGAATTTTAACTTTTAACTATTTTATAAATTAGATTGGATGAATATATTTTTTACGTAATTAAAGGGGGACCGATAAACCTAACTCAGGAATATGAATGTATAGCGTGAAAAAATCATTATTTTTCCTACTCTTTTTCTCTCTACACAATTTCTCTCTAACTTCTCTCTACTCCTTCTCCACTCTAAAACTAAAATCTTTAATATTGAACTCGTATTGGAGGTAGATATAGATCATTACGAAGAATTTGTAGAAGAAAATATCAATTTAGATGTAAAAAAAGTCAAAATAAATTTTTTTCAAAACTGGGCTCGGATCGCCTAGATGGGTGACCAGCACACGTCCGGGTCGCCGCCCGGGCGACCTGAGCCTTTTTTTTTCTTTTTTTTTAAAGGAAGAGAGAGAATTTTTGTAGGTATTTGGAAAACTTTAAACATGAATAACTCTGCGATCGGAGGTCCGTTTCTTGCATATGACCACTCGTTTCTATAGTTCTCGTAAAGAGAAACACAACGACATTGTCGAAAAAGTGATCAAGACGCGTTTCTTGGCAAAAAATTTGTTTCGTATAGTCGAAAACTTTGACGGGGCATAACTTTGCGCTCGGACGTCCGATTGAGGCGATTCTTGTGGGAATTTTGGGTATTTTTTCGAGACTTACACATCGGAAAATTATAACCACGTAAATTAAAATAAAAATAGGAGGTTTTTGTGGAAACGGTCGGTGGAAAACCATTAGAACGGTTTCCAACACGTATGTCTCAAAATAATACCCGAAATGCCCACAAGAATCGCCTCAATATGACGTCCGAGCGCAAAGTTATGCCTCGTCAAAGTTTTCGACTATACAAAACAAATTGTTTGCCCCAAAATGTGTCCGGATTACTTCTTCGATGATGCTGTTGCATTCTTCTTTATGAGAACCATCAAAACGAGTGGTCATACGCAAGAAACGGACCTCTGATCGTAGAGTTATTCATGTTTAAAGTTTTCCAAATAGTACAAAAATTCTTTCTTTCTTCCTTTAAAAAAAAGCTCAGACCCAGACGTGTGCCAATCGCCCAGTCCGACGACCCGGACATGTGCTGGTTGCCCATCTGGGCGATCCGCTCATGTTCGGGTTGCCCGTCCGGGCGATTCGAGCCTAGTTTTGAAAAAAAAATTTATTTCAACTTTTTTGTGCATCTAAATTGATATTTTCTTCTACAAATTCTTTGTAATGATCTATATCTACTTCCAATATGAGTTCAATATTAAAGATTTTAGTTTTAGAGTGGAGAAGGAGAAGAGAGAAGTTAGAGAGAAATTGTGTAGAGAGAGAAAGAGTAGGAAAAATAATGATTTTTTTCATGCTATACATTCATATTCCCGAGTTAGGTTTATCGTCCCCCTAATTAAATAATTATTAAGGTAAACTAAATTCTTTTAAACATAAATTACTGATAATTATCTACAAAGTATTTGAATTTTTGAGAACTTCTACTTCAAATTGATCACTTTATATTTTATCTCTTGATATATTTACACTTTTCTTCCACTTATATCTCAACTAAAATACCATATAATTTATTTATAGTTTTGTTTTCTTATTTCTCTGTCGTCAATCTTTTAATTAATTTATCCTATTGAAGATACTAATTTATCTCTTGATTTCTCTTTGACAGGTAATAGAAGAAAATTTAAAATGTAAAAAATTAGTTCTTCATTCATAAATGAGCTTTATTACGAGGCATAATCATAATAAAGCTCATCAATCTTTTTTCCTTTTTATATACTATCAAGGTTGGAAAACTTGCAAGAATTTTCTGATGTCTTCATTATTCAAAAATGATATTTGTACAAAACAGTGATTTACAGATCAGGAAAACTAGTTACAAAAGCTACTGCCTAAAACATCTGACAGTTACAACATTCTTATCAGGATCCTAACCACCTAACATCCTAACATTCCCCCTCAACTTGGAGCATGCAGATTACAAATGCCTAACTTGTCAATTAATCTTCAAAACTGTAAAAGATGTAATGCCTTGGTAAGGATATCAGCCGGCTAAGAAGCACTAGGAATATAGGCCGGAGTAGAAAATCCTTCCTGGAACGCATCCCGAACAAAATGACAGTCAATCTAAATGTGCTTGGTCCGTTCGAGGAAGACAGGATTAGGAGCAATATAAATAGGAGCCTGACTGTCACAGTGAAGAGGAATAGCACAGCGGACCGGAAGATGGAAGTCGGCGAGAAGATAGTGGAGCCATTTTAATTGACACAATGTCATGGCCATGGACCGATATTTGGCCTCAGCGGAAGACCGGGACACAATATGTTGCTTTTTAGTCTTCCAGGAAAGCGGCGAGGAGCCTAAAGAGATGAAATAACCTGTGAGGGAACAACGTGTGAGAGGACAGCTCACCCAATTGGAATCACAATAGGCAATCAAACGGAGTGGCGAATGAGCTCGAAGTAGAATGTCCGGTCTCGGTGTACCCTTAAGAAAAAGAATGATATGGAGAGTAGCGTCCCAGTATTCTTGGCGCTGATGCTGCATAAACTGAGTTAAGATATGGACAGTGCAAGTAAGGTCCGGCCGAGTAATGGATAAATAAATGAGCTTGCCAATAAGACGACGATAGCGATCGGGCTAAGGAAGAAAATCACCGGAAGCCTTAACCAAACGATGGTTCGCTTCGATGGGAGTAGACACCGGTTTGGCGCCAAGAAGGCCAACTTCAGAAATAAGCTCCAAGGCATACTTGCGTTGGCAAGATAAAATACGGCGGGACTCTAAGCGACCTCAATACCCAGGAAATATTTAAGTTTCCCCAAATCTTTCATATGAAAACAAGAACCCAAATAGGACTTAAAATGAGCGATGCAAGCGGAGTTGTTCCCAGAAATCAATAAATCATCAACATATATTAAAATACAAAGAAAGAAAATATGTCGCCGGAATGAAAATAAATAATAATTTGTATTAGACTGTACGAACCCGTACTGGCGTAGGGAGGACGTTAGTTTCGAAAACCAGCAGCGAGGTGCCTGACGGAGACCATAGAGGGATTTATTGAGATGATATGCCTTCAGCAAATCAGATGTGTGAAAACCCGGGGGAAGCTTCATATAAACCTCTTCAGTCAGATCGCCATGCAAAAAGGCATTGTGAACATCCATTTGATGAACTTCCCACTTGTGAGCGGCTGCGATTGAAAGCAACCTCCGAACCGTTACCATTTTGGCAACAGGAGCAAATGTTTCGGTGTAATCCACACCCTCACATTGAGTGTTTCCAAGCACCACTAATCGAGCCTTGTACTGTTCAATTGAACTATCGGACTTATACTTGATCTGGTAGACCCATTTTCTACTGAGAGCTCGCTTGCCGGGGGGCAGTGAAGTCAGCGTCCATGTATTCTTTTTCACAAGGGCATCGACCTCCTGTTGCATGGCTATCCGCCACTCAGAAAAACGGGCAGCCTCCGAATACCTAGTTGGTTCCGTGGCTGCAGTAACAGCCACTACAAAACTTCGATGTGAGGAGGAAAATTTATCATAAGAAATAAAGTGAGTTAATAGATACGGAAACGTACCTGGGAGAGCCAAAGAAGAGGGTGAAGAGGAAGAGAGAGATATACTAGGGGATGTCTGAGTAGCATGACGTAAATAATCTTTGAATTTTTCAGGAGCTTGATGTAATCTGGTACTTCGGCGAAGTAGCACGGCAGCAATTGGAGTGGCAGGCACTGCAACCGCCTTCAATGGAGCGGCAGGTTCAGTAGCAAGAGGCGGCTGGTGGGCTAGGAGGGACTGCTGGGGTGGTTCAGGGGGTGGGCTGGCGGCAAGAGTGATACGTGGGCTGGAGAGGGAGTAATCTGGGCTTGAGGAGAGGAAAAAATGAATGAAGGTTGGGCTGGAGAGGAATGAGGCTGGGCTGGAGGAGAGGAAAGGAGAAGTGAAGGTTGGGCTGGAGTGGAGTGGAGCTGGGCGGAAGGAAAGGAAGGGAGAGGAGAGGGCTGGGTTGGAGGCAAACAAACTATGGGCTACTGAGAAGACTGGGCAACTGGCTATGAGGCCTGGGCTGAGGGGGCTTGGGCTGAGGCGGACTGGGGCAATATGTTGTGGACTGGAAGAAGATGGGCCGCAACAGAAGGCTGGGCTGCGGCGGCTGAGGCTGGGCTCCCCCTGTCAGAGCTGGGCTGAGATAGAGGATGGGTTGGTGCTGGAATCCCCCCTGAAGTTGGAAAATTGCTGACCCACTTCACCAAAATCATAATTAACTGGAATGTCTGATGGAATATTAGTCCGGGTCTCGAAAAAAAATGGGAATGAATGTTAATAAAAACCACATCTCGAGAGGTAATAAACTCGTGGGTTTGTAAGTTGAAAAATTTCCAACCTTTCTTGCCATACGGATACCCCAAAAATATGCATTTCCGGCCTCGAGGTCTAAACTTGTCTTTAGGTAGGCGATGGTCATGCACATATGTCAAACATTCGAAACTTTGTAAATGGGAATAGGTGGGAACTTTATGAAACAGAAGTTCAAAGGGAGTTTTCCAATCTAATATAGACAGGGGGGTTCTGTTTATTAAATACCCAACAGCAGTCAACACACTCTCCCCCCAAAATTGAACGGGAAGATTAGCTTGAAAAAGTAAGGCCCGAGCTACATTTAAAATATGGCGATGCTTACGTTCTACCCGACCATTCTGTTGTGGCGTGTGAACCATGGAGGTCTGATGTAACATGCCATGTTCCAAAAAATAAGAGTGTAGATAGGTAAATTCTGTTCCATTATCAGTCCGGACTATCTTTACCCTTTTGTGGAATTGGGTGGAAATAATGGAAAAAAATGTTGTGCTACCTCTCGTTTTTCTTTAAGCAGAAAAATCTAAACACATCTCGAAAAATCATCCACAATTAATAAAAAATAATGAGCTCCACAAGAAGACGCAATTTTATAAACACAAGTCACAATGTATCAAATCAAAAGGTACAATAGTATTATTTAAACTAACCGGAAAACGAATCACGTGTCTGCTTAGCACGCAAACAAACAAAATATTTGTCCAAATAATCAGATTTAAGGGGGTGTCCTAAAAATTTCTTAAGAACAGATTTAGACAGATGACCCATCCGTTTATGCCATTATTCACCAACATCAGAACAACAAACTGTATGAACAACACTTGAATTTACCGAAATGTGCCTGAAGTAGTATATCCCATCTCTCTCTTCACCAGCTCCAATCGGCATCTGCGTGGTACGGTCTTGTAACATCAACAAACCGTTATTAATTATGATAACACAATTATTGGTTTTGGAAAGTTGAGACAGAGAAAGCAGATTGCAGCAAAGTTGGGGAATATGCAAAACAGTATTAATTTTAAGTACAGAGTCTAGACACATAGATCCCATTTCAATTCCAGTAGTTTTGGAACCATTCGGAAGTGCAGCAGTGTATGCATGTGAGGGTCGAATTTTTGACAAGAAGACTCTTCTACCTGTCATATGGTGAGAACAGCCACTGTCTAGAATCCAATTACATTTTATCTTACCAGAGAGGGTGTCAATGTCTGGAGAAGAGGATTTTGGACTATTGAGAAACTCCAAAAATTTATCCCACTGTGCCGGAGACAAGCCAGGAATCCTGACGCCGCCTGCTGCTGTTGCCACTACTGTACTGCGGCGAGGGTCTGCGTCAGCCGTCTCCATGCTCGGTACTGTACCGCTGCGGCCAGGAATCTCCAGCAGAAGCGACCACTGCCTAGCTACGATTGGGATTGGCCGAAGACCTCACAGAAGAGAATGCCACTGCATCATCTGGATCTGTCCAATGGTCTAACTCTATCACTACTGCCGAAGAAGAGTACCTCGCCCAGTCGAGTCTCGCTGGGGAAGACGGTGTCGCCTCCACATTTGCCACCCAATGCACGGGAGGGTACTGTCCAGGCCGACCTCCATATCCTCTGCCGCCACATCCTCTGCCCCGGTTGGCAGGAGCTCTGCCGCAGCCTCGGCATCCTCCATCTTCGTCAGAACTCTGGTCGGCCCACCAGTGCTCTGGCGGCCGGTCCGCGAACAGAACCATTAAGTAGCAATTTTTGGCTTCATGTCCTGGCTTGAAATAATGTGTGCATTGCACTGATTTTGGGGTTGCAAACACTACTGCTTCGCTTCCTATATCAGTATCTCGGACTAGTTTCTGTGTGCTTCCTCTTTTACAATCATTGCATATGTTTTCTTAGTATTAGGAATGAGATCCATCTGTAAAATATTGGATCGTATTGTGCCATAAACTGTGTCATCTAAGCCAATTAAAAATTGATGTACTTTGTCTTCCTCTCGTTGTTTGATAATTTCGTTTATCATTCCACAAGTACAGTTGGGTAATTGTTGATAGTTACTTAGTTAATCCTAAATTTTCTTCAACTTGGCAAAATAAACAGAGACAGACATACCCGACTGCTTACAGTTAACTAAAATAGCCTTCAGTTCATGTTTCCTGGGTGCGTATCCAGCCATAAATCGCTCCTTCAAGTCTGACCACAACTTATCACACCATTCTGCATAGGACATGGTAGTTCGCAGATTAGGCTCAAATAATATTCAATATCCATGAACCGACCATAGTATTAATTGTCCACCAATTTTCTTCCTTTGCAGTTCCTGATTCCGATTTTGGTATTTGTCCTTCTACAAATCCTAGCTTTTTCTTAGCTCTTAGTGCCAATCTCATGGCTTTAACCCATTCATCATAATTATCCTTCCTGAGCTGTACTTGTGTAATTATGAGATGTAGGTTGTCTGATGATACAAGAGAATAAGTATCTTTTCGAAGATATTCATTGACATAATCTTCATTGTCGGACGTTGATGTATTAACTACTCTCTGTGTATTCATGTTATGTTTTTCTTTCAAAGAATAAAAAAAAGCTTATATTTGCTTCTTTTAGTTTTTTGGAAAATTCTTTCTTGGCTCTGATACCATAAGTTTTCAGTAGGAAAACTTGCAGGAATTTTCTGATGTCCTCATTATTCAAAAATGATATTTATACAAAACAGTGATTTACCGATCAGGAAAACTAACTACAGAAACTACTGTCTAAAATATCTGACAGTTACAACATCCTTATCAGGATCCTAATCACCTAACATCTTAACACTTCTCCACTAGGATGATGGTAAGTTTCTACCTCTCTATATCAGTTATTATCTCGTAAAATGTTGATTAGCAATTTGAACAAATTTCCTTCATTGTTTTTCTACAATTAAAAAATGTTGATGGGGTCAGTACGTAGTGGGAAATAATGTTTCAAGTTAAAATTTTCTTAATTTCTTTTAGTGAATTTCATGCTTTGAGACTATCTCTTTTATTGAATCTAAGTGTCCATATTTTTATCATTTATTTATTTATTGGTATTCCAATAGAAACATTTAAAGCAAAATTTTGCAAGCTACTACAACTTTAGTTTGGAGTTTTTCCACTATTCAAAGATTGGGCAATAATTAAGGTTGAATTATTTTTTTCTTTTAGTAGTAAACCTCATATTAATTAGTTTAGATTTTTTATTTGATTGAAGCTTAAATATCAATATTCTTTATCTCCTTCTTTTCTTCTTTTGGGCTAAATTTTAATAGTTTTTTATCTTTATATCCTGCTATTACATATCTTCTACATATTCTTATCCATCGTAAAAACTACCCTTGGGCACACTTCTATAATATTAATCTTCATGTGGTATTTGAAATTTTTTAAAAGTCATTAAAATTTTTAAGTCATTCATCTAAATTTTTTAATAAATAAAAAATTAGCGTATAACATGCTAATCTTACTATCTAACTTGATTAAGTTACATTTTTTTTTGAAATTGATTAAGTTACATTGATGACAATTGTGTATTGCCTTCATTTTTCATCTTCTATGTTTAAATTTATGGTTTTTTTTTAAATGTTAGTTTGCTTCTCAATATAGTTAGGAGAAGATAGTTTTCCATTTCCATGGTTTGTAATATTTTTGTTGTGAATTTTGAGTTTCGAATTTTACGTTTGTGATATTTTTTATATTTATGTTTAACTTCGATTAAATTAACAACTTTTTTATCATTGCCTGCAGGAATGAATAGGTTTGTCAAACAATCCATATAGTTAGACTTTAGACTTCAAAGTTAAGAAAAAATTTTAAAATTTATAATTATAATTAAACACATATTAAACAAACAATTAAGTGATTTGCGAAAATTGTTATTGAATGCACTTAAATATTAAATATTAAGCACATAATAATGACGTTATCAAATTTACTTAATTCAATAAGTTCTTAATTAATTAAATTTAAGAGGTAGATTAATTTACCAAACAAATGCTTAACTTTCTTATAATATTTGCATTAGATTTGGGCCCTATATTTACTTTTTACTTCTTTCGAAGACAATATTTAAAGCTGTTGATTTTCCCATGGTTTCTAAATTATTATCTCCAATGGAAGAAGTAGAATTGAGTTGCTCCTGTCACTGTGAGTGAAGGACGGTGCTGTCAGATTTGCTTTGAAAAGGTTATTATACGTTTATTTTTTTACTTCCTAGTATTAGTATTAGTGTACCATAACCACCTAGGGTTTCCAGCGTGTGGGGTTTTTTCACTTACATTGTGTATTTTGAGAATATGGAGTTTGATTTGTGATGGGATTTCACAGCTCTGATAATTGGCACTGTTTCTTTTATGGAGAGCAAACGAATGGATATACGTTCGTAGTTTGAGTAAAGATATGTAGGAAAGACTACGGTTTTTTATGTAAGTGGTTAGGTTTTTTAAAAACTTCACTAAAGTGGCTATAATTTTTTTTGAACTTTTTAATGGGGCATAACGCATATAGGGCGTTCGTTATCCTTAATGATAATGCACATGCCGTGTGTGTTATTTCTAGGAAGTAATTAAATCACAAGATTAATCTTGATTAATTATGTGGCAGGGAGCGGCTTAGGTGGCCAATAATGCACACTCTATATGCATTATCTTTATTGATAATGCACATGCTGTGTGTGTTATCAAAACCACAACAATTTTTGTGTTTATAAATATTTAAAATTATATTTATTTTTTATGTTGATTAGAAAAGAAGAATTTGTTTAGGTAATTAGAAAACTTGAAACATGAATAACTCTGCGATCAGAGGTCCGTTTAACGCGTATGACCACTCGTTTTGATGGGTTCTCGTAAAGATGAATGCAATGGCATCGCCGAAAATGTGATCCAAATGTGCTTCGAGGCTAAAAAATTTTCCTATAAAGTTGAAAATTTTGACGGGGCATAACTTTGCCCCGTCTGACCGAGGCGATTCTTGTGGGATTTCGGATATTTTTTCAAGATCTACGCAGATGGTTTCCATCCGCCGTTTCAACAAAAAAAAAGTCATATTTTCATTTTAATTTACGTTTTTAGATTTTTCTAATACTTTCTCTCTTATTAACTAAAGAATTACGGCACCGATTTTAAAATTAAACAGAGGAGTATTTTTCTTTTTCTCTAATTAGAAGTTTAAATGATTGAGGTTGGTAAATATTAAAATATGTAAATAAGCTATTATTAGATAAAATCTCATGCACTCATTATCATGAAGCTTTATGTTGGTCTTTTGGTAAGTATTATATGTTATTTTTTGTGAGGTCATGTGTTCAAATCTCTTACAATACAAGAATTTTCTACATACGTTATCAAAGAGGATAACGCACATGTTCTGTACATTACCATTTTAGTGACTGTTTTAAAAAATATGGCCAATAATAGCAAAAAATCAAAAAGTACCTCTAGGGCACCTTGGCTGGCCTTTGATTGGAAATATATGGTCTCTTTTTGGATCTTTCAAGTCTGGCGATCCTCGATCCTTCATCACCACCTTCATCCACAAGTATGTATATTTTTCATAAACGGCTTATCTACAGACTAAAAATATGTAGCAATATTAGCACTCGATGAACACTCCCTTTATCTCTCTCCTATTCATATTATTTGTCGCCTTAGGATAATACATAAAAAATAAGGAAATAGTTGGATGGTTTAAATTTAAAAAAAAGACTAAATTACCATTTGACGATCATTAATAATTCTAACTAAAATTTCTAGAAAATTATTTGATCTAACTAAATAGGGATATATGTTAAAAAGTATAATTTAATATGATCTTTCTTTACTAAAGTGACATGTATTTTGTACGAAAAAAAAATATATCCATCCAATTAGATGATATGAAATGAAGTATGTAGTGACATTATTTATTTATCTTTTACAATATACAACACGAGACAAATGTGAATCATACTCCTTTGTATTCCTATTATAAGATAATATTGCTTTTAAGAGTTTCTTCTAAATTCTCTTCCTTTGTTTTCCTCTTCTAAATTCTTTTCTCAATTTTCTCATTGTCATCAATATATTAAGCGTACCATATGTAATACATGGGAGGTATAATAGTCTATACACTTTTTAAATGATTCCACCCGTCCTAGAAAGCTTTTCCTTAACTTTTCATGGGGAAAGGTTTTTCCAGCTTCATCCTGGAATAGTCTTTCCTACTTTGAGTGTACATACCAAACGTAGGAATGGAAACAGAAGTAGGAAGACTCATTGTATTCATGTCCATTCCCATGTACCCAGCATAGGGTGAAACTTGAACCCGATATAGGATATGTATGATGTGTTTGAATGCTATATAAATCATGACTTGCGCCCTCGAGCCTATTGGTCTAAGGTGTTCTTGAGCCTACAAGTCTAGGTGTGACATTATATATATGGTATCAGAGCATGGTTATGCCAGTAGGACGTGTGGGAACTAAGTGCTACATCGGCGGGAGCCATCTCTAGAGAATCCCGTATGGAACTATGTGTTACATCAGTGGTAGCAACCACTAGAATCCCACACCCCTGATCTTGTCCTTGGTTAAGTGTGATGGGGCACCTATCGAAAACATTAAGGCCTTAATTAAAGGGGGTTAATGTGAAACTCCAATCCCACATGAGATATGTATAATGTGTTTGTACACTATAGAAGCATCAAAAGCAACCTAAATTCTTAATCGCTATTGTTTCCCAATAACTGAACAATTTGTATTATCCTCTGCATATCAAGATTTGACAAAGAAAACTTAATCGCTATAACCATAGAAATATGGAAACCTGTTTAGATTTCAAAATGTAAGACATGACGTATTTGAATTGAAATCCTCGATATTAATTTAAATACGTCATGCCTTACATTGTGAAAATTAAATATGTTTCCATATTTCTATGCTTAATTGTCTCGGATGTAATTCTTATTGTTGTGTGAATAAATATCTAGTAATATATTCACATTTTTTTCTCAAAAAAATAAAAAATGAAAATCATCTACATTAAGAGAGTATCTTGGAGTTAAATGGCTACAAATGTAATTTCAAATAAAATTTTCCTAATTTGCACTAAATTTTCCAGAGATTTCACTAAGTTAAAATATTAAATTGTTCCACAGAATGATAAACATACATAAATTCTTTCCATAATCTAGGAAATTACAATTGTATTGTCATGTAAAGGTATACATTTGACAGATATGAAATTCTTGCATTTAATTACAACTTGCATCTCCAAATCCCTACATATAGCTGTCAGTATTCCAAGTTCAAACCACAAAAGTTCTTTTGCTACAAACTCCCTCCTTGTAGCTTACTTCTTTTTTCTACTTTGTGCGAGTTATGTCAAAAGGCAAGGCCAAACTTGTCTTTATAGAGAATGATGGAAAAAAGCGAGCAACATACAAGAAACGGAATAAAGGTCTCCTCAATAAGGTAAGCGAACTTACTACACTTTCTGGAATTAACGCTTGTACAATTATTTACAGCAAATTTGATTATGAACCTGACGTATGTCCGAGCACTTTGGTTGCTCAACAAGTGATATCGTAATTCAAGCGTTTGTCGGAGATGATGAAAGAAAGGAAAATGTTGAACCAAGAGACGTATTTGAGGGAAAGAATTATGAAACTAAAAGAACAGTTGCATAAGCAATTGTCAGAAAATCATGAGAAGGACCTTGTGGAATTGATGTTTAAGTGTTTGTTGATTGACAAAAGAGAGCTAGATAAGTTGTCACCTACCGATCTTGATGATCTTGAGGAAAAAATTGAGAAAAAGATGATGGGCATCAATTCAAGGCTTAATGGAGACGCAAAGAAAAAAGTTATTCTGGATGGAGATGAAGCACAAAGCAATCCCGTACCATCCTAGTACACTGGTTCAAGGACCAGACCAGTCCCATATAGAATATGATATATTTTAAGTTGGAAAAGGATGTGTTTTCTTTAATCAGTGAGCATTTGTATGAAGAATAAAAAAAAAGAGTGAATTTAATCTATGAGCACATGTATGAAGAATTAAAAAAAGAGTGAATTTTTTATGTGAATTGTTTTTTAGTTTGGAATAAAGATTTTCTTATAATTAAATTTCGTGGAAGTTATAACGTGCCAATAGGTGCTTTGCTAAAATAGACTGGTTTATCGGTGATATAGTCGGCCATGTTGGTTTAATTTTCATTATATTATTAAAGTTTGCCTTTGATGTACCCCGATATTTGAAGCAAATTTTGAATAATGAATTTTATAACAGGTTTGAATAATTTATGACTAAATAGTAATCAAGATTCGAAATTTTCATTCTTAATTATTTTTCGGAAAGAATGTCTTAAATTATGTCAAAAAAGTTTTTGAAACGAATGATTTGTTTTGTCGTTAAAATTTTGCGATGAGGTTTTAAAAGTATATTGTTTCTATCTCTAATGCATCAAATTTATAATACAGGACAAATGTACAAAATAAATCTATATATTGTCTCTATATTGATAATTTCTGCTAGTGTAGAGTCAATCTAACCTTGTCTACATATCTATGTCTTAAAGAGATGTGTATTTATTATATCCATTTTATATGATTTGTCACTTTAAGACAAGACACAAGAATTTAAGAAAATGATTGTGTTGTCTAAATTCAAAAGGAAATGAACTAAAAGTTACCTTTTAACTTTTCATTGATAGTTCTAATGAAAGTTTCTAAACAATGTTTAATTCCAATAAGATAGAGTTCTATCTGGAAAAATATCATATAATGCTCTCTTGATTTTGACAGATATTTTGAAACAAAAAAGCATGTATGTCCATCACGATAGATAATATAAAATGGAGGTAGTATATGGCAATTAAATAACTACATACTTTGAGTTTCTTTAAGCTAGACGCAAGAAAATACAATATCTGTAACCAAACATTTTGGTTGCAAAGACCGTTTAGGTGACCAAAAAGTTTATTTGGTCGCAAAAAGAGACCCAATAGTGACGAAATTTGTCACCATTGAGATGTTGCTTAGCAAGGAAATATTTTGCCAGCAACGCCTTTCAAATTTCATATCCAAAATGTAATTTTCTAAACAATGTGTTGTCAAAGCAAAAGAATAGTAATGTTTGTTGCTAAACTTATCTTTATGAAATGTGAGTTTTTAATTTTAAAAAACAATTATTCCAGAAGGTTGGGTCCGGTAGCCCGCGAACCATTTGAAACCCAATGTGGGAAATAATTGTAGTTAGAAAATAATTTTATCACCGTTAGGTATGCTTTAGTGCCACTAAAATAATAACTCCTTAGTGAGAAAAATGATTTTTCGTCGCTACTGATGCCTTTGGCGAAGAATTGTTTTTCCAAGGCAAAATTTTATCACTTATGCTCCATTTTTTTGTAATCCATTGTTCTAATGTTAAATGATTAATGTTCATTCTAAAACCATTGGACCAAAGAAGAAATAAACAAAAACATTGAATTAATTAGATTTTTCCTTTGAGAAGAGTTGTGGTCATAGGTAAAGAATGATGCTACACAATGTTATAGATCTTTGCAATTGTCGAACTTGGGAGCGATTGGAGGCGTCCTTGAGATTTATCCAAATTATAATTTTATACTTCTATTTTATATAAATTACAAATACATCCTTATCATTTGTATACTCATAGCTAATTAATTCCTACAACTAAGATTAGTTAAAAAAAAGTGTATAAGAAATTAATGATTGTGTAGTAAAACGTTTCAACTCATCTTAAAATATTATTTTGTAGGTTATAGTCTTGTTTAATATAATTATAATAATAATATCATCCATTAGAAAATTTTGATTCACAAAAAATATTTTATGAAGAATATTATAGTCTTAATATATAGTAGTGATAAAAAAGTAGACAAATAAAATGATATAATTTTATGAAGATTTTAAATTTTATGCTACAAAATCAATATTTTTGACAATTTTTTCTTATTGAAATCAGTAGTAGGGATAATTAATTAAGAATACATAAACGATAAGGATGTATTCATAACTTATACAAACCAAAGGGATAAATTGTAATTTGGACAAATCTAATGGGAGAAATGTAATGGTGAATTAATTACATGTATGTATTAACTCTAAAATTTAGGAAAATTTAACACTCATGATCACCTAATACATTGTTTAGTTCACTCTATAGTACACTTTCTTTAACTTTCCCTATAAGGTTGATCTTTTAGAGTTTAGGTTTTATCTTTTATTTTATAGGGTTTAATTAATAAAACTACTACAAAAAGTGTGTATGAGAGAGTGTACTAAATGATCGAGTCGAAAATTTGGTTGCTAACTCTTTTGGCACTAAGAGTACACAAGCTTAAATTGCAAAGTTTTTCCACCAAATTTAAATCTAGAAAGAAAAAGGTGATCCTTTCAGTGCACGAGTTTAAAATGCAATGTCATCTCAAGTCCAAATGATGAAATCGTTGCTCCTTCTACACAAGCTTAAACTGCAAAGTTGATTAGAGTCTGAATGTTGCAATTGAATGCACCTTGACCATGAGCCTAAACGGCAAAGTTATTTCACCAAGTTTAAAGCTGGAAAGAAAAAGATGCTCCTTTACTGCAAAGCCTAAACTGGAATCTTACTTCAAATCTAAATGAAAAAGAAGATGTTCCTTGTTTGCACTAGCATAAACTGCAAGTTAATCCTGACCCACATGAGTATAAATTGTGTCAAGGCAACCACCAAAAGTGTTGCATGTTGCTAAACTTCTAAAACACTCTAACAAATCAAATTTGGTAAAAATGGATACTCCTGGCCCATGCGGTTTGAAACTATGAATGGCTAAAAGATCTCTTTACTCAAACTTTCAACTTCACTTGACTCTACTCCTAAAGATTTCTTAAGATACGTAGGAAGCTTAGAGAAAAAAAAATCTAAGTTAAGTCACAATTTTGAAACAAATTTTTTTGGTTTGCGCTTTGTTGCTGGTGCTCTTAATATTTCGCTTTGATTACAAAGTATGTTCTTCTGCTATCCATTCTTCATAAGGTGAAATAATGTAAGAAAGTCTTGATGAACTCGGGCCTCGATCATTGTCTTTCTTCTGTGAGAGGTGTCCTATACTTCATAGCTTTTTTGAACCAAAAATTGATCCATGCATTGATGATGACTTCTAAGTTGATGTAGTTGCCTCTTTTGATCAAGTGGTTCTATAGAAGATGAATAACGTCACCATGAAGATGACCGAGTGTAGGCAAGCCTCTAACGTCTTTCAAATGGACAGTTGTTGGCGGTCGTGAAAAGTACTAGATGATCTTTCCAATGTCTTTCAAGTATACTGGATGATCCGATCGAAAATTTTGTGGCCAAGTTTTTTGTCACGAAAACTGCACGAGCTTAAATTGCAAAGTTATTCCACCAAATTTAAAGTTGGAAGGAAAAAGATAATCCGATAAAAAATTTGATGGCCAATTGTTTGGTAACCAAAACTGCACGAGCTTAAATTAAAAAGTTATTCCACTAAATTTAAAGCTGGAAAGAAAAAGATGATCTTTTTCAGTGCACGAGTTTAAAATGCAAAGTCATCTCAAGTCTAAATGATGAAATCGATGCTCCTTCCATACGAGCCTAAACTGCAGAGTTGCTCTAAGTCCGAATGTTGCAAATAAATGTACCTTGACTACACGAGCCTAAATGACAAATTTATTCCACCAAGTTTAAAGTTGGAAAGAAAAAGTTGCTCCTTGACTGCACGAGCCAAAATGACAAAGTTATTCCACCAAGTTTAAAGCTGGAAAGAAAAAGTTGCTCCTTGACTGCACGAGCCTAAACTGCAAACTTACTTCAAATCTAAATTATGAAAAGGAAGATATTCCTTGATTGAACTGGCATAAACTGTAAGTTACTCTTGGCCCACATGAGTATAAATTGTGTCAAGGCAACCACCAAAAGTGTTGCCTGTGGCTAAACTGCTAAAACACCCTAACAAATCAAAGTTGGTAAAAATGGATACTCCTGGCCCATACGAGTTGAAACTGCGAATGGCTAAAAGATCTCTTTACCCAAACCTTGAACTTCATTTGACTTGATTCTTCTAGATTTCTTAAGATACGTAGGAAGCTTAGAGAAAAAAAAATCTAACTTCAGACAAAATTTTTAAACAAATTTTTTGGTTTGCGCTTTGTTGCTGGTGCTCTTAATATTTAGATTGGATAACAAAGTCTGCTCCTCTACTGTGCATTCTTCATAATGTGCAACAATGCAAGAAAAGTTTTGATGAAATTGGGATTCGATCATCGTTCTTTCTTCTAATAGTGGTGCCCAATACTTCACAGCTTCCTTGAACAAGAAATTGATCCATGTGATCGGTGATGACTTCTAAGTTGATGTAGTTACCTCTTTAATCAAGTAGTTCTATAGAAGATGAACAACGTCACCATGAAGATGACCGAGATTGGCAAGCCTCTAATGTCTTTCAAATGGACATCTTGCTGGTAATCATCACAAGCATATTTGTAGAAGTACACAAACCCTTGCAAGACGCTATCAAGATGTTAGAGTTGTGGTCATTGGTGAAGAATGATGCTACACAATATTATAGATATTTGAAACTGTCAAACTTAGGAGCGACTCGAGGCATCTTGTGCATACTCTCAATGTTGTAATGTGTAACTTGCAGGGCAACTCAATTCATGAACTCTATTGAACCTCTCTGTTGACTGTTCTTTGATCGAGTGAAGGAAGTTCGTCCAAGCAATTCGAAGAATGATGAGTTGAGATGAGAAACATCAAAGATTTCTAAGATCGAGGACTTCTGAAGTTGTTCCTCGTGTCTATAATCCTTCATGGGATGTTGTTGTTGTCTCTGGAGAATGAGTGCTTTTAAAGTTGATATTTCCTGATGCATTGACCACTCTTCAAGCTCCGTCACTGAAGTCTTTGGAAATGAGATTACATGCCTTTGAGGAAGAAGTGCTTTTGAAATCAACGAGCATTGAAGCAATTCTTGATGGGATAACTAGTAGTTGTTTCTTGCAGGGGGCTCACATATTTGTCATAGACTAATTTGTAAACTAGCAAATTTTTGTCATCCCCAATGGGTCTTGCACAAACCTTGGGTTGAGAAGACTTTGGATTTAAGAGAGTGTATCATGGTTGGCTTAAAAAGTCTTAATTTGAATGTTAAATTAATTAATAAGTGGTAATTAAAGAAACTGTAATAGTTTGACAAACAATATACATATTAGATTTCAAAATTTTAAATCTCCATGTTGAATGTGACTTGCAGGACGGTCATGCCAAAGTCCGTGGCTTTCTTTCATTTGGTGCAGGCAGTAGATTGTGTCCTGGATCCGATTTGGCCATTCTTCAAATTTCAATCTATCTTCATTATTCACTATTTCCTTCTTAATTACCGGTAAATTTGAAAAAATAATAAAAACCTTCTATGAAGAAAAAAATAACAAATCTTGAAGGAACTCTTTTTTCTTAAAATAAATTGATGTTTTAATTTTGTATGGGCTTCACAGAATTAATCTGAAATACAAAGTGAAATATTTGTTCGTGCAACAAGCTATTGACAAATGTTTGTCGACACTAGAAAAGTTGTCCTCATGAGGAATATTTGAACTTGCAAATAATGTTTTATCTTTTTTATGCACATGGACAGTACTTTACATGAATGTATTATCATGTCCTATATAATAAACTAAGAGAAATTGGCTATAGGTACGCATATATTAGTTTTCCTGTTTTGTTTACAGTCATAAACTATTTAGTTCATCTCCTTTATAAGCATGAATTATTTTCAATATTGTAAACATAGCAATTTAAAGATTTTATGATAGAATTCGGTGTATTTTGACACATTGATCCAATAGAACGTAACAATTAATTAGTTAAATTCTTTAAGTAAAGTAATAAAAATGTGTAAAAAATACACCAATTGTTTTTAATGAAATCATTGAATTATTATGAATTTGAAAAATTAAAAATAATTCATGGTTAAAAAAAGATTAAATAATAATCCTTTGCTATAAACAATTAAAATAAAATTTTAAGCCCTACAAATAAAAAAGTAAAAGTAGTTAAAGGGCCAATTTCAGTTTTTTTTCTTAGCCCTGTTTTGGAAAAAGGCCACTAAATTGGCCACAAAATGTTTTTTATTCGGAATGTGGCCATAATGTACAGTGGTTGTGTGTTTTTACAAATGATAACACACAATCACTATGCATTATCAGTTAATCTCAGTTTTATAACTTAATATGCCGATATGGCGGATAACACATAATAGTCATGCGTTACATATCAGTAATAACGCACAAAGGTTGTGCGTTATCTGCCACATCATTTTTTAAAAAATTTTTTTAATTTTTTTAAGAACTGAAAATTTATTTACATTTTTTTCAAAACTTATAGGTATATAATTTATTTAAAAAGGCTATATTACATTATTTAACTTATTTTGGTGTCTTTTTTATGATAATATTTATAACCATTTTTAAAGAAAATATGTTTAACTTGTAATCATTTTATAAAAAAAAATAGGAAGAAGTAATAACAAAGATATTGTAAATTTTACTGTCAAAATTTAGAACAAAGAAGTAGTAGTTAGAAGAAATTCAAGGAAAAATTTCAATAATATAAATCCTGTTTTACTACAACACTTTCAAGAAAATGAACTTATGCATTGCTTGAACTGAAGTTATTACAATTTTTCCTATTATGTCCCAGCATGTGGCATCTGCCACATCTTGGGGGAGACTCTGGATTTCTATAATCCATTTCCTCCTGATATCACGTGCCCTGTTTCCTACCCCGTTTCTTGTTCATGTTTTGTGGGTAAAATGTTAAATTATAAGGAGCATCCCTCCAATTGTTCTCATTCAAGCCCGGATGAAAATTCTCTTGGTATGTTCTTCTGTACGTTTCTCACAAATATATATCCGGTGCATAAGCATCCGCTCTCATACCATTTTCTCTACAATAAGTAACATAAGTAATAACGCATAGTAGTTATGCGTTGTTGGTGACGATAATGTGCAACCATTGTGCGTTATCATCCACCTCAACACCAATCATCGTCACGTCCTTGTCACGTGAGTAAACAAGCTTAGCATCCAGAGTAAGTTCGTTATTAGGTATAACGCACAATGAGTGTGCATTATTTAATTTTATAACGGACAATGGCTGTGTTATGGCCTCTTCAGGGATACATAAAAAAGTTGGCTACTTTATTAGCTATATTTTAAAAAAGGATTAGTAATAGAAAAAAAACGGCTGATTTCCCATTAACTAAAATTGCTTGTGGCCCGTTGCTATGCAAAATGTTGGCCTAAGAAGAGGATGAACTTGTGATTTTCAAACCTTTCTTAAGTTGGAAATGGTGTTTAAGGTTAAGTAGAAATTAAAATATTGAAATAGTAGAAAAATCAATTTTAATTATCAAGCTACGTCCAAGTAATTTTTAAAAAAAATATTAATAGGAGAAGCCATACATGAATGACTAGATGGGCCAAAATTCATATAAAAACTTTATTGAGAATATTGTACGAAATTTCGGGGGATTTTCTCCATTGTACACATGTTGTATTAGGAAGTTAATAGAGTTGTTTATCTTGGAATTGTTGTCATCGACTTGGAATATGCCAAGATGATTCTAATTATATTGTAATTAGTTTAGGAAGGTTCCTACTTTAGTTAGGCCAAAAAGTGTATTCATCATTGTTAATTTTTTTAATACAAAGTTGTTTTTCTTTTTTCATGGTATAAGAATATGTTTCTTTCTCACAATAAATAAAGACAAAAGAGAAAGAAAAAACCAGTGTTATTTCTCATATGTAGCAAGAGAGTCCAGTACGGAAAAGTACGGTGAAGAAGGATGCATATTATGTAGTATCCTTAGATGAATCAGGACGGATTATCACTCTGGCCCAATTGAAAGAAGGAGTTCCAGGGCAATGATATAATTATATTGAATATGCCAAAGGTGTGAGATTAGCCCTCCATTCAAAGAAGAAACTAGGATTCATCGATGAAACAATTTCATTACCTGAGAATGATCCAGATAAGGAACAGGAATGGTAGGCAATTAACAAATTAGTTAACTGTTGGATTCTCAACACAATTGAATTAATCCTATGATCATCTATGAATTATTCTGAGTGCGCAGATGAGCTGTAGACAGATCTCAAACAATATTTTTTGGTGGGTAATGGTTCATAGAAATATGAAATGAAGGCCATGTTGGAAAACCATAAACAAGGAGGAGATTTTATAAACGCATATTACAATCATTTGTAGAAAATATGGGATGAGTTACGGAATTACATGCAATTGCTGGTGTGGGATGCTACTAGTCACATTATCAAAGAAAAGGGTGGAGGAGCAAGTTGACCAATTGTTTTGGGGGATCAATGACCCCATGTATGGTACTGTTTGCATATTTCTTTTTCAAGTTGCTCCATTTCTTTTTTCACTTCTTCCTCGTAGTGTCGCTGAGAAACAATTCTTTACATTATATATATAAGTATAGAAATAAAGTGTAATGGATAAGTTTAATAGCAAAAGAATATGTAATCAAATCCAATTGAAACTACGCAATTATACATGAAATATATTTTTTAAAAAAGAAAAATTCAGCTATCTTTGTTCAAGACAAGAAAAAAAATTTTTAAAAGAATATTGCAAATCAAATGTCTTTCCCATTCTTTGGCTTTGAAGAACAAGTTTACAGCCCAACAATAAAAGAGCTCTTATGATCACTTTGTTTCATTATAGTAGGTGAGGTGGCAAATATTTGATATCCACTGTTACAGCTTACTTCAGTTGATTTAAACAAGAAATTGAACTTTTTCTGTGGTACTTGTTAATTTCTTTAAGAAATGAAATATTTGTTGTGCAAAAGAAGAGTCCATAGATGCATAGCTAATTCTTGACTAGTAAATGAGAATGAGATGCAAACGAGTCACCAGAATAATTCTTCATGAAATAGTGAATCCAATTCTAATATTGTTATTCCATTGAAAGAAAATAAGTATAAAGTATATAACCAGCACAAAATATTTTAGCCAATCAAGAAATCATATTCTAATGTTCCAAAAAAGTGTGTAAAACATAAATATAGGGTTGGATGATTTAATAAATTAATATATTATGTCAACTAAGTTGATAACCACGATCAACATGTACAAAGATTATTCAAGATATGCAAACCTGATAGATATCATACAACTCTCTAGGTTGAAAGTAGAGAAAATAAATTAGGAAAATTGTATACTACATTAGATATGACGATAATGTTTGTTATAAGTGGAAAGTTGAAATCAATCATAGATGTCTCAAACAGCAATCCAACTATATAAAACCAAATAAGACAAATTATAATACCATTAGATGAACAAGCACTAAATTTAGACAACCAACATCATTCTTAGTTTCTAGTGTATACCGACTATTATGGTTGACATGTCATACTTTATAAATAAACGGAGTTAAGTACAACAAAATTCCTAACTCAATTAAATGGACAACACAAATGGTACTTTCATGGTAAAAAAACAAGATTAAAAATGGCTACACACGTGTTTTCTCTGAGCGCTTGTCAGTAAATTCAAGAGTTGGACTCTCTAATTCCACATCTTCACTGAATAGGATTCTTTGATCTTTTTCGAGCACCTTCGATATCTTTTCCTCTTGCTCACTATATTTGCAGTGAGTGAAGAGATAAACATCACAAAGTGAGTTGTCCTTTTGAAATTTTTCTTCCTACATTAGAGAAGAACAAGGTAATCATATATAATAGCTAACATAAATAACGTTAACTAGTATTTATATAATGATAAATTGCTAAAACCCATAATTAAATTACAAGTTTTCTCTTATAAAATGTTGTTGGGATAGATCCTCCTGAATTGTATAAGCCCCCTAAGCTTCCTTGGTCACTTCTTTTGTTGGTTGACATAATCATAGAGATGGTCTTGTATCCAACATTATCCCATAATTTCCGCAATGCATTGTAAAATCCAATCTTCATGATGTTACCCCTTTTATTCCCATTTCTAACTTCATCCAGCAAAGTTGTATAACTTTTACCTCCTTTTGTTCCCATTTTTCTCTCACGATGAAATCATACTTACGCTCCCATAGATCTTCTTTTGCATATTTACAAGAACATATCAATTTCTATCGCTTTGAATATTTCCTTTAAAAAATTTATAATACAAGCGTAAAATAAACTAATCACCGCCAACTCAACATACCTATATGTAGGGATGGCAATGGGGTTGGTGCCTTGGCCCCATCCCCACTTCTCTACTTTGTTCCCATCCCCAACCCATCCCCGTTCTTGGGAATGAAATTTATCCCCATCTCCAACCCAACCTTCCATTTTTCAGCCCCATCCCAACCCATCCCTGTCAAATCCACTAGGGGAATTGGAGATCCAAATGGGAATTACATATATTATTTTCAATATCCAGTGACTAGAGTAGAGATTGAGTGAATATGAAGTTTAATTTAGTATTTTTTTTTTATTCTTACAACTTTTTGTTACTATTTAAATTAATATTTGACTCTAAAACATTATATATATATATATATATCTAAAATGGGGATGGGACGAGTTGAGGATGGGGGGAACTTAATACCTGGCCACAACCTATCCACAAGTTTGGATACAAAATTTATCCTCATCCCTACCCAGATCCTCACCACCTATATACCCAATCAACCCGGAATCAAAGAGCTTGAAACAGGTTGTGGGCGGGTGGGTACCCGGTTATACTCTTCCCATTGCCATCCCCATGTATCTCACTAATTTTCTTGAATTCCTAATTTTACACGGATGAACCTAGCTTAGGATTTGTATAGGCTGAGCCGCTCCCGTCGCCATTCCGGTAAGGTACTTGTGATGATTTGGATAAGGCCTCCAAAAAAATTTTCCCTTCTTCATATATAATGTGTAGTAATAAGAAGATTTTTTTTCCTCACTTCACTTCTTGTTCATTAGGCTACAGACTAACCCTTTTGCAACTTTCTGTGTTTCGTTTCTAGCGAAATCACAGCAATTCCAAGAAAGAAGACCTCTGCAAATTGCTATTTTTTAATAAAATGCAGAGAGAAACGATGTCTCTTTGTTATGGGGGTTAAAAAAAGAATTCAAAATAATTTAAGTAATTGAATTAGATTCGACCTTAGAGAGAGTATTTGCAATTGGAAAAGTAACTCAATCTATTGCGCCACGCCTCTGCCCGTGCTATCTTTCTCTTCCGTTCTCTGTCCGACTGCCGCTGCATCGCCGATGCCAAACCACTATTCACCCCCTTCTCCTAGACCTTCGACCTCCGTGGCTCCGCCTTTGTTCCCTTTCTGTTCAAATGGGACAGCAAAAGCCAATTAGAACAACAAGTTCTATTTTAATCTCTTATCTCTCATATATTTTTTTGAAAGTTGAATAGAATTTTGGAGATTTTATTTTCTCTCTCTTTTTGGCTTTTTTTTTCTTTTTTGGGTACCAAACGGCAAAATCCCTTGCCCACAGGTGCCCACCAAACCGCCCGACGTGCAGGTAAAGGATGTAAATCATTGTGACTTAGCGGTCCTGCATACTGAAGGCTAGGAACTAGTGCGCACAAGGAACCACCTCCCACATTGGAGAGGTGAAATTCCCACATTGCCACTGGGAGGTAAATAATTATTATCTTAATTGATATATGTTAAATTAAACTGAGTATGTGAGTTTATTTTATATGTTATAATTATTTTTTGGAAGTTAGACCTTTTTTTTTAAAGAAGTTTTACTGAAGTTGGGATTAGAAATTAAAAAAATGCTAAAAATAAATTTAAAGCAAATGAAGGATGTCTAAATAGTATACACTTTTACGCTACAAATTAGTATTTGTGATTAAAAAATCGAAAATATGATGTGCGTTATATATTATTGGGGCAAGTGAGCCAAAAAGAGATTGATTACTGTATTTTATATTACGTAAATTTCATGATTTACAAATTTACATTCTACAAGTATTTGCATCTATATTATTTGTTTTTATATTATTCTTTTGATAATTCTATATTAATCAAACGTATTTAAATTTGCAGTTTATATTGGAGGTCGTCTCTTGATCGTGCACGATTGGTTCCTGCGAGTGATGGATAATCACTTCTCTTTGGTAATTAGGGATTACCTTGTTTTTAATTTTTATTTTTTGTAAATTTTTTTTATTATTTAATGAATGTTGGTGAATGATTAATTCATATGTACTATTTTTTTAAAATTTGGAAAAGTTTGAGCGTCTCTTTATTCTTGGAAAGTGGACATTACATTGACGAAACGTTGTCAAAATTTTTAGTGTAGTTTAGTCCTCCAGTCTGTAAATCCTCGATTGTCACTCGGATTAGGGAACTTCTTTAAAAGAGTTTTGAGGTAATTCTGCATTACTTGTCTATTAAAACTACCTTTGTAATACTCCCCATATAAAACAGTAGGTTAATTTTTTTAGGGTGTGGGAAACATGCTATAGGCTAGTAGCCTATTTAGGGGTCTAAGTCGTTCTTGTTGGGTTTCTTGGGAATAGTTGTAGTTTGTGGATTGAGATTTTCTCCATTTTAATTCTTTATAGTGAGTTAGTGGATTTGTATCTCATTCACACATGGATGTGTGTCGATTTATCGTACCATATAAATGTTTTGTCTTCTCTTTATTGCTTTTCATATAAGTTTTCTTCACAATCTCGTTTATTTATTTCAGGTCCAACAAATTGGTATGAGAGCCAGGTTACACAAACAAGACTGTTTTTGTGGGCATTGAGAATATTTTTTGTCGTGGAGAATGAGAAGGTACACAAAGCAATTACTACAACTTATGAGTGATATTTGAAAACTAAGTCTTGAAGAATATTATCACCAATACTTGAAAGACTCGTTGGGTGACATCGGAATTTTGTCTGGAGGAGAGAAGTCTTCGGAATAGAATTCAAGGTGGAGATTTGTTAGGATTTGATTTATATTCTTAATCCAAGTTGAAGACTATTATATATTTACTTAGATTCCTAATTTATATTGATTAGATTAGGGAACTTCTTTAAAGGAGTTTTTCTGTAATACCACATTAGTTGTCTATTAAAACTACCTTTATAATACTCTCTATATAAAGGAGTGGGTTAAATCTTTTAGGGTGTGAGAAACATGGAGGGCTTGGTTCATTTATCTAACTAGGCTAGTAGCCAATTAGGTGCTTAAGTCGTTGTTGTTGGGTTTCTCCAAAAAGCTGTAGCTTGTGTTTTGGCCTTTGTGCATTGAGAGTTTTCTCTATACTATAATTCTCTATAGTGAGTTAGTGGATTTGTTTCTCTTTCACCCGTGGATGTAAGTCGATTGACTGAACCACGTAAATCTTGTGTTTTCATGTTATTGCTTTCGCATTATTTTTCCGCACTATTTCGTTTATTTATTTCAGGTGCAACAAATTGGTATCAGAGTCAGGTTATATAAACCTGACTTTTCTTGTGGGCATCGAGAGGATTTTTATCATGGAAAATGAGAAGGTACACAATGTAATGTTTGGAAGCTAAGAGCTTGATGAATGTTATAACCAATAGTTGAAGACTCGATGGGTGATATCGAATTTTGTTTGGAGAAGGAGAGAAGTCTTTGGTATAGAAGTCGAGATGGAGATTTGTTAGGATTGGACTTATATTCATAACTACGCAAACTAGAAGACCTAAGATCATCTTCGAAGATTCTATGCTTTTGCTATGTGAAATTTTGTGTTACTTCCTCGCTTTTGTAAAGACTTATTTGATATATTTTGATACATTTCACTATAAACTCTTATTTGATGTATGATACCTGCAATATAAATGTAATGAATGTGGAATAGCTTTAGATAGTTTGACTTTTGTATTTTTATTTAAAACAAATTGCGGGATTTATAATGCATGCATATATTTTCTTAAAACAAATGAAGAAATAATAGCGGAGGTTCCAAACTGCTGCAAGTATTTACTTTTTAAAGAGAAATGATTATTACGAAGGTTTAAAAGCGCCACAAATTAGGGATAAAAACTGCCACAACCATTAACAGCAATGTGCGGGGCAGTTATTGGGAAACCACTGCCAACCATTTAATGGCCCTTTGATCTTGAAAACCGTCATAAAACCATTTAGTGAGGTTTGTAAACTGGTGCAAAACCAAAAAATAATCCCTGCAATTTCGCTTAATTTGTTAGTGTCAATTGAATTAACCTATAAGAACTCTACGACTCAATCAATGCAATGAATTAGGAGGATCAATTGAATTCCGTAAATTCATCAACCTAAGGCAATCAATTGTTCACATCTATGGACATTAACCCTTAGTAAGCTAACTAAGCAAAGGTGCCTAGAGACAGAGAGAATTATCTCTGAACAATTTCATCAAAATTCATCCATAGTTGTTTACGGCATTAGTATGCAATTATAGAGAAAACCTAATCCTCTTCCTAAAAGATAATGAGTATTAAAAATACCTAATAAACCTTCTAATAAAAGTTAATTACAAATATTAAAATAAAGAAACCAAGAATTAATAAAAATAGAAGTAGAGTTGATCAAAAATAAGTTGTAGACTTGACCCGGTCAGGTCTGGCTGAGAAGGTGGACGGATCAACCCATTTAAGCTTTAAAACAAGCCATTCTAACTAGAGACCTACTGGGAACGGTAGGGTGGGAGCCTAATATCGCTGGTAGGCTCTGTTTTAGCCTTCCTGCTGCGATTTTAGATCTCCTCGGTTAATGTCAAACTGGTTCTTGGTGTCCTTAGCAGAATTGTTGAGAATTCCCTAAGCTTTCTAATGAACCTTGAATCACCTCAATTTGACTCCTATAGTAAAATTTATTGCAATTTATCAAGAATGTGTCATCTTTTCAATCGAAGGTAGAATGTGCAGCTTAAGACTGGTTATAGGATATCCAAATAACATATCTATGCATGTGCTGTACCATTCTGGAAACCTCAAGAAGTCTTGTACAATCTTCATGGATATTCCTTGTTCATTTGAACTAAACAAAGCTCCAAAATGAGTGCTTCCAAAATTGGTCAAGAAATTCTAGTTTATCCCCATTTTGACCGTTCTTCTAGCTTTAACTCTTGGACTTGGGTCTTCAAAGAATTCATGCATATCTGTGGTCATATCATAATCCCTCATTGCTTGTCTATTAAAACTACCTTCATAATACCCCTTATGTAAAGGAGAGGGTTAAGCCTTTTAAGGTGTGAGAAACGTGTAGGAGTTGGGCCGCTTGTCTAGCTATAGGCTAGTAGCCCCAATTTGGAACATAGAAATTAGTTTTGTTGGGTTTCTTAGAAATAGTGTAGTTTATGTTTTGGATTTTGCAGGTTAAAATGTTTCTCTACACTATAATTCTCTAAAGTGAGTTAGTGGATTTATTTCTCCTTTGCCATGGACGTAGCTCAATTGGATTAACGACATAAATCTTGTGTCTTCTCTTTATTGCTTTCACATTATCTTTTCACACTGTCTCCTTTATTTATTTTATGTCCCACACTAACTTATTGATCACAGAAGGAACTGTTTTCCTGCCTAACTTACCAACAAAATATCAACGAAATAATCAGCAACTTAAAATTGCTTAAAAAATATGTGATAGATCTTCAGGAAGAAATACCGACATAACATTCCGTTGTCACTTAACTTATCGATGAATTTCATCAATGAAATTGTTGTTGTCGGTAACTCCACTTTACTACGTTTCTGTCACTACTAGTAGGCAAAATAAAATGTCAATATAATTATGTCAATGTTGTGTCGATAATGAAATACCCTAAAAGGACAAATTCTTCCCTTCCCTTATTTTCACCAAAATCTTATTCCCCCGCCCCCCACCACCCCACCCTTTCTCTTCCCGAGCTCAACCCAACACTTTTCTTCCTCTGGCGTCCTTCTACACCCTCCGCCAAGCTCCGGCTACTATATACCCTCTCTTCTCTTTTTTTCGTATCCAAAAACTTTACCCCCTCTCTCTCTCTCTCTCTCTCTCTCTCTCTCTCTCTCTCTCTCTCTCTCTCTCTCTCTCTCTCTCTTACTGCTACTGCTTCTGGGTTAATCCGCCATTGTTGCTCAGGAAATCTCTAATCGTTGTATCCCAAAAATAGAAGCAGATCTGTACCAAGGTAGAGTCTAGGTTTGAACCACATCTCTATTCCCCAAATTAAAAAAAAAAAACTAGGGCACAGTCTTTAAATCACTTTGTTTATTTAATTAATGTGTTTGGCTCAATTTAGTAATGAAATAACCAAGGCCTAGTTAATTAAAGCATTTACCAAAAAAAAAAAAAAGAGTTAATTAAAGCATTTTCTTAACTATCCTTTTATGTTTTTGCCGTGATTATTAAAAATCACTCCAAATTAATGATTTACTATGGTGACAAAAGATCAATTTTTCTAGGTTACTAAAATGATCAAAAAGCCCTTATTATAAATAACAAAATTTCTCATTTTAAACATTTCCAAGTATGACCATTTTGAATTGACCTCTAGAATACTCTATGACAATAGTTTTTGTGCCCTATTGGAGTTAAAACGAAAATGATTCTCCGTATTTGCACCCATCATTAAGTTTATTAAGGTATGAACTATCACATTCCACAATAATATCTACTCTCTTATGACTTCAAGTCCGAAATTTAATTACTCTAACTTGTTTCTGCTTATCTCAAAGAGAGACTACTAAGCGATCATTTATAGACATATCCCTAAGGCTTTGGATTGTGGGATATCTCGGACAATCATAAGAGACTGATTATCATAAAAACACTAATCACAGAAGTTTCTCTTGAATACCTAAGTTAATCTACCTAACATACATAGTATATCGATCCCATTCATAGAGATATATTCCCATAGCATATCAAAGTAGTTAAGTCATTGCTTCTCTACACTACTAACTCATATGAATATCATAAGGCACTCGTCCACATTGTAGCTGTGATAATCTTAGTTTCTCTCCTTTATAATAACCTTTGTAAAAATTATATCACGGGGTTCAGTTCTATTTACTCTAAGCAAACTTGCACAGTTAGTCATGAGATAGACATTATCCTAAGCTAAGTAATCCATAAAGGAAACAAATTTGCAATAATATTTTACCTATGATGGCATGCCCAACTCCATCAAAAGGGAAATAAGATTACTTATATATATCTTATGTAACAAAAGTATATACCTTATTATGAAGCATGACTCATCCCATAGACTATCTAATATATGTCAACCTTATGCAAGTAATTGCATCCAACTTCAAAAACTTGAACTAAGAAATAATATTTATTTAATATATTCCAATATTACAAAATAGAGTCTTTCTGAGCACACATCCCAACAAACTCCCACTTGCAAAATAAGACTATTTTATTCCATAAGCACTAACCCTAAAGCATCAAAGTGCCGCTTGTACCTCTTCTCTACTAAAGGCTTGGTAAAAAGATCAGCTGTATGTTCTTCTCGAAGGAATCTGCTCTACCATGATCTTCTCTTTCTAGATAAAATCTACGATGGAAATGGTACTTCCTTCCGATGTATTTGCCCTTCTTGTGGTTTTTTGATTCCTAACATTCGGTACTATCCCGTTGATTTCATAATATAACACTACTAGTCCATCCATATTAGGCATGATTCCTAGTTTTGCTAGGAACTTCGGGAGCTATACCCCCTCTTTCGATGCTCGAGACGCTGCTATACACTCATGTTTCACAATAGAGTTAGTAATTGCTTGACGCTTCTCTACAAAATACCCCTTCCTGGCAGAGTGAAGACATATCCACTAAAGTAGTTTCATTGGTATCTATCAGCCTTTTGAGTAAACTTCTTGTTACTATTCTAACAGCACATGTGGTATTGGAATGATATGGAATAGAATCTCTTTCCTTCTAGAATCGTTTCCTACCTAGAATGGAATAGGAATCCTCCTTCTATTTCAGTGTATGGGAGGGAAAGATAGAATGGAATTATAATTTCTTTTCTCTGTTTGAAAAACTTATTGTTTAATGTCAGAATGGAAGAAATTATGTACAATATGACCTAAATCCCCTTTCAATATAAAATGTATTTTTCAAACTGCAACACATATTAAGGCTCCAAAAAATTCAAATATTTTATTGAAATGTAAATATTCATATATATACACACACAAACACACACACATATAAGATTGAAAATAGTCATAAAATAACTCTTTTTTATTATTAAGGTAAAAGGAAGTACGATACAGAGAAATTAAAAACTTACAAAATTATTATTTTAATCATTCAATTTTCTCATTGTCATCAATTTATTAAGCGTACCATATGTAATACATGGGAGGTATAATAGTCTATACACTTTTTAAAATGATTCCCTACCCACCCTAGAAAGCTTTTCCTTAACTTTTCATAGGGAAAGGTTTTTCCAGCTTCATCCTGAAATAGTCATTCCTGAGGAATAGTCTTTCCTACTTTTAGAGTACATACCAAATGTAGGAATGGAAACAGAAGTAGGGAGACTCATTGTATTCATGTCCATTCCCATGTACTCAGCGTAGTGTGAAACTTGAACCCGATATAGGATATGTATGACGTGTTTGTATGCTATATAAATAAGTATGGGACTAAATACCCATGATTACCCTTGGGAAATCCATTTTGGCATAGCAAGGACAGTTTTCGAGTAGGGATCGTGGGCCTGCTAGGCTCATGACTCGCGCTCTCGAGCGTATTGATCCGAGGTGCTCATGAGCCTACGAGTCTAGGGTGTGACATTATATAAATGGTATCAGAGCATGATTATGCCAGTAGGACGTGCGGGAACTAATTGCTACATCGGCAGGATCCATCTCTAGAGAATCCTGTGTGGAACTATGTGTTTCATCGGTAGTAGCAACCACTAGGATCCCACATCCCTGATCTGGTCCTTGGTTAAGTATGATGGGGCACCTACTGAAAACATTAAGGCCTTAATTAAAGGGGGTGAATGTGAAACCTCAATCCCACATGAGATATGTATAATGTGTTTGTACCCTATAGAAGCATCAAACTAAACCTTAATTCTTAATCGCTACTGTTTCCCAATAACTGAACAATTTGTAGTATCCTCTGCATACCAAGATTTGACAAAGAAAACTTAATCGCTATAATCATAGAAATATGAAAAAATTTTAGAATGTAAGACATGACGTATTTGAATTGAAATCCTCCAAATTAATTTAAATACGTCATGCCTTACATTGTGAAAATCAAATATGTTTCCATATTTCTATGCTTAGTGGTCCCGGACAGAATTCTTATTATTTTGTGAACAAATATAAAAAAGAATAAAAAATAAAAATCATCTACATTAAGAGAGTATCTTGGAGTTAAATGGCTACAAATGTAATTTCAAATAAAATTTTCCTAATTTGCCCAAAATTTTCCATAGATTTCACTAAGTTAAAATATTAAATTGGTCCACATAATTATAAATCTACATAAATTCTTTCCATAATCTAGGAAATTATATTTGTATTGTCATTTAAAGATATGCCTTTGATAGATATGAAATTCTTACCTTTAATTACAACTTTCATCTCCAAATCCCTATATATTGCTATCAACATTCCAAGTTCAAACCAAAAAAGTTCTTTCGCTACAAACTCCTTCCTTGTAGCTTACTTCTTTTTTCTACTTTGTGCGATTTATGTCAAAAGGCAAGGTCAAACTCGTCTTTATAGAGAATGATGCAAAAAGGTGAGCAACATACGAGAAACAGAAGAAGGGTCTCCTCAATAAGGTAATTGAACTTACTACACTTTGTGGAATTAACGCTTGTACAATTATTAACAGCAAATTTGATTCTGAACCTGACGTATGGCCGAGCACTTTGGCTGCTGAACAAGTGATATCGCAATTCAAGCTTTTGCCAGAGATGATGAAAGAAAGGAAAATGTTGAACCAAGAGGCGTATTTGAGGGAAAGAATTACGAAACTAAAAGAACAGTTGAATAAGCAATTGTCAGAAAATCATGAGAAGGACCTTGTGGAATTGATGTTTAAGTGTTTGTTGATTGACAAAAGAGAGATAGATAAGTTGTCACCTACCGACCTTGTTGATCTTGAGGAAAAAATTGAGAAAAAGATGATGGGCATCAATTCAAGGCTTAATGGAGACGCAAAGAATAAAGTTATTCTGGATGGAGATGGAGCACAAAGCAATCCCGCACCACCCTAGTTCACTGGTTCAAGGACCAGACCAACCCCATAAAGAATATGATATATTTTAAGTTGGAAAAGGATGTGTTTTCTTTAATCTATGAGTAGATGTATGAAGAATAAAAAAAAGAGTGGTTTTAATCTATGAGCACATGTATGAAGAATAAAAAAAAGAGTGAATTTTTTATGTGAATTGTTTTTTAGTTTGGAATAAAGATTTTCTTATAATTAAATTTCGTGGAAGTTATAACGTGCCAATAGGTGCTCTGCTAAAATAGACTGGTTTATCGGTGATATAGTCGACCATGTTGGTTTAATTTTCATTATATTATTAAAGTTTGTCTTTGACGTACCTCGATATTTGGAGCAAATTTTGAATAATGAATTTTATAATAGGTTTGAATTATTTATGACTAAATAGTAATCAAGATTTGAAATTTTCATTCTTAATTATTTTTTGGAAAGAATTTGTCTTAAATTATGTCAAAAAAGTTTTGGAAAAGAATGATTTGTTTTGACGTTAAAATTTTGTGATGAGGTTTTAAAATTATATTGTTTCTGTCTCCAATGCATCAAATTTATAATACAGGACAATGTACAAAATGAATCTATATATTGTCCGTATATTGATAATTTCTGCTAGTGTAGAGTCAATCTAACCTAGTCTACATATCTATGTCTTAAATAGATATGTATTTATTACATTCGTTTCATGTGATATGTCACTTTAAGACAAGACATAAGAGTTAAGAAAATGATTGCCTTGCCTAAATTCAAAATGAAATTAACTAAAAGTTACCTTTTAACTTGTCATTGATAGTTCTAATGAAAGTTTCTAAACAATGTTTAATTCCAATAAGATAGAGTTCTATCTAGAAAAATATCATATAATGCTCTCTTGATTTTGACAGATATTGTGAAACAAAAAGGCATGTATGTCCATCACAATAGATAATATAAAATGGAGGTAGGATAGGGCAATTAAATAACTACATATTTTGAGTTTTTTTAAGCTAGACGCAAGAAAATACAATATCTGTAACCAAACACTTTGGTCAGTGAAACTCTAATTTTCGTCGCCAAGACCTTTTAGTGAAAAGAATACTTGGTTGCTGTGTTATTGCGAAGGCTCTTGGCAACCAAAAATTTTTATTTGGTCGCAAAAAGAGACCCAATAGTGACGAAATTTGTCACCATTGAGATGTTGCTTAGCAAGGAAATATTTTGCCAGCAACACCTTTCAAATTTCGTATCCAAAATGTAATTTGCTCAACAATGTGTTGTCAAAGCGAAAGAATATTAATGTTTGCTGCTAAACTTATCTTTATGAAATGTGAGTTTTTAATTTTAAAAAAGAATTATTCCAAAAGGTTGGGTCCGGTAGCCCGCGAACCATTTGAAACCCAATATGGGAAATAATTGTAGTTAGAAAATAATTTTATTACCGTTAGGTATGCTTTAGTGCCACTAAAATGATAACTAGTGCTTAGTGAGAAAAATGATTTTTCGTCGCTACTGATGCCTTTGGCGAAGAATTGTTTTTCCAGGACAAAATTTTATCACTTATGCTCCATTTTTTTGTAATCCATTGTTCTAATGTTAAATGATTAATGTTCATTCTAAAACCATTGGACCAAAGAAGAAATAAACAAAAACATTGAATTAATTAGATTTTTCCTTTGAGAAGAGCTGTGGTCATAGATAAAGAATGATGCTACACGATGTTATAGATCTTTGCAATTGTCAAACTTGGGAGCGACTCGAGGCGTCCTTGAGATTTATCCAAATTACAATTTTATACTTCTATTTTATATAAATTACAAATACATCCTTATCATTTGTATACTCATAGCTAATTAATTCCTACAACTAAGATTAGTTAAAAAAAAGTGTATCAGAAATTAATGATTGTGTAGTAAAACGTTTCAACTCATCTTAAACTATTATTTTGTGGGTTAAATTCTTGTTTAATATAATTAAAATAATAATATAATCCATTACAAAAATTTGATTCACAAAAAATATTTTAGGAAGAATATTATAGTCTTAATATATAGTAGTGATAAAAAAGTAGACAAATAAAATGATATAATTTTATGAAGATTTTAAATTTTTTGCTACAAAATCAATATTTTTTGACAATTTTTTCATATTGAAATCAGTAGTAGGGATAATTAATTAAGAATACATAAATGATAAGGATGTATTCGTAACTTATACAAACTAAAGGGATAAATTGTAATTTGGACAAATCTAAAGGGAGAAATGTAATTGTGAATTAATTACATGTATGTATTACCTCTAAAATTTAAGAAAATTTAACACTCATGATCACCTAGTACATTGTCTAGTTCACTCTATAGTACACTTTCTTTAAATTTCCCTATAAGGTTGATCTTTTAGAGTTTAGGGTTTACCTTTTATTCTATAGGGTTTAATTAATAAAACTACTATAAAAAGTGTGTATTAGACAGTGTACTAAAAGATGTACTAACTGATCGAGTAAAAAAATTGGTGGCTAAATTTTTTGGCACTAAGAGACACAAGCTTAAATTGCAATGTTTTTCCACTAAATATAAATCTAGAAAGAAAAAGGTGATCCTTTCAGTGCACGAGTTTAAAATGCAATGTTATCTCAAGTCCAAATGATGATATCGATGCTCCTTCTACACAAGCCTAAACTGCAAAATCGCTTAAAGTTTGAATGTTGCAATTGAATGCACCTTGACCATGAGCCTAAACGGCAATATTATTTCACCAAATTTAAAGCTGGAAAGAAAAAGATGCTCCTTGACTACAAAGCCTAAACTGCAAACTTACTTCAAATCTAAATGAAAAAAGAAGATATTTCTTGTTTGCACTAGCATAAACTGCAAGTTACTCCTGATCCACATGAGAATAAATTGTGTCAAGGCAACCACCAAAAGCGTTGTATGTTTCTAAACTGCTAAAACACTCTAACAAATCAAAGTTGGTAAAAATGGATACTCTTGGCCCATACGATTTGAAACCATGAATGGCTAAAAGATCTCTTTACTTAAACTTTCAACTTCATTTGATTCTATTCCTAAAGATTTCTTAAGATACGTAGGAAGCTTAGAGACAAAAAAAATCTAAGTTCCATCACAATTTTGAAACAAATATTTTTGGTTTGCGCTTTGTTGCTGGTGCTCTTAATATTTAGCTTGGATAACAAAGTCTGCTCCTGTACTCTGCATTCTTCATAATGTGGAAGAATGCCAGAAAAGTTTTGATGAAATTGGGATTCGATCGTCGTTCTTTCTTCTGAGAGAGGTGTCCTATACTTCACAGCTTCTTTGAACCAAAAATTGATCCATGCATTGATGATGACTTCTAAGTTGATGTAGTTGCCTGTTTTGATCAAGTGGTTCTATAGAAGATGAACAACGTCACCACGAAGATGACCGAGTGTAGGCAAGCCTCCAATGTCTTTCAAATGGACACTTGTTGGCGGTCGTGAAAAGTACTAGATGATCTTTCCAATGTCTTTCAAGTGTACTGGATGATCCGATCAAAAATTTTGTACCCATTTTTTTTGCCACCAAAACTGCACGAGCTTAAACTGCAAAGTTATTCCACCAAATTTAAAGTTGGAAGGAAAAATATAATCTGATCAAAACTTTGATGGCCAATTGTTCGGTAACCAAAACTGCACAAGCTTAAATTACAAAGTTATTCCACTAAATTTAAAGCTGGAACGAAAAAGATGATCTTTTCATTGCAGAGTTTAAAATGCAAAGTCATATCAGGTCCAAATGATGAAATCGATGCTCCTTCTATACGAGCCTAAACTGCAAAGTTACTCTAAGCCCGAATGTTGCAAATGAATGTACCTTGACTACACGAGCCTAAATGACAAAGTTATTCCACCAAGTTTAAAGCTGGAAAGAAAAAGTTGCGCTTTGACTGCACGAGCCTAAATGACAAAGTTATTCCACCAAGTTTAAAGCTGGAACGAAAAAGTTGCTCCTTGACTGCACGAGCCTAAACTGCAAACTTACTTCAAATCTAAATTATGAAAAGGAAGATATTCCTTGATTGCACTAGCATAAACTGCAAGTTACTCTTGGCCCACATGAGTATAAATTGTGTCAAGGCAACCACCAAAAGTGTAGCTTGTGGCTAAACTGCTAAAACACCCTAACAAATCAAAGTTGGTAAAAATGGATACTCCTAGACCATACGAGTTAAAACTGCGAATGGCTAAAAGATCTCTTTACCCAAACTTTGAACTTCATTTGACTTGATTCTTCAAGATTTCTTAAGATACGTAGGAAGCTTAGAGAAAAAAAAAATCTAAGTTTTTTAACAAATTTTTTGGTTTGAGCTTTGTTGCTGGTGCTCTTAATATTTAGCTTGGATAACAAAGTCTGCTCCTCTACTGTGCATTCTTCATAATGTGGAACAATGCAAGAAAAGTTTTGATGAAATTGGGATTCGATCGTCGTTCTTTCTTCTAATAGTGGTGCCCAATACTTCACAGCTTCCTTGAACAATAAATTGATCCATGTGCTCGGTGATGACTTCTAAGTTGATGTAGTTACCTCTTTAATCAAGTAGTTCTATAGATGATGAACAACGTCACCATAAAGATGACCGAGATTGGCAAGCCTCTAATGTCTTTCAAATGAACATCTTGCTGGTAATCATCAAAAGCATATTTGTAGAAGTACACAAACCCTTGCAAGACACTATCAAGATGTTAGAGTTGTGGTCATTGGTAAAGAATGATGCTACACAATATTATAGATATTTGAAATTGTCAAACTTAGGAGCGGCTCGAGGTGTCTTGTGCATACTCTCAATGCTGTAATGTGTAACTTGCAGGGCAACTCAATTCATGAACTCCATTGAACCTCTCTGTTGACTGTCCTTTGATCGAGTGAAGGAAGTTCGTCCAAGCAATTCGAAGAATGATGAGTTGAGATGAGAAACATCCAAGATTTCTAAGATCGAGGACTTCTGAAGTTGTTACTCGTGTCTATAATCCTTCATGGGATGTTGTTGTTGTCTCTGGAGAATGAGTGCTTTTAAAGTTGATATTTCCTGATGCATTGACCATCCTTCAAGCTCCGTCACTGAAGTCTTTGGAAATGAGATTCCATGCCTTTGAAGAAGAAGTGCTTTTGAAATCAACGAGCATTGAAACAATTCTTGATGGGATAACTAGTAGTTGTTTCTTGCAGGGGGCTCACATATTTGTCAGAGACTAATTTGTAAACCAGCAAAATTTTTGTCATCCCCAATGGGTCTTGCACAAACCTTGGGTTGAGAAGACTTTGGATTTAAAAGAGTGTATCATGGTTGGCTTAAAAAGTCTTAATTTGAATGTTAAATTAATTAATAAGTGGTAATTAAAGAAACTGTAATAGTTTGACAAACAATATACATATTAGATTTCAAAATTTTAAATTGAGAAAAAAATTTTCATTTAAAATTTACTACTACAATTAAGTACAACTTAACCACTTAAGTGATTTGCAAAATTGTTATCAAATACACTTAAATATTAAGAGGTGGATAATTTCAATTATCAAACACACTTAATTCAATAAGTTCTTTATTAATTAATTTTAAGAAATAATTTAATTTAACGTAGAAGCAGTGACAAAATTGATATTTTGGGACCAATTTTATCAATTTTCAGCATTTAATATAATATTATAAAAGTGAATCCCTTATCTCCATGTTGAATGTGACTTGCAGGACGGTCATGCAAAAGTCCGTGCTTTCTTTCATTTGGAGCAGGCAGTAGATTCTGTCCTGGATCAGATTTGGCCATTTTTCAAATTTCAATCTATCTTCATTATTCACTAATTCCTTCTTAATTACCGGTAAACTAAAAAAATAAATAAATAAAAACCGTCTATGAAGAAAAAAATGACAAATCTTGAAGGAACTTTTTTTCTTAACATAAATTGATGTTTTATTTTTTTATGGGCTTCACAGAATTAATCCAAAATACAAAGTGAAATATTTGTTCGTGCTACAACCTGTTGACAAATGTTTGTCGACACTAGAAAAGTTGTCCTCATGAGCAATATTTGAACTTGCAAATAATGTTTTATCTTTTTTATGCACTTGGATAGTACTTTACATGAATGTATTACCATGTCCTATAGTACTTTACATGAATATATTAGTTTTCCTGTTTTGTTTATATCATAAAGTTTTATTTCATCTCTTTTATAAGCATGGATTATTTTCAATATTGTAAACATAGCAATTTAAAGATTTTATGATAGAATTCGGTGTATTTTGACACATTGATCCAATAGAACGATAACAATTAATTAGTTAAATTCTTTAAGTAAAGTAATAAAAATGTGTAAAAAATACACCAATTGTTTTTAATGAAATCATTGAATTATTATAAATTTGAAAAATTAAAAATAATTCATGGTTAAAAAAAGATAAAATAAAAATTCTTTGCTATAAACAATTAAATAAAATTTTAAGCCCTATAAATAAAAAAGTAAAAGTAGTTAAATGGCCAATTTCCATTTTTTTTCTTAGCCCTGTTTTCGAAAAAGGCCACTAAATTGGCCACAAAATGTTTTTTATTCGGAATGTGGCCATAATGTACAGTGGTTGTGCGTTATTACAAATGATAACACACAATCACTGTGCATTATCAGTTAATTTCAGTTTTATAACTTAATCTGCCGATATGGCGGATTACGCACAACAGTCATGCGTTACATACCAGTAATAACGCACAAAGGTTGTGCGTTATCTGCCACATCATTTTTTAAGAAAATTTTTTAATTTTTTTACGAACCGAAAATTTCTTTATATTTTTTTCAAAACTTATAGTTATATAATTTATTTAAAAAGGCTATATTACATTATTTAACTTATTTTGGTGTTTTTTCTATGATAATATTTATAACCATTTTTTAAGAAAATATGTTTAACTTGTAATCATTTTATAAAAAAAAATAGGAAGAAGTAATAATAAACATATTGTAAATTTTACTGTCAAAATTTAGAACAATGAAAGTAGTAGTTAGAAGAAATTCAAGGAAAAATTTCAATAATAGAAATCCTGTTTTACTACAACACTTTCAAGAAAACGAACTTATGCATTTCTTGAACCGAAGTTATTACAATTTTTCCTATTATGTCCTAGCATGTGGCATCTGCCACATCTTGGGGGAGACTTCGGATTTCTATAATCCATTTCCTCCTGAAATGACGTGCCCTGATTCCTACCCCATTCCCTGTTCATGTTTAGTGGATAAAATGTTAAATTATAAGGAGCATCCCTCCAATAGTTCTCATTTAAGCCCGGATGAAAATTCTCTTGGTATGTTCTTCTGTACGTTTCTCGCGAATATATATCCGGCGCATATGTATCTGCTCTCATACCATTTTCTCTGCAATAAGTAATAATAAGTAATAACGCATAGCAGTTATGTGTCGTTAGTGACGATAACGCATAACTATTGTGCGTTATCATCCACCTCAACACACATCATCGTCACATCCTTGTCACGTCAGTAGACAAGCTTAGCGTCTAAAGTAAGTTCGTTATTAGGTATAACGCACAATGAGTGTGCATTATCTAATTTTATAACGCACAATGGCTGTTATGGCCCCGTACAAGGATAAATAAAAAAGTTGGCTACTTTATTAGCTATATTTTTAAAAAGGACTAGTAATAGAAAAAAAGGCCAATTTCTCATTAACTAAAAGTACTTTTGGCCCGTTGCTATGCCCAATGATGGCCTAAGAAGAGGATGAACTTGTGATTTCAAAGCTTTCTCAAGTTGGAAATGGTGTTTATGGTTAAGTAGAAATTAAAATATTGAAATAGAAGAAAAATGAATTTAATTATCAGCCTACGTCCAAGTAATTCTAAAAAACAAAATTAAAAAAAGAGTGCTTTGTTCAAGTAAACTTGTTATAATAGGCGAAGCCATACATGAATGACTAGATGGGCAAAAATTCATACAAAAACTTTATTGAGAATATTGTACGAGATTTCGGGGGATTTTCTCCATTGTACACATGTTGTATTAGGAAATTAATAGAGTTGTTTATCTTGGAATTGTCGTCATCAACTTGGAATATGCCAAGATGATTCTAATTAGATTGTAATTAGATTAGGAAGTTTCCAACTTTAGTTAGGCCAAAAAGTGTATTCATCATTGTTAATTTTTTTAATACAAATTTGTTTTTCTTTTTTCATAGTATAAGAATATGTTTTTTCCTCACAATAAATAAAGACAAAAGAGAAAGAAAAAACCCGTGTTATTTCTGATATGTAGCAAGAGAGTCCAGCACGGAAAAGTATGGTGAAGAAGGATGCATATTATGTAGTATCCTTAGATGGATCAGGACAGATTATCACTCAGGTCTAATTGAAAGGAGTTCCAGGGCAATGACACAATTATATTGAATAGGCCAAAGTTGTGAGATTAGCCCTCCATTCAAAGAAGAAACTACGATTTATCAATGAAACAATTTCATTACCTAAGAATGATCCAGATAAGGCACAAGAATGGTTGGAAATTAACAAATTAGTTAACTGTTGGATTCTCAACACAATTGAACTAATCCTATGATCGTCTATGAATTATTCTGAGTGCGCAGATGCGTTGCGGGCAGATCTCAAACAATATTTTTTGGTGTGTAATGCTTCATAGAAATATGAAATGAAGGCCATGTTGGAAAACCCATAAACAAGGGGGACATTTTATAAACGCATATTACAATCGTTTGTAGAAAATATGGGATGAGTTATAGAATTACATGCAATTACTAGTGTGGGATGCTACTAGTCACATTATCAAAGAAAAGGGTGGAGGAGCAAGTTTACCCATTGGTTTGTGGGATCAATGACCCGTTGTATAGTACTGTTTGCATATTTCTTTTTCAAGTTGCTCCATTTGTTTTTTCACTTCTTCCTCGTAGTGTCGCTGAGAAACAATTCTTTACATTATATATATAAGTATAGAAATAAAGTGTAATAAATAAGTTTAATAGCAAAAGAATATGTAATCAAATCCAATTGAAACTACGCATTTATACATGAAATATATTTTTTATAAAAGAAAAATTCAGTTATCATTGTTCGAGACAAGAAAAAAAATTTTTAAAAAAATATTGCAAATCAAATGTCTTTCCCATTCTTTGGCTTTAAAGAACAAGTTTACAACCCAACATTAAAAGAACTCTTATGATCACTTTGTTTCATTTTGGTAGGTGAGGTGGCAAATATTGATATCCACTATTACATCTTACTTTTTCTGTAGTACTTGTTAATTTCTTTAAGAAATGAATATTTGTTGTGCAAAAGAAGCGTCCACAGATGCATAGCTAATTCTTGTCATAGTAAATGAGAATGAGATGCAAACGAGTCTCCAGAATAATTCTTCGTGAAATAGTGAGCCCAAGATATTTTAGCCAATCAAGAAAGTATATATCCAGCACAAAATATTTTAGCCAATCAAGAAATCATATTCTAATGTACCGAAAAAGTGTGTAAAACATAAATATAGGGTTGGATGATTTCATAAATTAATATATTTTGTTCAACTAAGTTGATAACCATGATCAACATGTACAAAGATTATTCAAGATATGCAAACCTGATCGATATCATACAATTCTCTAGCTTGAAAGTAGAGAAAATAAATTAAGAAAATCGTGTACTACATTAGATATGATGATAATGTTTGTTATAAGTGGAAAGTTGAAATCAATCATAGATGTCTCAAAGAGCAATCCAACTATATAAAACCAAATAACACAAATTCTAATACCATTAGATGAACCAGCACTAAATTTAGACAACCAACATCATTCTTAGTTTCTAGTGTATACCAACTATTATGGTTGACAAGTCATAATTTATAAATAAACGGAATTAAGTACAACAAAATTCCTAAAACAATTAAATGGACAAAACAACTGGTACTTTCATGGTATAATAAAAGATTAAAAATGGCTACACACATGTGTTTCCTCTGAGCGCTTGTCAGTAAATTCAAGAGTTGGACCCTCTAATTCCACATCTTCACCGAATAGGATTCTTTGATCTTTTTCGAGCACCTTTGATATCTCTTCCTCACTATATTTGCAGTGAGTGAAGAGATAAACATCACAAAGTGAGTAGTCCTTTTGAAAGTTTTTTTCCTATATTAGAGAAGAACAAGGTAATCATATATAATAGCTAACATAAATAACATTAACTAGTATTTATATAATGATAAATTGCTAAAACCCATAATTAAATTACAAGTTTTCTCTTGTAAAATGTTGTTGGGATAGATCCTCCTGAATTGTATAAGCCCCCTAAGCTTCCTTGGTCACTTCTTTTGTTGGTTGACATAATCATAGAGATGGTCTTGTATCCAACATTATCCCATAATTTCCGCAATGCATTGTAAAATTCAATCTTCATGATGTTACCCCTTTTATTCCCATTTCTAACTTTATCCATCAAAGTTGTATAACTTTTACCTCCTTTTGTTCCCATTTCTCTCTCACTATGAAATCATACTTACACTCCCATATATCTTCCTTTCCATATTTAAAAGAACATATCAATTTCTATCGCTTTGAATATTTCTTTTAAAGAAATTATAATACAAGCATAAAATAAACTACTCACCACCAACTCAACATACCTATATCTAGGGATGGCAATGGGGCTGGTGCCTCGGCCCCATCCCCACCTCGCTACTTTGTTCCCATCATCAACCCATCCTGTTCTTGGGTATGAAATTTATCCCCATTCCCAACCCAACCTTTCATTTTTCAGCCCCATTCCAACGTATCCCCGTCAAATCCACTAGGGGAACTGGAGATCCAAATGGGAATTACATATATTATTTTCAATATCCAGTGACTAGAGTAGCGATTGAGTGAATATGAACTTTAATTTAGTATTTTTTTTTATTCTTACAACACTTTGTTACTATTTAAATTAATATTTAAATTTAAAAAATTATATATATATATATCTAAAATGGGGATGGGACGAGTTGACGATGGGGAGAACTTAATCCCTGCCCACAACTCATCCCCACCCAGATCCCCACCACCTGTATACCTAATCAACTCGGAATCAAAGAGCTTTAAATAGGTTGTGGGCGGGTGGGTACCCGGTTATACCCTCCCCATTGCCATCCCTATGTATCTCACTAATTTCCTTGAATACCTAATTTTACACGGACGAACCTAGCTTAGGATTTGTATAAGCTGAGCCGCTCCCATCGCCAGTCCGGTAAGGTACTTGTGATGATTTGGAGAACTTTAAGGCCTCTAAAAATTTTCCATTATTCATATATAATGTGTAGTAATAAGAAGATTTTCTTTTCCTCACTTCACTTCTTGTTCATTTGGCTACAGACTAGCCCTTTTGCAACTTTCTGTCTTTCGTTTCTAGCAAAATCACAGCAATTCCGAGAAAAAGACCTCTGCGAATTGCTTTTTTGAAAAAAAAACTGCAGAGAGAAACGATGTGTCTTTGTTACAGGGGTTAAAAAAGAATTCAAACTAATTTTAGTAATTGAATTAGATTTGACCTTAGGGAGAGTATTTGGAATTGCAAAAGCAAATCAATCTATTGCGCCACGCCTCTGCTCGTGCTATCTTTCTCTTGTGTTCTCTGTCCGACTGCCGCTGCGTTGCCGATGCCAAACCACTGTACGCCCCCTTCTCCTAGATCTTGGATCTCCATGGCTCCGCCTCTATTCCCTTTCTATTCAAACGGGACAGCAAAAGACAATTAGAACAGCAAGTTCTATTTTATTCTCTTATCTCTCATATATTTTTTTTTAAACGTTGATAGAATTTTGAGGATTTTATTTTCTCTCTCTTTTTGGCTCTTTTTTCTTTTGGGGTACCAAACGGCAAAATCCCTCGCCCGCAGGTGCCTACCAAACTGCCCGACGTGCAGGTAAAGGATGTAAATCATTGTGACTCAGCGGTCCTGCACACTGAAGGCCAGGAACTGGTGCGCACAAGGAACCACCTGCCACATTGGAGAGGTTGAAATTCCCACACTACCTCTGGGAAGTAAATAATTATTATTGTAATTGATATATGTTAAATTAAATTGAGTATGTAAGTTTATTTTATATGTTATAATTATTTTTTTGAAGTTAGACCTTTTTTGTTTTAAGAAGTTTTACTGAAGTTAGAATTAGAAATTAAAAAAAAATGCTAAAAATAAATTTAAAGCAAATGAAGGATGTCTAAATAGTATACACTCTTACGCTACAAATTAGTATTTGGGATTAAAAAATCGAAAGCATGATGTGTGTTATATATTATTGGGGCAAGTGAGCCAAAAAGAGATTGATTATTGTATTTTATATTACGTAAATTCATGATTTACAAATTTACGTTCTACAAGTATTTGCATATATATTATTTGTTCTTATATTATTCTTTTGATCATTCTATATTAATCAAACGTATTTAAATTTACAGTTTATATTGGAGGTCGTCTCTTGATCGTGCACGATTGGTTCCTAACTGCAGTTGCATTCATAACTTCAACTTTAATAGAGGTATTTTTCCTGTGAGAGATGGACAATCACTTTGTCTTTGGTAATTAGGGATTACCTTGTTTTTAATTTTTATTTTTTTGTAAAATTTTTTTATTATTTAATGAATGTTGGTGAATGATTAATTCATATGTACTATTTTTTTAAAAATTTGGAAAAGTTTCGACATCTCTTTATTCTTGGAAAGTGGTCATTACATTGACGAAACGTTGTCAAAATTTTTAGTGTAGTTTAGTTCTCCAGTCTATAAATCCTCAATCGTCACTCGGATTAGGGAACTTCTTTAAAAGAGTTTTGAGGTAATTCTGCATTACTTGTCTATTAAAACTACCTTTGTAATTCTCCCCATATAAAACAGTGGGTTAAGTTTTTTAGGGTGTGGGAAACGTGCTATAGGCTAGTAGCCTAATTAGGGGTCTAAGTCGTTCTTGTTGAGTTTCTTGGGAATAGTTGTAGTTTGTGGATTGAGATTTTCTCCATTGTAATTCTCTATAGTGAGTTACTGGATTTGTATCTCATTCACACGTGGACGTATGTCGATTTATCGTACCATTTAAATCTTTTGTCTTCTCCTTATTGCTTTTCATATCAGTTTTCTTCACAATCTCGTTTATTTATTTCAGGTCCAACAAACTGGTATGAGAGCCAGGTTACACAAACAAGATTCTTTTTGTGGGCATTGAGAATATTTTTTGTCGTGGAGAATGAGAAGGTACACAAAGCAATTACTACAACTTATGGGTGATATTTGAAAACTAAGTCTTGAAGAATATTATCACCGATACTTGAAAGACTCGATTGGTGACATCGGGATTTTGTCTGGAGGAGAGAAGTCTTCGGAATAGAAGTCAAGGTGGAGATTTGTTAGGTTTTGATTTATATTCTTAATCTAAGTTGAAGACTATTATATATTTACTTAGATTCCTAATTCATATTGATTAGATTAGGGAAGTTCTTTAAAGGAATTTTTACGTAATACCACATTAGTTGTCTATTAAAACTACCTTTATAATACTCTCTATATAAAGGAGTGGGTTAAATCTTTTAGGGTGTGAGAAACATGGAGGGCTTGGGTCATTTATCTAACTATAGGCTAGTAGCAAATTAGGTGCCTAAGTCGTTGTTGTTGGGTTTCTCCGAAAAGTTGTAGCTTGTGTTTTGGGCTTTGTGCATTGAGAGTTTTCTCTATACTGTAATTCTCTACAGTGAGTTAATGGATTTGTTTCTCTTTCACCCGTGGATGTAAGTCGATTGACTGAACCACGTAAATCTTGTGTTTTCATTTTATTGCTTTCACATTATTTTTCCGCACTATTTCGTTTATTTATTTCAGGTGCAACAAATTGGTATCAGAGTCAAACATGATTGTTCTTGTGGGCATCGAGAGGGTTTTTTTCATGGAGAATGAGAAGGTACACAATGTAATTACTACAACTTATAGGTAATGTTTTGAAGCTACGAGCTTGATGAATGTCATAACCAATAGTTGAACACTCGATGAGTGATATCGAATTTTGTTTGGAGAATGAGAGAGTCTTTGGTATAGAAGTCGAGATGGAGATTTGTTAGGATTGGACTTATATTCCTAACTATACAAACTAGAAGGCCTAAGATCATCTTCGAAGATTCTATACTGTTGCTATGTGAAATTTTGTATTTCTTCCTCGCTTTTGTAAAGACTTATTTAATATATTTTGATACATTTCACTGTAAACTCTTATTTGATATATGATACATGAAATATAAATGTAATGAATATGTGGAATAGCTTTAGATAGTTTGACTTTTGTATTTTTATTTAAAACAAATTGCGGGATTTCTAATGCATGCAAATATTTTTTTAAAACAAATGAAGAAATAATAGCGGAGGTTTCAAACCGCTGCAAGTATTTACTTTTTAAAGAGAAATTATTATTACGAAGGTTTAAAACCGCCGCAAAATAGGGATTAAAACTGCCGCAACCATTAATGGCAATGTGCGGGGCAGTTATTGGGAAACCACCGCCAACAATTTAATGGCCCTTTGATCTTGAAAACCGTCATAAAACCATTTAGCGAGGTTTGTAAACCGCTGCAAAACCAAAAAATAATCCCCGCAATTTCGCTTAATTTGTTAGTGTCTATTGAATCAACATATAAGAACTCTATGACTCAATGAATGCAATGAATTAGGAGGATCAATTGAATTCCGTAAATTCATCAACCTAAGGCAATCAATTGTTCACATCTAAGGACATTAACCCTTAGTAAGCTAACTAAGCAAAGGTGAAGAACCCTAGAGACAAAGAGAATTATCTCTGAACAATTTCATCAAAATATGTCAATAGTTGTTTATAGCATATGTAAGCATTTATAGAGAAAACCTACTCCTCTTCCTAAAAGATAATGAGTATTAAAAATACCTAATAAACCTTCTAATAAAAGTTAATTACAAATTTGAAAATAAAGAAACCAAGAATTAATCAAAAAAGAAGTAGAATTGACCAAAAATAAGTTGTAGACTTGACCCGGTCAGGTCTGGCCGAGAAGGTGGCCGGGTCAAGCCATTTAAACTTTAAAACAAGCCATTCTAACCAGAGACCTACTGGGAACGATAGGGTGGGAGCCTAATATCGCCGGTAGGCTCTGTTTTAGCCTTCCTGCTGCGATTTTAGATCTCCTCGGTTAACGTCAAACTGGTTCTTGGTGTCTTTAGCAAAATTTTTGAGAATTCCCAAAGCTTTCTAATGAACCTTGAATCTCCTCAATTTGACTCCTATAGTAAAATTTATTGCAATTTAACCAGAACATGTCATCTTTTCAATCGAAGGTAGAATGTCCAACTTAAGACTCGTTATAGGATATCCAAATAACATATCTATGAATGAGCTATACCATTCTGGAAACCTCAAGAAGTCTTATACAATCTTCATGAAGATTCCTTGTTCATTTGAACTCATCATAAGCTCCAAAATGAGTTCTTCCAAAATTGGTCATGGAATTCTAGTTTATCTCCATTTTGACCATTCTTCTAGCTTTAACTCTGGGACTTGAGTCTTCAAAGAATTCATGCATATCTATGGTCATATCATAATCCCACATTGCTTGTCTATTAAAACTACCTCCATAATACTCCTTATGTAAAGGAGAGGGTTAAGCCTTTTAAGATGTGAGAAACGTGTAGGAGTTGGGCCGTTTGTCTAGCTATAGGCTAGTAGCCCCAATTTGGAACATAGAAATTAGTTTTGTTGGGTTTTCTCCAAAATTGTGTAGTTTGTGTTTTGGCTTTTGCAGGTTAAAATGTTTCTCTACACTATAATTCTCTAAAGTGAGTTAGTGGATTTATTTCTCCTTTGCCATGGACGTAGCTCAATTGACTGAACGACATAAATCTTGTGTCTTCTCTTTATTGCTTTCACATTGTTTTTTCACACTGTCTCCTTTATTTATTTTATGTCCCACACCAACTTATTGACGACAGAAGGAACTATTTTCCTGCCTAACTTACCAACAAAATATCAACGAAATAATCGGCAACTTAAAATTGCTTAAAAAAAATGTGGGATAGATCCTCAGGAAGAAATACCGACATAAGATTCCGTTGTCACTTAACTTACCAATGAATTTCATCAATGAAATTGTTGTTGTCGGTAACTCCACTTACAAATGACGATTCGTTACTATGTTTCTGTCACTGCTAATAGGCAAAATAAAACACCAACATAATTATGTCAATGTTGTGTCGATAATGAATTACCCTAAAAGGACAAATTCTTCCCGTCCCTTATTTTCACCAAAATCTTATTCCCCCGCCCCCCACCACCCTTTCTCTTCCTGAGCTCAACCCAGCACTTTTCTTCCTCTGGCGTCCTTCTACGCCCTCTGCCAAGCTCCGGCTACTACATACCCTCTCTCCTCTTTTTTCGTATCCAAAAGCTTTACCCCTCTGTCTTTCTCTCTCTCTCTCTCTCTCTCTCTCTCTCTCTCTCTCTCTCTTATTGCTGCTGCTTCTGGGTTCATCCACCATTGTTGCGCAGGAAATCTCTAATTGTTGTATCCCAAAAAATAGAAGTAGATCTATATCAGGGTAGAGTCTAGGTTTGAACCACATCTCTATTCCCCAAATTACTATGGCGCAGTCATTGAATCACTTTGTTTATTTAATTAATGTATTTGGCTCAATTTAGTAATAAATAACTAGGGGCTAGCTAATTAAAGCGTTTACCACGAGTTAATTAAAGCATTTTCTTAACTATCTTTTTATGTTTTTGCAGTGATTATTAAAAATCACTCCAAATTAAAGATTTACTTTGGTGACAAAAGACCAATTATTCTAGGTTACTAAAATGATCAAAAAGCCCTTATTATAAATAACAAAATTTCTCATTTTAAACATTTCCAAGTATGACCATTTTGAATTGACCTCTAGAATACTCTATGATAATGGTCTTTGTGCCCTATTGGAGTTAAAACGAAAATGATTCTCTGTGTTTGCACCCATCATTAACTTTATTAAGGTATGTACTATCTCATTCCACAATAATATCTACTCTCTTATGACTTCTAGTCCGAAATTTAATTACTCTAACTTGTTTATTCTTATCTCAAAGAGAGACCATTAAGCGATGATTTATAGACATATCCCCAAGGCTTTGGATTGTAGGATATCTCGGACAATCATAAGAGACTGATTATCATAAAAGCATTAATCACACAAGTTTCTCTTGAATACCTAAGTTAATCTATCTAACATACATAGTATATCGATCCCATTCATAGAGATATATTCCCATTGCATATCAAGGTAGTTAAGTCATTGCTTCTCTACACTGCTAACTCATATGAATATCATAAGGCACTCGTCCACGTTGTAGCTGTGATAATCTTAGTTTCTCACCTTTATAATAACCTTTGTAAAAATTATATCATGGGGTTCAGTTCTATTTACTCTAAGAAAACTTGCACAGTTAGTCATGAGATAGACATTAACTTAAGGTAAGTCATCCATTAAAGTAACAAATTTGCAATAACATTTTACCAATGATGGCATGCCCAACTCCATCAAAAGGGAAATAAGATTACTTATATATATCTTAAGTAACAAAAGTATATACCTTATTAGGAAGCACGGCTCATCCCGTGGACTATCTAATATATGTCAACCTTATGCAAGTAATTGCATCCAACTTCAGAAACTTGAACTAAGAAATAATATTTATTTAATATATTCCAATATTACAAAATAGAGTCTTTATGAGCATACATCCCAACAAACTCCCACTTGCAAAATAAGACTATTTTATTCCATAAGCCCTAACCCCTAAAGCATAAAAGTGCCGTTTGTACCCCTTCTCTAATAAACGCTTGGTAAAAGGATAAACTTTATATTCTTCTCGGAGGAATCTGCTTTACCATGATCTTCTCTATCTAGATAAAATCTACGATGGAAATTGTACTTCCTTCCGATGTATTTGCCCTTCTTGTGGTTTTTTTATTCCTCACATTCGGTACTATCCCGTTGATTTCATAATATAACACTATAGGTCTATCCATATTAGGCATGATTCCTAGTTTTGCTAGGAACTTCAGGAGCTATACCCCCTCTGTGGATGCTTCAGACACTGCTACAAACTCATGTTTAACAATAGAGTTAGTAATACAGGATTGCTTGATGCTTCTCTACAAAATACCCCCTCCAGGTAGAGTGAAGACATATCTACTAATGAAGTTTCATTCGTATCTATCAGCCTTTTGAGTACACTTCTAGTTACTATTCTAACAGCACTGTGGTATTGGAATGATATGGAATAGAATCTCTTTCCTTCTAGAATCGTTTCCTACCCAAAATGGAATAGGAATCCTCCTTCTCTTTCGGTGTATGGGACGGAAAGATAGAATGGAATTATAATTTCTTTTCTTTGTTTGGAAAACTTATTATTTAATGTTAGAATGGATGAAATTATGTACAATATGACCAAAATCCCCTTTCAATATAAAATGTATTTTTCAAATTGCAACACATATTAAGGCTCCAAAAAATTCAAATTTTTATTGAAGTGTAAATATTCATATATATACACATACAAACACACAAACACACGTATATATAAGATTGAAAATTAGTCATAAAATAACTCTTTTTCATTATTAAATTAAAAGGAAGTACGATACAAAGTAATTAAAAAGTTACGAAATTATTATTTTAATCATTCAATTTTCTCATTGTCATCAATTTATTAAGCGTACCATATGTAATACATGGGAGGTATAATAGTCTATACACTTTTTAAATGATTCCCACCCACCCCAGAAAGCTTTTCCTAAACTATTCATGGGGAAAGGTTTTTCCAGCTTCATCTTGGAATTGTCATTCCTGAGGAATATTCTTTCCTACTTTGAATGTACATACCAAACGTAGGAATGGAAACAGAAGTAGGAAGACTCATTGTGTTCATGTCCATTCCCATGTACCCAACGTAGTGTGAAACTTGAACCCGATATAGGATATGTAGGATGTGTTTGTATGCTATATAAATAAGTATTGGCCTAAATACCCATGATTTCCCTTGGGAAATCCATTTTGGCATAGCAACGACGGGTTTTTTAGTATGGATCGTGGGCTTGCTAGGCTCATGACTCGCGCTCTTGAGCCTATAGATCCTGAGGTGCTTTTGAACCTACGAGTCTAGGGTGTGAGATTATATATATGGTATCAGAGCATTGTTATGCCAGTACGACGTGTGGAACTAAGTGCTACATCGGCAGGATCCATCTCTAGAGAATCCTGTGTGGAACTATGTGTTACATCGGTGGTAGCAACTACTAGGATCCCACACCCCTGATCTGGTCCTTGGTTAAGTGTGATGGGGCACCTACCGAAAACATTAAGGCCTTAATTAAAGGGGGTGAATGTGAAACCTCAATCCCACATGAGATATGTATAATTTGATTGTACCCTATAGAAGCATCAAACTCAAACTTAATTCTTAATCGCTATTGTTTCCCTATAACTGAACAATTTGTAGTATCTTCTGCATACCCAAGATTCGACAAAGAAAACTTGATCGCTATAATCATAGAATATGGAAAAATTTTGGAATGTAAGACATGACGTATTTGAATTGAAATCCTCGATATCAATTTAAATACGTCATGCCCTACATTGTGAAAATTAAATATATTTCCATATTTCTATGCTTAGTGGTCCCGGATGTAATTCTTATTATTGTGCAGACAAGTATCAAGTAATATATTCACATTTTTTCCTCAAAAAAAATAAAAAATAAAAATCATCTACATTAAGAGAGCATCTTGGAGTTAAATGGCTACAAATGTAATTTCAAATAAAATTTTCCTAATTTGCACAAAATTTTTGATAGATTTCACTAAGTTAAAATATTAAATTGGTCCACATAATGATAAACACACATAAATTCTTTCCATAATCTAGGAAATTACATTTGTTTTGTCATTTAAAGATATACATTTGACATATATGAAATTCTTGCATTTAATTACAACTTGCATCTCCAAATCCCTATATATACATGTCAACATTCCAAGTTCAAACCACAAAAGTTCTTTTGCTACAAACTCCTTCCTTGTAGCTTACTTCTTTTTGCTAATTTGTGCGAGTTATGTCAAAAGGCAAGGTCAAACTCCTCTTTATAGAGAATGATGCAAAAAGGCGAGCAGCATACAAGAAACGGAAGGAGGGTCTCCTCAATAAGGTAAGTGAACTTACTACACTTTGTGGAATTAACGCTTGTACAATTATTTACAGCAAATTTGATTCTGAACCTGACGTATGGCCGAGCACTTTGGCTGCTCAACAAGTGATATCGCAATTCAAGTGTTTGCCGGAGACGATGAAAGAAAGGAAAATGTTGAACCAGGAGGCGTATTTGAGGGAAAGAATTACGAAACTAAAAGAACAGTTGAATAAGCAATTATCAGAAAATCATGAGAAGGACATTGTGGAATTGATGTTTAAGTGTTTGGTGATTGACAACAGAGAGCTAGATAAGTTGTCACCTACCGATCTTGATGATCTTGAGGAAAAAATCGAGAAAAAGATGATGGGCATCAATTCAAGGCTTAATGGTGACGCAAAGAAAAAAGTTATTCTGGATATAAATGAAGCACAAAGCAATCCCGCACCACCCTAGTACACTAGTTCAAGGACCAGACCAACCCCATAAAGAATATCATTTATTTTAAGTTGGAAAAGGATGTGTTTTCTTTAATCTGTGAGCACATGTATGAAGAATAAAAAAAGAGTGAATTTTTATGTGAATTGTTTTTTAGTTTGGAATAAATATTTTCTTATAATTAAATTTCGTGGAGGTTATAACGTGCCAATAGGTGCTCTGCAAAAATGGACTGATTTATCGGTGTTATAGTTGGCCATGTTGGTTTAATTTTCATTATATTATTAAAGTTTGTCTTTGATGTACCCCGATATTTGAAGCAAATTTTGAATAATGAATTTTATAATAGGTTCGAATAATTTATAACTAAATAGTAATCAAGATTTGAAATTTTCATTCTTAATTATTTTTTGGAAAGAATTTGTCTTAAATTATGTCAAAAAAGTTTTCGAAATGAATGATTTGTTTTGTCGTTAAAATTATATTGTTTCTATCTCCAGTGCATCAAATTTGTAATACAGGACAAATGTACAAAATGAATCTATATATTGTCCCTATATTGATAATTTCTGCTAGTGTAGAGTCAATCTAACCTAGTCTATATATCTATGTCTTAAAGAGATATGTATTGGTTATATCCGTTTTATGTGATATGTCACTTTAAGACAAGACATAAGAGTTAAGAAAATGATTGTGTTGCCTAAATTCAAAATAAAATTAACTAAAAGTTACCTTTTAACTTGTCATTGACCGTTCTAATGAAAGTTTCTAAACAATGTTTAGTTCAAATAAGATAGAGTTCAATCTGGAAAAATATCATATAACGCTCTCTTGATTTTGATAGATATTTTGAAACAAAAAGCATGTATGTCCATCACGATAGATAATATAAAATGGAGGTAGTATATGGCAATTAAATAACTACATACTTTGAGTTTTTTTAAGCTAGACGCAAGAAAATACAATATCTGTAACCAAACATTTTGGTCGCCAAGATCGTTTAGTGAAAAAAATACTTGGTTGTTGTGTTGTTGCGAAGGCTCTTGGCGACCAAAAAGTTTATTTGGTCACAAAAAGAGACCCAATAGTGATGAAATTTGTCACCATTGAGATGTTGCTTAGCAAGGAAATATTTTGCCAGCAACGCCTTCCAAATTTCGTATCCAAAATGTAATTTGCTCAACAATGTGTTGTCAAAGCAAAAGAATATTAATGTTTGTTGCTAAACTTATCTTTATGAAATGTGAGTTTTTAGTTTTAAAAAACAATTATTCCAGAAGGTTGGGTCCGGTAGCCCGCGAACCATTTGAAACCCAATGTGGGAAATAATTGTAGTTAGAAAATAATTTTATTACCATTAGGTAGGCTTTAGTGCCACTAAAATAATAACTAGTCCTTAGTGAGAAAACAGATTTTTCGTCGCTACTGATGCCTTTGGTGAAGAATTCTTTTTCCAAGGCAAACTTTTATCACTTATGCTCCATTTTTTTGTAATCCATTGTTCTAACGTTAAATGATTAATGTTCATTCTAAACCCATTGGACCAAAGAAGAAATAAACAAAAACATTGAATTAATTAGATTTTTCCTCTGAGAAGAGTTGTGGTCATAGGTAAAGAATAATGCTTTGCAATGTTAAATGATAAATCTTTGCAATTGTCAAACTTGGGAGCGACTGGAGGCGTCCTTGAGATTTATCCAAATTACAATTTTATACTTCTATTTTATGTAAATTACAAATACATCCTTATCATTTGTATACTCATAGCTAATTAATTCCTACAACTAATATTAGTTAAAAAAAAGTGTATAAAAAATTAATGATTGTGTAGTAAAATGTTTCAACTTATCTTAAAATATTATTTTGTAGGTTAAATTCTTGTTTCATATAATTAAAATAAGAATATCATCCGTTAGAAAAATTTGATTCACAAAAATATTTTAGGAAGAATATTAGTCTTAATATATAGTAGTGATAAAAGAGTAGACAAATAAAATGATATAATTTTATGAAGATTTTAAATTTTTTGCTACAAAATCAATATTTTTTGATAATTTTTTCTTATTGAAATCAGTAGTAAGGATAATTAATTAAGAATACACAAATGATAAGGATGTATTCATAACTTATACAAACCAAAGGGATAAATTGTAATTTGGACGAATCTAATGGGAGAAATATAATTGTGAATTAATTACATGTATGTATTACCTCTAAAATTTACGAAAATTTAACAGTCATGATCACCTAATACATTGTCTAGTTCACTCTATAGTACACTTTCTTTAACTTTCCCTATAAGGTTGATCTTTTAGAGTTTAGGATTTATCTTTTATTCTATAGGGTTTAATTAATAAAACTACTATAAAAAGTGTGTATTAGAGAGTGTACTAAAAGATGTACTAAATGATCGAGTCAAAAATTTGGTGGCTAACTTTTTTGGCACTAAGAGTACACAAGCTTAAATTGCAAAGTTTTTCCACCAAATTTAAATATAGAAAGAAAAAGGTGATCCTTTCAGTGCACGAGTTTAAAATGCAATGTCATCTCAAGTCCAAATGATGAAATCGATGATCCTTCTACACAAGCCTAAACTGCAAAGTTGCTTAGAGTCTGAGTGTTGCAATTGAATGCACCTTAACCACGAGCCTAAACGGAAAAGTTATTTTACCAAGTTTAAAGCTGGAAAGAATAAGATGCTCCTTGACTGCAAAGCCTAAACTAGAAACTTACTTCAAATCTAAACGAAAAAAGAAGATGTTCCTTGTTTGCACTAGCATAAATTGCAAGTTAATCCTGACCTACATGAGTATAAATTGTATCAAGGCAACCACCAAAAGTGTTGCATGTTACTAAACTGCTAAAACACTCTAACAAATCAAATTTGGTAAAAATGGATACTCCTGGCCAATACGATTTGAAACTATGAATGGCTAAAAGATCTCTTTACTCAAAATTTCAACTTCATTTGACTCTATTCCTAAAGATTTCTTAAGATACGTAGGAAGGTTAGAGAAAAAAAAAAATCTAAGTTTAGCCACAATTTTGAAACAAATTTTTTTGGTTTGCGCTTTGTTGCTGGTGCTCTTAATATTTCGCTTTGATTACAAAGTATGTTCTTCTGCTATCCATTCTTCATAATGTGAAATAATGTTAGAAAAGTCTTGATGAACTTGGGCCTCGATCATTGTTCTTTCTTCTGAGAGAGGTGTCCTATACTTCACAACTTCTTTGAACCAAAAATTGATCCATGCATTGATGATGACTTCTAAGTTGATGTAGTTGCCTCTTTTGATCAAGTGGTTCTATAGAAGATGAACAACGTCACCATGAAGATGACCGAGTGTAGGCAAGCCTCTAACGTCTTTCAAATGGACAGTTGTTGGCGGTCGTGAAAAGTACTAGATGATCTTTCCAATGTCTTTCAAATGTACTGGATGATCCGATCGAAAATTTTGTGGCCAAGTTTTTTGTCACCAAAACTACACGAGCTTAAATTGCAAAGATATTCCACCAAATTTAAAGTTGGAAGGAAAAAGATAATCCGATCAAAAATTTGATGGCCAATTTTTTGGTAACCAAAACTGCACGAGCTTAAATTAAAAAGTTATTCCACTAAATTTAAAGCTGGAAAGAAAAAGATGATCTTTTTCAGTGCACGAGTTTAAAATGCAAAGTCATCTCAGGTGTAAATGATGAAATCGATGCTCCTTACATACGAGCCTAAATTGTAGAGTTGCTCTAAGTCCTAATGTTGCAAATGAATGTACCTTGACTACACGAGCCTAAATGACAAAGTTATTCCACCAAGTTTAAACCTGGAAAGAAAAAGTTGCTCTTTGACTACACGAGCCAAAATCACAAAGTTATTCCACCAAGTTTAAAGTTGGAAAGAAAAAGTTGCTCCTTGACTGCACGAGGTTAGACTGCAAACTTACTTAAAATCTAAATTATGAAAAGGAAGATATTCCTTGATTGAACTAGCGTAAACTGTAAGTTACTCTTGGCCCACATGAGTATAAATTGTGTCAAGGCAACCATCAAAAGTGTAGCCTGTGGCTAAACTGCTAAAACATCCTAACAAATCAAAGTTGGTAAAAATGGATACTCCTAGCCCATAAGAGTTAAAACTGTGAATGGCTAAAAGATCTCTTTACCCAAACTTTGAACTTCATTTGACTTGATTCTTTTAGATTTCTTAAGATACATAGGAAGCTTAGAGAAAAAAAAATCTAAGTTCAGTTAAAATTTTTAAACAAATTTTTTGGTTTGCGCTTTGTTGCTGGTGCTCTTAATATTTAGCTTAGATAAGAAATTGATCCATGTGATTGGTGATGTCTTCTAAGTTGATGTAGTTACCTCTTTAATCAAGTAGTTCTATAGAAGATGAACAACGTCACCATGAAGATGACCGCGATTGGCAAGCCTCTAATGTCTTTCAAATGGACATCTTGCTGGTAATCATCAAAAGCATATTAGTAGAAGTACACAAACCCTTGCAAAACGCTATCAAGATGTTAGAGTTGTGGTCATTGGTAAAGAATTATGCTACACAATACTATAGATATTTGAAATTGTCAAACTTAGGGGTGACTCGAGGCGTCTTGTGCATACTCTCAATGCTGTAATGTGTAACTTGCAGGGCAACTCAATTCATGAACTCCATTGAACCTCTCTGTTGACTGTTCTTTGATCGAGTGAAGGAAGTTTGTCAAAGAAATTTGGAGAATGATGAGTTGAGATGAGAGACATCTAAGATTTCTAAGATCGCGGACTTCTGAAGTTGTTCCTCGTGTCTATAATCCTTCATGGGATGTTGTTGTTGTCTCTGGAGAATGAGTACTTTTAAAGTTGATATTTCTTGATGCATTGACCATCCTTCAAGCTCGTCACTGAAGTCTTTAGAAATAAGTTTCTATGCCTTTGAAGAAGAAGTGCTTTTGAAATCGACGAGCATTGAAACATTTCCTGATGGGATAACTAGTAGTTGTTTCCTGCAGGGGGCTCAAATATTTGTCAAAGACTAATTTGTAAGCCATCAAATTTTTGTCATCCCCAATAGGTCTTGCACAAACCTTGGGTTGAGAAGACTTTGGATTTAAAGAGTGTATCATGGTTGGCTTAAAAAGTCTTAATTTGAATGTTAAATTAATTAATAGGTGGTAATTAAAAACACTGTAATAGTTTGACAAACAATATACATATTAGATTTCAAAATTTTAAATTGAGAATAAAATTTTCATTTAAAATTTACTACTACAATTAAGTACAACTTAACCACTTAAGTGATTTGCAAAATTGTTATCAAATACACTTAAATATTAAGAGGTGGATAATTTCAATTATCAAACACACGTAATTCAATAAGTTCTTTATTAATTAATTTTAAGAGATAATTTAATTTAAAGTAGAAGCAGTGACAAAATGGATATTTTAGGACCAATTTTGTCAATTTTCAGCATTTAATATAGTATGATAAAAGTGAATCCCTCATCTCCATGTTGAATGTGACTTGCAGGACGGTCATGCAAAAGTCGTGGCTTTCTTTCATTTGGTGCAGGCAGTAGATTGTGTCCTGGATCAGATTTGGCCATTCTTCAAATTTCAATCTATCTTCATTATTCATTATTTCCTTCTTAATTACCGGTAAATTAAAAAAAACAAATAAAAGCCTTCTATGAAAAATATAAAAAATCTTGAAGGAACTCTTTTTTCTTAACATAAATTGATGTTTTAATTTTGTATGGGCTTCACGGAATTAATCCGAAAATACAAAAGGAAATACTTGTTCGTGCAACAAGCTATTGACAAATGTTTGTTGACACTAGAAAAGTTGTCCTCATGAGCAATATTTGAACTTGCAAATAATGTTTTATCTTTTTTATGCACATGGATAGTACTTTACATGAATGTATTATCATGTCCTATATAATAAACTAAGAGAAATTGGCTAAAGGTAAGCATATATTAGTTTTCCTGTTTTGTTTATAGTCATAAACTTTTATTTCATCTCTTTTATAAGCATGAATTATTTTCAATATTTGTAAACATAGCAATTTAAATATTTTATGATTTAATTCAGTGTATTTTGACACATTGATCCAATAGAACGATAACAATTAATTAGTTAAATTCTTTAAGTAAAGTAATAAAAATGTGTAAAAAATACACCAATTGTTTTTAATGAAATCATTGAATTATTATAAATTTGAAAAATTAAAAATAATTCAAGGTTAAAAAAAAGATAAAATAAAAATTCTTTGCTATAAACAATTAAAATAAAATTTTAAGCCTTATAAATAAAAAAGTAAAAGTAGTTAAAGGGCCAATTTTCAGTTTTTTTTTCTTAGCCTTGTTTTTGAAAAAGGCCACTAAATTGGCCACAAAATTTTTTTTATTCGGAATGTGGCCATAATGCACAGTGGTTGTGCGTTTTTACAAATGATAACACAATCACTATGCATTATCAGTTAATCTCAGTTTTATAACTTAATATGCCGATATGGCGGATAACACACAATAGTCATGCGTTACATATCAGTAATAATGCACAAAGGTTGTGCGTTATCTGCCACATCATTTTTTAAAAAAAAATTTTATTTTTTTAAGAACTGAAAATTTCTTTACATTTTCTTCAAAGCTTATAGTTATATAATTTATTTAAAAAGGCTATATTACATTATTTAACTTATTTTGGTGTTTTTTTTATGATAATATTTATAACCATTTTTAAAGAAAATATGTTTAACTTGTAATCATTTTATAAAAAAAAATAGGAAGAAGTAATAATAAAGATATTGTAAATTTTACTGTCAAACTTTAGAACAATGTAGTAGTTAGAAGAAATTCAAGGAAAAATTTCAATAATATAAATCCTGTTTTATTAAAACACTTTCAAGAAAACAAACTTATGCATTGCTTGAACTGAAGTTATTACAATTTTTCCTATTATGTCCCAGCATGTGGCATCTGCCATATCTTGGGGGAGACTGTGGATTTCTATAATCCATTTCCTCCTGATATCACGTACTCTGTTTCCTACCTAGTTCCTTGTTCATGTTTAGGGGATAAAATGTTAAATTATAAGGAGCAGCCCTCCAATAGTTCTCATTCAAGCCCGGATAAAAATTCTCTTGGCATGTTCTTCGGTACGTTTCTCACAAATATATATCCAGTGCATAAGTATCCGCTCTCATACAATTTTCTCTACAATAAGTAATAACGCATAGCAGTTATGCGTTGTTAGTGACGATAACGCGCAACCATTGCGCGTTATCATCCACCTCAACACCAATCATCGTCACGTCCTTGTCACGTCAGTAAACAAGCTTAGCGTCCAGAGTAAGTTCGTTATCAGGAATAACGCACAATGAGTGTGCATTATCTAATTTTATAACACACAGTGGCTGTGTGTTATTGCCTCTTCAGGGATAAATAAAAAAGTCGGCTACTTTATTAGCTATATTTTAAAAAAGGACTAGTAATAGAAAAAAATCGGCCAATTTCTCATTAACTAAAAGTGCTTGTGGCCCGTTGCTATGCAAAATGTTGGCCTAAGAAGAGGACGAACTTGTGATTTCAAAACGTTCTCAAGTTGGAAATGGTGTTTAAGGTTAAGCAGAAATTAAAATATTGAAATAGTAGAAAAATCAATTTTAATTATCAAGCTACGTCCAAGTAATTCTTAAAAAAAATATTAATAGGCGAAGCCATACATGATTGACTAGATGGGCCAAAATTCATATAAAAACTTTATTGAGAATATTGTACGAGATTTCGGGGGATTTTCTCTATTGTACACATGTTGTATTAGGAAGTTAATAGAGTTGTTTATCTTGGAATTGTCGTCATCAACTTGGAATATGCCAAGATGATTCTAATTAGATTGTAATTAGATTAGGAAGTTTCCTACTTTAGTTAGGCCAAAAAGTGTATTCATCATTGTTAATTTTTTTAATACAAAGTTGTTTTTCTTTCTTCATGGTATAAGAATATGTTTTTTTCTCACAATAAATAAAGACAAAAGAGAAAGAAAAAAACCTAGTGTTATTTCTGATATGTAGCGAGAGAGTCCAGTACGGAAAAATATGTTGAAGAAGGATGCATATTATGTAGTATCCTTAGATGGATCAGGACGAATTATCACTCAGGTCCAATTGAAAGAAGGAGTTCCAGGGCAATGACACAATTATATTGAATAGGCCAAAGTTGTGAGATTAGCCCTCCATTCAAAGAAGAAACTAGGATTCATCGATGAAACAATTTCATTACCTGAGAATGATCTAGATAAGGCACAAAAATGGTAGGCAATCAACAAATTAGTTAACTGTTGGATTCTCAACACAATTGAAGTAATCCTATGATCGTCTATGAATTATTCTGAGCTCGCAGATGAGTTGCGGGCTGATCTCAAACAATATTTTTTGGTGGGTAATGGTTCATAGAAATATGAAATGAAGGCCATGTTGGCAAACCATAAACAAGGAGGAGATTTTATAAACGCATATTACAATCATTTGTAGAAAATATGGGATGAGTTACAGAATTACATGCAATTGCTGTTGTGGGATGCTACTAGTCACATTATCAAAGAAAAGGGTGGAGGAGCAAGTTTACCAATTGTTTTGGGGGATCAATGACACTATGTATGGTACATTTTGCGTATTTCTTTTTCAGGTTGCTCCATTTCTTTTTTGACTTCTTCCTCGTAGTGTCGCTGAGAAACAATTCTTTACATTATATATATAAGTTTAGAAATAAAGTGTAATAGATAAGTTTAATAGCAAAAGAATATGTAATCAAATCCAATTGAAACTACGCAATTATACATGAAATATATATTTTAGAAAAGAAAAATTCAGCTATCATTGTTCAAGACAAGAAAAAAAAATTTTAAAAAAATATTGCAAATCAAATGTCTTTCCCATTCTTTGGCTTTGAAGAACAAGTTTACAGCCCAACAATAAAAGAACTCGTATGATCACTTTGTTTCATTATGGTAGGTGTGGTGGCAAATATTTGATATCCACCATTACATCTTACTTCAATTGGATTTAAACAAGAATTCTTGTCATAGTAAAGGAGAATGAGATGCAAACGAGTCTCCAGAATAATTCTTCATGAAATAGTGAATCCAATTCTAATATTGTTATTCCATTGAAAGAAAATAAGTATAAAGTATATGACCAGCACAAAATATTTTAGCCAATCAAGAAATCATATTCTAATGTTCTGAAAAAGTGTGTAAAACATAAATATAGGATTGGATGATTTCATAAATTAATATATTATGTCAACTAAGTTGATAACCAGGATCAACATGTACAAAGATTATTCAAGACATGCAAACCTGATAGATATCATATAACTCTCTCGGTTGAAAGTAGAGAAAATAAATAAAGAAAATTGTATACTACATTAGATATGACGATAATGTTTGTTATAAGTGGAAAGTTGAAATCAATCATAGATGTCTCAAAGAGCAATCCAACTATATAAAACCAAATAACACAAATTCTAAACCAGTTAGATGAACAAGCACTAAATTTGGACAACCAACATCATTCTTAGTTTCTAGTGTATACCAACTATTATGGTTGGCATGTCATAATTTATAAATAAATGGAATTAAGTACAACAAAATTCCTAACTCAATTTAATGGACAACACAAATTGTACTTTCATGGTAAAAAAAAAGATTAAAAATGGCTACACACATGTGTTTTCTCTCAGCGCTTGCCATTAAATTCAAGAGTTGGACCCCTAATTCCACATCTTCACCAAATAGGATTCTTTGATCTTTTTCGAGCACCTTTGATATCTCTTCCTCATTATATTTGCAGTGAGTGAAGAGATAAACATCACAAAGTGAGTAGTCCTTTTGAAAATTTTCTTCCTATATTAGAGAAGAACAAGGTAATCATATATAATAGCTAACATAAATAACATTAACTAATATTTATATAATGATAAATTGCTAAAACCCATAATTAAATTACAAGTTTTCTCTTATAAAATGTTGTTGGGATAGATCCTCCTGAATTGTATGAGCCCCCTAAGCTTCCTTGGTCACTTCTCTTGTTGGTTGACATAATCTTAGAGATGGTCTTGTATCCAACATTATCCCATAGTTTCCGCAATGCATTGTAAAATTCAATCTTCATGATGTTACCCCTTTTATTCCCATTTCCAACTTCATCCAGCAAAGTTGTATAACTTTTACCTCCTTTTGTTCCCATTTTAATCTCACTATGAAATCATACGTACACTCCCATATATCTTCTTTTGCATATTTACAAGAACATATCAATTTCTATCACTTTGAATATTTCTTTTAAAAAAATTACAATACAAGCATAAAATAAACTACTCACCACCAACTAAATATACCTATATCTAGGGATGGCAATGAGGCTGGTGCCTCGGCCCCATCCCCACCTCTCTACTTTGTTCCCATCCCCAACCCATCCCCGTTCTTGGGCATGAAATTTATCCCCATCCCCAACCTAACCTTCCATTTTTCAGCCCCATCCCAACCTATCCCTGTCAAATCCACTGGGGGAATTAGAGATCCAAATGGAAATTACATATATTATTTTCAATATCCAGTGACTAGAGTAGAGATTGAGTGAATATGAAGTTTAATTTAGTATTTTTTTTATTCTTACAAATTTTTGTTACTATTTAAATTAATATTTTACTTTAAAAAATTATATATATCTAAAATGGGGATGGGACGAGTTGAGGATGGGAAGAACTTAATCCCTGCCCACAACCCATCCACAAGTTTGGATACAAAATTTATCCTCATCCCCAACCAGATCCCCACAACCTATATACCCAATCAACCCGGAATCAAAGAGCTTGAAACAGGTTGTGGGCAGGTGGGTACCCGGTTATACCCTCCCCATTGCCATCCCGATGTATCTCACCCAGTTATTTGGATAAGGCCTCTAAAAATTTTCCATTCTTCATATATAATGTGTAGTAATAAGAAGATTTTTTTTCCTCACTTCACTTCTTGTTCATTAGGCTACAGACTAGCCCTTTTGCAACTTTCTGTGTTTTGTTTCTAGTGAAATCACAGCAATTCCAAGAAAGAAGACCTCTGCAAATTGCTTTTTTTTTTAAAAATGTAGAGAGAAACGATGTCTCTTTGTTATGGGGGTTAAAAAAGAATTCAAAATAATTTGAGTAGTTGAATTAGATTCGACCTTAGAGAGAGTATTTGCCATTGCAAAAGCAACTCAATCTATTGCGCTAGGCCTTTGCCCGTGCTATCTTTCTCTTCCGTTCTCTGTCCGACTGCTGCTGCGTCGCCGATGCCAAACCACTGTTCGCCCCCTTCTCCTATACCTTCGACCTTTGTGGCTCCGCCTCTATTCCCTTTCTGTTCAAACGGGACAGCAAAAGCCAATTAGAATAGCAAGTTCTATTTTAATCTCTTATCTCTCATATATTTTCTTATACGTTGAATAGAATTTTGGAGATTTTATTTTCTCTCTCTTTTTGGCTTTTTTTTTTTTTTTTGGGTACCAAACGGCAAAATCCCTCTCCCACAGGTGCCCACCAAATCGCCCAACGTGCAGGTAAAGGATGTAAATCATTGTGACTCAGCGGTCTTGCATACTGAAGGCCAGGAACTAGTGCGCACAAGGAACCACCTCCCATATTGGAGAGGTGAAATTCCCACACTACCGCTGGGTGGTAAATAATTATTATCGTAATTGATATATGTTAAACTAAACTGAGTATGTGAGTTTATTTTATATGTTATAATTATTTTTTGGAAGTTAGACCTTTTTTTTTTAAGAAGTTCTACTGAAGTTGGGATTAGAAATTAAAAAAATGCTAAAAATAAATTTAAAGCAAATGAAGGATGTCTAAATAGTATACACTCTTACCCTACAAATTAGTATTTGGGATTAAAAAATCGAAAGTATGATGTGCTTTATATATTATTGGGGCAAGTGAGCCAAAAAGAGATTGATTATTGTATTTTATATTACGTAAATTTCATGATTTACAAATTTACATTCTACAAGTATTTGTATCTATGTTATTTGTTTTTATATTATTCTTTTGATCATTCTATATTAATCAAACGTATTTAAATTTGCATTTTATATTGGAGGTCGTCTCTTGATCGTGCACGATTGGTTCCTGCTAGTGATGGATAATCACTTCTCTTTGGTAATTGGGGATTACCTTGTTTTTAATTTTTATTTTTTGTAAATTTTTTTTATTATTTAATAAATGTTGGGGAATGCTTAATTCATATGTACTATTTTTTTTTAATTTGGAGAAGTTTGAGCATCTCTTTATTCTTGGAAAGTGGTCATTACATTGACGAAACGTTGTCAAAATTTTTAGTGTAGTTTAGTCCTCCAGTCTGTAAATCCTCCATCGTCACTCGGATTAGGGAACTTCTTTAAAAGAGTTTTGAGGTAATTCTGCATTAGTTGTCTATTAAAACTACCTTTGTAATACTCCCCATATAAAACAATGGGTTAAGTCAAAATGAACCCAGGATTTGAAATAATATAAAACTTATATAAAACTTTAGAATAAAATAAGAAGCTTACTTGAAAATAGAATTGGAGATAATTTCTTGAAATTGAATTTGAGATAGGATACAAGAGATGATAGGAGAGGGAAGGCTAGAAAGATTTTTCTTCTAAGCTTGTGTAAATTTTTGCCTGCCTCCTCTACATTTGGGCTTAGCTATTTATAGAAATAAAATGCATTTACATTTGAATTGAATTTTCATTTCATGTGAATCTTCATTCCATTTGAATCTTCATTTCATTTGACTCTTTAGGTACGTCAATAATGGAGGGCATCAAAGTACGTCAATAATGGAGGGCATCAAATAATGGAGGGCATCTTGGAAAGTGGAGTGTGGGTCCCTCCACGTGGCTGGTAATGATGCTGCTTTTTGAAACGTGATGATGTTGCTTTTTGAATTCTTCTGAAAGTGAGCGTGTAATAGTCCTGCTTGGTGGAGTGTGGGTCCCTCCACGTTGTTTTGTCAGCCAGCGTAGTATTACACAGAGAAAGTATTATAATAGGAGTAGTATAGTAATATTAACATAAAAGTCTATATGGTGTCAAAATTCATATCTGAATGGGAACAATGGGACCACCGCGCCGGGAACACCCTAACCAGATGGGCTTACCAACGGACTTACCGGTTGACCAAGCATTTTACCAACACCCAGAGATGCAAAGAGGCACTTTAGGAAATACCTTTTTACAGATCAAAGGGATCCTGGGCACATGGCCCACCGAAAGGATCCGTTGAGGAATCCTGTGAGGAAGTAGGACTTTGAGATGTCTGTTGTTTCATTTGCTGCTGGAATGCTTTGAAGCGGAGGAATTCTTGGAACTGCTGAGCTTCATCAGTCTCTTCAGCAGTGCTTTTTGAAATGGAAAACTCCTGCTTGGGGGGGGGGATGGAGTAGCTGGAACAGTCTTTAGAGCAGGGTTGTTTGATTGTGTGGCTCCTTTGGAGAGCTGTTGAATACTACGTTGAATTAGTTGACGTTGTTGGATGAATTGGAGGACCGCTTCTTGAGAGCAAAGCTACTGAATAACCTGTCCACCATTTGATCTTGAATTCGCGGATAAGGGATAAAGGAAATTTCGGAATCATCGGAATGGATTTTTTCAAGCTTATAGCTCCAACAAAAAATCCATGGAACTCGTAATTCTGCAAAAAATGAGACTGCAATAACATATTTGGGTCCAGTCATTTTGTTCATCCAGGTTTGAATTCCAAGCATAGGAATAGGTGGAAGAATATCAGGGAGACTTCCGAAATAACACCACCATTCATAAAACCAAATGGGAAAATCTTTTGAGCAATGTTGGTGAAAGATAAAAAACCATGGATGGTCAAAGGGTCTTTTGAAAAAAGTACGATACCAAGCCATCCGATAGTCTTGGTAGGTATAACCTTTTGGAATGAAATTTACAGAAAATTGTTTTGTAGACCAAATGGATGCCCATTCGGTAGATTTAATAACCTTTTTAATAATACATTTGGAATAGGCAATTTTTTGAGGATTTTGACGGTCAGGTGTATGAGAAATTTCCACGGAATTTGAATCTACTAAGATGAGTTCGTAAAAGGTTTGAGTTTTTTGAGGATTATCGGGTAGCCATTGGTATCCCTGAGGAAGAAGTCTGGAAAGGAAATTTTGGAGGACTTTGAATTCAGGTGTTTCAGTAAAAGAAGTAAGTGTGATGTTTGTGACATTAGGTTTTGTAATGTATTGAGTAGAGGTAGAGGATACATTTTGAGTAGATGAGGTTGGAATTGTTGGCGATTTCTGTAATTTGAATGAGGGTGTTTCAGCTGCCATTGAATATGTGAGAGGGGGAAAGTCTTTGAGAGCTTGAAATCTATTTGGTGTTTGAATAGATGAGGTTGAAGGAATACTAGTCTTCATTTCGTAGTCTTTTGCACTTTGAATTTGTAATCGTTGATTTTTATCACGGTCTTTCAGCTTACTCATTGTGGCTGGCTGTAAGGAATTCTCTGTTTAGAAAATCTGGTAAAGAATTGTTGGTACCTTTGATATATTCAATGTCAAAATCAAAGGCTGATAAAATTGCTTGCCATCTTGCAAAAATTTGTTTTGAAACAAGATTTTGAACATCCTTTTGTAAAATTTCTTTGGCTGATTTGCAATCAATACGTAAAAGGAATTTTTTGTTAAATAAATCATCTTGAAATTTGTAAATACATAAAACTATAGATAAAATCTCTTTTTTGACAGTTGAATAATTTTTTTGTGGTCCGAGCCAAAGACCACTGTGATATCGAACTAAATGCTCATGTGATGAATGTCCTAATTTTGGTTTAGTATGCCTCCATATCCTATGTTGGATGCATCTGTTTCAACTATCATGAATGCAGATGGATGTGGAATAGACATACAGGGCAATGTTTGAGCTTTTTCTTTCAACATCCTAACAATTTGAGTATGTTTGTGAGTCCATGCAGGGGGATTCTTTTGTAATCTTTGATATAAAGGTGCACAAATTTGTCTTAAGTGGGGAAAGAAGTCAGAAATATAATTGAGACATCCTAAGAATCGCTGTAATTGAGTCTTATCTTTAATTTCATTAGGAAATTTGTGTGCAAATTCTAAAACTCTATTGATAGGAGTGATTGTGCCTTTATGTATGTTATGACCTAAAAATCGAATTTGAGTTTGAAATAACTTAATCTTGGTGGCAGATACAACTAAACCACTTTTTTTGATAACATTAAGGAAGATATTTAAATGTTTGAAATGCTGATCAATAGATTGAGAAAATAATAAAACATCATCTATATAAACAATAATGAATGCAGTATAAGGAGTAAATATTTCATTCATAATATTTTGAAATTCCGAATGAGCATTTTTTAAACCAAATGGCATAACGTTCCATTCATAATGGCCAAGGGGAACTGTGAATGCTGTTTTATATCGATCTTGTTCGGCTATTTGAATTTGCCAAAAACCTGATTTCATGTCAAATTTTGAATAAATCTTGGCATTATATAACCTTTTTAATAAATCCTGTTTGTTAGGAATAGGATACCTAATCCATTGTAATACGTCATTGAGTGGTTTGTAATTAATGACTAACCTTGGAACACCACGCTCTTTTTCTGCTTGTTTCATAACATAGAAGGCAGCACAACTCCATGGCGATTTGGAAGGCCTGATTAATTTTTTGTCTAGCAAGTCATGAATCTCTTTTTTGCAGACTTCTAACATTTCGGAGTTCATTTGAATCGGTCGGGCCTTTGTGGGAATACGCTTTTCTGAAAAATCTTTTTCATATGGCAAAGAGACAATATGTTTGTTTCTATCCAAAAATGCATTTGGAATATCTGAACATACTTCCTGTTTAATTAATTTTTCAAAATCCAAAATTCTTTGGTAAAGAGCAGGGCTGGATAATTGTTCCTCTATCCGTTCATATGAAAGGTCTTCTTTCAAAAATCGAATTTTATTCTGTATTCTTTGACTAGTATTTACCTGTTTGTAAATTGAATTTTCTTGAAACAAGAATAACTCTTTTTGTTTGACAGGATTCAAAAATTTGAATATAACTTTGTTGCCCATGATCTTGGTTCCTAATCCATGGTGATTGACCCAAAAAGGATATATTTGAGTAAGAAAAGGAGTTCCTAAAATAATATCAGTATTTAAATCTTCAACGACTATGAATTGGTGTTTGAAACAGTAATTATCGTTGCAAATGGCAGTTTTGATAAGTTTACCTTTCACTTGTAAAGGCATTCCATTGGCGGTGACAAGGGATTCATTTGTAGGGACATAATACTTCGTAGGAATCAATCCATCGCGTATGCAACTTTGATCTGCTCCACTATCCAGCATAGCCGTGAATGTAGATTTGAAAGTGTCGATAGAAATAGTAACATATATATTCCATTTTTGAAATGTAATTTTATCAATGATTGAAATAAATTTAGAATCACTAGGGTTGGTATGTGGAATTGGAATTTCTGCGTGAGTAAAATTTGAATCAAAAATTACTTCTTTTCCTTTAGAAGTGCGAGATTGTAATAAGGCTATTTGAGTATCTAATTCAAGATTTTTTGTTTCTACTGAAAAAACTCTTTCTTTTAATTCTTTGACCTGAGCCTTTAATGAATTAATTTCGGTTTGTAATTCCTTGGTACTATGTTGTCGAAGTTGAGGGTTCATGTACGGATATCGGTCAAACATTTTTGAAATGCTGAATGGTTCTACTAATCGAGCAGAACTAGATTCTTCTCAAAGAATTAAGGCTTTGAGTTTCTCTAATTGGTTTTTCTGTGCTTCAGGGGGAAGGTCTTGAATAATATCAAAAATTAATTCTTTCTGATCTTTGGCTGTATTATTTGAATAACGAATCATATTAATGGTTTTGCAAGCACAAGGAGAAGATAAATTACCTTCGTCTGTACTGCTGAAATCTTGAAGATCTTCAGGTTCATGGTCTGTAGAGGAATCGTTTTGAACTAAGGAGATACTTAATTTTTCTTTGAGTTCTTTGTTCAATTCAGGAAATTGATTGAGAATTTCATTAATCTTGCTGCGGCAAACATTGGCTTTATGATCTGGTTTTCCACATTTAAAAAAAGTAATCTTTTTGGAATTTCTCTTTGATTTTTTATAAAAATCTGGTTTTGAATAGCTAGGGCGTCTTGAATATCTGGGCTGTCTTGAATACCTGGTTTTCCGCACCAATGAATGTTTCTTAAGCTGGGCGGAAGGAGCTTTGATGCCTTTAATGCCAAAGGCTTCACAAAATGATCCTAATTCGCGACGTTCACTGCCATATTTTGCTTGAAATTTTAATTCTTGACATGCAGATAAGGCTTCTTGTTTGATGAATGCAAAAAGTTGACCATAGGTCATTAAATTAAAATCGATTTGTTCTAAACCCATTTCTTTTTTAAGGTGATTAATAATACGTTGAGAAAATAAGTTTGGTAATCCTGTGACAAACTTTTCTTTCCAAAAAGGGGCATTGCAATCAGGTCTTTTGAGTACATATGTTAAAAACATATCTTTATACCATCTAAAATCTGTTAAAGTAGGACATCGTAAATTTGTTAAAAATACTTTTGAAGAAGATAATTCTTCTTTTTGATTTCCTACAAAATGCATTGCGATTGTAACAAGTAAAAAATCACATGAATCATGTTGTAATGAAATATTACCTTGATCATCTTCGGTTTCAATGGTATGGTCGATTATTGCCATCTTTTCTTGAAGTGTTAATGAATTATCCCACCAGTATTTGAGTTGTCCTGTGAATCCCGCAATAAAAAACATTGCTGCATTTTGTTCGGGTATATTCTTAACCTTGTAGGCAATTTTTGCCATTCCCATTTCTAGTAATGTATTGAGAATTTCGTATTCACTTTTTCCGTCTATAGTCCAATTAGAAATTGAATTTCCATCGTAATGGGCAGTATCAAATTTGGCGCGTTCTTCGTATTGAATATCGGAAGGAGTTGATCTTGGATAATAATTCCTCGTATCGGCAGTTTTCCATTTAGTATTTGAAAATCCACTGAATTTGTGTCGTTGTATTTTATTAACGTGATTGTGATTGTGTTCTTTCTCATGAGGTTCTAAGAATGAATCTTCTACCTGGTTGATTTTTTGAATAAGTTCGTTATGCGACGAAAAGCTATCATGACTTGAACTTATGGAGTCATCTTGTTCTTCCTGGTCGATAGTATTGATTTTTGACGAACTGGGAAGGTTTGAGTTGATTTTTTCTAGGGTTTGAGAAATCTTACTCAATAATGGAGAAGAAGATGGAGGAATGGATGAGGAGGAGGATGGTAAAGTGAGTTTGGCTTCTTGGTCTCTTGATAGGGTGCTAGGCTTGAAATGAGGAGAGGAATAGCTTGCTGGAAATCTGGAAGTATTAGATCTGGGAATAGATTTGAGTTCAGAAGATAAAGTATCAACTTGGTTAGCAATAGTATGTAAAATCTGATTGGAATAATTGTTCTGATGATAGATTTTTCTAATATCGTCCATTTTAATAGAATCATCATGATCTTTTCCTTTTTCAAGTGGTGAGGCAATAATTTCACCATCAGGAGTGTCTAAGCGAATAGCTTGAAGCGGCGGATGGATTTGAGTAACAATATGACCATCGTTTAATTTCCATTTTTTTGCTAAACTTGTTTGAACATTAATATAAGATATTTTGAAAGGATCATCTTCAATACCTAATTTGATAAGAAAATATTCTAACCAACAGAAGAAATCGAAAGGAGTGGTGTTATTTCGGAAGTCTCCCTGATATTCTTCCACCTATTCCTATGCTTGGATTTCAAACTTGGATGAACAAAATGACTGGACCCAAATATGTTGTTGCAGTCTCATTTTTTGCAGAATTACGAGTTCCATGGATTTTTTGTTGGAGCTATAAGCTTGAAAAAATCCATTCCAGTATTCCAGAATTTCCTTTATCCCTTATCCGCGAATTCAAGATCAAATGGTAGACAGGTTATTCAGTAGCTTTGCTCTCAAGAAGCGGTCCTCCAATTCATCCAACAACGTCAACTAATTCAACGTAGTATTCAACAGCTCTCCAAAGAAGCCACACAATCAAACAACCCTTCTCCAAAAACTGTTCCAGCTACTCCATCCCCCCCCAAGCAGGAGTCTTCCATTTCAAAAATCACTGCTGAAGAGACTGATGAAGCTCAGCAGTTCCAAGAATTCCTCCGCTTCAAAGCATTCCAGCAGCAAATGAAACAACAGACATCTCAAAGTCTTACTTCCTCACAGGATTCCTCGACGGATCCTTTCGGTGGGCCATGTGCCCAGGATCCCTTTGATCTGTAAAAAAAAAAAAAAAAAAAGGTATTTCCTAAAGTGCCTCTTTGCATCTCTGGGTGTTGGTAAAATGCTTGGTCAACCGGTAAGTCCGTTAGTAAGCCCATCTGGTTAGGGTGTTCCCGGCACGGTGGTCCCATTGTTCCCATTCAGATATGAATTTTGACACCATATAGACTTTTATGTTAATATTACTATACTACGTCATTGAAATTGCATTGAATGTGTTCTTCTTTACTTTGAACTACTCTTTTTGAATCTAGGCTGGAGCCTGAAGAAAACATTTTTCTTACCAGATTTGCCATGTCTAATGCATAAAAATCATGTTATGTGTCTAGATGCAAGTCCTAGTGGGAACAACGGGACCACTACGCCGGGAACACCCTAACCGGATGGGCTTACCAACGGTCTTACTAGCTGACCAACGTCTTACCAACACACAGAAATTAAAAGAAACACACTGTATGATATATATGCAGATAGATTATGCAAATGATGATGAGATGTAATGCTTAATGGCTCTGATACCAAAATGAACCCAGGATTTGAAATAATATAAACCTTATATATAACTTTAGAATAAAATAAGAAGCTTACTTGAAAATAGAATTGGAGATAATTTCTTGAAATTGAATTTGAGATAGGATACAAGAGATGATAGGAGAGGGAAGGCTAGAAAGATTTTTCTTCTAAGCTTGTGTAAATTTTTGCCTGCCTCCTCTACATTTGGGCTTAGCTATTTATAGAAATAAAATGCATTTACATTTGAATTGAATTTTCATTTCATGTGAATCTTCATTCCATTTGAATCTTCATTTCATTTGACTCTTTAGGTACGTCAATAATGGAGGGCATCAAACTACGTCAATAATGGAGGGCATCTTGGAAAGTGGAGTGTGGGTCCCTCTACGTGGCTGGTAATGATGCTGCTTTTTGAAACGTGATGAGGTTGCTTTTTCATGAGGTTCTAAGAATGAATCTTCTACCTGGTTGATTTTTTGAATAAGTTCGTTATCCGACGAAAAGCTATCATGACTTGAACTTATGGAGTCATCTTGTTCTTCCTGGTCGATAGTATTGATTTTTGACGAACTGGGAAGGTTTGAGTTGATTTTTTCTAGGGTTTGAGAAATCTTACTCAATAATGGAGAAGAAGATGGAGGAATGGATGAGGAGGAGGATGGTAAAGTGAGTTTGGCTTCTTGGTCTCTTGATAGGGTGCTAGGCTGGAAATGAGGAGAGGAATAGCTTGCTGGAAATTTGGAAGTATTAGATCTGGGAATAGATTTTAGTTCAGAAGATAAAGTATCAACTTGGTTAGCAATAGTATGTAAAATCTGATTGGAATAATTGTTCTGATGATAGATTTTTCTAATATCGTCCATTTTAATAGAATCATCATGATCTTTTACTTTTTTAAATGGTGAGGCAATAATTTCACCATCAGGGGTGTCTAGTAACAATATGACCATCGTTTAATTTCCATTTTTTTGCTAAACTTGTTTGAACATTAATATAAGATATTTTGAAAGGATCATCTTCAATACCTAATTTGATTAGAAAATATTCTAACCAACAGGAGAAATCGAAAGGAGTGTTTAATCGATTAATATCATTAATCCATTCTTGTTCAATTTTTTCTTGATAAAAAAAATCTAATTGAGAAAACCAGTTTCGTTTGTCATCATTTTCAGGATCTAAAATATCTTGTTCTAATAAATCAAAATCAATGTTTATAACCTTATGAATAACGTGAATCTCACCTTTCATTTGAGACGCAGTTGGAGATAATGGAGGAGACGTTGAAACTGCTGGAATTGGTGCCGTATGGTGCACATGAATGAGTCGGGCATTCGGAAGGATTGCTCAGACGATTCTGCAAAAGAACGCCTACTAGAGTGTGCAAATGAATGTCTTACTGGTTGAATTGTAGAACTGGATGCGTGTGCTCTTATTGAATTAAATCGAATTAAAACATTACCAGCGGGTTCTTCAATGATTTGAGATACCTCGTTCCTTTCTATGTCCCGAAGCGGATGAGGATTATCAATTTGGAATTCATCAGGAATTGTGATCTCATGCCATTTTAATCGTTTAGGAGTAAAGGTCGTAGACTGTTCTGCTTCAATATGAAGAAGAACTGTCTCATCTCTAGATGTTGGAATCAATTTAAATCTAGGGTTTAATTGAGAGCTCAATAGACGATAATAAACTCGATACATCACAACAAATTGTTCAGTAAGTTTTTCAAATTCATCACCTTGCAGATGAATATCTAAAACTAATGAATTCATAATTAATGGATCTGTTAATGAAACCGAATAATTAGGAGCACAATTGAAATAAATTGGTCCATTACAAATATTAGTTTGAATCATGGCTAACAAGGATGGTTTATAACGTTTTAATCTTTTATCGCGAAGGGCTAAATAAACTGGAGCATCTACCCCGATATGAACTAGTGGTTTGACTGCAACTTGAATGAGGCCATAATGAATATATCTAAAACCTTTTTCAGCATATTTATTTAATGAGGCTTTTGATAAAAGAGAAATAGTTTGGAATTTTTCTTGAATGTTCATTGTTTCTTCATGAGTTTTGACTGAAAAAGCCGTTTTGAAATCAAAGGTTCCTACTTTGTAAATAGTTTCTATTTGTTCCTCAGGAATAGTCCAATCATTGAAATTGCATTGAATGTGTTCTTCTTTTACCAAAATGAACCCAGGATTTGAAATAATATAAAACTTATATAAAATTTTAGAATAAAATAAGAAGCTTACTTGAAAATAGAATTGGAGATAATTTCTTGAAATTGAATTTGAGATAGGATACAAGAGATGATAGGAGAGGGAAGGCTAGAAAGATTTTTCTTCTAAGCTTGTGTAAATTTTTGCCTGCTTCCTCTACATTTGGGCTTAGCTATTTATAGAAATAAAATGCATTTACATTTGAATTGAATTTTCATTTCATGTGAATCTTCATTCCATTTGAATCTTCATTTCATTTGACTCTTTAGGTACGTCAATTATGGAGGGCATCAAAGTACGTCAATAATGGAGGGCATCAAATAATGGAGGGCATCTTGGAAAGTGGAGTGTGGGTCCCTCCACATGGCTGGTAATGATGCTGCTTTTTGAAACGTGATGATGTTGCTTTTTGAATTCTTCTGAACGTGAACGTGTAATAATGTTGCTTGGTGGAGTGTGGGTCCCTCCACGTTGTTTTGTTAGCCAGCGTAGTATTACGCAGAGAAAGTATTATAGGGAACTTTTTTAAAAGAGTTTTGAGGTAATTCTGCATTAGTTGTCTATTAAAACTACCTTTGTAATACTCCCCATATAAAACAATGGGTTAAGTTTTTTAGGGTGTGGGAAACGTGCTATAGGCTAGTAGCCTATTTAGGGGTCTAAGTCGTTCTTGTTGGGTTTCTTGGGAATAGTTGTAGTTTGTGGATTGATATTTTCTCCATTGCAATTCTTTATAGTGAGTTACTCGATTTGTATCTCATTCACACGTGGATGTATGTCGATTTATTTATTTCAGGTCCAACAAATTGGTATGAGAACCAGGTTACACAAACAAGATTGTTTTTGTGGGCATTGAGAATATTTTTTTGTCGTGGAGAATGAGAAGGTACACAAAGCAATTACTACAACTTTTGGGTGATATTTGAAAACTAACTCTTGAAGAATATTATCATCAATACTTGAAAGACTCATTGGGTGACATCGGGATTTGGTCTGGAGGAGAGAATTCTTCGAAATAGAAGTCAAGGTGGAGATTTGTTAGGATTTGATTTATATTCTTAATTCAAGTTGAAGACTATTATATATTTACTTAGATTCCTAATTCATGTTCATTAGATTATGGAACTTCTTTAAAGGAGTTTTTATGTAACACCACATTAGTTGTCTATTAAAACTAACTTTATAATACTCTCTATATAAAGGAGTGGGTTAAATCTTTTAGGGTGTGAGAAACATGGAGGGCTTGGGTCATTTATCTAACTATAGGCTAGTAGCAAATTAGGTGCCTAAGTCGTTCTTGTTGGGTTTCTCCGAAAAGTTGTAGCTTGTGTTTTGGGCTTTGTGCGTTGAGAGTTTTCTCTATACTGTAATTCTCTACAGTGACTTAGTGCATTTGTTTCTCTTTCACCCGTGGATGTAAGTCGATTGACTGAACCACGTAAATCTCGTGTTTTCATTTTATTGCTTTCGCATTATTTTTCCGCACTATTTCGTTTATTTATTTCAGGTGCAACAAATTGGTATCAGAGTCAGGTTATGTAAACGTGATTGTTCTTATGGGCATCGAGAGGTTTTTTTTCATGGAAAATGAGAAGGTACACAATGTAATTACTACAATATATAAGTAATGTTTGGAAGCTACGAGCTTGATGAATGTTATAACCAATAGTTGAAGACTCGATGGGTGATATCGAATTTTGTTTGGAGAAGGAGAGAAGTCTTTGGTATAGAAGTAGAGATGGAGATTTGTTAGGATTGGACTTATATTCCTAAGTACACAAACTAGAAGACCTAAGATCATCTTCAAAGATTCTATGCTTTTGCTATGTAAAATTTTGTATTACTTCCTCGCTTTTGTAAAGACTTATTTGATATATTTTGATACATTCGACTGTAAACTCTTATTTGATGTATGATACATGCAATATAAATGTAATGAATATGTGGAATAGCTTTAGATTGTTTGACTTTTGTATTTTTATTTAAAACAAATTGCGGGATTTATAAAGCATGCAAATATTTTATTAAAACAAATGAAGAAATAATAGCGGAGGTTTCAAACCGCTGCAAGTATTTACTTTTTAAAGAGAAATTATTATTACGAAGGTTTAAAACCGCTACAAAATAGGGATAAAAACTGCCGCAACCATTAACAGCAATGTGCGGGACAGTTATTGGGAAACTACTGCCAACCATTTAATGGCCCTTTGATCTTGAAAACCGTCATAAAACCATTTAGTGATGTTTGTAAACCTCTGCAAAACCAAAAAATAATCTCCGCAATTTCGCTTAATTTTTTAGTGTCAATTGAATTAACCTATAAGAACTCTACGACTCAATCAATGCAATGAATTAGGAGGATCAATTGAATTCCGTAAATTCATCAACCTAAGGAAATCAATTGTTCACATCTAAGGACATTAACCCATAGTAAGCTAACTAAGCAAAGGCGAAGAACCCTAGAGACAAAGAGGATTATCTGTGAACAATTTCATCAAAATTCATCAATAGTTGTTTACGGCATTAGTAAGCATTTATAGAGAAAACCTACTCCTCTTCCTAAAAGATAATGAGTATTAAAAATACCTAACAAACCTTCTAATGAAAGTTAATTACAAATTTAAAAATAAAGAAACCAAGAATTAATAAAAAAAAGAAGTAGAATTGATAAAAAATTAGTTGTAGACTTGACCCGGTCAGGTCTGGCCGAGAAGGTGTATGGGTCAAGCCATTTAAGCTTTAAAACAAGCCATTCGAACTAGAGACCTACTGGGAATGGTAGGGTGGGAGCCTAATATCACTGGTAGGTTCCGGTTTAGCCTTCCTGCTGCGATTTTAGATCTCCTCGGTTAACGTCAAACTAGTTCTTGGTGTCTTTAGCAGAATTGTTGAGAATTCCCTAAGCTTTCTAATGAACCTTGAATCTCCTCAATTTGACTCCTATAGTAAAATTTATTGCAATTTAACCAGAATGTGTCATCTTTTCAATCGAAGGTAGAATATGCACCTTAAGACTGGTTATAGGATATTTAAATAACATATCTATGCATGTTGTACCATTTTGGAAACCTCAAGAAGTCTTATACAATCTTCATGGAGGTTCCTTGTTCATTTGAACTAATCAAAAGCTCCAAAATTAGTGCTTCCAAAATTGGTCAAGAAATTCTAGCTTATCTCCATTTTGACCATTCTTCTACCTTCAACTCTTGGACTTGGTACTTCAAAGAATTCATGCATATTTGTGGTCATATCATAATCCCTCATTGCTTGTCTATTAAAACTACCTTCATAGTACCCCTTTTGTAAAGGAGAGGGTTAAGCCTTTTAAGGTGTGAGAAACGTGTAGGAGTTGGGCCGTTTGTCTAGCTATAGGCTAGTAGCCCCAATTTGGAACATAGAAATTAGTTTTGTTGGGTTTCTTAGAAATAGTGTAGTTTGTGTTTTGGCTTTTGCGGGTTAAAATGTTTCTCTACACTATAATTCTCTAAAGTGAGTTAGTGGATTTATTTCTCATTTGCCATGGACGTAGCTCAATTGGATTAACGACATAAATCTTGTGTCTTCTCTTTATTGCTTTCACATTATCTTTTCACACTGTCTCCTTTATTTATTTTATGTCCCTCACTAACTTATTAACGATAGAAGGAACTGTTTTCCTGCCTAACTTACCAACAAAATATCAACGAAATAATCAGCAACTTAAAATTGCTTAAAAATTGTGGGATAGATCTTCAGGAAGAAATACCGACATTACATTCTGTTGTCACTTATCTTATCGATGAATTTCATCAATGAAATTGTTGTTGTCGGTAACTCCACTTATAAATGACGATTCGTTACTACGTTTCTGTCACTACTAATAGGCAAAATAAAATGTGAATATAATTATGTTAATGTTGGGTCGATAATGAAATACCCTAAAAGGACAAATTCTTCCCTTCCCTTATTTTCACCAAAATCTTATTCCCCCGCCCCCCACCACCCCACCCTTTCTCTTCCCGAGCTCAACCTAGCACTTTTCTTCCTCTGGCGTCCTTCTACGCCCTCCGCCAAGCTGCGGCTACTATATACCCTCTCTCCTCTTTTTTCGTATCCAAAAACTTTACCCCTCTCTTTCTCTCTCTCTCTCTCTCTCTCTCTCTCTCTCTCTCTCTTATTGTTGCTGCTTCTGGGTTCATCCGCCATTGTTGCTCAGGAAATCTCCAATCGTTGTATCCCAAAAATAGAAGCAGATCTGTACCAGGGTAGAGTCTAGGTTTGAGCCACATCTCTATTCCCCAAATTAAAAAAAAACACTAGGGCGCAGTCTTTAAATCACTTTGTTTATTTAATTAATGTGTTTGGCTCAATTTAGAAATGAAATAACTAGGGCCTCGTTAATTAAAGCATTTACCAAAAAAAAAGAGTTAATTAAAGCATTTTCTTAACTATCGTTTTATGTTTTTGCAGTGATTATTAAAAATCACTCCAAATTAATGATTTACTTTGGTGAGAAAAGATCAATTATTCTAGGTTACTAAAATGATCAAAAAGCCCTTATTATAAATAGCAAAATTTCTCATTTTAAACATTTCCAAGTATGACCATTTTGAATTGACCTCTAGAATACTCTATGATAATAGTTTTTGTGCCCTATTAGAGTTAAAACGAAAATGATTCTCTATATTTGCACCCATGATTAAGTTTATTAAGGTATGTACTATCGCATTCCACAATAATATCTACTCTCTTTTGACTTCTAGTCTGAAATTTAATTACTCTAACTTGTTTCTGCTTATCTCAAAGAGAGACCACTAAGCGATCATTTATAGACATATCCCCAAGGCTTTGGATTGTAAGATATCTCGGACAATCATAAGAGACTGATTATCATAAAAACATTAATCACACAAGTTTCTCTTAAATACCTAAGTTAATCTACCTAACATACATAGTATATCGATCCAATTCCTAGAGATACATTCCCATAGCATATCAAGGTAGTTAAGTCATTGCTTCTCTACACTGCTAACTCATATGAATATCAGAAGGCACTCGTCCACGTTGTAGCTATGATAATCTTAGTTTCTCTCCTTTATAATAACCTTTGTAAAAATTATATCACGGTGTTCAGTTCTATTTACTCTAAGCAAACTTGAATAGTTAGTCATGAGATAGACATTAACCTAAGGTAAGTCATCCACTAAGGAAACAAATTTGCAATAACATTTTACCTATGATGGCATGCCCAACTCCATCAAAAGGGAAATAAGATAACTTATATATATATCTTATGTAGCAATATATATAGCAAAAGTATATACCTTATTATGAAGCGCGGCTCATCCCATAGACTATCTAATATATGTCAACCTTATGCAAGTAATTGCATCCAACTTTAGAAACTTGAACTAAGAAATAATATTTATTTAATATATTCCAATATTACAAAATAGAGTCTTTCTGAGCATACATCCCAACAAACTCCCACTTGCAAAATAAGACTATTTTATTCCATAAGCCCTAACCCCTAAAGCATCAAAGTGCCGCTTGTACCCCTTCTCTACTAAAGGCTTGGTAAAAGGATCAACTGTATATTCTTCTCGGAGGAATCTGCTCTACCATGATCTTCTCTTTCTACATAAAATCTACGATGGAAATGGTACTTCCTTCCGATGTATTTCCCCTTCTTGTGGTTTTCTGATTCCTAACATTCGGGACTATCCCGTTGATTTCATAATATAACACTACAAGTCTATCCATATTAGGCATCATTCCCAGTTTTGGTAGGAACTCGGGAGCTATACCCCCTCTTTGGATGCTTGAGACGCTGCTATAAACTCATGTTTCACAATAGAGTTAGTAATACAAGATTGCTTGCCCCTTCTCTACAAAATACCCCTTCCTGGCTGAGTGAAGACATATCCACTAATGTAGTTTCATTCGTATCTATCAGCCTTTTGAGTACACTTCTAGTTACTATTCTAACAGCACATGTGGTATTGGAATGATATGGAATAGAATCTCTTTCCTTCTAGAATCGTTTCCTACCTAGAATGGAATAGGAATCCTCTTTCTATTTCAGTGTATGGGAGGGAAAGATAGAATCGAATTATAATTTATTTTCCTTGTTTAGAAAACTTATTATTTAATGTCAGAATGGATGAAATTATGTACAATATGGCCTAAATCCCCTTTCAATATAAAATGTAATTTTCAAACTGCAACACATATTAAGGCTCCAAAAAATTCTAATATTTTATTGAAGTGTAAATATTCATATATATATATACACACACAAACACACACATATAAGATTGAAAATAGTCATAAAATAACTCTTTTTTATTATTAAAGTTAAAGGAAGTACGATACAGAAAAATTAAAAAGCTACGAAATTATTATTTTAATCATTCAATTTTCTCATTGTCATTAATTTATTAAGAGTACCATATGTAATACATGGGAGGTATAATAGTCTGTACACTTTTTAAATGATTCCTACCCACCCTAGAAAGCTTTTCCTTAACTTTTCATGGGGAAAGGTTTTTCCAGCTTCATTCTGGAATAGTAATTCCTGAGGAATAGTCTTTCCTACTTTGAGTGTACATACCAAATGTAGGAATGGAAACAGAAGTAGGAAGATGCATTGTATTCATGACCATTCCCATGTACCCAGCGTAGTGTGAAACTTGAACCCGATATAGGATATGTATGACGTGTTTGTATGCTATATAAATAAGTATGGGCCTAAATACCCATGATTACCCTATGAAAATCTATTTTCGCAAAGCAAGGACAGTTTTCGAGTAGGGATCGTGGGCCTGCTAGGCTCATGACTCGCGCTCTCGAGCCTATTGATCCGAGGTGTTCTTGAGTCTACGAGTCTAGGGTGTGACATTATATATATGGTATCAAACCATGGAACTAAGTGCTACATCGGCAGGATCCATCTCTAGAGAATCCTGTGTTGAACTATGTGTTACATCGGTGGTAGCAACCACTAGGATCCCACACCCCTGATCTGGTCCTTGGTTAAGTATGATGGGGCACCTACCAAAGACATTAAGGCCTTAATTATGAATGTGAAACTTCAATCCCACATGAGAGATGTATAATGTGTCTGTGCCCTATAGAAGCATCAAACTAAACCTTAATTCTTAATCGCTATCGTTTCCCAATAACTAAACAATTTGCAGTATCCTCTGCATACCAGGATTTGACAAAGAAAACTTAATCGCTACAATCATAGAAATATGGAAAAATTTTAGAATGTAAGACATGACGTATTTGAATTGAAATCCTCGATATTAATTTAAATACGTCATGCCTTACATTGTGAAAATTAAATATGTTTCCATTTTTCTATGCTTAGTGGTCTCGGATGTAATTCTTATTATTGTGCGGACAAATATAAAAAAAATAAAAATTATCTATATTAAGAGAGTATCTTGGAGTTAAATGGCTACAAATGTAATTTCAAATAAAATTTTCCTAATTTGCACAAAATTTTCCATAGATTTCACTAAGTTAAAATATTAAATTGGTCCACATAATGATAGATATACATAAATTCTTTCCATAATCTAGGAAATTACATTTGTATTGTCATTTAAAGATATACAATTGACAGATATGAAATTCTTGCATTTAATTACAATTTGCATCTCCAAATCCCTATATATAGCCGTCAACATTCCAAGTTCCAACCACAAAAGTTCTTTCGCTACAAACTCCTTCCTTGTAGCTTACTTCTTTTTGCTACTTTGTGCGAGTTATGTCAAAAGGCAAGGTCAAACTTGTCTTTATAGAGAATGATGCAAAAAGGCAAGCAGCATACAAGAAACGGAAGAAGGGTCTCCTCAATAAGGTAAGTGGACTTACTACACTTTGTGGAATTGACGCTTGTTCAATTATTTACAGCAAATTTGATTCTGAACCTGACGTATGGCCAAGCACTTTGGCTGTTCAACAAGTGATATCGCAATTCAAGCGTTTGCCGGAGATGATGAAAGAAAGGAAAATGTTGAACCAAGTGGCGTATTTGAGGGAAAGAATTACCAAACTAAAAGAACAGTTGAATAAGCAATTGTTAGAAAATCATGAGAAGGACCTTGTGGAATTGATGTTTAAATGTCTATTGACTGACAAAAGAGAGCTACATAAGTTGTCACCTACCGATCTTGATGATCTTGCGGAAAAAATTGAGAAAAAGATGATGGGCATCAATTCAAGGCTTAATGGAGACGCAAAGAAAAAAGTTATTCTGGATATAGATGAAGCACAAAGCAATCTCGCACCACCTTAGTACATTGGTTCAAGGACCAGTCCAATCCCATAAAGAATATCATATATTTTAAGTTGGAAAAGGATGTGTTTTCTTTAATCTCTGAGCACATGTATGAAGAATAAAAAAAAGAGTGAATTTAATCTATGAGCACATGTATGAAGAATAAAAAAAAGAGTGAATTTTTTATGTGAATTGTTTTTTAGTTTGGAATAAAGATTTTCTTATAATTAAATTTCGTGGAAGTTATAACGTGCCAATAGGTGCTCTGCTAAAATAGACTGGTTTATCGGTGATATAGTCGACCATGTTGGTTTAATTTTCATTATATCATTAAAGTTTGTCTTCTATGTACCTCGATATTTGAAGCAAATTTTGAATAATGAATTTTATAATAGGTTTGAACAATTTATAACTAAATAGTAATCAAGATTTGAAATTTTCATTCTTAATTATTTTTTGGAAAGAATTTGTCTTAACTTATGTCAAAAAAGTTTTGGAAATGAATGATTTGTTTTGTCGTTAAAATTTTGCAATGAGGTTTTAAAATTATATTGTTTCTGTCTCCAATGCATCAAATTTATAATACAGGACAATGTACAAAATGAATGTATATATTGTCCCTATATTGATAATTTCTGCTAGTGTAGAGTCAATCTAACCTAGTCTACCTATCTATGTCTTAAAGAGATATGTATTTATTATATCCGTTTTATGTGATCTGTCACTTTAAGATAAGACGTAAGAGTTAAGAAAATGATTTCCTTGCCTAAATTCAAAATGAAATTAACTAAAAGTTACCTTTTAACTTGTCATTGATAGTTCTAATGAAAGTTTCTAAACAATGTTTAATTCCAATAAGATAGAGTTCTATCTGGAAGAATATCATATAATGCTCTCTTGATTTTGACAGATATTTTGAAACAAAAAAGCATGTATGTCCATCACAATAGATAATATAAAATGGAGGTATTACATGGCAATTAAATAACCACATACTTTGAGCTTTTTTAAGCTAAACGCAAGAAAATACAATATCTGTAACCAAACATTTTGGTCATTGAAACTCCAATTTTGGTCGCCAAGACCTTTTAGTGAAAAAAATACTTGGTTGCTGTGTTGTTGCGAAGGCTCTTGGAAACCAAAAATTCTTATTTGGTCGCAAAAAAAAACCCAATAGTGACGAAATTTCTCACCGTTGAGATGTTGCTTAGCAAGGAAATATTTTGCCAGCAACGCCTTCCAAATTTCGTATCCAAAATGTAATTTGCTCAACAATGTGTTGTCAAAGCGAAAGAATATTAATGTTTGTTTCTAAACTTATCTTTATGAAATGTGAGTTTTTAATTTTAAAAACAATTATTCCAGAAGGTTGGGTCCGGTAGCCCGCGAACCATTTGAAACCCAACGTGGGAAATAATTGTAGTTAGAAAATAATTTTATCACCGTTAGGTATGCTTTAGTGCCAATAAAATAATAACTAGTCCTTAGTGAGAAAAATGATTTTTCGTCGCTGCTGATGCCTTTGGCGAACAATTGTTTTTCCAAGGCAAAATTTTATCACTTATGCTCCATTTTTTTGTAATCCATTGTTCTCATGTTAAATGATTAATGTTCATTCTAAAACCGTTGGACCAAGGAAGATATAAACAAAAACATTGAATTAATTAGATTTTTCCTTTGACAAGAGTTGTGGTTATAGGTAATGAATGATGCTACACAATGTTATAGATCTTTGCAATTGCCAAACTTTGGAGCGACTCGAGGCGTCCTTGAGATTTATCCAAATTACAACTTTATACTTCTATTTTATATAAATTGCAAGTACATGCTTATCATTTGTATACTCATAGCTAATTAATTCCTACAACTAAAATTAGTTAAAAAAAAGTGTATAAAAAATTAATGATTGTGTAGTAAAACGTTTCAACTCATCTTAAAATATTATTTTGTGGGTTAAATTCTTGTTTAATATAATTAAAATATTAATATCATCCATTACAAAATATCATCCATTCACAAAAATTTGAAATCAGTAGTAGGGATAATTAATTAAGAATATATAAATGATAAGGATGTATTCGTAACTTACACAAACTAAAGGGATAAATTGTAATTTGGACAAATCTAAAGGGAGAAATGTAATTGTGAATTAATTGCATGTATGTATTACCTCTAAAATTTAGGAAAATTTAACACTCATGATCACCTAGTACATTGTCTAGTTCACTCTATAGTACACTTTCTTTAACTTTCCCTATAAGGTTGATCTTTTAGAGTTTAGGGTTTATCTTTTATTCTATAGGGTTTAATTAATAAAAGTACTATAAAAAGTGTGTATTAGAGAGTGTCTTAAAAGATGTACTAAATGATCGAGTCAAAACTTTGGTGGCTAACTTTTTTGGCACTAAGACTACACAAGCTTAAATTACAAAGTTTTTCCACCAAATTTAAATCTAGAAAGAAAAAGGTGATCCTTTCAGTGCACGAGTTTAAAATGCAATGTCATATCAAGTCCAAATGATGAAATCGATGCTCCTTCTACACAAGCCTAAACTGCAAAATTGCTTAAAGTTTGAATGTTGCAATTGAATGCACCTTGACCACGAGCCTAAACGGCAAAGTTATTTCTCCAAAATTATAGCTGGAAAGAAAAAAATGCTCCTTGACTACAAAGCCTAAACTACAAACTTACTTCAAATCTAAATGAAAAAAGAAGATGTTCCTTGTTTGCACTAGCATAAACTGCAAGTTACTCCCGATCGAAAATTTTGTGCCCATTTGTTTTGCCACTAAAACTGCATGAGCGTAAATTGCAAAGTTATTCCAGCAAATTTAAAGTTGGAAGGAAAAATATAATCCGATCAAAACTTTGATGGCCAATTGTTTGGTAACCAAAACTGCACAAGCCTAAATTACAAAGTTATTCCACTAAATTTAAAGCTGGAAAGAAAAAGATGATCTTTTCAGTGCAGAGTTTAATATGCAAAGTCATATCAGGTCCAAATGATGAACTCGATGCTCCTTCTATGCGAGCCTAAAATGCAAAGTTGCTTTAAGTCCGAATGTTGCAAATGAATGTACCTTGACTACACGAGCCTAAATGACAAAGTTATTCCACCAAGTTTAAAGCTGGAAAGAAAAAGTTGCTCCTTGACTGCACGAGCCTAAATGACAAAGTTATTCCACCAAGTTTGAAGCTGGAAAGAAAAAGTTGCTCCTTGATTGCACGAGCCTAGACTGCAAACTTACTTCAAATCTAAATTATGAAAAGGAAGATATTCCTTGATTGAACTAGCATAAACTGTAAGTTACTCTTGGCCCACATGAGTATACATTGTGTCAAGGCAACCAGTAAAAGTGTACCTTGTGGCTAAACTGCTAAAACGCCCTAACAAATCAAAGTTGGTAAAAATGGATACTCCTGGCCTATACGAGTTAAAACTGCGGATGGCTAAAAGATCTCTTTACCCAAACTTTGAAGTTCATTTGACTTGATTCCTTAAGATTTCTTAAGATACGTTGGAAGCTTAGAGAAAAAAAAAAAATCTAAGTTCAGTCAAAATTTTTAAACAAATTTTTTGGTTTGCGCTTTGTTGCTAGTACTCTTAATATTTAGCTTGGATAACAAAGTCTGCTCCTCTGCTGTGCATTCTTCATAATGTGGAACAATGCCAGAAAAGTTTTGATGAAATTGGGATTCAATCATCGTTCTTTCCTCTAATAGGGTTGCCCCATACTTCACAGCTTCCTTGAATAAGAAATTGATCCATGTGATTGGTGATGACTTCTAAGTTGATGTAGTTACCTCTTTAATCAAGTAGTTCTATAGAAGATGAACAACATCACCATGAAGATGACCGAGATTGGCAAGCCTCTAATGTCTTTCAAATGGACATCTTCCTGGTAATCATCAAAAGCATATTTTTAGAAGTACACAAACCCTTGCAAGACGCTATCAAGATGTTAGAGTTGTGGTCAGTGGTAAAGAATGATGCTACACAATATTATAGATATTTGAAATTTTCAAACTTAGGAGAGACTCGAGGCGTCTTGTGCATACTCTCAACGCTGTAATGTGTAACTTGCAGGGCAACTCAATTCATGAACTCCATTGAACCTATTTGTTGACTGATCTTTGATCGAGTGAAGGAAGTTCGTCAAAACAATTCGAAGAATGATGAGTTGAGATGAGAAACATCCAAGATTTCTAAGATCGAGGACTTCTGAAGTTGTTCCTCGTGTCTAAAATCCTTCATGGGATGTTGTTGTTGTCTCTGGAGAATGAATACTTTTAAAGTTGATATTTCCTGATGCATTGACCATCCTTCGAGCTTCGTCACTAAAGTCTTTGGAAATGAGATTCCATGCCTTTGAAGAAGAAGTGCTTTTGAAATCGACGAGCATTGAAAAAATTCTTGATGGGATAACTAGTAGTTGTTTCTGGCAAGGGGCACACATATTTGTCAAAGACTAATTTGTAAGCCATCAAATTTTTGTCATCCCCAATGGGTCTTGCACAAACCTTGGGTTGACAAGACTTTGGATTCAAAGAGTGTATCTTGGTTGGCTTAAAAAGTCGTAATTTGAATATTAAATTAATTAATAAGTGGTAATTAAAAAAACTGTAATAGTTTGACAAATAATATACATATTAGATTTCAAAATTTTGAATTGAGAAAAAATTTTTCATTTAAAATTTACTACTACAATTAAGTACAACTTAACCACTTAAGTGATTTGCAAAATTGTTATCAAATACACTTAAATATTAAGAGGTGGATAATTTCAATTATCAAACACACTTAATTCAATAAGTTCTTTATTAATTAATTTTAAGAAATAATTTAATTTAACGTAGAAGCAGTGACAAAATGGATATTTTGGGACAAATTTTGTCAATTTTCAGCATATAATATAATATTATAAAAGTGAATCCCTCATCTCCAGGTTGAATGTGACTTGCAGGACGGTCATGCAAAAGTCCGTGGCTTTCTTTCATTTGGAGCAGGCAGTAGATTGTGTCCTGGATCAGATTTGGCCATTCTTCAAATTTCAATCTATCTTCATTATTCAGTACTTCCTTCTTAATTACCCGTAAAAAATAGATAAATAAAAACCTTCTATGAAGAAAAAAATAACAAATCTTGAAGGAACTTTTTTTCTTAACATAAATTGATGTTTTATTTTTTTATGGGCTTCACAGAATTAATCCAAAATACAAAGTGAAATATTTTCGTGCAACAACTTGTTGACAAATGTTTGTTGACACTAGAAAAGTTGTCCCCATGAGCAATATTTGAACTTGCAAATAATGTTTTATCTTTTTTATGCACATGGATAGTACTTTACGTGAATGTATTATCATGTCCTATATAAAAAACTAAGAGGAATTGGCTACAGGTAAGCATATATTAGTTTTCCTGTTTTGTTTATAGTCATAAACTTTTATTTCATCTCTTTTATAAGCATGAATTATTTTCAACATTGTAAACATAGCAATTTAAAGATTTTATGATAGAATTCTGTGTATTTTGACACATTGATCCAATAGAACGATAACAATTAATTTGTTAAATTCTTTAAGTAATAAAAATGTGTAAAAAATGCACCAATTGTTTTTAATGAAATCATTGAATTATTATAAATTTGAAAAATTAAAAATAAATTCATGGTTAAAAAAAGATAAAATAAAAATTCTTTGCTATAAACAATTAAATAAAATTTTAAGCCCTATAAATAAAAAAGTAAAAGTAGTTAAATGGCCAATTTCAGTTTTTTTTCTTAGCCCTGTTTTCGAAAAAGGCCACTAAATTTGCCACAAAATGTAATTTTTTTAAGAACTGAAAATTTCTTTATATTTTTTTCAAAACTTATAGTTATATAATTTATTTAAAAAGGCTATATGACATTTTTTAACTTATTTTGGTGTTTATTCTATGATAATATTTATAACCATTTTTAAAGAAAATATGTTCAACTTGTAATCATTTTATAAAAAAAAATAGGAAGAAGTAATAATAAAGATATTGTAAAATTTACTGTCAAAATTTAGAATAATTAAGTAGTAGTTAGAAGAAATTCAAGGAAAAATTTCAATAATAGAAATCCTGTTTTACTACAACACTTTCAAGAAAACGAACTTATGCATTGCTTGAACCGAAGTTGTTACAATTTTTCCTATTATGTCCTAGCATGTGGCATCTCCCACATCTTGGGGGAGACTCCGGATTTCTATAATCCATTTCCTCTTGAAATCACATGCCCTGTTTCCTACCCCGTTCCTTGTTCATGTTTAGTGGATAAAATGTTAAATTATAAGGAACATCCTTCCAATAGTTCTCATTCAAGCCCGGATAAAAATTATCTTGGTATGTTCTTCTGTACATTTCTCGCGAATATATATCCGGCGCATATGTATCTGCTTCTCATACCATTTTCTCTACAATAACTAATAATAAGTAATAACGCATAGCAGTTATGCGTTGTTACTGACGATAACGCGCAACCATTTTGTGTTATCATCTACCTCAACACCAATCATTGTCACATCCTTGTCACGTCAGTAAACAAGCTTAGCATCTTGAGTAAGTTCGTTATTAGGTATAATGCACAATGAGTGTGCATTATCTAATTTTATAACGCACAATGGCTGTTATAGCCCCTTCAGGGATAAATAAAAAAGTTGGCTACTTTATTAGCTATATTTTAAAAAAGGACTAGTAATAGAAAAAAAAAAAAGGCCAATTTTTCATTTACTAAAAGTGCTTGTGGCCCGCTATGCAAAATGATGGCCTAAGAAGAGGATGAACTTGTGATTTCAAAACTTTCTCAAGTTGGAATTGGTGTTTAAGGTTAAGCAGAAATTAAAATATTGAAATAGAAGAAAAATGAATTTAATTATCAAGCTACGTCCAAGTAATTCTTAAAAAAAATATTAAAAAAAAAGTTCTTTATTCAAGTGAACTTGTTATAATAGGCGAAGCCATACATGAATGACTACATGGGTAAAAGTTCATATAAAAACTTTATTGAGAATATTGTACGAGATTTCGGGGGATTTTCTCCATTGTACACATGTTGTATTAGGAAATTAATAGAGTTGTTTATCTTGGAATTGTCGTCATCAACTTGGAATATGCCAAGATGATTCTAATTAGATTGTAATTAGATTAGGAAGTTTCCTACTTTAGTTAGGTCAAAAAGTGTATTCATCATTGTTAATTTTTTTAATACAAAGTTGTTTTTTCTTTTTTTCATGGTATAAGAATATTTTTTTTTCTCACAATAAATAAAGACAAAAGAGAAAGAAAAAACCAGTGTTATTTCCGATATGTAGCAAGAGAGTCCAGTACGGAAAAGTATGGTGAAGAAGGATGCATATTATGTAGTATCCTTAGATGTATCAGGACAGATTATCACTCAGGTCTAATTGAAAGTAGGAGTTCCAGGGCAATGACACAATTATATTGAATAGGCCAAAGTTGTGAGATTAGCCCTCCATTCAAAGAAGAAACTAGGATTCATCGATGAAACAATTTCATTACCTGAGAATGATCCAGATAAGGCACAGGAATGGTTGGCAATTAACAAATTAGTTAACTGTTGGATTCTCAACACAATTGAACTAATCCTATGATCGTCTATGAATTATTCTGAGTGTGCAGATGAGTTGCGGGCAGATCTCAAACAATATTTTTTGGTGTGTAATGCTCCATAGAAATATGAAATGAAGGCCATGTTGGCAAACCATAGACAAGGGGAGATTTTATAAACGCATATTACAATCGTTTGTAGAAAATATGGGATGAGTTACAGTATTACATGCAATTGCTAGTGTGGGATGCTACTAGTCACATTATCAAAGAAAAGGGTGGAGGAGCAAGTTTTCCAATTGGTTTGGGGGATCAATGACCCCATGTATGGTACTGTTTGCGTATTTCTTTTTCAAGTTGCTCCATTTCTTTTTTCACTTCTTGCTCGTAGTGTCGCTGAAAAACAATTCTTTACAATCTATATATAAGTATAGAAATAAAGTGTAATAAATAAGTTTAATAGCAAAAGAATATGTAATAAAATCCAATTGAAACTATGCAATTATACCTGAAATATATTTTTTATAAAAGAAAAATTCAGCTATCATTGTTCGAGACAAGAAAAACGTTTTTTAAAAAAATATTGCAAATCAAATGTCTTTCCCATTCTTTGGCTTTAAAGCACAAGTTTACAACCCAACATTAAAAGAACTCCTATGATCACTTTGTTTCATTATGGTAGGTGAGGTGGCAAGTACTTGATATCCACTATTACATCTTACTTTTTCTGTAGTACTTGTTAATTTCTTCAAGAAATGAAATATTTGTTGTGCAAAAGAAGCGTCCAGAGATGCATAGCTAATTGTTGTCATAGTGAATGAGAATGAGATGCAAACGAGTCTCCAGAATAATTCTTCATGAAATAGTGAATCCAATTCTAATATTGTTATTCCATTGAAAGAAAATAAGTATAAAGTATATAACCAGCACAAAATATTTTAGCCAATCAAGAAATCATATTCTAATGTACCGAAAAAGTGTGTAAAACATAAATATAGGGTTGGATAATTTCATAAGTTAATATATGTTGTTAAGTAAGTTGATAACCACGATCAACATGTACAAAGATTATTCAAGATATGCAAACCTAATCGATATCATACAACTCTCTAGCTTTAAAGTAGAGAAAATAAATTAAGAAAATTGTGTACTACATTAGATATGACGATAATGTTTGTTATAAGTGGAAAGTTGAAATCAATCATAGATGTCTCAAAAAGCAATCAAACTATATAAAACCAAATAACCCAAATTCTAATTCCATTAGATGAACCAGCACTAAATTTAGACACCAACATCATTCTTAGTTTCTAGTGTATACCAACTATTATGGTTGACATGTCATAATTTATAAATAAACGGAATTAAGTACAACAAAATTCCTAACTCAATTACATGGACAAAACAAATGGTATTTTCATGGTAAAAAAAAAAAGATTAAAAATGGCCACACACATATGTTTTCTCTGAGCGCTTGTCAGTAAATTCAAGAGTTGGACCCTCTAATTCCACATTTTCACCGAATAGGATTCTTTGATCTTTTTCGAGCACCTTTGATATCTCTTCTTCACTATATTTGTAGTGAGTGAAGAGATAAACATCACAAAGTGGGTAGTCCTTTTGAAATTTTTCTTCCTATATTAGAGAAGAACAAGGTAATCATATATAATAGCTAACATAAATAACCTTAACTAATATTTATATAATGATAAATTGCTAAAACCCATAATTAAATTACAAGTTTTCTCTTATAAAATGTTGTTGGGATAGATCCTCCTGAATTGTATGATCCCCCTCAGCTTCCTTGGTCACTTCTTTCGTTGGTTGACATAATCATAGATATGGTCTTGTATCCAACATTATCCCATAATTTCCATAATGCATTGTAAAATTCAATCTTCATGATGTTACCCCTTTTATTCCCATTTCTAACTTCATCCATCAAAGTTGTATAACTTTTACCTCCTTTTGTTCCCATTTCTCTCTCACTATGAAATCATACTTACACTCCCATATATCTTCTTTTCCATATTTACAAGAAAATATCAATTTCTATCGCTTTAAATATTTCTTTTAAAAAAATTATAATACAAGCATAAAATAAACTACTCACCACCAACTCAACATACCTATATCTAGGGATGGCAATGGGGCTGGTGCCTCGGCCCCATCCCCACCTCTCTACTTTGTTCCCATCCCCAACCCAACCTTTCATTTTTCAGCCCCATTCTAACCTATCCCCGTCAAATCCACTAGGGGAACTGGAGATCCAAATGGGAATTACATATATTATTTTCAATATCCAGTGACTAGAGTAGAGATTGAGTGAATATGAACTTTAATTTAGTATTTTTTTTATTCAAACAGCTCTTTGTTACTATTTAAATTAATATTTAAATTTAAAAAATTATATATATATCTAAAATGGGGATGGGACGAGTTGAGGATGGAAAGAACTTAATCCCTGCCCACAACCCATCCACAAGTTTGGATACAAAATTTATCCTCATCCCCACCCAAATCCCCACCACCCGTACACCCAATTAACCCGGAATCAAAGAGCTTTAAACAGGTTGTGGGCGGGTGGGTACCCGATTATACCCTCTCCATAGCCATCCCTATGTATCTCACTAATTTCCTTGAATTCCTAATTTTACACGGACGAACCTAGCTTAGGATTTGTATAGGCTGTGCCGTTCCCGTCGCCAGTCCGGTAAGGTACTTGTGATGATTTGGAGAACTTTAAGGCCTCTAAAAATTTTCCGTTCTTCATATATAATGTGCAGTAATAAGAAGATACTCTTTTCTTCACTTCACTTCTTGTTCATTAGGCTACAGACTAGCCCTTTTGCAACTTTTTATGTTTCGTTTCTAGCGAAATCATAGCAATTCCGAGAAAAAAGACCTCTGCGAATTACTTTTTAAAAAAAAAACTGCAGAGAGAAACGATGTCTCTTTGTTATGGGGGTTAAAAAAAGAATTCAAAATACTTTGAGTAATTCAATTAGATTCAACCTTAGAGAGAGTATTTTGAATTGCAAAAGCAAATTAATCTATTGCACCACGTCTCTGCCCGTGCAATCTTTCTCTTCTGTTCTCTGTCTGACTGCCACTGTGTCGCCGATGCCAGACCACTGTTCGGCCCCTTTTCCTAGACCTTGGACCTCCGCGGCTCTGCCTCTGTTCCCTTTCTGTTCAAACGAGACAGCAAAAGCCAATTAGAGTAGCAAGTTCTATTTTAATCTCTTATCTCTCATGTATTTTTTTTAAACGTTGAGTAGAATTTTGGAGATTTTATTTTCTCTCTCTTTTTGGCTCTTTTTTCTTTTTGGGTACCAAATGCAAAATCCCTCGCCCACAGGTGCCCAACAAACCGCCCGACGTGTAGGTAAAGGATGTAAATCATTGTGACTCAGCGGTCCTGCATAGTGAAGGCCAGGAACTGGTGCGCACGAGGAACCACCTCCCACATTGGAGTGGTTGAAATTCCCACACTGCCACTGGGAGGTAAATAATTATTATCGTAATTTATATATGTTAAATTAAACTGAGTATGTGAGCTTATTTTATATGTTATAATTATTTTTTGGAAGTTAGACCTTTTTTGTTTTAAGAAGTTTTACTGAAGTTGGAATTAGAAATTAAAAAAGTGCTAAAAACAAATTTAGAACAAATGAAGGATGTCTAAATAGTATACACTCTTACGCTACAAATTAGTATTTGTGATTAAAAAATCAAAAGCATGACGTGTTATATATTATTGGGGCAAGTGAGCCAAAAAGAGATTGATTTTTGTATTTTATATTGCGTAAATTCATGATTTACAAATTTACATTCTACAAGTATTTGTGTCTATATTATTTGTTTTTATATTATTCTTTTGATCATTCTATATTAATCAAACGTATTTAAATTTGCAGTTTATATTGGAGGTCGTCTCTTGATCGTGCACGATTGGTTCCTAACTGCAGTTGCATTCATAACTTCAACTTTAATAGAGGTATTTTTTCTCCTGCGAGTGATGGACAACCACTTCTCTTTGGTAATTGGGGATTACCTTGTTTTTAATTTTTATTTTTTTGTAAAATTTTTTTATTATTTAATGAATGTTGGTGAATGATTAATTCATATGTACTATTTTTTTAAAATTTGGAAAAGTTTCAACGTCTCTTTATTCTTGGAAAGTGGTCATTACATTGACGAAACGTTGTCAAAATTTTAGTGTAGTTTAGTCCTCCAGTCTATAAATCCTTGATCGTTACTCGGATTAGGGAACTTCTTCAAAAGAGTTTTGAGGTAATTCGGCATTACTTGTCTATTAAAACTACCTTTGTAATACTCCCCATATAAAACAATGGGTTAAGTTTTTTAGGGTGTGGGAAACGTGTTATAGGCTCGTAGCCTAATTAGGGGTCTAAGTCGTTCTTGTTGGGTTTCTTGGGAATAGTTGTAGTTTGAGGATTGAGATTTTCTCCATTTTAATTCTCTATAGTGAGTTATTAGATTTGCATCTTATTCACACGTGGACGTACGTCGATTTATCGTACCATATAAATCTTTTGTCTTCTCTTTATTGCTTTTCATATCAGTTTTTCTCACAATCTCGTTTATTTATTTCAGGTCCAACAAATTGGTATGAGAGCCAGGTTACACAAACAAGATTGTTTTTGTGGGCATTGAGAATATTTTTTGTCGTGGAGAATAAGAAGGTACACAAAGCAATTACTACAACTTATGGGTGACATTTGAAAACTAAGTCTTGAAGAATATTATCACCAATACTTGAAAGACTCGATTGGTGACATCAGGATTTTGTTTGGAGGGGAGAAGTCTTCTGAATAGAAGTCAAGGTGGAGATTTGTTAGGATTTGATTTATATTCTTAATTCAAGTTGAAGACTATTATATATTTACTTAGATTCCTAATTCATATTGATTAGATTAGGGAACTTCTTTGAAGGAGTTTTTATGTAATCCCACATTACTTGTCTATTAAAACTACCTTTATAATACTCTACATATAAAGGAGTGGGTTAAATCTTTTAGGATGTGAGAAACATGGAGGGCTTGGGTCATTTATCCAACTATAGGTTGGTAGCAAATTAGGTGCCTAAGTCGTTCTTGTTCGGTTTCTCCGAAAAGTTGTAGCTTGTGTTCTAGGCTTTGTGCGTTGAGAGTTTTCTCTATACTATAATTCTCTACAGTGAGTTAGTGGATTTGTTTTTCTTTCTCCCCTGGATGTAAGACAATTGACTGAACCACGTAAATCTTGTGTTTTCATTTTATTGCTTTCGCATTATTTTTCCGCACAATTTCGTTTATTTATTTCAGGTGCAACAAATTTGTATCAGAGTCAGGTTATATAAACGTGATTGTTCTTGTGGGCAACGAGAGGATTTTTTTTCATGGAGAATGAGAAGGTACACAATGTAATTACTACAACTTATACGTAATGTTTGGAAGCTACGAGCTTGATGAATGTTATAACCAATAGTTGAAGACTCGATGGGTGATATCGAATTTTGTTTGGAGAAGGAGAGAAGTCTTTGGTATAGAAGTCGGGATGGAGATTTGTTAGGATTGGACTTATATTCCTAACCATACAAACTAGAAGACCTAAGATCATCTTCGGAGATTCTATACTTTTGCTATGTGAAATTTTGTATTACTTCCTCGCTTTTGTAAAGACTTATTTGATATATTTTGATACATTTCACTGTAAACTCTTATTTGATATATGATACATGCAGTATAAATGTAATGAATATGTGAAATAGCTTTAGATAGTTTGACTTTTGTAACAAATTGCGGGATTTACAATGCATGCAAATATTTTTTTAAAACAAATGAAGAAATAATAGCGGAGGTTTCAAACCGCTGCAAGTATTTACTTTTTAAAGAGAAATTATTATTACGAAGGTATAAAACCGCCACAAAATAGGGATAAAAACTGCCGCAACCATTAAACGCAATGTCCGGGGCAGTTATTGGGAAACCACCGCCAACCATTTAATGGCCCTTTGATCCTGAAAATCATCATAAAACCATCTAGCGAGGTTTGTAAACCGCTGCAAAACCAAAAAATAATCCCCGTAATTTCGCTTAATTTGTTAGTGTCAATTGAATCAACATATAAGAACTCTATGGCTCAATCAATGCAATGAATTAGGAGGATCAATTGAATTCCGTAAATTTATTAACCTAAGGCAATCAATTGTTCACATCTAAGGACATTAACCCTTAGTAAGCTAACTAAGCAAAGGTGAAGAACCCTAGAGACAAAGATAATTATCTCTGAACAATTTCATCAAAATTGATCCATAGTTGTTTACGGCATAAGTAAGCATTTATAGAGAAAACCTACTCCTCTTCCTAAAAGATAATGAGTATTAAAAATACCTGACAAACCTTCTAATAAAAGTTAATTACAAATTTGAAAATAAAGAAACCAAGAATTAATAAAAAAAGAAGTAGAATTGACCAAAAATAAGTTGTAGACTTGACCCGGTCAGGTCTGGCCGAGAAGGTAGCCGGGTCAAGACATTTAAGCTTTAAAACAAGCCATTCTAACTAGAGACCTACTGAGAACGGTAGGGTGGGAGCCTAATATCGCCGGTAGGCTCTGTTTTAGCCTTCTTGCAGCGATTTTTGGTCTCCTCGGTTAACGTCAAACTAGTTCTTGGTGTCTTTAGCCAAATTGTAGAGAATTCCCTAAGCTTTCCAATGGACCTTGAATCTCCTCAATTTGACTCCTATAGTAAAATTTATTGCCATTTAACCAGAACGTGTCAACTTTTCAATCGAAGGTAGAATGTCCAGCTTAAGACTGGTTATAGGATATCCAAATAACATATCTATGCATGAGCTATACCATTCTGGAAGCCTCAAGAAGTCATATACAATCTTCATGAAGATTCCTTGTTCATTTGAACACATCAAAAGCTCCAAAATGAGTTCTTCCAAAATTGGTCAAGAAATTCTAGTTTATCTCCATTTTGACCATTCTTCTAGCTTTAACTCTTGGACTTGAGTCTTCAAAGAATTCATGCATATGTGTGGTCATATCATAATCTCACATTGCTTGTCTATTAAAAATACCTTCATAATACTCCTTATGTAAAGGAGAGGGTTAAGCCTTTTAAGGTGTGAGAAACGTGTAGGAGTTGGGTCGTTTGTCTAGCTATAGGCTAGTAGCCCCAATTTGGAACATAGAAATTAGTTTTCTTGGGTTTCTCCGAAACAGTGTAGTTTGTGTTTTGGCTTTTGCTCGTTAAAATGTTTTTCTACACTATAATTCTCTAAAGTGAGTTAGTGGATTTATTTCTCCTTTGCCATGGACGTAGCTCAATTGACAGAATGGCATAAATCTTGTGTCTTCTAGTTATGGCTTTCACATTGTTTTTTTCACATAGTCTCCTTTATTTATTTTATGTCCGACACTAACTTATTGATGACAGAAGGAACTGTTTTCCTGCCTAACTTACCAACAAAATATCAACGAAATAATCTGCAGCTTAAAATTGCTTTAAAAAATGTGGGATAGATCCTCAGGAAGAAATACCGACATAACATTCCGTTGTCACATAATTTACCGATGAATTTCATCAATGAAATTGTTGTTGTCGGTAACTCCACTTATAAATGATGATTCGTTACTACATTTCTGTCACTACTAATAGGCAAAATAAAATACCAATATAATTATCTCAATGTTGTGTCGATAATGAAATACCCTAAAAGGACAAATTCTTCCCGTCCCCCACCCCTCACCACCCTTTCTCTTCCCAAGCTCAACCCAGCACTTTTCTTTCTCTGGCGTCCTTTTACGCCCCCCGCCAAGCTTCGGCTACTATATACCCTCTCTCCACTTTTTTCGTATCCAAAAACTTTACCCCCTCTCTTTCTCTCTCTCTCTCTCTCTCTCTCTCTCTCTCTCTCTCTCTCTCTCATTGCTGCTGCTTCTAGGTTCATACACTATTGTTGCTCAAAAAATCCCTAATCGTTGTATCCCAAAAATATAAGCAGATCTATATCAGGGTAGAGTCTAGGTTTGAACCACATCTCTATTCCCTAAATTAAAAAAAAAACTAGGGTGCAGTCATTAAATCACTTTGTTTATTTAATTAATGTGTTTGGCTCAATTTAGTAATTAATAACTAGGGCCTGATTAATTAAACATTTACCAAAAAAAAGAGTTAATTAAAGCATTTTCTTAACTATCTTTTTATGTTTTTGTAGTGAATATTAAAACTCACTCCAAATTAATGATTTACTTTGGTGACAAAAGGCCAATTATTCTAGGTTACTAAAATGATCAAAAAGCCCTTATTATAAATAACAAAATTTCTCATTTTAAACATTTCAAAGTATGACCATTTTGAATTGACCTCTAGAATACTCTATGATAATAGTCTTTGTGCCCTATTGGAGTTAAAACGAAAATGATTCTCTGTGTTTGCACCCGTCATTAACTTTATTAAGGTATGTACTATCACATTCCACAATAATATCTACTCTCTTATGACTTCTAGTCCGAAATTTAATTACTCTAACTTGTTTCTGCTTATCTAAAAGAGAGACCACTAAGCGATCATTTATAGACATATCTCTAAGGCTTTGGATTGTAGAATATCTCGGACAATCATAAGAGACTGATTATCATAAAACATTAATCACACAAGTTTCTCTTGAATACCTAAGTTAATCTACCTGACATACATAGTATTTCGATCCAATTCATAGAGATATATTCCCATAGCATAGCAAGGTAGTTAAGTCATTGCTTCTCTACACTGCTAACTCATATGAATATCAGAAGGCACTCGTCCACATTGTAACTGTGATAATCTTAGTTTCTCTCTTTTATAATAACCTTTGTAAAAATTATATCACAGGGTTCAGTTCTATTTACTCTAAGAAAACTTGCACAGTTAGTCATGAGATAGACATTAACCTAAGGTAAGTCATCCATTAAGGAAACAAATTTGCAATAACATTTTACCAATAATGGCCTGCCCAACTCCATCAAAAGGGAAATAAGATTACTTATATATATATATATATATCTTAAGTAACAAAAGTATATACCTTATTTTGAAGCACGGCTCATCCCATGGACTATCTAATATATGTCAACCTTATGCAAGTAATTTTTAAACAAAAATTTTAAACAAATTTTTTTGTTTGCCCTTTGTTGCTGGTGCTCTTAATGTTTAGCTTGGATAACAAAGTCTGCTCCTCTACTGTGCATTCTTCATAATGTGGAACAATGCCAAAAAATTTTTGATGAAATTGGGATTCGATCGTCGTTCTTTCTTCTAATAGTGGTGCCCAATACTTCACAGCTTCCTTGAACAAGAAATTGATCCATGTGATCGGTGATGACTTCTAAGTTGATTTAGTTACCTCTTTAATCAAGTAGTTCTATAGAAGATGAACAACGTCACCATGAAGATGACCGAGATTGGCAAGCCTCTAATGTCTTTCAAATGGACATCTTGCTGGTAATCATCAAAAGCATATTTGTAGAAGTACACAAACCTTTGCAAGACGCTATCAAGATGTTAGAGTTGTGGTCATTGGTAAAGAATGATGGTACACAATATTATAGATATTTGAAATTGTCAAACTTAGGAGCGACTCGAGGCTTCTTGTGCATACTCTCAACGCTGTAATGTGTAACTTGCAGGGCAACTCAATTCATGAACTCCATTGAACCTCTCTGTTGACTGTTCTTTGATCAAGTGAAGGAAGTTCGTCAAAGCAATTTGGAGAATGATGAGTTGAGATGAGAGACATCCAAGATTTCTAAGATCTCGCACTTCTGAAGTTGTTCCTCATGTCTATAATCCGTCATGGGATATTGTTGTTGTCTCTGGAGAATGAGTACTTTTAAAGTTGATATTTCTTGATGCATTGACCATCCTTCAAGCTCGTCACTGAAGTCTTTGGAAATGAGATTCCATGCCTTTGAAGAAGAAGTGCTTTTGAAATCGACGAGCATTGAAACAATTCTTGATGGGATAACTAGTAGTTGTTTCTTGCAGGGGGCTCACATATTTGTCAGAGACTAATTTGTATACCATCAAATTTTTGTCATCCCCAATAGGTCTTCCACAAACCTTGGGTTGAGAAGACTTTGGATTTAAAAGAGTGTATCATGGTTGGCTTAAAAAGTCTTAATTTGAATGTTAAATTAATTAATAAGTGGTAATTAAAAAAACTGTAATAGTTTGACAAACAATATACATAATAGATTTCAAAATTTTAAATTGAGAAAAAAATTTTCATTTAAAATTTACTACTACAATTAAGTACAACTTAACCACTTAAGTGATTTGCAAAATTGTTATCAAATACACTTAAATATTAAGAGGTGGATAATTTCAATTATCAAACACACTTAATTCAATAAGTTCTTTATTAATTAATTTTAAGAAATAATTTAATTTAACGTAGAAGCAGTGACAAAATGGATATTTTGGAACCAATTTTGTCAATTTTCAGCATGTAATATAATATTATAAAAGTGAATCCCTCATCTCCATGTTGAATGTGACTTGCAGGACGGTCATGCAAAAGTCCGTGGCTTTCTTTCATTTGGAGCAGGCAGTAGATTGTGTCCTGGATCAGATTTGGCCATTCTTCAAATTTCAATCTATCTTCATTATTCACTAATTCCTTCTTAATTACCGGTAAACTAAAAAAAATAAATAAATAAAAACCTTCTATGAAGAAAAAAATAACAAATCTTGAAGGAACTTTTTTTCTTAACATAAATTGATGTTTTATTTTTTTATGGGCTTCACAGAACTAATCCAAAATGCAAAGTGAAATATTTGTTTGAGCAACAACCTGTTGACAAATGTTTGTCGACACTAGAAAAGTTGTCCTCATGAGCAATATTTGAACTTGCAAATAATGTTTTATATTTTTTATGCACATGGATAGTACTTTACATGAATGTATTATCATGTCCTATATAATAAACTAAGAGAAATTGAAATTGGCTATAGGTAAGCATATATTAGTTTTCCTGTTTTGTTTATAGTCATAAACTTTTAGTTCATCTCCTTTATAAGCATGAATTATTTTCAATATTTAAACATGGCAATTTAAAGATTTTATGATAGAATTCGGTGTATTTTGACACATTGATCCAATAGAACGATAACAATTAATTAGTTAAATTCTTTAAGTAAAGTAATAAAAATGTGTAAAAAATACACCAATTGTTTTTAATGAAATCATTGAATTATTATAAATTTGAAAAATCAAAATACTTCATGGTTAAAAAATGATTAAATAAAAATTCTTTGCTATAAACAATTAAAATAAAATTTAAGCCCTACAAATAAAAAAGTAAAAGTAGTTAAAGGGCCAATTTCAGTTTTTTTTTCTTAGCCCTGTTTTCGAAAAAGGCCACTAAATTGGCCACAAAATGTTTTTTATTCGGAATGTGGCCATAATGCACAGTGGTTGTGCGTTTTTACAAATGATAACACACAATCACTATGCATTATCAGTTAATCTCAGTTTTATAACTTAATATACCGATATGGCACATAACACATAATAGTCATGCGTTACATATCAGTAATAACGCACAAAGGTTGTGTGTTATCTGCCACATCATTTTTTACAAAATTTTTTTAATTTTTTTAAGAACTGAAAATTTCTTTACATTTTTTTCAAAACTTATAGGTATATAATTTATTTAAAAAGGCTATATTACATTATTTAACTTATTTTTGTATTTTTTTTATGATAGTATTTATAACCATTTTTAAAGAAAATATGTTTAACTTGTAATCATTTTATAAAAAAAAAATAGGAAGAAGTAATAATAAAGATATTACAAATTTTACTGTCAAAATTTGGAACAAAGAAGTAGTAGTTAGAAGAAATTCAAGGAAAAATTTCAATAATATAAATCCTTTTTTACTACAACACTTTCAAGAAAATGAACTTATGCATTGCTTGAACTCAAGTTATTACGATTTTTCCTATTATGTCCCAGCATGTGGCATCTGTCACATCTTGAGGGGAGACTCTGGATTTCTATAATCCATTTCCTCCTGATATCACGTGCCCTGTTTCCTACCCCGTTCCTTGTTCATGTTTTGTGGATAAAATGTTAAATTATAAGGAGCATCCCTCCAATAGTTCTCATTCAAGCCCGGATGAAAATTCTCTTGGTATGTTCTTCTGTACGTTTCTCACAAATATATATCCGGTGCATAAGTATCCGCTCTCATACCATTTTCTCTACAATAAGTAACATAAGTAATAACGCATAGCAGTTATGCGTTGTTGGTGACGATAATGCGCAACCATTGTGCGTTATCATCCACCTCAACACCAATCATCGTCACGTCCTTGTCACGTGAGTAAACAAGCTTAGCATCCAGAGTAAGTTCGTTATTAGGTATAACACAATGAGTGTGCATTATGTAATTTTACAATGCACAATGGCTGTGTTATAGCCTCTTCAGGGATAAATAAAAAAGTTGGCTACTTTATTAGCTATATTTTAAAAAAGGACTAGTAATAGAAAAAAAGGGCCAATTTCCCATTAACTAAAAGTGCTTGTGGCCCGTTGCTATGCAAAATGTTGGCCTAAGAAGAGGATGAACTTGTGATTTCAAAATTTTCTTAAGTTCGAAATGGTGTTTAAGGTTAAGTAGAAATTAAAATATTGAAATAGTAGAAAAATCAATTTTAATTATCAAGCTACGTCCAAGTAATTCTTAAAAAAAAAATATTAATAGGCGAACCCATACATGATTGACTAGATGGGCCAAAATTCATATAAAAACTTTATTGAGAATATTGTACGAGATTTCGGGGGATTTTCTCCATTGTACACATGTTGTATTAGGAAGTTAATAGAGTTGTTTATCTTGGAATTGTTGTCATCAACTTGGAATATGCCAAGATGATTCTAATTAGATTGTAATTAGTTTAGGAAGTTTCCTACTTTAGTTAGGCCAAAAAGTGTATTCATCATTGTTAATTTTTTTTAATACAAAGTCGTTTTTCTTTTTTCGTGGTATAAGAATATGTTTTTTCTCACAATAAATAAAGACAAAAGAGAAAGAGAAAACCAGTGTTATTTCTAATATGTAGCAAGAGAGTCCAGTACGGAAAAGTTCGGTGAAGAAGGATGCATGTTATGTAGTATCCTTAGATGAATCAGGACGGATTATCACTCAGGTCCAATTGAAAGAAGGAGTTCCAGGGCAATGACATAATTATATTGAATATGACAAAGGTGTGAGATTAGCCCTCCATTCAAAGAAGAAACTAGCATTCATCGATGAAACAATTTCATTACCTGAAAATGATCCAGATAAGGAACAAGAATGGTAGGCAATTAACAAATTAGTTAACTGTTGGATTCTCAACACAATTGAAGTAATCCTATGAAATTTTATGAATTATTCTGAGTGCGCAGATGAGGTGCGGGAAGATCTCAAACAATATTTTTTGGCGGGTAATGGTTCATAGAAATATGAAATGAATGCCATCTTGGCAAACCATAAACAAGGAGGAGATTTTATAAACGCATATTACAATCATTTGTAGAAAATATGGGATGAGTTACAGTATTACATGCAATTGCTGGTGTGGGAGGCTACTAGTCAGATTATCAAAGAAAAGGGTGGAGGAGCAAGTTGGCAAATTGTTTTGGGGGATCAATGGCCCCGGGTAATATATGACACTGTTTGCGTATTTCTTTTTCAAGTTGCTCCATTTCTTTTTTCACTTCTTCCTCGTAGTGTCGCTGAGAAACAATTCTTTACATTATATATATAAGTATAGAAATAAAGTGTAATAGATAAGTTTAATAGCACAAGAATATGTGACCAAATCCGATTGAAACTACGCAATTATACATGAAATATATTTTTTATAAAAGAAAAATTCAGCAATCATTGTTCAAGACAAGAAAAAAAAATTTTAAAAAAAATATTGCAAATCAAATGTCTTTCCCATTCTTTGGCTTTGAAGAACAAGTTTACAGCCCAACAATAAAAGAACTCTTATGATCACTTTGTTTCATTATGATAGGTGAGGTGGCAAATATTTCATAATCACTGTTACAGCTTACTTCAATTGGATTTAAACAAGAAATTTAACTTTTTCTGTGGTACTTGTTAATTTCTTAAAGAAATGAAATATTTGTTGTGCAAAAGAAGAGTCCATAGATGCATAGCTAATTCTTGTCATAGTAAATGAGAATGAGATGCAAACGAGTCACCAGAATAATTCTTCACGAAATAGTGAATCCAATTCTAATATTGTTATTCCATTGAAAGAAAATAAGTATAAAGTATATAACCAACACAAAATATTTTAGCCAATCAAGAAATCATATTCTAATGTTCCGAAAAAGTGTGTAAAACATAAATATAGGGTTGGATGATTTCATAAATTAATATATTATGTCAACTAAGTTGATAACCACGATCAACATGTACAAAGATTATTCAAGATATGCAAACCTGATGGATATCATACAACTCTCTAGGTTGAAAGTAGAGAAAATAAATTAAGAAAATTGTATACTACATTAGATATGACGATAATGTTTGTTATAAGTGGAAAGTTGAAATCAATCATAGATGTGTCAAAGAGCTATCCAACTATATAAAACCAAATAACACAAATTCTACTACCATTAGATGAACCAGCACTAAATTTAGACAACCAACATCATTCTTAGTTTCTAGTGTATACCAACTATTATGGTTGGCATGTCATAATTTATAAATAAACGGAATTAAGTACAAATAAAAACCTAACTCAATTAAATGGACAACACAAATGGTACTTTCATGGTAAAAAAACAAGATTAAAAATGGCTACACACATGTGTTTTCTCTGAGAGCTTGTCATTAAATTCAAGAGTTGGACCCCTAATTCCACATCTTCACCAAATAGGATTCTTTGATCTTTTTCGAGCACCTCTGATATCTCTTCCTCACTATATTTGCAGTGAGTGAAGAGATAAACATCACAAAGTAAGTTGTCCTTTTGAAATTTTTCTTCCTATATTAGAGAAGAACAAGGTAATCATATATAATAGCTAACATAAATAACATTAACTAATATTTATATAATGATAAATTGCTAAAACCCATAATTAAATTACAAGTTTTCTCTTATAAAATGTTGTTGGGATAGATCCTCCTGAATTGTATGAGCCCCTAAGCTTCCTTGGTCACTTCTTTTGTTGGTTGACATAATCTTAGAGATGGTCTTGTATCCAACATTATCTCATAATTTCCGCAATGCATTGTAAAATTCAATCTTCATGATGTTACCCCTTTTATTCCCATTTCTAACTTCATCCAGCAATGTTGTATAACTTTTACCTCCTTTTGTTCCCATTTTTCTCTCACTATGAAATCATACTTACGCTCCCATATATATTCTTTTGCATATTTACAAGAATATATCAATTTCTATCGCTTTGAACATTTCCTTTCAAAAATTCATAATACTAGCATAAAATAAACTACTCACCGCCAACTCAACATACCTATATATAGGGATGGCGATGGGGTTGGTGCCTTGGCCCCATCCCCACTTCTCTACTTTGTTCCCATCCCCAACCCATCCCCGTTCTTGGGCATGAAATTTATCCCCATCTCCAACCCAACCTTCCATTTTTCAGCCCCATCCCAACCCATCCCTGTCAAATCCACTAGGGGAATTGGAGATCAAAATGGGAATTACATATATTATTTTCAATATCCAGTGACTAGAGTAGAGATTGAGTGAATATGAAGTTTAATTTAGTATTTTTTTTATTCTTACAACTTTTTGTTACTATTTAAATTAATATTTTACTTTAAAAAATTATATATATATATATATCTAAAATGGGGATGGGACGAGTTGATGATGGGGGGAACTTAATCCCTACCCACAACCTATCCACAAGTTTGGATACTAAATTTATCCTCATCCCTACCCAGATCCTCACCACCTATATACCCAATCAACCTGGAATCAAAGAGCTTGAAACAGGTTGTGGGCGGGTAGGTACCCGGTTATACCCTTCCCATTGCCATCCCCATGTATCTCACTAATTTTCTTGAATTTCTAATTTTACACGGATGAACCTAGCTTAGGATTTGTATAGGCTGAGCCGCTCCCGTCGCCAGTCCGGTAAGGTACTTGTGATGATTTGGATAAGGCCTTGAAAAAAATTTTCCATTCTTCATATATAATGTGTAGTAATAAGAAGAGTTTTTTTTTCCTTACTTCACTTCTTGTTCATTAGGCTATAGACTAACCCTTTTGCAACTTTCTATGTTTCGTTTCTAGCGAAATCACAGTAATTCCAAGAAAGAAGACCTCTGCGAATTGCTATTTTTTAACAAAATGCAGAGAGAAACGATGTCTCTTTGTTATGGGGGTTAAAAAAAGAATTCAAAATAATTTATGTAATTGAATTAGATTCGACCTTAGAGAGAGTATTTGCAATTGGAAAAGCAACTCAATCTATTGCGCCACGCCTCTGCCCGTGCTATCTTTCTCTTCCGTTCTCTGTCCGACTGCCGCTGCGTCGCCGATCCCAAACCACTATTCGCCCCCTTCTCCTAGACCTTGGACCTCTGTGGCTCCGCCTTTGTTCCCTTTCTGTTCAAATGGGACAGCAAAAGCCAATTAGAACGGCAAGTTCTATTTTACTCTCTTATCTCTCATATATTTTTTTGAACATTGAATAGAATTTTGGAGATTTTATTTTCTCACTCTTTCTGGCTTTTTTTTTCTTTTTGGGTACCAAAAGGCGAAATCCCTCGCCCACAGGTGCCCACCAAACTGCCCGACGTGCAGGTAAAGGATGTAAATCATTGTGACTTAGCGGTCCTGCATACTGAAGGCCAGGAACTAGTGCGCACAAGGAACCACCTTTCATATTGGAGAGGTGAAATTCCCAAACTGCCGCTGGGAGGTAAATAATTATTATCGTAATTGATATATGTTAAATTAAACTGAGTATGTGAGTTTATTTTATATGTTATAATTAATTTTTGGAAGTTAGATCTTTTCTTTTAAAGAAGTTTTACTGAAGTTGGGATTAGAAATTAAAAAAATGCTAAAAATAAATTTAAAGCAAATGAAGGATGTCTAAATAGTATACACTCTCACGCTACAAATTAGTATTTGTGATTAAAAAATCGAAACTATGATGTGCGTTATATATTATTGGGGCAAGTGAGCTAATAAAAGATTGATTACTGTATTTTATATTATGTAAATTTCGTGATTTACAAATTTACATTCTACAAGTATTTGCATCTATATTATTTGTTTTTATATTATTCTTTTGATCATTCTATATTAATCAAACGTATTTAAATTTGCAGTTTATATTGGAGGTCGTCTCTTGATCGTGCACGATTGGTTCCTGCGAGTGATGGATAATCACTTCTCTTTGGTAATTGGGGATTACCTTGTTTTTAATTTTTATTTTTTGTAAATTTTTTTCATTATTTATTGAATGTTGGTGAATGATTAATTCATATGTACTATTTTTTTAAAATTTGAAAAAGTTTGAGCGTCTCTTTATTCTTGGAAAGTGGTCATTACATTGACAAAACGTTGTCAAAATGTTTAGTGTAGTTTAGTCCTCCAGTCTGTAAATCCTCGATTGTCACTCGGATTAGGGAACTTCTTTAAAAGAGTTTTGAGGTAATTCTGCATTACTTGTCTATTAAAACTACCTTTGTAATACCCCCCATATAAAACAGTAGGTTAAGATTTTTAGGGTGTGGGAAACATGCTATAGGCTAGTAGCCTATTTAGGGGTCTAAGTCGTTCTTGTTGGGTTTCTTGGGAATAGTTGTAGTTTGTGGATTGAGATTTTCTCCATTGTAATTCTTTATAGTGAGTTAGTGGATTTGTATCTCATTCACATGTGGATGTATGTCGATTTATCGTACCATATAAATCTTTTGTCTTCTCTTTATTGCTTTTCATATAAGTTTTCTTCACAATCTCGTTTATTTATTTCAGGTCCAACAAATTGGTATGAGAGCTAGGTTACACAAACAAGATTGTTTTTGTGCGCATTGAGAATATTTTTTGTCGTGGAGAATGAGAAGGTACACAAAGCAATTACTACAACTTATGAGTGATATTTGAAAACTAAGTCTTGAAGAATATTATCACCAATACTTGAAAGAATCGTTGGGTGACATCGGAATTTTGTCTGGAGGAGAGAAGTCTTCGTAATAGAAGTCAAGGTGGAGATTTGTTAGGATTTGATTTATATTATTAATCCAAGTTGAAGACTATTATATATTTACTTAGTTTCCTAATTAATATTGATTAGATTAGGGAACTTCTTAAAGGAGTTTTTATGTAATACCACATTAGTTGTCTATTAAAACTACCTTTATAATACTCTCTATATAAAGGAGTGGGTTAAATCTTTTAGGGTGTGAGAAACATGGAGGGCTTGGGTCATTTATCTAACTATAGGCTAGTAGCAAATTAGGTGCCGAAGTCGTTGTTGTTGTGTTTTGGGCTTTGTGCGTTGAGAGTTTTCTCTATACTGTAATTCTCTACAGTGAGTTAGTGGATTTGTTTCTCTTTCACCCGTGGATGTAAGTCGATTGACTGAACCACGTAAATCTCGTGTTTTCATTTTATTGCTTTCGCATTATTTTTCCGCACTATTTCGTTTATTTATTTCAGGTGCAACAAATTGGTATCAGAGTCAGGTTATATAAACGTGACTGTTCTTGTGGGCATCGAGAGGATTTTTTTTCATGGAAAATGAGAAGGTACACAATGTAAGTACTACAACATATAAGTAATGTTTGGAAGCTACGAGCTTGATGAATGTTATAACCAATAGTTGAAGACTCGATGGGTGATATCGAATTTTGTTTGGAGAAGGAGAGACGTCTTTGGTATAGAAGTCGAGATGGAGATTTGTTAGGATTGGACTTATATTCCTAACTACATAAACTAGAAGACCTAAGATCATCTTCGAAGATTCTATGCTTTTGCTATGTGAAATTTTGTATTACTTCCTCTCTTTTGTAAAGACTTATTTGATATATTTTGATACATTTCACTATAAACTCTTATTTGATGTATGATGCCTGGAATATAAATGTAATGAATGTGGAATAGCTTTGGATAGTTTGACTTTTGTATTTTTATTTAAAACAAATTACGGGATTTATAATGCATGCATATATTTTATTAAAACAAATGAAGAAATAATAGCGGAGGTTCCAAACCACTGCAAGTATTTACTTTTTAAAGAGAAATTATTATTACGAAGGTTTAAAACCGCCGCAAAATAGGGATAAAAACTGCCGCAACCATTAAACGCAATGTCCGGGGCAGTTATTGGGAAACCACCGCCAACCATTTAATGGCCCTTTGATCCTGAAAATCATCATAAAACCATCTAGCGAGGTTTGTAAACCGCTGCAAAACCAAAAAATAATCCCTGCAATTTCGCTTAATTTGTTAGTGTCAATTGAATTAACCTATAAGAACTCTACGACTCAATCAATGCAATGAATTAGGAGGATCAATTGAATTTCGTAAATTCATCAACCTAAGGCAATCAATTGTTCACATCTATGGACATTAACCCTTAGTAAGCTAACTAAGCAAAGGCGAAGAACCCTAGAGACAGAGAATTATCTCTGAACAATTTCATCAAAATTCATCCATAGTTGTTTACAGCATTAGTATGCAATTATAGAGAAAACCTACTCCTCTTCCTAAAAGATAATGAGTATTAAAAATACCTAATAAACCTTCTAATAAAAGTTAATTACAAATATTAAAATAAAGAAACCAAGAATTAATAAAAATAGAAGTAGAATTGATCAAAAATAAGTTGTAGACTTGACCCGGTCAGGTCTGGCCTAGAAGGTGGACGGGTCAACCCATCTAAGCTTTAAAACAAGCCATTCTAACTAGAGACCCACTGGGAACGGTAGGGTGGGAGCCTAATATCGCTGGTAGGCTCTGTTTTAGCCTTCCTGCTGCGATTTTAGATCTCCTCGGTTAACGTCATACTGGTTCTTGGTGTCCTTAGCAGAATTGTTGAGAATTCCCTAAGCTTTCTAATGAACCTTGAATCTCCTCAATTTGACTCCTATAATAAAATTTATTGCAATTTATCCAGAATGTGTCATATTTTCAATCGAAGGTAGAATATGCAGCTTAAGACTGGTTATAGGATATCCAAATAACATATCTATGCATGTGTTGTACCATTCTGGAAACCTCAAGAAGTCTTGTACAATCTTCATTGAGATTCCTTGTTCATTTGAACTAAACGAAAGCTCCAAAATGAGTGCTTCCAAAATTGGTCAAGAAATTCTAGTTTATCTCCATTTTGACCGTTCTTCTAGCTTTAACTCTTGGACTTGGGTCTTCAAAGAATTCATGCATATTAGTGGTCATATCATAATCCCACATTGCTTGTCTATTAAAACTACCTTCATAATACCCCTTATATAAAGGAGAGGGTTAAGCCTTTTAAGGTGTGAGAAACGTGTAAGAGTTGGGTCGTTTGTCTAGTTGTAGGCTAGTAGCCCCAATTTGGAACATAGAAATTAGTTTTGTTGGGTTTCTTAGAAATAGTGTAGTTTGCGTTTTGGCTTTTGCAGGTTAAAATGTTTCACTACACTATAATTCTCTAAAGTGAGTTAGTGGATCTATTTCTCCTTTGCCATGGACGTAGCTCAATTGGATTAACGACATAAATCTTGTGTCTTCTCTTTATTGCTTTCACATTATCTTTTCACACTGTCTCCTTTATTTATTTTATGTCCTACACTAACTTATTGATGACAGAAGGAACTGTTTTCCTGCCTAACTTGCCAACAAAATAGCAACGAAATAATCAGCAACTTAAAATTGCTTAAAAAATGTGTCATAGATCTTCAAGAAGAAATACCGACATAACATTCCGTTGTCACTTAACTTATCGATGAATTTCATCAATGAAATTGTTGTTGTAACTCCACTTTACTACGTTTCTGTCACTACTAGTAGGCAAAATAAAATGTCAATATAATTATGTCAATGTTGTGTCGATAATGAAATACCCTAAGAGGACAAATTCTTCCCTTCCCTTATTTTCACCAAAATCTTATTCCCCCGCCCCCACCACCCCACACTTTCTCTTCCCGAGCTCAACCCAGCCCTTTCCTTCCTCTGGCGTCCTTCTATGCCCTCCGCCAAGCTCCGGCTACTATATACCCTCTCTCCTCCTTTTTCGTATCCAAAAACTTTACCCCCTCTCTTTCTCTCTCTCTCTCTCTCTCTCTCTCTCTCTCTCTTTCTCTCTCTCTCTCTCCCTCTCTCTCTCTCTCTTATTGCTACTGCTTCTGGGTTCATCCGCCATTGTTGCTCAGGAAATCTCTAATCGTTGTATCCCAAAAATAGAAACAGATCTGTACCAGGGTAGAGTCTAGGTTTGAACCGCATCTCTATTTCCCAAATTAAAAAAAAAAAAAAAACTAGGGCATAGTCTTTAAATCACTTTGTTTATTTATTTAATTTGTTTGGCTCAATTTAGTAATGAAATAACTAGGGCCTAGTTAATTAAAGCATTTACCAAAAAAAGAAAAAAAAGAGTTAATTAAAGCATTTTCTTAACTATCCTTTTATGTTTTTGCAGTGATTATTAAAAATCACTCCAAATTAATGATTTACTTTGGTGACAAAAGATCAATTATTCTAGGTTACTAAAATGATCAAAAAGCCCTTATTATAAATAGCAAAATTTCTCATTTTAAACATTTCCAAGTATGACCATTTTGAATTGACCTCTAGAATACTCTATGACAATAGTTTTTGTTCCCTATTGGAGCTAAAACGAAAATGATTCTCTGTATTTCAACCCATCATTAAGTTTATTAAGGTATGAACTATCACATTCCACAATAATATCTACTCTCTTATGACTTCAAGTCCGAAATTTAATTACGCTTATCTCAAAGAGAGACTACTAAGCGATCATTTATAGACATATCCCCAAGGCTTTGGATTGTAGGATATCTCGGACAATCATAAGAGACTGATTATCATAAAAACACTAATCACACAAGTTTCTCTTGAATACCTAAGTTAATCTACCTAACATACATAGTATATCGATCCCATTCATAGAGATATATTCCCATAGTATATCAAAGTAGTTAAGTCATTGCTTCTCTACACTGCTAACTCATATGAATATCATAAGGCACTCGTCCGCATTGTAGCTGTGATAATCTTAGTTTCTCTCCTTTATAATAACCTTTGTAAAAATTATATCACGGGGTTCAGTCTATTTACTCTAAGCAAACTTGCACAGTTAGTCATGAGATAGACATTATCCTAAGGTAAGTAATCCATAAAGGAAAAAAATTTGCAATAATATTTTACCTATGATAGCATGCCCAACTCTATCAAAAGGGAAATAAGATTACTTATATGTATCTTATGTAAAAAAAGTATATACCTTATTATGAAGCATGACTCATCCCATAGATTATCTAATATATGTCAACCTTATGCAAGTAATTGCATCCAACTTCAGAAACTTGAACTAAGAAATAATATTTATTTAATATATTCCAATATTACAAAATAGAGTCTTTTTGAGCATACATCCCAACAAACTCCCACTTGCAAAATGAGACTATTTTATTCCATAAGCCCTAACCCCTAAAGCATCAAAGTGCCGCTTGTACCCCTTCTCTACTAAAGGCTTGGTAAAAGGATCAACTGTATATTCTTCTCGGAGGAATCTACTCTACCATGATCTTCTCTTTCTAGATAAAATCTACGATGGAAATGGTACTTCCTTTCGATGTATTTGCCCTTCTTGTGGTTTTTTGATCCCTAACATTCGGTACTATCCCGTTGATTTCATAATATAACACTACTGATCCATCCATATTAGGCATGATTCCCAGTTTTGCTAGGAACTTCCGGAGCTATACCCCCTCTTTGGATGCTCGAGACGCTACTATACACTCATGTTTCACAATAGAGTTAGTAATTTCTTGACGCTTCTCTACAAAATACCCCTTCCTGGCAGAGTGAAGACATATCCACTAAAGTAGTTTCATTCGTATCTATCAGCCTTTTGAGTACACTTCTAGTTACTATTCTAACAGCACATGTGGTGTTGGAATGATATGGAATAGAATCTCTTTCCTTCTAGAATCGTTTCCCACCTAGAATGGAATAGGAATCCTCCTTCTATTTCAGTGTATGAGAGGGAAAGATAGAATGGAATTATAACTTATTTTCTCTGTTTAAAAAACTTATTATTTAATGTCAGAATGGATGAAATTATGTACAATATGACCTAAATCCCCTTTCAATATAAAATGTATTTTTCAAACTGCAACACATATTAAGGCTCCAAAAAATTCAAATATTTTATTGAAGTGTAAATATTCATATATATACACACACAAACACACACACATATAAGATTGAAAATAGTCATAAAATAACTCTTTTTTATTATTAAGGTAAAAGGAAGTACGATACAGACAAATTAAAAAGTTACGAAATTATTATTTTAATCATTCAGTTTTCTCATTGTCATCAATTTATTAAGCGTACCATATGTAATACATAGGAGGTATAATAGTCTATACACCTTTTAAATGATTCCCACCCACCCTAGAAAGCTTTTCCTTAACTTTTCATGGGGAAAGGTTTTTCCAGCTTCATCCTAGAATAGTCATTCCTGAGGAATAGTCTTTCCTACTTTGAGTGTACATACCAAATGTAGGAATGGAAACAGAAGTAGGAAGACTCATTGTATTCATGTCCATTCCCATGTACCCAGCGTAGTGTGAAACTTGAACCCGATATAGGATATGTATGACGTGTTTGTATGCTATATAAATAAGTATGGGACTAAATACCCATGATTACCCTTGGGAAATCTATTTTGGCATAGCAAGGACAGTTTTCGAGTAGGGATCGTGGGCCTGCTAGGCTCATGACTCGCGCTCTCGAGCCTATTGATCCGAGGTGCTCATGAGCCTACGAGTCTAGGGTGTAACATTATATATATGGTATCAGAGCATGATTATGCCAGTAGGACGTGTGGGAACTAAGTGCTACATCGGCAGGATCCATCTCTAGAGAATCCTGTATGGAACTATGTGTTTCATCGGTTGTAGAAACCACTAGGATCCCACATCCCTGATCTGGTCCTTGGTTAAGTATGATGGGGCACCTACTGAAAACATTAAGGCCTTAATTAAAGGGGGTGAATATGAAGCCTCAATCCCACATGAGATATGTATAATGTGTTTGTACCCTATAGAAGCATCAAACTAAACCTTAATTCTTAATCGCTACTGTTTCCCAATAACTGAACAGTTTATAGTATTCTCTGCATACCAAGATTTGACAAAGAAAACTTAATCGCTATAATCATAGAAATATGGAAAAATTTTAGAATGTAAGACATGACGTATTTGAATTGAAATCCTCCATATTAATTTAAATACGTCATGCCTTACATTGTGAAAATTAAATATGTTTCCATATTTCTATGCTTAGTGGTCCCGGATAGAATTCTTATTATTTTGCGAACAAATATCAAAAAAAATAAAAAATAAAAATCATCTACATTAAGAGAGTATCTTGGAGTTAAATGGCTACAAATGTAATTTCAAATAAAATTTTCCTAATTTGCACAAAATTTTCCATAGATTTCACTAAGTTAAAATATTAAATTGGTCCACATAATTATAAATCTACATAAATTCTTTCCATAATCTAGGAAATTACATTTGTATTGTCATTTAAAGATATACATTTGACAGATATGAAATTCTTGCATTTAATTACAACTTTCATCTCCAAATCCCTATATATTGCTGTCAACATTCCAAGTTCAAACCACAAAAGTTCTTTCGCTACAAACTCCTTCCTTGTAGCTTACTTCTTTTTGCTATTTTGTGCGATTTATGTCGAAAGGCAAGGTCAAACTCGTCTTTATAGAGAATGATGCAAAAAGGCGAGCAACATACGAGAAACGGAAGAAGGGTCTCCTCAATAAGGTAAGTGAACTTACTATACTTTGTGGAATTAACGCTTGTACAATTATTTACAGCAAATTTGATTCTGAACCTGACGTATGGCCGAGCACTTTGGCTGCTCAACAAGTGATATCGCAATTCAAGCTTTTGCCAGAGATGATGAAAGAAAGGAAAATGTTGAACCAAGAGGCGTATTTGAGGGAAAGAATTACGAAACTAAAAGAACAGTTGAATAAGCAATTGTCAGAAAATCATGAGAAGGACCTTGTGGAATTCATGTTTAAGTGTTTGTTGATTGACAAAAGAGAGATAGATAAGTTGTCACCTACCGATCTTGATGATCTTGAGGAAAAAAATGAGAAAAAGATGATGGGCATCAATTCAAGGCTTAATGGAGACGCAAAGAATAAAGTTATTCTAGATGGAGATGGAGCACAAAGCAATCCCGCACCACCCTAGTTCACTGGTTCAAGGACCAGACCAACCCCATAAAGAATATGATATATTTTAAGTTGGAAAAAGATGTGTTTTCTTTAATCTATGAGCACATGTATGAAGAATAAAAAAAAAGAGTGATTTTAATCTATGAGCACATGTATGAAGAATAAAAAAAAAGAGTGAATTTTTATTGTGAATTGTTTTTTAGTTTGGAATAAAGATTTTCTTATAATTAAATTTCGTGGAAGTTATAACATGCCAATAGGTGCTCTGCTAAAATAGACTAGTTTATCGGTGATATAGTCGACCATGTTGGTTTAATTTTCATTATATTATTAAAGTTTGTCTTTGATGTACCTCGATATTTGAAGCAAATTTTGAATAATGAATTTTATAATAGGTTTGAATTATTTATGACTAAATAGTAATCAAGATTTGAAATTTTCATTCTTGATTAATTTTTGGAAAGAATTTGTCTTAAATTATGTCAAAAAAGTTTTGGAAAAGATTGATTTGTTTTGTCGTTAAAATTTTGTGATGAGGTTTTAAAATTATATTGTTTCTGTCTCCAATGCATCAAATTTATAATACAGGACAATGTGCAAAATGAATCTATATATTGTCCGTATATTGATAATTTCTGCTAGTGTAGAGTCAATCTAACCTAGTCTACATATCTATGTCTTAAAGAGATATGTATTTATTACATCCGTTTTATGTGATATGTCACTTTAAGACAAGACATAAGAGTTAAGAAAATGATGGCCTTGCCTAAATTCAAAATGAAATTAACTAAAAGTTACCTTTTAACTTGTCATCGATAGTTCTAATGAAAGTTTCTAAACAATGTTTAATTCCAATAAGATAGAGTTCTATCTGGAAAAATATCATATAATGCTCTCTTGATTTTGACAGATATTGTGAAACAAAAAGGCATGTGTGTCCATCACAATAGATAATACAAAATAGAGGTAGGATAGGGAAATTAAATAACTATATACTTTGAGTTTTTTTAAGCTAGACGCAAGAAAATACAATATCTGTCACCAAACATTTTGGTCATTGAAACTCCAATTTTGGTCGCCAAGACCTTTTAGTGAAAAGAATACTTGGTTGCTGTGTTGTTGCGAAGGCTCTTGGTAACCAAAAATTTTTATTTGGTCGCAAAAAGAGACCCAATAGTGACGAAATTTGTCACCATTGAGATGTTGCTTAGCAAGGAAATATTTTGCCAGCAACGCCTTCCAAATTTCATATCCAAAATGTAATTTGCTCAAAAATGTGTTGTCAAAGCAAAAGAATATTAATGTTTGTTGCTAAACTTATCTTTATGAAATGTGAGTTTTTAATTTTAAAAAACAATTATTCCAAAAGGTTGGGTCGGTAGCCCGCGAACCATTTGAAACCCAATGCGGGAAATAATTGTAGTTAGAAAATAATTTTATTACCGTTAGGTATGCTTTAGTGCCACTAAAATAATAACTAGTCCTTAGTGAGAAAAATGATTTTTCGTCGCTGCTGATGCCTTTGGCGAAGAATGGTTTTTCCAAGACAAAATTTTATCACTTATGCTCCATTTTTTTGTAATCCATTGTTCTAATGTTAAATGATTAATGTTCATAAACCATTGGACCAAAGAAGAAATAAGCAAAAACATTGAATTAATTAGATTTTTCCTTTGAGAACAGTTGTGGTCATAGGTAAAGAATGATGCTACACAATGTTATAGATCTTCGCAATTGTCAAACTTGGGAGCGACTCGAGGCGTCCTTGAGATTTATCCAAATTACAATTTTATACTTCTAATTTATATAAATTACAAATACATCCTTATCATTTGTATACTCATAGCTAATTAATTCCTACAACTAAGATTAGTTAAAGAAAAGTGTATCAGAAATTAATGATTGTGTAGTAAAACGTTTCAACTCATCTTAAACTATTATTTTGTGGGTTAAATTCTTGTTTAATATAATTAAAATAATAATATCATCCATTACAAAAATTTGATTCACAAAAAATATTTTAGGAAGAATATTATAGTCTTAATATATAGTAGTGATAAAAAAGTAGACAAATAAAATGATATAATTTTATGAAGATTTTAAATTTTTTGCTACAAAATCAATATTTTTTGACAATTTTTTCGTATTGAAATCAGTACTAGGGATAATTAATTAAGAATACATAAATGATAAGGATGTATTCGTAACTTATACAAACTAAAGAGATAAATTGTAATTTGGACAAATCTAAAGGGAGAAATGTAATTGTGAATTAATTACATGTATGTATTACCTCTAAAATTTAGGAAAATTTAACACTCATGATCACCTAGTACATTGTCTAGTTCACTCTATAGTACACTTTCTTTAACTTTCCCTATATGGTTGATCTTTTAGAGTTTAGGGTTTATCTTTTATGCTATAGGGTTTAATTAATAAAACTACCATAAAAAGTGTGTATTAGACAGTGTACTAAAAGATGTACTAAACGATCGAGCAAAAAATTAAATTTTTTGGCACTAAACGACACAAGCTTAAATTGCAATGTTTTTCCACCAAATTTATATCTAGAAAGAAAAAGGTGATCCTTTCAGTGCACGAGTTTAAAATGCAATGTTATCTCAAGTACAAATGATGATATCGATGCTCCTTCTACACAAGCCTAAACTGCAAAATGGCTTAAAGTTTGAATGTTGGCATTGAATGCACCTTGACCATGAGCCTAAACGGCAAAGTTATTTCACCAAATTTAAAGCTGGAAAGAAAAAGATGCTCCTTGACTGCAAAGCCTAAACTGGAAACTTACTTCAAATCTAAATGAAAAAAGAAGATATTCCTTGTTTGCACTAGCATAAACTGCAAGTTACTCCCGATCCACATGAGTATAAATTGTGTCAAGGCAACCACCAAAAGCGTTGCATGTCGCTAAACTGCTAAAACACTCTAACAAATCAAAGTTGGTAAAAATGGATACTCTTGGCCCATACGATTTGAAACCATGAATGGCTAAAAGATTTCTTTACTTAAACTTTCAACTTCATTTGATTCTATTCCTAAAGATTTCTTAAGATACGTAGAAAGCTTAGAGAAAAAAAAATCTACGTTCCATCACAATTTTGAAACAAATTTTTTTGGTTTGCGCTTTGTTGCTGGTGCTCTTAATATTTAGCTTGGATAACAAAGTCTGCTCCTCTGCTCTGCATTCTTCATAATGTGGGAGAATGCCAGAAAATTTTTGATGAAATTGGGATTCGATCATCGTTCTTTCTTCTGAGAGAGGTGTCCTTCACAGCTTCTTTGAACCAAAAATTGATCCATGCATTGATGATGACTTCTAAGTTGATGTAGTTGCCTGTTTTGATCAAGTGGTTCTATAGAAGATGAACAACGTCACCACGAAGATGACCGAGTGTAGGCAAGCCTCCAATGTCTTTCAAATGGACACTTGTTGGCGGTCGTGAAAAGTACTAGATGATCTTTCCAATGTCTTTCAAATGTACTGGATGATCCGATCGAAAGTTTTGTGCCCATTTTTTTTGCCACCAAAACTGCACGAGCTTAAATTGCAAAGTTATTCCACCAAATTTAAAGTTAGAAGGAAAAATATAATCTGATCAAAACTTTGATGGCCAATTGTTTGGTAACCAAAACTGCACAAGCTTAAATTACAAAGTTATTCCACTAAATTTAAAGCTGGAACGAAAAAGATGATCTTTTCATTGCAGAGTTTAAAATGCAAAGTCATATCAGGTCCAAATGATGAAATCGATGCTCCTTCTATACGAGCCTAAACTACAAAGGTACTCTAAGCCCGAATGTTGCAAATGAATGTACCTTGACTACACGAGCCTAAATGACAAAGTTATTCCACCAAGTTTAAAGCCGGAAAGAAAAAGTTGCTCTTTGACTGCACGAGCCTAAATTTTGACTGCACGAGCCTAAATGACAAAGTTATTCCACCAAGTTTAAAGTTGGAAAGAGAAAGTTGCTCCTTGACTGCACGAGCCTAAACTGCAAACTTACTTCAAATCTAAATTATGAAAAGGAAGATATTCCTTGCTTGCACTAGCATAAACTGCAACTTACTCTTGGCCCACATGAGTATAAATTATGTCAAGGCAACCACCAAAAGTGTAGCCTGTGGCTAAACTGCTAAACCACCCTAACAAATCAAAGTTGGTAAAAATGGATACTCCTGGCCCATACAAGTTAAAACTGCGAATGGCTAAAAGATCTCTTTACCCAAACTTTGAACATCATTTGACTTGATTCCTTAAGATTTCTTAAGATACGTTGGAAGCTTAGAGAAAAAAAAATCTAAGTTCAGTCAAAATTTTTAAACAAATTTTTTGGTTTGCATTTTGTTGCTGGTGCTCTTAATATTTTGCTTGGATAGCAAAGTCTGCTCGTCTGCTGTGCATTCTTCATAATGTGGAACAATGCCAGAAAAGTTTTGATGAAATTGGGATTCGATCATCGTTCTTTCCTCTAATAGTGGTGCCCCATACTTCACAGCTTCCTTGAACAATAAATTGATCCATATGATCGGTGATGACTTCTAAGTTGATGTAGTTACCTCTTTAATCAAGTAGTTCTATAGAAGATGAACAACGTCACCATGAAGATGGACATCTTGCTGGTAATCATCAAAAGCATATTTGTAGAAGTACACAAACCCTTGCAAAACGCTATCAAGATGTTAGAGTTGTGGTCCGCGATAAAGAATGATGCTACACAATATTATGGATATTTGAAATTGTCAAACTTAGGAGCGACTCGAGGAGTTTTGTGCATACTCTAAGTGCTGTAATGTGTAACTTGCAGGGCAACTCAATTCATAAACTCCATTGAACCTTTCTGTTGACTGTTCTTTGATCGAGTGATGGAAGTTCGTCCAAGAAATTCAAAGAATGATGAGTTGAGATGAGAAACATCCAAGATTTCTAAGATCGAGGACTTCTGAAGTTGTTCCTTGTGTCTATAATCCTTCATGGGATGTTGTTGTTGTCTCTGGAGAATGAGTCCTTTTAAAGTTGATATTTCCTGATGCATTGACCATCCTTCAAGCTCCATCACTGAAGCCTTTGGAAATGAGATTCCATGCCTTTGAAGAAGAAGTGCTTTTGAAATCAACGACCATTGAAGCAATTCTTGATGGGATAACTAGTAGTTGTTTCTTGCAGGGGGCTCACATATTTGTCAGAGACTAATTTGTAAACTAGCAAATTTTTGTCATCCCCAATGGGTCTTGCACAAACCTTGGGTTGAGAAGACTTTGGATTTAAAAGAGTGTATCATGGTTGGCTTAAAAAGTTTTAATTTGAATGTTAAATTAATTAATAAGTGGTAATTAAAAAAATTGTAATAGTTTGACAAACAATATACATATTATATTTTAAAATTTTAAATTGAGAAAAAAATTTTCATTTAAAATTTACTACTACAACTAAGTACAACTTAACCACTTAAGTGATTTGCAAAATTGTTATCAAATACACTTAAATACTAAGAGGTGGATAATTTCAATTATCAAACACACTTAATTCAATAAGTTCTTTATTAATTAATTTTAAGAAATAATTTAATTTAACGTAGAAGCAGTGACAAAATGGATATTTTGGGACCAATTTTGTCAATTTTCAGCATTTAATATAATATTATAAAAGTGAATCCCTTATCTCCATGTTGAATGTGACTTGCAGGACGGTCATGCAAAAGTCCGTGGCTTTCTTTCATTTGGAGCAGGCAGTAGATTGTGTCCTCGATCAGATTTGGCCATTCTTCAAATTTCAATCTATCTTCATTATTCACTAATTCCTTGTTAATCACCGGTAAACTAAAAAAATAAATAAATAAAAACCTTCTATGAAGAAAAAAATAACAAATTCTGAAGGAACTTTTTTTCTTAACATAAATTGATGTTTTATTTTTTTATGGGCTTCACAGAATTAATCCAAAATACAAAGTGAAATATTTGTTCGAGCAGCAACCTGTTGACAAATGTTTGTCGACACTAGAAAAGTTGTCCTCATGAGCAATATTTGAACTTGTAAATAATGTTTTATCTTTTTTATGCACATGGATAGTACTTTACATGAATGTATTCTCATGTCCTATAGTACTTTACATGAATATGTTAGTTTTCCTGTTTTGTTTATATCATAAAGTTTTATTTCATCTCTTTTATAAGCATGAATTATTTTCAATATTGTAAACATAGCAATTTAAAGATTTTATGATAGTATTCGGTGTATTTTGACACATTGATCCAATAGAACGATAACAATTAATTAGTTAAATTCTTTAAGTAAAGTAATAAAAATGTGTAAAAAATACACCAATTGTTTTTAATGAAATCATTGAATTATTATAAATTTGAAAATTAAAAATAATTCATGGTTAAAAAAAGATAAAATAAAAATTCTTTGCTATAAACAATTAAATAAAATTTTAAGCCCTATAAATAAAAAAGTAAAAGTAGTTAAATGGCCAATTTCCATTTTTTTTCTTAGCCCTGTTTTTGAAAAAGGCCACTAAATTGGCCACAAAATGTTTTTTATTCGGAATGTGGCCATAATGTACAGTGGTTGTGCGTTATTACAAATGATAACACACAATCACTGTGCATTATCAGTTAATCTTAGTTTTATAACTTAATCTGCCGATATGGCGGATAACGCACAACAGTCATGCGTTACATACCAGTAATAACGCACAAAGTTTGTGCGTTATCTGGCACATCATTTTTTAAAAAAAATTTTTAATTTTTTAACGAACTGAAAATTTCTTTATATTTTTTTCAAAACTTATAGTTATATAATTTATTTAAAAAGACTATATTACATTATTTAACTTATTTTGGTGTTTTTTCTATGATAATATTTATAACCATTTTTAAAGAAAGTATGTTTAACTTGTAATCATTTTATAAAAAAAAAATAGGAAGAAGTCATAATAAACATATTGTAAGTTTTACTGTCAAAATTTAGAACAATGAAGTAGTAGTTAGAGGAAATTAAAGGAAAACTTTCAATAATAGAAATCCTGTTTTACTACAACACTTTCAAGAAAACGAACTTATGCATTTCTTGAACCGAAGTTATTACAATTTTTCCTATTATGTCCTAGCATGTGGCATTTGCCACATCTTGGGGAGACTTCGGATTTCTATAATCCATTTCCTCCTAAAATGACGTGCCCTGATTCTTACCCCGTTCCTTGTTCATGTTTAGTGCATAAAATGTTAAATTATAAGGAGCATCCCTGCAATAGTTCTCATTTAAGCCCGGATGAAAATTCTCTTGGTATGTTATTCTGTACGTTTCTCGCGAATATATATCCGGTGCATATGTATCTGCTCTCATACCATTTTCTCTACAATAAGTAATAATGAGTAATAACGCATAGCAGTTATATGTCGTTAGTGACGATAACGCGCAACTATTGTGCGTTATCATCCACCTCAACACCAATCATCATCAAGTCCTTGTCACGTCAGTAAACAAGCTTAGCGTCTAGAGTAAGTTCGTTATTAGGTATAACGCACAATGAGTGTGCATTATCTAATTTTATAACGCACAATGGCTGTTATGGGCCCTACAAGGATAAATAAAAAAATTCTCTACTTTATTAGCTATATTTTTAAAAAGGACTAGTAATAGAAAAAAAAAAAAGCCAATTTCTCATTAACTAAAAGTGCTTTTGGCTCGTTGCTATGCCCAATGATCGCCTAAGAAGAGGATGAACTTGTGATTTCAAAACTTTCTCAAGTTGTAAATGGTGTTTAAGGTTAAGTAGAAATTAAAATATTGAAATAGAAGAAAAATGAATTTAATTATCAACCTACGGCCAAGTAATCCTAAAAAACGAAATTAAAAAAAGAGTGCTTTGTTCAAGTAAACTTGTTATAATAGGCGAAGCCATACATGAATGACTAGATGGGCAAAAATTCATACAAAAACTTTATTGAGAATACTGTACGAGATTTCGGGGGATTTTCTCCATTGTACACATGTTGTATTAGGAAATTAATAGAGTTGTTTATCTTGGAATTGTCGTCATCAACTTGGAATATGCCAAGATGATTCTAATTAGACTGTAATTAGATTAGGAAGTTTCCAACTTTAGTTAGGCCAAAAAATGTATTCATCATTGTTAATTTTTTTAATACAAAGTTGTTTTTCTTTTTTCATGGTATAAGAATATGTTTTTTTCTCACAATAAATAAAGATAAAAGAGAAAGAAAAAACCAGTGTTATTTCCGATATGTTGCAAGAGAGTCCAGTACGGAAAAGTATGGTGAAGAAGGTTGCATATTATGTAGTATGCTTAGATGGATCAGGACAGATTATCACTCAGGTCTAATTGAAAGAAGGAGTTCCAGGGCAATGACACAATTATATTGAATAGGCCAAAGTTGTGAGATTAGCCCTCCATTCAAGGAAGAAACTAGGATTCATCGATGAAACAATTTCATTACCTAAGAATGATCCAGATAAGGCACAGGAATGGTTGGCAATTAACAAATTAGTTAACTGTTGGATTCTCAACACAATTGAACTAATCCTGTGATCATCTATGAATTATTTTGAGAGCGCAGATGCGTTGCGGGCAGATCTCAAACAATATTTTTTGGTGTGTAATGCTTCATAGAAATATGAAATGAAGGCCATGTTGGAAAACCATAAACAAGGGGGAGATTTTATAAACGCATATTACAATCGTTTGTTGAAAATATGGGATGTGTTACAGAATTAGATGCAATTGCTGGTGTGGGATACTACTAGTCACATTATCAAAGAAAATGGTGGAGGAGCAAGTTTACCTATTGGTTTGGGGGATCAATAACCCCTTGTATGGTACTGTTTGCGTATTTCTTTTTCAAGTTGCTCCATTTCTCTTTTCACTTCTTCCTCATAGTGTCGCTGAGAAACAATTCTTTACATTATATATAAGTATAGAAATAAAGTGTAATAAATAAGTTTAATAGCAAAAGAATATGTAATCAAATCCAATTGAAACTACGCATTTTTACATGAAATATATTTTTTATAAAAGAAAAATTCAGGTATTATTGTTCGAGACAAGAAAAAAATTTTTTTAAAAAATATTGCAAATCAAATGTCTTTCCCATTCGTTGGCTTTAAAGAACAAGTTTACAACCCAACACTAAAAGAACTCTTACGATCACTTTGTTTCATTTTGGTAGGTGTGGTGGCAAATATTGATATCCACTATTACATCTTACTTTTTCTGTAGTACTTGTTAATTTCCTTAAGAAATAAAATATTTGTTGTGCGAAAGAAGCGTCCACAGATGCATAGCTAATTCTTGTCATAATAAATGAGAATGAGATGCAAACGAGTCTCCAGAAAAATTCTTCGTGAAATAGTGAGTCCAAGATATTTTAGCCAATCAAGAAAGTATATAACCAGCACAAAATATTTTAGCCAATCAAGAAATCATATTCTAATGTACCGAAAAAGTGTGTAAATCATAAATTAATATATTTTGTCAACTAAGTTCATAACCACGATCAACATGTACAAAGATTATTCAAGATATGCAAACCTGATCAATATCATACAACTCTCTAGCTTGAAAGTAGAGAAAATAAATTAAGAAAATTGTGTACTACATTAGATATGATGATAATGTTTGTTATAAGTGGAAAGTTGAAATCAATCATAGATGTCTCAAAGAGCAATCCAACTATATAAAACCAAATAACACAAATTCTAATACCATTAGATGAACCAACACTAAATTTAGACAACCAACATCATTCTTAGTTTCTAGTATATACCAACTATTATGGTTGACACGTCATAATTTATAAATAAACGGAATTAAGTACAACAAAATTCCTAAAACAATTAAATGGACAAAACAATTGGTACTTTCATGGTAAAAAAAAAGATTAAAAATGGCTACACACATGTGTTTCCTCTGAGCACTTGTCAGTAAATTCAAGAGTTGACCCTCTAATTCCACATCTTCACCGAATAGGCTTCTTTGATCTTTTTCGAGCACCTTTGATATCTCTTCCTCACTATATTTGCAGTGAGTGAAGAGATAAACATCACAAAGTGAGTAGTCCTTTTAAAAATTTTCTTCCTATATTAGAGAAGAACAAGGTAATCATATATAATAGCTAACATTAACTAATATTTATATAATGATAAATTGCTAAAACCCATAATTAAATTACAAGTTTTCTCTTATAAAATGTTGTTGGGATAGATCCTCCTGAATTGTATGAGTCCCCTAACCTTGCTTGGTCACTTCTCTTGTTGGTTGACATAATCTTAGAGATGGTCTTGTATCCAACATTATCCCATAGTTTCCGCAATGCATTGTAAACTTCAATCTTCATGATGTTACCCCTTTTATTCCCATTTCTAACTTCATCCAGCAAAGTTGTATAACTTTTACCTCCTTTTGTTCCCATTTTTCTCTCACTATGAAATCATACTTACACTCCCATATATCTTCTTTTGCATATTTACAAGAACATATCAATTTCTATCACTTTGAATATTTCTTTTAAAAAAATTACAATACAAGCATAAAATAAACTACTCACCACCAACTCAACATACCTAAATCTAGGGATGGCAATGAGGATGGTGCCTCGGTCCCATCCCCACCTCTCTACTTTGTTCCCATCCCCAACTCATCCCCGTTCTTGGGCATGAAATTTATCCCCATCCCCAACCTAACCTTCATTTTTCAGCCCCATCCCAACCCATTCCTGTCAAATCCACTAGGGGAATTGGAGATCCAAATGGGAATTACGTACATTATTTTCAATATCCACTGACTAGAGTAGAGATTGAGTGAATATGAAGTTTAATTTAGTATTTTTTTTATTCTTACAAATTTTTGTTACTATTTAAATTAATATTTTACTTTAAAAAAATTATATATATATATCTAAAATGGGGTATGGGACGAGTTGAGGATGGGGAGAACATAATCCCTGCCCACAACCCATCCACAAGTTTGGATACAAAATTTATCCTCATCCCCACCCAGATCCCCACAACCTATATACCCAATCAACCCGGAATCAAAGAGCTTGAAACAGGTTGTGGGCAGGTAGGTACCCAGTTATACACTCCCCATTGCCATCCCGATGTATCTCACTAATTTTCTTGAATTCCTAATTTTACACAGATGAACCTAGCTTAGGATTTGTATAGGCTGAGCAACTCCCGTCGCCAGTCTAGTAAGGTACTTGTGATGATTTGGATAAGGCCTCTAAAAATTTTCCATTCTTCATATATAATGTGTAGTAATAAGAAGATATTTTTTCTTCACTTCACTTCTTGTTCATTAGGCTACAGACTAGCCCTTTTGCAACTTTCTGTGTTTCGTTTCTAGCGAAATCACAGAAATTCCAAGAAAGAAGACCTCTGCAAACTGCTTTTTTTTTAAAAATGTAGCGAGAAACGATGTCTCTTTGTTATGGGGGTTAAAAAAGAATTCAAAATAATTTGAGTAATTGAATTAGATTCGACCTTAGAGTGAGTATTTGCAATTGCAAAAGCAACTCAATCTATTGCGCCAGGCCTCTGCCCATGCTATCTTTCTCTTACGTTCTCTGTCCGACTGCTGCTGCGTCGCCGATGCCAAACCACTGTTCGCCCCCTTTTCCTAGACCTTCGACCTTCATAGCTCCGCCTCTGTTCCCTTTCTGTTCAAACGGGACAGCAAAAGCCAATTAGAACAGCAAGTTCTATTTTAATCTCTTATCTCTCATATATTTTTTTTTAAACATTGGATAGAATTTTGGGGATTTTATTTTCTCTCTCTTTTTGGCTCTTTTTTCTTTTGGGGTACCAAACGGCAAAATCCCTCGCCCGCAGGTGCCTACCAAATTGCCCGACGTGCAGGTAAAGGATGTAAATCATTGTGACTCAGCGGTCCTGCATACTGAAGGACAGGAACTGGTGCGCACAAGGAACCACCTGCCCCATTGGAGAGGTTGAAATTCCCACACTACCGCTGGGAGGTAAATAATTATTATCGTAATTTATATGCGTTAAATTAAACTGAGTATGTGAGTTTATTTTATATGTTATAATTATTTTTTGGAACTTAGACCTTTTTTGTTTTAAGAAGTTTTACTGAAGTTGGAATTAGAAATTAAAAAAATGCTAAAAATAAATTTAAAGCAAATGAAGGATGTCTAAGTAGTATACACTCTTACGCTACAAATTAGTATTTGGGATTAAAAAATCGAAAGCATGATGTGTGTTATATATTATTGGGGCAAGTGAGCCAAAACGAGATTGATTACTGTATTTTATATTACGTAAATTCATGATTTACAAATTTACATTCTACAAGTATTTGCATCTATATTATTTGTTTTTATATTATTCTTTTGATCATTTTATATTAATCAAACGTATTTAAATTTGTAGTTTATATTAGAGGTCGTCTCTTGATCGTGCACGATTGGTTCCTAAGTGCAATTGCATTCATAACTTCAACTTTAATGGAGGTATTTTTCCTATGAGTGATGGACAATCACTTCTCTTTGGTAATTAGGGATTACCTTGTTTTTAATTTTTATTTTTTTGTAAAATTTTATTATTATTTAATGAATGTTGGTGAATGATTAATTCATATGTACTATTTTTTTTAAAATTTGGAAAAGTTTCAACGTCTCTTTATTCTTGGAAAGTGGTCATTACATTGACGAAACGTTGTCAAAATTTTTAGTATAGTTTAGTCCTCCAGTCTATAAATCCTCAATCGTCACTCGGATTAGGGAACTTCTTTAAAAGAGTTTTGAGGTAATTCTGCATTACTTGTCTATTAAAACTACCTTTGTAATACTCCCCATATAAAACAGTGGGTTAAGTTTTTTAGGGAGTGGGAAACGTGCTATAGGCTAGTAGCCTAATTAGGGGTCTAAGTCGTTCTTGTTAGGTTTCTTGGGAATAGTTGTAGTTTGTAGATTGAGATTTTCTCCATCGTAATTCTCTAAAGTGAGTTATTGGATTTGTATCTTATTCACACGTGGACGTATGTCGATTTATCGTACCATATAAATCTTTTGTCTTCTCTTTATTACTTTTCATATCAGTTTTCTTCACAATCTTGTTTATTTATTTCAGGTCCAACAAATTGGTATGAGAGCCAGGTTACACAAACAAGATTGTTTTTGTGGGCATTGAGAATATTTTTTTCATGGAGAATGAGAAGGTACACAAAGAAATTACTACAACTTATGGGTGAGATTTGAAAACTAAGTCTTGAAGAATATTATCACCGATACTTGCAAGACTCGATTGGTGACATCGGGATTTTGTTTGGAGGAGAGAAGTCTTTGGAATAGAAGTCAAGGTGGAGATTTGTTAGGATTTGATTTATATTCTTAATTCAAGTTGAAGACTATTATGTATTTACTTAGATTCTTAATTCATATTGATTAGATTAAGGAACTTCTTTAAAGGAGTTTTTACGTCATCCCACATCAGTTGTCTATTAAAACTACCTTTATAATACTCTCTATATAAAGGAGTGGGTTAAATCTTTTAGGGTGTGAGAAACATGGAGGGCTTGGGTCATTTATCTAACTATAGGCTAGTAGCAAATTAGGTGCCTAAGTAATTCTTGTTGGGTTTCTCCGAAAAGTTGTAGCTTGTGTTTTGGGCTTTGTGCGTTGAGAGTTTTCTCTATACTGTAATTCTCTACAGTGAGTTAGTGGATTTGTTTCTCTTTCACCCGTGGATGTAAGTCGATTGACTGAACCACGTAAATCTTGTGTTTTCATTTTATTGCTTTCGCATTATTTTTCCGCACTATTTCGTTTATTTATTTCAGGTGCAACAAATTGGTATCAGAGTCAGGTTATATAAACGTGATTGTTCTTGTGGGCATCGAGAGGATTTTTTTGCATGGAAAATGAGAAGGTACACAATGTAAGTACTACAACATATAAGTAATGTTTGGAAGCTACGAGCTTGATGAATGTTATAACCAATAGTTGAAGACTCGATAGGTGATATCGTATTTTGTTTAGAGAAGGAGAGACGTCTTTGGTATAGAAGTCGAGATGGAGATTTGTTAGGATTGGACTTATATTCCTAACTATACAAACTAGAAGGCCTAAGATCATCTTCGAAGATTCCATACTTTTGCTATGTGAAATTTTGTATTACTTCCTCGCTTTTGTAAAGACTTATTTGATATATTTTGATACATTTCACTGCAAACTCTTATTTGATATATGATACATGCAATATAAATGTAATGAATATGTGGAATAGCTTTAGATAGTTTGACTTTTGTATTTTTATTTAAAACAAATTGCGGGATTTCTAATGCACGCAAATATTTTTTTAAAACAAATGAAGAAATAATAGGGGAGGTTTCAAACCACTGTAAGTATTTACTTTTTAAAGAGAAATTATTATTACGAAGGTTTAAAACCGCCGCAAAATAGGGATAAAAACTGCCGCAACCATTAATGGCAATATGCGGGGCAGTTATTGGGAAACCACCGCCAACCATTTAATGGCCCTTTGATCTTTAAAACCATCATAAAACCATTTAGCGAGGTTTGTAAACCGCTGCAAAATCAAAAAATAATCCCCGCAATTTCGCTTAATTTGTTAGTGTCTATTGAATCAACATATAAGAACTCTATGACTCGATCAATGCAATGAATTAGGAGGATCAATTGAATTCCGTAAATTCATCAACCTAAGGCAATCAATTGTTCACATCTAAGGACATTAACCCTTAGTAGGCTAACTAAGCAAAGGTGAAGAACCCTAGAGACAAAGAGAATTATCTCTGAACAATTTCATCAAAATATTGCAATAGTTGTTTACAGCATATGTAAGCATTTATCGAGAAAACCTACTCCTCTTCCTAAAAGATAATGAGTATTAAAAATACCTAACAAACCTTCTAATAAAATTTAATTACAAATTTGAAAATAAAGAAACCAAGAATTAATCAAAAAAGAAGTAGAATTGACCAAAAATAAGTTGTAGACTTGACCCGGTCTGGTCTGGCCGAGAAGGTGGCCGGGTCAAGCCATTTAAACTTTAAAACAAGCCATTCTAACCAGAGACCTACTGGGAACGATCGGGTGGGAGCCTAATATCGCCGGTAGGCTCTGTTTTGGCCTTCCTGCTGCGATTTTAGATCTCCTCGGTTAACGTCAAACTGGTTCTTGGTGTCTTTAGCAAAATTTTTTAGAATTCCCTAAGCTTTATAATGAACCTTGAATCTCCTCAATTTGACTCCTATAGTAAAATTTATTGAAATTTAACCAGAACATGTCATCTTTTCAATCGAAGGTAGAATGTCCAGCTTGAGACTCGTTATAGGATATCCAAATAACATATCTATGAATGAGCTATACCATTCTGGAAACCTCAAGAAGTCTTATACAAATCTTCATGAAGATTCCTTGTTCATTTGAACTCATCATAAGCTCCAAAATGAGTTCTTCCAAAATTGGTCAAGAAATTCTAGTTTATCTCCATTTTGACCATTCTTCTAGCTTTAACTCTCGGACTTGAGTCTTCAAAGAATTCATGCATATCTGTGGTCATATCATAATCCCACATTGCTTGTCTATTAAAACTACCTTCATAATACTCCTTATGTAAAGGACAGGGTTAAGCCTTTTAAGGTGTGAGAAACGTGTAGGAGTTGGGCCGTTTGTCTAGCTATAGGCTAGTAGCCCCAATTTGGAACATAGAAATTAGTTTTGTTGGGTTTCTCCGAAATAGTGTAGTTTGTGTTTTGGCTTTTGCGGGTTAAAATGTTTCTCTACACTATAATTCTCTAAAGTGAGTCAGTGGATTTATTTCTCCTTTGCCATGGACGTAGCTCAATTGACTGAACGACATAAATCTTGTGTCTTCCCTTTATTGCTTTCACATTGTTTTTTCACACTATCTCCTTTATTTATTTTATTTCGCACACCAACTTATTGACGACAGAAGGAACTGTTTTCTTGCCTAACTTACCAACAAAATATCAACGAAATAATCGGCAACTTAAAATTGCTTTAAAAAAATGTGGGACAGATCCTCAGGAAGAAATACCGACATAACATTCTGTTGTCACTTAACTTACCGATGAATTTCATCAATGAAATTGTTGTTGTCGGTAACTCCACTTACAAATGATGATTTGTTACTATGTTTCTGTCACTACTAATAGGCAAAATAAAATACCAATATAATTATGTCAATGTTGTGTCGATAATGAAATACCCTAAAACGACAAATTCTTCCCGTCCCTTATTTTCACCAAAATCTTATTCCCCTGCCCCACACCACCCTTTCTCTTCCTGAGCTCAACCTAGCACTTTTCTTCCTCTGGCGTCCTTTTACGCCCTCCGCTAAGCTCCGGCTACTACATACCCTCTCTTCTCTTTTTTCGTATCCAAAAACTTTACCCCTCTCTCTTTCTCTCTCTCTCACTCTCTCTCTCTCTCTCTCTCTCTCTCTCTCTCTTATTTCTACTGCTTCGAGGTTCATCTGCCATTGTTGCTCAGGAAATCTCTAATCGTTGTATCCCAAAAATAGAAGTAGATCTGTATCAGGGTAGCCTCTAGGTTTGAACCACATCTCTATTCCCCAAATTAAAAAAAAAAAAAACTGTGGCGCAGTCATTGAATCACTTTGTTTATTTAATTAATGTGTTTGGCTCAATTTAGTATTAAATAACTAGGGGCTAGTTAATTAAAGCATTTACCAAAAAAAAAAAAAAGAGTTAATTAAAGCATTTTCTTAACTATCTTTTTATGTTTTTGCAGTGATTATTAAAAATCACTCCAAATTAATGATTTACTTTGGTGACAAAAGACTAATTATTCTAGGTTACTAAAATGATCAAAAAGCCCTTATTATAAATAACAAAATTTCTCATTTCAAACATTTCTAAGTATGACCATTTTGAATTGACCTCTAGAATGCTCTATGATAATAGTCTTTGTGCCCTATTGGAGTTAAAACGAAAATGATTCTCTGTGTTTGCACCCATCATTAACTTTATTAAGGTATGTACTATCTCATTCCACAATAATATCTACTCTCTTATGACTTCTAGTCCGAAATTTAATTACTCTAACTTGTTTCTTCTTATCTCAAAGAGAGACCATTAAGCGATGATTTATAGACATATCCCCAAGGCTTTGGATTGTAGGATATCTCGGACAATCATAAGAGACTGATTATCATAAAAGCATTAATCACACAAGTTTCTCTTGAATACCTAAGTTAATCTATCTAACATACATAGTATATCGATCCCATTCATAGAGATATATTCCCATTGCATATCAAGGTAGTTAAGTCATTGCTTCTCTACACTGCTAACTCATATGAATATCATAAGGCACTCATCCACGTTGTGGCTGTGATAATCTTAGTTTCTCACCTTTATAATAACCTTTGTAAAAATTTATCATGGGGTTCAGCTCTATTTACTCTAAGCAAACTTGCACAGTTAGTCATGAGATAGACATTAACTTAAGGTAAGTCATCCATTAAAGAAACAAATTTGCAATAACATTTTACCAATGATGGCATGCCCAACTCCATAAAAAAGGGAAATAAGATTACTTATATATATCTTAAGTAACAAAAGTATATACCTTATTATGACGCACGGCTCATCCCGTGGACTATCTAATATATGTCAACCTTATGCAAGTAATTGCATCCAACTTCAGAAACCTGAACTAAGAAATAATATTTATTTAATATATTCCAATATTACCAAATAGAGTCTTTATGAGCATACATCCCAACAAACTCCCACTTGCAAAATAAGAGTATTTTATTCCATAAGCCCTAACCCCTAAAGCATAAAAGTGTCGCTTGTATCCCTTCTCTACTAAAGGCTTGGTAAAAGGATAAACTTTATATTCTTCTCGGAGGAATCTGCTTTACTATGATCTTCTCTATCTAGATAAAATCTACGATGGAAATGGTACTTCCTTCCGATGTATTTGCCCTTCTTGTGGTTTTTTTATTCCTAACATTCGGTACTATCCCGTAGATTTCATAACATAACACTATAGGTCTATCCATATTAGGCATGATTCCTAGTTTTGCTAGGAACTTCGGGAGCTATACCCCCTCTGTGGATGCTTCAGACGCTGCTATAAACTCATGTTTAACAATAGAGTTAGTAATACAAGATTTCTTAATGCTTCTCTACAAAATACCCCCTCCAGGCAGAGTGAAGACATATCTACTAATGTAGTTTCTTTCGTATCTATCAGCCTTTTGAGTACACTTCTAGTTACTATTCTAACAGCACATGTGGTATTGGAATGATATGGAATAGAATCTCTTTCCTTCTAGAATCGTTTCCGACCCAGAATGGAATAGGAATCCTCTTTCTATTTCAGTGTATGGGAGGGAAAGATAGAATGGAATTATAATTTCTTTTGTTTGTTTGGAAAACTTATTATTTAATGTCAGAATGGATGAAATTATGTACAATATGACCAAAATCCCCTTTCAATATAAAATGTATTTTTCAAATTGCAACACATATTAAGGCTCCAAAAAATTCAAATTTTTATTGAAGTGTAAATATTCATATATATACACACACAAACACACATATATATAAGATTGAAAATAGTCATAAAATAACTCTTTTTTATTATTAAAGTAAAAGGAAGTACGATACAAAGTAATTAAAAAGTTACGAAATTATTATTTTAATCATTCAATTTTCTCATTGTCATCAATTTATTAAGCGTACCATATGTAATACATGGGAGGTATAATAGTCTATACACTTTTTAAATGATTCCCACCCACCCCAGAAAGCTTTTCCTAAACTATTCATGGGGAAAGGTTTTTCCAGCTTCATCTTGGAATTGTCATTCCTGAGGAATAGTCTTTCCTACTTTGAATGTACATACCAAATGTAGGAATGGAAACAAAAATAGGAAGACTCATTGTATTCTTGTCCATTCCCATGTACCCAGCATAGCGTGAAACTTGAACCCGATATAGGATATGTAGGACGTGTTTGTATGCTTTATAAATAAGTATTGGCCTAAATACCCATGATTACCCTTGGGAAGTCCATTTTGGCATAGCAACGACAGTTTTCGAGTAGGGATCTTGGGCCTCCTAGGCTCATGACTCGCGCTCTCGAGCCTATTGATCCGAGGTGCTCTTGAACCTACGAGTCTAGGGTGTGACATTATATATATGGTATTAGAGCATTGTTATCCCAGTAGGACGTGTGGAACTAAGTGCTACATCGGCAGGATCCATCTCTAGAGAATCCTGTGTGGAACTATGTGTTACATCGGTGGTAGCAACCACTAGGATCCCACACCCCTGATCTGGTCCTTGGTTAAGTGTGATGGGGCACCTACTGAAAACATTAAGGCCTTAATTAAAGGGGGTGAATGCGAAACCTCAATCCCACATGAGATATGTATAATGTGTTTGTACCCTATAGAAGCATCAAACTCAAACTTAATTCCTAATCGTTATTGTTTCCCAATAACTGAACAATTTGTAGTATCTTCTGCATACCCAAGATTTGACAAAGAAAACTTGATCGCTATAATCATAGATTATGGAAAAATTTTGGAATGTAAGACATGACGTATTTGAATTGAAGTCCTCGATATTAATTTAAATACGTCATGCCATACATTGTGAAAATTAAATATATTTCCATATTTCTATGCTTAGTGGTCCCGGATGTAATTCTTATTATTGTGCGAACAAATATCAAGTAATATATTCACATTTTTCCTCAAAAAAAATAAAAAATAAAAATCATCTACATTAAGAGAGTATCTTGGAGTTAAATGGCTACAAATGTAATTTCAAATAAAATTTTCCTAATTTGCACAAAATTTTTGATAGATTTCACTAAGTTAAAATATTAAATTGGTCCACATAATGATAAACATACATAAATTCTTTCCATAATCTAGGAAATTACATTTGTTTTGTCATTTAAAGATATACATTTGACATATATGAAATTCTTGCATTTAATTACAATTTGCATCTCCAAATCCCTATATATACATGTCAACATTCTAATTTCAAACCACAAAAGTTCTTTTGCTACAAACTCCTTCCTTGTAGCTTACTTCCTTTTGCTACTTTGTGCGAGTTATGTCAAAAGGCAAGGTCAAACTCCTCTTTATAGAGAATGATGAAAAAAGGCGAGCAGCATACAAGAAATGGAAGGAGGGTCTCCTCAATAAGGTAAGTGAACTTACTACACTTTGTGGAATTAACGCTTGTACAATTATTTACAGCAAATTTGATTCTGAACCTGACGTATGGCCGAGCACTTTGGCTGCTCAACAAGTGATATCGCAATTCAAGCGTTTGCCGGAAATGATGAAAGAAAGGAAAATGTTGAACCAAGAGGCGTATTTGAGTGAAAGAATTATGAAACTAAAAGAAAAGTTGAATAAGCAATTGTCAGAAAATCATGGGAAGGACATTGTGGAATTGATGTTTAAGTGTTTGGTGATTGACAAAAGAGAGCTAGATAAGTTGTCACCTACCGATCTTGATGATCTTAAGGAAAAAATCGAGAAAAAGATGATGGGCATCAATTCAAGGCTTAATGGTGACACAAAGAAAAAAGTTATTCTGGATATGGATGAAGCACAAAGCAATCCCGCACCACCCTAGTACACTGGTTCAAGGACCAGACCAACCCCATAAAGAATATCATACATTTTAAGTTGGAAAAGGATGTGTTTTCTTTAATCTGTGAGCACATGTATGAAGAATAAAAAAAAGAGTGAATTTTTTATGTGAATTGTTTTTTAGTTTGGAATAAATATTTTCTTATAATTAAATTTCGTGGAGGTTATAACGTGCCAATAGGTGCTCTGCAAAAATGGACTGATTTATCGGTGTTATAGTCGGCCATGTTGGTTTAATTTTCATTATATTATTAAAGTTTGTCTTTGATGTACCCCGATATTTGAAGCAAATTTTGAATAATGAATTTTGTAATGGGTTTGAATAATTTATGACTAAATAGTAATCAAGATTTGAAATTTTCATTCTTAATTATTTTTCGGAAAGAATTTGTCTTAAATTATGTCAAAAAAGTTTTTGAAACGAATGATTTGTTTTGTCGTTAAAATTTTGCGATGAGGTTTTAAAATTATATTGTTTCTATCTCCAATGCATCAAATTTATAATACAGGACAAATGTACAAAATGAATCTATATATTGTCCCTATATTGATAATTTCTGCTAGTGTAGAGTCAATCTAACCTAGTCTACATATCTATGTCTTAAAGAGATATGTATTTATTATATCCGTTTTATGTGATATGTCACTTTAAGACAAGACATAAGAGTTAAGAAAATGATTGCGTTGCCTAAATTCAAAATGAAATTAACTAAAAGTTACCTTTTAACTTGTCATTGATAGTTCTAATGAAAGTTTCTAAACAATGTTTAGTTCAAATAAGATAGAGTTCTATCTGGAAAAATATCATATAACGCTCTCTTGATTTTGATAGATATTTTGAAACAAAAATCATGTATGTCCATCACGATAGATAATATAAAATGGAGGTAGTATATGGCATTTAAATAACTACATACTTTGAGTTTTTTTAAGCTAGACGCAAGAAAATACAATATATGTAACCAAACATTTTGGTCGCCAAGATCGTTTAGTGAAAAAAATACTTGGTTGTTGTGTTGTTGCAAAGGCTCTTGGCGACCAAAAAGTTTATTTGGTCACAAAAAGAGACCCAATAGTGACGAAATTTGTCACCATTGAGATGTTGCTTAGCAAGGAAATATTTTGCCAGCAACGCCTTCCAAATTTCGTATCCAAAATGTAATTTGCTCAACAATGTGTTGTCAAAGCGAAAGAATATTAATGTTTGTTGCTAAACTTATCTTTATGAAATGTGAGCTTTTAATTTTAAAAAATAATTATTCCAGAAGGTTGGGTCCGGTAGCCCACGAACCATTTGAAACCCAATGTGGGAAATAATTGTAGTTAGAAAATAATTTTATTACCATTAGGTAGGCTTTAGTGCCACTAAAATAATAACTAGTCCTTAGTGAGAAAACAGATTTTTCGTCGCTATTGATGCCTTTGGCGAAGAATTCTTTTTCCAAGGCAAACTTTTATCACTTATGCTCCATTTTTTTGTAATCCATTGTTCTAATGTTAAATGATTAATGTTCATTCTAAAACCATTGGACCAAAGAAGAAATAAACAAATACATTGAATTAATTAGATTTTTCCTTTGAGAAGAGTTGTGGTCATTGGTAAAGAATAACGCTACGCAATGCTATAGTTCTTTGCAATTGTCAAACTTGGGAGCGACTCGAGGAATCCTTGAGATTTATCCAAATTACAATTTTATACTTCTATTTATTTAAATTACAAATACATCCTTATCATTTGTATACTCATAGCTAATTAATTCCTACAACTAAGATTAGTTAAAAAAAAAGTGTATCAGAAATTAATGATTGTGTAGTAGAACGTTTCAACTCGTCTTAAAATATTATTTTGTAGGTTAAATTCTTGTTTCATATAATTAAAATAACAATATCATCCATTAGAAAAATTTTATTCACAAAAAATATTTTAGGAAGAATATTAGTCTTAATATATAGTAGTGATAAAAAAGCAGACAAATAAAATGATATAATTTTATGAAGATTTTAAATTTTTTGCTACAAAATCAATATTTTTTGATAATTTTTTCGTATTGAAATCAGTAGTAGGGATAATTAATTAAGAATACATAAATGATAAGGATGTATTCATAACTTATACAAACCAAATGGATAAATTGTAATTTGGAAGAATCTAATGGGAGAAACGTAATTGTGAATTAATTACATGTATGTATTACCTCTAAAATTTAGGAAAATTTAACAGTCATGATCACCTAATACATTGTCTAGTTCACTCTATAGTACACTTTCTTTAACTTTCCCTATAAGGATGATCTTTTAGAGTTTAGGGTTTATCTTTTATTCTATAGGGTTTAATTAATAAAACTACTATAAAAAGTGTGTATTAGAGAGTGTACTAAAAGATGTACTAAATGATCGAGTCGAAAATTTGGTGGCTAACTTTTTTGGCACTAAGAGTACTCAAGCTTAAATAGCAAAGATTTTCCACCAAATTTAAATCTAGAACGAAAAGTTGATCCTTTCAGTGCACGAGTTTAAAATGCTATGTCATCTCAAGTCCAAATGATGAAATCGATGCTCCTTCTACACAAGCCTAAACTGCAAAGTTACTTAGAGGCTGAATGTTGCAATTGAATGCACCTTGACCACGAGCCTAAACGGCAAAGTTATTTCACCAAGTTTAAAGCTGGAAAGAATAAGATGCTCCTTGACTGCAAAGCCTAAACTAGAAACTTACTTCAAATCTAAACGAAAAAAGAAGATGGTCGTTGTTTGCATTAGCATAAACTGCAAGTTAATCCTGACCTACATGAGTATTAATTGTGTCAAGGCAACCACCAAAAGTGTTGCATGTTGCTAAACTGCTAAAACACTCTAACAAATCAAATTTGGTAAAAATGGATACTCCTGGCCAATACGATTTGAAAGTATGAATGGCTAAAAGATCTCTTTACTCAAAATTTCAACTTCATTTGACTCTATTCCTAAAGATTTCTTAAGATACGTAGGAAGCTTAGAGAAAAAAAAAATCTAAGTTTAGTCACAATTTTGAAACAAATTTTTTTAGTTTGCGCTTTGTTGCTGGTGCTCTTAATATTTTGCTTTGATTACAAAGTATGTTCTTCTGCTATCCATTATTCATAATGTGAAATAATGTTAGAAAAGTCTTGACGAACTCGGGCCTCAATCATTTTTCTTTCTTCTGAGAGAGGTGTCCTATACTTCACAACTTCTTTGAACCGAAAATTGATCCATGCGTTGATGATGACTTCTAAGTTGATGTAGTTGCCTCTTTTGATCAAGTGGTTCTATAGAAGATGAAAAACGTCACCATGAAGATGACCGAGTGTAGGCAAGCCTTTAACATCTTTTAAATAGACAGTTGTTGGCGGTCGTGAAAAGTACTAGATGATCTTTCAATGTCTTTCAAATGTAGTGGATGATCCGATCGAAAATTTTGTGGCCAAGTTTTTTGTCACCAAAACTACACGAGCTTAAATTGCAAAGATATTCCACCAAATTTAAAGTTGGAAGGAAAAAGATAATCCGATCAAAAATTTGATGGCCAATTGTTTGGTAACCAAAACTGCACGAGCTTAAATTAAAAAGTTATTCCACTAAATTTAAAGCTGGAAAGAAAAAGATGATCTTTTTCAGTGCACGAGTTTAAAATGCAAAGTCATCTCAGGTGTAAATGATGAAATCGATGCTCCTTTCATACGAGCCTAAACTGCAGAGTTGCTCTAAGTCCTAATGTTGCAAATGAATGTACCTTGACTACACGAGCCTAAATGACAAAGTTATTCCACCAAGTTTAAAGCTGGAATGAAAAAGTTGCTCTTTGACTGCACAAGCCAAAATCACAAAGTTATTCCACCAAGTTTAAAGTTGGAAAGAAAAAGTTGCTCCTTGACTGCACGAGCCTAGACTGCAAACTTACTTCAAATCTAAATTATGAAAAGGAAGATATTCCTTGATTGAACTAGCGTAAACTGTAAGTTACTCTTGGCCCACATGAGTATAAATTGTGTCAATGCAACCATCAAAAGTGTAGCCTGTGGCTAAACTGCTAAAACATCCTAACAAATCAAAGTTGGCAAAAACGGATACTCCTAGCCCATAAGAGTTAAAACTGTGAATGGCTAAAAGATCTCTTTAGCCAAACTTTGAACTTCATTTGACTTGATTCTTTAAGATTTCTTAAGATACATAGGAAGCTTAGAGAAAAAAAAATCTAAGTTCAGTTAAAATTTTTAAACAAATTTTTTGGTTTGCGCTTTGTTGCTGGTGCTCTTAATATTTAGCTTAGATAAGAAATTGATCCATGTGATTGGTGATGACTTCTAAGTTGATGTAGTTACCTCTTTAATCAAGTAGTTCTATAGAAGATGAACAACGTCACCATGAAGATGACCGCAATTGGCAAGCCTCTAATGTCTTTCAAATGGACATCTTGCTGGTAATCATCAAAAGCATATTAGTAGAAGTACACAAACCCTTGCAAGACGCTATCAAGATGTTAGAGTTGTGGTCATTGGTAAAGAATGATGCTACACAATACTATAGATATTTGAAATTGTCAAACTTAGGGGTGACTCGAGGCGTCTTGTGCATACTCTCAATGCTGTAATGTGTAACTTGCAGGGCAACTCAATTCATGAACTCCATTGAACCTCTCTGTTGACTGTTCTTTGATCGAGTGAAGGAAGTTTGTCAAAGAAATTTGGAGAATGATGAGTTGAGATGAGAGACATCTAAGATTTCTAAGATCGCGGACTTCTGAAGTTGTTCCTCGTGTCTATAATCCTTCATGGGATGTTGTTGTTGTCTCTGGAGAATGAGTACTTTTAAAGTTGATATTTCTTGATGCATTGACCATCCTTCAAGCTCGTCACTGAAGTCTTTAGAAATAAGATTCTATGCCTTTGAAGAAGATGTGCTTTTGAAATCGACGAGCATTGAAACAATTCTTGATGGGATAACTAGTAGTTGTTTCCTGCAGGGGGCTCACATATTTGTCAGAGACTAATTTGTAAGCCATCAAATTTTTGTCATCCCCAATAGGTCTTGCACAAACCTTGGGTTGAGAAGACTTTGGATTTAAAGAGTGTATCATGGTTGGCTTAAAAAGTCTTAATTTGAATGTTAAATTAATTAATAGGTGGTAATTAAAAAAGCTGTAATAATTTGACAAACAATATGCATATTAGATTTCAAAATTTTAAATTGAGAATAAAATTTTCATTTAAAATTTACTATTACAATTAAGTACAACTTAACCACTTAAGTGATTTGCAAAATTGTTATCAAATACACTTAAATATTAAGAGGTGGATAATTTCAATTATCAAACACACTTAATTCAATAAGTTCTTTATTAATTAATTTCTAAGAGATAATTTAATTTAACTTAGAAGCAGTGACAAAATGGATATTTTAGGACCAATTTTGTCAATTTTCAGCATTTAATATAGTATTATAAAAGTGAATCCCTCATCTCCATGTTGAATGTGACTTGCAGGACGGTCATGCAAAAGTCGTGGCTTTCTTTCATTTGGTGCAGGCAGTAGATTGTGTCCTGGATCAAATTTGGCCATTCTTCAAATTTCAATCTATCGTCATTATTCACTATTTCCTTCTTAATTACCGGTAAATTAAAAAAAAACTAATAAAAACCTTCTATGAAAAATATAAAAAATCTTGAAGGAACTCTTTTTTCTTAACATAAATTGATGTTTTAATTTTGTATGGGCTTCACAAAATTAATCCGAAATACAAAATGAAATACTTGTTCGTGCAACAAGCTGTTGACAAATGTTTGTCGACACTAGAAAAGTTGTCCTCATGAGCAATATTTGAACTTGCAAATAATGTTTTATCTTTTTTATGCACATGGATAGTACTTTACATGAATGTATTATCATGTCCTATATAATAAACTAAGAGAAATTGGATAAAGGTAAGCATATATTAGTTTTCCTATTTTGTTTATAGTCATAAACTTTTATTTCATCTCTTTTATAAGCATGAATTATTTTCAATATTATAAACATAGCAATTTAAAGATTTTATGATTGAATTCAGTGTATTTTGACACATTGATCCAATAGAACGATAACAATTAATTAGTTAAATTCTTTAAGTAAAGTAATAAAAATGTGTAAAAAATGCACCAATTGTTTTTAATGAAATCATTGAATTATTATAAATTTGAAAAATTAAAAATAATTCATGGTTAAAAAAAGATAAAATAAAAATTCTTTGCTGTAAACAATTAAAATAAAATTTTAAGCCCTATAAATAAAAAAGTAAAAGTAGTTAAAGGGCCGATTTCAGTTTTTTTTTCTTAGCCCTGTTTTCGAAAAAGGCCACTAAATTGGCCACAAAATTTTTTTTATTCGGAATGTGGCCATAATGCACAGTGGTTGTGCGTTTTTACAAATGATAACACAATAACTATGCATTATCAGTTAATCTCAGTTTTATAACTTAATATGCCGATATGCCGGATAACACAATAGTCATGCGTTACATATCAGTAATAATGAACAAAGGTTCTGCGTTATCTGCCACAGCATTTTTTAAAAAAAATTTTTAATTTTTTTATGAACTGAAAATTTCTTTACATTTTTTCAAAACTTATAGTTATATAATTTATTTAAAAAGGCTATATTACATTATTTAACTTATTTTCGTGTTTTTTTATGATAATATTTATAACCATTTTTAAAGAAAATCTGTTTAACTTGTAATCATTTTATTAAAAAAAAAAGGAAGAAGTAATAATAAAGATATGTTAAATTTTACTGTCAAAATTTAGAACAATGAAGTAGTAGTTAGAAGAAATTCAAGGAAATATTTCAATAATATAAATCCTGTTTTATTAAAACACTTTCAAGAAAACGAACTTATGCATTGCTTGAACTGAAGTTATTACAATTTTTCCTATTATGTCCCAGCATGTGGCATCTGCCACATCTTGGGAGAGACTGTGGATTTCTATAATCCATTTCCTCCTGATATCACGTACCCTGTTTCCAACCTAGTTCCTTCTTCATGTTTAGGGGATAAAATGTTAAATTATAAGGAGCATCCCTCCAATAGTTCTCATTCAAGCCCGGATGAAACTTCTCTTGGCATGTTCTTCTGTACTTTTCTCACAAATATATATATCTAGTGCATAAGTATCCGCTCTCATACCATTTTCTCTACAATAAGTAATAACGCATAGCAGTTGACGATAACGCGCAACCATTGTGCGTTATCATCAACCTCAACACCAATCATCGGCACGTCCTTGTCACGTCAGTAAACAAGCTTAGCGTCCAGAGTAAGTTCGTTATTAGGAATAACGCACAATGAGTGTGCATTATCTAATTTTATAACGCACAGTGGCTGTGTTATTGCCTCTTCAGGGATAAATAAAAAAGTTGGCTACTTTATTAGCTATATTTTAAAAAAAGACTAGTAATAGAAAAAAAACGGCCAATTTCTCATTAACTAAAAGTGCTTGTGGCCCGTTGCTATGCAAAATGTTGGCCTAAGAAGAGGATGAACTTGTGATTTCAAAACTTTCTCAAGTTGGAAATGGTGTTTAAGGTTAAGCAGAAATTAAAATATTGAAATAGTAGAAAAATCAATTTTAATTATCAAACTACGTCCAAGTAATTCTTAAAAAAAATATTAATAGGCGAAGCCCTACATGAATGACTAGATGGGCCAAAATTCATATAAAAACTTTATTGAGAATATTGTCCGAGATTTCGGGGGATTTCTCTGTTGTACACATGTTGTATTAGGAAGTTAATAGAGTTGTTTATATTGGAATTGTCGTCATCAACTTGGAATATGCCAAGATGATTCTAATTAGATTGTAATTGGATTAGGAAGTTTCCTACTTTAGTTAGGCCAAAAAGTGTATTCATCATTGTTAATTTTTTTAATACAAAGCTGTTTTTCTTTTTTCATGGTATAAGAATATGTTTTTTTCTCACAATAAATAAAGACAAAAGATAAAGAAAAAACCAGTGTTATTTCTGATATGTAGCAAGAGAGTCCAGTACGGAAAAATATGTTGAAGAAGGATGCATATTATGTAGTATCCTTAGATGGATCAGGACGGATTATCACTCAGGTCCAATTGAAAGAAGGAGTTCCAGGGCAATGACACAATTATATTGAATAGGCCAAAGTTGTGAGATTAGCCCTCTATTCAAAGAAGAAACTAGGATTCATCGATGAAACAATTTCATTACCTGAGAATGATCTAGATAAGGTACAGGAATGGTAGGCAATTAACAAATTAGTTAACTGTTGGATTCTCAACACAATTGAAGTAATCCTATGATCGTCTATGAATTATTCTGAGCGCGCAGATGAGTTGCGGGCTGATCTCAAACAATATTTTTTTGGTGGGTAATGGTTCATAGAAATATGAAATGAAGGCCTTGTTGGCAAACCATAAACAAGGAGGAGATTTTATAAACGCATATTACAATCATTTGTAGAAAATATGGGATGAGTTACAGAATTACATGCAATTGCTGGTGTGGGATGCTACTAGTCACATTATCAAAGAAAAGGGTGGAGGAGCAAGTTTACCAATTGTTTTGGGGGATCAATGACCCCATGCATGGTACTGTTTGCGTATTTCTTTTTTAGGTTGCTCTATTTCTTTTTTCACTTCTTCCTCGTAGTTTCGCTGAGAAACAATTCTTTACATTATATATAAGTATAGAAACAAAATGTAATAGATAAGTTTAATAGCAAAAGAATATGTAATCAAATCCAATTGAAACTACACAATTATACATGAAATAAATTTTTTATAAAAGAAAAATTCAGCTATCATTGTTCAAGACAAGAAAAAAAATTTTTAAAAAAATATTGCAAATCAAATGTCTTTCCCATTCTTTGGCTTTGAAGAACAAGTTTACAGCCCAACAATAAAAGAACTCTTATGATCACTTTGTTTCATTATGGTAGGTGAGGTGGCAAATATTTGATATCCACTATTACATCTTACTTCAATTGGATTTAAACAAGAAATTTAACTTTTTCAGTAGTACTTGTTAATTTCTTTAAGAAATGAAATATTTGTTGTGCAAAAGAAGAGTCCATAGATGCATAGCTAATTCTTGTCATAGTAAATGAGAATGAGATGCAAACGAGTCTCTAGAATAATTCTTCATGAAATAGTGAATCCATTTCTAATATTGTTATTCCATTGAAAGAAAATAAGTATAAAGTATATAACCAGCACAAAATATTTTAGCCAATCAAGAAATCATATTCTAATGTTCCGAAAAAGTGTGTAAAACATAAATATAGGGTTGGATGATTTCATAAATTAATATATTATGTCAACTAAGTTGATAACCACGATCAACATGTACAAAGATTATTCAAGACATGCAAACCTGATAGATATCATACAACATTGTATACTACATTAGATATGACGATAATGTTTGTTATAAGTGGAAAGTTGAAATCAATCATAGATGTCTCAAAGAGCAATCCAACTATATAAAACCAAATAACACAAATTCTAAACCTGTTAGATGAACAAGCACTAAATTTAGACAACCAACATCATTCTTAGTTTCTAGTGTATACCAACTATTATGGTTGACATGTCATTATTTATAAATAAATGGAATTAAGTATAACAAAATTCCCAACTCAATTAAACGGACAACACAAATTGTACTTTCATGGTAAAAAAAAAAAAAAGATTAAAAATGGCTACACACGTGTTTTCTCTAAGCGCTTGTCAGTAAATTCAAGAGTTGGACCCCTAATTCCACATCTTCACCGAATAGGATTCCTTGATCTTTTTCGAGCACCTTTGATATCTCTTCCTCACTATATTTGCAGTGAGTGAAGAGATAAACATCACAAAGTGAGTAGTCCTTTTAAAAATTTTCTTCCTATATTAGAGAAGAACAAGGTAATCATATATAATAGCTAACATTAACTAATATTTATATAATGATAAATTGCTAAAACCCATAATTAAATTACAAGTTTTCTCTTATAAAATGTTGTTGGGATAGATCCTCCTGAATTGTATGAGTCCCCTAACCTTGCTTGGTCACTTCTCTTGTTGGTTGACATAATCTTAGAGATGGTCTTGTATCCAACATTATCCCATAGTTTCCGCAATGCATTGTAAACTTCAATCTTCATGATGTTACCCCTTTTATTCCCATTTCTAACTTCATCCAGCAAAGTTGTATAACTTTTACCTCCTTTTGTTCCCATTTTTCTCTCACTATGAAATCATACTTACACTCCCATATATCTTCTTTTGCATATTTACAAGAACATATCAATTTCTATCACTTTGAATATTTCTTTTAAAAAAATTACAATACAAGCATAAAATAAACTACTCACCACCAACTCAACATACCTAAATCTAGGGATGGCAATGAGGATGGTGCCTCGGTCCCATCCCCACCTCTCTACTTTGTTCCCATCCCCAACTCATCCCCGTTCTTGGGCATGAAATTTATCCCCATCCCCAACCTAACCTTCATTTTTCAGCCCCATCCCAACCCATTCCTGTCAAATCCACTAGGGGAATTGGAGATCCAAATGGGAATTACGTACATTATTTTCAATATCCACTGACTAGAGTAGAGATTGAGTGAATATGAAGTTTAATTTAGTATTTTTTTTATTCTTACAAATTTTTGTTACTATTTAAATTAATATTTTTCTTTAAAAAATTATATATATATATCTAAAATGGGTATGGGACGAGTTGAGGATGGGGAGAACATAATCCCTGCCCACAACCCATCCACAAGTTTGGATACAAAATTTATCCTCATCCCCACCCAGATCCCCACAACCTATATACCCAATCAACCCGGAATCAAAGAGCTTGAAACAGGTTGTGGGCAGGTAGGTACCCAGTTATACACTCCCCATTGCCATCCCGATGTATCTCACTAATTTTCTTGAATTCCTAATTTTACACAGATGAACCTAGCTTAGGATTTGTATAGGCTGAGCAACTCCCGTCGCCAGTCTAGTAAGGTACTTGTGATGATTTGGATAAGGCCTCTAAAAATTTTCCATTCTTCATATATAATGTGTAGTAATAAGAAGATATTTTTTCTTCACTTCACTTCTTGTTCATTAGGCTACAGACTAGCCCTTTTGCAACTTTCTGTGTTTCGTTTCTAGCGAAATCACAGAAATTCCAAGAAAGAAAACCTCTGCAAACTGCTTTTTTTTTTAAAAATGTAGCGAGAAACGATGTCTCTTTGTTATGGGGGTTAAAAAAGAATTCAAAATAATTTGAGTAATTGAATTAGATTCGACCTTAGAGTGAGTATTTGCAATTGCAAAAGCAACTCAATCTATTGCGCCAGGCCTCTGCCCATGCTATCTTTCTCTTACGTTCTCTGTCCGACTGCTGCTGCGTCGCCGATGCCAAACCACTGTTCGCCCCCTTTTCCTAGACCTTCGACCTTCATAGCTCCGCCTCTGTTCCCTTTCTGTTCAAACGGGACAGCAAAAGCCAATTAGAACAGCAAGTTCTATTTTAATCTCTTATCTCTCATATATTTTCTTATACGTTGCATAGAATTTTGGAGATTTTATTTTCTCTCCCTTTTTGGCTTTTTTTTTCTTTTTGGGTACCAAACGGGAAAATCCCTCGCCCACAGGTGCCCACCAAACCGCCCGACGTGCAGGTAGAGGATGTAAATCATTGTGACTCAGCGGTCCTGCATACTGAAGGCCAGGAACTAGTGCGCACAAGGAACCACCTCCCACATTGGAGAGGTGAAATTCCCACACTACCGCTGGATGGTAAATAATTATTATCGTAATTGATATATGTTAAATTAAACTGAGTATGTGAGTTTATTTTATATGTTATAATTATTTTTTGGAAGTTAGAACTTTTTTTTTTTAAGAAGTTTTACTGAAGTTGGGATTAGAAATTAAAAAAATGCTAAAAATAAATTTAAAGCAAATGAAGGATGTCTAAATAGTATACACTCTTACCATACAAATTAGTATTTGGGATTAAAAAATCGAAAGTATGATGTGCGTTATATATTATTGGGGCAAGTGAGCCAAAAAGAGATTGATTATTGTATTTTATATTACGTAAATTTCATGATTTACAAATTTACATTCTACAAGTATTTGTATCTATGTTATTTGTTTTTATATTATTCTTTTGATCATTCTATATTAATCAAACGTATTTAAATTTAAATTTTATATTGGAGGTCGTCTCTTGATCGTGCACGATTGGTTCCTGCTAGTGATGGATAATCACTTCTCTTTGGTAATTGGGGATTACCTTGTTTTTAATTTGTATTTTTTGTAAAATTTTTTTATTATTTAATGAATGTTGGTGAATGATTAATTCATATGTACTATTTTTTTAAAATTTGGAGAAGTTTGAGCATCTCTTTATTCTTGGAAAGTGGTCATTACATTGACGAAACGTTGTCAAAAAATTTAGTGTAGTTTAGTCCTCCAGTCGGTAAATCCTCGATCGTCACTCGGATTAGGGAACTTCTCTAAAAGAGTTTTGAGGTAATTCTGCATTAGTTGTCTATTAAAACTACCTTTGTAATACTCCCCATATAAAACAGTGGGTTAAGTTTTTAGGGTGTGGGAAACGTGCTATAGGCTAGTAGCCTATTTAGGGGTCTAAGTCGTTCTTGTTGGGTTTCTTGGGAATAGTTGTAGTTTGTGGATTGAGATTTTCTCCATTGTAATTCTTTATAGTGAGTTACTGGATTTGTGTCTCATTCACATGTGGACTTATGTCGATTTATCGTACCATATAAATCTTTTGTCTTCTCTTTATTGCTTTTCATATCAGTTTTCTTCACAATCTTGTTTATTTATTTCAGGTCCAACAAATTGGTATGAGAGCCAGGTTACACAAACAAGATTGTTTTTGTGGGCATTGAGAATATTTTTTTGTCGTGGAGAATGAGAAGGTACACAAAGCAATTACTACAACTTTTGGGTGATATTTGAAAACTAAGTCTTGAAGAATATTATCACCAATACTTGAAAGACTCGTTGGGTGACATCGGGATTTTGTCTGGAGGAGAGAAGTCTTCGAAATAGAAGTCAAGGTGGAGATTTGTTTGGATTTGATTTATATTCTTTATTCAAGTTGAAGACTATTATATATTTACTTAGATTCCTAATTCATGTTGATTAGATTAGGGAACTTCTTTAAAGGAGTTTTTATGTAATCCCACATTAGTTGTCTATTAAAACTACCTTTATAATACTCTCTATATAAAGGAGTGGGTTAAATCTTTTAGGGTATGAGAAACATGGAGGGCTTGGGTCATTTATCTAACTATAGGCTAGTAGCAAATTAGGTGCCTAAGTCGTTCTTGTTGGGTTTCTCCGAAAAGTTGTAGCTTGTGTTTTGGGCTTTGTGCATTGAGAGTTTTCTCTAAACTGTAATTCTCTACAGTGACTTAGTGCATTTGTTTCTCTTTCACCCGTGGATGTAAGTCGATTGACTGAACCACGTAAATCTCGTGTTTTCATTTTATTGCTTTCGCATTATTTTTCCGCACTATTTCGTTTATTTATTTCAGGTGCAACAAATTGGTATCAGAGTCAGGTTATGTAAACGTGATCGTTCTTATGGGCATCGAGAGGATTTTTTTCATGGAAAATGAGAAGGTACACAATGTAATTACTACAATATATAAGTAATGTTTGGAAGCTACGAGCTTGATGAATGTTATAACCAATAGTTGAAGACTCGATGGGTGATATCGAATTTCGTTTGGAGAAGGAGAGAAGTCTTTGGTATAGAAGTCGAGATGGAGATTTGTTAGGATTGGACTTATATTCCTAAGTACACAAACTAGAAGACCTAAGATCATCTTCGAAGATTCTATACTTTTGCTATGTGAAATTTTGTATTACTTCCTCGCTTTTGTAAAGACTTATTTGATATATTTTGATACATTCCACTGTAAACTCTTATTTGATGTATGATACATGCAATATAAATGTAATGAATATGTGGAATAGCTTTAGATAGTTTACTTTTGTATTTTTATTTAAAACAAATTGCGGGATTTATAAAGCATGCAAATATTTTATTAAAACAAATGAAGAAATAATAGCGGAGGTTTCAAACTGCTGCAAGTATTTACTTTTTAAAGAGAAATTATTATTACAAAGGTTTAAAACCGCAACAAAATAGGGATAAAAACTGCCGCAACCATTAACAACAATGTGCGGGGCAGTTATTGGGAAACCACTGCTAACCATTTAATGGCCCTTTGATCTTGAAAACCGTCATAAAACCATTTAGTGAGGTTTGTAAATCGCTGCAAAACCAAAAAATAATCTCCACAATTTCGCATAATTTGTTAGTGTCAATTGAATTAACCTATAAGAACTCTACGACTCAATCAATGCAATGAATTAGGAGGATCAATTGAATTCCGTAAATTCATCAACCTAAGGCAATCAATTGCTCACATCTAAGGACATTAACCCATAGTAAGCTAACCAAGCAAAGGCGAAGAACCCTAGAGACAAAGAGAATTATCTCTGAACAATTTCATCAAAATTCATCAATAGTTGTTTACGGCATTAGTAAGCATTTATAGGGAAAACATACTCCTCTTTCTAAAAGATAATGAGTATTAAAAATACCTAACAAACCTTCTAATAAAAGTTAATTATAAATTTAAAAATAAAGAAACCAAGAATTAATAAAAAAAAAAAAGAAGTAGAATTGATAAAAAATTAGTTGTAGACTTGACCCGGTCAGGTCTGGCCGAGAAAGTGGACGGGTCAAGCCATTTAAGCTTTAAAACAAGCCATTCTAACTAGAGACCTACTGGGAACGGTAGGGTGGGAGCCTAATATCACTGGTAGGTTCTGTTTTAGCCTTCCTGCTGCGATTTTAGATCTCCTCGGTTAACGTCAAACTGGTTCTTGGTGTCTTTAGCAGAATTGTTAAGAATTCCCTAAGCTTTCTAATGAACCTTGAATCTCCTCAATTTGACACCTATTGTAAAATTTATTGCAATTTAACCAGAATGTTTCATCTTCTCAATCGAAGGTAGAATGTGCAGCTTAAGACTGGTTATTGCATATTCAAATAACATATCTATGCATGTGTTGTACCATTCTGGAAACCTCAAGAAGTCTTATACAATCTTCATGGAAGTTCCTTGTTCATTTGAACTAATCAAAAGCTCCAAAATGAGTGCTTCCAAAATTGGTCAAGAAATTCTAGTTTATCTCCATTTTGACCATTCTTCTAGCTTTAACTCTTGGACTTGGGACTTCAAAGAATTCATGCATGTTTGTGGTCATATCATAATCCCTCATTGCTTGTCTATTAAAACTACCTTCATAATACCCCTTATGTAAAGGAGAGGGTTAAGCCTTTTAAGGTGTGAGAAATGTGTAGGAGTTGGGCCGTTTGTCTAGCTATAGGCTAGTAGCCCGAATTTGGAACATAGAAATTAGTTTTGTTGGGTTTCTTAGAAATAGTGTAGTTTGTGTTTTGGCTTTTGCGGGTTAAAATGTTTCTCTACACTATAATTCTCTAAAGTGAGTTAGTGGATTTATTTCTCCTTTCCCATGGACGTAGCTCAATTGGATTAACGACATAAATCTTGTGTCTTCTCTTTATTGCTTTCACATTATCTTTTCACACTGTTTCCCTTATTTATTTTATGTCCCACACTAACTTACTGACGACAGAAGGAACTGTTTTCCTGCCTAACTTACCAACAAAATATCAACGAAATAATCAGCAACGTAAAATTGCTTAAAAATTGTGGGATAGATCTTCAGGAAGAAATACCGACATAACATTCTGTTGTCACTTAACTTATCGATGAATTTCATCAATGAAATTGTTGTTGTCGGTAACTCCACTTATAAATGACAATTCGTTACTACGTTTCTATCACTACTAATAGGCAAAATAAAATGTCAATATAATTATGTCAATGTTGTGTCGATAATGAAATACCCTAAAAGGACAAATTCTTCCCTTCCCTTATTTTCACCAAAATCTTATTCCCCCGCCACCCACCACCCCACCCTTTCTCTTCCCGAGCTCAACCTAGCACTTTTCTTCCTCTGGCGTCCTTCTACGCCCTCCGCCAAGCTCCGGCTTCTATATACCCTCTCTCCTCTTTTTTCGTATCCAAAAACTTTACCCCTCTCTTTCTCTCTCTCTCTCTCTCTCTCTCTCTCTCTCTCTCTCTCTCTCTCTCTCTCTCTCTCTCTCTCTCTCTCTCTCTCTCTCTCTCTCTCTCTCTCTTATTGCTGCTGCTTCTGGGTTCATCCGCCATTGTTGCTCAGGAAATCTCTAATCGTTGTATCCCAAAAATAGAAGCAGATCTATACCAGGGTAGAGTCTAGGTTTGAGCCACATCTCTATTCCCCAAATTAAAAAAAAACACTAGGGCGCAGTCTTTAAATCACTTTGTTTATTTAATTAATGTGTTTGGCTCAATTTAGAAATGAAATAACTAGGGCCTAGTTAATTAAAGCATTTACCAAAAAAAAAGAGTTAATTAAAGCATTTTCTTAACTATCGTTTTATGTTTTTGCAGTGATTATTAAAAATCACTCCAAATTAATGATTTACTTTGGTGAGAAAAGATCAATTATTCTAGGTTACTAAAATGATCAAAAAGCCCTTATTATAAATAGCAAAATTTCTCATTTTAAACATTTCCAAGTATGACCATTTTGAATTGACTTCTAGAATACTCTATGATAATAGTTTTTGTGCCCTATTAGAGTTAAAACGAAAATGATTCTCTATATTTGCACCCATCATTAAGTTTACTAAGGTATGTACTATCACATTCCACAATAATATCTACTCTCTTTTGACTTCTAGTCCGAAATTTAATTACTCTAACTTGTTTCTGCTTATCTCAAAGAGAGACCACTAAGCGATCATTTATAGACATATCCCCAAGGCTTTGGATTTTAAGATATCTCGGACAATCATAAGAGACTGATTATCAAAAAACATTAATCACACAAGTTTCTCTTGAATACCTAAGTTAATCTACCTAACATACATAGTATATCGATCCAATTCCTAGAGATACATTCCCATAGCATATCAAGGTAGTTAAGTCATTGCTTCTCTACACTGCTAACTCATATGAATATCAGAAGGCACTCGTCCACGTTATAGCTATGATAATCTTAGTTTCTCTCCTTTATAATAACCTTTGTAAAAATTATATCACGGTGTTTAGTTCTATTTACTCTAAGCAAACTTACATAGTTAGTCTTGAGATAGACATTAACCTAAGGTAAGTCATCCACTAAGGAAACAAATTTGCAATAACATTTTACCTATGATGGCATGCCCAACTCCATCAAAAGGGAAATAAGATAACTTATATATATCTTATGTAGCAAAAATATATACCTTATTATGAAGCACGGCTCATCCTATAGACTATCTAATATATGTCAACCTTATGCAAGTAATTGCATCCAACTTTAGAAACTTGAACTAAGAAATAATATTTATTTAGTATATTCCAATATTACAAAATAGAGTCTTTATGAGCATGCAACCCAACAAACTCCCACTTGCAAAATAAGACTATTTTATTCCACAAGCCCTAACCCCTAAAGCATCAAAGTGCCGCTTGTACCCCTTCTCTACTAAAGGCTTGGTAAAAGGATCAAATGTATATTCTTCTCGGAGGAATCTGCTCTACCATGATCTTCTCTTTCTACATAAAATCTACGATGGAAATGGTACTTCCTTCCGATGTATTTCCCCTTCTTGTGGTTTTTTGATTCCTAACATTCGGGACTATACCGTTGATTTCATAATATAACACTACAAGTCTATCCATATTAGGCATGATTCCCAGTTTTGCTAGGAACTCGGGAGCTATACCCCCTCTTTGGATGCTTGAGACGCTGCTATAAACTCATGTTTCACAATAGAGTTAGTAATACAAGATTGCTTGCTGCTTCTCTTCAAAATACCCCTTCCTGGCAGAGTGAAGACATATCCACTAATGTAGTTTCATTCGTATCTATCAGCCTTTTGAGTACACTTCTAGTTACTATTCTAACAGCACATGTGGTATTGGAATGATATGGAAAAGAATCTCTTTCCTTCTAGTATCATTTCCTACCTAGAATGGAATAGGAATCCTCTTTCTATTTCAGTGTATAGGAGGGAAAGATAGAATCGAATTATAATTTCTTTTCTTTGTTTAGAAAACTTATTATTTAAAGTCAGAATGGATGAAATTATGTACAATATGACCTAAATCCCCTTTCAATATAAAATGTATTTTTCAAAATGCAACACATATTAAGGCTCCAAAAAATGCTAATATTTTATTGAAGTGTAAATATTCATATATATATATATACACACACAAACACACACATATAAGATTGAAAATAGTCATAAAATAACTCTTTTTTATTATTAAAGTTAAAGGAAGTACGATACAGAGAAATTAAAAAGCTACGAAATTATTATTTTAATCATTCAATTTTCTCATTGTCATTAATTTATTAAGAGTACCATATGTAATACATGGGAGGTATAATAGTCTGTACACTTTTTAAATGATTCCTACCCACCCTAGAAAGCTTTTCCTTAACTTTTCATGGGGAAAGGTTTTTCCAGCTTCATCCTGGAATAGTCATTCCTGAGGAATAGTCTTTCCTACTTTGAGTGTACATATCAAATGTAGGAATGGAAACAGAAGTAGGAAGATGCATTGTATTCATGTCCATTCCCATGTACCCAGCGTAGTGTGAAACTTGAACCCGATATAGGATATGTATGGCGTGTTTGTATGCTATATAAATAAGTATGGGCCTAAATACCCATGATTACCCTATGGAAATCCATTTTCGTAAAGCAAGGACAGTTTTCGAGTTGGGATCGTGGGCCTGCTAGGCTCATGACTCGCGCTCTCGAGCCTATTGATCCGAGGTGTTCTTGAGTCTACGAGTCTGGGGTGTGACATTATATATATTGTATCAGACCATGGTTATGCCAGCAGGACGTGTGGGAACTAAGTGCTACATCGGCAGGATCCATTTCTAGAGAATCCTGTGTTGAACTATGTGTTACATCGGTGGTAGCAACCACTAGGATCCCACACCCCTGATCTGGTCCTTGGTTAAGTATGATGGGGCACCTACCAAAGACATTAAGGCCTTAATTAAAGGGGGGAATGTGAAACTTCAATCCCACATGAGAGATGTATAATGTGTTTGTGCCCTATAGAAGCATCAAACTAAACCTTAATTCTTAATCACTATCGTTTCCCAATAACTAAACAATTTGTAGTATCCTCTGCATACCAGGATTTGACAAAGAAAACTTAATCGCTATAATCATGGAAATATGGAAAAATTTTAGAATGTAAGACATGACGTATTTGAATTGAAATCCTCGATATTAATTTAAATACGTCATGCCTTACATTGTGAAACTTAAATATGTTTCCATATTTCTATGGTTAGTGGTCTCGGATGTAATTCTTATTATTGTGCAAACAAATATAAAAAAAATAAAAAATAAAAATCATCTATATTAATAGAGTATCTTGGAGTTAAATGGCTACAAATGTAATTTCAAATAAAATTTTCCTAATTTTCACAAAATTTTCCATAGATTTCACTAAGTTAAAATATTAAATTGGTCCACATAATGATAAATATACATAAATTCTTTCCATAATCTAAGAAATTACATTTGTATTGTCATTTAAAGATATACCATTGATAGATATGAAATTCTTGCATTTAATTACAATTTGCATCTCCAAATCCATATATAGCTGTCAACATTCCAAGGTCAAACCACAAAAGTTCTTTCGCTACAAACTCCTTCATTGCAGTTTACTTCTTTTGGCTACTTTGTACGAGTTATGTCAAAAGGCAAGGTCAAAGTCCTCTTTATAGAGAATGATGCAAAAAGGCGAGCAGCATACAAGAAACAGAAGAAGGGTCTCCTCAATAAGGTAAGTGAACTTAATACACTTTGTGGAATTAACGCTTGTACAATTATTTACAGCAAATTTGATTCTGAACCTGACGTATGGCCAAGCACTTTGGCTGTTCAACAAGTGATATCGCAATTCAAGCATTTTTCGGAGATGATGAAAGAAAGGAAAATGTTGAACCAAGACGCGTATTTGAGGGAAAGAATTACGAAACTAAAAGAAAAGTTGAATAAGCAATTGTCAGAAAATCATGAGAAGGACCTTGTGGAATTGATGTTTAAATGTCTATTGATTGACAAAAGAGAGCTAGATAAGTTGTCACCTACCGATCTTGATGATCTTGAGGAAAAAATTGAGAAAAAGATGATGGGCATCAATTCGAGGCTTAATGGAGACGCAAAGAAAAAAGTTATTCTGGATATAGATGACGCACAAAGGAATCCCGCACCACCCTAGTACATTGGTTGAAGGACCAGTCCAACCCCATAAAGAATATCATATATTTTAAGTTGGAAAAGGATGTGTTTTCTTTAATCTGTGAGCACATGTATGAAGAATAAAAAAAAGAGTGAATTTAATCTATGAGCACATGTATGAAGAATAAAAAAAAGGGTGAATTTTTTATGCGAATTGTTTTTTAGTTTGGAATCTTATAATTAAATTTCGTGGAAGTTATAACGTGCCAATAGGTGCTCTGCTAAAATAGACTGGTTTATCGGTGATATAGTCGACCATGTTCGTTTAATTTTCATTATATTATTAAAGTTTGTCTTTTATGTACCTCGATATTTGAAGCAAATTTTGAATAATGAATTTTATCATAGGTTTGAACAATTTATGAGTAAATAGTAATCAAGATTTGAAATTTTCATTCTTATTTATTTTTTGGAAAGAATTTGTCTTAACTTATGTCAAAAAAGTTTTGGAAACGAATAATTTGTTTTGTCGTTAAAATTTTGTGATGAGGTTTTAAAATTATATTGTTTCTGTCTCCAATGCATCAAATTTATAATACAGGACAATGTACAAAATGAATCTATATATTGTCCCTATATTGATAATTTCTGCTAGTGTAGAGTCAATCTAACCTAGTCTACCAATCTATGTCTTAAAGAGATATATATTTATTATATCCGTTTTATGTGATATGCCACTTTAAGATAAGACATAAGAGTTAAGAAAATGATTTCCCTGCCTAAATTCAAAATGAAATAAACTAAAAGTTACCTTTTAACTTGTCATTGACAGTTCTAATGAAAGTTTCTAAACAATGTTTAATTCCAACAAGATAGAGTTCTATCTGGAAAAATATCATATAATGCTCTCTTGATTTTGACAGATATTTTGAAACAAAAAAGCATGTATGTCCATCACAATAGATAATATAAAATGGAGGTATTACATGGCAATTAAATAGGCACATACTTTGAGTTTTTTTAAGCTAAACGCAAGAAAATACAATATCTGTAACCAAACATTTTGGTCATTGAAACTCCAATTTTGGTCGCCAAGACCTTTTAGTGAAAAAAATACTTGGTTGCTGTGTTGTTGCGAAGGCTCTTGGAAACCAAAAATTCTTATTTGGTCGCAAAAAAAAACCCAATAGTGAAGAAATATCACACCGTTGAGATGTTGCTTAGCAAGGAAATATTTTGCCAGCAACGCCTTCCAAATTTCGTATCCAAAATGTAATTTGCTCAACAATGTGTTGTCAAAGCGAAAGAATATTAATGTTTGTTGCTAAACTTATCTTTATGAAATGTGAGTTTTTAATTTTAAAAAATAATTATTCCAGAAGGTTGGGTCCGGTAGCCTGCGAACCATTTGAAACCCAATGTGGGAAATAATTGTAGTTAGAAAATAATTTTATCACCGTTAGGTATGCTTTAGTGCCACTAAAATAATAACTAGTCCTTAGTGAGAAAAATGATTTTTCATCGCTACTGATGCCTTTGGCGAACAATTGTTTTTCCAAGGCAAAATTTTATCACTTATGCTCCATTTTTTTTTTTTTTTTGTAATCCATTGTTCTAATGTTAAATGATTAATGTTCATTCTAAAACCATTGGACCAAGGAAGATATAAACAAAAACATTGAATTAATTAGATTTTTCCTTTGAGAAGAGTTGTGGTTATAGGTAACGAATGATGCTACACAATGTTATAGATCTTTGCAATTGTCAAACATGGGAGCGACTCGAGGCGTCCTTGAGATTTATCCAAATTACAATTTTATACTTCTATTTTATATAAATTACAAATACATGCTTATCATTCGTATACTCATAGCTAATTAATTCCTATAACTAAGATTAGCTAAAAAAAAGTGTATCAGAAATTAATGATTGTGTAGTAAAACGTTTCGACTCATCTTAAAATAGTATTTTGTGGGTTAAATTCTTGTTTAATATAATTAAAATAATAATATCATCCATTACAAAAATTTGATTCACAAAAAATATTTTAGGAAGAATATTATAGTATTAATATCTAGTAGTGATAAAAACTAGACAAATAAAATGATATAATTTTATGAAGAATTTAAATTTTTTGCTACAAAATCAATATTTTTTGACAATTTTTTCGTATTGAAATTAGTAGTAGGGATAATTAATTAAGAATATATAAATGATAAGGATGTATTCGTAACTTATACAAACTAAAGGGATAAATTGTAATTTGGACAAATCTAAAGGGAGAAATGTAATTGTGAATTAATTACATGTATGTATTAATTCTAAAATTTAGGAAAATTTAACACTCATGATCACCTAGTACATTGTCTAGTTCACTCTATAGTACACTTTCTTTAACTTTCCCTATAAGGTTAATCTTTTAGAGTTTAGGGTTTATCTTTTATTCTATTGGGTTTAATTAATAAAACTACTATAAAAAGTGTGTATTAGAGAGTGTCCTAAAAGATGTTCTAAATGATCGAGTCAAAACTTTGGTGGCTAACTTTTTTGGCACTAAGACTACACAAGCTTAAATCGCAAAGTTTTTCCACCAAATTTAAATCTAGAAAGAAAAAGGTGATCCTTTTAGTGCGCGAGTTTAAAATGCAATGTCATATCAAGTCCAAATGATGAAATCGATGCTCCATCTACACAAGCCTAAACTGCAAAATTGCTTAAAGTATGAATGTTGCAATTGAATGCACCTTGACCACGAGCCTAAACGGCAAAGTTATTTCTCCAAAATTAAAGCTGGAAAGAAAAAAATGCTCCTTGACTGCAAAGCCTAAACTACAAACTTACTTCAAATCTAAATGAAAAAAGAAGATGTTCCTTGTTTGCACTAGCATAAACTACAAGTTACTCCCGACCCACATGAGTATAAATTGTGTCAAGGCAACCACCAAAAGTGTTGCATGTTGCTAAACTGCTAAAACACTCCTGACCCATGCGATATGAAACTATGAATGGCTAAAAGATCTCTTTATTCAAACTTTCAACTTCATTTGATTCTGTTCCTAAAGATTTCTTAAGATACGTAGGAAGCTTAGAGAAAAAAAATATAAGTTCAGTCACAATTTTGAAACAAATTTTTTTGTTTGCACTTTGTTGCTAGTGTTCTTAATATTTCACTTTGATTACAAAGTATGTTCTTCTGCTATCCATTCTTCATAATGTGAAATAATGTTAGAAAAGTCTTGATGAACTCGGGCCTCGATCACTATTCTTTCTTCTGAGAGAGGTGTCCTATACTTCATAGCTTCTTTGAACCAAAAATTGATCCACGCGTTGATGATGACTTCTAAGTTGATGTGGTTGCCTCTTTTGATCAAGTGGTTCTATAGAAGATGAACAACGTCACCATGAAGATGACCGAGCATAGGCAAGCCTCCAATCCCTTTCAATTGGACACTTGTTGGCGGTCGTGAAAAGTACTAGATGATCTTTCCAATGTCATTCAAATGTACTAGATGATCCGATCGAAAATTTTGTACCCATTTTTTCTGCCACTAAAACTGCGTGAGACTAAATTACAAAGTTATTCCACCAAATTTAAAGTTGGAAGGAAAAATATAATCCGATCAAAACTTTGATGGCCAATTGTTTGGTAACCAAAACTACACAAGCTTAAATTACAAAGTTATTCCACTAAATTTAAAGCTGGAAAGAAAAAGATGATCTTTTCAGTGCAGAGTTTAAAATGCAAAGTCATATCAGGCCCAAATGATGAAATCGATGCTCCTTCTATACGAGCCTAAACTGCAAAGTTGCCTTAAGTCCGAATGTTGCAAATGAATGTACCTTGACTACACGAGCCTAAATGACAAAGTTATTCCACCAAGTTTAAAGCTGGAAAGAAAAAGTTGCTCCTTGACTGCACGAGCCTAAATGACAAAATTATTCCACCAAGTTTGAAGCTGGAAAGAAAAAGTTACTCCTTGATTGCACGAGCCGAGACTGCAAACTTACTTCAAATCTAAATTATGAAAAGGAAGATATTCCTTGATTGAACTAGCATAACTGTAAGTTACTCTTGGCCCACATGCGTATACATTGTGTCAAGGCAACCACCAAAAGTGTACCTTGTGGCTAAACTGCTAAAACACCCTAACAAATCAAAGTTGGTAAAAATGGATACTCCTGGCCCATACGAGTTAAAACTGCGAATGGCCAAAAGATCTCTTTACCAATACTTTGAACTTCGTTTGACTTGATTCCTTAAGATTTCTTAAGATATGTTGGAAGCTTAGAGAAAAAAAAATCTAAGTTCAGTCAAAATTTTTAAACAAATTTTTTGGTTTGCGCTTTGTTGCTGGTGCTCTTAATATTTAGCTTGGATAACAAAGTCTGCTCCTCTGCTGCGCATTCTTCATAATGTGGAACAATTCCAGAAAAGTTTTGATGAAATTGGGATTCGATTGTCGTTCTTTCCTCTGATAGGGGTGCCCCATACTTCACAGCTTCCTTGAACAAGAAATTGATCCATGTGATCGGTGATGACTTCTAAGTTGATGTAGTTACCTCTTTAATCAAGTAGTTCTATAGAAGATGAACAATGTCACCATGAAGATGACCGAGATTGGCAAGCCTCTAATGTCTTTTAAATGGACATCTTGCTGGTAATCATCAAAAGCATATTTGTAGAAGTACACAAACCCTTGCAAGACGCTATCAAGATGTTAGAGTTGTGGTCAGTGGTAAAGGATGATGCTACACAATATTATAGATATTTGAAATTGTCAAACTTCGAAGAGACTGGAGGCGTCTTGTGCATACTCTCAACGCTATAATGTGTAACTTGCAGGGCAACTCAATTCATGAACTCCATTGAACCTCTTTGTTGACTGATCTTTGATCGAGTGAAGGAAGTCCGTCAAAGCAATTCGAAGAATGATGAGTTGAGATGAGAAATATCCAAGATTTCTGAGATCGAGGACTTCTAAAGTTGTTCCTTGTGCCTATAATCCTTCATGGGATGTTGTTGTTGTCTCTGGAGAATGAGTACTTTTAAAGTTGATATTTCCTAATGCATTGACCATCCTTCAAGCTCCACCGCTGAAGTCTTTGGAAATGAGATTCCATGCCTTTGAAGAAGTAGTGCTTTTGAAATCGACAAGCATTGAAACAATTCTTGATGGGATAACTAGTAGTTGTTTCTGGCAAGGGGCTCACATATTTGTCAAAGACTAATTTGTAAGCCATCAAATTTTTGTCATCCCCAATGGGTCTTGCACAAACCTTGGGTTGAGAAGACTTTGGATTTAAAGAGTGTATCAACTTAATTTGATTGTTAAATTAATTAATAAGTGGTAAATAAAAAAACTGTATTAGTTTGACAAATAATATACATATTAGATTTCAAAATTTTTAATTGAGAAAAAAATTTTCATTTAAAATTTACTACTACAATTAAGTACAACTTAACCACTTAAGTGATTTGCAAAATTGTTATCAAATACACTTAAATATTAAGAGGTGGATAATTTCAATTATCAAACACACTTAATTCAATAAGTTCTTTATTAATTAATTTTAAGAAATAATTTAATTTAACGTAGAAGCAGTGACAAAATGGATATTTTGGGACAAATTTTGTCAATTTTCAGCATATAATATAATATTATAAAAGTGAATCCCTCATCTCCATGTTGAATGTGACTTGCAGGACGGTCATGCAAAAGTCCGTGGCTTTCTTTCATTTGGAGCAGGCAGTAGATTGTGTCCTGGATCAGATTTGGCCATTCTTCAAATTTCAATCTATCTTCATTATTCAGTAATTCCTTCTTAATTACCCGTAAATTAAAAAATAAATAAATAAAAACCTTCTATGAAGAAAAAAATAACAAATCTTGAAGGAACTTTTTTTCTTAACATAAATTGATGTTTTATTTTTTTATGGGCTTCACAGAATTAATCAAAAATACAAAGTGAAATATTTGTTCGTGCAACAACTTGTTGACAAATGTTTGTTGACACTAGAAAAGTTGTCCTCATGAGCAATATTTGAACTTGCAAATAATGTTTTATCTTTTTTATGCACATGGATAGTACTTTACGTGAATGTATTATCATGTCCTATATAAAAAACTAAGAGGAATTGGCTACAGGTAAGCATATACTAGTTTTCCTGTTCTGTTTATAGTCATAAAATTTTATTTCATCTCTTTTATAAGCATGAATTATTTTCAATATTGTAAACATAGCAATTTAAAGATTTTATGATAGAATTCAGTGTATTTTGACACATTGATCCAATAGAACGATAACAATTAATTAGTTAAATTCTTTAAGTAATAAAAATGTGTAAAAAATGCACCAATTGTTTTTAATGAAATCATTGAATTATTATAAATTTGAAAAATTAAAAATAATTCATGGTTAAAAAAAGATAAAATAAAAATTCTTTGCTATAAACAATTAAATAAAATTTTAAGCCCTATAAATAAAAAAGTAAAAGTAGTTAAATGGCCAATTTCAGTTTTTTTTTCTTAGTCCTATTTTCGAAAAAGGCCACTAAATTGGCCACAAAATGTAATGTTTTTAAGAACTTAAAATTTGTTTATATTTTTTTCAAAACTTATAGTTATATAATTTATTTAAAAGGCTATATTACATTTTTTTAACTTATTTTGGTGTTTATTCTATGATAATATTTATAACCATTTTTAAAGAAAATATGTTTAACTTGTAATCATTTTAAAAAAAAAAAAATAGGAAGAAGTAATAATAAAGATATTGTAAATTTTACTGTCAAAATTTAGAACAATTAAGTAGTAGTTAGAAGAAATTCAAGGAAAAATTTCAATAATAGAAATCCTGTTTTACAACAACACTTTGAAGAAAACGAACTTATGCGTTGCTTGAACCGAAGTTATTACAATTTTTCCTATTATCTCCTAGCATGTGGCATCTGCCACATCTTGGGGGAAACTCCGGATTTCTATAATCCATTTCATCCTGAAATCACGTGCCCTGTTTCCTACCCCATTTCTTGTTCATGTTTAGTGGATAAAATGTTAAATTATAAGGAGCATCCCTCCAATAGTTCTCATTCAAGCCCGGATGAAAATTCTCTTGGTATGTTCTTCTGTACGTTTCTCGCGAATATATATCCAGCGCATATGTATCAGCTCTCATACCATTTTCTTTACGATAACTAAAAATAAGTAATAACGCATAGCAGTTATGCATTGTTAGTGACGATAACGCGCAACCATTGTGCGTTATCATCCACCTCAACACCAATCATCGTCACGTCCTTGTCACGTCAGTAAATAAGCTTAGCGTCTAGAGTAAGTTTGTTATTAGGTATAACGCACAATGAGTGTGCATTATCTAATTTTATAATGCACAATGGCTGTTATGGCCCCTTCAGGGATAAATAAAAAAGTTGGCTACTTTATTAGCTATATTTTAAAAAAGGACTAGTAATAGAAAAAAAAACGGCCAATTTCTCATTAACTAAAAGTGCTTGTGGCCCGCTATGCAAAATGATGGCCTAAGAAGAGGATGAACTTGTGATTTCAAAACTTTCTCAAGTTGGAAATGGTGTTTAAGGTTAAGCAGAAATTAAAATATTGAAATATTTGAAAAAATGAATTTAATTATCAAGCTACATCCAAGTAATTCTTAAAAAAAATATTAAAAAAAAAGAGCTTTGTTCAAGTGAACTTGTTATAATAGGCGAAGCCATACATGAATGACTACTTGGGTAAAAGTTCATATAAAAACTTTATTGAGAATATTGTACGAGATTTCGGGGGATTTTCTCCATTGTACACATGTTGTATTAGGAAATTAATAGAGTTGTTTATCTTGGAATTGTCGTCATCACTTGGAATATGCCAAGATGATTCTAATTAGATTGTAATTAGATTAGCAAGTTTCCTACTTTAGTTAGGTCAAAAAGAGTATTCATCATTGTTAATTTTTTTAATACAAAGTTGTTTTTCTTTTTTCATGGTATAAGAATATGTTTTTTTCTCACAATAAATAAAGACAAAAGAGAAAGAAAAAACCAGTGTTATTTCCGATATGTGACAAGAGAGTCCAGTACGGAAAAGTATGGTGAAGAAGGATGCATATTATGTAGTATCCTTAGATGTATCAGGACAGATTATCACTCAGGTCTAATTGAAAGTAGGAGTTCCAGGGCAATGACACAATTATATTGAATAGGCCCAAGTTGTGAGATTAGCCCTCCATTCAAAGAAGAAACTAGCATTCATCGATGAAACTATTTCATTACCTGAGAATGATCTAGATAAGGCACATGAATGGTTGGCAATTAACAAATTAGTTAACTGTTGGATTCTCAACACAATTGAACTAATCCTATTGTCATCTATTAATTATTCTGAGTGCGCAGATGAGTTGCGGGCAGATCTCAAACAATATTTTTTGGTGTGTAAAGCTCCATAGAAATATGAAATGAAGGCCATGTTGGCAAACCATAAACAAGGGGTGATTTTATAAACGCATATTACAATCTTTTGTAGAAAATATGGGATGAGTTACAGAATTACATGAAATTGCTAGTGTGGGATGCTACTAGTCACATTATCAAAGAAAAGGGTGGAGGAGCAAGTTTACCAATTGGTTTGGGGGATCAATGACTCCATGTATGGTACTGTTTGCGTATTTCTTTTTCAAGTTGCTCCATTTCTTTTTTCACTTCTTCCTCGTAGTGTCGCTGAGAAACAATTCTTTACATTATATATATAAGTATAGAAATAAAGTGTAATAAATAAGTTTAATAGCAAAAGAATATGTAATCAAATCCAATTGAAACTACGCAATTATACATGAAATATATTTTTATAAAAGAAATATTCAGCTATCATTGTTCGAGACCAGAAAATTTTTTTTTAAAAAAATATTGCAAATCAAATGTCTTTCCCATTCTTTGGCTTTAAAGAACAAGCTTACAACCCAACATTAAAAGAACTCCTATGATCACTTTGTTTCATTATGGTAGGTGAGGTGGCAAGTATTTGATATCCACTATTACATCTTACTTTTTCTGTAGTACTTGTTAATTTCTTTAAGAAATGAAATATTTGTTGTGCAAAAGAAGCGTCCATAGATGCATAGCTAATTCTTGTCATAGTAAATGAGAATGAGATGCAAACGAGTCTCCGGAATAATTCTTCATGAAATAGTGAATCCAATTCTAATATTGTTATTCCATTGAAAGAAAATAAGTATAAAGTATATAATCAGCACAAAATATTTTAGCCAATCAAGAAATCATATTCTAATGTACCGAAAAAGTGTGTAAAACATAAATATAGGGTTGGATAATTTCATAACTTAATATATGTTGTCAAGTAAGTTGATAACCACGATCAACATGTACAAAGATTATTCAAGATATGCAAACCTGATAGATATCATACAACTCTCTAGCTTGAAAGTAGAGAAAATAAATTAAGAAACTTGTGTACTACATTAGATATGACGATAATGTTTGTTATAAGTGGAAAGTTGAAATCAATCATAGATGTCTCAAAGAGCAATCCAACTATATAAAACCAAATAACAAAAATTCTAATTCCATTAGATGAACCAGTACTAAATTTAGACAACCAACATAATTCTTAGTTTCTAGTGTATAACAACTATTATGGTTGACATGTCATAATTTATAAATAAACGGAATTAAGTACAACAAAATTCCTAACTCAATTAAATGGACAAAACAAATGGTATTTTCATGGTAAAAAAAAGATTAAAAATGGCTACACACGTGTTTTCTCTGAGCGCTTGTCAGTAAATTCAAGAGTTGGACCCTCCAATTCCACATCTTCACCGAATAGGATTCTTTGATCTTTTTCGAGCACCTTTGATATCTCTTCTTCACTATATTTGCAGTGAGTGAAGAGATAAACATCACAAAGTGGGTAGTCCTTTTGAAAATTTTCTTCCTATATTAGAGAAGAACAAGGTAATCATATATAATAGCTAACATAAATGATATTAACTAATATTTATATAATGATAAATTGCTAAAACCCATAATTAAATTACAAGTTTTCTCTTATAAAATGTTGTTGGGATAGATCCTCCTAATTGTATGATCCCCCTAAGCCTCCTTGGTCACTTCTTTCGTTGGTTGACATAATCATAGAGATGCTCTGGTATCCAACATTATCCCATAATTTCCGCAATGCATTGTAAAATTCAATATTCATGATGTTACCCCTTTTATTCCCATCTCTAACTTCATCCATCAAAGTTGTATAACTTTTACCTCCTTTTGTTCCCATTTCTCTCTCACTATGAAATCATACTTACGCTCTCATATATCTTCTTTTCCATATTTACAAGAAAATATCAATTTCTATCGCTTTGAATATTTCTTTTAAATAAATTATAATACAAGCATAAAATAAACTACTCACCACCAACTCAACATACCTATATCTAGGGATGGCAATGGGGCTGGTGCCTCGGCCCCATCCCCACCTCTCCACTTTGTTCCCATCCCCAACCCATCCCCGTTCTTGGGTATGAAATTTATCCCCATCCCCAACCCAACCTTTCATTTTTCAGCCCCATTCTAACCTATCCCTGTCAAATCCACTAGGGGAACTGGAGATCCAAATGGGAGTTACATTTATTATTTTCAATATCCAGTGACTAGAGTAGAGATTGAGTGAATATGAACTTTAATTTAGTATTTTTTTTTATTCACACAGCTCTTTGTTACTATTTGAATTAATATTTTAATTTAAAAAATTATATATATATATATATCTAAAATGGGGATGGGACGAGTTGAGGATGGGGAGAACTTAATCCCTGCCCATAACCCATCCACAAGTTTGGATACAAAATTTATCCTCATCCCCACCCAGATCCCCACCACCTGTATTCCCAATCAACCCGGAATCAAAGAGCTTGAAATAGGTCGTGGGCATGTGGGTACCCGGTTATACCCTCCCCATTGCCATCCTTATACATCTACTGATGCCTTTGGCGAAGAATTCTTTTTCCAAGGCAAAATTTTGACACTTATGCTTCCATGCTTTTGTAATCCATTGTTCTAATGTTAAATGATTAATGTTCATTCTAAAACCATTGGACCAAAGAAGAAATAAACAAAAGCATTGAATTAATTACATTTTTCCTTTGAGAAGAGTTGCAATCATAGGTAACGAATGATGCTACACAATATTATAGATCTCTGCAATTGTCAAACTTGGGAGCGACTTGAGGCGTCCTTGAGATTTATCCAAATTACAATTTTATACTTCTATTTTATATAAATTACAAATACATCCTTATCATTTGTATACTCATAGCTAATTAATTCCTAAAAGTAAGATTAGTTAAAAAAAAAGTGAATCAGAAATTAATGATTATGTAGTAAAACGTTTCAACTCATCTTAAAATATTATTTTGTGGGTTAAATTCTTGTTTAATATAATTAAAATAATAATATCATCCATTACAAAAATTTTATTCACAAAAAATATTTTAGGAAGAATATTATAGTCTTAATATATAGTAGTGATAAAAAAGTAGACAAATAAAATGATACAATTTTATGAAGATTTTACATTTTTTGCTACAAAATCAATATTTTTTGACAATTTTTTCGTATTGAAATCAGTAGTAGGGATAATTAATTAAGAATACATAAATGATAAGGATATATTCGTAACTTATACAAACCAAAGGGATAAATTGTAATTTGGACAAATCTAAAGGGAGAAATGTAATTGTGAATTAGTTACATGTATGTATTACCTCTAAAATTTAGGAAAATTTAACACTCCTGATCACCTAGTACATTGTCTAGTTCACTCTATAGTACACTTTCTTTAACTTTCCATATAAGGTTAATCTTTTAGAGTTTAGGGTTTATCTTTTATTCTCTAGGGTTTAATTAATAAAACTACTATAAAAAGTGTGTATTAGAGAGTGTACTAAAAGATGTACAAAATGATCGAGTCGAAAATTTGGTGGCTAACTTTTTTGGCACTAAGAGTACACAAGCTTAAATTGCAAAGTTTTTCCACCAAGTTTAAATCTAGAAATAAAAAGGTGATCCTTTCAGTGCACGAGTTTAAAATGCAATGTCATCTCAAGTTTAAATGATGAAATCGATGCTCCTTCTACATAAGCCTAAACTGCAAAGTTGCTTAGAGTCTGAATCTTGCAATTGAATGCACCTTGACCACAAGCCTAAATGGCAAAGTTATTTCACCAAGTTTAAAGCTGGAAAGAAAAAGATGCTCCTTGACTGCAAAGCCTAAACTGGAAACTTACTTCAAATCTAAATGAAAAAAGACGATGTTCCTTGTTTGCACTAGCATAAACTGCAAGTTACTCCTGACCCACATGCGTATAAATTGTGTCAAGGCAACCACCAAAAGTGTTGAATGTTGCTAAACTGCTAAAACACTCTAACAAATCAAAGTTGGTAAAAATGGATACTCCTGGCCCATACGATTTGAAACTATGAATGGCTACAAGATCTCTTTACTCAAACTTTCAACTTCATTTGACTCTATTCCTAAAGATTTCTTAAGATACGTAGGAAGCTTAGAGAAAAAAAAAAATCTAAGTTCAGTCACAATTTTGAAACAAATTTTTTTGGTTTGTGCCTTGTTGCTGGTGCTCTTAATATTTCGCTTTGATTACAAAGTATGTTCTTATGCTATCCATTCTTCATAATGTAAAATAATGTCAGAAAAGTCTTGATGAACTCGGGCCTCGATCGTTGTCCTTTCTTCTTATAGAGGTGTCCTATTCTTCACAGCTTCTTTGAACCAAAAATTGATCCATGCATTGATGATAACTTCTAAGTTGATGTAGTTGCCTCTTTTGATCAAGTGGTTCTATAGAAGATGAACAACGTCACCAAGAAGATGACCGAGCATAGGCAAGCCTCCAATGTCTTTCAAATGGACACTTGTTGGCGGTCGTGAAAAGTACTAGATGACCTTTCCAATGTCTTTCAAATGTACTGGATGATCCGATCGAAAATTTTGTGGCCAATTTTTTTGTCACCAAAACTGCACGAGCTTCAATTGCAAAGTTATTCCACCAAATTTAAAGTTGGAAGGAAAAATATAATCCGATCAAAACTTTGATGGCCAATTGTTTGGTAACCAAAACTGCACGAGCTTAAATTACAAAGTTATTCCACTAAATTTAAAGCTGGAAAGAAAAACTTTTCAGTGCACGAGTTTAAAATGCAAAGTCATCTCAGGTCCAAATGATGAAATCGATGCTCCTTCGATACGAGCCTAAACGGCAGAGTTGCTCTAAGTCCGAATGTTGCAAATGAACGTACCTTGGCTACACGAGCCTAAATGACAAAGTTATTCCACCAAGTTTAAATCTGGAAAGAAAAAGTTGCTCCTTCACTGCACGAGCCAAAATGATAAAGTAATTCCACCAAGTTTAAAGCTGGAAAGAAAAAGTTGCTCCTTGACTGCACTAGCCTAGACTGCAAACTTACTTCAAATCTAAATTATGAAAAGGAAGATATTCCTTGATTGCACTAGCATAAACTGCAAGTTACTCTTGGCTCACATGAGTATAAATTGTGTCAAGGCAACCACCAAAAGTGTAGCTTGTGGCTAAACTGCTAAAACACCCTAACAAATGAAAGTTGGTAAAAATGGATACTCCTGGCCCATACGAGTTAAAACTGTGAATGGCTAAAAGATCTCTTTACCCAAACTTTGAACATCGTTTGACTTGATTCTTTAAGATTTCTTAAGATATGTTGGAAGCTTAGAGAAAAAAAACTACGTTCAGTCAAAATTTTTAACAAATTTCTTGGTTTGCGCTTTGTTGCTGGTGCGCTTAATATTTAGTTTGGATAACAAAGTCTGCTCCTCTACTGTGCATTCTTCATAATGTGGAACAATGCCAGAAAAGTTTTGATGAAATTGGGATTCGATTGTCGTTCTTTCCTCTAATAGGGGTGCCCCATACTTCACAGCTGCCTTGAATAAGAAATTGATCCATGTGATCGGTGATGACTTCTAGGTTGATGTAGTTACCTCTTTAATCAAGTAGTTCTATAGAAGATGAACAAAGTCACCATGAAGATGACCGAGATTGGCAAGCCTCTAATGTCTTTCAAATGGACATCATGCTGGTAATCATCAAAAGCATATTTTTAGAAGTACACAAACCCTTGCAAGACGCTATCAAGATGTTAGAGTTGTGGTCAGTGGTAAAGAATGATGCTACACAATATTATAGATATTTGAAATTGTCAAACTTAGGAGAGACTGGAGGAGTCTTGTGCATACTCTCAACACTGTAATGTGTAACTTGCAGGGCAACTCAATTCATGAACTCCATTGAACCTCTTTGTTGACTAATCTTTGATCGAGTGAAGGAAGTTCGTCAAACCAATTCGAAGAATGATGAGTTGAGATGAGAAACATCCAAGATTTATAAGATCGAGGACTTCTAAAGTTGTTCCTCGTGTCTATAATCCTTCATGGGATGTTGTTGTTGTCTCTGGAGAATGAGTACTTTTAAAGTTTATATTTCCTGATGCATTGACCATCCTTCAAGCTCGTCACTGAAGTCTTTGGAAATGAGATTCCATGCCTTTGAAGAAGAAGTGCTTTTGAAAACGACAAGCATTAAAACAATTCTTGATGGGATTACTGGTAGTTGTTTCTTGCAAGGGACTCACATATTTGTCAGGGACTAATTTGCAAGCCATCAAATTTTTGTCATCCGCAATGGGTCTTGCACAAACCTTGGGTTGAGAAGACTTTGGATTCAAAGAGTGTATCATGGTTGGCTTAAAAAGTCTGAATTTGAAAGTTAAATTAATTAATAAGTGGTAATTAAGAAAACTCTAATAGTTTGACAAACAATATACATATTAGATTTCAAAATTTTAAATTGGGAAAAAAAATTTCATTTAAAATTTACTACTACAATTAAGTACAACTTAACCACTTAAGTGATTTGCAAAATTATTATGAAATACACTTAAATATTAAGGGGTGGATAATTTCAATTATCAAACACACTTAATTCAATAAGTTCTTTATTAATTAATTTTAAGAGATAATTTAATTTTACGTAGAAGCTGTGACAAAATGGATATTTTGGGACCAATTTTGTCAATTTTCAGCATTTAATATAGTATTATAAAAGTGAATCCCTCATGTCCATGTTGAATGTGACTTGCAGGACAGTCATGCAAAAGTCTGTGGCTTTCTTTCATTTGGTGCAGGCAGTAGATTGTGTCCTACATCAGATTTGGCCATTCTTCAAATTTCAATCGATCTTCATTATTCACTATTTCCTTCTTAATTACCGGTAAATTATAAAAAAAATAAAATAAAAACCTTCTACGAAGAAAAAATTAAAAAATCTTGAAGGAACTCTTTTTTCTTAACATAAATTGATGTTTTAATTTTGTATGGGCTTCACAGAATGAATCCAAAATACAAAGTGAAATATTTGTTCGTGTAACAACCTGTTGACAAATATTTGTCGACACTGGAAAAGTTGTCCTCGTGAGCAATATTTGAACTTGCAAATAATGTTTTTTTCTTTTTTATGCATACGGATAGTACTTTACATGAATGTATTATCATGTCCTATATAATAAACTAAGAGAAATTGCGGATAGGTAAGCATATATTAGTTTTCCTGTTTTGTTTATAGTCATAAACTTTTATTTCATCTCTTTTATAAGCATGTGTTTTCAATATTGCAAACATAGCAATTTAAAGATTTTATGATAGAATTCGGTGTATTTTGACACATTGATCCAATAGAACGATAACAATTAATTAGTTAAATTCTTTAAGTAAAGAAATAAAAATGTGTAAAAAATACCCCAATTGTTTTTAATGAAATCATTGAATTACTATAAATTTGAAAAATTAAAAATAATTCGTGGTTAAAAAAAGATAAAATAAAAATTCTTTGCTATAAACAATTAAAATAAAATTTTAAGCCCTATAAATAAAAAAGTAAAAGTAGTTAAAGGGCCAATTTCATTTTTTTTTTCTTAGCCCTGTTTTCGAAGAAGGCTACAAAATTGGCCACAAAATTTTTTTATTCAGAATGTGGCCATAATGCACAGTGGTTGTGCGTTATTACAAATGATAACACACAATCACTGTGCATTATTAGTTAATCACAGTTTTATAGCTTAATCTGCCGATATGGTGGATAACACACAACAGTCATGCTTTACATACTAGTAATAACGCACAAAGGTTGTGCGTTATTTGCCACATCATTTTTTTAAAATTTTTTTTAATTTTTTTAAGAACTGAAAATTTGTTTACATTTTTTTCAAAACTTATAGTTATATAATTTATTTACAAAGGCTATATTACATTATTTAACTTATTTTTGTGGTTTTTTAATGATAATATTTATAACCGTTTTAAAGAAAAAATATGTTTAACTTGTAATCATTTTATAAAAAAAATAGGAAGAAGTAATAATAAAGATATTGTAAATTTTACTGTCAAAATTTAGAACAATGAAGTAGTAGCTAGAAGAAATTCAAGGAAAAATTTCAATAATAGAAATCCTGTTTTATTACAACACTTTCAAGAAAACGAACTTATGCATTGCTTGAACCGAAGTTATTACAATTTTTCCTATTATGTCCCAGCATGTGGCATCTGCCACATCTATGGGGAGACTCTGGATTTCTATAATCCATTTCCTCCTGATATCACGTGCCTCGTTTCCTACCCCGTTCCTTGTTCATGTTTAGTGGATAAAATGTTAAATTATAAGGAGCATCCCTCCAATAGTTCTCATTCAATCTCGGATGAAAATTCTCTTAGTATGTTCTTCTGTACGTTTCTCACAAATATATATCCGGTGCATAAGTATCCGCTCTCGTACCATTTTCTCTACAATAAGTAATAATAAGTAATAACGCATAGCAGTTATGCGTTGTTAGTGACGATAACGCGCAACCATTGTGCGTTATCACCCACCTCAATACCAATCATCGTCACGTCCTTGTCACATCAGTAAACAAGCTTAGCGTCTAGAGTAAGTTCGTTATTAGGTATAACGCACAATCAATGTGCATTATCTAATTTTATAACGCATAATGGCTGTGCGTTATGGCCCTTCAGGGATAAATAAAAAAGTTGGCTACTTTATTAGCTATATTTTAAAAAAGGACTAGTAATAGAAAAAAAAAAACGGCCAATTTCTCATTAACTAAAAGTGCTTAAGGCCCGTTGCTATGCAAAATGATGGCCTACGAAGAGGATGAACTTGTGATTTCAAAACTTTCTCAAGTTGGAAATGGTGTTTAAGGTTAAGCAGAAATTAAAATATTTAAATAGTAGAAAAATCAGTTTTAATTATCAAGCTACATCCAAGTAATTCTTAAAAAAAAATATAAAAAAAAAGAGCTCTGTTCAAGTAAACTTGTTATAATAGGCGAAGCCATACATGAATGACTAGATGGGCAAAAATTCATATAAAAACTTTATTGAGAATATTGTACGAGATTTCGGGGGTTTTCGTCCATTGTACAAATGTTGTATTAGGAAATTAATAGAGTTGTTTATCTTGGAATTGTTGTCATTAACTTGGAATATGCCAAGATGATTCCAATTAGATTGTAATCAGATCAGGAATTTTCCTACTTTAGTTAGGCTAAAAAGTGTATTAATCATTGTTAATTTTTTTAATACAAAGTTGTTCTTCTTTTTTCATGGTATAAGAATATGTTTTTTTCTCACAATAAATAAAGACAAAAGAGAAAGAAAAAACCAGTGTTATTTCTGATATGTAGCAAGAGAGTCCAGTACGGAAAAGTATGGTGAAGAAGGATGCATATTATGTAGTATCCTTAGATGGATCAGGACAGATTATATGGAATAGGCCAAATTTGTGAGATGAGCACTCCATTCAAAGAAAAAACTAGGATTCATCGATGAAACAATTTCATTACCTGAGAATGATCCAGATAAGGCACAGGAATGGTGGGCAATTAACAAATTACTTAACTGTTGGATTCTCAACACAATTGAACTAATCCTATGATCGTCTATGAATTATTCTGAGCGCGCAGATGAGTTGCGGGCAGATCTCAAACAATATTTTTTGGTGTGTAATGGTTCATAGAAATATGAAATGAAGGCCATGTTGGCAAACCATAAACAAGGGGGAGATTTTATAAACGCATATTACAATCTTTTGTAGAAAATATGGGATGAGTTACAGAATTACATGCAATTGCTGGTGTGGGATGCTACTAGTCACATTATCAAAGGAAATGATGGAGGAGCAAGTTTACCAATTGTTTTGGGGGATCAATGACCCCATGTATGGTACTCTTTGCGTATTTCTTTTTCAAGTTGCTCCATTTCTTTTTTCACTTCTTCCTCGTAGTGTTGCTGAGAAACAATTCTTTACATTATATATAAGTATAGAAATAAAGTGTAATAGATAAATTTAATAGCAAAAGAATATGTAATCAAATCCAATTGAAACTACGCAGTTATACATGAAATATATTTTTTATAGAATAAAAATTCAGCTATCGTTGTTCAAGACAAGAAAAAAAATTTTAAAAAAAATATTGCAAATCAAATGTCTTTCCCATTCTTTGGCTTTAAAAAACAAGTTTACAGCCCTACAATAAAAGAACTCTTATGACTTTGTTTCATTATGGTAGGTGAGGTGGCAAATATTTGATATCCACTATTACATCTTACTTCAATTGGATTTAAACAAGAAATTTAACTTTTTCTGTAGTAGTTGTTAATTTCTTTAAGAAATGAAATATTTGTTGTGCAAAAAAAGAGTCCATAGATGCATAGCTAATTCTTGTCATAGTAAATGAGAATGAGATGCAAACGAGTCTCCAGAATAATTCTTCATAAAATAGTGAATCCAATTCTAATATTGTTATTCCATTGAAAGAAAATAAGTATAAAGTATATAACCAGCACAAAATATTTTAGCCAATCAAGAAATCATATTCTAATGTTCCAAAAAAGTATGTAAAACATAAATACAGGGTTGGATGATTTCATAAATTAATATATTTTGTCAACTAAGTTGATAACCACGATCAACATGTACAAAGATTATTCAAGATATGCAAACCTGATAGATATCATTCAACTCTCTAGCTTGAAAGTAGAGAAAATAAATTAAGAAAATTGTATACTACATTAGATATGACGATAATGTTTGTTATAAGTGGAAAGTTGAAATCAATCATTGATGTCTCAAAGAGCAATCCAACTATATAAAACCAAATAACACAAATTCTATTTCCATTAGATGAACCAGCACTAACTTTAGACAACCAACATCATTTTAGTCTCTAGTGTATACAAACTATTATGGTTGACATGTCATAATTTATAAATAAACGGAATTAAGTACAACAAAATTCCTAACTCAATTAAAAGGACAAAACAAATGGTACTTTCATGGTAAAAAAAAAGATTAAAAATGGCTACACACATGTATTTTCTCTGAGCGCTTGTCAATAAATTCAAGAGTTGGACCCTCTAATTCCACATCTTTACAGAATAGGATTCTTTGATCTTTTTCGAGCACCTTTGATATCTCTTCTTCACTATATTTGCAGTGAGTGAAGAGATAAACATCACAAAGTGAGTAGTGAGTAGCCCTTTTGAAAATTTTCTTCCTATATTAGAAAAGAACAAGGTAATCAATATAATAGCTAACATAAATAACATTAACTAATACTTATATAATGATAAATTGCTAAAACCCATAATTAAATTACAAGTTTCCTCTTATAAAATGTTGTTGGGATAGATCCTCCTAAATTGTATGAGCCCCCTAAGCTTCCTTGGTCACTTCTTTTGTTGGTTGACATAATCTTAGAGATGGTCTTGTATCCAACACTATCCCATAATTTCCGCAATGCATTCTAAAATTCAATCTTCATGATACTACCCCTTTTATTCCTATTTCTAACTTCATCCAGCAAAGTTGTATAACTTTTACCTCCTTTTGTTCCCATTTTTCTCTCACTATGAAATCATACTTACGCTCCCATATATCTTCTTTTGCATATTTACAAGAACATATCAATTTCTATCGCATTGAATATTTCTTTTAAAAAAATTATAATACGAGCATAAAATATACTACTCAACATACCTATATCTAGGGATGCCAATGGGGTTGGTGCCTCGGCCCCATCCCCACCTCTCTACTTTGTTCCCATCCCCAACCCATCCCCGTTCATGGGTATGAAATTTAACCCCATCCCCAACCTAACCTTCCATTTTTCAACCCCATCCCCGTCAAATCCACTAGGGGAATTGGAGATCCAAATGGAAATTACATATATTATTTTCAATATCCAGTTACTAGAGTAGAGATTGAGTGAATATGAAGTTTGATTTTGTATATTTTTTTATTCTTACAACTCTTTGTTACTATTTAAATTAATATTTTACTTTAAAAAATTATATATATCTAAAATGGGGATGGGACGAGTTGAGGATGGGAGAACTTAATCCCTGCCCACAACCCATCCACAAGTTTGGATACAAAATTTATCCTCATCTCACCCAGATCCCCACCACCTGTATAACCAATCAACCCGGAATCAAAGAGCTTGAAACAGGTTGTGGGCGGATGGGTACCCGGTTATACCCTCCCTATTGCCATCCTTATACATCTCACTAATTTCCTTGAATTCCTAATTTTACGCGGTCGAACCCAGCGTAGGATTTGTATAGGCTGAGCCCCTCCCGTCGCCAGTCCGGTAATGAACTTGTGATGATTTGGAGAACTTTAAAGCCTCTAAAAATTTTCCATCTTCATATATAACTTGTAGTAATAAGAAGATATTTTTTTTCCTCACTTCACTTCTTGTTCATTAGGCTACAGACTAGCCCTTTTGCAGCTTTCCGTGTTTCACTTCTAGAAATCACAACAATTCAAAGAAAGAAGACCTCTGCGAATTGCTTTTTTTTTTTAAAAAAAATGCAGAGAAAAAACGATGTCTCTTTGTTATGGGGGTTAAAAAAAGAATTCAAAATATTTTGAGTAATTGAATTAGATTTGACCTTAGAGAGAGTATTTGGAATTGCAAAAGCAAATCAATCTATCGCGCCACACCTCTGCCCGTGCTATCTTTCTCTTCCGTTCTCTGTCCGACTGCTGCTGCATCACCGATGCCAAACCACTGTTCGCCCCCTTCTCCTAGACCTTGGACCTCCGCGGCTCCGTCTCTGTTCCCTTTCTGTTCAAACGGGACAGCAAAAGCCAATTAGAACAGCAAGTTCTATTTTAATCTCTTATCTCTCATATATTTTTTTAAACGTTGGATAGAATTTTGGAGATTTTATTTTCTCTCTTTCTGGCTTTTTCTTTTCTTTTTTAGTGCTAAACTGCAAAATCCCTTGCCCACAGGTGCCCACCAAACCGCCCGACGTGCAGGTAAAGGATGTAAATCATTGTGACTCAACGGTCCTGCATACTGAAGGCCAGGAACTGGTGCGCACAAGGAACCACCTCCCACATTGAAGAGGTGAAATTCCCACATTGCCGTTGGGAGGTAAATAAGCATTATCGTAATTGATATATGTTAAATGAAACTGAGTATGTGAGTTTATTTTATAAGTTATAATTATTTTTTGGAAGTTAGACCTTTTTTTTTAAAGAAGTTTTACTGAAGTTGGGATTAGAAATTAAAAAAATGCTAAAAATAAATTTAAAGCAAATGAAGGATGTCTAAATAGTATACACTCTTATGCTACAAATTAGTATTTGGGATTAAAAAATCGAAAGTATGATGTGCGTTATATATTATTGGGGCAAGTGAGCCAAATAGAGATTGATTATTGTATTTTATATTGCGTAAATTTCATGATTTACAAATTTACATTCTACAAGTATTTGCATCAATATTATTTGTTTTTATATTATTTTTTTAATCAAACGTATTTAAATTTGCAGTTTATATTGGAGGTCTTCTCTTGATCGTGCACTATTGGTTCCTAACTGCAGTTGCATTCATATCTTCTACTTTAATAGAGGTATTTTTTCTGCAAGTGATGGACAATCACTTCTCTTTGGTAATTGGGGATTACCTTGTTTTTAATTTTTATTTTTTTGTAAAATTTTTTTTATTATTTAATGAATGTTGGTGAATGATTAATTCATATGTACTATTTTTTTAAAATTTGGAAAAGTTTGAGCATCTCTTTATTCGTGGAAAGTGTTCATTACATTGACGAAACGTTTTCAAAATTTTTAGTGTAGTTTAGTCCTCAAGTCTGTAAATCCTCGATCGTCACTCGGATTAGGGAACTTCTTTAAAAGAGTTTTCAGGTAATTCTGTATTAATTGTCTATTAAAACTACCTTTGTAATAGTCCCCATATAAAACAGTAGGTTAAGTTTTTTAGGGTTTGGGAAACGTCCTATAGGCTAGTAGCCTAATTAGGGGTCTAAGTCATTCTTGTTGGGTTTCTTGGGAATAGTTGTAGTTTGTGGATTGAGATTTTCTCTATTGTAATTCTCTATAGTGAGTTACTGGATTTGTATCTCATTCACACGTGGATGTATGTCGATTTATCGTACCATATAAATCTTTTGTCTTCTCTTTATTGCTTTTCATAACAGTTTTCTTCACAATCTCGTATATTTATTTCAGGTCCAACAAATTGGTATGAGAGCCAGGTTACAGAAAGCAGATTGTTTTTATGGGCATTGAGAATATTTTTTGTCGTGGAGAATGAGAAGGTACACAAAGCAATTACTACAACTTATGGGTGATATTTGAAAACTAAGTCTTGAAAAATATTATCACCAATACTTGAAAGACTCGATTGGTGACATCGGGATTTTGTCTGGAGGAGAGAAGTCTTCAGAATAGAAGTCAAGGTGGAGATTTGTTAGGATTTGATTTATATTCTTAATTCAAGTTGAAGACTATTATATATTTACTTAGATTCCTAATTCATATTGATTCGATTAGGGAACTTCTTTAAAGGAGTTTTTATGTAATCCCACATTAGTTGTCTATTAAAACTACCTTTATAATACTCTCTATATAAAGGAGTGGGTTAAATCTTTTAGGGTGTGAGAAACATGGAGGGCTTGGGTCATTTATCTAACTATAGGCTGGTAGCAAATTAGGCGCCTAAGTCGTTCTTGTTGGATTTCTCCTGAAAGTTGTAGCTTCTGTTTTGGACTTTGTGCGTTGAGAGTTTTCTCTATACTGTAATTCTCTACAGTGAGTTAGTGGATTTGTTTCTCTTTCGCCCATGGATGTAAGGCGATTGACTGAACCACGTAAATCTTGTGTTTTCATTTTATTGCTTTCGCATTATTTTTCTGCACTATTTCGTTTATTTATTTCAGGTGCAAAAAATTGGTATCAGAGTCAGGTTATATAAACGTGATTGTTCTAGTGGGCATCGAGAGGATTTTTTTCATGGAGAATGAGAAGGTACACAATGTAATTACTACAACATATAAGTAATGTTTGGAAGCTACGAGCTTGATGCATGTTATAACCAATAGTTGAAGACTCGATGGGTGATATCGAATTTTGTTTGGAGAAGGAGAGAAGTCTTTGGTATAGAAGTCGAGATGGAGATTTGTTAGGATTGGACTTATATTCCTAACTACACAAACTAGAAGACCTAAGATCATCTTCGAAGATTCTATGGTTTTGCTATGTGAAATTTTGTATTACTTCCTTGCTTTTGTAAAGACTTATTTGATATATTTTGATACATTTCACTGTAAACTCTTATTTGATATATGATACATGCAATTTAAATGTAATGAATATGTGGAATAGCTTTAGATAGTTTGACTTTTGTATTTTTATTTAAAACAAATTGCGGGATTTAAAATGCATGCAAATATTTTTTTAAAACAAATGAAGAAATAATAGCGGAGGTTTCAAACCGCTGCAAGTATTTACTTTTTAAAGAGAAATTATTATTACGAAGGTATAAAACCGCCACAAAATAGGGATAAAAACTGCCGCAACCATTAACCGCAATGTCCGGGGCAGTTATTGGGAAACCACCGCCAACCATTTAATGGCCCTTTGATCCTGAAAATTGTCATAAAACCATCTAGCGAGGTTTGTAAACCGCTGCAAAACCAAAAAATAATCCCCGCAATTTCACTTAATTTGTTAGTGTCAATTGAATCAACCTATAAGAACTCTACGACTCAATCAATGCAATGAATTAAGAGGATCAATGAATTAACATATCTATGAATGAGCTATACCTTTCTGGAAACCTCAAGAAGTCTTATGCAATCTTCATGAAGATTCCTTGTTCATTTAAACTCATCAAAAGCTCCAAAATGGGTTCTTTCAAAATTGGTCAAGAAATTCTAGTTTATCTCAATTTTGACCATTCTTCTAGCTTTAACTCTTGGACTTGAGTCTTCAAAGAATTCATACATATCTTTGGTCATATCATAATCCCACATTGCTTGTCTATTAAAACTACCTTCATAATACTCCTTGTGTAAATGAGAGGGTTAAGCCTTTTAAGGTGTGAGAAACATGTAGGATTTGGGCCATTTGTCTAGCTATAGGCTAGTAGCCCTAATTTGAAACATAGAAATTAGTTTGTGTTTTGGCTTTTGCTGGTTAAAATGTTTCTCTACACTATAATTCTCCAAAGTGAGTTAGTGGATTTATTTCTCCTTTGCCGTGGATGTAGCTCAATTGACTGAACGACATAAATATTATGTCTTCTCTTTATTGCTTTCACACTATCTTTTCACACTGTCTCTTTTATTTATTTTATGTCCCACACTAAGTTATTGACGACAGAAGAAACTGTTTTCCTGCCTAACTTACCAACAAAATATCAACGAAATAATCGGCAACTTAAAATTGCTTTAAAAAATGTGGGATAGATCCTCAGGAAGAAATACCGACATAACATTTTGTTGTCACTTAACTTATCGATGAATTTCATAAATGAAATTGTTGTTGTTGGTAACTCCACTTATAAATGACGATTCGTTACTACGTTTCTGTCACTACTAATAGGCAAAATAAAATACCAATATAATTATGTCAATGTTGTGTCGATAATGAAATACCCTAAAAAGACAAATTCTTCCCTTCCCTTACTTTCACCAAAATCTTATTCCCCCGCCCACCTCCCCACCCTTTCTCTTCCTGAGCTCAACCCAGTACTTTTCTTCCTCTAGCATCCTTCTACACCCTCCGCAAGCTCCGGCTACTATATACCCTCTCTCCTCTTTTTCCGTATCCAAAAACTTTACCCCTCTCTCTCTCTCTCTCTCTCTCTCTCTCTCTCTCTCTCTTATTGCTACTGCTTCTAGGTTCATCCGCCATTGTTGCTCACGAAATCTCTAATCGTTGTATCCCAAAAATAGAACCAAATCTGTACCAGGGTAGAGTCTAGGTTTGAACCACATCTCTATTCCCCAAATTAAAAAAAAAAAAAAAAAAAAACTAGGGCGTAGTCATTAAATCACTTTGTTTATTTAATTAATGTGTTTAGCTCAATTTAGTAAGGAAATAACTAGGGCCTAGTTAATTAAAGCATTTACCAAAAAAAAAAAAGAGTTAATTAAAGCATTTTCTTAACTGTCCTTTTATGTTTTTGCAGTGATTATTAAAAATCACTCCAAATTAATGATTTACTTTGGTGACAAAAGACCAATTATTCTAGGTTACTAAAATGATCAAAAAGCCCTTATTATAAATAACAAAATTTCTCATTTTAAACATTTCCAAGTATGACTGTTTTGAATTGACCTCTAGAATACTCTATGATAATAGTTTTCGTGCCCTATTGGAGTTAAAACGAAAATGATTCTCTATGTTTGCACCCATCATTAATTTTATTTAGGTATGTACTATCACATTCCACAATAATATCTACTTGCTTATGACTTCTAGTCCGAAATTTAATTACTCTAATTTGTTTATGCTTATCTCAAAGAGAGACCATTAAGTGATCATTTATAGACATATCCCCAAGGCTTTGGATTACAGGATATCTCGGACAATCATAAGAGACTATTATCATAAAAGCATTAATCACACAAGTTTCTCTTGAATACCTAAGTTAATCTACCTAACATACATAGTATATCGATCCCATTCATAGAGATATATTCCCATAGCATATCAAGGTAGTTAAGTCATTGCTTCTCTACACTGCTAACTCATATGAATATCATAAGGCACTCGTCCACGTTGTAGCTGTGATAATCTTAGTTTCTCTCCTTTATAATAACCTTTGTAAAAATTATATCACGGGGTACAGTTCTATTTACTCTAAGCAAACTTGCATAGTTAGTCATGAGATAGACATTAACCTAAGGTAAGTCATCCATTAAGGAAACAAATTTGCAATAACATTTTACCTATGATGACATGCCCAACTCCATCAAAAGGGAAATAAGATTACTTATATATATCTTAAGTAACAAAAGTATATACCTTATTATGAAGCACGGATCATCCCGTGGACTATGTAATATACGTCAACCTTATGTAAGTAATTGAATCCAACTTCAGAAACTTGAACTAAGAAATAATGTTTATTTAATATATTCCAATATTACAAAATAGAGTCTTTCTGAGCATACATCCCAACAAACTCCCATTTGCAAAATAAGACTTTTATTCCGTAAGCCCTAACCCCTATAACATCAAAGTGGCGCTTATACCCCTTCTCTACTAAAGGCTTGGTAAAAGGATAAACTGTATATTCTTCTCATAGGAATCTACTTTACCATGATCTTCTCTTTCTAGATAAAATCTACGATGGAAATGGTACTTCCTTCCGATGTATTTGCCCTTCTTGTGGTTTTTTGATTCCTAACATTCGGTACTATCCCGTTGATTTCATAATATAAGACTACAGGTCTATCCATATTAGGCATGATTCCTAGTTTTGCTAGGAACTTCGGGAGCTATACCCCCTCTTTGGATACTTCAGACGCTGCTATAAACTCGTGTTTCACAATAGAGTTAGTAATACAAGATTGCTTGACACTTCTCTACAAAATACCCCCTCCTGGCAGAGTGAAGACATATCCATTAATGTAGTTTCATTCGTATCTATCAGCCTTTTGAGTACACTTCTAGTTACTATTCTAACAGCACATGTGGTATTGGAATGATATGGAATAGAATCTCTTTCGTTCTAGAATTGTTTCCTACCTAGAATGGAATAGGAATCCTCCTTCTATTTCAGTGTATGGGAGGGAAAGATAGAATGGAATTATAATTTCTTTTCTTTGTTTGGAAACTTATTATTTAATGTCAGAATGGATGAAATTATGTATAATATGACCTAAATCCCCTTTCAATATAAAATGTATTTTCAAACTGCAACACATATCAAGGCTCCAAAAAATTCAAATATTTTATTGAAGTGTAAATATTCATATAGATATATGTGTATATATACACACACGAACACACACAAACACACACACATATAAGATTGAAAATAGTCATAAAATAACTCTTTTTTATTATGAAGGTAAAAGGAAGTACGATACAGAGAAATTAAAAAGTTACGAAATTATTATTTTAATCATTCAATTTTCTCATTGTCATCAATTTATTAAGCGTACCATATGTAATACAAGGGAGGTATAATAGTCTATACACTCTTTAAATGATTCCCACCCACCCTAGAAAGGTTTTCCTTAACTTTTCATGGGGAAAGGTTTTTCCAGCTTCATCCTGGAATAGTCATTCCTGAGGAATAGTCTTTCCTACTTTGAGTGTACATACCAAATGTAGGAATGGAAACAGAAGTAGAGAGACTCATTGTATTCATGTCCATTCCCATGTACCCAGCGTAGTGTGAAACTTGAACCTGATATAGGATATGTATGACGTGTTTGTATGCTATATAAATAAGTATGGGACTAAATACCCATGATTACCCTTGGGAAATCCATTTTGGCATAGTAAGGATAGTTTTCGAGTAGGGATCGTGGGCCTGCTAGGCTCATTACTCGCGCTCTCGAGCCTATTGATCCGAGGTGCTCATGAGCCTACGAGTCTAGGGTGTGACATTATATATATGGTATCAGAGCATGATTATGCCAGTAGGACGTGTGGGAACTAAGTGCTACATCGGCAGGATCCATCTCTAGAGAATCCTGTGTGGAACTATGTGTTACATTGGTAGTAGCAACCACTAGGATCCCACATCCCTGATCTGGTCCTTGGTCAAATATGATGGGCCACCTACCGAAAACATTAAGGCCTTAATTAAAGGGGGTGAATGAGAAACCTCAATCCCACATGAGATATGTATAATGTGTTTGTACCCTATAGAAGCATCAAATTAAACCTTAATTCTTAATCGCTACTGTTTCCCAATAATTGAACAATTTGTAGTATCCTCTGCATACCAAGATTTGACAAAGAAAACTTAATCGCTATAATCATAGAAATATGGAAAAATTTTAGAATGTAAGACATGACGTATTTGAATTGAAATCCTCCATATTAATTTAAACACATCATGCCTTACATTGTGAAAATTAAATATGTTTCCATATTTCTATGCTTAGTGGTCCCGGATGGAATTCTTATTATTGTGCGAACAAATATGAAAAAAAAATAAATAAATAAAAATCATCTACATTAAGAGAGTATCTTGGAGTTAAATGGCTACAAATGTAATTTCAAATAAATTTTTCCTAATTTGCACAAAATTTTCCATAGATTTCACTGAGTTAAAATATTAAATTGGTCCACATAATTATAAATCTACATAAATTCTTTCCATAATCTAGGAAATTACATTTGTTTTGTCAATTAAAGATATACATTTGACAGATATGAAATTCTTGCATTTAATTACAACTTGCATCTCCAAATCCCTATATATAGATGTCAACATTCCAAGTTCAACCACAAAAGTTCTTTTGCTACAAACTCCTTCCTTGTAGCTCACTTCTTTTTGCTACTTTGTGCGAGTTATGTCAAAAGGCAAGGTCAAACTCCTCTTTATAGAGAATGATGCAAAAAGGCGAGCAGCATACAAGAAACGAAAAAAGGGTCTCCTCAATAAGGTAAGTGAACTTACTACACTTTGTGGAATTAACGCTTGTACAATTATTTACAGCAAATTTGATTCTGAACCTGACGTATGGCCGAGCACTTTGGCTGCTCAACAAGTGATATCGCAATTCAAGCTTTTGACGGAGATGATGAAAGAAAGGAAAATGTTGAACCAAGAGGCGTATTTGAGGGAGAGAATTACGAAACTAAAAGAACAGTTGAATAAGCAATTGTCAGAAAATCATGAGAAGGGCCTTGTGGAATTGATGTTTAAGTGTTTGTTGATTGACAAAAGAGAGCTAGATAAGTTGTCACTTACCGATCTTGATGATCTTGAGGAAAAAATTGAGAAAAAGATGATGGGCATCAATTCAAGGCTTAATGGAGACGCAAAGAATAAAGTTATTCTGGATGGAGATGAAGCACAAAGCAATCCCGCACCACCCTAGTGCACTGGTTCAAGGACCAGACCAACCCCATAAAGAATATGATATATTTTAAGTTGGAAAAGGATGTGTTTTCTTTAATCTATGAGCACATGTATGAAGAATAAAAAAAAGAGTGATTTTAATCTATGAGCACATGTATGAAGAATAGAAAAAAGAGTGAATTTTTTATGTAAATTGTTTTTTAGTTTGGAATAAAGATTTTCTTATAATTAAAGTTCGTGGAAGTTGTAACGCGCCAATAGGTGCTCTTCTAAAATAGACTGGTTTATCGATGATATAGTCGACCATGTTGGTTTAACTTTCATTATATTATCAAAGTTTGTCTTTGATGTACCTCGATATTTGAAGCAAATTTTGAATAATAAATTTTATAATAGGTTTGAATTATTTATGACTAAATAGTAATCAGGATTTGAAATTTTCATTTTTAATTATTTTTTGGAAAGAATTTGTCTTAAATTATGTCAAAAAAGTTTTGGAAACGAATGATTTGTTTTGTCGTTAAAATTTTGTGATGAGGTTTTAAAATTATATTGTTTCTGTCTCCAATGCATCAAATTTATAATACTGGACAATGTACAAAATGAATCTATATATTCTCCGTATATTGATAATTTCTGCTAGTGTAGAGTCAATCTAACCTAGTCTACATATCTATGTCTTAAAGAGATATGTATTTATTACATCCGTTTTATGTGATATGTCACTTTAAGACAAGACATAAGAGTTAAGAAAATGATTGCCTTGCCTAAATTCAAAATGAAATTAACTAAAAGTTACCTTTTAATTGGTCATTGACAGTTCTAATGAAAGTTTCTAAACAATGTTTAATTCCAATAAGATAGAGTTCTATCTGGAAAAATATCATATAATGCTCTCTTGATGTTGACAGATATTTTGAAACAAAAAAGCATGTATGTCCATCACAATAGATAATATAAAATGGAGGTAGTATATGGCAATTAAATAACTACACACTTTGAGTTTTTTTAAGCTAGACGCAAGAAAATACAATATCTGTAACCAAACATTTTGGTCATTGAAACTGCAATTTTCGTCGCCAAGACCTTTTAGTGAAAAGAATACTTGGTTGCTGCGTTGTTGCGAAGGCTCTTGGCAACCAAAAATTTTTATTTGGTCGCAAAAAGAGACCCAATAATGACGAAATTTGTCACCATTGAGATGTTACTTAGCAAGGATATATTTTGCCAGCAACGCCTTCCAAATTTCGTATCCAAAATGTAATTTGCTCAACAATGTGTTGTCAAAGCAAAAGAATATTAATGTTTGTTGCTAAACTTATCTTTATGAAATGTGAGTTTTTAATTTTAAAAAACAATTATTCCAAAAGGTTGGGTCCGGTAGCCCTCGAACCATTTGAAACCCAATGTGGGAAATAATTGTAGTTAGAAAATAATTTTATTACCGTTAGGTATGCTTTAGTGCCACTAAAATAATAACTAGTCCTTAGTGAGAAAAATGATTTTTCGTCGCTACTCATGCCTTTGGCGAAGAATTGTTTTTCCAAGAAAATTTTTTATCACTTATGCTCCATTTTTTTGTAATCCATTGTTCTAATGTTAAATGATTAATGTTCATTCTAAAACCATTGGACCAAAGAAGAAATAAATAAAAACATTGAATTAATTGGATTTTTCCTTTGAGAAGAGTTGTGGTCATAGGTAAAGAATGATGCTACACAATGTTATAGATCTTTGCAATTGTCAAACTTGGGAGCGACTTGAGGCGTCCTTGAGATTTATCCAAATTACAATTTTATACTTCTATTTTATATAAATTACAAATACATCCTTATCACTCATAGCTAATTAATTCCTACAACTAAGATTAGTTAAAAAAAAGTGTATCAGAAATTAATGATTGTGTAGTAAAGCGTTTCAACTCATCTTAAACTATTATTTTGTGGGTTAAATTCTTGTTTAATATAATTAAAATAATAATATCATCCATTACAAAAATTTGATTCAGAAAAAATATTTTAGGAAGAATATTATAGTCTTAATATATAGTAGTGATAAAAAAGTAGACAAATAAAATGATATAATTTTATGAAGATTTTAAATTTTTTGCAACAAAATCAATATTTTTTGACAATTTTTTCGTATTGAAATCAGTAGTAGGGATAATTAATTAAGAATACATAAATGATAAGGATGTATTCGTAACTTATACAAACTAAAGGGAAAAATTGTAATTTGGACAAATCTAAAGGGAGAAATGTAATTGTGAATTAATTACATGTATGTATTCCCTCTAAAATTTAGGAAAATTTAACACTCATGACCACCTAGTACATTGTCTAGTTCACTCTATAGTACACTTTCTTTAACCTTCCCTATAAGGTTGATCTTTTAGAGTTTAGGGTTTATCTTTTAATCTATGGGGTTTAATTAATAAAACTACTATAAAAAGTGTGTATTAGACAGTGTACTAAAAGATGTACTAAATGATCGAGTAAAAAATTTGGTGGCTAAACTTTTTGGCACTAAGACGACACAAGCTTAAATTGCAATGTTTTTCCATAAAATTTAAATCTAGAAAGAAAAAGGTGATCCTTTCAGTGCACGAGTTTAAAATGCAATGTTATCTCAAGTCCAAATGATGATATCGATGCTCCTTCTACACAAACCTAAAGTGCAAAATCGCTTAAAGTTTGAATGTTGCAATTGAATGCACCTTGACCATTAGCCTAAACGGCAAAGTTATTTCACAAAATTTAAAGCTGGAAAGAAAAAGATGCTCCTTGACTGCAAAGCCTAAACTACAAACTTACTTCAAATCTAAATGAAAAAAGAAGATATTCCTTGTTTGCACTAGCATAAACTGCAAGTTACTCCTGACCCACATGAGTATAAATTGTGTCAAGGCAACCACCAAAAGCGTTGCATGATGCTAAACTGGTAAAACACTCTAACAAATCAAAGTTGGTAAAAATGGATACTCTTGGCCCATACGATTTGAAACCATGAATGGCTAAAAGATCTCTTTACTTAAACTTTCAACTTCATTTGATTCTATTCCTAAAGATTTCTTAAGATACGTAGGAAGCTTAGAGAAAAAAAAATCTAAGTTCCATCACAATTTTGAAACAAATTTTATTGGTTTGCGATTTGTTGCTGGTGCTCTTAATATTTAGCTTGGATAACAAAGTTTGCTCCTCTGCTCTACATTCTTCATAATGTGGAAGAATGCTAGAAAAGTTTTGATGAAATTGGGATTCGATCGTCGTTCTTTCTTCTGAGAGAGGTGTCCTATACTTCACAGCTTCTTTGAACCAAAAATTGATCCATGCATTGATGATGACTTCTAAGTTGATGTAGTTGCCTCTTTTGATCAAGTGGTTCTATAGAAGATGAACAACGTCACCACGAAGATGACTGATTGTAGGTAAGCCTCCAATGTCTTTCAAATGGACACTTGTTGGCGGTCGTGAAAAGTACTAGATGATCTTTCCAATGTCTTTCAAATGTACTGGATGATCCGATCGAAAATTTTGTGCCCATTTTTTTTGCCACCAAAGCTTAAATTGCGAAGTTATTCCACCAAATTTAAAGTTGGAAGGAAAAATATAATCCGATCAAAACTTTGATGGCCAATTGTTCGGTAACCAAAACTGCACAAGCTTAAATTACAAAGTTATTCCACTAAATTTAAAGCTGGAACAAAAAAGATGATCTTTTCGGAGCAGAGTTTAAAATGCAAAGTCATATCAGGTCCAAATGATGAAATTGATGCTCCTTCTATACGAGCCTAAACTACAAAGTTGCTCTAAGCCCGAATGTTGTAAATGAATGTACCTTGACTACACGAGCCTAAATGACAAAGTTATTCCACCAAGTTTAAAGCTGGAAAGAAAAAGTTGGTCTTTGACTGCACGAGCCTAAATGACAAAGTTATTCCACCAAGTTTAAAGCTGGAAAGAAAAAGTTGCTCCTTGACTGCATGAGCCTAAACTACAAACTTACTTCAAATCTAAATTATGAAAAGGAAGATATTCCTTGATTGCACTAGCATAAACTACAAGTTACTCTTGGCCCACATGAGTGTAAATTGTGTCAAAGAAACCACCAAAAGTGTAGCCTATGGCTAATCTGCTAAAACACCCTAACAAATCAAAGTTGGTAAAAATGGATACTCCTGGCCCATACGAGTTAAAACTGCGAATGGCTAAAAGATCTCTTTACCCAAACTTTGAACTTCTTTTGACTTGATTCCTTAAGATTTCTTAAGATATGTTGGAAGCTTAGAGAAAAAAAAAAAACTAAGTTCAGTCAAAATTTTTAAACAAATTTTTTGGTTTGCGCTTTGTTGCTAGTGGTCTTAATATTTAGCTTGGATAACAAAGTCTGCTAGTCTGCTGTGCATTCTTCATAATGTGGATTCATAATGTGGAACAATGCCAGAAAAGTTTTGATGAAATTGGGATTCGATCATCGTTCTTTCCTCTAATAGTGGTGCCCCATACTTCACAGCTTCCTTGGACAATAAATTGATCCATGTGATTGGCGATGACTTCTAAGTTGATGTAGTTACCTCTTTAATCAAGTAGTTCTATAGAAGATGAACAACGTCACCATGAAGATGACCGAGATTGGCAAGCCTCTAATGTCTTTCAAATGGACATCTTGCTGGTAATCATCAAAAGCATATTTGTAGAAGTACAGAAACCCTTGCAAGACGTTATCAAGATGTTAGAGTTGTGGTCAGCGGTAAAGAATGATGCCACACAATATTATAGATATTTGAAATTGTCAAACTTAGGAGCGACTCGAGGCGTCTTGTGCATACTCTCAATGCTGTAATGTGTAACTTGCAGGGCAACTCAATTCATGAACTCCATTGAACCTCTCTGTTAGCTGTTCTTTGATCGTGTGAAGGAAGTTCGTCAAAGCAATTTGGAGAATGATGAGTTGAGATGAGAAACATCCAAGATTTCTAAGATCGAGGACTTCTGAAGTTGTTCCTCGTGTCTATAATCCTTCATGGGATGTTGTTGTTGTCTCTGGAGAATGAGTACTTTTAAAGTTGATATTTCCTGATGCATTGACCATCCTTCAAGCTCCGTCACTGAAGTCTTTGGAAATGAGATTCCATGCCTTTGAAGAAGAAGTGCTTTTGAAGTCAACGAGCATTGAAACAATTCTGGATGGGATAACTAGTAGTTGTTTCTTGCAGGGGGCTCACATATTTGTCAGAGACTAATTTGTAAACGAGCAAATTTTTGTCATCCCCAATGGGTCTTGCACAAACCTTAGGTTGAGAAGACTTTGGATTTAAAAGAGTGTCTCATGGTTGGCTTAAAAAGTCTTAATTTGAATGTTAAATTAATTAATAAGTGGTCATTAAAAAAACTGTAATAGTTTGACAAACAATATACATATTAGATTTCAAAATTTTAAATTGAGAAAAAAATTTTCATTTAAAATTTACTACTACAATTAAGTACAACTTAACCACTTAAGTGATTTGCAAAATTGTTATCAAATACACTTAAATATTAAGAGGTGGATGATTTCAATTATAAAACACACATAATTCAATAAGTTTTTTATTAATTAATTTTAAGAAATAATTTAATTTAACGTAGAAGCAGTGACAAAATGGATATTTTGGGGACAATTTTGTCAATTTTCAGCATTTAATATAATATTATAAAAGTGAATCCCTTATCTCCATGTTGAATGTGACTTGCAGGACGGTCATGCAAAAGTCCGTGGCTTTCTTTCATTTGGAGCAGGCAGTAGATTGTGTCCTGGATCAGATTTGGCCATTCTTCAAATTTCAATCTATCTTCAGTATTCACTAATTCCTTCTTAATTACCGGTAAACTAAAACAATAAATAAATGAAAACCTTCTATGAAGAAAAAAATAACAAATCTTGAAGGAACTTTTTTTCTTAACATAAATTGATGTTTTATTTTTTTATGGGCTTCACAGAATTAATCCAAAATACAAAGTGAAATATTTGTTCGTGCAACAACCTGTTGACAAATGTTTGTCGACACTAGAAAAGTTGTCCTCATGAGCAATATTTGAACTTGCAAAGTAATGTTTTATCTTTTTTATGCACATGGATAGTACTTTACATGAATGTATTATCATGTCCTATATAATAAACTAAGAGGAATTGGCTACAGGTAAGCATATATTAGTTTTCCTGTTTTGTTTATATCATAAAGTTTTATTTCATCTCTTTTATAAGCATGAATTGTTTTCAATATTGTAAACATAGCAATTTAAAGATTTTATGGTCGAATTGGGTGTATTTTGACACATTGATCCAACAGAACGATAACAATTAATTAGTTAAATTCTTTAAGTAAAGTAATAAAAATGTGTAAAAGATACACCAATTGTTTTTAATGAAATCATTGAATTATTATAAATTTGAAAAATTAAAAATAATTCATGGTTAAAAAAAGATAAAATAAAAATTCTTTGCTATAAACAATTAAATAAAATTTTAAGCCCTATAAATAAAAAAAGTAAAAGTAGTTAAATGGCCAATTTCCATTTTTTTTCTTAGCCCTGTTTTCGAAAAAGGCCACTAAATCGGCCACAAAATGTTTTTTATTTGGAATGTGGCCATAATGTACTGTGGTTGTGCGTTATTACAAATGATAACACACAATCACTGTCATTATCAGTTAATCTCAGTTTTATAACTTAATATGCCGATATGGCGGATAACGCACAACAGTCATGCGTTACATACCAGTAATAACGCACAAAGGTTGTGCGTTATCTGCCACATCATTTTTTTAAAAAAATTTTTAATTTTTTTACGAACGGAAAATTTCTTTATATTTTTTTCAAAACTTATAGTTATATAATTTATTTAAAAAGGATATATTACATTATTTAACTTATTTTGGTGTTTTTTCTATGATAATATTTATAACCATTTTTAAAGAAAATATGTTTAACTTGTAATCATTTTATTAAAAAAAAATAGGAAGAAGTAATAATAAACATATTGTAAATTTTACTGTCAAAATTTAGAACAATGAAGTAGTAGTTAGAAGAAATTCAAGGAAAAATTTCAATAATAGAAATCCTGTTTTACTACAACACTTTCAAGAAAACGAACTTATGCATTTCTTGCACCGAAGTTATTACAATTTTTCCTATTATATCCTAGCATGTGGCATCTGCCACATCTTGGGGGAGACTCCAGATTTCTATAATTCATTTTCTCCTGTAATGACGAGCCCTGATTCCTACCCCATTCCTTGTTCATGCTTAGTGGATAAAATGTTAAATTATAAGGAGCATCCCTCCAATAGTTCTCATTTAAGCCCGTATGAAAATTCTCTTGGTGTGTTCTTCTGTACGTTTCTCGCGAATATATATCCGACGCATATGTATCTGCTCTCATACCATTTTCTCTACAATAAGTAATAATAAGTAATAACGCATAGCAGTTATGCGTCGTTAGTGATGATAACGCGCAACTATTGTGCGTTATCATCCGCCTCAACACCAATCATCGTCACGTCCTTGTCACGTCAGTAAACAAGCTTAGCGTCTAGAGTAAGTTCGTTATTAGGTATAATGCACAATGAGTGTGCATTATCTAATTTTATAACGCACAATGGCTGTTATGGCCCCTACAAGGATAAACAAAAAAGTTGGCTACTTTATGAGCTATATTTTTAAAAAGGACTGGTAAGAGAAAAAAAGGTCCAATTTCTCATTAACTAAAAGTGCTTTTGGCCCGTTGCTATGCCCAATGATGGCCTAAGAAGAGGATGAACTTGTGATTTCAAAACTTTCTCAAGTTGGAAATGGCGTTTAAGGTTAAGCAGAAATTAAAATATTCAAATAGAAGAAAAATGAATTTAATTATCAACCTACGTCCAAGTAATTCTAAAAAAAAATTAAAAAAAGAGTGCTTTGTTGAAGTAAACTTGTTATAATAGGCGAAGCCATACATGAATGACGAGATGGGTAAAAATTCATACAAAAACTTTATTGAGAATATTGTACGAGATTTCGGGGGATTTTCTCCATTGTACACATGTTGTATTAGGGAATTAATAGAGTTGTTTATCTTGGAATTGTCGTCATCAACTTGGAATATGCCAAGATGATTCTAATTAGATTGTAATTAGATTAGGAAGTTTCCAACTTTAGTTAGGCCAAAAAGTGTATTCATCATTGTTAATTTTTTTAATACAAAGTTGTTTTCTTTTTTCATGGTATAAGAATATGGTTTTTTCTCACAATAAAAAGAGAAAGAAAAAACCAGTGTTATTTATGATATGTAGCAAGAAAAGTATGGTGAAGAAGGATGCATAGTCTGTAGTATCCTTAGATGGATCAGGATAGATTATCACTCAGGTCTAACTGAAAGAAGGAGTTCCAGGTCAATGACACAAATATATTGAATAGGCCAAAGTTGTGAGATTAGCCCTCCATTCAAAGAAGAAACTAGGATTCATCGATGAAACAATTTCATTACCTAAGAATGATCCAGATAAGGCACAGGAATGGTTGGCAATTGACAAATTAGTTAACTGTTGGATTCTCAACACCATTGAACTAATCCTATGATCGTCTATGAATTATTCTGAGCGCGCAGATGAGTTGCGGGTAGATCTCAAACAATATTTTTTGCTGCGTAATGCTCCATAGAAATATGAAATGAAGGCCATGTTGGAAAACCATAAACAAGGGGGAGATTTTATAAACGCATATTACAATCGTTTGTAGAAAATATGGGATGAGTGACAAAATTACATGCAATTGCTGGTGTGGGATGCTACTAGTCACATTATCATAGAAAAGGGTGGAGGAACAAGTTTACCCATTGGTTTGGGGGATCAATGACCCCTTGTATGGTACTGTTTGCGTATTTCTTTTTCAAGTTGCTCCATTTCTTTTTTCACTTCTGCCTCGTAGTGTCGCTGAGAAACAATTCTTTACATTATATATATAAGTATAGAAATAAAGTGTAATAAATAAGTTTAATAGCAAAAGAATATGTAATCAAATCCAATTGAAACTACGCATTTATACATGAAATATATTTTTTATAAAAGAAAATTTCAGCTATCATTGTTCGAGACAAGAAAAAAATTTTTTTAAAAAATATTACAAATCAAATGTCTTTCCCATTCTTTGGCTTTAAAGAACAAGTTTACAACCCAACATTAAAAGAACTCTTATGACCACTTTGTTTCATTTTGGTAGGTGAGGTGGCAAATATTGATATCCACTATTACATCTTACATTTTCTGTAGTACTTGTTAATTTCTTTAAGAAATGAAATATTTGTTGTGCAAAAGAAGAGTCCATAGATGCACAGCTAATTCTTGTCATAGTAAATGAGAATGAGATGCAAACGAGTCTCCAAAATAATTCTTCATGAAATAGTGAGTCCAAGATATTTTAGCCAATCAAGAAAGTATATAACCAGACAAAATATTTTAGCCAATCAAGAAATCATATTCTAATGTACCGAAAAAGTGTGTAAAACATAAATATAGGGTTGGATGATTTTATAAATTAATATATTTTGTCAACTAAGTTGATAACCACGATCAACATGTACAAAGATTATTCAAGATATGCAAACCTGATCGATATCATACAACTCTCTAGCTTGAAAGTAAAGAAAATAAATTAAGAAAATTGTGTACTACATTAGATATGATGATAATGTTTGTTATAAGTGGAAAGTTGAAATCAATCATAGATTTCTCAAAGAGCAATCCAACTATATAAAACCAAATAACACAAATTTTAATACCATTAGATGAACCAGCACTAAATTTAGACAACCAACATCATTCTTAGTTTCTAGTGTATACCAACTATTATGGTTGACACGTCATAATTTATAAATAAACGGAACAACAAAATTCCTAAAACAATTAAGTGGACAAAACAAATGGTACTTTCATGGTAAAAAAAAAAGATTAAAAATGGATACACACATGTGTTTGGTGTGAGCGCTTGTCAGTAAATTCAAGAGTTGGATCCTCTAATTCCAAATCTTCGCCGAATAGGATTCTTTGATCTTTTTCGAGCACCTTTGATATCTCTTCCTCACTATATTTGCAGTGAGTGAAGAGATAAACATCACAAAGTGAGTAGTCCTTTTGAAAGTTTTCTTCCTATGTTAGAGAATAACAAGATAATCATATATAATAGCTAACATAAATAACATTAACTAATATTTATATAATGATAAATTGCTAAAACCCATAATTAAATTACAAGTTTTCTCTTATAAAATGTTGTTGGGATAGATCCTCCTGAATTGTATGAGCCCCCTAAGCTTCCTTGGTCACTTCTTTTGTTGGTTGACATAATCATAGAGATGCTCTTGTATCCAACATTATCCCATAATTTCCGCAATGCAGTGTAAAATTTAATCTTCATGATATTACCCTTTTTATTCCCATTTCTAACTTTATCCATCAAAGTTGTATAACTTTTACCTCCATTTGTTCCCATTTCTCTCTCACTATGAAATCATACTTACGCTCCCATATATCTTCTTTTCCATATTTACAAGAACATATCAATTTCTATCACTTTGAATATTTCTTTTAAAAAAATTATAATACACGCATAAAATAAACTACTCACCACCAACTCAACATACATATATCTAGGGATGGCAATGGGGCTCGTGCCTCGGCCCCATCCCCACCTCTCTACTTTGTTCCCATCATCAACCCATCCCCGTTCTTGGGTATGAAATTTATCCCCATCCCCAACCCAACCTTTTATGTTTCAGCCCCATTCCAACGTATCCCCGTCAAATCCACTAGGGGAACTGGAGATCCAAATGGGAATTACATATATTATTTTCAATATCCAGTGACTAGAGTTGCGATTGAGTGAATATGAACTTTAATTTAGTATTTTTTTTTTCTTACAACTCTTTGTTACTATTTAAATTAATATTTTAATTTAAAAAATTATATATATATATATCTAAAATGGGGATGGGACGAGTTGAGGATGGGGAGAACTTAATCCCTGCCCACAACCCATCCACAAGTTTAGATACAAAATTTATCCTCATCCCCACCCAGATCCCCACCACCTGTATACCCAATCAACTCGGAATCAAAGAGCTTTAAATAGGTTGTGGGCAGGTGGGTACCCGGTTATACCCACCCCATTGCCATCCCTATGTATCTCACTAATTTCCTTGAATTCCCAATTTTACACGGACGAACCTAGCTTAGGATTTGTATAGGCTGAGCCGCTCCCGTCGTCAGTCCGGTAAGGTACTTGTGATGATTTGGAGAACTTTAAGGCCTCTAAAAATTTTCCATTTTTCATATATAATGTGTAGTAATAAGAAGATTTTCTTTTCCTCACTTCACTTCTTGTTCATTAGGCTACAGACTAGCCCTTTTGCAACTTTCTGTGTTTCGTTTCTAGCGAAATCACAGCAATTCCGAGAAAAAAGACCTCCGCGAATTGCTTTTTAAAAAAAAACTGCAGAGAGAAACGATGTCTCTTTGTTATGGGGGTTAAAAAAAGAATTCAAAATAATTTGAGTAATTGAATTAGATTTGACCTTAGAGAGAGTATTTGGAATTGCAAAAGCAAATCAATCTATTGCGCCACGCCTCTGCCCGTGCTATCTTTCTCTTCTGTTCTCTGTCCAACTGCCACTGCGTCGCCGATGCTAAACCATTGTTCTCCCCCTTCTCCTAGATCTTGGACCTCCGCGCCTCCGCCTCTGTTCCCTTTCTATTCAAACAGGACAGCAAAAGCCAATTAGAACAGCAAGTTCTATTTTAATCTCTTATCTCTCATATATTTTTTTTAAACGTTGGATAGAATTTTGGGGATTTTATTTTCTCTCTCTTTTTGGCTCTTTTTTCTTTTGGGGTACCAAACGGCAAAATTCCTCGCCCGCAGGTGCCTACCAAACTGCCCGACGTGCAGGTAAAGGATGGAAATCATTGTGACTCAGCAGTCCTGCATACAGAAGGCCAGGAACTGGTGCGCACAAGGAACTACCTCCCACATTGGAGAGGTTGAAATTCCCACACTACCACTGGGAGGAAAATAATTATTATCGTAATTGATATATATGTTAAATTAAACTGAGTATGTGATTTTATTTTATATGTTATAATTATTTTTTGGAAGTTAGACCTTTTTTGTTTTAAGAAGTTTTACTAAAGTTGGAATTAGAAATTAAAAAAATGCTAAAAATAAATTTAAAGCAAATGAAGGATGTCTAAATAGTATACACTCTTACGCTACAAATTAGTATTTGGGATTAAAAAATCGAAAGCATGATGTGTGTTATATATTATTGGGGCAAGTGAGCCAAAAAGAGATTGATTGTTGTATTTTATATTACGTAAATTCATGATTTACAAATTTACATTCTACAAGTATTTGCATCTATATTATTTGTTTTTATATTATTCTTTTGATCATTCTATATTAATCAAACGTATTTAAATTTGCAGTTTATATTGGAGGTCGTCTCTTGATCGTGCACGATTGGTTCCTAACTGCAGTTGCATTCATAACTTCAACTTTAATAGAGGTATTTTTCCTGCGAGTGATGGACAATCACTTCTCTTTGGTAATTAGGGATTACCTTTTTTTTAATGTTTTATTTTCTTGTAAAATTTTTTTATTATTTAATGAATGTTGGTGAATGATTAATTCATATGTACTATTTTTTTAAATTTTGGAAAAGTTTCAACATCTCTTTATTCTCGGAAAGTGGTCATTACATTGACGAAACGATGTCAAAATTTTTAGTGTAGTTTAGTCCTCCAGTCTATAAATCCTCAATCGTCACTCGGATTAGGGAACTTCTTTAAAAGAGTTTTGAGGTAATTTTGCATTACTTGTCTATTAGAACTACCTTTGTAATACTCCCCATATAAAACAGTGGGTTAAGTTTTTTAGGGTGTGAGAAACGTGCTTAGGCTAGTAGCCTAATTAGGGGTCTAAGTCGTTCTTGTTGGGTTTCTTGGGAATAGTTGTAGTTTGTGGATTGAGATTTTCTCCATTGTAATTCTCTATAGTGAGTTACTGGATTTGTATCTCATTCACACGTGGACGTATGTCGATTTATCGTACCATATAAATCTTTTGTCTTCTCTTTATTGCTTTTCATATCAGTGTTCTTCACAATCTTGTGTATTTATTTCAGGTCCAACAAATTGGTATGAGAGCCAGGTTACACAAACAAGATTCTTTTTGTGGGCATTGAGAATATTTTTTGTCGTGGAGAATGAGAAGGTACACAAAGCAATTACTACAACTTATGGGTGATATCTGAAAACTAAGTCTTGAAGAATATTATCACCAATACTTGAAAGACTCGATTGGTGATATCGGGATTTTGTTTGGAGGAGAGAAGACTTCGGAATAGAAGTCAAGGTGGAGAATTGTTAGGATTTGATTTATATTCTTAATTCAAGTTGAAGACTATTATATATTTACTTAGATTCCTAATCCATATTGATTAGATTAGGGAACTTCTTTGAAGGAGTTTTTATGTAATCCCACATTACTTGTCTATTAAAACTACCTTTATAATACTCTCTATATAAAGAGTGGGTTAAATCTTTTAGGGTGTGAGAAACATGGAGGGCTTGGGTAATTTATCTAACTATAGGCTGGTAGCAAATTAGGTGCCTAAGTCGTTCTTGTTGGGTTTCTCCGAAAAGTTGTAGCTTGTGTTTTGGGCTTTGTGCGTTGAGAGTTTTCTCTATACTGTAATTCTCTACAGAGAGTTAGTGGATTTGTTTTCGCTATTTTTCCGCACTATTTCATTTATTTATTTCAGGTGCAACAAATTTGTATAAGAGTCAAATGTGATTGTTCTCTTGGGCATCGAGAGGATTTTTTTCATGGAGAATGAGAAGGTACACAGTGTAATTACTGCATCTTATAGGTAATGTTTGGAAGCTACGAGCTTGATGAATGTCATAACCAATAGTTGAACACTCGATGAGTGATATCGAATTTTGTTTGGAGAATGAGAGAAGTCTTTGGTATAGAAGTCGAGATGGAGATTTGTTAGGATTGGACTTATATTTCTAACTATACAAACTAGAAGGCCTAAGATCATCTTCGAAGATTCTATACTTTTGCTATGTGAAATTTTGTATTACTTCCTCGCTTTTGTAAAGACTTATTTGATATATTTTGATACATTTCACTAAAAACTCTTATTTGATATATGATACATGCAATATAAATGTAATGAATATGTGGAATAGCTTTAGATAGTTTGACTTTTGTATTTTTATTTAAAACAAATTGCGGGATTTCTAATGCATGCAAATATTTTTTTAAAACAAATGAAGAAATAATAGCGGAGGTTTCAAACCGCTGCAAGTATTTACTTTTTAAAGAGAAAAAATTATTACGAAAGTTTAAAACCGCCGCAAAATAGGGATAAAAACTACCGCAACCATTAATGGCAATATGCGGGGCAGTTATTGGGAAACCACCACCAATCATTTAATGGCCTTTTGATCTTGAAAACCGTCATAAAACCATTTAGCGAGGTTTGTAAACCGCTGCAAAACAAAAAAATAATCCCCGCAATTTCGCTTAATTTGTTAGTGTCTATCGAATCAATATATAAGAACTCTACGACTCAATCAATGCAATGAATTAGGAGGATCAACTGAATTCCGTAAATTTATCAACCTAAGGCAATCAATTGTTCACATCTAAGGATATTAACCCTTAGTAAGCTAACTAAACAAAGGTGAAGAACCCTAGCGACAAATAGAATTATCTCGGAACAATTTCATCAAAATATATCAATAGTTGTTTACGGCATATGCAAGCATTTATAGAGAAAACCTACTCCTCTTCCTAAAAGATAATGAGTATTAAAAATACCTAACAAACCTTCTAATAAAAGTTAATTACAAATTTGAAAACAAAGAAACCAAGAATTAATTAAAAAAGAAGTAGAATTGACCAAAAATAAGTTGTTGACTTGACCCGGTCAGGTCTGGCCGAGAAGGTGGCCGGGTCAAGCCATTTAAACTTTAAAACAATCCATTCTAACTAGAGACCTACTGGGAACGATAGGGTGGGAGCCTAATATCGCCGGTAGGCTCTGTTTTCGCCTTCCTGCTACGATTTTAGATCTCCTCGATTAACATCAAACTGGTTCTTGGTGTCCTTAGCAGAATCATTGAGAATTCCCTAAGCTTTCTAATGAACCTTGAATCTCCTCAATTTGACTCCTATAGTATAATTTATTACAATTTAATGAGAACATGTCATATTTTCAATCGAAGGTAGAATGTCCAGCTTAAGACTCGTTATAGGATATCCAAATAACATATCTATGAATGAGCTATACCATTCTGGAAACCTCAAGAAGTCTTATACAATCTTCGTCAAGATTCCTTGTTCATTTGAACTCATCATAAGCTCCAAAATGAGTTCTTCCAAAATTAGTTAAGAAATTCTAGTTTATCTCCATTTTGACCATTCTTCTAGCTTTAACTCTTGGACTTAAGTCTTCAAAGAATTCATGCATATCTGTGGTCATATCATAATCCCACATTGCTTGTCCATTAAAGCTACCTCCATAATACTCCTTATGTAAAGGAGAGGGTTAAGCCTTTTAAGGTGTGAGAAACGTGTAGGAGTTGGGCCGTTTGTCTAGCTATAGGCTAGTAGCCCCAATTTGGAACATAGAAATTAGTTTTGTTGGGTTCCTCTGAAATAGTGTAGTTTGTGTTTTGGCTTTTGCGGGTTAAAATGTTTCTCTACACTATAATTCTCTAAAGTGAGTTAATGGATTTATTTCTCCTTTGCCATGGACGTAGCTCAATTGACTGAACGACATAAATCTTGTGTCTTCTCTTTATTGCTTTCACATTGTTTTTTCACACTGTCTCCTTTATTTATTTTATGTCCCACACTAACTTATTGACGACAGAAGGAACTGTTTTCCTGCCTAACTTACAAACAAAATATCAACGAATTAATCGGCAACTTAAAATTGCTTAAAAAAACTGTGGGATAGATCCTCAGGAAGAAATACATTCCGTTGTCACTTAACTTACCGATGAATTTCATCATGAAATTGTTGTTGTCGGTAACTCCACTTACAAATGACGATTCGTTACTATGTTTCTATCACTACTAATAGGCAAAATAAAATACCAATATAATTATGTCAATGTTGTGTCGATAATGAAATACCCTAAAAGGACAAATTCTTCCCGTCCCTTATTTTCACCAAAATCTTATTCCCCCCCCCCCCCCCCCCCCCCCAACCACCCTTTCTCTTCCCGAGCTCAACCCAGCACTTTTCTTCCTCTGGCGTCCTTCTACGCCCTCCGCCAAGCTCCGGCTACTACATACCCTCTCTCCTCTTTTTTCGTATCCAAAAACTTTACCCCTCTCTCTCTCTCTCTCTCTCTTATTGCTGCTGCTTCTGGGTTCATCGACCATTGTTGCTCAGGAAATCTCTAATCGTTGTATCCCAAAAATAGAAGCAGATCTGTATCAGGGTAGAGTCTAGGTTTGAACCACATTTCTATTCCCCAAATTAAAAAAAAACTATGGCGCAGTCTTTGAATCACTTTGTTTATTTAATTAATGTGTTTGGCTCAATTTAGTAATAAATAACTAGGGCCTAGTTAATTAAAGCATTTACCAAAAAAAAAAAGAGTTAATTAAAGCATTTTCTTAACTATCTTTTTATGTTTTTGCAGTGATTATTAAAAATCACTCCAAATTAATGATTTACTTTGGTGACAAAAGACCAATTATTCTAGGTTACTAAAATGATCAAAAAGACCTTATTATAAATAACAAAATTTCTCATTTTAAAGATTTCCAAGTATGACCATTTTGAATTGACCTCTAGAATAATCTATGACAATAGTTTTTGTGCCCTATTGGAGTTAAAACGAAAATGATTCTCCGTATTTGCACCCATCATTAAGTTTATTAAGGTATGTACTATCTCATTCCACAATAATATCTACTCTCTTATGACTTCTAGTCCGAAATTTAATTACTCTAACTTGTTTCTTCTTATCTCAAAGAGAGACCATTAAGCGATGATTTATAGACATATCCCCAAGGCTTTGGATTGTAGGATATCTCGGACAATCATAAGAGACTGATTATCATAAAAGCATTAATCACACAAGTTTCTCTTGAATACCCATGTTAATCTATCTAACATACATAGTATATCGATCCCATTCATAGAGATATATTCCCATAACATATCAAGGTAGTTAAGTCATTGCTTCTCTACACTGCTAACTCATATGAATATCATAAGGCACTAGTCCACGTTGTAGCTGTGATAATCTTAGTTTCTCACCTTTATAATAACCTTTGTAAAAATTATATCATGGGGTTCAGTTCTATTTACTCTCAGCGAACTTACACAGTTAGTCATGAGATAGACATTAACTTAAGGTAAGTCATCCATTAAAGAAACAAATTTACAATAACATTTTACCTATGATGGCATGCCCAACTCCATCAAAAGGGAAATAATATTACATATATATATATATATATCTTAAGTAACAAAAGTATATACCTTATTATGAAGCCCGGCTCATCCCGTGGACTATCTAATATATGTCAACCTTATGCAAGTAACTGCATCCAACTTCAGAAACTTGAACTAATAAATAGTATTTATTTAACATATTCCAATATTACAAAATAGAGTCTTTATGAGCATACATCCCAACAAACTCCCACTTGCAAAATAAGACTATTTTATTCCATAAGCCCTAACCCCTGAAGCATAAAAGTGCCGCTTGTACCCCTTCTCTACTAAACGCTTGGTAAAAGGATAAACTGTATATTCTTCTCGAAGGAATCTGCTTTATCATGATCTTCTCTATCTAGATAAAATCTACGATGGAAATGGTACTTTCTTCCGATGTATTTGCCCTTCTTGTGGTTTTTTTATTCCTAACATTCGGTACTATCCCGTTGATTTCATAATATAACACAACAGGTCTATCCATATTAGGCATGATTCCTAGTTTTGCTAGGAACTTCGGGAGCTATAACCCCTCTTTGGATGCTTCAGACGCTGCTATAAACTCATGTTTAACAATAAAGTTAGTAATACAAGATTGCTTGACGCTTCTCTACAAAATACCCCCACCAGGCAGAGTGAAGACATATCTACTAATGTAGTTTCATTCGTATCTATCAGCCTTTTGAGTAAACTTCTAGTTACTATTCTAACAGCACATGTGGTATTGGAATGATATGGAATAGAATCTCTTTCCTTCTAGAATCGTTTCCTACCCAGAATGGAATAGGAATCCTCCTTCTATTTCAGTGTATGGGAGGGAAAGATAGAATGGAATTATAATTTCTTTTCTTTGTTTGGAAAACTTATTATTTAATGTCAGAGTGGATGAAATTATGTACAATATGACCAAAATCCCCTTTCAATATAAAATGTATTTTTCAAATTGCAACACATATTAAGGCTCCAAAAAATTCAAAAATTTACTGAAGTGTAAATATTCATATATATATACACACACAAACACACACAAACACACATATATAAGATTGAAAATAGTCATAAAATAACTCTTTTTTATTATTAAAGTAAAAGGAAGTACGATACAAAGTAATTAAAAAAGTTACGAAATTATTATTTTAATCATTCAATTTTCTCATTGTCATCAATTTATTAAGCGTACCATATGTAATACATGGGAGGTATAATAGTCTATACACTTTTTAAATGATTCCCACCCACCCCAGAAAGCTTTTCCTAAACTATTCATATGGAAAGGTTTTCCCAGCTTCATCCTGGAATTGTCATTCCTGAGGAATATCTTTCCTACTTTGAATGTACATACCAAACGTAGGAATGGAAACAGAAGTAGGAAGACTCATTGTATTCATGTCCATTCCCATGTACCCAGCGTAGTGTGAAACTTGAACCCGATATAGGATATGTAGGACGTGTTTGTATCCTATATAAATAAGTATTGGCCTAAATACCCATGATTACCCTTGGGAAATTCATTTTGGCATAGCAACTACGGTTTTCCAGTAGGGATCGTGGCTTCCTAGGCTCATGACTCGCGCTCTCGAGCCTATTGATCTGAGGTGCTTTTGAACCTACGAGTCTAGGGTGTGAGATTATATATATGGTCTCAGAGCATTGTTATGCCAGTAGGACGTGTGGAACTAAGTGCTACATCGGCAGGATCCATCTCTAGAGAATCCTGTGTGGAACTATGTGTTACATCGGTGGTAGCAACAACTAGGATCCCACATCCCTGATCTGGTCCTCGGTTAAGTGTGATGGGGCACCTACCGAAAACATTAAGGCCTTAATTAAAGGGGGATGAATGTGAAACCTCAACCCCACATGAGATATGTATAATGTGTTTGTACCCTATAGAAACATCAAACTCAATCTTAATTCTTAATCGCTATTGATTCCCAATAACTGAGCAATTTGTACTATCCTCTGCATACCAAGATTTGACAAAGAAAACTTGATCGCTATAATCATAAAATGTGGAAAAATTTTGGAATGTAAGACATGACGTATTTGAATTGAAATCCTCGATATTAATTTAAATACGTCATGCCTTACATTGTGAAAATTAAATATATATCCATATTTCTATGCTTAGTGGTCCCGGATGTAATTCTTATTATTGTGCGAACAAATATCAAGTAATATATACACATTTTTTCCTCAAAAAAAATAAAAAATAAAAATCATCTACATTAAGAGAGTATCTTGGAGTTAAATGGCTACAAATGTAATTTCAAATAAAATTTTCCTAATTTGCACAAAATTTTTGATAGATTTCACTAAGTTAAAATATTAAATTGGTCCACATAATGATAAACATACATAAATTCTTTCCATAATCTAGGAAATTACATTTGTTTTGTCAATTAAAGATATACATTTGACAGATATGAAATTCTTGCATTTAATTACAACTTGCATCTCCAAATCCCTATATATAGATGTCAACATTCCAAGTTCAAACCACAAAAGTTCTTTTGCTACAAACTCCTTCCTTGTAGCTCACTTCTTTTTGCTACTTTGTGCGAGTTATGTCAAAAGGCAAGGTCAAACTCCTCTTTATAGAGAATGATGCAAAAAGGCGAGCAGCATACAAGAAACGAAAAAAGGGTCTCCTCAATAAGGTAAGTGAACTTACTACACTTTGTGGAATTAACGCTTGTACAATTATTTACAGCAAATTTGATTCTGAACCTGACGTATGGCCGAGCACTTTGGCTGCTCAACAAGTGATATCGCAATTCAAGCATTTGCCGGAGATGATGAAAGAAAGGAAAATGTTGAACCAAGAGGCGTATTTAAGGGAAAGAATTACGAAACTAAAAGAACAGTTGAATAAGCAATTGTCAGAAAATCATGAGAAAGACCTTGTGGAATTGATGTTTAAGTGTTTGTTGATTGACAAAAGAGAGCTAGATAAGTTGTCATCTACCGATCTTGATGATCTTGAGGAAAAAATTGAGAAAAAGATGATGGGCATCAATTCAAGGCTTAATGGTGACGCAAAGAAAAAAGTTATTCTGGATATAGATGAAGCACAAAGCAATCCCGCAGCACCCTAGTACACTGGTTCAAGGACCAGACCAACCCCATAAAGAATATCATATATTTTATGTTGGAAAAGGATGTGTTTTCTTTAATCTGTGAGTACATGTATGAAGAATAATTAAAAGAGTGAATTTTTTATGTGAATTGTTTTTTAGTTTGGAATAAAGATTTTCTTATAGTTAAATTTCGTGGAGCTTATAACGTGCCAATAGGTGCTCTGCAAAAATGGACTGGTTTATCGGTGTTACAGTCGGCCATGGTTGTTTAATTTCCATTATATTATTGAAGTTTGTCTTTGATGTACCCCGATATTTGAAGCAAATTTTGAATAATGAATTTTATAATAGGTTTGAATAATTTATGACCAAATAGTAATCAAGATTTGAAGTTTTCATTCTTAATTATTTTTTGGAAAGAATTTGTCTTAAATTATGTCAAAAAAGTTTTCGAAACGAATGATTTGTTTTGTCGTTTAAATTTTGCGATGAGGTTTTAAAAGTATATTGTTTCTATCTCCAATGCATCAAATTTATAATACAGGACAAATGTACAAAATGAATCTATATATTGTCCCTATATTGATAATTTCTGCTCGTGTAGAGTCAATCTAACCCAATATATTACTTGATATTTGTTCGCACAATAATATGAATTACATCCGGGACCACTAAGCATAGAAATATGGAAATATATTTAATTTTCACAATGTAAGGCATGACGTATTTAAATTAATATCGAGGATTTCAATTCAAATACGTCATGTCTTACATTCCAAAATTTTTCCATATTTTATGATTATAGCGATCAAGTTTTCTTTGTCAAATTTTTGTATGCAGAGGATACTACAAATTGTTCAGTTATTGGGAAACAATAGCGATTAAGAATTAAGATTGAGTTTGATGTTTCTATAGGGTACAAACACATTATACATATCTCATGTGGGATTGAGGTTTCACATTCATCCCCCTTTAATTAAGGCCTTAATGTTTTTGGTAGGTGCCCCATCACACTTAACCAAGGACCAGATCAGGGGTGTGGGATCCTAGTTATTGCTACCACCGATGTAACACATAGTTCCACACAGGATTCTCTAGAGATGGATCCTGCCGATGTAGCACTTAGTTCCACACGTCCTACTGGCATAACAATGCTCTGAGACCATATATATAATCTCACACCCTAGACTCGTAGGTTCAAAAGCACCTCAAATCAATAGGCTCGAGAGCACGAGTCATGAGCCTAGCAAGCCACGATCCCTACTCGAAAACCGTCGTTGCTATGCCAAAATGAATTTCCCAAGGGTAATCAAGGGTATTTAGGCCAATACTTATTTATATAGGATACAAACACGTCCTACATATCCTATATCGGGTTCAAGTTTCACACTACGCTGGGTACATGGGAATGGACATGAATACAATGAGTCTTCCTACTTCTGTTTCCATTCCTACGTTTGGTATGTACATTCAAAGTAGGAAAGACTATTCCTCAGGAATGACAATTCCAGGATGAAGCTGGGAAAACCTTTCCCTATGAATAGTTTAGGAAAAGCTTTCTGGGATGGGTGGGAATCATTTAAAAAGTGTATAGACTATTATACCTCCCATTTATTACATATGGTACGCTTAATAAATTGATGACAATGAGAAAATTGAATGATTAAAATAATAATTTCGTAACTTTTTAATTACTTTGTATCGTACTTCCTTTTACTTTAATAATAAAAAAGAGTTATTTTATGACTATTTTCAATCTTATATATGTGTGTTTGTGTGTGTTTGTGTGTGTATATATATATATATATATGAATATTTACACTTCAATAAATTTTTGAATTTTTTGGAGCCTTAATATGTGTATCTTGGAGTTAAATGGCAACAAATGTAATTTCAAATAAAATTTTCCTAATTTGCACAAAATTTTTGATAGATTTCACTAAGTTAAAATATTAAATTGGTCCACATAATGATAAACATACATAAATTCTTTCCATAATCTAGGAAATTACATTTGTTTTGTCAATTAAATATATACATTTGACAGATATGAAATTCTTGCATTTAATTACAACTTGCATCTCCAAATCCCTATATATAGATGTCAACATTCCAAGTTCAAACCACAAAAGTTCTTTTGCTACAAACTCCTTCCTTGTAGCTTACTTCTTTTTGCTACTTTGTGCGAGTTATGTCAAAAGGCAAGGTCAAACTCCTCTTTATAGAGAATGATGCAAAAAGGCGAGCAGCATACAAGAAACGGAAAAAGGGTCTCCTCAATAAGGTAAGTGAACTTACTACACTTTGTGGAATTAACGCTTGTACAATTATTTACAGCAAATTTGATTCTGAACCTGACGTATGGCCGAGCACTTTGGCTGCTCAACAAGTGATATCACAATTCAAGCATTTGCCGGAGATGATGAAAGAAAGGAAAATGTTGAACCAAGAGGCGTATTTGAGGGAAAGAATTACGAAACTAAAAGAACAGTTGAATAAGCAATTGTCAGAAAATCATGAGAGAGACCTTGTGGAATTGATGTTTAAGTGTTTGTTGATTGACAAAAGAGAGCTAGATAAGTTGTCATCTACCGATCTTGATGATCTTGAGGAAAAAATTGAGAAAAAGATGGTGGGCATCAATTCAAGGCTTAATGGTGACGCAAAGAAAAAAGTTATTCTGGATATAGATGAAGCACAAAGCAATCCCGCACCACCCTAGTACACAGGTTCAAGGACCAGACCAACCCCATAAAGAATATCATATATTTTATGTTGGAAAAGGATGTGTTTTCTTTAATCTGTGAGTACATGTATGAAGAATAAATAAAAGAGTGAATTTTTTATGTGAATTGTTTTTTAGTTTGGAATAAAGATTTTCTTATAGTTAAATTTCGTGGAGGTTATTACGTGGCAATAGGTGCTCTGCAAAAATGGACTGGTTTATCGGTGTTACAGTCGGCCATGTTGGTATAATTTCTATTATATTATTAAAGTTTGTCTTTGATGTACCCCGATATTTGAAGCAAATTTTGAATAATGAATTTTATAATAGGTTTGAATAATTTATGACTAAATAGTAATCAATATTTGAAATTTTCATTCTTAATTATTTTTGGGAAAGAATTTGTCTTAAATTATGTCAAAAAAGTTTTCGAAACGAATGATTTGTTTTGTCGTTTAAATTTTGCGATGAGGTTTTAAAAGTATATTGTTTATATCTCCAATGCATCAAATTTATAATACAGGACAAATGTACAAAATGAATCTATATATTGTCCCTATATTGATAATTTTTGCTCGTGTAGAGTCAATCTAACCCAATATATTACTTGATATTTGTTCACACAATAATAAGAATTACATCCGGGACCACTAAGCATAGAAATATGGAAATATATTTAATTTTCACAATGTAAGGCATGACGTATTTAAATTAATATCGAGGATTTCAATTCAAATACGTCATGTCTTACATTCCAAAATTTTTCCATATTTTATGATTATAGCGATCAAGTTTCTTTGTCAAATCTTGGTATGCAGAGGATACTACAAATTGTTCAGTTATTGGGAAACAATAGCGATTAAGAATTAAGATTGAGTTTGATGTTTCTATAGGGTACAAACAAATTATACATATCTCATGTAGGATTGAGGTTTCACATTCATCCCCCTTTAATTAAGCCCTTAATGTTTTCGGTAGGTGCCCCATCACACTTAACCAAGGACCAGATCAGGGGTGTGGGATCCTAGTTATTACTACCACCGATGTAACACATAGTTCCACATAGGATTCTCTAGAGATGGAACCTGCCGATGTAGCACTTAGTTCCACACGTCCTACTGGCATAACAATACTCTGATACCATATATATAATCTCACACCCTAGGCTCGTAGGTTCAAAAGCACCTCAAATCAATAGGCTCGAGAGCGCGAGTCATGAGCCTAGCAAGCCACGATCCCTATTCGAAAACCGTCGTTGCTATGCCAAAATGAATTTCCCAAGGGTAATCATGGGTATTTAGGCCAATACTTATTTATATAGGATACAAACACGTCCTACATATCCTATATCGGGTTCAAGTTTCACACTACGCTGGGTACATGGGAATGGACATGAATACATTGAGTCTTCCTACTTCTGTTTCCATTCCTACGTTTGGTATGTACATTCAAAGTAGGAAAGACTATTCCTCAGGAATGACAATTCCAGGATGAAGCTGGGAAAACCTTTCCCTATGAATAGTTTAGGAAAAGCTTTCTGGGATGGGTGGGAATCATTTAAAAAGTGTATAGACTATTATACCTCCCATTTATTACATATGGTACGCTTAATAAATTGATGACAATGAGAAAATTGAATGATTAAAATAATAATTTCGTAACTTTTTAATTACTTTGTATCGTACTTCCTTTTACTTTAATAATAAAAAAGAGTTATTTTATGACTATTTTCAATCTTATGTATGTGTGTTTGTGTGTGTTTGTGTGTGTATATATATATATGAATATTTACACTTCAATAAATTTTTGAATTTTTTGGAGCCTTAATATGTGTATCTTGGAGTTAAATGGCAACAAATGTAATTTCAAATAAAATTTTCCTAATTTGCACAAAATTTTTGATAGATTTCACTAAGTTAAAATATTAAATTGGTCCACATAATGATAAACATACATAAATTCTTTCCATAATCTAGGAAATTACATTTGTTTTGTCAATTAAAGATATACATTTGACAGATATGAAATTCTTGCATTTAATTACAACTTGCATCTCCAAATCCCTATATATAGATGTCAACATTCCAAGTTCAAACCACAAAAGTTCTTTTGCTACAAACTCCTTCCTTGTAGCTTACTTCTTTTTGCTACTTTGTGCGAGTTATGTCAAAAGGCAAGGTCAAACTCCTCTTTATAGAGAATGATGCAAAAAGGCGAGCGAGCATACAAGAAACGGAAAAAGGGTCTCCTCAATAAGGTAAGTGAACTTACTACACTTTGTGGAATTAACGCTTGTACAATTATTTACGACAAATTTGATTCGAACTCGACGTATGGCCGAGCACTTTGGGCTGCTCAACAAGTGATATCACAATTCAAGCATTTGCTGGGAGATGATGAAAGAAAGGAAAATGTTGAACCAAGAGGCGTATTTGAGGGAAAGAATTACGAAACTAAAAGAACAGTTGAATAAGCAATTGTCAGAAAATCATGAGAAAGACCTTGTGGAATTGATGTTTAAGTGTTTGTTGATTGACAAAAGAGAGCTAGATAAGTTGTCATCTACCGATCTTGATGATCTTGAGGAAAAAATTGAGAAAAAGATGATGGGCATCAATTCAAGGCTTAATGGTGAAGCAAAGAAAAAAGTTATTCTGGATATAGATGAAGCACAAAGCAATCCCGCACCACCCTAGTACACTGGTTCAAGGACCAGACCAACCCCATAAAGAATATCATATATTTTATGTTGGAAAAGGATGTGTTTTCTTTAATCTGTGAGTACATGTATGAAGAATAAATAAAAGAGTGAATTTTTTATGTGAATTGTTTTTTAGTTTGGAATAAAGATTTTCTTATAGTTAAATTCCGTGGAGGTTATTACGTGCCAATAGGTGCTCTGCAAAAATGGACTGGTTTATCGGTGTTATAGTCGGCCATGTTGGTTTAATTTCCATTATATTATTAAAGTTTGTCTTTGATGTACCCCGATATTTGAAGCAAATTTTGAATAATGAATTTTATAATAGGTTTGAATAATTTATGACTAAATAGTAATCAATATTTGAAATTTTCATTCTTAATTATTTATGGGAAAGAATTTGTCTTAAATTATGTCAAAAAAGTTTTCGAAACGAATGATTTGTTTTGTCGTTTAAATTTTGCGATGAGGTTTTAAAAGTATATTGTTTATATCTCCAATGCATCAAATTTATAATACAGGACAAATGTACAAAATGAATCTATATATTGTCCCTATATTGATAATTTTTGCTCGTGTAGAGTCAATCTAACCCAATATATTACTTGATATTTGTTCGCACAATAATAAGAATTACATCCGGGACCACTAAGCATAGAAATATGGAAATATATTTAATTTTCACAATGTAAGGCATGACGTATTTAAATTAATATCGAGGATTTCAATTCAAATACGTCATGTCTTACATTCCAAAATTTTTCCATATTTTATGATTATAGCGATCAAGTTTTCTTTGTCAAATCTTGGTATGCAGAGGATACTACAAATTGTTCAGTTATTGGGAAACAATAGCGATTAAGAATTAAGATTGAGTTTGATGTTTCTATAGGGTACAAACACATTATACATATCTCATGTGGGATTGAGGTTTCACATTCATCCCCCTTTAATTAAGCCCTTAATGTTTTCGGTAGGTGCCCCATCACACTTAACCAAGGACCAGATCAGGGGTGTGGGATCCTAGTTATTGCTACCACCGATGTAACACATAGTTCCACATAGGATTCTCTAGAGATGGATCCTGCCGATGTAGCACTTAGTTCCACACGTCCTACTTGCATAACAATGCTCTGATACCATATATATAATCTCACACCCTAGGCTCGTAGGTTCAAAAGCACCTCAAATCAATAGGCTCGAGAGCGTGAGTCATGAGCCTAGCAAGCCACGATCCCTACTCGAAAACCGTCGTTGCTATGCCAAAATGAATTTCCCAAGGGTAATCATGGGTATTTAGGCCAATACTTATTTATATAGGATACAAACACGTCCTACATATCCTATATCGGGTTCAAGTTTCACACTACGCTGGGTACATGGGAATGGACATGAATACATTGAGTCTTCCTACTTCTGTTTCCATTCCTACGTTTGGTATGTACATTCAAAGTAGGAAAGACTATTCCTCAGGAATGACAATTCCAGGATGAAGCTGGGAAAACCTTTCCCTATGAATAGTTTAGGAAAAGCTTTCTGGGGTGGGTGGGAATCATTCAAAAAGTGTATAGACTATTATACCTCCCATTTATTACATATGGTACGCTTAATAAATTGATGACAATGAGAAAATTGAATGATTAAAATAATAATTTCGTAACTTTTAATTACTTTGTATCGTACTTCCTTTTACTTTAATAATAAAAAAGAGTTATTTTATGACTATTTTCAATCTTATATATGTGTGTGTTTGTGTGTGTATATATATATGAATATTTACACTTCAATAAATTTTTGAATTTTTTGGAGCCTTAATATGTGTATCTTGGAGTTAAATGGCAACAAATGTAATTTCAAATAAAATTTTCCTAATTTGGACAAAATTTTGGATAGATTTCACTAAGTTAAAATATTAAATTGGTCCACATAATGATAAACATACATAAATTCTTTCCATAATCTAGGAAATTACATTTGTTTTGTCAATTAAAGATATACATTTGACAGATATGAAATTCTTGCATTTAATTACAACTTGCATCTCCAAATCCCTATATATAGATGTCAACATTCCAAGTTCAAACCACAAAAGTTCTTTTGCTACAAACTCCTTCCTTGTAGCTTACTTCTTTTTGCTACTTTGTGCGAGTTATGTCAAAAGGCAAGGTCAAACTCCTCTTTATAGAGAATGATGCAAAAAGGCGAGTAGCATACAAGAAACGGAAAAAGGGTCTCCTCAATAAGGTAAGTGAACTTACTACACTTTGTGGAATTAAGGCTTGTACAATTATTTACAGCAAATTTAATTCTGAACCTGACGTATGGCCGAGCACTTTGGTTGCTCAACAAGTGATATTGCAATTCAAGCATTTGCCGGAGATGATGAAAGAAAGGAAAATGTTGAACCAAGAGGCGTATTTGAGGGAAAGAATTACGAAACTAAAAGAACAGTTGAATAAGCAATTGTCAGAAAATCATGAGAAAGACCTTGTGGAATTGATGTTTAAGTGTTTGTTGATTGACAAAAGAGAGCTAGATAAGTTGTCATCTACCGATCTTGATGATCTTGAGGAAAAAATTGAGAAAAAGATGATGGGCATCAATTCAAGGCTTAATGGTGACGCAAAGAAAAAGGTTATTCTGGATATAGATGAAGCACAAAGCAATCCCGCACCACCCTAGTACACTGGTTCAAGGACCAGACCAACCCCATAAAGAATATCATATATTTTAAGTTGGAAAATGATGTGTTTTCTTTAATCTGTGAGCACATGTATGAAGAATAAATAAAAGAGTGAATTTTTTATGTGAATTGTTTTTTAATTTTGAATAAAGATTTTCTTATAGTTAAATTTCGTGGAGGTTATAACGTGCCAATAGGTGCTCTGCAAAAATGGACTGGTTTATCGGTGTTATAGTCGGCCATGTTGGTTTAATTTCCATTATATTATTAAAGTTTGTCTTTGATGTACCCCGATATTTGAAGCAAATTTTGAATAATGAATTTTATAATAGGTTTGAATAATTTATGACTAAATAGTAATCAAGATTTGAAGTTTTCATTCTTAATTATTTTTTGGAAAGAATTTGTCTTAAATTATGTCAAAAAAGTTTTCGAAACGAATGATTTGTTTTGTCGTTTAAATTTTGCGATGAGGTTTTAAAAGTATATTGTTTATATCTCCAATGCATCAAATTTATAATACAGGACAAATGTACAAAATGAATCTATATACTGTCCCTATATTGATAATTTCTGCTGGTGTAGAGTCAATCTAACCCAATATATTACTTGATATTTGTTCGCACAATAATAAGAATTACATCCGGGACCACTAAGCATAGAAATATGGAAATATATTTAATTTTCACAATGTAAGGCATGACGTATTTAAATTAATATCGAGGATTTCAATTCAAATACGTCATGTCTTACATTCCAAAATTTTTCCATATTTTATGATTATAGCGATCAAGTTTTCTTTGTCAAATCTTGGTATGCAGAGGATACTACAAATTGTTCAGTTATTGGGAAACAATAGCGATTAAGAATTAAGATTGAGTTTGATGTTTCTATAGGGTACAAACACATTATACATATCTCATGTGGGATTTAGGTTTCACATTCATCCCCCTTTAATTAAGGCCTTAATGTTTTCGGTAGGTGCCCCATCACACTTAACCAAGGACCAGATCAGGGGTGTGGGATCCTAGTTATTGCTACCACCGATGTAACACATAGTTCCACATAGGATTCTCTAGAGATGGATCCTGCCGATGTAGCACTTAGTTCCACACGTCCTACTTGCATAACAATGCTCTGATACCATATATATAATCTCACACCCTAGGCTCGTAGGTTCAAAAGCACCTCAAATCAATAGGCTCGAGAGCGTGAGTCATGAGCCTAGCAAGCCACGATCCCTACTCGAAAACCGTCGTTGCTATGCCAAAATGAATTTCCCAAGGGTAATCATGGGTATTTAGGCCAATACTTATTTATATAGGATACAAACACGTCCTACATATCCTATATCGGGTTCAAGTTTCACACTACGCTGGGTACATGGGAATGGACATGAATACATTGAGTCTTCCTACTTCTGTTTCCATTCCTACGTTTGGTATGTACATTCAAAGTAGGAAAGACTATTCCTCAGGAATGACAATTCCAGGATGAAGCTGGGAAAACCTTTCCCTATGAATAGTTTAGGAAAAGCTTTCTGGGGTGGGTGGGAATCATTCAAAAAGTGTATAGACTATTATACCTCCCATTTATTACATATGGTACGCTTAATAAATTGATGACAATGAGAAAATTGAATGATTAAAATAATAATTTCGTAACTTTAATTACTTTGTATCGTACTTCCTTTTACTTTAATAATAAAAAAGAGTTATTTTATGACTATTTTCAATCTTATATATGTGTGTGTTTGTGTGTGTATATATATATGAATATTTACACTTCAATAAATTTTTGAATTTTTTGGAGCCTTAATATGTGTATCTTGGAGTTAAATGGCAACAAATGTAATTTCAAATAAAATTTTCCTAATTTGGACAAAATTTTGGATAGATTTCACTAAGTTAAAATATTAAATTGGTCCACATAATGATAAACATACATAAATTCTTTCCATAATCTAGGAAATTACATTTGTTTTGTCAATTAAAGATATACATTTGACAGATATGAAATTCTTGCATTTAATTACAACTTGCATCTCCAAATCCCTATATATAGATGTCAACATTCCAAGTTCAAACCACAAAAGTTCTTTTGCTACAAACTCCTTCCTTGTAGCTTACTTCTTTTTGCTACTTTGTGCGAGTTATGTCAAAAGGCAAGGTCAAACTCCTCTTTATAGAGAATGATGCAAAAAGGCGAGTAGCATACAAGAAACGGAAAAAGGGTCTCCTCAATAAGGTAAGTGAACTTACTACACTTTGTGGAATTAAGGCTTGTACAATTATTTACAGCAAATTTAATTCTGAACCTGACGTATGGCCGAGCACTTTGGTTGCTCAACAAGTGATATTGCAATTCAAGCATTTGCCGGAGATGATGAAAGAAAGGAAAATGTTGAACCAAGAGGCGTATTTGAGGGAAAGAATTACGAAACTAAAAGAACAGTTGAATAAGCAATTGTCAGAAAATCATGAGAAAGACCTTGTGGAATTGATGTTTAAGTGTTTGTTGATTGACAAAAGAGAGCTAGATAAGTTGTCATCTACCGATCTTGATGATCTTGAGGAAAAAATTGAGAAAAAGATGATGGGCATCAATTCAAGGCTTAATGGTGACGCAAAGAAAAAGGTTATTCTGGATATAGATGAAGCACAAAGCAATCCCGCACCACCCTAGTACACTGGTTCAAGGACCAGACCAACCCCATAAAGAATATCATATATTTTAAGTTGGAAAATGATGTGTTTTCTTTAATCTGTGAGCACATGTATGAAGAATAAATAAAAGAGTGAATTTTTTATGTGAATTGTTTTTTAATTTTGAATAAAGATTTTCTTATAGTTAAATTTCGTGGAGGTTATAACGTGCCAATAGGTGCTCTGCAAAAATGGACTGGTTTATCGGTGTTATAGTCGGCCATGTTGGTTTAATTTCCATTATATTATTAAAGTTTGTCTTTGATGTACCCCGATATTTGAAGCAAATTTTGAATAATGAATTTTATAATAGGTTTGAATAATTTATGACTAAATAGTAATCAAGATTTGAAGTTTTCATTCTTAATTATTTTTTGGAAAGAATTTGTCTTAAATTATGTCAAAAAAGTTTTCGAAACGAATGATTTGTTTTGTCGTTTAAATTTTGCGATGAGGTTTTAAAAGTATATTGTTTCTATCTCCAATGCATCAAATTTATAATACAGGACAAATGTACAAAATGAATCTATATACTGTCCCTATATTGATAATTTCTGCTGGTGTAGAGTCAATCTAACCCAATATATTACTTGATATTTGTTCGCACAATAATAAGAATTACATCCGGGACCACTAAGCATAGAAATATGGAAATATATTTAATTTTCACAATGTAAGGCATGACGTATTTAAATTAATATCGAGGATTTCAATTCAAATACGTCATGTCTTACGTTCCAAAATTTTTCCATATTTTATGATTATAGCGATCAAGTTTTCTTTGTCAAATCTCGGTATGCAGAAGATACTACAAATTGTTCAGTTATTGGGAAACAATAGCGATTAAGAATTAAGATTGAGTTTGATGTTTCTATAGGGTACAAACACATTATACATATCTCATGTGGGATTTAGGTTTCACATTCATCCCCCTTTAATTAAGGCCTTAATGTTTTCGGTAGGTGCCCCATCACACTTAACCAAGGACCAGATCAGGGGTGTGGGATCCTTGTTATTGCTACCACCGATGTAACACATAGTTCCACACAGGATTCTCTAGAGATGGATCCTACCGATGTAGCACTTAGTTCCACACGTCCTACTGGCATAACAATGCTCTGATACCACATATATAATCTCACACCCTAGACTCGTAGGTTCAAAAGCACCTCAAATCAATAGGCTCGAGAGCGCGAGTCATGAGCCTAGCAAGCCACGATCCCTACTCGAAAACCGTCGTTGCTATGCCAAAATGAATTTCCCAAGGGTAATCATGGGTATTTAGGCCAATACTTATTTATATAGGATACAAACACGTCCTACATATCCTATATCGGGTTCAAGTTTCACACTACGCTGGGTACATGGGAATGGACATGAATACAATGAGTCTTCCTACTTATGTTTCCATTCCTACGTTTGGTATGTACATTCAAAGTAGGAAAGACTATTCCTCAGGAATGACAATTCCAGGATGAAGCTGGGAAAACCTTTCCCTATGAATAGTTTAGGAAAAGCTTTTTGGGGTGGGTGGGAATCATTTAAAAAGTGTCTAGACTATTATACCTCCCATTTATTACATATGGTATGCTTAGTAAATTGATGACAATGAGAAAATTGAATGATTAAAATAATAATTTCGTAACTTTTTATCGTACTTCCTTTTACTTTAATAATAAAAAAGAGTTATTTTATGACTATTTTCAATCTTATATATGTGTGTTTGTGTGTGTTTGTGTGTGTATATATATATATGAATATTTACACTTCAATAAATTTTTGAATTTTTTGGAGCCTTAATATGTGTATCTTGGAGTTAAATGGCAACAAATGTAATTTCAAATAAAATTTTCCTAATTTGCACAAAATTTTTGATAGATTTCACTAAGTTAAAATATTAAATTGGTCCACATAATGACAAACATACAAAAATTCTTTCCATAATCTAGGAAATTACATTTGTTTTGTCAATTAAATATATACATTTGACAGATACGAAATTCTGGCATTTAATTACCACTTGCATCTCCAAATCCCTATATATAGATGTCAACATTCCAAGTTCAAAACACAAAAGTTCTTTTGCTACAAACTCCTTCCTTGTAGCTTACTTCTTTTTGCTACTTTGTGCGAGTTATGTCAAAAGGCAAGCTCAAACTCCTCTTTATAGAGAATGATGCAAAAAGGCGAGCAGCATACAAGAAACGGAAAAAGGGTCTCCTCAATAAGGTAAGTGAACTTACTACACTATGTGGAATTAACGCTTGTACAATTATTTACAGCAAATTTGATTCTGAACCTGACGTATGGCCGAGCACTTTGGCTGCTCAACAAGTGATATCGCAATTCAAGCATTTGCCGGAGATGATGAAAGAAAGGAAAATGTTGAACCAAGAGGCGTATTTGAGGGAAAGAATTACGAAACTAAAAGAACAGTTGAATAAGCAATTGTCAGAAAATCATGAGAAAGACCTTGTGGAATTGATGTTTAAGTGTTTGTTGATTGACAAAAGAGAGCTAGATAAGTTGTCATCTACCGATCTTGATGATCTTGAGGAAAAAATTGAGAAAAAGATGATGGGCATCAATTCAAGGCTTAATGGTGACGCAAAGAAAAAAGTTATTCTGGATATAGATGAAGCACAAAGCAATCCCGCACCACCCTAGTACACTGGTTCAAGGACCAGACCAACCCCATAAAGAATATCATATAATTTAAGTTGGAAAAGGATGTGTTTTCTTTAATCTGTGAGCACATGTATGAAGAATAAATAAAAGAGTGAATTTTTTATGTGAATTGTTTTTTAATTTGGAATAAAGATTTTCTTATAGTTAAATTTCGTGGAGGTTATAACGTGCCAATAGGTGCTCTGCAAAAATGGACTGGTTTATCGGTGTTATAGTCGGCCATGTTGGTTTAATTTCCACTATATTATTAAAGTTTGTCTTTGATGTACCCCGATATTTGAAGCAAATTTTGAATAATGAATTTTATAATAGGTTTGAATAATTTATGACTAAATAGTAATCAAGATTTGAAGTTTTCATTGTTAATTATTTTTTGGAAAGAATTTGTCTTAAATTATGTCAAAAAAGTTTTCGAAACGAATGATTTGTTTTGTCGTTTAAATTTTGCGATGAGGTTTTAAAAGTATATTGTTTCTATCTCCAATGCATCAAATTTATAATACAGGACAAATGTACAAAATGAATCTATATATTGTCCCTATATTGATAATTTCTGCTGGTGTAGAGTCAATCTAACCCAATATATTACTTGATATTTGTTCGCACAATAATAAGAATTACATCCGGGACCACTAAGCATAGAAATATGGAAATATATTTAATTTTCACAATGTAAGGCATGACGTATTTAAATTAATATCGAGGATTTCAATTCAAATACGTCATGTCTTACGTTCCAAAATTTTTCCATATTTTATGATTATAGCGATCAAGTTTTCTTTGTCAAATCTTGGTATGCAGAAGATACTACAAATTGTTCAGTTATTGGGAAACAATAGCGATTAAGAATTAAGATTGAGTTTGATGTTTCTATAGGGTACAAACACATTATACATATCTCATGTGGGATTGAGGTTTCACATTCATCCCCCTTTAATTAAGGCCTTAATGTTTTCGGTAGGTGCCCCATCACACTTAACCAAGGACCAGATCAGGGGTGTGGGATCCTTGTTATTGCTACCACCGATGTAACACATAGTTCCACACAGGATTCTCTAGAGATGGATCCTGCCGATGTAGCACTTAGTTCCACACGTCCTACTGGCATAACAATGCTCTGATACCACATATATAATCTCACACCCTAGACTCGTAGGTTCAAAAGCACCTCAAATCAATAGGCTCGAGAGCGCGAGTCATGAGCCTAGCAAGCCACGCTCCCTACTCGAAAACCGTCGTTGCTATGCCAAAATGAATTTCCCAAGGGTAATCATGGGTATTTAGGCCAATACTTATTTATATAGGATACAAACACGTCCTACATATCCTATATCGGGTTCAAGTTTCACACTACGCTGGGTACATGGGAATGGACATGAATACAATGAGTCTTCCTACTTATGTTTCCATTCCTACGTTTGGTATGTACATTCAAAGTAGGAAAGACTATTCCTTAGGAATGACAATTCCAGGATGAAGCTGGGAAAACCTTTCCCTATGAATAGTTCAGGAAAAGCTTTCTGGGGTGGGTGGGAATCATTTAAAAAGTGTCTAGACTATTATACCTCCCATTTATTACATATGGTACGCTTAATAAATTGATGACAATGAGAAAATTGAATGATTAAAATAATAATTTCGTAACTTTTTATCGTACTTCCTTTTACTTTAATAATAAAAAAGAGTTATTTTATGACTATTTTCAATCTTATATATGTGTGTTTGTGTGTGTTTGTGTGCGTATATATATATATATATATATATGAATATTTACACTTCAATAAATTTTTGACTTTTTTGGAGCCTTAATATGTGTATCTTGGAGTTAAATGGCAACAAATGTAATTTCAAATAAAATTTTCCTAATTTGCACAAAATTTTTGATAGATTTCACTAAGTTAAAATATTAAATTGGTCCACATAATGACAAACATACATAAATTCTTTCCATAATCTTGGAAATTACATTTGTTTTGTCAATTAAAGATATACATTTGACAGATACGAAATTCTTGCATTTAATTACCACTTGCATCTCCAAATCCCTATATATAGATGTCAACATTCCAAGTTCAAAACACAAAAGTTCTTTTGCTACAAACTCCTTCCTTGTAGCTTACTTCTTTTTGCTACTTTGTGCGAGTTATGTCAAAAGGCAAGGTCAAACTCCTCTTTATAGAGAATGATGCAAAAAGGCGAGCAGCATACAAGAAACGGAAAAAGGGTCTCCTCAATAAGGTAAGTGAACTTACTACACTATGTGGAATTAACGCTTGTACAATTATTTACAGCAAATTTGATTCTGAACCTGACGTATGGCCGAGCACTTTGGCTGCTCAACAAGTGATATCGCAATTCAAGCATTTGCCGGAGATGATGAAAGAAAGGAAAATGTTGAACCAAGAGGCGTATTTGAGGGAAAGAATTACGAAACTAAAAGAACAGTTGAATAAGCAATTGTCAGAAAATCATGAGAAAGACCTTGTGGAATTGATGTTTAAGTGTTTGTTGATTGACAAAAGAGAGCTAGATAAGTTGTCATCTACCGATCTTGATGATCTTGAGGAAAAAATTGAGAAAAAGATGATGGGCATCAATTCAAGGCTTAATGGTGACGCAAAGAAAAAAGTTATTCTGGATATAGATGAAGCACAAAGCAATCCCGCACCACCCTAGTACACTGGTTTAAGGACCAGACCAACCCCATAAAGAATATCATATATTTTATGTTGGAAAAGGATGTGTTTTCTTTAATCTGTGAGTACATGTGTGAAGAATAAATAAAAGAGTGAATTTTTTATGTGAATTGTTTTTTAGTTTGGAATAAAGATTTTCTTATAGTTAAATTTCGTGGAGGTTATTACGTGCCAATAGGTGCTCTGCAAAAATGGACTGGTTTATCGGTGTTATAGTCGGCCATGTTGGTTTAATTTCCATTATATTATTAAAGTTTGTCTTTGATGTACCCCGATATTTGAAGCAAATTTTGAATAATGAATTTTATAATAGGTTTGAATAATTTATGACTAAATAGTAATCAAGATTTGAAGTTTTCATTCTTAATTATTTTTTGGAAAGAATTTGTCTTAAATTATGTCAAAAAAGTTTTCGAAACGAATGATTGGTTTTGTCGTTTAAATTTTGCGATGAGGTTTTAAAAGTATATTGTTTCTATCTCCAATGCATCAAATTTATAATACAGGACAAATGTACAAAATGAATCTATATATTGTCCCTATATTGATAATTTCTGCTAGTGTAGAGTCAATCTAACCCAATATATTACTTGATATTTGTTCGCACAATAATAAGAATTACATCCGGGACCACTAAGCATAGAAATATGGAAATATATTTAATTTTCACAATGTAAGGCATGACGTATTTAAATCAATATCGAGGATTTCAATTCAAATACGTCATGTCTTACATTCCAAAATTTTTCCATATTTTATGATTATAGCGATCAAGTTTTCTTTGTCAAATCTTGGTATGCAGAGGATACTACAAATTGTTCAGTTATTGGGGAACAATAGCGATTAAGAATTAAGATTGAGTTTGATGTTTCTATAGGGTACAAACACATTATACATATCTCATGTGGGATTGAGGTTTCACATTCATCCCCCTTTAATTAAGGCCTTAATGTTTTCGGTAGGTGCCCCATCACACTTAACCAAGGACCAGATCAGGGGTGTGGGATCCTAGTTATTGCTACCACCGATGTAACACATAGTTCCACACAGGATTCTCTAGAGATGGATCCTGCCGATGTAGCACTTAGTTCCACACGTCCTACTGGCATAACAATGCTCTGATACCATATATATAATCTCACACCCTAGACTCGTAGGTTCAAAAGCACCTCAAATCAATAGGCTCGAGAGCGCGAGTCATGAGCCTAGCAAGCCACGATCCCTACTCGAAAACCGTCGTTGCTATGCCAAAATGAATTTCCCAAGGGTAATCATGGGTATTTAGGCCAATACTTATTTATATAGGATACAAACACGTCCTACATATCCTATATCGGGTTCAAGTTTCACACTACGCTGGGTACATGGGAATGGACATGAATACAATGAGTCTTCCCACTTCTGTTTCCATTCCTACGTTTGGTATGTACATTCAAAGTAGGAAAGACTATTCCTCAGGAATGACAATTCCAGGATGAAGCTGGGAAAACCTTTCCCTATGAATAGTTTAGGAAAAGCTTTCTGGGGTGGGTGGGAATCATTTAAAAAGTGTATAGACTATTATACCTCCCATTTATTACATACGGTATGCTTAATAAATTGATGACAATGAGAAAATTGAATGATTAAAATAATAATTTCGTAACTTTTTAATTACTTTGTATCGTACTTCCTTTTACTTTAATAATAAAAAAGAGTTATTTTATGACTATTTTCAATCTTATATATATGTGTGTTTGTGTGTGTATATATATATATAATAATATTTACACTTCAATAAATTTTTGAATTTTTTGGAGCCTTAATATGCGTATCTTGGAGTTAAATGGCAACAAATGTAAGTTCAAATAAAATTTTCCAAATTTGCACAAAATTTTTGATAGATTTCACTAAGTTAAAATATTAAATTTGTCCACATAATGATAAACATACATAAATTCTTTCCATAATCTAGGAAATGACATTTGTTTTGTCAATTAAAGATATACATTTGACAGGTATGAAATTCTTGCATTTAGTTACAACTTGCATCTCCAAATCCCTATATATAGATGTCAACGTTCCAAGTTCAAACCACAAAAGTTCTTTTGCTACAAACTCCTTCCTTGTAGCTTACTTCTTTTTGCTACTTTGTGCGAGTTATGTCAAAAGGCAAGGTCAAACTCCTCTTTATAGAGAATGATGCAAAAAGGCGAGCAGCGTACAAGAAACGGAAAAAGGGTCTCCTCAATAAGGTAAGTGAACTTACTACACTTTGTGGAATTAACGCTTGTACAATTATTTACAGCAAATTTGATTCTGAACCTGACGTATGGCCGAGCACTTTGGCTGCTCAACAAGTGATATCGCAATTCAAGCATTTGCCGGAGATGATGAAAGAAAGGAAAATGTTGAACCAAGAGGCGTATTTGAGGGAAAGAATTACGAAACTAAAAGAACAGTTGAATAAGCAATTGTCAGAAAATCATGAGAAAGACCTTGTGGAATTGATGTTTAAGTGTTTGTTGATTGACAAAAGAGAGCTAGATAAGTTGTCATCTACCGATCTTGATGATCTTGAGGAAAAAATTGAGAAAAAGATGATGGGCATCAATTCAAGGCTTAATGGTGACGCAAAGAAAAAAGTTATTCTGGATATAGATGAAGCACAAACCAATCCCGCACCACCCTAGTACACTGGTTCAAGGACCAGACCAACCCCATAAAGAATATCATATATTTTAAGTTGGAAAAAGATGTGTTTTCTTTAATCTGTGAGCACATGTATGAAGAATAAATAAAAGAGTGAATTTTTTATGTGAATTGTTTTTTAGTTTGGAATAAAGATTTTCTTATAGTTAAATTTCATGGAGGTTATAACGTGCCAATAGGTGCTCTGCAAAAATGGACTGGTTTATCGGTGTTATAGTCGGCCATGTTGGTTTAATTTTCATTATATTATGAAAGTTTGTCTTTGATGTACCCCCGATATTTGAAGCAAATTTTGAATAATGAATTTTATAATAGGTTTGAATAATTTATGACTAAATAGTAATCAAGATTTGAAATTTTCATTCTTAATTATTTTTTGGAAAGAATTTGTCTTAAATTATGTCAAAAAAGTTTTCGAAACGAATGATTTGTTTTTTCGTTTAAATTTTGCGATGAGGTTTTAAAAGTATATTGTTTCTATCTCCAATGCATCAAATTTATAATACAGGACAAATGTACAAAATGAATCTATATATTGTCCCTATATTGATAATTTCTTCTAGTGTAGAGTCAATCTAACCTAGTCTACATATCTATGTCTTAAAGAGATATGTATTTATTATATCCGTTTTATGTGATATGTCACTTTAAGACAAGACATAAGAGTTAAGAAAATGATTGCGTTGCCTAAATTCAAAAATGAAATTAACTAAAAGTTACCTTTTAACTTGTCATTGATAGTTCTAATGAAAGTTTCTAAACAATGTTTAGTTCCAATAAGATAGAGTTCTATCTGGAAAAATATCATATAATGCTCTCTTGATTTTGATAGATATTTTGAAACAAAAAAGCATGTATGTCCATCACGATAGATAATATAAAATGGAGGTAGTATATGGCAATTAAATAACTACATACTTTGAGTTTTTTTAAGCTAGACGCAAGAAAATACAATATCTGTAACCAAACATTTTGGGCGCCAAGACCGTTTAGTGAAAAAAATACTTGGTTGTTGTGTTGTTGCGAATGCTCTTGGCGACCAAAAAGTTTATTTGGTCACAAAAAGAGACCCAATAGTGACGAAATTTGTCACCATTGAGATGTTGCTTAGCAAGGAAATATTTTGCCAGCAACGCCTTCCAAATTTCGTATCCAAAATGTAGTTTGCTCAACAATGTGTTGTCAAAGCGAAAGAATATTAATGTTTGTTGCTAAACTTATCTTTATGAAATGTGAGTTTTTAATTTTAAAAAATAATTATTCCATAAGGTTGGGTCCGGTAGCCCGCGAACCATTTGAAACCCAATGTGGGAAATAATTGTAGTTAGAAAATAATTTTATTACCATTAGGTAGGCTTTAGTGCCACTAAAATAATAACTAGTCCTTAGTGAGAAAACAGATTTTTCGTCGCTATTGATGCCTTTGGCGAAGAATTCTTTTTCCGAGGCAAACTTTTATCACTTATGCTCCATTTTTTTTTGTAATCCATTGTTCTAATGTTAAATGATTAATGTTCATTGTAAAACCATTGGACCAAAGAAGAAATAAACAAAAACATTGAATTAATTAGATTTTTCCTTTGAGAAGAGTTGTGGTCATAGGTAAAGAATAATGCTACACAATGTTATAGATCTTTGCAATTGTCAAACTCGGGAGCGACTGGAGGCGTCCTTGAGATTTATCCAAATTACAATTTTATACTTCTATTTTATATAAATTACAAATAAATCCTTATCATTTGTATACTCATAGCTAATTAATTCCTACAACTAAGATTAGTTAAAAAAAATGTATCAGAAATTAATGATTGTGTAGTAAAACGTTTCAACTCATCTTAAAATATTATTTTGTAGGTTAAATTCTTGTTTAATATAATTAAAATAATAATATCATCCATTAGAAAATTTTGATTCACAAAAAATATTTTAGGAAGAATATTAATATTAATATATAGTAGTGATAAAAAAGTAGACAAATAAAATGATATAATTTTAGGAAGATAGACAATATTTTTTGACAATTTTTTCGTATTGAAATCAGTAGTATGGATAATTAACTAAGAATACATAAATGATAAGGATGTATTCATAACTTATACAAACCAAAGGGATAAATTGTAATTTGGACGAATCTAATGGGAGAAATGTAATTGTGAATTAATTACATGTATGTATTACCTCTAAAATTTACGAAAAATTTAACATTCATGATCACCTAATACATTGTCTAGTTCACTCTATAGTACACTTTCTTTAACTTTCCCTATAAGGTTGATCTTTTAGAGTTTAGGGTTTATCTTTTATTCTATAGGGTTTAATTAATAAAACTACTATAAAAAGTGTGTATTAGAGAGTGTACTAAAAGATGTACTTAATGATCGAGTCGAAAATTTGGTGGCTAAATTTTTTGGCACTAAGAGTACACAAGCTTAAATTGCAAAGTTTCTCCACCAAATTTAAATCTAGAAAGAAAAAGGTGATCCTTTCAGTGCACGAGTTTAAAATGCAATGTCATCTCAAGTCCAAATGATGAAATCGATGCTCCTTCTACACAAGCCTAAACTGCAAAGTTGCTTAGAGTTTGAATGTTGCAATTGAATGCACTTTGACCACGAGCCTAAACGGCAAAGTCATTTCACCAAGTTTAAAGCTGGAAAGAATAAGATGCTCCTTGACTGCAAAGCCTAAACTAGAAACTTACTTCATATCTAAACGAAAAAAGAAGATGTTCCTTGTTTACACTAGCATAAACTGCAAGTTAATCCTGACCTACATGAGTATAAATTGTGTCAAAGCAACCACCAAAAGTGTTGCATGTTGCTAAACTGGTAAAACACTCTAACAAATCAAATTTGGTAAAAATGGACACTCCTGGCCAATACGATTTGAAACTATGAATTGCTAAAAGATCTCTTTACTCAAAATTTCAACTTCATTTGACTCTATTCCTAAAGATTTCTTAAGATACGTAGGAAGCTTAGAGAAAAAAAAATCTAAGTTTAGTCACAATTTTGAAACAAATTTTTTTGGTTTGCGCTTTGTTGCTGGTGTTCTTAATATTTCGCTTTGATTACAAAGTATGTTCTTCTGCTATCCATTCTTCATAATGTGAAATAATGTTAGAAAAGTCTTGACGAACTCGGGCCTCCATCATTGTTCTTTCTTCTGAGAGAGGTGTCCTATACTTCACAGCTTCTTTGAACAAAAAATTGATCCATGCGTTGATGATGACTTCTAAGTTGATGTAGTTGCCTCTTTTGATCAAGTGGTTCTATAGAAGATTAACAACGTCACCATGAAGATGACCGAGTGTAGGCAAGCCTCTAACGTCTTTTGAATGGACAGTTGTTGGCGGTCGTGAAAAGTACTAGATGATCTTTCCAATGTCTTTCAAATGTACTGGATGATCCGATCGAAAATTTTGTGGCCAAGTTTTTTGTCAGCAAAACTACAGGAGCGTAAATTGCTAAGATATTCCACCAAATTTAAAGTTTGAAGGAAAAAGATAATCCGATCAAAAATTTGATGGCCAATTGTTTGGTAACCAAAACTGCACGAGCTTAAATTAAAAAGTTATTCCACTAAATTTAAAGCTGGAAAGAAAAAGATGATCTTTTTCAGTGCACGAGTTTAAAATGCAAAGTCATCTCATGTGTAAATGATGAAATCGATGCTCCTTTCATACGAGCCTAAACTGCAGAGTTGCTCTAAGTCCTAACGTTGCAAATGAATGTACCTTGACAACACGAGCCTAATTGACAAAGTTATTCCACCTAGTTTAAAGCTAGAAAGAAAAAGTTGCTCTTTGACTGCACGAGCCAAAATGACAAAGTTATTCCACCAAGTTTAAAGCTTGAAAGAAAAAGTTGCTCCTTGACTGCACGAGCCTAGACTGCAAACTTACTTCAAATCTAAATTATGAAAAGGAAGATATTCTTGGATTGAACTAGCATAAACTGTAAGTTACTCTTGGCCCACATGAGTATAAATTGTGTCAAGGCAACCATCAAAAGTGTAGCCTGTGGCTAAACTGCTAAAACATCCTAACAAATCAAAGTTGGTAAAAATGGATAGTCCTAGCCCATAAGAGTTAAAACAGTGAATGGCTAAAAGATCTCTTTACCCAAACTTTGAAATTCATTTGACTTGATTCTTTAAGATTTCTTAAGATACATAGGAAGCTTAGAGAAAAAAAATTCTAAGTTCAGTCAAAATTTTTAAACAAATTTTTTGGTTTGCGCTTTCTTGCTGGTGCTCTAATATTTAGCTTGGATAACAAAGTCTGCTCCTCTGCTATGCATTCTTCATAATGTGGAACAATGCCTGAAAAGTTTTGATGAAATTGGGATTCGATCGTCGTTCTTTCTTCTAATAGTGGTGCCCCATACTTCACAGCTTCCTTGAACAAGAAATTGATTCATGTGATCGGTGATGACTTCTAAGTTGATGTAGGTACCTCTTTAATCAAGTAGTTCTATAGAAGATGAACAACGTCACCATGAAGATGACCGAGATCGGCAAGCCTCTAATGTCTTTCAAATGGACATCTTGCTGGTAATCATCAAAAGCATATTTGTAGAAGTACACAAACCCTTGCAAGACGCTATCAAGATGTTAGAGTTGTGGTCATTGGTAGAGAATGATGCTACACAATACTATAGATATTTGAAATTGTCAAACTTAGGAGTGACTCCAGGCGTCTTGTGCATACTCTCAATGCTGTAATGTGTAACTTGCAGGGCAACTCAATTCATGAACTCTATTGAACCTCTCTATTGACTGTTCTTTGATCGAGTGAAGAAAGTTCGTCAAAGCAATTTGGAGAATGATGAGTTGAGATGAGAGACATCTAAGATTTCTAAGATCGCAGACTTCTGAAGTTGTTCCTTGTGCCTATAATCCTTCATGGGATGTTGTTGTTGTCTCTGGAGAATGAGTACTTTTAAAGTTTATATTTCTTGATGCATTGACCATTCTTCAAGCTCGTCACTGAAGTCTTTAGAAATAAGATTCCATGCCTTTGAAGAAGAAGTGCTTTTGAAATCGACGAGCATTGAAACAATTCTTGTTGGGATAACTAGTAGTTGTTTCCTGCAGGGGGCTCACATATTTGTCAGGGACTAATTTGTAAGCCATCAAATTTTCGTCATCCCCAATAGGTCTTGCACAAACCTTGGGTTGAGAAGAGTTTGGATTTAAAGAGTGTATCATGGTTGGCTTAAAAAGTCTTAATTTGAATGTTAAATTAATTAATAGGTGGTAATTAAAAAAACTGTAATAGTTTGACAAACAATATACATATTAGATTTCAAAATTTTAAATTGAGAATAAAATTTTCATTTAAAATTTACTACTACAATTAAGTACAACTTAACCACTTAAGTGATTTGCAAAATTGTTATCAAATACACTTAAATATTAAGAGGTGGATGATTTCAATTATCACACACACTTAATTCAATAAGTTCTTTATTAATTAATTTTACGAGATAATTTAATTTAACGTATAAGCAGTGACAAAATGGATATTTTAGGACCAATTTTGTCAATTTTCATCATTTAATATAGTATTATAAAAGTGAATCCCTTATCTCCATGTTGAATGTGACTTCCGGGACAGTCATGCAAAAGTCCGTGGCTTTCTTTCATTTGGTGCAGGCAGTAGATTGTGTCCTGGATCAGATTTGGCCATTCTTCAAATTTCAATCTATCTTCACTATTCACTATTTCCTTCTTAATTACCGGTAAATGAAAAAAAAATAAAAATAAAAACCTTCTATGAAGAAAAATATAAAAAATCTTGAAGGAACTCTTTTTTCTTAACATAAATTGATGTTTTAATTTTCTATGGGCTTCACAGAATTAATCCGAAATACAAAATGAAATACTTGTTCGTGCAACAAGCTGTTGACAAATGTTTGTCGACACTAGAAAAGTTGTCCTCATGAGCAATATTTGAACTTTCAAATAATGTTTTATCTTTTTTATGCACATGGATAGTACTTTACGTGAATGTATTATCATGTCCTATATAATAAACTAAGAGAAATTGGCTATAGGTAAGCATATATTAGTTTTCCTGTTTTGTTTATAGTCATAAACTTTTATTTCATCTCTTTTATAAGCATGAATTATTTTCAATATTTTAAACATAGCAATTTAGAGATTTTATGATTGAATTCAGTGTATTTTGACACATTGATCCAATAGAACGATAACAATTAATTAGTTAAATTCTTTAAGTAAAGTAATAAAAATGTGTAAAAAATACACCAATTGTTTTTAATGAAATCATTGAATTATTATAAATTTGAAAAATTAAAAATAATTCATGGTTAAAAAAAGATAAAATAAAAATTCTTTGCTATAAACAATTAAAATAAAATTTTAAGCCCTATAAATAAAAAAGTAAAAGTAGTTAAAGGGCCAATTTCAGTTTTTTTTTTCTTAGCCCTGTTTTCGAAAAAGGCCACTAAATTGGCCACAAAATTTTTTTTATTCGGAATGTGGCCATAATGCACAGTGGTTGTACGTATTTACAAATGATAACACAATCATTGTGCATTATCAGTTAATCTCAGTTTTATAACTTAATATGCCGATATGGTAGATAACACACAATAGTCATGTGTTATATATCAGTAATAATGCACAAAGGTTGTGCGTTATCTGCCACATCATTTTTTAAAAAAATTTTTTAATTTTTTTAAGAACTGAAAATTTCTTTACATTTTTTTCAAAACTTATAGTTATATAATTTACTTAAAAAGGATATATTACATTATTTAACTTATTTTGGTGTTTTTTTATGATAATATTTATAACCATTTTTAAAAAAAATATGTTTAACTTGTAATCATTTCATAAAAAAAATAGGAAGAAGTAATAATAACGATATTGTAAATTTTACTGTCAAAATTTAGAACAATGAAGTAGTCGTTAGAAGAAATTCAAGGAAAATTTTCAATAATATAAATCCTGTTTTATTGAAACACTTTCAAGAAAACGAACTTATGCATTGCTTGAACTGAAGTTATTAAAATGTTTCCTATTATGTCCCAGCATGTGGCATCTGCCACATCTTGGGGGAGACTGTGGATTTCTATAATCCATTTCCTCCTGATATCACGTACCTTGTTTCCTACCCAGTTCCTTGTTCATGTTTAGAGGATAAAATGTTAAATTATAAGGAGCATCCCTCCAATAGTTCTCATTCAAGCCCGGATGAAAATTCTCTTGGCGTGTTCTTTTGTACGTTTCTCACAAATATATATATCCGGTGCATAAGTATTCGCTCTCATACCATTTTCTCTACAATACGTAACAATAAGTAACAACGCATAGCAGTTATGCGTTGTTAGTGACGATAACGCGCAACCATTGTGCATTATCATCCACCTCAACACCAATCATCGTCACGTCCTTGTCACGTCAGTAAGGAAGCTTAGCGTCCAGAGTAAGTTCGTTATTAGGAATAACGCACAATGAGTGTGCATTATCTAATTTTATAACGCACAATGGCTGTGTGTTATTGCCTCTTCAAGGATAAATTAAAAAGTTGGCTACTTTATTAGCTATATTTTAAAAAAGGACTAGTAATAGAAAAAATACGGCCAATTTCTCATTAACTAAAAGTGCTTGTGGCCTGTTGCTATGCAAAATGTTGGCCTAAGAAGAGGATGAACTTTCTCAAGTTGGAAATGGTGTTTAAGGTTAAGCAGAAATTAAAATATTGAAATAGTAGAAAAATCAATTTTATATATCAAGCTACGTCCAAGTAATTCTTAAAAAAAAATATTAATAGGCGAAGCCATACATGAATGACTAGATGGGCCAAAATTCATATTAAAACTTTATTGAGAATATTGTACGAGATTTCAAGGGATTTTCTCTATTGTACACATGTTGTATTAGGAAGTTAATAGAGTTGTTTATCTTGGAATTGTCGTCATCAACTTGGAATATGCCAAGATGAATCTAATTAGATTGTAATTAGATTAGGAAGTTTCCTACTTTAGTTAGGCCAAAAAGTGTATTCATCATTGTTAATTTTTTTAATACAAAATTGTTTTTCTTTTTTCATGGTATAAGAATATGTTTTTTTCTCACAATAAATAAAGACAAAAGAGAAAGAAAAAACCAGTGTTTTTTCTCATATGTAGCAAGAGAGTCCAGTACGGAAAAATATGTTGAAGAAGGATGCATATTATGTAGTATCCTTAGATGGATCAGGACGGATTATCACTCAGGTCCAATTGAAAGAAGGAGTTCCAGGTCAATGACACAATTATATTGAATGGGCCAAAGTTGTGAGATTAGCCTTCCATTCAAAGAAGAAACTAGGATTCATCGATGAAACAATTTCATTACCTGAGAATGATCTAGATAAGGCACAGGAATGGTAGGCAATTAACAAATTAGTTAACTGTTGGATTCTCAACACAATTGAAGTAATCCTATGATCGTCTATGAATTATTCTGAGCGCGCAGATGAGTTGCGGGCAGATCTCAAACAATATTTTTTGGTGGGTAATGGTTCATAGAAATATGAAATGAAGGCCATGTTGGCAAACCATAAACAAGGAGGAGATTTTATAAACGCATATTACAATCATTTGTAGAAAATATGGGATGAGTTACAGAATTACATGCAATTACTGGTGTGGGATGCTACTAGTCACACTATCAAAGAAAAGGGAGGAGGAGCAAGTTTACCAATTGTTTTGGGGGATCAATGACCCCATGTATGGTACTGTTTGCGTATTTCTTTTTCAGGTTGCTCCATTTCGTTTTTCACTTTTTCCTCGTAGTGTCACTGGGAAACAATTCTTTACATTATATATATAAGTATAGAAATAAAGTGTAATAGATAAATTTAATAGCAAAAGAATATGTAATCAAATCCAATTGAAACTACGCAATTATACATGAAATATATTTTTTATAAAAGAAAAATTCAGCTATCATTGTTCAAGACAAGAAAAAAAAATTTTAAAAAAATATTGCAAATCAAATGTCTTTCCCATTCTTTGGCTTTGAAGAACAAGTTTACAGCCCAACAATAAAAGGACTCTTATGATCACTTTGTTTCATTATGGTAGGTGAGGTGGCAAATATTTGATATCCACTATTACATCTTACTTCAATTGGATTTAAAAAAGAAATTTAACTTTTTCTGTAGTACTTGTTAATTTCTTTAAGAAATGAAATATTTGTTGTGCAAAAGAAGAGTCCATAGATGCATAGCTAATTCTTGTCATAGTAAATGAGAATGAGATGCAAACGAGTCTCCAGAATAATTCTTCATGAAATAGTGAATCCAATTTTAATATCTTTATTCCATTGAAAGAAAATAAATATAAAGTATATAACTAGCACAAAATATTTTAGCCAATCAAGAAATCATATTCTAATGTTCCAAAAAAGTGTGTAAAACATAAATATAGGGTTGGATGATTTCATAAATTAATATATTATGTCAACTAAGTTGATAACCACGATCAACATGTACAAAGATTATTCAAGATATGCAAACCTAATAGATATCATACAACTCTCTAGGTTGAAAGTAGAGAAAATAAATAAAGAAAATTGTATACTACATTAGATATGACGATAATGTTTGTTATAAGTGGAAAGTTGAAATCAATTGTAGATGTCTCAAAGAGCAATCCAACTATATAAAACCAAATAACACAAATTCTAAACCAGTTAGATGAACAAGCACTAAATTTAGACAACCAACATCATTCTTAGTTTCTAGTGTATAACAACTATTATGGTTGACATGTCATAATTTATAAATAAATGGAATTAAGTACAACAAAATTCCTAACTCAATTAAATGGACAACACAAATTGTACTTTCATGGTAAAAAAAAAAAGATTAAAAATGGCCACACACATGTGTTTTCTCTGAGCGCTTGTCAGTAAATTCAAGAGTTGGACCCCTAATTCCACATCTTCACCAAATAGGATCCTTTTATCTTTTTCGAGCACCTTTGATATCCCTTCCTCACTATATTTGCAGTGAGTGAAGAGATAAACATCACAAAGTGAGTAGTCCTTTTGAAAATTTTCTTCCTATATTAGAGAAGAACAAGGTAATCGTATATAATAGCTAACATAAATAACATTAACTAATACTTATATAATGATAAATTGCTAAAACCCATAATTAAATTATAAGTTTTCTCTTATAAAATGTTGTTGGGATAGATCCTCCTGAATTGTATAAGGCCCCTAAGCTTCCTTGGTCACTTCTCTTGTTGGTTGACATAATCTTAGAGATGGTCTTGTATCCAACATCATCCCATAGTGTCCGCAATGCATTGTAAAATTCAATCTTCATGATGTTACCCCTTTTATTCCCATTTCTAACTTCATCCAGCAAAGTTGTATAACTTTTACCTCCTTTTGTTCCCATTTTTCTCTCACTATGAAATCATACTTACGCTCCCATATATCTTCTTTTGCATATTTACAGGCACATATCAATTTCTATCACTTTGAATATTTCTTTTAAAAAAATTACAATACAAGCATAAAATAAACTACTCACCACCAACTCAACATACCTATATCTAGGGATGGCAATGAGGATGGTGCCTCGGCCCCATCCCCACCTCTCTACTTTGTTCCCAACCCTAACCCATCCCCGTTCTTAGGCATGAAATTTATCCCCATCCCCAACCTAACCTTCCATTTTTCAGCCCCATCCCAACCCATCCCTATCAAATCCACTAGGGGAATTGGAGATCCAAATGGGAATTACATATATTATTTTCAAGTGAGTGAATATGAAGTTTAATTTAGTATTTTTTTTATTCTTACAACTTTTTGTTACTATTTAAATTAATATGTTACTTTAAAAAATTATATATATATATCTAAAATGGGGATGGGACGAGTTGAGGATGGGGAGAACTTAATCCCTGGCCACAACCCATCCACAAGTTTGGATACAAAATTTATCCTCATCCCCGCCCAAATCCCCACCACCTATATACCCAATCAACCCGGAATCAAAGAGCTTGAAACAGGTTGTGGGCAGGTGGGTACTCTGTTATACCCTCCCCATTGCCATCCCGATGTATCTCACTAATTTTCTTGAATTCCTAATTTTACACGGATGAACCTAGCTTAGGATTTGTATAGGCTGAGCCGCTCCCGTCACCAGTCCGGTAAGGTACTTGTGATGATTTGGATAAGGCCTCTAAAAATTTTCCATTCTTCATATATAATGTGTAGTAATAAGAAGATTTTTTTTCCCTCACTTCACTTCTTGTTCATTAGGCTACAGACTAGCCCTTTTGCAACTTTCTGTGTTTCGTTTCTAGCGAAATCACAGCAATTCCAAGAAAGAAGACCTCTGCGAATTGCTTTTTTTTAAAAAAATGTAGAAAGAAACGATGTCTCTTTGTTATGGGGGTTAAAAAAAGAATTCAAAATAATTTGAGTAATTGAATTAGATTCGACCTTAGAGAGAGTATTTGCAATTGCAAAAGAAACTCAATCTATTGCGCCAGGCCTCTGCCCGTGCTATCTTTCTCTTCCGTTCTCTGTCTTACTGCTCGCTGCATCGCCGATGCCAAACCACTGTTCGCCCCCTTCTCCTAGACCTTGGACCTCCGTGGCTCCGCCTCTGTTCCCTTTCTGTTCAAATGGGACAGCAAAAGCCAATTAGAACAGTAAGTTCTATTTTAATCTCACTTTGGAGATTTTATTTTCTCTCTCTTTTTGGCTTTTTTTTTCTTTTTGGGTACCAAACGGCAAAATCCCTCGCCCACAGGTGCCCACCAAACCGCCCGACGTGCAGGTAGAGGATGTAAATTATTGTGACTCGGCGGTCCTGCATACTGAAGGCCAGGAACTAGTGCGCACAAGGAACCACCTCCCACATTGGAGAGGTGAAATTCCCACACTATCGCTGGGTGGTAAATAATTATTATCGTAATTGATATATGTTAAATTAAACTGAGTATGTGAGTTTATTTTATATGTTATAATTATTTTTTGGAAGTTAGACCTTTTTCTTTTTAAGGAGTTTTGCTGAAGTTGGGATTAGAAATTAAAAAAATGCTAAAAATAAATTTAAAGCAAATGAAGGATGTCTAAATAGTATACACTCTTACGCTACAAATTAGTATTTGGGATTAAAAAATCGAAAGTATGATGTGCGTTATATATTATTGGGGCAAGTGAGCCAAAAAGAGATTGATTATTGTATTTTATATTACGTAAATTTCATGATTTACAAATTTACATTCTACAAGTATTTGCATCTATGTTATTTGTTTTTATATTATTCTTTTGATCATTCTATATTAATCAAACGTATTTAAATTTGCAGTTTATATTGGAGGTCGTCTCTTGATCGTGCATGATTGGTTCCTGCGAGTGATGGATAATCACTTCTCTTTGGTAATTGGGGATTACCTTGTTTTTAATTTTTATTTTTTGTAAAATTTTTTATTATTTAATGAATGTTGGTGAATGATTAATTCATATGTACTATTTTTTAAAAATTTGGAGAAGTTTGAGCGTCTCTTTATTCTTGGAAAGTGGTCATTACATTGACGCAACGTTGTCAAAATTTTTAGTGTGGTTTAGTTCTCCAGTCTATAAATCCTCGATCGTCACTCGGATTAGGGAACTTCTTTAAAAGAGTTTTGAGGTAATTCTGCATTACTTGTCTATTAAAACTACCTTTGTAATACTCCCCATATAAAACAGTGGGTTAAGTTTTTTAGGGTGTGGGAAACGTGCTATAGGCTAGTAGCCTATTTAGGGGTCTAAGTCGTTCTTTTTGGGTTTCTTGGGAATAGTTGTAGTTTGTGGATTGAGATTTTCTCCATTGTAATTCTTTTATAGTGAGTTACTGGATTTGTATCTCATTCACATGTGGACGTATGTCGATTTATCGTACCATATAAATCTTTTGTCTTCTCTTTATTGCTTTTCATATCAGTTTTCTTCACAATCTCGTTTATTTATTTCAGGTCCAACAAGTTGGTATGAGAGCCAGGTTACACAAACAAGATTGTTTTTGTGGGCATTGAGAATATTTTTTTGTCATGGAGAATGAGAAGGTACACAAAGAATTACTACAACTTTTGGGTGATATTTGAAAACTAAGTCTTGAAGAATATTATCATCAATACTTGAAAGACTCGTTGGGTGACATCGGGATTTTGTTTGGAGGAGAGAAGTCTTCAAAATAGAAGTCAAGGTGGAGATTTCTTAGGATTTGATTTATATTCTTAATTCAAGTTGAAGACTATTATATATTTACTTAGATTCCTAATTCATGTTGATTAGATTAGGGAACTTCTTTAAAGGAGTTTTTATGTAATCCCACATTAGTTGTCTATTAAAACTACCTTTATAATACTCACTATATAAAGGAGTGGGTTAAATCTTCTAGGGTGTGAGAAACATAGAGGGCTTGGGTCATTTATCTAACTATAGGCTAGTAGCAAATTAGGTGCCTAAGTCGTTCTTGTTGGGTTTCTCCAAAAAGTTGTAGCTTGTGTTTTGGGCTTTGTGCGTTGAGAGTTTTCTCTATACTGTAATTCCCTACAGTGGCTTAGTGGATTTGTTTCTCTTTCACCCATTGATGTAAGTCGATTGACTAAACCACGTAAATCTTGTGTTTTCCTTTTATTGCTTTCGCATTATTTTTCCGCACTATTTCGTTTATTTATTTCAGGTGCAACAAATTGGTATCAGAGTCAGGTTATGTAAACTTGATTGTTCTTATTGGCATCGAGAGGATTTTTTTCATGGAAAATGAGAAGGTACACAATGTAATTACTACAACATATAAGTAATGTTTGGAAGCTACGAGCTTGATGAATGTTATAACCAATAGTTGAAGACTCGATGGGTGATATCGAATTTCGATTGGAGAATGAGAGAAGTCTTGGTATAGAAGTCGAGATGGAGATTTGTTAGGATTGGACTTATATTTCTAACTATACAAACTAGAAGGCCTAAGATCATCTTCGAAGATTCTATACTTTTGCTATGTGAAATTTTGTATTACTTCCTCGCTTTTATAAAGACTTATTTGATATATTTTGATACATTTCACTGAAAACTCTTATTTGATATATGATACATGCAATATAAATGTAATGAATATGTGGAATAGCTTTAGATAGTTTGACTTTTGTATTTTTATTTAAAACAAATTGCGGGATTTCTAATGCATGCAAATATTTTTTTAAAACAAATGAAGAAATAATAGCGGAGGTTTCAAACCGCTGCAAGTATTTACTTTTTAAAGAGAAAAAATTATTACGAAAGTTTAAAACCGCCGCAAAATAGGGATAAAAACTACCGCAACCATTAATGGCAATATGCGGGGCAGTTATTGGGAAACCACCGCCAACCATTTAATCGCCTTTTGATCTTGAAAACCATCATGAAACCATTTAGCGAGGTTTGTAAACCGCTGCAAAACAAAAAAATAATCCCCGCAATTTCGCTTAATTTGTTAGTGTCAATTGAATCAACATATAAGAACTCTATGACTCAATCAATGCAATGAATTAGGAGGATCAATTGAATTCCATAAATTCATCAACCTAAGGCAATCAATTGTTCACATCTAAGGACATTAACCCTTAGAAAGCTAACTAAGCAAATCTGAAGAACCCTAGAGACAAAGAGAATTATCTCTGAACAATTTCATCAAAATTCATCAATAGTTGTTTACGGCATAAGTAAGCATTTATAGAGAAAACCTACTCCTCTTCCTAAAAGATAATGAGTACTAAAAATACCTAACAAACCTTCTAATAAAAGTTAATTACAAATTTGAAAATAAAGAAGACAAGAATTAATCAAAAAAGAAGTAGAATTGACCAAAAATAAGTTGTAGACTTGACCTGGTCAGGTCTGGCAGAGAAGGTGGCCGGGTCAAGCCATTTAAGCTTTAAAACAAGCAATTCTAACTAGAGACCTACTGAGAACGGTGGGGTGGGAGCCTAATATCGTCGGTAGGCTCTGTTTTAGCCTTCTTGCTGCGATTTTGGGTCTCCTCATTTAACGTCAAACTGGTTCTTGGTGTCTTTAGCCAAATTGTAGAGAATTCCCTAAGCTTTCCAATGAACCTTGAATCTCCTCAATTTGACACCTATAGTAAAATTTATTGCCATTTAACCAGAACGTGTCAACTTTTCAATCGAAGGTAGAATGTCCAGCTTAAGACTGGTTATAGGATATCCAAATAACATATCCAGGCATGAGCTATACCATTCTGGAAACCTTATACAATCTTCATGAAGATTCCTTGTTCATTTGAACTCATCAAAAGCTCCAAAATGAGTTCTTCCAAAATTGGTCAAGAAATTCTAGTTTATCTCCATTTTGACCATTCTTCTAGCTTTAACTCTTGGACTTGAGTCTTCAAAGAATTCATGCATATCTGTGGTCATATCATAATCTCACATTGCTTGTCTATTAAAAATACCTTCATAATACTCCTTATGTAAAGGAGAGGTTTAAGCCTTTTAAGGTGTGAGAAACATGTAGGAGTTGGGCTGTTTGTCTAGCTATAGGCTAGTAGCCCCAATTTCGAACATAGAAATTAGTTTTCTTGGGTTTCTCCGGAAATAGTGTAGTTTGTGTTTTAGCTTTTGCTGGTTAAAATGTTTCTCTACACTATAATTCTCTAAAGTGAGTTAGTGGATTTATTTCTCCTTTTCCATGGACGTAGCTCAATTGATTGAACGGCTATATCTTGTGTCTTCTCTTTATTGCTTTCACATTGTTTTTTCACATAGTCTCCTTTATTTATTTTATGTCCCACACTAACTTATTGACGACAGAAGGAACAGTTTTCCTGCCTAACTTACCAACAAAATATCAACGAAATAATCTGCAACTTAAAATTGCTTAAAAAAATGTGGGATAGATCCTCAGGAAGAAATACCGACATAACATTCCGTTGTCACTTAATTTACCGATGAATTTCATCATTGAAATTGTTGTTGTCGGTAACTCCACTTATAAATGACAATTCGTTAGTACGTTTCTGTCACTACTAATAGGCAAAATAAAATACCAGTATGATTATGTCAATGTTGTGTCCATAATGAAATACCCTAAAAGGACAAATTCTTCCCGTCCCCCACCCCCCACCACCCTTTCTCTTCCGGAGCTTAACCCAGCACTTTTCTTCCTCTGGCGTCCTTCTACGCCCTCCGCCAAGCTCCAGCTACTATATACCCTCTCTCCTCTTTTTTCGTATCCAAAAACTTTACCCCTCTCTCTTTCTCTCTCTCTCTCTCTCTCTCTCTCTCTCTCTCTCTCTCTCTCTCTCTCATTGCTGCTGCTTCTGGGTTCATCCGCCATTGTTGCTCAGGAAATCCCTAATCGTTGTATCCCAAAAATAGAAGCAGATCTGTATCAGGGCAGAGTCTAGGTTTGAACCACATCTCTATTCCCCAAATTAAAAAAAAAAAAACTAGGGCGCAATCATTAAATCACATTGTTTATTTAATTAATGTGTTTGGCTCAATTTAGTAATTAATAACTAGGGCCTAGTTAATTAAACATTTACCCAAAAAAAAGAGTTAATTAAAGCATTTTCTTAACTATCTTTTTATGTTTTTGCAGTGAATATTAAAAATCACTCCAAATTAATGATTTACTTTGGTGACAAAAGACCAATTATTCAAGGTTACTAAAATGATCAAAAAGTCCTTATTATAAATAACAAAATTTCTCATTTTAAACATTTCCAAGTACGACCATTTTGAATTGACCTCTAGATTACTCTATGATAATAGTCTTTCTGCCCTATTGGAGTTAAAACGAAAATGATTCTCTGTGTTTGCACCCGTCATTAACTTTATTAAAGTATGTACTATCACATTCCGCAATAATATCTACTCTCTTATGACTTCTAGTCCGAAATTTAATTACTCTAACTTGTTTCTGCTTATCTAAAAGAGAGACCACGAAGCGATCATTTATAGACATATCCCCAAGGCTTTGGATTGTAGAATATCTCGGACAATCATAAGAGACTGATTATCATAAAACACTAATCACACAAGTTTCTCTTGAATACCTAAGTTAATCTACCTGACATACATAGTCTATCGATCCAATTCATAGAGATATATTCCCATAGCATAGCAAGGTAGTTAAGTCATTGCTTCTCTACACTGCTAACTCATATGAATATCAGAAGGCACTCGTCCACGTTGTAACTGTGATAATCTTAGTTTCTCTCTTTTATAATAACCTTTGTAAAAATTATATCACAGGGTTCAGTTCTATTTACTCTAAGAAAACTTGCACAGTTAGTCATGAGATAGACATTAACCTAAGGTAAGTCATCCATTAAGGAAACAAATTTGCAATAACATTTTACCTATGATGGCTTGCCCAACTCCATCAAAAGGGAAATAAGATTACTTATATATATCTTAAGTAAGAAAAGTATATACCTTATTATGAAGCACGGCTCATCCTGTGGACTATCTAATATATATCAACCTTATGCAAGTAATTGCATCCAACTTCAGAAACTTGAACTAAGAAATAATATTTATTTAATATATTCCAATATTACAAAATAGAGCCTTTTATGAGCATACATCCCAACAAACTCCCACTTGCAAAATAAGACTATTTTATTCCATAAGCCCTAACCCCTAAAGCATCATAGTGCCACTTGTACCCCTTCTCTACTAAAGGCTTGGTAAAAGGATAAACTGTATATTCTTCTCGGAGGAATCTACTTTACCATGATCTTCTCTTTCTAGATAAAATCTATGATGAAAATTGTACTTCCTTCCAATGTATTTGCCCTTCTTGTGGTTTTTTGATTCCTAACATTCGGTACTATCCCGTTGATTTCATAATATAATATTACAGGTCTATCCATATTAGGCATGATTCCTAGTTTTGCTAGGAACTTCGAGAGCTATACCACCTCTTTGGATGCTTCAGACGCTGCTATAAACTCATGCTTCACAATAGAGTTAGTAATACAAGATTGCTTGACGCTTCTCTACAAAATACCCCCTCCTGGCCGAGTGAAGACATATCCACTAATGTAGTTTCATTCGTATCTCTCAGCCTTTTGAGTACACTTCTAGTTACTATTCTAACAGCACATGTGGTATTGGAATGATATGGAATAGAATCTCTTTCCTTCTAGAATCGCTTCCTACCCAGAATGGAATAGGAATCCTCCTTCTGTTTCAGTGTATGGGAGGGAAAGGTAGAATGGAATTATAATTTCTTTTCTTTGTTTGGAAAACTTATTATTTAATGTCGGAATGGATGAAATGATGTACAATATAACCTAAATCCCCTTTCAATATAAAATGTACTTTTCAAACTGCAACATATATTAAAGCTCCAAAAAATTCAAATATTTTATTGAAGTGTAAATATTCATATATATACACACACAAACACACACAAACACACATATATAAGATTGAAAATAGTCATAAAATAACTCTTCTTTATTATTAAAGTAAAAGGAAGTACGATACAAAGTAATTAAAAAGTTACAAAATTATTATTTTAATCATTCAATTTTCTCATTGTCATCAATTTATTAAGCGTACCATATGTAATACATCAGAGGTATAATAATCTATACACTTTTTAAATGATTCCCACCCACCCTAGAAAGCTTTTCCTTAACTTTTCATGGGGAAAGGTTTTTCCAGCTTCATCCTGGAATTGTCATTCCTGAGGAATAGTCTTTCCTACTTTGAATGTACATTCTAAACGTACGAATGGAAACAGAAGTAGGAAGACTCATTGCATTCATGTCCATTCCCATGCACCCAACGTAGTGTGAAACTTGAACCCGATAGAGGATATGTAGGACGTGTTTGTATGCTATATAAATAAGTATTGGCCTAAATACCCATGATTACCCTTGGGAAATCCATTTTGGCATAGCAACAACGGTTTTCGAGTAGGGATCGTGGGCCTGCTAGGCTCATGACTCGCGCTCTCGAGCCTATTGATCCGAGGTGCTCTTGATCCTACGAGTCTAGGGTGTGACATTATATATATAGTATCAGAGCATTGTTATGCCAGTAGGACGTGTGGAACTAAGTGCTACATCGGCAGGATCCATCTCTAGAGAATCCTGTGTGGAACTATGTGTTACATCGGTAGTAGCAACCACTAGGATCCCACACCCCTGATCTGGTCCATGGTTAAGTGTGATGGGGCACCTACCGAAAACATTAAGGCCTTAATTAAAGGGGGTGAATGTGAAACCTCAATCCCACATGAGATATGTATAATGTGTTTGTACCCTATAGAAGCATCAAACTTAACCTTAATTCTTAATCGCTATTGTTTCCTAATAATTGAACAATGTGTAGTATCCTCTGCATACCGAGATTTGACAAAGAAAACTTAATCACTATAATCATAGAAATATGGAAAAATTTTAGAATGTAAGACATGATGTATTTGAATTGAAATCCTCGATATTAATTTAAATACGTCATGCCTTACATTGTGAAAATTATATATGTTTCCATATTTCTATGCTTAGTGGTCCCGGATGTAATTCTTATTATTGTGCGAACAAACATCAAGTAATATATTCACATTTTTTCCTCAAAAAAATAAAAAATAAAAATTATCTACATTAAGAGAGTATCTTGGAGTTAAATGTCTACAAATGTATTATCAAATAAAATTTTCCTAATTTGCACAAAATTTTTCGATAGATTTCACTAAGTTAAAATATTAAATTGGTCCCCATAATGATAAACATACATAAATTCTTTCCATAATCTAGGAAATTACATTTGTATTGTCATTTAAAGATATACATTTGACAGATATGAAATTCTTGCATTTAATTACAACTTGTATCTCCAAATCCCTATATATAGATGTCAACATTCCAAGTTCAAACCAGAAAAGTTCTTTTGCTACAAACCCCTTCCTTGTAGCTTGCTTCTTTTTGCTACTTTGTGCGAGTTATGTCAAAAGGCAAAGTCAAACTTCTCTTTATAGAGATTGATGCATAAAGGGGAGCAGCATACAAGAAACGGAAAAAGGGTCTCCTCAATAAGGTAAGTGAACTGACTACACTTTGTGGAATTAACGCTTGTACAATTATTTACAGCAAATTTGATTCTGAACCTGACATATGGCCTAGCACTTTGGCTGCTCAACAAGTGATATCGCAATTCAAGCGTTTGCTGGAGATGATGAGAGAAAGGAAAATGTTGAACCAAGAGGTGTATTTGAGGGAAAGAGTTATCAAACTAAAAGAACAGTTGAATAAGCAATTGTTAGAAAATCATGAGATGGACCTTGTGGAATTGATGTTTAAGTGTTTGTTGATTGACAAAAGAGAGCTAGATAAGTTGTCACCTACCGATCTTAATGATCTTGAGGAAAAAATTGAGAAAAAGATAGTGGGCATCAATTCAAGACTTAATGGAGACGCAAAGAAAAAAGTTATTCTGGATATAGACGAAGCACAAAGCAATCTGGCACCACCCTAGTAACTGGTTCAAGGACTAGACCAACCCCATAAAGAATATCACATATTTTAAGTTGGAAAAGGATGTGTTTTCTTTGATCTATGAGCACATGTATGAAGAATAAAAAAAAGAGTGAATTTTTTATGTGAATTGTTTTTTAGTTTCGAATAAAGATTTTCTTATAATTAAATTTCGTGGAAGTTATAACGTGCCAATAGGTGCTCTGCAAAAAAGGACTGGTTTATCGGTGATATAGTCGGCCATGTTGATTTAATTTTAATTATATTATTAAAGTTTGTCTTTGATGTACCCCGATATTTGAAGCAAATTTTGAATAATGAATTTTATAATAGGTTTGAATAATTTATGACTAAATAGTAATCAAGATTTGAAATTTTCATTCTTAATTATTTTTCGGAAAGAGTTTGTCTTAAATTATGTCAAAAAAAGTTTTGGAAACGAATTATTTGTTTTGTCGTAAAAATTTTGTGATGAGGTTTTAAAAGTATATTGTTTCTGTCTCCAATGCATCAAATTTATAATACGGGACAATGTACAAAATGAATCTATATATTGTCCCTATATTGATAATTTCTGCTAGTGTAGAGTCAATCTAATCTAGTCTACATATCTATGTCTTAAAGAGATATGCATTTATTACGTCCATTTTATGTGATCTGTCACTTTAAGACAAGACACAAGAGTTAAGAAAATGATTGCGTTGCCTAAATTCAAAATGAAATTAACTAAAAGTTACCTTTTAACTTGTCATTGATAGTTCTAATAAAAGTTTCTAAACAAAGTTTAATTCTAAAAAGAAAATACAATATTTGTAAGCAAACATTTTGGTTGTTGAAACTCCAATTTCGGTAGCCAAGACCTTTTAGTGAAAAAAATACTTGGTTGCTGTGTTGTTGCGAAGACTCTTGGCAACCAAAAATTTTTATTTGGTCTCAAAAAGAGACCCAATAGTGACGAAATTTGTCACCATTAAGATGTTGCTTAGCAAGGAAATATTTTGCCAGCAACGCCTTCAAAATTTCATATCCAAAATGTAATTTGCTCAACAATGTTTTGTCAAAGCAAAAGAATATTAATGTTTGTTGCTAAACTTATCTTTATGAAATGTCAGTTTTTAATTTTAAAAAACAATTATTCCAGAAAGTTGGGTCCAGTAGCCCACGAACATTGGAAACCGAATGTGGGAAATAATTGTAGTTAGAAAATAATTTTATTACCATCAGGTAGGCTTTAGTGCCACTAAAATAATAACTAGTCCTTAGTGAGAAAAATGATTTTTCGTCACTACTGATGCCTTTGGCGAAGAATTCTTTTTCCAAGGCAAAATTTTATCACTTATGCTCCATGCTTTCGTAATCCATTGTTCTAATGTTAAATGATTAATGTTCATTCTAAAACCATTGGACCAAAGAAGAAATAAACAAAAACATTGAATTAATTACATTTTTACTTTGAGAAGAATTGCGATCATAGGTAAAGAATGATGCTACACAACGTTATAGATCTTTGCAATTGTCAAACTTGGGAGCGACCGGAGGCATCCTTGAGATTTATCCAAATTACAATTTTATACTTCTATTTTATATAAATTACAAATACATCCTTATCATTTGTATACTCATAGCTAATTAATTCCTACAACTAAGATTAGTTAAAAAAAAAAAAGTGTATCAGAAATTAATGATTATGTAGTAAAACGTTTCAACTCATCTTAATATATTATTTTGTGGGTTAAATTCTTGTTTAATATAGTTAAAATAATAATATCACCCATTACAAAAATTTGATTCACAAAAAATATTTTAGGAAGAATATTATAGTCTTAATATATAGTAGTGATAAAAAAGTGGACAAATAAAATAATATAATTTTATGAAGATTTTAAATTTTTTGCTACAAAATCAATATTTTTTGACAATTTTTTCGTACTGAAATCAGTAGTAGGGATAATTAATTAAGAATACTTAAATGATAAAGATGTATTCGTAACTTATACAAACCAAAGGGATAAATTGTAATTTGGACAAATCTAAAGGGAGAAATGTAATTGTGAATTAGTTACATATATGTATTACCTCTAAAATTTAGGAAAATTTAACACTCCTGGTCACCTAGTACATTGTCTAGTTCACTCTATGGTACACTTTCTTTAACTTTCCATATAAGGTTGATCTTTTAGAGTTTAGGATTTATCTTTTATTCTTTAGGGTTTAATTAATAAAACTACAATAAAAAGTGTGTATTAGAGAGTGTACTAAAAGATGTACTAAATGATCGAGTCGAAAATTTGGTGGCTAACTTTTTTGGCACTAAGATTACACAACCTTAAATTGCAAAGTTTTTCCACCAAATTTAAATCTAGAAATAAAAAGGTGATCCTTTCAGTGCACGAGTTTAAAATGCAATGTCATCTCAAGTCTAAATGATGAAATCGATGCTCCTTCTACATAAGCCTAAACTACAAAGTTGCTTAGAGTCTGAATGTTGCAACTGAATGCACCTTGACCACGAGCCTAAACGGCAAAGTTATTTCACCAAGTTTAAAGCTGGAAAGAAAAAGATGCTCCTTGACTGCAAAGCCTAAACTGGAAACTTACTTCAAATCTAAATGAAAAAAGAAGATGTTCCTTGTTTGCCCTAGCATAAACTGCAAGTTACTCCTGACCCACATGAGTATAAATTGTGTCAAGGCAACTACCAAAAGTGTTGCATGTTGCTAAACTGCTAAAACACTCTAACAAATCAAAGTTGGTAAAAATGGATACTCCTGGCCCATACGATTTGAAACTATGAATGGCTAAAAGATCTCTTTACTCAAACTTTCAACTTCATTTGACTCTGTTCCTAAAGATTTCTTAAGATACGTAGGAAGCTTAGAGAAAAAAAAATCTAAGTTCAGTCACAATTTTGAAACAAATTTTTTTGGTCTGTGCATTGTTGCTGGTGCTCTTAATATTTCGCTTTGATTACAAAGTATGTTCTTCTTCTATCCATTGTTCTTTCATTTTATTGATGATGGATGTAAGTCGATTGACTGAACCACGTAAATCTTGTGTTTTCATTTTATTACTTTCGCATTATTTTTCCGCACTATTTCGTTTATTTATTTCAGGTGCAAAAAATTTGTATCAGAGTCAGATTATATAAACGTGATTGTTCTGGTGGGCATCGAGAGGATTTATTTCATGGAGAATGAGAAGGTACACAATGTAATTACTACAACATATAAGTAATGTTTGGAAGCTACGAGCTTGATGAATGTTATAACCAATAGTTGAAGACTCGATGGGTGATATCGAATTTTGTTTGGAGAAGGAGAGAAGTCTTTGGTATAGAAGTCGAGATGGAGATTTGTTAGGATTGGACTTATATTCCTAACTACACAAACTAGAAGACCTAAGATCATCTTCGAAGATTCTATGCTTTTGCTATGTGAAATTTTTATTGCTTCCTCGCTTTGGTAAAGACTTATTTGATATATTTTGATCCATTTCACTGTAAACTCTTATTTGATATATGATACATGCAATTTAAATATAATGAATATGTGGAATAGCCTTACATAGTTTGACTTTTTTATTTTTATTTAAAACAAATTGCGGGATTTACAATGCATGCAAATATTTTTTAAAACAAATGAAGAAATAATAGCGGAGGTTTCAAACCGCTGCAAGTATTTACTTTTTAAAGAGAAATTATTATTACGAAGGTATAAAAACGCCGCAAAATAGGGATAAAAACTGCCGCAACCATTAACCGCAATGTGCGGGGCAGTTATTGTGAAACCACCGCCAACCATTTAATGGCCCTTTGATCTTGAAAACCGTCATAAAACCATCTAGCGAGGTTTGTAAACCGCTTCAAAACCAAAAAATAATCCCCGCAATTTCGCTTAATTTGTTAGTGTCAATTGAATCAACCTATAAGAACTCTACGACTCAATCAATGTAATGAATTAAGAGGATCAATGAATTAACATATCTATGAATGAGCTATACCTTTCTGGAAACCTCCAGAAGTCTTAGACAATCTTCATGAAGATTCCTTGTTCATTTGAACTGATCAAAAGCTACAAAATGAGTTCTTCCAAAATTGGTCAAGAAATTCTAGTTTATCTCAATTTTGACCATTCTTCTAGCTTTAACTCTTGGACTTGAGTCTTCAAAGAATTCATACATATCTTTAGTCATATCATAATCCCACATTGCTTGTCTATTAAAACTACCTTCATAATACTCCTTGTGTAAATGAGAGGGTTAAGCCTTTTAAGGTGAGAGAAACGTGTAGGATTTGGGCCGTTTGTCTAGCTATAGGCTAGTAGCCCCAATTTGGAACATAGAAATTAGTTCTGTTGGGTTTCTCCGAAATAGTGTAGTTTGTGTTTTGGCTTTTGCTGGTTAAAATGTTTCTCCACACAATAATTCTCCAAAGTGAGTTAGTGGATTTATTTCTCCTTTGCCATGGACGTAGCTCAATTGACTGAACAACATAAATCTTGTGTCTTCTCTTTATTGCTTTCATATTATCTTTTCACACTGTCTCTTTTATTTCTTTTATGTCCCACACTAAGTTATTGACGACAGAAGAAACTGTTTTCCTGCCTAACTTACCAACAAAATATCAACGAAATAATCGGCAACTTAAAATTGCTTAAAAAAATGTGGGATAGATCCTCAGGAAGAAATACCGACATAACATTCTATTGTCACTTAACTTATCGACGAATTTCATAAATGAAATTGTTGTTGTCGGTAACTCCACTTATAAATGACGATTCATTACTACGTTTCTGTCACTACTAATTGGCAAAATAAAATACCAATATAATTATGTCAATGTTGTGTCGATAATGAAATACCCTAAAAGGACAAATTCTTCCCTTCCCTTATTTTCACCAAAATCTTATTCCCCCGCCCCCCACCACCCCACCCTTTCTCTTCCCGAGCTCAACCCAGCACTTTTCTTCCTCTGGCGTCCTTCTACACCCTCCGCCAAGCTCCGGCTACTATATACCCTCTCTCCTCTTATTCCGTATCCAAAAACTTTACCCCTCTCTCTCTCTCTCTCTCTCTCTCTCTCTCTCTCTCTCTCTCTCTCTCTCTCTCTCTCTCTCTCTCTCTCTCTTATTGCTACTGCTTCTAGGTTCATCCGCCATTGTTGCTCAGGAAATCTCTGGTCGTTGTATCCCAAAAAATAGAAGCAAATTTGTACCAGGGTAGAGTCTAGGTTTGAACCACATCTCTATTCCCCAAATTAAAAAAGAAAAATAGGGCACAGTCATTAAATCACTTTGTTTATTTAATTAATGTGTTTGACTCAATTTAGTAAGGAAATAACTAGGGCCTAGTTAATTAAAGCATTTACCAAAAAAAAAAAAGAGTTAATTAAAGCATTTTCTTAACTGTCCTTTTATGTTTTTGCAGTGATTATTAAAAATCACTCAAAATTAATGACTTACTTTGGTGACAAAAGACCAATTATTCTAGGTTACTAAAATGATCAAAAAGCCCTTAGTATAAATAACAAAATTTCTCATTTTAAGCATTTCCAAGTATGACTGTTTTGAATTGACCTCTAGAATACTCTATGGTAATAGTTTTCGTGCGCTATTGGAGTTAAAACGAAAATGATTCTCTATGTTTGCACCCATCATTAATTTTATTTAGGTATGTACTATCACATTCCACAATAATATCTACTCTCTTATGACTTCTAGTCCGAAATTTAATTGCTCTAATTTGTTTCTGCTTATCTCAAAGAGAGACCATTAAGCGATTATTTATAGACATATCCCCAAGGCTTTGGATTGCAGGATATCTCGGACAATCATAAGAGACTGATTATCATAAAAGCATTAATCACACATGTTTCTTTTGAATACCTAAGTTAATCTACCTAACATACATAGTATATCGATCCCATTCATAGAGATATATTCCCATAGCATATCAAGGTAGTTAAGTCATTACTTCTCTACACTGCTAACTCATATGAATATCATAAGGCACTCGTCCACGTTGTAGCTATGATAATCTTAGTTTCTCTCCTTTATAATAACCATTGTAAAAATTATATCACGGGGTACAGTTCTATTTACTCTAAGCAAACTTGCATAGTTAGTCATGAGATAGACATTAACCTAAGGTAAGTCATCCATTAAGGAAACAAATTTGCAATAACATTTTACCTATGATGACATGCCCAACTCCATCAAAAGGGAAATAAGATTACTTATATATATCTTAAGTAACAAAAGTATATACCTTATTATGAAGCACGGCTCATCCCGTGGACTATCTAATATACGTCAACCTTATGCAAGTAATTGCATCCAACTTCAGAAACTTGAACTAAGAAATAATGTTTATTTAATATATTCCAGTATTACAAAATAGAGTCTTTCTGAGCATACATCCAAACAAACTCCCATTTGCAAAATAAGACTATTTTATTCCATAAGCCCTAACCCCTAAAGCATCAAAGTGCCGCTTGTACCCCTTCTCTACTAAAGGCTTGGTAAAAGGATAAACAATATATTCTTCTCGAAGGAATCTACTTTACCATGATCTTTGCTTTCTAGATAAAATCTACGATGGAAATGGTACTTCCTTCCGATGTATTTGCCCTTTTTGTGGTTTTTTGATTCCTAACATTCGGTACTATCCCGTTGATTTCATAATATAAGACTACAGGTCTATCCATATTAGGCATGATTCCTAGTTTTGGTAGGAACTTCGGGAGCTATACCCCCTCTTTGGATGCTTCAGACGCTGCTATAAACTCATGTTTCACAATAGAGTTAGTAATACAAGATTGCTTGATGCTTCTCTACAAAATACCCCCTCCTGGCAGAGTGACGACATATCCACTAATGTAGTTTCATTCGTATCTATCAGCCTTTTCTTTTAGAATTAATTTAGGAAGATAATAATTTAAGTAGTTAAGCCTTTCTCTGTGGTTCGATACCCTAATACTTTCATATTACTTTGATCTTATGCACTTGCAAGTATTGGGTTAAAAATTTGTTATAAAAATCCCGATCAAGAAGTAATAATAAAGATATTGAATTTTACTGTCAAAATTTTGAGCAATGAACTAGTAGTTAGAAGAAATTCAAAGAAAATTTTCATTAATAGAAACCCTATTTTATTGTAACACTTTCAAGAGAACAAACTTATACATTTTTTGAACTGGGTTTATTACAATTTTTAATATTATGTCACGGCAGTGACATCTGCCACATCTTGGAGGAGAATTCGGATTTCTATAATCCATTTTCCCCTGAAATCGCGTGCCCTGTTTCCTACCCCGTTCCTTGTTCATGTTTGGAGGATAAAATATTAAATTATAAGGAACATTCCTCCAATAGTTCTCATTCAAGATCGGATGAAAATTCGCTTGGTATATTCTTCTGTACGTTTCTCGCGAATATATATACGGCACATAATTATCTGCTCAATTGCCATTTTCTCTACAATAAGTAATAATGCATAGCAGTTATGCGTCATCAGTGACAATAACGCGCAACCATTGTGTGTTATCATCCACCTCAACCCCGACCCTCACCACGTCAGTAAACAAGCTTAGCGTCCATATTAAGTTCGTTATTAGGTATAACGCGCAATGAGTGTGCATTATCTAATTTTATAACGTACAATAGCTGTGTGCTATGGCCCCTTTGGGGATAAAAAATAAAAGTTATCTACTTTAGTAGCTATATTCTAAAAAAGGAATAGTACGAAAAAAACCCGCAAATTACTCATTAACTAAAAGTTCTTGTGGCCTGTTGCTGTGCAAAATGATGGCCTAAGAAGAAGATGAACTAGTGGTTTCAAAATGGTGTTTTAGGTTAAGCAGAAATTAAAGTATCGAAATAGTAGAGAATTCAATTTTAATTATCAAGCTATGTCAAAGTAATTTCTTAAATTTTTTTTTTCTTTAAAAAAAAAAAAGAGCATTGTTCAAGTAAACTTGTTATACTAGGCGAAGCCATACATGAATGACTAGATGGGCGAAAATTCATATAAAAACTTTATTGAGAATATTGTACGAGATTTCAGGGGATTTTCTCCATTGTACACCATGTTGTATTACGAAATTAATATAGTTTCTTATCTTGGAATATGCCAAGATGATTCTAATTAGATTGTAATTAGATTAGGAAGTTGCCTACTTTCGTTAGGCCAAAAAATGTATTCACCATTGTGAATTTTTTTAACACAAAGTTGTTTTTCTTTTTTCATGGTATAAGAATCGGTTTTTTCTTACAATAAATAATGACAAAGAGAAAAAAAAAAAAAACTAGCATTATTTCTGATATGCAGCAAGAGAGTCCAGTATGGAAAAGTACAGTGAAGAAGGATGCATATTATGTAGTATCCTCAGATGTATCAGGACAGATTATCACTCAGGTCCAATTGAAAGAAGGAGTTCTAGGGTAGTTACACAATTATACTGAATGGGCCAAAGTTGTGAGATTAGCCCTCCATTCAAAGAAAAAACTAGGATTCATAGATGAAACAATTTCATTAACTGAGAATGATCCAGATAGTTAACTGTTGGATTCCCAACACAGTTGAACTAATCCTATGATCGTCTATGAATTATTCTGAGCGCACAGACAAGATGCTGGCAGATCTAAAACAATAATTTTTTGTGGGTAATGGTCAATAGAAATATGAAATGAAGGTCATGTTGGCTGAAAGCTTCCAGTGGGGAAAACAATCTATTGTTTTCTGCCTATTATTGTAAAAAAAGTGTACATTATATAGTTGTCACCATGTGTGATCAATTCTAAACCAACTATAATTAGGAAACTAATAAACTAAATATAAATGGATTAGGAGATATAAATCCTAATAATAATAATCCTAATCATAGTAGAAATTTAATCCTTAACACTCCCCCTCAAGTTGGAGTATGAAGGTCTTAAATGCCCAACTTGGAAACTAAACGATGAAAGTGAGTGGGATGAAGAGCTTTAGTGAGAACATTGGCTGGCTGATGTTCACTTCGAATATAATAAGGAGAAATAAATCCGTCTTGAAATGCATCACGGACAAAATGACAATCAATTTCAATATGTTTAGTACGTTCATGGAATACAGGATTTTCAACAATGTGAAGAGCAGCTTGATTATCACAGTGTAATAAAATGGGCTGTGTCATAGGCACCTGAAGATAGCGAAGGAGGCTAGATAACCATTTTAGTTCACATAAAGTCATCACTATGGAGCGATATTCAGTTCAGCAGAAGAGCGAGAAACGGTATATTGTTTCTTTATTTTCCACGAAATAAGAGAACCACCGAGTGAAATAAAATAGCCGGTAACAGAACGCTAAGTAATTGGGCATGTGGTCCAATCGGAGTCACAGTATGCAGTCAGGACAAGAGGAGAATTAGACTGAAGAAGAATACCACGACTAAGATTACCTTTGAGATATCGAACAATTCTGATAGCCGCATCCCAATGAGCTTGGCGAGGAGCGTGCATAAACTGAGCAAGCGTATGAACAGAGTAAGCGAGCTCAGGTCGTGTAAGAGTAAGGTAGATCAGCTTACCAATGAGTCTGCAGTATCGTTCTGGGTTATCGAAATAAGATCCAGTATTCTTGGCTAACTGATGATTGGGTTCAATAGGTGTAGATACTAGCTTGGCCCCTAACAAACCAGTTTCAGAAATAATTTCCAAAGTGTACTTTCGTTGGCATAAAAATAAACCCGAAGGGTTTCTTGCAATTTCAATACCCAAAAAATATTTGAGAGGACCCAAGTCCTTCATATGAAAGCACTTATTCAAGGAAGCTTTGAATTTATTGAGAGTGGATAGTGAATTTCCAGTAATTAGTAAATCATCCACATAAATGAGGACACATAAAAAAATATTTCCGCGAGAGTATGTAAAGAGAGAATAATCTGCATAAGACTGAGAAAAGCCACACTTACGAAGAGCGGCAGTCAGTTTTGAAAACTAGCACCGAGGAGCTTAGCGAAGGCCGTATAAAGATTTCTTCAAAAGACAGACTTGTCCTCGGAAAGAGGGCCGAAAACCAGGTGGCGGTCGCATATAAACTTCTTCCTATAAATCTCCATGGAGAAATGCATTGTGAACATCCATCTGATGAATATGCCAATTTCGAGTAGTAGCGATAGAAAGTAAAGTGCGAACTGTGACCATTTTAGGAACTGGGACAAATGTGTCCGTGAAGTCAACACCTACCATTTGTGTGTTTCCCAAAACCACCAAGCAGGCTTTATATCGCTCGATGGTGCCGTCTACTTTGTACTTAATACAAAAGACCCATTTACTCACTAGAGCACGTTTTCCAAGAGGCAAGGACGTTAAAGACCATGTGCCATTCTTTTCGAGTGCATCAATTTCTTGGCGCATAGCGGCGCGCCAAAGAGGATTAGATACTGCTTCAGAGTAGGTGGTGGGTTGGGATTCTGTGTCTACCGATGGTAAAAAATGGCTGTGTGAAGGAGAAAATTTTTTGTAGTCCACAAATTGTGTTATAGGGTAAAAGGACGTGCCTGAAAAGCCCGAAGAGGATGAGGGAGCAGAAGAGGAATGGGATATAGAAGTCTTCCATATAGCATTACAATCAAAATCTTGGAGTCGAGCAGGAACTTTTTTAATTCGAGTACTTTTCCTTGTACCAAGTATTTCTGTGGACTGGCTTGGAGAAGGAGAAGGAGCAGCTGGTATAAATGTTACTGGATTTGGAGCCACTGGATGAGGTGCAGTGGAAATGTTCTGGTCCAGGAAGCTACCTGGATTGGATGGATCCGCAACTGGGCCCATGGTGTGGTCTTGAGTGGGCAAGACAGAAACAGAAGGTCGGTCGCTGGGATGGAGACGCTGGGCGGTGCTATTAGCAGGGAGAGAATCGGCTGGGCCATGCGTGCTAGGTTGTGCGCACTGGGCCTCGCTGTCAAAAGGAATAGATACGGCTGGGCTGTGTGTATTGGGCCAATCGTGATGGGCCGCACGAGATGCTGGGCCAGGTGAGTCAACACCTTGGAGAAGGGCTGTCTTGGTCGTGGGCTCCTCCTCCCTTTGTCTTATTGGGCTATTTGCTCCGGGCTGAATTTGTATGTTATTTTCACGAAAGAATTTACTCCCCCTTGCTTGTAAGCCCAACATTTGTTCCCCAAAATTATAAGAGCTTGCAAAATCTGGAGTACATTGTGGGGTTTCTGAGTCTCTGTATGGAAACTTTGTCTCATCAAAAATTACATCTCTGGATATAATGAACTTCTCCCTTTTTAAATCATAAATCGCCAGCCTTTCTTGTTGAAGGGATATCCAAGGAAGACACACATTCTACTTCGGGCTCGGAATTTATCTCTAGGTAGATCATGATCATGGACATAACCTAAACACCCAAAACTTTTAATGTGAGAATAAGATGGTCTTTTCCCATGTAGCATCTCATAAGGCGTTTTTTCATGTAACAATGAAGAGGGTGTGCGATTTATAAGTTATCCGGCTGTCAGAACACATTATCCCCAAAATTTTATGGGTAGGTTAGCTTGAAACCGCAAAGCACGAGCAACATTCAGGATATGCCGATTCTTCTGTTTTTGTTGTGGAGTCCCAGCGATAGTGGTCTGATGTATCATGCCATTGGCAGAAAAATATGATTTTAGACAAATAAATTCTGTACCATTATCACTCCGGACTGTCTTTACGGTTTTGCTAAATTGGGTTCTCACCATGGCAAAATAATCTTTTAAAACGGATGCAACTTCGCTTTTCTCTGAGATCAAATATATCCAGACTGCCCTGGAATAATCATCTACTATAGTAAGGAAATAAGAGGCCCCGATAGTAGATACAGTTTTGTATGGTCCCCATAAATCACAATGAATTAAATCAAAAGTCTGAGATGCCTTATTTATACTCAAAGGAAAGCAATCATGAGTCTGTTTAGCACGCAGACAAATATTGCAAGGTGTAGATTTGGTTTTAGAGTCTTTAGAAAGTCCCAAGAAATTATTTACCACAAAATCCGAAGGATGGCCCAACGGTATATGCCATAATGTGCTGGAATCAAGAACCGTGCTAGAAAAAGCGTACAAAGCTGATAATTGCAACGGCTTGTAGAAGAAAATCCCATTCCTTTACTCACCCACTCCAATCGGCCTCATCGAGATACGGTCCTGTATAACACAAAAATTATCAAAAAAGGTGATAAAACACTGAGAGTCTCGGGCCAATTGAGACAAGGAAATTAGGTTGCATTTAAGTTCAGGAATTAAAAGCACATTTAGGAGTTTGAGTCCGGGAGTTAAGGAGACCATTCCTTCTTGAAGAGCAATTGCCATAGTACCATTAGGTAGACCAATAGTATACGGGTAGATATTATTTAAATTGCTCAAAAAATTTTTCCTACCAGTCATGTGATGAGAATATCCCGAATCCAAAATCCATAAATTTTTCATACCAGATAATTTATCGGATTGAGTGACATCTGTGTTATTTATAAAGGTCAACAATTTTGACCATTGTTCACTTGATAAATTGGGAATATTGTTGCTAGAGCTTCTTGCTCGGTTGAAGGTTTCTACGTCGGCAACGAACGGTGTTCCTCCACGTTGGTCTATCGTGGCAATATTGGCCCACGCATTAGCCGATCATCGCTGTACCACGGCCAGAAGATGGGCAAGATCTGCCTCGCCATTCACCTCTGCTACTGCGATCTTGTGATGTTTCGCGGTCTCGGCTACTGGACTAAACGGAGGTCTGCTCCGATTACAATGCCTGCAAATTATGCCGTACCAGGTTGAAGACAATGAACCCGGCAATGAAAGGCGGTGAGCAGCGGTGAAGGCCATACTTTCAAAATTATTATTATTATTTTTATTTTTATTTTTTTGGAGCAAATTTTTTTTTTCCGAACTTGGCTCTGATACCATGAAAGCTTCCATTGGGGAAAACAATCTATTGTTTTCTGTCTATTATTGTAAAAAAAGTGTACATTATATAGTTGTCACCATGTGTGATCAATTCTAAACCAACTATAATTAGGAAATCCTAAACCAACTGTAATTAGGAAACTAATAAACTAAATGTAAATGGATTAGGAGATATAAATCCTAATAATAATAATAATAATAATAATAATAATAATAATCCTAATCATAGTAGAAATTTAATCCTTAACATTGGCAAACCATAAAAAAGAGGGAGATTTTATAAACGCATATTACAATCATTTGCATAAAATATGGCATGAGTTACAGAATTACATGCAATTGCTGGTGTGGGATGCTACTGCTCACATTATCAAAGAAAGGGTGAGGGGCAAGCTTACCAATTGTTTTCGGGGCTCAATGACCCCGTGTATAGTACTGTTTGCGTATTTCTTTTTCAAGTTGCTCCATTTGTTTTTCAACTTCTTCCTTGTAGTGTCGCTGAGAAACAATTCTTTACATTATATATAATTATAGAAACAAAGTATAATAAATAAGTTTGATAGCAAAAGAATATGTAATCAAATCCAATTGAAACTATGTAATTATACATGAAATATATTTTTTATACAAGAAAAATTCAGCTATCATTGTTCAAGAGAAGAAAAAAAAATAAAAAAAATAATATTTTTTTCAAATCAAATGCCTTTCCCATTCTTTGACTTTAAAGAACAAGTTTACAGCCCAACAATAAAAGAACTCTTATGATCACTTTGTTTCATTATAGAAGGTGAGGTGGCAAATATTTGATATCTACTATTACATCTTACTCCAATTGGATTTAAACAAGAAATTTAACGTTTTCTGTAGTACTCGTTAATTTCTTTAAGAAATTAAATATTTGTTGTGCATAAGGAGAGTCCATAGATGCATAGCTTCTTCTTGTCATAGTAAATGAGAATGAGATGCAAACGAGTCTCCGGAATAATTCTTCATGAAACAGTGATTCCAATTCTAATATTGTTATTGTATTGAAAGAAAATAAGTATAAAGTATACAACTAGCGCAAAATATTTTAGCCAATAAAGAAATCATACTCTAATGTTCCGAAAAAGTGTGTAAAACATAAATATAGGGTTGGATGATTTCATAAATTAATATATTTTGTCAACTGTGTAGATAACCACGATCAACATGTAAAAAGATTATTCAAGATATGCAAACCTGATCGACATTATACAACTCTCTAGCTTGAAAGTAGAGAAAATAAAATAAGAAAATCGTACGTTACATTAGATATGACGATAATGTTTGTCATAAGTGGATAGTTGAAATCAATCATTGATGTCTCAAAGAGCAATCCAACTATAAAACCAAATAACACAAATTCTAATTCCATTCGATGAACCAGCACTAAATTTAGAAAACCAACATCATTCTTAATTCCGTTTATTTATAAATCATGACATGTTCCGAACTCAATTAAATGGACAAAACAAATTAAGGTACTTTCACAGTAAAAAAAAGATTAAAAATGGCTACACACATGTGTTTTCTTTGAGTGCTTGTCAGTAAATTCAAGAGTTGGACCCTCTAATTCCACATCTTAACCGAATATGATTCTTTGATCTTTTTTTAGCACCTTTGATATCTCTTCTTCAATATATTTGTAGTGAGTGAAGAGATAAACATCACACAGTGAGTAGTCCTTTTGAAAATTTTCTTCCTATATTAGAGAAGAACAAGGTAATCATATATAATAGCTAACAAAAATAACATTAACTAATACTTATATAATGATAAATTGCTGAAACCCATAATTAAAGTACTAGTTTTCTCTTATAAAATGTTGTTGGGATAGATCCTCCTGAATGGTATGAGCCCCCTAAATTTCCTTGGTCACTTCTTTTGTTGGTTGACATAATTTTAGAGATGGTCTTGTATCCAACATTATCCCATAATTTCTGTCACTACTAAGAAAAATACTGACACGATATTCAGTCGGGACTTAACTTACAGACGAATATTATCAATGAAATTACTCTCGTCAATAACTCCATTTATAAACGATGAGTTTTTACTACATTTTTTTCACTACTAATAGGCAAAATAAAATACCAACATAAATATGTCAATATTCTGTCAATAATGAAATACCCTAAAGGGACAGATTCGTCCCTTCCTTTAGTTCCACCAAAATCTGATTTCCCCACCCTCTCGCCCCAACCCTTTCTCCTCCCATGCTCACCCCACCACCTTTCTTCCTCTGCCGTCCTTTTGCACCCTCCGCCAAGCTCCGGCTACCCTAGTGGCCTCTCTCTCTTTTTTTTCCGAATAAAAAAATTCACTCTCTCTCTCTCTCTCTCTCTCTCTCTCTCTTTCTCTCTCTCGTATTCCTTGCCACTACTTCTGGGTTTATCTGCCACATTTTCTTAGGAAGTCTCCATCGTTGTATCCCAAAAGTAGACGTAGATCCTAATTACTAGGATAGACTCTTGGTTTGAACCACATCTCTATCCCCCAAAATTTGTTTTTTTTTTAAAAAAACCAAGGGCCCAATCATGAAATTACTTTGTTTTTAGGATTTTTTAGTTTCAACGCTCCAATAGAAAATCTATGAGAATCTAAGCCATATAAACCCAACATTGAGGGGCAAAAATAATTCCTAATTTGATAGGAAGAACCTCGAGAAAAGTAAGGCCTTAAAACCCCAACTACACAAACTAGAAGATATAAGATCATCTTCGAAGATTCTATGCTTTTGCTATGTGAAACTTTGTATTACTTCCTGGCTTTTGTAAAGTCTTATTTGATATGTTTTGATACATTTCAATGTAAACTATTATTTGATATATGATACATGCAATATAAATGTAATGAATATGTGGATTAGCTTTAGATAGTTTGACTTTAGCATTTTTATTTTTAAAAAATTGTGGGTTTTATAATGCATGCAAATATTTTTTTAAAACAAATGAAGAAATAATAGCAGAGATTTCAAACCGTTGCAGGTATTTACTTTTTAAAGAGAATTTATTATTATGAAGGCTTAAAACTGCCACAAAATAGGGCTAAAAACCGCGACAACCAGTAACGGCAGTGTGCGGAGCAGTTATTGGGAAACCACCGCAATCATTTAACGGCCCTTTGATCTTGAAAACCGTCATAAAACCATTTAGCGGGGTTTGTAAACCACCGTAAAACCAAAAATAACCCCGCAATTTTGCCTAATTTGTTAGTGTCAATTGAATCAAAATATAAGAACTCTACGACTCAATCAATGAAATGAATTAGAAGGATCAATTGAATTCTGTAAATTCGTCAACCTAAAGCAATAATTTTTTCACATCTAAGGACATTAACCCTTAGTAAGCTAACTAAGAAAAGGTGAAGAACCCTAGATACAAAGAGAATTATCTCTCAACAATTTCATCAAAATTCATCAATAGTTGTTTACAAGAGGAGGCATAAGTAGGTATTTATAGAGAAAACCTACTCCTCTTCCTAAAAGATAGTGAGTATTAAAAATACCTAACAAACCTTCTAATAAAAGTTAATTACAAATTTGAAAATAAAGAAACCAAGAATCAATCAAGAAAGAAGTAGAGTTGACCAAAAATAAGTTGTAGACTTCACCCGATTAGGCCTGGCCTAGAAGGTGGCCGGGTCAAGCCATTTAAGCTTCCAAACAAGCCATTCTAACTAGAGACCTACTGGGCACGGTAGGGTGGGAGCCAATTATCGCCGGTAGGCTCTGTTTTAGCCTTCCTGCTGCGATTTTAGATTTTCTCGGCTAACGTTAAATTGGTTCTTGGTGTCTTTAGAAAAATTGTAGAGAATTCCCTAAGCTTTCAATGAACGTTGAATCTCCGAAATTTGACTCCTATTTGAAAGTTATCACCACTTTACCAGAATGTGTCATCTTTGCAATCAAAGGTAGAATGTCTGGCTAAACATTCGTTATAGGATATCCAAATAACATATCTATGCATAGGCTATACCATTCTGGAAACCTCAAGAAGTCTTATACAATCTTCACGAAGATTCCTTGTTTATTTGAAGTCATCAAAAGTCCCAAAATGAGTTCTTCCAAAATTGGTCCGAAAATTCTAGTTTATCTCCGTTTTGACCATTCTTCTAGCTTTAACTCTAGGATTTGAGTCTTCCAAGAATTCATGCATATCTGTGGTCATATCATAATCCCACATTGCTTGTCTATTGAAACTACCTTTATAATACACCTTATGTCGACGAAAGGGTTAAGCATTTTAAAGGTGTGAGAATTTTTGTAGGAGTTGGGCCGTCTGTCTAGCTATAGGCTAGTAGCCCAATTTGTAACCTAGCAAAGTAGTTTTGTTGGGATTCTCCGAAATAGTGTAGTTTGTGTTTTTTGCTTTTGTGGGTTAAAAGTTTCTCTACACTATAATTCTCTAAAGTGAGTTAGTGGATTTATTTCTCCTTTGCCATGGACGTAGCTCAATTGACTAAATGACGTAAATCTTGTGTCTTCTCTTTATTGCTTTCAAATTATTTTTTCACACTATCTCCTTTATTTATTTTAGGTCCCTCACTAACTTATTGATGATAGAAGGAACCGCTTTCCTACCTAACTTACCAACAAAATATAAACGAAATAATCGGCAACTTAAAATTGCATAAAAAAATGCGGGATAGATCTTTAGGGGAAATACCGACAGCACATTTCATTGTCACTTAACTTACGGACAAATTTCATCAATGAAATTGTTGTTGTTGGTAACTCCATTTATAAACAACGATTAGTTACTACATTTCTGTCACTACTAATACGCAAAAAAAAAAAAAAAAAAATACCAACATAATTATATCAATGTTCTGTCGATAATGAAATACCCTAAAAGGAGAAATTCATCCCTTCCCTTATTTTCACCAAAATCTTATTCCCCCTCCCCCCTCCCCCCCAACCCTTTCTCTTCCCGAGCTCATCCCAGCACTTTTCTTCCTCTGGCGTCCTTCTACGCCCTCCGCCAAGCTCCGATTACTATATACCTCTCTCTCCTCTTTTTTCGTATCCAAAACCTTCACCCCTCTCTCTCTCTCTTTCTCTCTCTCTCTCTCTCTCTCTCTCTCTCTCTCTCTCCCTCTCTCTCTCTTATTGCCACTGCTTCTTTGTTCATCTGCCACTGTTGCTCAGGAAATCTCCGTCGTTGTATCCCAAAAATAGAGCAGATCTATACCAGGGTAGAGTCTAGGTTTGAACCACATCTCTATTCCCCAAATTAAAAAGAAAAAACTAGGGCACAATCATTAAATCACTTTGTTTATTTAATTAATGTGTTTGGCTCAATTTAGTAATGAAATAACTAGGGCCCAGTTAATTAAAGCACTTAGCAAAAAAAAAGAGTTAATTAAAGCACTTTCTTAACTATCCTTTTATGTTTTTGCAGTGATTAATAAAAATCACTCCAGATTAATGATTTACTTTGGTGACAAAAGGCCAATTATTCTAGGTTACTAAAATGATCAAAAGGCCCTTATTATAAATAACAAAATTTCTCATTTGAAATATTTCCAAGTATGACCATTTTGAATTGACCTCTAGAATACTGTATGATAATTGTTTTTGTGCCCTATAGGAGTTAAAATGAAAATGATTCTCTGTGTTTGTACCCATTATTAAGTTTATGAAGTTATGTACTATCACATTCCTCAATAATATCTACTTCTTATGACTTCTAGTCCGAAATTCGATTACTCTAACTTGTTTCTACTTATCTCAAAGATAGACCATTAAGCAATCATTTATAGACATATCCCCAAGGATTTTGATTGTAGGATATCTCGGACAATCATAAGACAGTGATTATCATAAAAGCATTAATTATACAAGTTTCTCTTGAATACCTAAGTTCATCTACCTAACATACATAGTATATCGATCCCATTCATTGAGATATATTCCCATAGCATATCGGGGTAGTTAAGTCATTGCTTCGCTACACTACTGACTCAAATGAATATCATATGGCACTCATCCACGTTGTAGCTGTGATAATCTTAGTTTCTCTCCTTTATAGTAACAATTGTAAAAATTATATCTCGGGGTTCAGCTCTCTTTACTCTAACCAAACTTGCACAGTTAGTCATGTGATACACATTAACCTAAGGTAAGTCATCCGTTAAGGAAATAAATTTGCATTAACATTTTACCTATGATGGCATACCAACATCCATCAAAAGGGAAATAAGATTACTTATATATCTTAAGTAACAAAAGTCTATACCTAATTATGAAGTAAGACTCATCCCGTGGACTATCTAATATGTGTCAACCTTATGCAAGTAATTGTGCATCCAACTTCAGAAACTTGAACTAACAAATAATATTTAATTAATATATTCCGATATTACAAAATAGAGTCTTTCTGAGCATACAGCCCAACAAACTCCCACTTGCAAAATAAGACTACTTTATTCTATAAGCCCTAACCCCCAAAGCATCAAAGTGCCGCTTGTACCCCTTCTCTACTCAAGGTTTGGTAAAATAATCAACAGTAGATTCTTCTCAGAGGAATCTTCTCCACCATGATCTTCTTTTTCTAGATAAAATCTTCCGATGTATTTACCCTTCTTGTGGTTTTTGGATTCCGGACATTTGGTACTATTCCTTTGATTTCATAATATAAGACTACAGGTCTATCCATATTAGGCACAATTCCTAGTTTTGCTAGGTTCGGGAGCTATACCCCCTCTTTGGATGCGTCAGACTCTGCTATAAACTCATATTTCACAATAGAGTTAGTAATACAAGATTGCTTGACGCTTCTCTACAAAATACCCCTCCTGGCAGAGTGAAGACATATCCACTAATGTAGTTCCATTCTTATCTATCAGCCTTTCGAGTACACTTCCAGTTACTATTCTAACAAAACATGTGGTATTGGAATGGTATGGAATAGAAACTCTTTCCTTCTAGAATCGTTTCCTACCCATAATGCAAAAGGAATCCTCCTTCTATTTTAGTATATGGGAGGAAAATATGGAATGGAATTATAATTTCTTTTCTTTGTTTGGAAAACTTATTATTTAATGTCAGAATGGATGAAATTATGTACAATATGACCTAAATCCCCTTTCAATATAAAATGTATTTTCAAACTGCAACACATATTAAGGGTCCAAAAGATTCAAGTATTTTTTTGAAGTGTATATATTCATATATATATATACACATACAAATACACAAATATATAAGATTGAAAATAGTCATAAAATAACTCTTTTTTATTATTAAAGTAAAAGGAAGTACGATGCATAGAAATTAAAAACTTACGATATTATTATTTTAATCATTCAATTTTCTCATTGTCATCAATTTATTAAGCGTACCATATGTAATACATGGGAGGTATAATAGTCTATTACACTTTTTAAATGATTCCCACCCACCCTAGAAGCTTTTCCTTAACTTTTCATGCAGAAAGGTTTCTCCAGCTTCATCCTAGAATAGTCATTCCTGAGGAATAGTCTTTCCTACTTTGAGTGTACACACAAAATGTAGGAATGGAAACAGAAGTAGGAAAACTCATTGTATTCATGTCCATTCCCATGTACCTAGCATAGTGTGCAACTTGAACCCCATATAGGATATGTATGATGTGTTTGAATGTTATATAAATAAGTATGAGCCTAAATACCCACCTTGGAAAATCCATATTGGCATAGCAAGGATGGTTTTTGAGTAGGGATTGTGGACCTGCTCGGCTAATGACTCGCACTCTCGAGTCTATGGGTTTGAGGTGCTCTTGAACCAACGAGTCTAGGGTGTGACATTACGTATATAGTATCAGTGCATGGTTATGCCAGTAGGACGTGTGGAAACTAAGTGCTACATCTGCAGGAGCCATCTCTAGAGAATCCCGTGTGGAACTATGTGTTACATCGGTGGTAGCAACCACTAGAATCTCACTCCTGACCTGGTCCTTTGTTAAGAGTGATGGGGCACCTACCGAAAACGTTAAGGCCTTAATTAAAGGGGTTGAATGTGAAACCACAATCCCGCATGAGATATGTATAATGTGTTTGTGCCCTATAGAAGCATCAAACGCAACTTTAATTCTTAATCGCTATTGTTTCCCAATAATTGAACAATTTGTTGAATCCTCTGCATACCAAGATTTGACAAAGAAAAATTGATCGCTATAACCATAGAAATATGGAAACCTGTTTAAATTTCAGAATGTAAGACATGATGTATTTGAATTGAAATCCTCGACATTAATTTAAATGCGTCATGCCTTACATAGTGAAAATTAAATATATTTACATATTTCTATGCTTAATGCTCCCGAATGTAATTCTTATTGTTGTGCGAACAAATATCCAGTAAAAAATAAAAATCATCTACAGTAAGGGAGTATCTTGGTGTTAAATGGCTACGAATGTAATTTCAAATAAAATTTTCCTAATTTGCACAAAATTTTCCATAGATTTCACTAAGTTAAAATATTAAATTGGTCCACATAATGATAAACATACATAAATGCTTTCCATAATCTAGGAAATTACAACTGTATTGTCATGTAAAGATATACATTTGACATATATGAAATTCTTGCAATTAATTACAACCTGCATCTCCAAATCCCTATATATAGCTGTCAGCATTCCAAGTTCATACGACAAAAGTTTTTTTGCTACATACTGCTTCCTTGTAGCTTACTTCTTTTTGCTACTTTGCGCGAGTTATGTCAAGAACCAAGGTCAAACTCGCCTTTATTGAGAATGATGCAAAAAAGTGAGCAGCATACAAGAAATGGAAGAAGGGTCTCCTCAATAAGGTTAGTGAACTTACTACACTTTGTGGAATTAACGCTTGTACAATTATCTACCGCAAAATTGATTATGAACCTGACGTATGGCCGAGCACTTTGGCTGCTCAACAAGTGATATCCCAATTCAAGCGTTTGCCTGAGATGATAAAAGAAAGGAAAATTTTGAACCAAGAGGCGTATTTGAGGGAAAGAATTATAAAACTAAAAGAACAGTTGAATAAGCAATTGTCAGAAAATCGTGAGAAGGACCTTGTGGAATTGATGTTTAAGTGTTTGTTGACTGACAAAAGTTGTCACCTCCCGATCTTCATGATCTTGAGGAAAAAATTGAGAAAAAGATGATGGGAATCAATTCAAGGCTTAATGGAGATGCAAAGAAAAAAGTTATTCTGGATAGAGATGAAGCACAAAGCAATCTCGCACCACCTAGTACAATGGTTCAAGGACCAGACCAGCCCCATAAAGAATATGATATATTTTAAGTTGGAAAAGGATGTGTTTTCTTTAATCTATGAGCACATGTATGAAGAATAAAAGAAAGAGTGAATTTTTTATGTAAATTGTTTTTTAGTTTGAAATAAAGGAATTTTCTTATTATTGAATTTCATGGAAGTTATAACGTGCCAATAGGTGCTCTACTATCATTATATTATTATAGTTTGTCTTTGATATACCCCGATATTTGAAGCAAATTTTGAATAATCAATTTTATATAAGGTTTGAATAATTTATGACTAAATAGTAATCAAGATTTGAAATTTTCATTTTTTTAATTATTTTTCGAAAAGAATTTGTCTTAAATTATGTCAAAAAAGTTTTGGAAATAAATTATTTGTTTCGTCATTAAAATTTTGTGATGACGTTTTAAAAGTATATTGTTTCTGTCTCCAATGCATCAAATTTGTAATATAGGCGATGTACAAAATGAATCCATATATTGTCCCTATATTGATACTTTCTGCTAGTGTAGAGTCAATCTAAACTAGTCTAGATATCTATGTGTTAAAGAGATATGTATTTATTATATCCATTTTATGTGATCTGTCACTTTAAGATAAGACACAAGAATTAAGAAAATGATTGCGTTGTCTAAATTAAAAATGAAATTAACTATAAGTTACCTTTTAACTTGCCATTGATAGTTCTAATAAAAGTTTCTAAACAATGTTTAATTCCAATAAGATAGAGTTCCATATGGAAAAATATCATATAATGCTCTCTTGATTTTGACAGATATTTTGAAACAAAAAAGTATGTAAATCCAACACGATAGATAATATAAATGGAGGTAGTATATGCCAATTAAAAAACTACATGCTTTAATTTTTTTTTAAGCTAGACGCAAGAAAGTAAAATATCTATAACCAAACATTTTGGTCATTAAAACTCCAATATTTGTTACTAAGACCCATTAGTGAAAAAAATACTTGCTTGCTGTGTTGTTGCGCAGGCTCTTGGCAGCCAAGAATTTTTATTTCGTCGCAAAAAGAGAAGCAATAGTGATGAAATTTGTCACCATTGAGATGTTGCTTAGCAAGGAAATATTTTGACAGCAACGCCTTCAAATTTTCGTATCCAAAATGTAATTCGGCCAACAATGGGTTGTCAAAGCGAAAGAATATTAATGTTTGTTGCTAAACTTATCCTTATGAAATGTGAATTTTCAATTTCAAAAAATAATTATTCCAAAAGGTTGCATCCAGTAGCCCGCGAACCATTTGAAACCCAATGTGGGAAATAATTGTAGTTAGAAAATAATTTTATTACCATTACGTAGGCTTTAGTGCCACTAATAACTAGTCCTTAGTGAGAAAAATGATTTTTCGTCGCTACTGATGTCTTTGGCGAAGAATTCTTTTTCCAAGACAAAATTTTATCACTTATGCTCCATTTTTTTGTAATCCATTGTTCTAATGTTAAATGATTAATCTTCATTCTAAAACCATTGAACCAAAGAAGAAATAAACAACATTGAATTAATTACATTTTTCCTTTCAGAAGAATTGTGGTCATAGGTAAAGAATGGTGCTACACAATGTTATAGATCTTTGCAATTGCCAAACTTGGGAGCGACTCGAGGCATCTTTGAGATTTATCCTTATAGTTTGTATAGTCATAGCTAATTAATCCCTACAACTATGTTTAGTAAAAAAAGTCTATAAGATATTAGTGATTGTGTAGTAAAACGTTTAAATTCCTCTTAAAAATTTGTGCGTTAAATTCATGTTTAATATAATTAAAATAATAATATCATCCATTACAAAAATTTGATTCACAAAAAATATTTTAGGAAGAATAATTATAGTCTTAATATATAGTAGCGATAAAAAAAATAGACACATAAAATGATATAATTTTATGAAGATTTTAAATATTTTGCTACAAAATCAATATTTTCTGACAATTTTTTCGTATTGAAATTAGTAGTAGGGATAATTAATTAAGAATACATAAACGATAAGGATGTATTCATAACTTATACAAACTAAAGGTATAAATTGTAATTTGGACAAATCTAAAGGGAGAAATGTAATTATGAATTAATTACATGTATGTATTACCTCTAATATTTAGGAAAATTTAACACTCATGATCATCTAGTATATCGTCTAGTTCACTCTATAGTACACTTTCTTTAACTTTCCCTATAAGGTTGATCATTTAGAGTTTAGGGTTTATCTTTTATTCTCTAGGGTTTAATTAATAAAACTACTATAAAATTTGTGTATTAGAGAGTTTACTAAAAGATGTACTAGATGATTGAGTCAAAAATTTGGTGGCTAATTTTTTTGGCACTAACACTACACACGCTTAAACTGCAAAGTTATTCCACCAAATTTGAATCTAGAAAGAAGAAGGTGATCCTTTCAGTGGACGAGTTTAAAATGCAAAGTCATCTCAAGTCCAAATGATGAAATCGATGCTCCTTCCACAAAAGTCTAAACTGTAAATTTGCTTCAAGTCTGAATGTTGCAAATGAATGCACCTTGACTGCACGAGCCTAAACCGCAAAGTTATTCCAAAAAATTTAAAGCTAGAAAGAAAAAGATGCTCCTTGACAGCACAAGCCTAAACTATAAACTTACTTCAAATCTAAATGAAAAAGGAGATGTTCCTTGATTGCACTAGCGTAAACTGCAAGTTACTCCTTACGTAGGAAGCTTAGAGAAAAAAAAATCTAAGTTCAGTCAAAATTTTCAAAAAAAAATTTGTTTGGTTTGCGCTTTGTTGCTGGTGCTCTTAATATTTAGCTTTTCTTACAAAGTATGTTCTTTTCCTATCCATTCTTCATAATGTGAAATAATGTCAGAAAGGTCTTGATGCACTTGTGCTTCGATCATTGTTTCTTCTTCTGAGAGAGGTGACCTATACTTCACAGCTTCTTTGAACAAAAATTTGATCCATGCGTCGATGATGACTTCTAAGTTGATGTAGTTGCCTCTTTTGATCAAGTGATTCTATAGAAGATGAACTACACCTCCATGAAGAAGACCAATTATAGGCAAGCCTCCAGCGTCTTTCAAATGTATTAGATGATCCGATCGAATATTTTGTGGCGAATTTTTTGTCATCAAAACTGCACGAGCTTAAACTGCAAAGTTATTCCACCAAATTTAAAGCTTGAAAGAAAAATATGATCTTTTCAGTGCACGAGTTTAAAATGTAAAGTCATCTCAAGTCCAAATGATGAAATTGCTCCTTCTATACGAGCCTAAACTGCAAAGTTGCTCCAAGTCCGAATGTTGAAAATGAATGCACCTTTACTGCACGAGCCTAAACGACAAAGTTATTCCACCAAGTTTAATACTAAAAAGAAAAATATGCTCCTTGACTTCACGAGCCTAAACTGTAGACTTACTTCAAATCTAAATTATGAAAAGTATGTTCCTCGATTGTACTAGTATAAACTGCAAGTTACTCCTGGCGTACATAAGTATAAATTGTGTCAAGGCAACCACCAAAAGTGTAACCTGTGGCTAAAGTGCTAAAACACCCTGACAAACCAAAGTTGGTAAAAATGGACCACAAGAGTTAAAACCGAATTTTAAACAAATTTTTTGGTTTGCATTTGTTGCTGGTGCTCTTAATATTTAGCTTCGATAACAAAGTATGTTCTTCTACTGTCCATTCGCCATATTGTGGAATAATACCAGAAAAGTTTTGATGAACTTGGGATTCGATCGTTGTTTTTTCTTCTAAGAGAGGCGACCAATACTTCACAGCTTCTTTTAACCAGAAATTAATCCATGTGTCGTTAATGACTTCCAAGTTGATGTAGTTACCACTTTAATCAAGTGGTCCTATAGAAGATGAACAACGTCACCATGAAGATGACCAAGATTGCCAAGCCTCCTATGTCTTTCAAATGGAGATCTTGCTGGCAATCATCGAAAGCATATTTGTAGAAGTACACAAACCCGTGCAAGACGCTTTCAAGATGTTAGAGTTATGGTCATAGGTAAAGAATGATGCTACACAATGTTATAGATCTTTGAAATTGTCAAACTTAGGAGTGACTCGAGGCGTCTTATGTAAACTCTCAATGCAGTAATTTGGAACTTGCTAGGAAACTCAATTCATAAACTGCATTGAACCTCTGTGTTGACTATTCTTCAATCGAGTGAAGGAAGTTTGTCAAAAAAATTTGGAGAACGATGAGTTGAGTTGAGAAACATCTAAGATTTCTGAGATCGCGGACTTCTGAAGTTGTTACTCGTGTCTATAATCCTTCATGGGATGTTGTTGTTGTCTCTGGAGAAAGAGTACTTCTAAAGTTGATATTTATTGATGCATTGACTATCCTTCACGCTGTGTCACTGAAGTCTTATGAAACTAGATTCCATCCCTTTGAAGGAGAAGTGCTTTTGAAATCGACGACCATTGAAACAATTCTTCATGGGATAACTAGTAGTTGTATCTGGCAAGAAGCTCACATATTTGTCAGAGACTAATTTGTAAGCTATCAAATTTTTGTCATCCCTATTGGATCTTGCACAAACCTTGGGTTGAGAAGACTTCGGATTCAAAGAGTGTATCATGGTTGGCTTAAAAAGTCTTAATTTGAATGCTAAATTAATTAATAAGTGGTAATTAAAAAAAATTCAATAATTTGACAAACTATATACATATTAGATTTCAAAATTTAAATTTGGGAATAAAATTTTCACTTAAAATTTACAACTATAATTAAGAACGTCTTAAACAATTAAGTGATATGCAAAATTTGTTATAAAATATACTTAAATATTAAGGGCTGGATAATTTCAATTATCAAACACACTTAATTCAATAAGTTCTTAATTAATTAATCTTAAGAGATAACTTAATTTAAGGAAGAAGCGTTGACAAAATGGATATTTTGGGACAAATTTTGTCAACTTTTAGCAATATAACATTATAAAAGTGAATCACTCATCTCCATGTTGAATGTGACTTGCAGGACGATAATCCAAAAGTCCGTGGCTTTCTTCCATTTGGAGCAGGCAATCAGATTTGGCCATTCTTCAAATTTTAATCTATCTTCATCTTCACTATTTCCTTAATTACCGGTAAATTAAAAAATAACAAATAATAACCTTCTATGAAGAAAAAAATAACAATCTTGAAGAACTTGTTTTTCTTAACATAAATTGATGTTTTATTTTTTTTGCAGGCTTCACAGAAATAATCTGAAATTCAAAGTGGAATATTTGTTCGTGCAGCAACCTGTTGACAAATGTTCGTCGAGAGTAGCAAAGTTGTCCTCATGAGCAATATTTGAACTTGCCGATAATGTATTATTTTTCTTATGCACATGGATAGTACTTTATGAATGTATTATCACATCTTGCATAATAAACTAAGAGAAATTGGCTATAGGTAAGCATAAATTAGTTTTACCTTTTTGTTTATAGTCATAAACTTTTATTTCGTGTCTTTGATAAGCATGAATTATTTTCGATATTGTAAATATAGCAATTTAAACATTTTATGATAGAATTCGATATATTTTGACACATTGATCCAATAGAATGGTAACAATTAATTAGTTAAATTCTTTAGGTAAAGTAATAAAAATGTGTAAAAAATGCACCAATTGTTATTATGAAATCATTGAATTATTATGAATTTGAAAAATTAAAAATAATTCATGGTTAAAAAGAGATAAAATAAAAATTTTTTGCTAAACAATTAAAATAAAATTTCAAGCCTATAAATAAAAAAGTAAAAATAGTTGAAAAGCTACTTGCGGTGATTTTCTTTTCTTATCCTTTTTTTTTAAAAAGGCCACTAAATTGGCCTTTTTTTTTTAATCCAGAATGTGGCCATAACGCACAGTGGTTGTGCGTTATTACAATAATAATGCACAAACACTGTGCTTTATCAGTTAATCTCAGTAATACAACTTAATCCGCTGATGTGGCGGATAGCGCACAACAGTTTGCGATACATACCAGTAATAACGCACAAAAGTTGTGGGTTATCTGCCACATCATTTTTTCTAATTTTGTTTATTTTTTTAAATATTTTTAAGAACTCAAAATTTCATTATATTTTTTCAAAACTTATAGTTATATAATTTATTTAAAAAGACTGTATTATATTATTTAACTTATTTTGGTGTGTTTGTTACGATAACATTTATAACCATTTTTAAAGAAAATATGTTTAACTTGTAACCATTTTATTTAAAAAAATGAAGAAGTAATAATAAAGATATTGTAAATTTTAATGACAAAATTTAGGGCAATGAAGTAGTAGTTAGAAAATATTCAAAGAAAAATTCCATTAATAGAAACTCTGTTTTATTACAACACTTTCAAGAAAACAAACTTATACATTGTTTGAACTGAAGTTATTACAATTTTTTCTATTATGTCCCGTCATGCGATATCTACCACATCTTGGGGGAGAATCTGGATTTCTATAATCCATTTCCTCTTGAAATCGCGTGCCCTGTTTCCTACCCCATTCCTTGTTCATGTTTGGAGGATAAAATGTTAAATTATAAGGAACATCCCTATAATAGTTCTCATTCAAGATCAGATGAAAATTCACTTGGTATGTTCTTTTGTACCTTTCTCGCGAATATATACCCGGCACATAAGTATCTGCTCTCGTAGCAGTTTCTCTACAATAAGTAATAATAAATAATAACGCATAGCAATTATGCGTTATCAGTGACAATAACGCGCAACCATTGTGCGTTATCATCCACCTCAACACCAATCTTCTCCACGTCCTCGCCACGTCAGTAAACAAGATTAGCGTCCAGATTAAGTTCGTTATTAGGTATAACGCACAATCAGTGTGCATTATCTAATTTTATAACACACAATAGCTGTGCGATATTGATAGAGTCGATGTTTAGTACAAATAAACACCTTAAGTTTTAATTATTAGCCTGTGAAAATATTTTATTTATTTATTAGTCATAATTATTATATTTAATTTATTTATCTTTGTGCAGATTTCTAAAAAAGAATGGAAAATAAAGATTCCATATTAAATTTGGTAAAGGGAAGCTGCAGTATTTGAATCCTTTAAGGATTAGGATTAGAACTTTAGTAGAATCCTTTAAGGATTAGGATTTTGCTTCTCTTTTGTCTATATATAGAAGAGCCACACAAGAAAAGAGGGGAGAAGGAAAAAAAAAGAGAAGAGCTGCAGCAACTTTCAATTGGAGAAGAAGAAAGCTATATCTACTCCAAGAAATTGGTTCCTTCTGTCCCTTTAGCCATGAACTAAATTTATTTTTAGAATCTTGATGAAACCCTAGCCATGCAACTTTGGTTTATTTTATTTTTGGAGATTTATTATAATATTTATGTGATTGCATATTTTGGGATGTTTATTGGTTTGATTCAATTAATTCTTTGTGATTGTTCTTGTAGAATAATTGTTTGCGTGAATTGATATTTTTATCCATGCTTGATTCTTGTAGTCTTGAGTATGAGAGATACGTAACTTTTGCAAGTATATTGTGAGTTTTAGAATTGAATAGTTCATACTAATTTTAGATGATTTATGTCATAGGAATGAATAAGTCATGCTAATGGTTAGATAGATTATGTCATGCATTTAAACACAATATATTTCTTTAGTGAATCAAAACTTGTAGCCTAGATCACCACATAAAAGTTTAATCTTTTCTCCTAAATAAAATTAAATCATTGTTATATAGTTTAGTGGTGGATTCAAGGTTCTAAATCATCTTCTTTGGTTAATCTCCTGTTAGTTTCAGTTTATTTATTTTATTCATTAGTTTTAATTAATTTAGGAATAATAATAAAATCTCATTCTTCTTTTTATAAAATTAATTTAGGAAGATTATAATTTTAGTAATTAAGCCTTTCTTTGTGGTTCGATACCCTTATACTTCCTTATTACATTGATCTTGTGCACTTGCGAGTATTGGCTTTAAAACTTAGTTAGAAAATCCCGATCGAGTTTTTGGCGCCGTTGCCTGGGAGAGGTTAAATTAATTGCTTTTGTTATTGCCTCCTAAATTTGTTAGTATTTTTTTTTATTCTACTTTTATTCTTGAAAAAAAAATATAAAAAAAAATTTTTTTTTTTTTGTCTTCAACGTTCTTTTTATTGTTATTATTTTTTATTTCATTATTTGATAGTTTATTCATCATTATTATTTGTGGTAAATTTTTTTTTTTTTTATTTTTTGAATTTGTTTATTAATGCATGGTCGTCGTCGCTCTCTGTTGATTTGAAAGAATTTGATCTTCAGATAGAGCGTACACTTAAGGCACTTTGAGCACAAGGAAAAATTTCTAACACTTGTCAGGTTAAAATGGCTGAAAATCCACGAGCATTAAGGGAGTATTTTACTCCTAACACTTATAATTCACCAACAGGTAATAGACTACCTGAAATTGAGGCTAATCACTTTGAAATCAAAGCTTCTACTATTCAAATGTTACCATCTTTTTAGGGGCTTGATTCTGAAACTCCTTATAAGCATATTGATGAGTTTTTAGAAATTTGCTCTACTTTTAAACTGCCTAATGTAAGTGATGATGCTATTAGATTACGCCTTTTTCCTTTTTCTTTGAAGGATAAGGCTAAACATTGGTTGCACACACGTGAGAGAGGTCAATTACATCGACCCTCCCTGTAAGAGTTCAATCTTGGGATCCAGAGCTCTTCACCATCCAAACCTATTATGGGGCTCGTATTCCCCCGCTTCATATGTACCACTGAAGAAGGAGACATGAACGACATGTAAGAAAACTCTCAATAGCAATGAGTTCTGACCCCAGGAACTATGTTAGCACCGGTTGACTCTTGACAGCAATGTGGTGAATTCTCTGCCTTTCTCTACTGGCCATCTTTCCTGTTCTATTCATTTATTTTGTATGGAGAGATTTCTTTTCCTTAGGTCCGCAGGTTCGGTTGAAATTTGAATTTCAACCCTTTTGTGTGTCAATGAAAAAGCTACTGGACTTTCTGGAGACAAGGGAAATCCAGTGATCAAGCCTGTTCCTCGAGTACCGTTTGCTAACGAAACTGGTAACCGTTGACTGCTTCTTCTCTTGTCTTTAACGAGTAACTCTTTTGAGTCTTTTTGTTTTTTCCCCCTTACACAAGACGCTGCCGAGTCGTTCTAATCATGGCAAGGGCATATCGACGTGCATGACCTAAAGCGCTTAATGTTTACAACTAGGTTCGCATTTGGCTTAAGTAGCCGAGTGGTCGCTGCCACTATAACGCTTGCCTACCTGAGAGTGGTCGGGGAAAAGTTTCCTCCTCCAGGCTGTTAATGTCAGCGAATTGGTTGATTCAGGGTATTAGCGTCAGTCAATGGATTGGCATTTCTTTCTTTCGGACTGTGCGATTGAGTCGAAAGCCTACCAACGCATAAAGGTTCCGATTCGAGCAAGAGCCCAAACGGGGGAGGCGAGAAGATCTTGATCGAAAGCTCCACTGTTCTGAATAGTGAGAAATAGTTTTTTAAATTCGATCAAATCGATCGAGAATCTCATCATCTGTTAGGCGGGCCAACCGACCGACCGAGTTGGGTCTAGGCGTCCATGTCACAGAACCTTTCTCTAGCCAAGAATCCCATTATTGATCGAATCGGGGCGGACCCAATTCATTGGCAAATGCAAAATCTATCGTTTTAACATTCAGAAAAAGACCTAGAAAAGAGGAAGAGTCACTAAGACAAGAGCGTTCATGAACTCCATTTAAAATACAATAGAGACAGCCATGCTCGTTTCGTATCTTGAAAAAAGTAGGCTTAAAGGGGTCAGGTCAATAATACCCTATGCTATTGCCCTTACTGATTTAAGGCCTCTGCCCGATCCCGAATGCGGGCGGGATTCGATCGTGGTTGATAATACGGTCAAAAAGACCAGCGAGCAAGATAGTTCTTAATAGTACTCCCTCTCATTGCCTTATGAGTTATAACATCCTAAAATGATGTCTACTAAAACCTACGGGCGGGTGCTCCGGAGAAATGAAAAGCTTATTTCTTTGTCATATCACCTACAGAAAAGTGGGCTAATCCAACTAATCTTGCTTGCACAATGGAAAGGGCCACTGGTTTATCTCTCCAGCGAATCAAATTAGCTAAAGGTGTGCATTCATGAGCCCAGGCTAAAGTTTCAATCAATTCTTGCCAATAACCCTGCCAGGAAATTAAGAACTAGGGGCATGGATAACCCAAAGAATATAGGGAGTAAGCTCGGGGCGGTAAGGATGAAGAGTGCCAAAATGTGTCCAGCGGATGAGTCCCGGCCAAGGCCGAACCTGGTTTCAGATAGGTAGCTAGCCCTTCCTTTTAGTCAATAGGAAAGAAAATCCCCTAAGGAATGATGAAGTCTATGCACACTAACCGAATCTTTTGGAAAAGGGCAAATTACCCTCTTCCCTAGCCGTCAATGGCCAGGAGTGAATCGTAGAACAGAACGGGAAAGTAGTTCCACTTTTCCGGTAGCAGCGGAATCGGTATAAAGAAAGGAGCTATGGAAACCCCGTCTAGCCCAATTCCGGTTGTCCCGCGAGGGAAGCTGGGCTTTTTTGGGCGGGCAGAAAAGCGGTGATCAGATACGCGTTGGAGCACCCTATTCCCAAAAGTTCAGAGGGAATGATTCAACCTCATTGAAATCAGAGGGCGCGATGCGAAGGGGGGAGAGGCATTTAAGGGGTGCCTTTCTCGAAGCGAAAAACAGAACTCACGTGGGATCCGAATGAATTGTGAACGGCGTTCCAGGGGTTAGCAGCTCCTTCTTTTGTCCAGTAACCATTCTGAGTTTTGAATCAGTTGATTGAGTCCCGTACACTGCTAACGGAACTGTGGAAGGAAATGGTAACTAACCTCTTGACCGCACTCTTCGCAGCCTTGCTTGCAGGCTAGTGCTATTGCCTTCCTTGTTTGATGGAATTAACCTACATTTTCTTGTTCTGTATTTAATTGGATTTGACTGAGGCTTTCCCCAACACTCCAAACGGTCGAAGAACCTTGCATTCCCTTGCAAAGAGTGAAATGCTAGGATCCTTGTTTGATCTTTCTTTTTTTAATTGGATTAGTACTGGGACGCATATATCAAAAGCTCAGTGTGCAATTTGAATGAGATATATATATATATTTTTTTCAAATAAAAACGAGGTTACATCGGAGCCAGAAAAAGAAATAATTTAATCAGGAAAAGTATTATATCAAGGTAATTTAGTTAAATTCATTTTTTATCGTACAAGAAACGAATTCCATTTGTGTATGTGCTCCCAAGAAACATATGGTACTCTATTCCATGTAATGGATCGGGTCGAAAAACCAGACCCTTGGAATCCTGAATATGGCAATAATTGTACTAATCCACATATGTTTCTCTCCCATCAATAGTACTAGTTGAAGTAATGAAAATTTCCCTATTTGTTTGATGGATGAGAAATGCGAAACGAAAAAGGGATAGAAAAAAAAAGGATCCCCCATTGGGAATGAAATTCTGCTTCCTGTCCCCCCTTTCACAGAAAATGGAGAGATGCATTGATGTATTTATTGAATCCGTCGGGACTGACGGGGCTCGAACCCGTCAGAGTTCGAATTTAAAGTATTAATTCAGAAAATGAATGAGGGTTCGCGAAACCAACCGTGGAAGCTGTGGAGACAGAAAGCGAGTTGTAGCTTCTCCGATTCGATTTGTTGTAGATAGAGATAAAAGATTTGATTTATATTCAGTGGCTTGATTATTGCCCGCGGGCCTTTCCTTTCTATTGAAAAGATACCGGTCTTTCTTTCTTTCGACCGATATCCGGTCAATCCTTTGCATTCCATTTTTGACATCTCTTCCATTTTTGTAGATGGAAGATCCAGTGAATCAATTAAATTAGATGCCTCTTACCTAGATACGGTGCTTTTCCCTCTAAGTTGGAACAAGGGCTTTCAGAGGACTTTCCCTCTTGTCGAGTGGCATTCCGCTCCCCTTTCTTCTTTCTTTTCCGTTGTTCTAGTTAAGCTGAATGGCTATCTTTAGGCGGGTCCTTATTTCCCCTCTTTTGCAATCAGTTTCGCTACAGCACCCGCTGCTCTAGCTAATTGTCCACCCTTTCTAAGTGTGATTTCTATGTTATGTATGGCCGTGCCTAAGGGCATATCGGTTGAAGTAGATTCTTCTTTTTGATCAATCAAAACCCCTTCCCAAACTGTACAAGCTTCTTACAAAGTATACGGCTTTCTAGATGTAGATGATGATATCTATACAGATGCATCTTATATCGTACAATGACCCATGGGTGGATATATGAAACCAACCGAATGACTTTATGAAATTACGTCGATACTTCCACATATTATGGGTAACGTAGGAGACATCTCTATTTTTCCCCTCGGGAATCTTTAGAATTACCCTTTCAATTCGCCTCTGACCATCAAATGAAATGTGAATAACCCATCCTCCTCTCTTTGAAAGAAGGGGCCCTTCCGGTTCTGTCGGTGCTTGAAACAATTTTGTCTTCTCCATATTACTATATCTCTAGAGTCAATAATTTTATATGAGGAACTACTGAACTCAATCACTTGCTGCCGTTACTCTTCAGTTTTCTGTTGAGGTCTATCCTGTAGAGGTACTCACATGGACGGCCTTGATAGCAGGTTGTCCACTTTTGAAATGCAACGTTTACCACGGGAGTTGACCTTTTACAGGTGCTAGCTGAGTCAGATGATGTGTTCCATTAGAGCTTGATGCCGCTGGTTCTTGAATATAACATCTTGGGCTTGCTTTTTCAGTAGTTCTCGGGCTGGAACCGTCCCTATTTGAGGAGGTTCGGATCAACCAATAAGAACGGCTTCCTCTCGTTTTCTTTCTCTTATCTCCCCGGGAGCTTGTCTTGCGAGATTTTGATCGCTTGGGGCTATATGGTAGATGAAAGGCTCTCGAGTATGAGCTGCTGAGCTTTGGCTCGGTTTATCCATCTTGCCCTTTTTTCGATCTAAGCGTGGAACATGGCGTCACGCTCTCATCCGTAGCGGGCAATTAAGCAATAGCGGATAATTGAGCAACAGAAAGTGGTTCAGCTTCAGCATCTGATGAAGTCAAATTGGAGTATCTTACTACTAAAGGGATGGTACCAGATACTGACTCAGTGGCAGAAGTTTGATCATCTACAGCAGAAAGCTCAGTAAATAATCCCCGCTCCTATAATGCCTAGTGAGACTATCCAGCTACGGGGAGCAGGCTGGACACTCAAAGAATTCGATATTGCGGGGGGAATGTAGGTCCCCCGATTGGATAATGCTCTTTTTTTTTCTGAAAGGGGAAACTCTTCTATGACCTAGCTTCTGGTATTTGAACCAGTTACGTCGATTGCTGAACCTGGCTTGACTTTGACGCGTTGGCTTGTCCCTATATTTTAATTAATCGGAAGACTCAATAGCTATCATGCGCTCAAGAGAATGAAGAGAGTGCTGGACTTACATACGTTATTTCCTACAAGACGGTCTAGAGGATAGTACCTTGGACTGAGAGAGAGACTTTTTAGGCCATAAGCGATAGGGCCGGCCAATGGTGCTAGAACTAAAAGAAGATTCAATCGCTCAAGCAAGGGGAACTAACATGGAAAGAGATGGCCTTATAAAAGGAGCTTAGCTTATAACTACAATTGAGCTTACTTTTGTCTAAGGCCCCTAAAAAAATGACTTGGACTGTCGGATTAGGACTCTAACTGAAAAAAGGGAAAAAGATCCATCCATGTTAGCCCCCCTTTCCACTAACTGATCTAATTGCTCTTTCTGACTCGCCCGCGAACCGACTTGCCCATTCGTTCCTATTGATGGAATCCAAGCTGTGAAAACTAGCTTATTGACGGAACACTCTATCCCAAAACAAGTCTATAGCTTGTGACTTCGCACTCTAAGTTTGAGAGCTGCACTCGCCCCTTGCTCGAACTAGCGAGAATTGTTCTATTCAGAATTTCACCCGGTGTTAAAGGAGAGGATTGTCTCGCGTCTACCTTGTTGTCTTATTCTAAAGGAAGGTTTGTGTTACCAGGAGACTCTGAAAAAGTCTCAAGTGTTGAAGCATTTCACAAAGAATTTCGAATTGTTCGATCGGTAACCCGAAAGACTAGAAAGTTGGCTCTCTTCGGCTGACAGTCCCGAGAGCTGAGTGAAAAAATGAAAAAATGGAATTCAATCCCTCCAATAAGTTGAGCACTTTCTTTCTCATTGATCTTTGTCGCTGATTGAACATCAAGGTCGAAAAGTTTTTTTGTTTTCTAGAAATCTCCTTTTTTAGTAGAGGAATGGGTATGGAAAGTAAAAGAGGACCCTGAGAATATGATTTCTCTTTGCAGCCCCCCTTTACGATTCATAAACCTAAACCTTACTAAAAAAAGCTATAGGAGCCTTTTGACCTCCACCAGTGTGTAAGAAATCCTTAATTCTCAATATTAAAGCTTTTGGTAAGGCAGAGCAAGACTTCTCTGTGGGAACCACCCGAAGGAGACCTGTCTAGTCAAATAGGCTTCTATTAAGAAATTATCTCATTATTTACTTATGCAATTACTTTTTTTTCGTAGCGTCAACGTTACCTTTATATCTCCCTCGTCTAGTCGAGATTCCCTAAGAGAAAGGGATCCAATCTGTAGTTGTAGTTTATATACGTGAATCCAATCTCGCTTCCATTCATCATCCATTCTGAGGAAAGAGTCTTGAATAACAGGCAGGAGGTCAAAAGGCTCCTATAGCTTTTTTTAGTAAGGTTTAGGTTTATGAATCGTGAAGGGGGGCTGCAAAGAGAAATCAGATTCTCGGGGTCCTCTTTTACTTTCCATACCCATTCCTCTACTAAAAAAGGCAAAAAAAGCTAGTTGTATGGGGTGGTGAGGCAAAGCTGAAGCTTGCCCTCGTACTTGAAGCGATATTTGGTTGTTGTTCAGCGAGGGTAGAGAGTTAAGAATAGGATAACATACAAGAAGTCAAAGCTATATTAGCTGCAGTTCCATTCCTTCGGAACGGGGTTCACTTCCTTCGGAAGGGGGTTCCATTCCTTCGGAACAGTGAGCTACAGTTCCATTCCTTTGGATTCCATCGGGCTGGAATCCTCGGAACGGGTTTAACTCAATAACTCAATAACTACAGTAGCTACAGTAAAGGATCATTTTCCCCCTTAATCCCCCTCGGGGTGAGATTGAGCTACATTAGCTGCAGGAGCGGTAACTTGTTAGGCTTTGCTAGACTCACATCGGGGAAAGATGCAATTGTCTTTCCCTTCGAGTCTCGGATAGTGAGTTCTCGTCCAAACTTAGCGTAGGTACTTGGGCTGAGATGTCTAGGGAATTTCTAAAAAAATATTTTCCTATGGGTAAACTTACAATGTTAAGGAGTGAAATCACTACTTTTTCCCAACAAAATAATGAACAATTTCATGAGAGTTGGGAGAGATTTAAAGAACTTCTTCGTAGTTGCCCTCACCATGAAGTCTCTAAATGGCAGCAAATACAAAGCTTTTATTCAGGATTAGATGAGAAAAATCGCCAAATGGTTGATTCCTCTTGTGGTGCTACCTTTCTTCATAAAACTGCAGATGAGGCATGGGATTTATTTGAAAATTTGAGTGATAATTCACAACAACACGCCACCTCCTCACGAGTAGGTACATCTAGGCAAATAGGAAATGGAGGAATGTATGAAGTTACTCAAAATGTTGATCTTTCTTCGAAAGTTGATGCTTTATCTAACAAATTTGATCAATTATTAGCTTTGAATACATTGCCTACTAACTCTCCTAATGTGCAAAGGTTTCGTACAATTTGCTCTAGTCCTTCTCATGTTATCTATGACTGTCCTAGTGCTTCACTATATCCAGAATTTGTGTAGGAACAAGTCAATGCAGCCCAAGGATTTCACAGACAGAACGATCCATATTCTAACACATACAATCCAGGATGGAGAAATCATCCTAATTTCTCTTGGATACAATAAGGAGGGGAAGGTCAATTAGGCCAGCAACAATATCAACAGAACAACAATCTGGTATGACTGCTCCCCCTGTTTTTCAATCTCAAAGGTATGTACCCCCTCACCCTTCTCAAAGTGGAAACTCTACGTTTAAAGAAAAAGTCTTATCTGCTTTGAAAGGTCTAGAATCTATGACACAAATTCTAGACTCACACACTCAATCTATTGCTAAGTTAGAAACTCAAATAGGGCAACTAGCTAATGCAATAAGTAAAAGAGATGAGGGTAAGCTTCCTAGTCATCCAATAGAAAACCCTAGAGCTAATCATCATGAGCAAGTTAAAGCTGTAATCACTCTTAGAAAGGGGAAGTTGGTAGATAATAAAGTAGGGAAACCTATTGAAGATGGTAGGTTTAATGAAAACGAAACTGAGGGAATTGATATAGGGACTAAAATTGAAAGGAAAATAGAGAAGGAACTAGCTTCTTCCTCTAATTCTAAAAGTCTAAAATCATCTCCTATGGCTTTATATAAACCAAAGGTTCCTTATCCAGAAGCTTTATTGCCACCCCCACATCTTGGAAAGGATAATAAAAGGGAAGATATTTTAGAAACTCTCAAGCAAGTTAAAATTAGTCTTCCACTTTTAGAGGTTATTAAGCAAGTCCCATCCTATGCAAAATTTCTTAAAGACATGTGTACTTTTAAAAGAAAATCTAAAACCAGTGTTTCTAAGAAAATCTTCTTAATTGAACAGGTGAGCTCTGTTTTGCAATATAACACTCCACCTAAATATAAAGATCCTGGTGTCCCTACTATCTCATGTCTTATTGGTAATCATAAAATAGATAGGGCACTCTTAGATTTAGGTTCTAGTGTTAATTTGATTCCATACTCTGTTTATGAAGAGTTAGGATTAGGAGAATTGCAACTAGCTGATATGACCTTACAATTAGCTGATAGGTCTATCAAAGTACCTAGGGGAAGTATAGATAATGTTCTAGTTCAAATTGATAAAGGTGTCTTCCCTGTAGACTTTGTAGTCCTAGATATGGAACCTGGTAGATCTTCTCAAAATCATATCCCCATTATTCTAGGTCGTCCCTTCTTGGCTACTGCTGACGCCACTATTAATTGTAGAACTGGGGTTATGGATGTCTCTGTGATGAATATGAGGGTTAGATTAAATATTTTTAAAACTTCTTCACAACCTCTTATAGAAGATAATTCTGATTGCTATTTGGTACATGTAAATGATGAATTAATTGAAGAAACTCTACCTTTAATGTGTTCAAAAGATTATACTTTTATTGAGAAAGAAAACTTTATCTGCACTGAAAATGTTAATTCTAATCTTGCCTGCATTGCTCCACCTGAAAACTCTTCTTTGATTGTGAATCATGAGCTTAATATGAGAGAAATAGGTCCTAGCTGAATGCAAAAGAATTAGGGAGTCTGGTTGAAGACTTTAAAATTAGCGCTTTTCGGAGGCAACCCAAATTTTATTTTATTTATTTTATTTTTATATTTTTATTTTATTTTATTTTTATTTATTTATTTGTTTTATTCCACTTGATTGGTACAAAGATATGAAATGTTTGTTTTGTAGGGCAATAAAACAACTTATCATTATCATGGAGATTACATATATTGTTTACTACTCTTGCAGACATGCATTAATATTGTCTCTTCTACCAGGTTGTATTGTTCTTTTCTTTGTCTCTTCTCTACTCTTGGTACTCTTATCACATTGTGGACAATGTAGGGTCTAGGTATGGGGGAGAAGATGCTTTTATTCTGATATCTACTATTTTTTTTGGTACTTTTATTCTGATATCTACTATTTTTTTAGTATTTTCGTTTTTTCTCGTATTTCTTTTTAAATTTATTTTCTAAATTTTTTTTATTTCATTTATTTTTCTACATTATTCTGAAAAAAAAAATCAAAAATATGATTTCCCTTAAAGGATGATTCTTTTTGAGTTCCTTTAAAAATATCTTGAATGAGTTGAGAAAAGTACTTATTTTATTGTTTTTAAGTAGGGTGACGGACTTATGTTCTATATTTGTTATAACTTTTGCATGACTTACACTTGAGCACATGGGTTATTGTTAGTATTTACTAAATCCTTTACATTATTTTTGAGTTACATAAAGTTGATGAATCTCTTCCCTACATTCTAGAACTTACTGAAGTACCTCTTGAGGCGAAATAGAAAGGTTTTCTCGATTTGACTCAGAGACGATGGTCATAGGCCTTCTTTGAATCGTTTGTGCCTTTCGAGTTTACCAAATCTCATATTTTTTTTAGTACCCCTTTTTAGCCTTAAATCTTTTTTCTTTCTTTAAACTACTTAAAATACTAACCCTTAATCTTGTAGAGAGCTTAATGTAAACTTCTAACTTGTGCTTCAATGGTGGGTTATTGTTTTTTATGTTATGGAAAGAGAAGAAGTTATTTTGAAAAAAGGGAGAAGAAAAAATATATATATGACTTGTGGTGTTGAAAAAAAAAATGTATTGAGCTGAAAAAAAAGGAAAAAGACAAAGAAATAAAAGTCGATACATGATTGTTACAAGTCATAAGGTGCAAAGAAAAAAATTCAAGAGGCCCAAATTTGTGAATATAAGAAAATGAAGGGCCTTAATGATGAAATTTTGAGAAAAAGAAGATGGTAGTTGGTGAATGTATTACTGAAAAGAAAAGGAGCAAAAACAAAGTTAGAAAGTTTGTCGAAATTTTAAAGTATCCATCTTCTTTGTAAGCTCTTTTTTCTTTGATTTTGAATTCCTTACCTTCGCTTGATAACCAATTCCCTAACCTTACATTACAAGCTTTAAAGTCCTACCTGATCTGAGTTTAGTTGAGAATCCTTGATTAGTGGAGAGAAGGTACGAAGAGTGAGCCTATGGAATGAACTCTTGCTGAGATTTGTTCTCTATATGTAATTTGAAAATTTTATTTAGTATTTATTTCATACTCTCTGATGACCACGATCACACATTACATAAGTTTTGCATTAGTTATAGGAGATAATTGAATATTTGTTTGTTTACTTAAGTTTAAAAATGAGAGGAAGAATATTTCTCTTGATAAGTTTGAGATATTGATGGAGGGTACTTAATTTGGGCTATTGTCTATCTTTTCTGAAGTTTGTTGTTTATTTTGACTTTGTGGGTACATCGTTTGCAAACCCTCACGAGACCATACTCGTCCACTAAGGGTAACTTAGGGGTTTAAAGAGCTTGTTGCACATGCTAAGTGCAATCGTGAGTCCTACGAAAGTGGCTAGTTAGTTTTTCTTTTTATTCTTTATTTTTGCTTGAGCACTATCAAAACTTAGGTGTGGGGGAGTTGATACAGTCGATTTTTAGTACAAATAAACACCTTAAGTTTTAATTATTAGACTGTGAAAATATTTTATTTATTTATTAGTCATAATTATTATATTTAATTTATTTATCTTTGTGCAGATTTCTAAAAAAGAATGGAAAATAAAGATTCCATATTAAATTTGGTGAAAGGAAGCTGCAGTATTTGAATCCTTTAAGGATTAGGATTAGAACTTTAGTAGAATCCTTTAAGGATCAGGATTTTGCTTCTCTTTTGTCTATATATAGAAGAGCCACACAAGAAGATAGGGGAGAAGAAAAAAAAAGAGGAGCTACAGCAACTTTCAATTGGAGAAGAAGAAAGCCATATCTACTCCAAGAAATTGGTTCCTTCTGTCCCTTTAGCCATGAACTAAATTTATTTTTAAAATCTTGATGAAACCCTAGCCATACGACTTTGGTTTATTTTATTTTTGGAGATTTATTATAATATTTATGTGATTGCCTATTTTTGGATGTTTATTGGTTTGATTCAATTAATTCTTTGTGATTGTTCTTGTAGAATAATTGTTTGTGTTAATTGATATTTTTATCCATGCTTGATTCTTGTAGTCTTGAGTATGAGAGATATGTAACTTTTGCAAGTATATTGTGAGTTTTAGAATTGAATAGTTCATGCTAATTTTAGATGATTTATGTCATAGGAATGAATAAGTCATGCTAATGGTTAGATGGATCGTGTCATGCATTTAAACATAATATATTTCTTTAGTGAATCAAAACTTGTTGCCTAGATCACCACATAAAAGTTTAATCTTTTCTCCTAAATAAAATTAAATCATTGTTATATAGGTTAGTCATGGATTCAAGGTTTTAAATCATCTTCTTTGGTTAATCTCCTGTTAGTTTCAGTTTATTTATTTTATTCATTAGTTTTAATTAATTTAGGAATAATAATAAAATCTCATTCTTCTTTTTATAAAATTAATTTAGGAAGATTATAATTTTAGTAACTAAGCCTTTCTCCGTGGTTCAATACCCTTATACTTCCGTATTACATTGATCTTGTGCACTTGCGAGTATTGGGTTTAAAACTTAGTTAGAAAACCCCGATCAGATATGGCCCCTTCAGGGATAGAAAACAAAAGTTATCTACTTTAGTAGCTATATTCTACAAGCCAATTTCTCATTAACTAAAATTGCTTGTGGCTTGTTGCTGTGCAAAATGATGGCCTAAGAAGAGGATGAACTCGTGATTTCAAAACTTTCTCAAGTTGGAAATGGTGTTTTAGGTTAAGCATAAATTAAAGTATCGAAATAGTAGAGAAATCAATTTTAATTATCAAGCTACGTCCAAATAATTCCTTAAAAAAAATTTTTTTTAAAAAAGAGCTTTCTTCAAGTAAACTTGTTATAGTAGGCGAAGCCATACATGAATGACTAGATGGGCCAAAATTCATATAAAAACTTTATTGAGAATATTGTACGAGATTTCGGGGGATTTTCTCCATTGTACACTCATGTTGTATTAGGAAATTAATATAGTTGTTTATCTTGGAACTATCGTCATCAACTTGGAATACGCCAAGATGATTCTAATTAGATTGTAATTAGATTAGGAAGTTTCCTACTTTAGTTAGGCCAAAAAGTGTATTCATCATTATGAATTTTTTTAATAAAAAGTTGTTTTTCTTTTTTCATGGTATAAGAATTTGTTTTTTCTTACAATAAATAAAGATAGAGAAAGAAAAGAAAAAACCACTGTTATTTCCGATATGCAACAAGAGAGTCCAGTACAGAAAAGTACGGTGAAAAAGGATGCATATTATGTTGTATCCTCAGATCGATCAGGATAGATTATCACTCAGGTCCAATTGAAAGAAGGAGTGCCAGGGCGATTACACAATTATATTCAATGGGCCAAAGTTGTGAGATTAGACCTCCGTTCAAAGGAAAAACTGGGATTCATCGATGAAAGAATTTCATTGCCTAAGGATGATCCAGATAAGGCACAGGAATGGTGGGCAATTAACAAATTAGTTAACTGTTGGATTCTCAACACAAAATAACTAATCCTATGATCGCCTACGAATTATTCTGAGCGTGCAGACGAGTTGCGGGAAGATCTCAAACAATATTTTTTGGTAGGTAATGGTCCATAGAAATATGAAATGAAGGCCATGTTGGCAAACCATAAACAAGGGGGAGATTTTATAAACGCATATTACAATCGTTTGTAGAAAATATAGGATGAGTTGCAAAATTGCATGCAATTGATGGTGTGGGATGCTACTGCTCACATTATCAAAGAAAGGGTAGAGTAGCAAGTTTACCAATTGTTTTGGGGGCTCAATGACCCCATGTATGGTACTGTTTGCATATTTCTTTTTCAAGTTGCGCCATTTCTTCATTCACTTCTTCCTCGTAGTGTCACTGAGAAACAATTCTTTATATTATAAATGTAAGTATAGAAACAAAGTATAATAAATAAGTTTAATAGCAAAAGAATATGTAATCCAATCTAATTGAAACTATGCAATTATACATGAAATATATTTTTTATACAAGAAAATTTTAGATATCATTGTTCAAGACAAGGAAAAGAATTTGTAAAAAATAAGATTTTTTGCAATCAAATATCTTTCCCATTCTTTGACTTTAAAGAACAAGTTTACAGCCCAACAATAAAAGAACTCTTAATCACTTTGTTTTATTATGGTATGTGAGGTGGCAAATATTTGATATCTACTATTACATCTAACTTCAATTGGATTTAAACAAGAAATTTAACTTTTTCTGTAATAGTTGTTAATTTCTTTAAGAAATGAAATATTGGTTGTGCAAAAGGAGAGTCCATAGATGCATAGCTTCTTCTTGTCATAGTAAATGAGAATGAGATGCAAACGAGTCTCCGGAATAATTCTTCATGAAACAGTGAATCCAATTCTAATATTGTTATTCTATTGAAACAAAATAAGTATAAAGTATATATCCAACTCAAAATATTTTAGCCAATCTAGAAATCATAGATATAGGGTTGGATGATTTCATAAATTAATATATTTTGTCAAGTAAGTTGATGACCACGATCAACATGTACGAAGATAATTCAAGATATGCAAACCTGATCGACACCATACAACTCTCTACCTTGAAAGTAGAAAAAATAAATTAAGAAAATGGTACACTACATTAGATATGACTATAATGCTTGTTATAAGTGGAATGTTGAAATCAATCATTGATGTCTGAAGGAGCAATCCATCTATAAAACCAAATAACACAAATTCTAATTCCATTAGATGAACCAGCACTAAATTTAGACAACCAACATCATTCTTAGTTTCTAGTATATACCACCTATTATGGTTAACATGTCTTAATTTATAAATAAACAGAATTAAGTACAACAAAATTCCTAAATTAAATGGACAAAACAAATTAAGGTACTTTCACAGTAAAAAAAAGATTAAAAATGGCTATACACGTGTTTTCTCTGAGTGCTTGTCAGTAAATTCAAGAGTTGGACCCTCTAATTCCACATCTTCACAGAACAAGATTCTTTGATCTTTTTCGAGCATCTTTGATATCTCTTCTTCAGTATATTTGCAGTGAGTGAAGAGATAAACATCACACAGTGAGTACTCCTTTGGAAATTTTTCTTCCTATTTTAGAGAAGAACAAGGTAATCATATATAATAGCCAACAAAAATAACATTAACTAATATTTATATAATGATAAATTGCTAAAACCCATATTTAAATTACTTGTTTTCTCTTATAAAATGTTGTTGGGATAGATCCTCCTAAATGGTATGAGCTCCCTAAACTTTCTTTGTCACTTCCTTTGTTGGTTGACATAATCTTAGAGATGGTCTTGTATCCAACATTATCCCATAATTTCTGCAATGCATTGTAAAATTCAATCTTCATGACATTATACCTTTTATTCCCACTTCTAACTTCATCCATCAAAGTTGTATAATTTTTACCTCCTTTCCTTCCTATTTTTCTCTCATTATGGAATTATACTTACGCTCCCATACATCTTCTTTTGCATATTTACAAGAACCGTATCAATTTCCATCGCTTTGAATATTTTTTTTAAAAAATTATAATACAAGCACAAAATAAACTACTCACTACCCAATCAACATACCTATATCTAGGGATGGGAATGGGGGCTGGTGCCTCGGACCCATCCCCACCTCTATACTTTGTTCCCATCCCCAACTTATTCTCGTTCTTGAGTATGAAATTTATCCCCATCCCCAACCCAACCTTCCATTTTTCAGCCCCATCCCAACCTATCCCCATCAAATCTACTAGGGGAATTGGATATCCAAGTGGGAATTACATATATTATTTTCAATATCCAGTGACTAGAGTAGAGATTAACTAAATATGAAGTTTAATTTAGTAATTTTTTAATTTTTACAACTCTTTTTCTACTATTTCAATTAATATTTTATTTAAAAAAATTATATATATATATATATATCTAAAATGGGGATAGGACGAATTGGGGATAGGGAGAACTTAATCCCTACCCACAACCCATCTACAAGCTTGGATACAAAATTCAACCTCATCCCCACCTAGATCCCCACCCGTATACCCAATCAAACCAGAATCGAACAGCTTGAAATAGGTTGGGGGCGGGTGGGTACCCAGTTATACCCTCCCTATTGCCATCCCTATGTATATCACTAATTTCCTTGAATTCCTAATTTTACATGGACGAACCTAGCTTAGGATTTGTATGGGCTGAGCCCCTCTCGTCACAAGTTTGGTAAGGTACTGGTGATGATTTGGAGAACTTTAAGGCCTCTAAAAATTTTCCATTCTTCATATATAATGTGTAGTAATAAGAAGATTTTCTTTTCCTCACTTCACTTCTCTTAATTAGGCTACATACTAGCCCTTCTGCAACTTTATGTGTTTCATTACCGGCAAAGTCACAGCAGTTCGAAGAAAGAAGAGAGAAAAAAAATGCAGAGAGAAACGATATCGCTTTGTTATAGGGGTTAAAAAAATAATTCAAAATAATTTGAGTAATTGAATTAGATTTGACCATAGAGAGAGTATTTGCAATTGGAAAAGAAAAACGATCTATTGCGCCGCGCCTCTGCCCGTGCTATCTTTCTCTTCTGTTCTCTGTCCGATTGCCGCTACGTCACCGATGCCAAACCACAATTCGCCCCCGTCTCCTCGATCTTTGACCTTCGTTGCTCCGCCTCTGTTCCTATTCAGTTTAAACAGGATAGCAAAAGCCAATTAGAAGAGCAAGTTTTACTTTAATCTCTTATCTCTCATACATTTTTTTTAAACGTTGGACAGAATTTTGGGGATTTTATTTTCTCTCTCTTTTCGGCTTTTTTTTTTACTTTCTTGGTACCAAATGGAAATATTCCTTGCCCACAGCGTCCCCACCAAACTACCCAATACATAGGTAAACAATGTAAATCATGGTGGCTCAGAGGTCCTGCAGACTGGAGGCCAGGAACTAGTGAACACAAGGAACCACCTCCCATATTGCAGTGGTTGAAATTCCTACATAGTCGCTGGGGTAAATAATTATTATCGTAATTAATATATGTTACACTAGACTGTGAGTATGTGAGTTTTTTTTATTTATTATAATTATTTTTTGGAAGTTAGACCTTTTTTTTTTTTTAAGAAGTTTTACTGAAGTTGGATTTAGAAATTAAAAAAATGCTAAAAATAAATTTAAAGCAAATAAAGGATGTCTAAATAGTATACATTCTTATGCTATAAATCAGTATTTGGGATTAAAAAATCAAAAGAATGATGTGCATTATATATTATTGGGGAAAGTGAGCCAAATAGAGATTGATTATCGTATTTTATATTTCGTAAATTTCATGATTTACGAATTTACATTCTCCAAGTATTTGCATCTATATTTTTTTTATATTAATCTTTTGATCATTCTATATTAATCAAACGCATTTAATTTGAGTTTATATTGGAGGTCGTCTCTTGATTGTGCACGATTGGTTCCTAACCGCAGTTGCATTCATATCTTCTACTTTAATAGAGGTACTTTTCCTGCGAGTGATAGACAATCACTTTGCTTTGGTAATTAGGGATTACCTTGTTTTCATTTTTATTCGTTTGTACAATTTTTTTATCATTTAATGAATGTTGGTGAATGATTAATTCATATGTACTATTTTTTAAAATTTGGAAAAGTTTGAGCGTTTCTTTATGCTTGGAAAGTGGTCATTACATTGACGAAACGTTGTCAAAATTTTTCGTATAGTTTAGCCCTCCAGTCTGTAAATCCTCAATCATCACTTGGATTTGGAAACTTCTTTAAAAGAGTTTTGATGTAATTCTGCATTACTTGTCTATTAAAACTACCTTTGAAACACTCCCCATGTAAAACAGTGGGTTAAGTTTTTTAGGGTGAGGGAAACGTGCTATGGGCTAGTAGCCGAATTAGGGATCTAAGTCGTTCTTGTTGGGTTTCTTCGGAATAGTTGTAGTTTGTGGGTTGAGATTTTCTCTACTGTAATTCTCTGTAGTGAGTTATTAGATTTGTATCTCAATCACACGTGGACGTATGTCAATTGATCGAACTATATAAATCTTGTGTCTTCTCTTTATTGCTTTTCACATTCGTTTTCTTCACAATCTCGTTTATTTATTTCAGGTCCAATAAATTGGTATGAGAGCCAGGTTACACAAACAACATTGTTTTTATGGGCATTGAGCATATTTTTTGTCGTGGAGAATGAGAAGGTACACAAAGCAATTACTACAACTTATTGGAGGAGAGAAGTCTTCAAAATAGAAGTCAAGGTGGAGATTTGTTAGGATTTGATTTATATTCCTAGTTCAAGTTGAAGATCTATTATATATTTACTAAGATTCCTAATTCATATTGATTAGATTAGGGAACTTCTTTAAAGGAGTTTTCATATAATCCCACATTACTTGTCTATTAAAACTACCTTTATAATACTCTCTATATAAAGGAGTGGGTTAAATCTTTTACATGGAGGGCTTGGGTAATTTGTCTAACCATAGGCTGGTAGAAAATTAGGGGCCTTAGTCGTTCTTGTTGGGTTTCTGCGAAAAGTTGTAGCTTGTATTTTGGGCTTTGTGCGTTGAGAGTTTTCTCTGTACTGTAATTCTCAATAGTGAGTTAGTGGATTTGTTTCTCTTTCGCCCATGGATGTAGGTCGATTGACTGAACAACATAAATCTTGTGTTTTCATTTTATTGCTTTCGCATTATTTTTCCACACTATTTCGTTTATTTATTCCAGGTATAACAAATTGGTATTAGAGCCAGGTTATATAAACGAGATTGTTCTTGTGGGCATCGAGAGGATTTTCTTCGTGGAGAATGAGAAGGTATACAAGGTAAATACTACAACTTATAGGTAATGCTTGGAAGCTACGAGCTTGATAAATATTATAACCAATAGTTGAAGACTCAATGGGTGATATCAAATTTTGTTTGGAGAAGTAGAGAAGTCATTAGTATAGAAGTCGAGATGGAGATTTCTTAGGATTGGACTTATATTCCTAATTCAAGTGAAGATCTATTAGAAATTTCCTTGGATACCTAATTCATGTTGATTAGGATTAGAGAACTTCTTTAAAGGAGTTTTGATGTAATCCCACATTGTTTGTCTATTAAAACTACCTTTGTAATACTCCCTACATAAAGGATTGTGTTAAGCCTTTAGGGTGTGAAAAATGTGTAGGGGTTGGGCCATTTTTCTAGCGATGGGCTACTAGCTCAATTTGGAACCTAGCTAACTCGTTTTGGTTGGGTTTTCCAGAATGGTGTAGTTTGTCTTTTGGGTTTTGTGGGTTAACAGTTTTCTCTACAAAGTAATTCTATACAATCAGTTAGTGGATTTGTTTTTCCTTCACCATTGTATATATGCCAATGGACTGAACGACATAAATCTTGTGTCTTCTCTTGAATGCTTTCACATTATTTTCCCCCACTGTCTCATGTATTTATTTTACATCTCACACTAACTTATTGATGGCATAAGGAATCCTTTTCCAATCTAACTTACTGGCAAAATATCGACGAAACAATCGGCAACTTAAAATTGCTTGAAAAAGTGCGAGATAGATTCTCGAGATAAAACCGACAGGATATTCAGTCAGCACTTAACTTACCGACGAATATTCTCAATGAAATTATTGTCGTCGATAACTCCATTTATAAATGACGAGTTTTTACCACGTTTTTGTCACTACTAATAGGCAAAATAAAATACCAGCATAATTATGTCAATATTCTATCGATAATGAAATACCCTAAAGGACAGATTCATCCCTTCCTTTATTTCCACCAAAATCTGATTTCCCCGCCCCCTCGCCGCAACCTTTTCTCTTCCCGTGCTCACCCCACCATATTTCTTCCTCTGGTGTCTTTCTGCGCCCTCCGCCAAGCTCCGGCTACCCTAGTGACCACTCTCTCTCTTTTTTCTGAATAATAAAATTTACCCTCTCTCTCTCTCTCTCTCTCTCTCTCTCTCTCTCTCTCTCTCTCTCTCTCTCTCTCTCTCTCGTATTCCTTCCCACTGCTTCTCGGTTCATCTGCCACAGTTGCTTAGGATGTCTCCATCGTTGTATCCCAAAAGTAGAAGTAGATCCTAATTACAAGGACAAAGTCTTGGTTTGAACCACATCTCTATCCCCCCATTTTTTTTTTTTTTTTAAAGGGCCTAATCATTAAATTACTTTGTTGAGGATTTTGTAGTTTCAACACTCCAATAGAAAAATTATGAGAATTTAAGCCTCATAAACCCAACATTGAGAGGAAAAAATCTTTCCTAATTTGATAGAAAGAACCTCGAGGAAACTAAGGCCTCAAAACCCCAACTACATAAACTAGAAAACCTAAGATCATCTTCGAAGATTCTATGTTTTTGCTAAGTGAAATTTTGTATTACTTCCTCGCTTTTGTAAAGTCTTATTTGATATATATTGATACATTTCAATGTAAACTCTTATTTGATATATGATGCATGCAATAGAAATGTAATGAATACGTGGATTAGCTTTAGATAGATTGATCATTGTTACGAACTTTAGTATTTTTATTTTAAAAAAATTGCGGGTTTTATAATGCATGCAAATATTTTTTTTAAAAAAAAATTAAGAACAAATAGCAGAGGTTTCAAACCGCTGCAAGTATTTACTTTTTAAAGAGAAATTATTATTACGAAGGTTTAAAACCGCCGCAAAATAGGGATAAAAATCGCCGCAACCATTAACAGCAGTTTGCGGGGCGGTTATTAGGAAACCACCGCCAATCACTTAATGGCAATTTCATCTTGAAAACCATCATAAAAACATTTAGCGGGGTTTGTGAACTGCTGCAAAACAAAAAAATAACCCCCACAATTTTGCCTATTTTGTTAGTGTCAATTGAATCAAAATATAAGAACTCTACGACTCAATCAATAAAATGAATTAGAAGGATCAATTGAATTCCGTAAAATCATCAACCTATGGCAATCAATTGTTCAAATCTAAGGTTATTAACCCTTAGTAAGCTAACTAAGCAAAGGTGAAGAACCCTAGAGACAAAGAAAATTATCTCTCAACAATTTCATCAAAATTCATCAATAGTTGTTACAAGAGGAGGCATAAGTAGGTATTTATATAGAAAACCTACCCCTCTTCCTAAAAGATAATAAGTATTAAAAATACCTAACTAACCTTCTAATAAATGTTAATTATAAATTTGAAAATAAAGAAACCAAGAATTATACAAAAAAGAACTAGAATTGACCAAAAATAAGTCGTAGACTTGACCCGGTCAGGTCTGGCCAAGAAGGTGGTTGGGTCCAACTATTTAAGCTTCAAAACAAGCAATTCTAACTAGAGACCTACTGGGGACAGTAGGGTGGGAGCCTACTTTCGCCGGTAGGCTATGTTTTAGCCTTCCTGCTGCGATTCTAGATCTCCTCAGTTATCGGCTTTTTTTTACCTTCAAAACGTCAAACTGGTGTTTGGTATTTTTAGAAAAACTGTAGAGAATTCCCTAAGCTTTCCAATGAACCTTGAATGTTCTCAATTTCACTCCTATAGTTAAAGTTATTGCCATTTTACCGGAATGTGTCATCTTTGTAATTCATGGTAGAATTTCTGGTTTAAGACTGGTTATAAGATATCCAAATAACATATCTATGCGTGCGCTATAACATTCTGGAAACCTCAAAAAGTCTTATACAATCTTCATGAAGATTCCTTGTTAATTTGAAGTCATCAAAAGCCCCAAAATGAGTTCTTCAAAAATTGGTCCAGAAATTCTAGTTTATCTCCATTTTGACCATTCTTCTAGCTTTAACTCTTGGACTTGAGTCTTCCAAGAATTCATGCATATCTGTGGTCATATCATAATCCCACATTGCTTGTCTATTAAAACTACCTTCATAATACTCCATATGTAAAGGAGAGGGTTAAGCCTTTTAAGGTGTGAGAAACGTGTAGGAGTTGGGCCGTTTGCCTAGCTATAGGCTAGTAGCCGAATTTGGAACCTAGCAAAGTCATTTTGTTGGGTTTCTGAAATAGTGTAGTTTGTGTTTTGGCTTTTGTGGGTTAAAAGTTTCTCTACAATATAATTCTCTAAAGTGAGTTAGTGGATTTGTTTCTCCTTTGCCATGGACGTAGCTTAATTGACTGAACGACTTAAATCATGTGTCTTCTCTTTATTGCTTTCACATTATTTTTTCACGCTATCTCCTTTATTTATTTTAAGTCCCACACTAACTTATTGACGATAGAAGGAACTATTTTCCGACCTAACATACCAAAAAAATATCAACGAAATAATCAGAAAGTTAAAATTGCTAAAAAAAATGCAAGATAGATCCTCAGGAGATATACCGACAGAACATTCAGTTTTCACCTAACTTACCGACGAATTTCATCAATAAAATTGTTGGTGTCGGTAACTCCATTTATAAACGACGATTCGTTACTACATTTCTATCACTATTAATGGGCAAAATGAAATACCAACATAATTATGTCAATGTTCTATCAATAATGAAATACCCTAAAAGGACAAATTCATCCCTTCCCTTATTTTATTCAAAATCATATTCCCTCCCCCCCCCCCTACCCCATCCCTTTCTCTTCCTGAGCTTACCCTACCAGTTTTCTTCCTCCGGCGTCCTTCTACCCCGTCTGCCAAGCTCCGGCTACTATATACCCCTCTCTCCTCTTTTTTCGTATCCAAAAACTTCACCTCTCTCTCTCTCTCTCTCTCTCTCTCTCTCTCTCTCTCTCTCTCTCTCTCTCTCTCTCTCTTATTGCCACTGCTTCTGGGTTCATCCGCCACTATTGCTCAGGAAATCTCCGTTGTTGTATCCCAAAAATAGCAGTAGATCTATACCAAGGTAGAGTCTAGTTTTGAACCACATCTATATTCCCCAAATTAAAAAAAAAAACTAGGGCACAGTCATTAAATCACTTTGTTTATATAATTAATGTGTTTGGCTAAATTTTGTGATGAAATAACTAGGGCCCAGTTAATTAAAGCATTTAGCAAACAAAAAGAGTTAACTAAAGCATTTTCTTAACTATCTGTTTATGTTTTTGCAGTGATTAATAAAAAGCACTCAAGATTAATGATTTACTTTTGTGACAAAGAACCAAATATTCTAGGTTACTAAAATGATCCAAAAGCCCTTATTATAAATAAAAAAATTTATCATTTTAAATATTTCCAAGTATGACCAAGTTGAATTGACCTCTAGAATACTCTATGATAATAGTTTTTGTGCCCTATAGGAGTTAAAACGAAAATGATTCTCTGTGTTTGCACCCATCATTAAGTTTATGAAGTTATGTACTATCACATTCCTCAATAATATCTACTATCTTTAGACTTCTGATCCAATATTCAATTACACTAACTTGTTTCTGTTTATCTCAGAGAGAGACCATTAAGCAATCATTTATAGACATATTCCCAAGGCTTTGGATTGTAGGATATCTCGGACAATCATAAGAGAGTGATTATCATAAAACAATTAATCATAGAAGTTTCTCTTGAATAGCTAAGTTCATCTACCTAACATACATAGTATATCGATCCCATTCATAAAAACATATTCCTATAGCATATCCAGGTAGGTAAGTCATTGCTTCACTACACTGCTAACTCATATGAATATCATAAGGCATTCATCCACATTGTAGCCGTGATAATCTTAGTTTCTCTCCTTTATAGTAACCTTTGTAAAAATTATATCAGAGGGTTCGGTTCTATTTACTCTAAGCAAACTTGCACAGTTAGTCATGAAATAGACATTAACCTAAGGTAAGCCATCCATTAAGGAAACAAATTTGCAATAACCTTTTACCTATGATGGCATGCCCAACTCCATCAAAAGGGAAATAAGATTACTTATATTTCTTAAGTAACAAAAGTCTATACCTTAATATGAAGTACGGCTCATCCCTAGACTATCTAGTATATGTCAACCTTATGCAAGTAATTGCGCATCCAACTTCATAAACTTGAACTAAGAAATAATATTTAATTCATATATTCCAATATTACAAAATAGAGTCTTTCTAAGCATACATCCCAACAAACTCCCACTTGTAAAATAAGACTACTTTATTCCATAAGCCCTAACCCCTAAAGCATCAAAGTGCCGCTTGTACCCCTTCTCCACTAAGGGCTTGGTAAAAGGATCAATTGTAGATTCTTCTCGGAGGAATCTGCTCCACCATGATCTTCTCTTTCTAGATAAAATCTACGATGGAAATGGCACTTCCTTTCGGTGTATTTGCCCTTCTTGTGGTTTTTGGATTCCTAACAATCGGTACTATCCCGTTGACTTCACAATATAATACTACCGGTCTATCCATATTAGGCAAGATTCGTAGTTTTACTAGGAACTTTGGGAGCTACACCCCCTCTTTGGATGCTTCAGAAGCTGCATAAACTCATGTTTCACAATAGAGTTATTAATACAAGATTGCTTGACGCTTCTCTACAAAATACCCCCTCCTTGCAGAGTGAAGACATATCCACTAATGTAGCTTCATTCGTATCTATCAGCCTTTCGAGTATAGTTCATGTTACTATTCTAACAAAACATGTGGTATTGGAATGATATGGAATAGAATCTCTTTCCTTCTAGATTCCTTTCCTACCCATAATGGAATAGGAATTCTCCTTCTATTTCAGTGTCTGGGAGGAAAAGATAGAATGGAATTATAATTTCTTTTCTTTGTTTGGAAACTTATTATTTAGTGTTAGAATGGATGAAATTATGCACAGTATGACCTAAATCCCCTTTCAATATAAAATGTATTTTTCAAACTGCAACACATATTAAGGCTGCAAAAAAATTCAAATATTTTTCTTTAAGTGTAAATATTCATATACACACATATATATAAGATTGAAAATAGTCAATAAATAAAGTTACGAAATTATTATTTTAATCATTCAATTTTCTCATTGTCATAAATTTATTATGTGTACCATATGTAATACATGGGAGGTATAATAATCTATACACTTTTTAAATGATTCCAACCCATCCTAGAAAGCTTTCCTTGACTTTTCATGAGGAAAGGTTTTTCCCGCTTCATCTTAGAATAGTCATTCCTGAGGAATAGTGTTTCCTACTTTGAGTGTAAAATACCAAACGTAGGAATGGAAACAGAAGTAGGAAAACTCATTGTATTCATGTCCATTCCCATGTACCCAGCATAGTGTGAAACTTGAACCCCATATAGGATATATATGATATGTTTGTATGCTATATAAATAAGCTTGGGCCTAAGTAGCCATGATTACCCTTGGGATATCCATTTTGGCATAGCAAGGACGGGTTTCGAGTAGGTATCGTGGGCCTGGTAAGCTCATGACTCGCGCTCTCGAGCCTACGGGTCCGAGTTGCTCTTGAGCCTACGAGTCTAGGGTGTGACGTTATATATATGGTATCAGAGCATGGTTATACCAGTCAGACGTGTGAAAACTAAGTGCTCCATCAGTGAGAGCCATCTCTAGAGAATCCCGTGTGAAACTAAGTGTTACATCGGTGGTAGCTACCACTAGAATCCCGCATCCCTGATCTGGTCCTGGGTAAAATGTGATGGGGCACCTAACGAAAACGTTAAGGCCTTAATTAAAGGGGGTGCATGTGAAACCCCAATCACATATGAGATATGTATAATATGTTTGTACGCTATAGAAGTATCAAACACAAACTTAATTTTTAATCTCTATTGTTTCCAACAACTGAACAATTTGTAGTATCCTCTGCATACCAAGATTTGACAAAGAAAACTTAAATGCTATAACCATAGAAATATGGAAACCTGTTTAAATTTCAGAATGTAAGACATAACGTATTTGAATTGAAATCCTCAACATTAATTTAAATACGTCTTGCCGTACATTGTGAAAATTAAATATGTTTCCATATTTCTATGCTTAATGGTCCCCGATGTAATTCTTATTGTTGTGAGAACAAATATCAAGTAATATATTCACTTTTTTCTCAAAAAATATAAATAAAAATCATCTACATTAAGAGAGTATCTTGGTGTTAAATGGCTACAAATGTAATTTCAAATAAAATTTTCCTAATTTGCACAATATTTTCCATAGATTTCACTAAGTTAAAATTTTAAATTAGTCCACGTAATTATAAACATACATAAATTCTTTCCATAATGTAGGAAATTACAATTGCATTATCATGTATAGATATACATTTGATAGATATGAAATTCTTGCATTTAATTACAACTTGCATCTCCAAATCCCTATATATAGCTGTCAACATTCCAAGTTCAAACCACAAACATTCTTTTGCTACAAACTCCTTCCTTGTAGCTTACTTCTTTTTGCTACTTTGTGCGAGTTATGTCAAAAAGCAAGGTCAAACTTGCCTTTATAGAGAATGATGCAAAAAGGCGAGCAGCATACAAGAAACGGAAAAAAGGTCTCCTCAATAAGGTATGTGAACTTACTACACTTTGTGGAATTAACGCTTGTGCAATTATTTACAGCAAACTTGATTCTGAACCTGACGTATGGCTGAGCACTTTGGTTGCTCAACAAGTGATATCGCAATTCAAGCGTTTGCCAGAGATGATGAAAGAAAGGAAAATGTTGAACCAAGAGGCGTATTTGAGGGAAAGAATTATGAAACTAAAAGAACAGTTGAATAAGCAATTGTCAGAAAATCATGAGAAGGACCTTGTGGAATTGATGTTTAAGTGTTTGTTGACTGATAAAAGAAAGCTAGATAAGTTGTCACCTATCGATCTTGATGATCTTGAGGAAAAAATCCAAAAAAAATTGATGGGCATCAATTCAAGGCTTAATGGAGATGAAAAGAAAAAAGTTATTCTGGATGGAGATGAAGCACAAAACAATCCTGCACGACCCTAGTACAATGGTTCAAGGACCAGACCAGCCCCATAAAGAATATGATACATTTTAAGTTGGAAAAGGATGTGTTTTCTTTAATCTATGAGCTCATGTATGAAGAATAAAAAAAAGCGTGAATTTTTTTTTATGTGAATTATTTTTTAGTTTGGAATAAAGGAATTTTCTTATTATTGGAATTTCGTGGAAGTTATATCGTGCAATAGGTGCTCTGCTCAATAGACAGGTTTATGGGTGATATAGTCAGCCATTTTGATTTAATTATCATTATTATTATAAAATTTTGTCTTTGATATACCTCGATATTTGAAGCAAATTTTGAATAATGAATTTTATATTAGGTTTGAATAATTTATGACTAAATAGTAATTGAGATTCATTTTAAATATTTCGGAAAGAATTTGTCTTAAATTATGTCAAAAAAGTTTTGGAAACAAAAGATTCGTTTCGTCGTTAAAATTTTGCGATAAGGTTTTTGAAGTATATTGTTTCTATCTCCAACGCATCAAATTTATAATATTGGACGATGTGCAAAATGAATCTATATATTGTCCCTATATTGATAATTTCTGCTAGTGTAGAGTAAATCTAACCTAGTATACATATCTATGTGTTAAATAGATATGTATTTATTGTATCCATTTTACATGATCTGTCACTTTAAGACAAGACACAAGAATTAAGAAAATGATTGTGTTGTCTAAATTCAAAATGAAATTAACTAAAAGTTACCTTTTAACTTGTCATTAATAGTTCTAATGAAAGTTTCTAAACAATGTTTAATTCCAATAAGATAGAGTTCTATATGGAAAAATATCATATAAAACTCTCGTGATTTTGACATATATTTTGAAACAAAAAAGTATGTATATCCAACACGATAGATAATATAAAATGGAGGTAGTATATGGCAATTAAATAACTACATGCTTTGATTTTTTTTAAGCTAGACGCAAGAAAATACAATATATGTAACCAAACATTTTGGTCATTAGAACTCCAATTTTGGTCGCCAAGACCCTTTAGTGACAAAAATACTTGGTTGTTGTGTTGTTGCGAAGTCTCTTGGCGACCAAAAACTTTTATTATGTCTCAAAAAGAGACCCAATAGAGACGAAATTTATCACCGTTGAGATGTTGCTTAGCAAGGAAATATTTTGCCAGCAACGTCTTCCAAATTTCGTATCCAAAATGTAATTTGGTCAACAATGTGTTGTCAAAGCGAAAGAATATTAATGTTTGTTGCTAAACTTATCTTTATGAAATGTGAGTTTTTAATTTTAAAAAAAATTATTCCAGAAGGTTGGGTCCAGTAGCCAGCAAAACATTTGAAACCCAATATGGGAAATAATTGTAGATAGAAAATAATTTTATTACCATTAGGCGGGCTTTAGTGCCACTAAAACAATAACTAGTCCTTAGTGAGAAAAATGATTTTCCGTCGCTACCGATGCCTTTGGTGAAGAATTCTTTTTCCAAGCCAAAATTTTATCACTTATGCTCCATTTTTTTTGTAATCCATTGTTCTAATGTTAAATAATTAATGTTCATTCTAAAACCATTGGACCAAAGAAGAAATAAACAACAACATTGAATTAATTACATTTTTCCTTTGAGAAGATTTGTGGTCATAGGTAAAGAATGATGCTACACAATGTCATAGATCTTTGCAATTGTCAAACTTGGGAGTGAATCGAGGCATCTTTGAGATTTATCCAAATTATAATTTTATCCTTCTATTTTATATAAATTACAAATACATCCTTATCATTTGTATACTCATAGCAAATTAATCCCTACAACTAGGTTTAGTGAAAAAAGTGTATAAGAAATTAATGATTGTGTAGTAAAACGTTTCAATTCGTCTTAAAATATTATTTTGTGGGTTAAATTCTTGTTTAATATAATTAAAATAATAATATCATTCATTACAAAAATTTGATTCACTAAAAATATTTTAGGAAGAATATTATAGTCTTAATATATAGTAGTGATAAAAAAGTAGACACATAAAATGATATAATTTTATGAAGATTTTAAATTTTTTGCTACAAATCAATGTTTTCTGACAATTTTTTCATATTGAAATCAGTAGTAGGGATAATTAATTAAGAATACGTAAACGATAAGGATGTATTCGTAACTTATACAAACTAAAGGGATAAATTGTAATTTGGACAAATCTAAAGGGGGAAATGTAATTATGAATTAATTAATGTATGTATTACCTTTAAAATTTAGGAAAATTTAACACTCATGATCATCTAGTACATCATGTAGTTCACTCTATAGTACACTTTCTTTAACTTTCCCTATATGGTTGATCTTTTAGAGTTTAGGGTATATCTTTTATTCTCTAGGGCTTAGTTAATAAAACTACTATAAAAAGTATGTATTAAAGAGTGTACTAAAGGATGTACTAGATGATCGAGTCGAAAATTTGGTGGCTAATCTTTTTGGCACTAAGACTACAGAATCTTAAACTGTAAAGTTATTCCACCAAATTTAAATCTAGAAAGAAGAAGGTGATCCTTTCAGTGCACGAGTTTAAAATGCAAAATAATCTCAAGTCCAAATGATGAAATCGATGCTGCTTCTACACAAGTCTAAACTGCAAAGTTGCTTCAAGTTTGAATGTTGCAAATGAATGCACATTGACTGCACGAGCCTAAACGGCAAAGTTATTCCACCAAGTTTAAAGCTGGAAATAAAAAGATGCTCCTTGACCGCACAAGCCTAAATTGCAAACTTACTTCAAATCTAAATGAAAAAGAAAATGTTCCTTGATTGCACTAGCATAAACTACAAGATACTCCTGACCCACATGAGTATAAGTTGTGTCAAGGCAACAACCAAAAGTGTAGGAAAAATTGGATACTCCTGGCCCATACGATTTAAATTTGTGAATGGCTAAAAGATCTCTTTATTCACACTTTCAACTTCATTTGACTTGATTCCTTAAGATTTCTTAAGATACATAGGAAGCTTAGAGAAAAAAATTATCTAAGTTCAATCACAATTTTGAAACAAATTTGTTTAGTTTGCGCTTTGTTGCTGGTGCTCTTAATATTTAGCTTTGAAAACCTGGAGTCACAAGCATTTGCAGATGAAAGAAAGTTGTATAAGTTCCCGCTCCTCGCTCCATGCCTGCCCTCCCTCTTTCATTGACAACTCTAAGCTCTGGTGGCATCTCTTACTGCCAGGCTGTACTGAACGGAGAAGGACCTCCACCATGACTTCTTCACTTCCATTACTGAAAGGACTACGCTTCCCTTACAAAGTATGTTCTTCTCCTATCCATTCTTCATAATGTGAAATAATGTCAGAAAGGTCTTGATGAACTTGTGCCTCGATCGTTGTTCTTTCTTCTGAGAGAGATGCCCTATACTTCACAACTTCTTTGAACCAAAAATTGATCCATGCATCGTAATGACTTCTAAGTTGATGTAGTTGCCTCTTTTGATCAAGTGGTTCTATAGAAGATTAACAATTCCTCCATGAAGATTACCGAGTATACACAAGCCTCTAATGTGTTTCAAATGTACTAGATGATCCAATGGAAAATTTTATGGCCAATTTTTTTGTCACGAAAACTGCACGAGCTTAAACTACAAAGTTATTCCACCAAATTTAAAGTTGTAAGGAAAAAGATAATCGGATAAAAAATTTGATGGCCAATTTTTGTGTCACCAAAACTGTACGAGCTTAAACTGCAAAGTTATTCCACCAAATTTAAAGCTTGAAAGAAAAAGATGATCTTTTCAGTGCACGAGTTTAAAATACAAAGTCATCTCAAGTCCAAATGATGAAATCGATGCTCCTTCTATACGAGCCTAAAATGCAAAGTTGCTGCAAGCCCGAATGTTGCAAATGAATGCACCTCCTTTGCACGAGGCTAAATGACAAAGTTATACCACTAAGTTTAAAGCTAGAAAGAAAAGGTGCTCCTTGACTTCACGAGCCTAAACTACAAACTTACTTCAAATCTAAATTATGAGAAAGTTGTTCCTTGATTGCACTAGGATAAACTGCAAGTTACTCCTGGCCCACATGAGTATAAATTGTGTCAAGGCGACCACCAAAAGTGTAGCTTGTGGCTAAACTGCTAAAATATCCTAAAAAATCAAAGTTGGGAAAAATGGGTACATTTGGCCCACAAGAGTTAAAACTGTGAATGGCTAAAAGATCTCTTTACCCAAACTTTGAACTTTGTTTGACTTGAATCTTTAAGATTTCTTAAGATACGTAGGAAGCTTCGAGAAAAAAAACTAAGTTTAGTCAAAAATTTTAAACAAATTCTTTGGTTTGAGCTTTGTTGTTGGTGCTCTTAATATTTTGCTTGGATAACAAAGTCTATTCTTCTATTGTCCTTTCTTCATAATGTGGAACAATGCCGGAAAAGTTTTGATGAACTTGGGATTCGATCATTGTTCTTTCTTCTGAGAGAGGTACCCCATACTTCACAGCTTCCTTGAACCAGAAATTGATCCATGTATCGTTGATGACTTCTAAGTTGATGTAGTTACCTCTTTAATCAAGTGGTTCTATAGAAGATGAACAACGTCACCATAAAGATGACCGAGATTGGCAAGCCTCCCATGTCTTTCAAATGGACATCTTGCTAGCAATCATCGAAAGCATATTTGTAGAAGTACACAAACCCTTGCAAGATTTTTTCAAGATGTTAGAGTTGTGGTCATAGGTAAAGAATGGTGCTACACAATGTTATAGATCTTGGAAACTGTCAAACTTAGGAGCAACTCGAGACGTCTTATGCACACTCTCAATACAGTAATTTGGAACTTGCCGGGCTACTCAATTCATGAACTTCATTGAACCTCTCTGTTGACTGTTCTTTGATCGAGTGAAGGAAGTTTGTCAAAGAAATTCAGAGAATGATGAGTTGAGTTGACAAACATCTAAGATTTCTGAGATCGTGGACTTCTGAAGTTGTTGCTCGTGCCTATAATCCTTCATGGGATGTTGTTGTTGTCTCTAGAGAAAGAGTACTTTTAAAGTTGATATTTATTGATGCATTGACCATCCTTCACGTTGTGTCACTGAAGTCTTTTGAAATGAGATTCCATGCCTTTGAAGAAGGCATTCTTTTGAAATCAACGACCATTGAAAGAATTCTTCATGGGATAACTAGTAGTTTTTTCTGGTAAGGGGCTAACATATCTGTCAAAGACTAATTTGTAAGCTGTCAAATTTTTGTCATCCCCAATGGATCTTGCGAGATGACTTCGGATTCAAAGAGTGTATTATGGTTGGCTTAAAAAGTCTTAATTTGAATGCTAAATTAGTTAATAAGAATAATTTGACAAACAATATACATATTAGATTTCAAAATTTAAAATTGGGAAAAAAAATTTTCACTTAAAATTTAAGACTATAATTAAGGACATCTTAAACAATTAAGTGATTTGTAAAAATTGTTATCAAATACACTTAAACATTAAGGGCTGGATAATTTCAATTATCAAACACACTTAATTTAATAAGTTCTTAATTAATTCATTTTAAGAGATAATTTAATTTAACAAAGAAACGGTGACAAAATGGATATTTTGGGACCAATTTTGTCAATTTTCAGCAATATAATATTATAAAAGTAAATCCCTCATCTCCATGTTGAATGTGACTTGCAGGACGGTCATGCAAAAGTTCGTGACTTTCTTCCATTTGGAGCAAGCAGTGGATTTTGTCCTGGATCATATTTGGCCATTCTTCAAATTTTAATCTATCTTCATTCTTCGTTCTTTCCTTCTTAATTATTGGTATAAATTAACAAATAAAAACCTTCTATGAACAAAAAAATAACAAATCTTGAAGGAACTTTTTTTTCTTAATATAAATTGATATTTTATTTTTTTGCATGCTTCACAGAAATAATTCGAAATGCAAAGTGAAATATTTGTTCGTGCAACAACCTATTGACAAATGTTTGTCGAGAGTAGCAAAGTTGTCCTCATGAGCATTATTTCAACTTGCAAATAATGTATTTTTTTTTTTATGCACATGGATAGTACTTTACATGACGGTATTATCACGTCCTGCATAGTAAACTAAGAGAAATTGGCTATAGGTAAGCATAAATTAGTTTTACTTTTATGTTTATAGTCATAAACTTTTATTTCGTCTCTTTTATAAGCATGAATTATTTTCGATATTGTGAATATAGCAATTTAAACATTTTATGATAGAATTCAATGTATTTTGACACATTGATCAAATAGATTGGTAACAATTAATTAGTTAAATTCTTTAAGTAAAGTAATAAAAATGCGTTAAAAAATGCACCAATTGTTATTATGAAATCATTGAATTATTATAAATTTGAAAAGTTAAAAATAATTCATGGTTAAAAAAAGATAAAATAAAAATTCTTTGCTATAAACAATTAAAATAAAAATTTTAAGCTTATAAATAAAAAAGTGAAAATTGTTGAAGGGCCAATTTCAGTTTTTTTCTTTTCTTAGCCCTGTTTTCGAAAAAGGCCACTAAATTGGCCACAAAATTTTTTTTTAATCCAGAATATGGCCATAATGCATAGTGGTTGTACGTTATTATTTGTAATAATGTACAACCACTGTGCGTTATCAGTTAATATCAGTTTTACAATTTAATCCACCGATGTGGCAGATAACGCACAACAGTCATGAGTTAGATACCAGTAATAACGCACAAAGGTTGTGCTTTATCTTATGATTACTTTGTTCCATTATGGTAGGTGAAGTGGCAAATATTTGATATCTACTATAACATCTTACTTCAATTGGATTCAAACAAGAAATTTAACTTTTTCTGTAGTACTTGTAAATTTCTTTAAGAAATGAAATATTTGTTGTGCAAAAGGAAAGTCCATAGATGCATTGCTTCTCCTTGTCATAGTAAATGAGAATGAGATGCAAACGAGTCTCCGGAATAATTCTTCATGAAACAGTGAATCCAATTCTAATATTGTTATTCTATTGAAAGAAAATAAGTATAAAGTATATAACCAGCTCAAAATATTTTAGCCAATCAAGAAATCATATTCTAATGTTTCGAAAAAGTGTTTAAAACATAAATATAGGGTTGGATGATTTCATAAATTAATATATTTTGTCAAGTAAGTTGATAACTACGATCAACATGTACAAAGATCATTCAGGATATGCAAACCTGATCAAATCATACATCTCTGAAATCAATCACTGATGTCTCAAAGAGCAATCCAACTATAAAACCAAGTAACACAAATTCTAATTCCATTAGATGAACCAGCACTAAATTTAGACAACCAACATCATTCTTAGTTTCTAGTGTATACCAACTATTATGGTTAACATGTCATAATTATAAATAAACGGAATTAAGTACCACAAAATTCCTAACTCAATTAAATGGACAAAACAAATTAAGGTACTTTCACAGTAAAAAAAAGATTAAAAATGGCTACACATATGTATTTTCTCTGAGCGTTTGTCAGTAAATTCAAGAGTTGGACGCTCTAATCCCACATCTCTACCGAATAGGATTCTTTGATCTTTTTCAAACACCTTTGATATCTCTTCTTCACTATATTTGCAGTGAGTGAAGAGATAAATATCACAAAATGAGTAGTCCTTTTGAAATTGTTCTTCCTATATTAGAGAAGAACAAGGTAACTGTATATAATATCTAACATAAATAACATTAACTAATATTTATATAATGATAAATTGCTAAAACTCATATTTAAATTACCAGTTTTCTCTTATAAAATGTTGTTGGGATAGATCCTCCTAAATGGTATGAGCCCCCTAAACTTCTTTGGTCACTTCTTTTGTTAGTTGACATAATCTTAGAGATAGTCTTGTATCCAACATTATCCCGTAATTTCCGCAATGCATTGTAAAATTCAATCTTCATGACATTATACCTTTTATTCCCATTTCTAACTTCATCCATCAAAGTTGTATAATTTTTACCTCCTTTCGTTCCCATTTTTCTCTCATTATGGAATTATACTTACGCTCCCATACATCTTCTTTTGCATATTTACAAGAACATATCAATTTCCATAGCTTTGAATATTTCTTTTAAAAAAATTATAATACAAGCATAAAATAAACTACTCACCACCCGCTCAACATACCTATATCTAGGGATGGCAATGGAGGCAGGTGCCTCGACCCCATCCCCAACCCATTCCCGTTCTTGGGTATAAAATTTATCCCAATCCCCAACCCAACCTTCCATTTTTCAGCCTAATTCCAACCCATCCCCGTCAAATACACTAGGAGAATTGGATATCCAAATGGGGATTACATATATTATTTTCAATATCCAGTGACTAGAGTAAATATTGACTGAATGTAAAATTTAATTTAGTATTTTTTTTATTTTTACAACTCTTTTTTTACTATTTCAATTAATATTTTACTTTAAAAAATTATATATATATATATATCTGAAATGGGGATGGGACGAGTTGAGGATGGGGAGAACTTAATCCCTACCCAAAACCCTACAAAATTCATCCTCATCCCCATCTTCCAGTTTGGATACAAAATTCATCCTCATCCCCACCCAAATCTCCACCACCCGTATACCCAATCAAACCGGAATCAAACAGCTTGAAATAGTTTGTGGGCAGCTCGGTACCCAATTATACCCTTCCCATTGCCATCCCTGCGTATATCACCAATTTCCTTGAATTCCTAATTTTACATGGACAAACCTAGCTTAGGATTTGTATGGGCTGAGCCCCTCCCTTCGCCAGCCTGGTAAGGTACTGGTGATGATTTGGAGAACTTTAAGGCCTCTAAAAATTTTCCATTCTTCATATATAATGTGTAGTAATAAGAAGATTTTCTTTTCCTCACTTCACTTCCTCTTCATTAGGCTACAGACTAGTCCTTCTGCAACTTTCTGTGTTTCATTTCCAGCAAAGTCACAGCAGTTCGAAAAAAGAAGACCTCTACGAATTGCTTTTTAAAAAAGAAAATGCAGAGAGAAACGATGTCGCTTTGTTATCGGGGTTAAAGAAAGAATTCAAAATAATTTGAGTAATTGAATTAGATTCAACCTTGGAGAGAGTATTTACAATTTCAAAAGCAAATCGATCTATTGCGTCGTGCCTCTGCCCGTGCTATCTTTCTCCTGTTCTCTGTCCGACTGCCGCTGCGTCGCCGATGCCAAACCACAATTCGCCCCCTACTCCTCGACCTTGGACCTCCGCGGCTCCGCCTCTGTTCCTGTTCAGTTCAAATGGGACAGCAAAAGCCAATTAGAAGAGCAAGTTTTATTTTAATCTCTTATCTCTCTTTTTTTTTTAAAACGTTGGATAGAATTTTGGAGATTTTACTCTCTCTCTTTTCCGCTTTTTTTTTACTTTTTATTTTTTAATATTTGGATATGGCAGAAATGCTTATTATCATGTTAGTTCTTTTTTTTTTGGGGGGGGAAGGGGAGGAGGGGGTTGGGGGTAAATAATTATTATCATAATCGATATATGTTATATTAGATTGTGAGTATGTGAGTTTATTTTATTTGTTATAATTAAATTTTCGAAGTTAAACCATTTTTTTTAAGAAGTTTTCCTGAAGTTGAATTTACAAATTAAAAAAATGCTAAAAATGAATTTAAAGAAAGTAAAGGATATCTAAATCGTATACACTCTTATGCTATAAATCAGTATTTGGGATTAAAAAATCAAAAGTATGATGTGCGTTATATATTATTGGGGCAAGTGTGCCAAATAGAGATTGATTATCATATTTTATATTTCATAAATTTCATGATTTACAAATTTAGATTCTTCAAGTATTTGCATCTATATTAGTTGTTTTTATATTAATCTTTTGATCACTCTATTTTAATCAAACGTTTTTAATTTGCAGTTTATTTTGGAGGTGGTCTCTTGATGGTGCACGACTGGTTCCTAAATGCCGTTGCATTCATATCTTCTACTTTAATAGAGGCATTTTTAATGTGAGTGATGGACAATCACTCCTCATTGGTAATTGGGATTACGTTGTTTTTATTTTCATTTATTTGTAAAAAATTTTTATTATTTAATGAAGGTTGGTCAATGATTAATTCATATGTACTGTTCTTTAAAATTTGGAAAAGTCTGAGTGCTCTTTATGCTTGGAAAGTGGCCATTACACTGACGAAACGTTGTCAAAATTTTTAGTGTAGTTTAGCCCTCCAGTCTGTAAATCTTCGGTTATCACTCGGATTAGAGAACTTCTTTAAAAGAATTTTGATGTAATTCTGCATTACTTCTCTGTAAAAACAACCTTTTTAATACTCCCCATATAAAATAGCGGGTTAAGTCTTTTAGGGTGTGGGAAACGTGCTATGGACTAGTAGCCTGATTAGTGGTCTAAGTCGTTCTTGTTGGGTTTCTTCGGAATAGTTGTAGTTTGTGCGTTGAGATTTTCTCCACTGTAATTCTCTATAGTGAGTAATTGGATTTGTATCTCACTCACACATGGACGTATGTCGATTGATCAAACCATATAAATCTTGTGTCTTCTCTTTATTGCTTTTCACATTAGTTTTCTTCACAATCTCGTTTATTTATTTCAGGTCCAAAAAATTGGTATGAGAGCTAGGTTATACAAACAAGTTTGTTTTTGTGGCCATTGAGAATATTTTTTGTCTTATAAAATGAGAAGGTACACAAAGCAATTACTACAACTCATGGGTGATATTTGGAAACTATGTGCTTGAAGAATATTATCACCAATACTTGAAAGACTCGATGGGTGACATCGGGATTTTGTTCGGAGAAGGAGAGAAGTCTTCGGAATAGAAGTCAAGGTGGAGATTTGTTAGGATTTGATTTATATTCCTAATTCAAATTGAAGATCTATTATAGATTTACTTAGATTCCTAATTATATTGATTAGGATTAGGGAACATCTTTAAAGGAGTTTGGATGTAATCCCACATTACTTGTCTATTAAAACTGCCTTTATAATACTCTCTATATAAAGGAGTACGTTAAATCTTTTTGGGTGTGAGAAAGATGCAGGGCTTGGGTCATTTGTCTAACTATAGGCTGGTAGCAAATTAGGGGTTAAAGTCGTTCTTTTGGGTTTCTCCAAAAAGTTGTAGCTTGTGTTTTGGGCTTTGTGCGTTGAGAGTTTTATCTATACTGTAATTCTCTATAGTGAGTTAGTGGATTTGCTTCTCTTTTGCCCGTGGATGTAGGTCGATTGACTAAACCGCGTAAATCTTGTGTTTTCATTTTATTGCTTTCACATTATTTTTCCTATTTCGTTTATTTATTTCAAGTGCAACAAATTGTTATCAGAGCGAGGTTATATAAACGAGATTGTTCTTGTGGGCATCGAGAGGATTTTTTTCATGGAGAATGCGAAGGTACACTAAGTAATTACAACTTATAGGTAATGTTTGAAAGCTACGAGCTTGATAAATGTTATAACCAATAGCTGAAGACTCGAAGGGTGATATCGGATTTTGTTTGGAGAAGGAGAGAAGTCCTTGGTATGGAAGTCGAGATGGAGATTTGTTAGGATTTGACTTATATTCCTAATTAAGTGAAGATCTATTAGAAATTTCTTTGAATTCCTAATTCATGTTGATTAGGATTAGAGAACTTCTTTAAAGGAGTTTTGATGTAATCCCACGTTGTTTGTCTATTAAAACTACCTTTGTAATACTCCCTATATAAAGAGTGTGTTAAGCCTTTTAGGGTGTGAGAAATGTGTAGGGGTTGAGCCATTTTCCTAGCGATGGGCTACTAGCCCAATTTGGAACCTAGCTAATTCATTTTTGTTGGGTTTTCTAGAATGGTGTAGTTTGTCTTTTGGGTTTTGTGGGTTAAGAGTTTTCTCTATACAGTAATTCTGTATAGTGAGTTAGTTGATTTGTTTCTCTTTCACCAATGTACATACTTCAATTGACTGAACGACGTAAATCTTGTGTCTTCTCTTTATTGCTTTCACATTATTTTCCCCCCACTATCTCATTTATTTATTTTACATCTCACACGAACTTATTGACGACATAAGGAATCGTTTTCCTATCTAACTTACCGGAAAAATATCGACGAAACAATCGGCAACTTAAAATTGCTTGAAAAACATGCGAGATAGATTCTCGAGAGAAATACCGACAAGATATTCAATCGGAACTTAACTTACCAACGAATATTATCAATGAAACTATTGTCGTTGATAAGTCCATTTATAAATGACGAGTTGTTACTACATTTTTGTAACTACTAATAGGCAAAATAAAATACCAACATAATTATGTCAATATTCTTTAGGTAATGAAATACCCTAAAGGGACAAATTCATCCCTTCCTTTATTTCAACCAAAATCTAATTTCCCCGCCCCCTCTCCCCAACCCTTTCTTTTTCCATGCGCACCCCAGCACCTTTCTTCCTCTGCCTCCCTTTTGCACCCTCCACCAAGCTCCGGCTACCCTAGTGCTCTCTCTCTTTTTTTCCCGAATAAAAAAATTCTCTCTCTCTCTCTCTCTCTCTCTCTCTCTCTCTCTCTCTCTCTCTCTCTCTCTCTCTCTCTCTCTCTCTCTCTCGTATTCCTTGCCACTGCTTCTGGGTTCATCCGCCACAATTGCTTAGGATGTCTCCATCGTTGTATCCCAAAAGTAGAAGTAGATCCTAATTACCAGGACAGAGTCTTGGTTTGAATCAAATCTCTATCCCCCAATTTTTAAAAATAAAAAATAAATAAGGGCCCAATCATTAAATTTATTTTTTTATTTAACTAATTGGTTTGCCTCAATTAATAATACCTCTGATCAGAAATATAAGTCCTTTTAGCCAGAATCGGATGGTCAAAATTATAAATCCTTTTACACATTTCAATGTGTATTTATTGTCTATTTTCTAATTATACCCTCTCTAATTCATTTATTATCTCTCACTCCTCTCTTTCTCTCTTTTTATTTATTGAAGGTAAAATAAATATCCTACATAAAAATTTGCATTGTTTTCTTAATCCTTAATTTGTGTGCAAAGTCAAAAAGGACTTATATTCTTGACCGGAGGTAGTAATTAAATAACTAGAGCCCAGTTAATTAAAGAGTTTAGCCAAAAAAGTTAATTAAAGCATTTTTTTAATTATCCTTTTATGTTATTGCAATAATTTAATAAAAACCACTCCAAATTCATGATTTAATTTGGTCATAAAATACCAATTATTCTAGGCTACTAAAATGATCAAAATGCCCTTAATATAAATAAAAAAATTTCTCATTTTAAATGTTTCCAGATATGACCATATTGAAATATTAACCTCTAGAATAACTCTATGATAATAGTGTTTGTGCCCTATAGGAGTTAAGACGAAAATGTTCCTTTATGTTTGCACCCATCATTAAATTTATGAAGTTCTGTACTATCACATTCGGCAATAATGTATACCATCTTTATACTTCTAGTCATTATTCTATTACTCTAACTTGTTTCTACTTATCTCAGAGAGAAACCCTTAAGCAATCATTTATAGACATATTCCCAAGGCTTTAGGTTGTTAATTATATTGGACAACTATAAGGGAGTGATTATCATAGAAGCATTAATCATCCAAGTCTGTCTTGATTAACTAAGTTCACCTACCTAACATAGTACATCAATCCCATTCATAGTGATCTTCTCCCACAGCATATCAAGGTAGATAAGTCATTTCTTCACTACACTACTAACTCATATGAATATCATAAAGCACTCATCCACATAGTTGTAATAATCTTAGTTTCTCTCTTTTATAGTAATCTTTGTAGAAACTATATCACAGGTTCACTTCTATTCACTCTAAGCAAATTTGCACACTTAGTGATGAGATAGACATTGACCTAAGGTAAGTCATCCATTATGGAAACAAATTTGCAATGACCTTTTGCCTATGATGGCATGCCTAACTCCATCAAAAGGGAAAGAAGATTACTTATATATCTTAAGTAACAAAAGTCTATACCTTATTCTGAAGCACGGCTCAACATGTAAACTGTCTAATATATGTCTACCTTATGTAAGCACTACTAGAAAATTTTGTTTTACCAACCAACAGCGGTCTTTAGTAATTTTTGAAATCACCGACTGATTATTACCAATGGAAAAAGTAATTGGTCGGTAAGCTACCTACCGAATTGGTTAGACATTGAACAAATTAATTTTGCCAATCAATGTTAGTCGGTAACCGATCGCAAATTTTTAAATATTTTTAAATAATTTTTTAAAAATTAATTTTTAGTTAGCAACTCATTTAGTTGGTAATTGGTAAACTAATTTTACCAATCGACTTTCGGTCGGTAATCGATCGTCCACTTGCTAAATAATTTCAACCAAGGGCTTCTCCTCTTTCATTCTCTCCCCCCAATTATACGTCCACTTCCTCCCCTTCAATTCCTCTGAAATTAAACCCTTCTTCCCCTCCCATCACTAGCCAACCACCACCCCTCCTCTCATTGCCCTCTTGTTGTCTTTCTGCCCTTAGACCGGTGCCACCCTCTCGTTTACCGCCACCAAGAGAAGATTGTCTAGGTGAAGTTTGTTTTCCTTCTCTTCCTCCTTTCTCCTTCTTATCTTCCTCCCTTCTCTATCTAAGTTCTTATAAATCTTCACAACAACACATGCCACTATCCGCCGCCACCCCTCCCTTTGCCACTGCTCGTCTGCCACTGCTCCTACTATACCGGTAAACAGTCCTTTTTTGTTTAATGCTCTAATGATATTATTTATCTTTATGATTCATACTAGCATAGATTTGCTGAGGTTTCAATTGTCTATTAATATTTAATATCTCTTCTCTCTATCAATAATCTCCAAATAATTCCACTGCTCGTTGCAAATTCCCTCCGTTTTAAATAGATATTTTTGATTTCATACCGAATTTCTTAAATTTGTGTATTTTTTAAGATAAAATATTTCAAATACTCTAGTCTTGAAAGGATAAAATTAAATTGAGAAGGAAAATTCTTTTTGAAAAGTTTTAAAGAGTGAGTATTGTTTGTAAGAGAAAGAAAATAATGTGAATGATTTTAAAATTTACTTTATGTTCAGGTTAAAATGTCTTTTAGTGCTTTGAAACTGAACTAAGTTTTTGTAAGGTTATGGGATGGGATCAGAATTTTTATAAGGAGAGATGTGTATATTTGTAGCCTCTCCACCAAAATTTATTCTATATGAGGAATAATTCTATTCTCATCGCTCCTTTTTAGTTTTTGGGTGCCATATTTATGTTCTATTGTTTTTTTGCACCACCCTCAAGTCTCTTTGATTCTAGATTGTGGAAGGCATATATTCTTTCTTTCTTTGTGGGGTTTTTACAGATGGATTTGCCATCTTCTTGCTTGGGATTATATTTAAGAATGTTAAAAAAGAGGAAGATTGGATTTATTAATGCAAAGCAAGACATTTTATTAAAAAAAATTATACATGTTGGGATCCAACAAAGGCCACATCTACGATTTTGGCTTTGCAACCATCACACGGGGGAGCAAGGGCAGCAACAGCTCGTTGTCGACGCCTTTAGTTTCTTCTACATCTACCCCTGACTATTTTGTTTAGACCTTAAAGACATAGATGGGCTATATGGAGCACGCTCAGGACCAATTCTCTAGTTACATAGAGAATTTTGCTCGGAATGTTGGTGTGCAGCCTGATCCTGTTTCTAGACTGTTTCCATTTCCCCCGATGGAGGACGCCCCCTCTGATGCTGTATTGCATGACCCTCTTTCGAGTGATCCCCCCCTCATCTAGCACCCCCATCACAGGTATAGATGTTTTATACTTTATATATATCACACTTTCTTTGTTTAAATACTCTATACATTTCATACTTTGTTTGTTTTGCATATTTTGGATGCTTAATTCTTTAGTATGAATGTGGAATTATGTTCGGTTTAGTATGTTAGTATGTTAGGATTGATGTTGACTTTGGGGGTTTTATGAATTGTTTTGGTTATAGCATGATTTGGTTTGGAATTTTTGCAAATTGTAGGGAGATTATTAGAAATTTTAAAAAAACTGTAAAAAAAATTACTTACAGGCTGAATTCCGACTAAATTCGGTCGGTAAAAAAAGTTTTTTTTCTAATCTTATTTTTAATTTCAAAATATACATCAATCGTTACTGATTAGAAAATCGATCGGGAAATAATAAATTGTTTTTATTTTTTTACTATAAAACATCACCGACTGAAACATCTTGTCACAATTCGGTCGGTAAAGGAAGTCGATACATAGAAATTAAGAATTTATGAAATTATTATCTTTAACCATTCAACTTTCTCATTGTCATCAATTAATTAAGCGTATTATATGTAATACATGGGGGGTATAATAGTCTATACATTTTTTAAATGATTCCCACCCATCCTAGAAAAGATTTTCCTTAACTTGTGATGGACAAAAGTTTTTCCAGCTTTATCCTAGAATAGTTATTCCTATGGAATAGTCTTTCCTACATTTAGTATACATACAAAACATTGGAATGGAAATAGAAATAAAAAAACTCAATCCATTCATGTCCATTCCCATGTACTCAACACAGTGTGAAACCTTAATCCCATATGGGATATGTACAGCATGTATGCTATATAAATGTAACATGGGCTTAAGTACCCATGATTACCTTTGGAATATATCCATTTTGGCATAGTGAGGACAGTTTTCGAATAGGGGCTCTGGGTGCTGCTAGGCTTATGACTTGCGCTCTCGAACCTACAGGTATGGGGCATGACATTATATATATAGGATATCAGAGCATGGTTATACCCGTCGGACGTGTGGGAATTAAGTTCTACATTGGCAAGAGCTATCTTAGGAATCCTGTGTGGAACTAAATGTTACACCGGTGGGAGTCACCTCTAGAATCTCGTTCCCCTGATCTAGTCCTATGTTAACTGTGATAAGGCACCTAACGAGAACGCTAAAGCTTTAATTAAAGGGGATGAATGTGAAACTTCAATCCTACATGAGATGTGATTTGTACGCTATAGAAGCATAGGCCTAAGTATCCAAGATCACTCTTTGGATATCCATTTTCTAGTGATAACGTTGCCAAGTCAGGATTGTGGATACTGTTGTCAGGCCCACACACTCTCAAACACGTGGGTCCGGAGCGTGACACATAACCTAAGCATCAAACACAACCTTAATTCGTAGTTGCTATTATTTCCCAATAACTAAACCATTTGTAGTATCCTATGCAAACAAAGATTTGACAAAGAAACCTTAATAGCTATAACCATAGAAATATGGAACATATTTAAATTTTAAAATGTAAGGCATGACGTATTTAAATTTAAATCTTTCAGAATATAAGGCATGACATAATTACCCCCACAGGAATCAGGAGAAAGAGGCATGACGATTTCAGAATGTAAGGCATGACGTAATTACCCCCACACGAATCAGGAGAAAGAGGCATGACAATACATCATGCCTTACATTCTGAAATTTAAATATATTTTCATATTTCTATGGTTCATGGTCCAGATGTAATTCTTACTACTGTACAAACAAATATCTAGTAATATAATTGACATTTTTTCTTAAACAAGAAAAAATATCTTCTACATTAAGAGAGTAACTAGGTGTTAAATGGTTACAAATGTCATTTGAAATAAAAGTTTCCTGATTTGCACAATATTTTCCATCGATTTCACTAAGGTAAAATATTAAACAGTCAAAGTATATAATGATAAACATAAATAAATTATTACCATAATTTTGGAAATTACAATTATATTGTCATGTGCATTTATACATTTGATAGATATGAGATTCTTGCATTTAATTACAACTTGCATCTATAAGTCCCTATATATAGCTGTTAGGATTTTCAGTTCAAACCACAAAAGTTCTTTTGTTCCAAACTCCTTCCTTGAGACTTATTATTATTATTATTATTATTATTATTATTATTATTATTATTATTATTATTATTATTATTATTATTATTATTATTATTATTATTATAATTTTTTGCTACTTTGTGTGCGTTCTGTCGAAAAGAAAGGTCAAACTCGCCTTTATAGTGAACGATGCAAAAGGGCGAGCAGTATTCAAGAAACGGAAGAAGGGCCTCCTCAATAAGTTAAGTGAACTTACTACACTTTGTGGAATTAACGCTTGTGCAATTATTTATAGCGAATTTGATTCTGAACCTGATGTATGGCCGAGCACTTTGGTTGCTCAACAACTGATATCGCAATTCAAGTGTTTGCCGGAGATGATGAAAGGAAGGAAAATGTTAAATCAAAAGGCGTATTTGAGGGAAAGAATTGTCAAACTAAAAGAACAGTCGAATAAGCAATTGTCAGAAAATCATGAGAAGGACGTGTGGAATTGATGTTTAAGTGTTTGTTGACTGATAAAAGAGAACTTGATAAGTTGACACCTACCGATCTTGATGATCTTGAAGGAAATTTTGAGAAAAGGATGACGGGCATCAATTTAAGGCTCAATGGAGATGCAAAGAAGAAAGTTGTTCTGGATGGAGACAAAGCACAAAGCAATCCTGCATCACCCCAGTAAAATGGTTCAAGGACAAGACTAGCCCCATAAGGAATATGATATATGTTAAGTTGGAAAAGGGTTAGTGTTTTCTTTAATTTATAAGCACATGTATGAAGGGAAAAAAAGAGTGAATTTTTTTATGTGAATTGTTTTTTAGTTTGGAAAAAGAGAATTTTTTTTATTGTTGAATTTCGTAGAAGTTATATCTTGCCAATGAGTGCTCTGCTCCTGTAGAACAAATTCATGGGCGATGTAGTCAGCCATGTTGGTTTGATTATTATTATATTACATAAATTTGTCTTTAAATATACCCAGATATTTGAAGCAAATTTTGAATGATGAATTTTAAATTACTTTTGAATAATTTATAATTTAATACTAATAGAGATTTAAAATTTTCATTTTTAATTATTTTTCTAAAAGTAATTTTGTCTCAAATTATATCACAAAAGATTTGGGACAAATGATTTATTTCGTCGTTAAAATTTTGCGATGAGGGTTTTCAAAGTACATTGTTTCCATCTCCAATGCATAAATTCATAATATAGGACGATTTATAAAATGAATATATATTCTCGCTAAATTGATAATTTCTCCTCATGTAAAGTCAATATGCCCTAGTCTACATATCTATTTATTAATGAGATGTGTATTTATTATATCCGTTTTATATTATTTATCACTTTAAAACAAGACACAAGAATTAAGAAAATTATTGTGTTTGTCCATTTTCAAAAATAAGTTAACTAAATTACCCTTCAATTATCACTGATAATTTTAATGAAATTTCTAAACAATGTTTAGTTCCAATAAGATAAAGTTATATATAAAAAATATAATTTAATGCTCTCTTGTTTTGACAAATATTTTGAAACGAAAAAAGTACGTACGTCCAACACGATAGATACTATGCAACAGAAGTAGTCTATGCCAATAAAATACCTACACTTTGAAAATTTTTTTTGGCGAGAAACAAGAAAATACAATATCTTTGACCAAGCATTTTCGTTAAAACTCTAATTTTTAGTGACAAAAATATTTGGTCTCTGTTTTGTCGCAAAGGCTCTCGGCAACTGAAAATTTTTATTTCGTCGCAACAAGGGACCTAATAGTGACGAAATTCGTCACCGTTGAGATGCTGCTTAAAGTGGAAATACTTCGTCGGCAACGGCTTCCGAATTTTGTATCCAAAATGTAATTTGGTAACCAATGTGTTGTCAAAGCAACAGAATATCAATGTTTGTTGCTAAAGCTTATATTTATAAAATGTAAATTTTGGATTTAAAAAAACAATTATTTTAGAAGGTCGGGTGGGTAACTCGTGAACCATTTGAAACCCAATGTAAGAAATAATTAGACTTAGGAGATGATGCAAAAAGGAAAGTAACGTACAAGAACGGAAGAAGAGCCTCTGATTAAGGTGAGTGAACTTACTACACTGCAAAATTAACGCATGTGCAATAATTTACCGTAAATATCATTATGAATTCCAAGTATGGCTAAGCGACATGGGTATTCAACAAGTGATAACAATTCAATTGCACAGCGGAGATGGAAAAAAAGTAAGAAAATGTTGAATCAAGAAGAATACTTGAAAGAAAAAAATTGTCAAAATTGAAAATACAATTGATTAAGCAACTTGTAAAAAATCGGGACAAAGAGCTTGTGGAGATAATGTTCGAGTGCCCACTGGAAAAGGAGGACTAGATAAATTGACACTTATATATGTTGATAATCTTGAGCAAGCAATTAAGAAACGCATGAAAGACATTAATTCAAAGAAAGAGGATGCAAGGAAGACGGACATTGTTCCGGATGGAGAGAGAGTACATAGCACAACCCCACCTACACCACAAACTCCCCACAATCATTTTTCAAGGACCAAACTTAACCCATAAACAAGATATGTGTTTTGATGGGGACAGATTTACGTTTTCTTTAATATATGAACACATATCAATACATGCTTTTTAATATCTAAATACATCCTAAATATTATTAAATATTATTGTATTCACATATGTTCACAACTAAATATTATAAAGTCAATCTTGTCTGATCTACGCATCTATTCCTACTTATCTATTCTTGAGCCATGTATGTTTATGGATCAACAAGGATACACTTATTAAAGACTACAATATATTCTTCCTTGTGCGCCCTTTATTAACTTTTTAAATAAAAACTTGAATCTAATAACTATTTAATACAACATGAAACGTTTATTTAGTTGGAGAGAAATACACTCTTTATACCCAATAACTATTATTACTTTCGTATACATAACTTAAAAAAAAAATTTAAACATTTATATTCAAAAATTATTTTCAAACTTGCAAACATAACAAATTATGTCGTATATGACTACTTTCGGTCAAATTTTAACATGTTCAATTCATGTGAGCATTTAATAATAAAGGAAATGAGTTTGCATATATGGGTCTTTTAGCCGGTGATCAATGGATTTTTTTAAATAGGTTGGCACATATGTTTTCAAATTCTCTTATGATTTAATAAAACTTCTTATCCAACAATTTAGAGATAGACAAAAATGCTTTCTATTAGAATGTTATGTGTATTAGGCGTGTTAAAATTTGGTTGGAAACCGCCACATATGGCATATTACATTATGCCTACAAGTTCGAAAATAGTTTATGGATTAAATATTTTAAAAAAATGTTTTTTGGCTATACACAAAAAATTAACAATATTTATTAGATACGGAGAGCTAATTTCTCTTTAATTGTAATACCCAAAGCTTTTGGGAGTAGTTTTTATATTCCTGGGGTAATTCTATTATAGTATCCTTTTGTTTGGCAATTTGAAGATTTAATAGCACTTGTTTGTTGATTTCCATTTTAGTATCTTTTTGTTTGGCCATTTGAGGATTTAGTATTACTTATTTATTGATTGACAATTAAGTGACTAAATCAGAATTCTAGACCATCTTCATATGTGATTTTTTAACTGCTTGTAGAGATTTATACATGAATTTTCATTTTGCACCTTGCGGACTAGAAGAAAATGGATGAATTTTCATTCATGTTTAAATTTCTACAGACAGTCAAAAAATCACACTTGAGTAGACAACAATATTAAGTTAATTACATTTTAGTACCCTTTTGTTTGTTGATTAATAATTAAGTGATAAATCAGAATTCCAGTGAAATAAAATATGCCATAAATATTGTGATCACCATCAGGTGTGATTTTTTTTATTGCTTACAAAGATTTAAACATGAAAACCTAACTCTTTTTTTACAATGTAATACTACTTACTTGTTGATTGCCAATTAATTAGTGACCAAATAAGAATTCTGGTCAAATCAGTTTTACTGGAAATATTGTGGCCCGCTTTCAAATGTGATTTTTTTTACTATATGAAAATTCATTCTTTTTCTTCTTGTCTGTCAACGAAAAATGAGAATTCATACTTAAATCTTTACAAAGAGTTAAAACATCACACCTGACAATGGTGTAGAATTCTAATTTAGTCATTTAATTGTCAATCAACAAACAAGTAGTACTAAATTATCAAATAGCCAAACAAAAAGATATTAAAATGTAAATCAATAAATAAATGAAACTAAATTCTCAAATAACAAAAAAACTTGTCCGTAAGTTGGCTATTTCACCATTTTGGGTTTTTATTTTCTGAGGAAATATCACAGTTATGGTTATTTGGATGATAATTCCTACACTAGCAACGTGCTATTTAAAGAAAGAATTTTCTTATCAAGGTGTTTATTTCTGTTTCACTATTTTCACTTGTCACATTTTATCTATTTCTTATGTTTTATTACTTACCATATTGTAAAAGAAAAATGCAATAATAAACTTTTTCCCAATTTATCCTTCATTAAAAATAAATTTCAACATATTTTAATTATTCTAACATAAAAACTTTTAAAAGTAACAATGAGAAGAGAGATTATTTGAATTCAATCCGCATAAGAAAAAATATTTAAACATTCATATTTTCTTAAATTGCAATGTCCAGAATGTATAAGTAAAAAGATAGAGAAAGTAGTTGCTATTGATTTACCTTTTTTGGGGGGTCATTGATTTACTTTAACTTCCTTTAGCGTTTCAATTAGGTATAATTGCTAATAACAAATAAAACAAATATATGGTAACTTAAGTATAATCAATTTTATGAAATTTAAAAATTTAGAAGAAACTTTTGAACTTTTAAGAAACTTATTATACTAAATTTAAAAGTTAATCACACTAATGTGTGCCCTTGAGCACACATTAGAAAAATCCTTTTAAAAAATTTTCAAAATTAAATTGCATTTTTCATTGTATTCTCGGAGATATTAATAGGGATTAGCTTTTTAGAAGTCAGCAATTTTTATTATCTTTTTACATTGTTTAAGATTTATTAAGGTCAGTTTAGTGCAGTGACCATCAAATGTAATTCTATTAATCGTGATTATCTAGTGTGATTGAAAACCATGATTATAGTAATTGTAATATTTAAAATCAAAAATAAAAAGTTATTCTATCCGTGTTTGACAATTTTTATTACAATAGTGATTTTCATTTACAAATTGTCTGGTAAACCCGTAACACATTATACTTTATAATAATGACATATTTTTATATTTTTTTGTATCTTTATACATCTTCTATATTTTTTGTGTATATTAATTAAAAAAAATTTATGTAAAGAGTGTGTTTGTGTGTATATACGTATATTATTTCATTTGTTTTAATAGGAAAAATTAAAATTTTGATGTTATATATATAAATTAATATTTATATTGATATTTAATAATCCAATTCATATTTAAAGAATATTTATATTTATAAAAAGATAACAGAAATTTAATTTGAACATTAGGGTATTTTGGAAGTTAATTATTGAATATCATGTTTAAAATTAACAGTTGACAAAAGTCATATACTATCAGTTTTTTCCAATCATGAAAAAATGACGATTTGAAATTCTAAATACGAAAGCTCCTTTGGTATCCAAACGCTTCAACTTTTCCAAATGCCCTGTAATTAGCTTTTGCAACTCAAAATAATTTTTAAATCTTATAAAAGCTCATTCCAGTAGACACTTAAATTATTATATATTGATATATTTTATTCATTTAACCTAAAGACACACGTTATAAAGATTCTTTCAACATTATATGTATTTTTTCTTTCTTAAGAAGTATTTTGTTTAAAAAATTTTAAATTTTTCAATAGAAGTCTTTAAATTCCCAAATTCATTTATCATTATAAAAAATTACTATAATTATCCATAAACAATTTATACTTTTCTTAATTAGTCAACAACTTTGTTTATGCTTTTCTTAATTAGTCAACAACTTTGTTTTCAACTCGTTTCTACCGCTGAACCTTTTTTGGGCTGTTTATTTTGACAATTAAACATTGAAGCGGCGGAATCCGGTCTTCTGAAGCATGCTCAAGTCAGGTGAGCTCAATAAGAAGGTCATTTTCGTCCTTTATGTTGAATTGCAAGGGGTTTTTCGGACAGTCACTCATTTTCTCTTCTTCTCCAAAATTATTACAATTTTTTTCTCTTCTTATTATTCCATGCGAGGATTATTGTTTTTATTAATATTATGGCTAAAATAATTATGAAAAGAGATAATGAATTTATCTTTTTATCTGCTTTATTCTCCTTATTTAATTTTACTACCAAGGTTCACTAGTATGTTAATAGAAGTTTGCTTACCTATCAAATTCTTAATACTTAGTATATTTTTAGTCATTATTTGTACTTAATACTTAAATATAATGAATATATACTCATTCTTTTAATATTTGGAATTTACAAACTTTTTATTAACCGATCAAAGTTAGCTTCAGTCAACATATATTGAACAGAAGAAGCAAAAGCTTCAGTAACAGTCGGACGATAGTAAAAAGTCATAGCAAATCCCGTAGCTACTTGTACTAAAAAACAAGTAAGCGTAATGCCCCTAAACAATAAAATATATTGACGTGGGGAGGAACGTATTTATTGGTTATATCATCCGTAATGGCCTGAATCTCGAGACGTTCTTCGAACCAATCATAGACTTTATTGAGATAGGTGGAACTCCCCCTCGTGTTATAATCTATTACTTAAGTTTTAGAAGAAACAAAATTCAGAGTAAAGATTGAAACTTCTGCAAAATCCAGAGCAGCAGAAGTATGAAACTAAAGTTTTTTAATCCATTCTTCTTCCTCACGTTCAATCTCATCAAGGCAATGGAAAGGCTGCAGAAATTTAAACCTCCTAGACAGATTTGAACCTAGGTATATTTTATTTATTTATTTGTTTATTTATTTAAACTTGCGTTAGAAAGAGTTGGAATTCAAAAGATCAAGATTTTTATTTTGGGAAGATTCTTAGGGCTGATGTCCAAAATCGGTGGCAACAAAGGTAGGCGAAATTGAAGAGGGAATTATAATGAATGGTTAAGGCTATATATCCTTGCAAATGATTGCATTGATGTTAATTTTCAATCCCTTAACTCTTGTTTTAGGTCTTCATTGCTTATATTTTTTTTAAGTAATTAAAAATAAGTATTAATAAAAAAATTACTTTAAATAAATTAATATGATAATTTTATTTTTAATTATATTCGATAAAGAGATAATCTTAAAAAATAATCAGAATAATTTTTTTAATTTTTTAAAGTTAAAGACAGATATATAATAAGTAATGAAGAAACGACTTCAAAAGAGTTTATAGTTTAAAATAAGTTAAAATCTGTTGATTCAAATAAATGGGAAGAACGACTCAAATATAAAGGGTTGAAGGAATGTATCTTTTAAAATGCCGGCTTCGGTTTTTTCTTTTGGACAAAAAGGACGAAGATTGTAGGCTTGCGAATGAGTGCTCGACATTTGATTTTAGCTATGGTGTAATTTCGGAGAGATGGAGATTTTCTCGACCAAATTATCTATTACATTCTTTAATATATATTATTTATAGTAATTTTATTAATAAAAATTTTATTAAATAAAACTAAATTCTAAAAAAATAATTAATAAAAAAATATGTTAGAGACTGTTGGCCTATTGGGCCATCTTTTTCACATTTTTCATTTTTCTCTTCATCCCTTTTATCCCTATGATGAACAACCTTGTGGGCCTCATTAGAGTGGAGTGGGCTGGCTGGCCTTGATGCCGGGCGGGCCGGGTTCAAACCGACCTGACCCAGGTGACTTGGCTATATATTGTTCTTTTCTTTCTCCAGCCTACCCTAATCCCTCATTTTACTCTGTTGTGCCGCCGCTGCCTCCACACTCTCTCTGACCTTCTGTCTTCTCTCTCTCTTCTTCCGAACCGTCTGTCTGTTCGTTTTCTTCTTGACCCTTCTGGACTCCTTCACCGATAGTCTGTGCCGTTTGACCTTCTCGGCACCGTGCGTGTGGCTTGGTTGAGAGAGGAAAGGGCTCTGCTGAGAGAGAGATAGAGAGCTGTTTTCTTGAGGCTCCTTGGCTACCTGAGGAATTCTCCATTGTTCTTCTCTCGAAGAACATTCAATAGCTGTTCGTCATCGAACACACGAAAGCCGAACTCGCCGAGCTCGTTCGGTTCCCTCTGCTGCTCTGACCGAGACCTGAAGTGTCTCGAGGTAAGGTTACAGCTTTCGTTTAGTTCTTTATTACTAACCTATCTATCTTCTCTGTTTGAATCTGATACTCACTCGGGAAGACAATCAAGGAAGAAGACCGATTGTAATAGATAGGACCCTTCTACTTTCTGTCTTTCCTTTGCTTATTTGAGTTGTGTAATAGTAAGGTAGGAAAGGTTGTAATAGTAAATAGGCATGTTTGGTTGCCGGATCGGCGTAACAGTAGTATCAGAGCCACGGTTGTCTGCAACAACCGTCCGGCGACCACTCGGTTTTCAGATCCACGCGGGATCTGACTCATGGAAGCCTCTTAACCCCCTCTTTTCTTTTCTGGCTATTATTAGATCTGCTGTGTTTATAATTGTTAGATCTATATGATTGTTACCGTTTTTCTGTTAAAACTGCTCTTTGGTTTGCATCTGCTTCTGTTCTCTTAACGATTTCGTAGATCTGCTATATTTCATTGTACCTGCTGTTTCTGATTATCTGTTTTGTTAATTTCTGGTTTATTGTCCTGTTTATTCGAATTACTGCATTGCTTCAGTTTTGAACGTGTTCTGTTATTCTGGTAATTTTGTTTTCTTAAAATCTAAAACCCAAGCCTGGCTTGAGTCCAAGAGACTCCAAGTATCTGTGCCTTGGAGATTTTCATTACCTGTTTACAAACACTGCAATATTCGTGACTGACTGTGTGTTGTGTGATTGTTTTTAGCATTTTTTGCCTTTTTCTGTCTTGGTTAATCTTGTGTACTTCTGCGTTGTTCTGGTTGTAAAAACACTACTGCGTTTCACGTACTTTACTGTGCCGTTTTTCTTTAAAGCCAAAATCCGGGTATTTTATTTGTGTGATAAACTTCTTTTTCAAATCTTTTATTTTTCTAGCCATTGATTACTCTTATTTGCCATTATAATCATGTCTGTTCAAAAGATTGAAACTGACAAATTTGATGGCAAATCTGATTTCGTAATGTGGCGTAGAAAAATGAAAGCAGTTTTAGTCCAAAATAAAATCGCACCCGCAATTTGTAGCCCTGAAAAGTATCCGGAATCTTGGAAGGGTGAAGTGCTTTCTAAAAAACTTGGTGATGCACACAGTTGCCTCACCTTGCACTTAACCGATAACGTTTTACGAGAAATAGACGAAAAAGATAACGCTTTTGAGATTTGGAAAAAACTTGAAAAAATGTATTTGGGAAAATCTTTATCTAATAAGATTTATTTAAAAGAATAGCTTTTTGGTTTTAAAATGAGCGGGTCAAAATCTCTTTCAGAGAACATTGATGATTTAAACAAAATAGTTTTGGAATTACAAAATGTTGGTGAAAAGATTTCTGATGAAAACGTTGCTGTGATTTTATTAAATTCCTTGCCTGAATCTTTTAATGACGTTAAGTCTGCTATCAAGTATGGTAGAGATGACTTGACTCTTGCTGATGTGAAAAATGCTTTAAAATCAAAAGACCTTGATTTGAGAAAAGAAAACAAATCTAACGGAGAGAACCTTTACGTGAGAAGGAGGGTTGACCGGAGAGAATCTTTTAGTCACCGTTCTAAAAGTAAAGGGAGGTCGAAATCACGAGATAAGAAAGTGAAGTGTTTTTACTGTGGCAAGGAAGATCATATGAAAAATAAGTGTTTTAAAAGGATCAAAGAAGAAAAACAACGTAAACAAGGTAAGGGGAGCGATAAAAATGACAAAACTCACAATTTTGAATCAGATGGTAATTCAATGTATTCTGAAGTTTTGCGTGTATCCCCTTCCCTTTCTCCTATTTCTGAACACTGGATTCTTGATTCTGGATGCAATTTTCATATGACACCAAACAAGCATTAGTTTTCAGATTTTAAACCCCTTGAGCATGGAAAAGTTTTTATGGGTAATAATCATGTTTGTGAAATTAAAGGAATTGGAAATGTTTTTATTAAAATGCATGATGGTATGACCAGAAAATTGACTAAGGTGAGATATGTGCCCAACCTCCGTCAGAATCTAATCTCCCATGGTGTTTTTGACACAAATGGTTTTTCTTACAAATCTGAAAATGGTATTATGAAAGTTTACAAAGGAGCACTGGTCATGCTCAAAGGTTTTAAAAAGGATGATCTATACCATTTAACTAGAAAAACTGTTTGCGAAGCATCTGCATTGGTTTCCAAAACTGTTCCTGAAAAGACTTTGTTGTGGCACCGTCGAATTGGCCACATCAGTGAAAAAGGACTATATTGCCTTCAAAAGCAAAATCTTTTGGGTGGTGACAAAATCGAATCTTTGGATTTTTGTGACCATTGTTCTTGGAAAACAGGATAAAATTAGTTTTTCAGTTGGCAAACACAAGTCCACTTCTGTCCTTGATTATGTGCACTGTGATTTGTGGGGACCTGAAAAGGTTCCAACTTATGATGGGAATGTTTATTTCTTGTCTGTTGTTGATGATTTTTCTAGGCATGTATGGGTATTTCTTTTGAAATCAAAAGATCAAACTTTTGAAAAGTTTTCTGAATGGAAACGCCTTGCCGAAAACCAAACCGGAAATAAACTAAAGACAATTAGGACAGATAATGGCCTTGAGTTTTGTAACAAAAAGTTTGCTAATTTATGTGCATTGCATGGCATTCTGCATCATAGGACTGTTAGGCACAATCCTCAGCAAAATGGTGTTGCTGAAAGGATGAACCGTACCATTATGGATAAGGTTAGGTGTCTTATGGTGTCCTCAGGAATCCCAAAACCTTTTTGGGGAGAAGCTGTAAGTACAGTTGTCTACCTCATCAATAGATCTCCCTCAACAGCCATAAATTTTAAAACTCCCTTAGAGTTGTGGTCTAGAGAACCACCAAACCTGTCAAACCTTAGAGTGTTTGGTTGTGCTGCTTTTGCACATCAAAAGGAGGGTAAGTTAGACCCAAGGTCAAGAAAGAGAGTGTTTTTAGGCTACCCTAGTGGGGTGAAGGGATACAAAGTTTGGCTCAAAGGTGAGCCGGGGGTTGGGGTTGTTGTGAGTAGGGATGTGGTCTTCAATGAACTTGATATGCCTTGCCTAAAGGCTAAAACCAATCCTGATAGCCCTATTGACATTCCCATAGATGGGAATATTGCTGTGGAGGTGGAGGACACCTCCAAACCTGCACAACCCCACGATCAACCCGAAACCAGTGAAGACTCGGAAATACCGACTAGTCAACAACCTGAAACCAACACGCCTGAATCTGAAAATTCAGATGATGATGATGAGGATCATCCCGAGGCACAAGCTCAAGCTCTAAGAGACAAGCAGCTGTCTAGAGATAGGGTTAGGAGAGAGTCGAGAAAACCGGCTAGGTATGGTTATTCCTACATCATCTCATATGCTTTTGCTGCTGCATCCTATATGGAAGAGAAAGAGCCTCTGTGTTTTTCTGATGTGTTAAAAAGCCCTAATTGCTCTTTGTGGTTGCATGCTATGGAAGAGAAAATGTCCTCGCTTCATAAAAACAAAACCTGGATTCTTGTTCAAAAACCCTCAAAGCAAAAATTAATTGATTGCAAATGGATTTTTAAAATCAAATAGCCTGAATCTGCCAATGAACCCCCAAGGTTCAAGGCTAGGCTGGTTGCAAAAGGTTTTTCTCAAGTTGAGGGCATCGATTTCAATGAAATATTTTCTCCCGTTGTTAAATATAAAATAATTAGGATAATGCTTGCAATTGTTGCCTATTATGATCTTGATCTTGAACAACTTGATGTAAAAACTGCATTCTTGCATGGGGAACTTGAAGAGACTATCTATATGCGTCAACCACCAGGTTTTGAAGAAAAGGGTAAGGAAAACATGGCATGTCTCTTGAAAAATTCCTTGTACGGACTTAAACAATCAACAAGACAATGGTATAAACGGTTTGACTCTTTCATGCTTAAAGCTGGTTTTATTAAAAGCAATTATGATAGTTGTTTATATTTCTGTGGTGATAATGTTGAAACTGTTGTTTATCTTTTGCTCTATGTGGATGATATGTTAATTGCTTGTAAGCATAGAGATAAGATTACTCACTTGAAATCCTTGCTAAAGTCTGAATTTGATATGAAGGATTTAGGTTCGGCGTCTAGAATCCTTGGGGTGAACATCAGTAGGGATAGAGCTGACCGATCCTTATTTATATCCCAGAAATCCTTTTTGCAGAAAATTGTTTCCAAATTTTTGATGCATTTATGCAAACCAGATTGTACACCACTTACGAGCCATTTTCAGCTTTCCAAAAAATCTTGCCCCAAACTGATAAGGAAAAGAATGACATGGCAAACATACCTTATAGAATGGCTATAGGATCCGTCATACTATGATATCCACCCGGCCTGATATTGCTTATTCCATAAGCCTTCTTAGCCGATTCATGTCTAACCTGGGTAGGGATCATTGGGCAGCTCTCAAGTGGTTGTTATGATATATTAATGGGACTATTGATAGGGGTCTTCTTTATCATAATTGGTCTGATAATTTTGAACTGGTTGGATATTAGATTCTGACTTTGCAGGTGATAAAAATGGTAGGAAATCTACCACTTCTTATTTCTTTACCTTAGCAGGCAATTGCATATCTTGGAAGTCACAGTTGCAGCCTGTAGTTGCTTTATCGACTACGGAGGCTGAATACATTACTGCCACCGAGGCAATTAAGGAAGCCATTTGGCTTCAAGGCCTCCTATCTGAATTGCATATTTTAAATTCTAAAGCTGTGATTCATACTGATAGTCAAAGTTGTCTCAACTTGTGTAAAAATCCTGTTTACCATGAGAGGACTAAACACATAAATGTTAAGTATCATTTCATAAGGGAAAAGGTTTCAAGTGGCATAGTCAATATTGAGAAAATTAGTACTAAAGATAATCCTGCAGATTTTGGTACTAAAATTGTGACAACTGATAAGCTCTCTTTGTGCAGGGACCTCCTTCATGTAGATGAAGGTTGACTCTTTGAGTCAGTGTTGGCTGAAAGATTTAATGAAAATATGTTCAAGGTGGAGTTTGTTGGCCTATTGGGCCATCTTTTTCACATTTTTCATTTTTCTCTTCAGCCTTTTTATCCCTATGACGAACAACCTTGTGGGCCTCATTAGAGTGGAGTGGGCTGGCTGGCCTTGATGCCGGGTGGGCCGGGTTCAAACCGACCCAACCCAGGTGACTTGGCTATATATTGTTCTTTTCTTTCTCCAGCCTGCCCTAATCCCTCATTTTACTTTGTTGTGCCGCCGCTGCCTCCACACTATCTCTGACCTTCTGTCTTCTCTCTCTCTTCTTCCGAACCATCTATCTGTTCATTTTCTTCTTGACCCTTCGGGACTCCTTCACCAATAGTCTGTGCCGGTTGACCTTCTCGGCACCGTGCGTGTGGCTTGGTTGAGAGAGGAAAGGGCTCTGCTGAGAGAGAGATAGAGAGCTGTTTTCTTGAGGCTCCTTGGCTACCTGAGGGATTCTCCATTGTTCTTCTCTGGAAGAACATTCAGTAGCTGTTCGTCATTGAACACACGGAAGCCGAACTCGCCGAGCTCGTTTGGTTCCCTCTACTGCTCTGACCAAGACCTGAAGGGTCTCGAGGTAAGGTTACAGCTTTCATTTAGTTCTTTATTACTAACCTATCTATCTTCTCTGTTTGAATCCGATACTCACTTGGGAAGACAATCAAGGAAGAAGACCGATTGTAATAGATATGACCCTTCTACTTTCTGTCTTTCCTTTGCTTATTTGAGTTTTGTAATAGTAAGGTAGGAACGGTTGTAATAGTAAATAGGCCTGTTTGGTTGCCGGATCGGCGTAACAGAGACTGTATTACTAAATGATGTATTATTAGATGATATATTATATGAACTTGAATGTTTTCTCCAGTATCATAGGTCGGGTTAGATTTTGACCCATTTTTGTTATGATTTGAATATTAGATTATTTGAATGGACAAAAATGTCAAAGATCTCATGTGATTAGGCATGCATGCTTCACAGATAACCGAATTCCATCGTTTCAATGTTGATTTGTAAAAATGAGCTATCGGAAAAGGTTTGTAGTTAAACAAAAAAGTTAAAAATAAACTGTGTGGTTATTTAAAGAAAAGTACAAATATTTATGAATAATTGTGATGATTTTATTTAATACTTATTCAATTTGTATTGAAGGTTTATCTTTTTAGTAAATATATTAAAATATCTCTGTATTCCCACTAATTTTTGTTCTAAATCGTGATCTACAGCGTGATCTATGGCATAATATATTAGATTTTTTTACTTAATTCATGTGCACACGTATTTATATAATATTTTGACATGTAAATGTACATGTATTGCTTAATTTAATTATATGTTTGTTATTATATATATTTTGAGACCCAATTAAGGTAATCTATACTTATATATAGGTGGGTCTGTCATGTTAATAAAAGTGTGGGGTCTCTTTATAAATGTGTAGAAACTTAGGAGTTGTATTGCAAAACTATGATGGGCTGTTTAGCAATACATCTATGTATTAAGGTTATGGTCCCTGATTGCACGTATGCTTAGATTATTAGTCACCTCTAAAAGTTCCCATCTCTTTGAGAAAATCAGGCTGCATACGTAACAATCAGAATATTCAAACCCAATCTTCAAATCAATCAATTGCCATAGAGGAAGGTACACGTTTCGATTCTTTATTCTAAATAATCTATTAAGTAAGGTTAATTCTTGTGTTTTATTTATTTAATTCCATCAATGGTATCAGAGCCTCCTTACATCAAAAATTGTTTAGATTCTTGATTTATGGGTTGATTTATGATTTATTTTTCGAGAATCGATTTTAAGAAGAAGAAACAAAAAAATTAGCGATCCAATCTTTTTTTCCTTGTTGCTTTGGCTTCTTATCAGTTGGATGAAGCGCGATGGATTCGTTTTTTTTAAGTAAAATATTCGATTTTTAGGGTTGTGATAGTTTTGCTATGAGTTTTCTTGTGTTATGCATATCCTTCATGCTTCCGTTTTTCGTGCACTTATTTTTTTTGAAGCAGTTAATATTACAGAAATTGTTTTGAACCATGAGGCGTTGTCTTTATTTTGGTTCACGTTGTCCGCATGTTTGTGAATGCATATGGAAGGCATATGCATATATATATATATATATTTTATTGATATTACATCAAGTCATTATACGCTTTTGGTTGCAGAATTTTGTTTCTATATTGTTTTTTGTTATTGACTTGATAACTCTAGAATTTGTTTCATTCAATAAAAATGAAAAAAAAAAAAACTCAACTCACAATCTTGGGATTTGTCGAGACATGAAGAAATTTGTTTTGTTATGGTTATATATTATGTGATTCTTGTATGTATCATTATTGAATTATTTGACACATACGATATACGGAACAATATGTATTTACATTTTTTTTTATTCATAACAACTTAAGATTGATTTAACAAGCGTGTCTAATAGCTTTATATTGATTGGTGGAAGTGGCATCCTACCAAAGTAGGCTCTCCCATGAAAATCTTTCGATAATAAACTATTTAGATGTCGTGTTTTGTATTTCTTATGCGGGTAACAATCGACCCAAAGAAAGATTGTTATTGTCAGGCTGAGAATTACAAACACATGTAATAATGAACATGTAATAGTTATTAAGTATCCATAGTAAGTGTTAAGTCGGCCCAAAGGAAGGCTTGATACTTGACTGGATTTTACTATTAGTGCTCAATTACTACATCAAGAAAATCACTTGTAAGCTAACTCTTTATCCAAAGACTAGACTTGGTGTTGCACCGATATTCTTGTGATTGGATTTGTTATGAATATAGCCCATGAATTGTTAAAGTTTTATATATATGAGTGAGCTTTATTTATTTTTATTATATTATGTTTTCTGTTACATTTACTGGTATCTCTGTTGCTCAGTTATCTGCTAATTTGAATAATATTTCGCCATTAAATGGTACCAATTTTAAAGCTTGGAAAGATAATGTTGAATTCATTTGGGTTGCCTGGATCTGGACTTGGCCATTAGGGAGCCACGACCAGCTGAGCTGACAGATACTAGTACCTCCAAGCAACGGAGGGAAATGGCTCAGTGGGAACGATCAAATAGGTTAAGTCTAATGATCATGAATAGTACAATTCCAGAGACTTTTCTTGCTAACGTGACAGATAAGAATAATGCAATTAAGTTTCTCGAATAATTGGAACAACACTTTATAAAAATCGAAAAGACAGAGATCATTATGCAATTGCGTAAACTCACTACCATGAGGTATAATGGTTTGGGAAACATTAGGGAATACATTCTCGAGATGTCTCATATAATATCAAAACTTAAGACACTGAAGTTAGATCTTCTTGATGATCTACTGGTGTACCTTGTTTTGATGTCTCTTCCTCCTCAATTTGGCCAGTTTGAGGTGAGTTACAACTGTCAAAAGGACAAATGGACAATCAATGAACTCATCTCACATTTAGTGCAAGAGGAAGAGAGAATGAGACAACATAAGGTCAAGAGTGCTAATCTCACTTTCTCAAAAGGTAACAAGAAAAGAAAGGGTAAAATGACTGCGGATACATCGGAAGAAAAAACAGAAGGAACAGTCGAAAAACAAAGTGTTTTTTCTGCAAAGATCCCTCTCATGTTAAGAAGGAATGCCCCCAAGTATCACGCATGGCGCGTGAAGAAAGGTATGCCTCTAACTTTTGTCTGTTTAGAGGTTAATTTAGTCTCGGTACCAAGATATACTTGGTGGTTTGATTCGGCTGCCACTACTCACATAAATATATCTATGCAGGGTTGCCAGAGTTACCACCAACCAAGGGATGATGAAAGATTCATCTATAAGGGAGATGGTAGTACGGCAGAAGTTCAAGCTACAGGCACTTTTAAATTATCATTAAAAACTAGTTTATTTTTAGAATTAAAAGAGACATTCGTTGTAGTGTCATTTAGACGGAATTTAATTTCTATTCCTATTTTGGACAAAGAAGGTTTTTTCTGTTCATTTGGTAATAGACAGTCTCGTCTCTACTTTGATTCTAAATTGTTGGGAACTGATTTTTTATATCCTCATGATAATTTATATGAGCTTGAGACTACTTCTTCTAAAGAATCCTTGCATGTAAGTACACGTGGTACCAAACGAAAATTAACTAATGAGAACTCCTATTCATTATGGCACAAAGATTAGGTCATATCTCCAAAAGGAGAATCGACAGACTTGTATCTGAAGGAGTTATTGAAACACTTGACACTTCGGATAATACAATATGCGTCAAGTGTATTAAAGGTAAATTAACACACAAGAAAAGAGTAGGTATTTAGAGAACTAAAGACATTTTAGAACTAGTATATACGAATATATGTGGACCATTCTCTGTGCCTTCTTGGAATGGTCAATAGTACTTTATAACGTTCATAGACGATTACTCTCGTTATGGTTACCTATATTTGATACATGAGAAATCAGAAGCCTTAGATAAGTTCAAAGCATTTAAAGCTGAAGTTGAAAATCAACTAGGCAAAAAGATTAAATGCATCAGATCTGACCATGGAAGTGAATATTATGGCAGAAATGATGGTTCGGGTGAATAATGTCTAGGGCCATTCGCCAAATTCTTAGAAGAGTGTGGGATCGTCCCTCAACATACTAGGCCGGGGTCACCTAGCATGAATGGAGTTGCTGAGATATGAAATAGAATTCTTAAGGACATGGTAAGAAGTATGATTTGTCATAATAATTTACCAGAATCACTCTGTGGGGATGCTCTTAAAATTGCAGTCTATATACTTAATAGAGTTCCAACTAAAGTGACAACAAAAGCCCCATATGAGTTATGGATAGGTAAGAAACCTGTCTTAAGACATTTAAGGGTATGGGGATGTCGAGTTGAGGCAAGGCCTTATAGGCCTAATGAGAAGAAATTGGATGAAAGAATAGTTAGTTGCTATTTTGTTGGATACTCCAAACGGTCACGGGGTTACAAGTTCTATAATTCCCGAAACAGAACATTTTTTGAGACGGTAAATGCCCGGTTCTTTGAGGATATTGAGGTTAGGAGGGAAGATAAGGCAAGAAACTTTGTCTTTGATGAGAACTCAGTTCTCGTTCCTAGTGTTGTTCTTGAATATGTGCAAGTTCTCGTACCTGACCTTATTCAAGAAAAAAATTCAGTACAAGACAATGTTGTACTTCCTCATAATATAGATCAACAGGCTTTGCCTGAATTTGATCATCCGGTCGCTCCTCAACCTTTTATTCCTATGGAGCAACCTCAACAACCTCAAGAACCAGTACCCTTAAGAAGATACATTCAAAAAAGAAGAAGCGCAATTTTAGACGATTATATTGTGTATCTTAATGATCATATGGAAAACATTGACTCGGCAGAAGATGATCCTATCATCTTTTGTCAAGCCATTGAAAGGTCAAATGCTCGTAGATGGATAGATGCCATGGGTGAAGAAATTCAATCCATGAAAGACAATGACGTATGGGATCTCGTTCCTTTGCCAGAAGGTGTGAAACTAATTGGTTGTAATATATTTTTAAAACCAAAAGGGATTCACAAGGCAATATGGAGAGATATAAAGCGCGTCTAGTCGCTAAGGGATTCACTCAAAAGGAAGACATTGACTACAAAGAGACTTTCTCTCCTGTTTCCTCGAAAGACTCTTTTAGAATAATTATAGCACTAGTGGCACATTTTAATCTTGAGACACATCAGATGGATGTCAAAACAGCTTTTCTCAATGGGAACATTGATGAGATAATTTATATGGTACAACCTGAAGGTTTAGAATCCAAAAATTTTCACAATTGGTTTGTAAACTTAAGAAATCCATTTATGGGCTAAAACAAGCTTCTCGTCAGTGGTACTATAAATTTCACAATGTGATATTATCTTTTAATTTTGATGTTAATGTTGTGGATGATTGTGTATATCACAAGTTCTGTAAAAATAAGTACATTTTTCTAATACTTTATGTGGATGACATCTTGCTTGCTAGTAACGATGTAGGTTTAATGCATGAAACTAAGAAATTTCTCTCAAAGCAATTTGAGATGAAAGATCTTGGTGAAGCATATTTTGTATTAGGAATCCAAATTCATTGAGATCGTTCTCGAGGAATTCTTGGATTATCACAAAAGGGATACATCGAGAAGGTATTACAGCGATTTGGAATGCAAGATTGTAAACCGCTTGATACCCTGGTGGCCAAAAGAGATAAGTTTAATCTCAAACAGTGTCCTAATGATGACTTTGAGTCCAAGCAAATGGAAGGCATTCCTTATGCTTCAGTATTTGGAAGCCTTATGTATGCAAAAGTCTGTACTCGTCCAGACCTTGCATTTATAGTTGGTATGCTGGGAAAATATTTGAGTAATCTGGGGCCTGCACATTGGATAGCAGCAAAGAGGATCATGAGGTATTGGCAGAAAACAAAACATTATATGCTCACTTATAGAAAGTCGGATAAACTTGAGATTGTTGGGTATTCAGATTACGACTTAGGTGGATGTCAAGATAGTATGAAATCTACATGAAAAAGTGTATCTGAAGGGGCGGTATCATAAAAAAGTGTCAAACACACACTCATTGCCTCTTCAACTACGGAGGCAGAATTTGTAGCATGTTTTGAGGCATCAAATCAAGCTATTTGGCTGCATAATTTCATTACAAGACTGCGTGTGGTTGACAATATTGAAAGACCACTTAATTATTTTTCGATAACAAAGCTGCAGTCTACTTTTCTAACAATAATAGGAGCTCAACAAAATCTAAATATATAGACCTCAAGTTTCTAGTTGTAAAAGAGCGAGTTCAGAATGGTATAATTAGTATTGAGCTTATTGGGTCAGACTCCATGCTTGCGGGTCCGCTAACTAAAGCATTGACTCCGAAGGTCTTTACAGAACATACTTCCCATATGGGTGTTGTATCTTTAGATGGTGGCTAAATTCAGTGGGAGTTTGTATATATATTTATACTCATAATTTATTTATTTATTATTGTTAATGTGACAATAATTTTCTACCATTTGCTCATTAAGACGATGTTGTTGAGTTGTTCACTTCCTATTTATATGTTAAAGTGATCTCAATTTTGTTGGACCAGTTGGAAATAGGCATGCATAGATTACATTCACTTGTAATTTTCATGCTACACATCCATACTCAACTCAGGTTATTTAGTTGAATTAATGCATGCGATCAATGATGGGTTTAATTGTTCTTATAATGTAGTGAAAGTCCCTTTGATCGTGTATTAATGAAATTAATGGACAGAGTTGGTTTAAGAGACAAATTAAAGTGTGCTAGCTGCTATAGTGGAAATCACATAATTGTTTGTACAAATGTATACATGAATATTAGTCCAAGTGGGAGATTGTTAGATCTTTGGTCTTAATTCATGTGCACACGTATTTATATAACATTTGGACATATAGACGTATATGTATTGCTTAATTTAATTATGTGTTTGTTATTATATATATTTTGAGACCCAATTAAGGTAATCTATATTTATATATAGGTGGGCCTGTCATCTTAATAAAAGTGTGGGGTCTCTTTATAAATGTGTAGAAAACTAGGGGTTGTATTGCAAAACTATGATGGGTTGTTTAGCAAATACCAATATATATTAGGGTTATTGTCCCTGATTGCACGTATGCTTAGATCATTAGCCACCTCTAAAAGTCCCCATCTCTTTGAGAAAATCAGGCTGCGTAAGTAACAATCAGAACATTCAAACCCAATCTTCAAATCAATCAATTGCCATAGATCAAGGTACATGTTTCGATTCTTTATTCTAAATAATCTATTGAATAAGGTTCATTTTTGAGTTTTATTTATTTAATTTCATCATAATATAATTAAAATGAAAATCTATACATTATGAGTGGTTTAATGTCAAATGGAAAAGAAATCTCATGTGAAATAAAAAATTTTCTTGCTTTCACAATTTCCATATATTTCGGTAAAGAAAAATATTAAAGCTATCCGAAACAAAGATAAACACAAAATAAATTATTTCCATAATTTTCCAAATTACTAATGTCCTGTACAAAGACAAATAATTTGATATGTAAGATTGCAGTTATATTACTTACATCTCCATCGCATTATAAATATGGCTATGAAACATTCAAGGTTCAGAGCCATAGATATTCTTCTACAAATTGCTTCTTTGTACAGAAATTTTCACTGCAGCTTTGTTTCAATTTTCGGTAAAAGTAAGGTCAAGTTCGTCTTCATAGCGAACGAACGCGAAAAGGAAAGTAATGTGCACGAAAAGAAAGAAAGAAGAGCTTCTTCAATAAGGTGAGTGAACTTTTACACTTGTGGAATTAATGCGTGCGCAATTATCTACAGCTCATGGCCGAGCAGCATGGGTGTACAACATATGATATCAGAATTCAATCGCATGGCTAGATGGCGAAAAGAAAGAAAATATTGAATCTAGAGGCGTACCTGGGGAAAATAATTGACAAATTCAATGCAAAATTGAAGAAGAAAGTGGCAAAAAATCAGAACGAGAGGAGCTTTTGCAATTAATGGTAAGTATTTGTTCCTGGGATTGGTGGTTTGCCCAATTTACAACTTTGCCTTCTATCTCCATTCTATCTCTATTGAAGATTATATTTTGAAGTTTTTATATTTAGATGACATTTCTTACTTCTTATTTAGACATTTTCATAACTTATAAATCCTAAATTTTGTATAATTTCCTAGCAGTGATATTTTCCATAATTAAAGGATTTGTAAACAAGTATATACTGTAATTTTTTTACATAATAAAATAGAAAATATTAATTGTTTTCCCCACTGAAAACTTTCGTGATGTCAGAACTCTTTGTCTAAACTCTTATAATGAGTGACGACAAACAAGATATTGGTAATGTTGAAAGCCATGTTCGAAAAATAAAGAAAGATGTCTTCTATGTAGCATCCTCAGATGGACCTCCTACTGACTATAACAATGGTACAATTAAAGGGGAATAAAAAAGACAATATTTATGCGGAACGGGCAAAAGCAATGCACCTAGCTTTGCATTCAAAGAAAAAAATTAGGATTTATAACAGAACAATTCTCATACCAGAAAACGATCCAGACAAAGAAGGAGAATGGTGGGAAATTAACACTCTCGTAAATTCATGGATTCTCAATACTATTGAGCCCTATCTCTGATGTTCCGTAAATTACTCTCAGAAGTTTGACGAATTATGGTCAGATTTGAAGGAAAGATTCTTGGTTGGAAACAGACAAAAAAATACGAGTTGAAGACAGCATTAGTGAATTGCAAACAAGGATGAGATTCAATAAAACATGTATTATTCGCATTTGAAAAAATTATGGGACGAATTAGACAACTACTCTCAACCATTTGCTCCAACAACCTAGACTGCTTTCGTTCCCCTTGCGGACCGGATCCCTCCAGTGGCCCAGCACATGCGTCCTCCTCTAGCGGTCCAACCACTGCCAAGTCCAGCCCCCACTTCAAATTTTCCTTCTGGGCCAACGACTAGCTCAAACGCTACCCAGTCCAGCGACCCAACTCCGATATGCTTGCCCAGTCTAATGCTGAAATTGGTACAAGGAAAAGCACTCACATTAAAACTATTGCTGCTCGGCTAAAAGATTTTGATTGTAATGCTATTTGAAAGTTTTGTATCCCATTCTGCTCCATCTTCCTCCACGGATCTTTTAGATAAGTCCTTTTATCCTTTTAAGAACTTTGTCCATTATGAAAAGTTTTCTTCCTCACATTGCCACTTTCTAGCATCTATTGCATTTGATAGAGAACCCACCAGCTACTCTGAGGCTATTTCTCACCCTAAATGGTGCACTGCAATGAAATGATACCTTAGTACAAAATGACACATGGACCCTGACGTCCTTACCTCTTGGCAAACGTACTCTAGGAAGTAAATGGGTATTTCGCATCAAGTATAAGACAGATGGGATGGTTGAACGTTATAAGGCCCGCCTGGTGATGTTGCATAACATACAAATGACAGGAGTTGATTACACTGATACTTTTGCTGCGGTCGCCGAAATGGTCATTGTTCGCATCTTTCTTTCCGTTGCTGCCACTCAGAATTGACATATACATTAGATGGATGTACATAATGTTTTTCTCCATGTATATTTAAAGGAGGAAGTCTATGTGCATCCCTTACCTGGATTTCATCATTCTCTACAAGGACATGTATGCAGACTCAAGAAGTCCTTGTACGGCCTTCGTCAAGCCCCTTAGTGTTGGTTTTCTAAGCTCACTATCACTCTTCGTAAGTGTGTATTTTCTCAGTCCTATGCAAATTATTCTCTTTTCACCTATTCCCAAAATAATGTTTTTTTGTGTGTTCTTATATATGTGGACGATTTATTAATTACTGGGAATTCTCTAATATCTATCACTAAGTTCAAAGCCTCCTTGAGTGTTTGTTTCCACATGAAGGACTCAGGTCCCCTCAAATATTTTTTGGGTATTAAAATTGCAAGAAATCCTTCGAGTTTATTTTTAAGCCAACATAAGTATACTTTAGAAATTCTCTCTGAGACTGGTTTATTAGGAGCCAAACCGGCCTCTACTCCTATTGAACCAAATCATCAGTTGGTTAAGGCTTCTGGCCCTTATTTTGATAAACCAGATCACTATTGTAAACTCATCGACAAGTTGATCTATCTTATTCTTACTTGCCCTGAGCTCGCCTATGCTGTTCACACACTCGCTCAGTTTATGCATGCCCTTTGCTGTGATCGTTGGGAAGCTGCCATCTGGGTAGTTCGATATCTCAAGGGAAGTCCTGCTCGTGGCATTCTTCTTCAGACTAATTCTCCTCTTTTGTTGACCGCATATTGTGACTCCAAGTAGGCCACCTGTCCAATTACTCGTCGTTCTATCACCGGATATTTTATTTCCCTAGGCAGCTCTCCTATTTTCTGGAAAACAAAGAAACAGCATACTGTTTCTCGTTCTTCTGTGAGGTTAAATATCAATATATGGGGTATGACTTTTTGTGAGTTAAAATGGTTATCGGGCTTACTTCAGGACCTTCACGTTTCTTTCACTCGTTCCATTACGCTACATTGTGATAATCAAGCTGCCATTCACATTGCAGCTAATCCAGTCTTTCATAAAAGGACTAAGCACATTGAAATTGATTGTCATTTGTCCGGAATGCATTTCAGATTGGTTTTATTTCTCCCTTCTACATTCAAAGTGAGTTCCAGCCTGCTAATATCCTTGCTAAAGCTCTTCATCCTACTCAATTTCATCAATTAACTAGCACGTTGAGTATTACGGACCTTCATGCTCTAACTTGAAGAGGAGTATTGAAGATTATATTTAGACGTTTCTATATTTAGATGAAGATTTATTTAGACATTTCTATATTTATTTCAATCAAATAACCACATTCTTTAATTTTAAAAAATATATTTATATATATACAATGGAAATCATTTTTGTGATTTCTAAAGCCATTGGAGCAAAGAGGAAACATAATATATTTGAATTATTTTGGAGGCAGAACTTGGTGTGAAGCCCTTCCCAGTTTTGAAGACAATTAAAAATAAAATTATCTCCTGAGTTAGAGACAAATAGTTTGTCAATAAAATTTTTTGTTATGGTCACTCGTCTCCAATACATCCCTATATAGGGATGATATAGCGTCAAGCCTAAATGTGTTCTCTTTTAAGAGAAAGATTTTAGACCCATTCTTGTGTCTTTATATTTTCAAAAAGACTATTTCATTTCTAATTCATCTCTAATATTCCAAAATGATGTTTTTTTAAACAAAATTATTTAGCTTGCAAATTCAAATAAATATTAATCGTGCTAGAGATAAAAATGATAAGAGATAGAAAACTTAAATAAGAGATATGAACTATACGTCAAAGACTTAAAAAATAAGAAATAAAAGTGATACTATTGGTCTCTACTTGATAGTGATTAAATTTGAAATTTTTTTTTTTTTTAATCTATACCTTCTCTGAGAAAAAATCAGTCTTTCATGAATTTCAAGAAAAAAAAAATACACATTTTTCTCAAATTTAATCCCTATTCAAGTAGAGCCATTTTTTTTTTTCTTTTATAACTTTTTTCATTTTTCTTAAATTTTCTTTCACTAGTTTCTGTATTGGTATTTCCCACCTTCTCTAGTTTAAGATTAGTTTTAAATACTATCATTTTATACTCTTTTCACATTTAATAAAGCGAAATTCACCTTTAATAAAAGCGATATGCTCGTCAAATAGTGCGCTGAGTTTTTCTATTTTCTTTAAAAAAAAAGAAAATAGTGCAATGAAACAAAAATGTTTCTTTTTCACACTGATGATTTAATAAAACGCACCAGACTTAATGAAAAAATTATGGTAATAGAATGAAATGTTAAACTTACAATATTGCGGTGAAATGAGAAATGGCAGCTGTAGTAGGAAGCTAAGGCAATGGATTGATCTCTCTAGAGCCTCAAATGAGATGAAAAGAACAAAATGTAGCCAAGGACGACTTGCCGGACTGACCTTTTATTTACGGCCGGCATCCTTCATAAATTTGCATCTTTGGCCGGCAAGTCATCCTTGGCTGCAATTCCCTCTCTTCTTCTTTCATGCAAGACTCTCATAGACATTAATTACGGCACACAAACAACAGCTGCTTCTTTGACTTTATTTATAACGGCATGAAAACTTTCATTTGCCTTGCTTCCCTTTTTTCTTTTTTCCCTCTTCGGGTTGAAGTGGGGCTTGACAATACAGATCTTCTCATATATGCTTTTTAGTATATTTTTATTAAAAATATTTTTTTATTAAATTTATGTTTTAGAGTTTGTACCTTATCTTTTATTTTATATAATTTATTAATAAAATTATTATATAAAAAGAGTAAAAATATAATAAAAAAAATATATTGAAAGGTATATTAAACGATTTTAACTGCCGAAACAGGGAAGGAGAAGGTTCATATCATCAGCATTCTCTTTTTATACATTTAAGATGAAAGTGTGATTTGAACCAAGTCTTTTGATTTGGTAATTAAGAAGCATTTCTACCGGTGGCAGTCATATCGGCGTCAAAAGGGATCATAACCTCCTCAACCTTTTTAAAACTTCTTATATATAGTTGGAAAATTATGTTTATTTTTTATTAAAGGTAAAGTTTTTATTGTTTTGACCTCAAATTAATTAAGATTAACTTATTAAGTAACAAAAATGATGATTTAATGTCAATAAATTTAAATTACTAAATATATGAGATTTTGTATGCAAGTTATTTTTATTTTTGAGAATGTTGGCCATTTTTGTCTTGATAAATAATATAAATATATTGTAATATTATTTGACCTGAAGAAGAATGATATATTAAACTTGTGTTATGAATTTTGGCCGGGGAGACTTCCATGTGTAACTTTGTTTTGCCTTGTACTATTGTGCCACTATTATAAAACATATCAGCCTGCTTTGTAAATGCAATAATTTTAGCTAAGAGGCAAAGCATGTGATGTTTTTACAAAGAGGGCTGAAAAATTCAATATTTCCATCTTACATGAAGATCTTTTATTTCAAAAAAGCAAGATTTAGATGTACCAATTGCTCTCTGTATGTTCATTTTTAGACATGAGACAACTGGGACATTCATTGCCACTGCAATTGTCGGATTGTAACCTTTTCTTTGTGAAAGTTGTTAAGTCGGAAAGGCCCTTTATTCCCCCTTAACACCCATTCTCTTTTACCATGCTTCAAAGTCTCAATGATCATGGACTTTTTATAGTCTATTTATAATATTTTTTATAAAAAATAAATTTTACTAATAAAATATATTATATTCTAAAATATGATAGAGTATTATAAAAAACATTATAAATGATCCGACCCAAGTTTTTAATGAAAGGATATTCATTTTTATTATTTCAAACCAATGATATGTTTAAAAAGTATAATATTTTATAAGACTTCGAATTTGCCACATCTATTATAGAAGAACAAACACCATTTCGTTAAATGTTACTTAAAATAACAATCAAAAAGTAATTACTGTTTAGTACTTTTCTTTTTTTGGATAGATTTTTGTAAGAATCTACAATATTAATATTTAAGTAGGATGTAATAAGGGAATAATTAGGCCTCAACTTTCAGACCCCACTTGTAGTTTGATTGTAGCGGAATCAAAAGTATTTTTCAGAATATAAATCTTAGGAAAATAAACTGAAGAGTATAATTGAAGACATTATATAATTCCTATGTTTGAAATTTCCCAATGAAATGCAAAACGTGTTCTTTATATTCTGAATAAAAATTAAATAAATTACACATTTTAAATTGAAGAATTATATAAATATATCATGTAAGGGTTTATATGTAATAGAATTTATTTTGGTTAGATATCTTAGTTAGATTTTTCATATTTATTAAGGTTTAAATGCTCAAAAGAATTAGTTTTAATTATATTTTGAATTTTATACAGAAAAAGTCAGCCTTTGAGAGATAAAGGAGTAAATCGATTACAAATTGATGAAATTTCTAGAAAAAACTAAAAGTGTTGGATAAGGCGTGTGCATGCGCTATCAAGGATTCGAAGATGTCAGATTTTCTTAGTTGGCTTACTAGGATAGGATATTATTATTTTGTTAAACTTGTTTGATTTAATTTGGTTCCTCTGATTAGGATCCTCTTCTACCTTTTTCCTCCTCTATGAATAGAGAATGCTAGACCTCGTTAAAGGTGTGGAGTATTGAAAGAACAAAGAGTATATTAGAATCTTTCTACTTTGAAATTTTGTAGAAGTTATTTTCTTTTTAATCAAGTATTTACTTCTTTCTTGCGTTCATCTATGTTCTTCTATTATTATTCTTGCTTGTTGAATCAACAGTAGTTGCATATCTGCTTTCTAAATTCCTTTCACGCACTTGATTGTGAACAGGGGTTGATATAGAAGCAAAGTAAAATTGGCTAAATAGTCTTCTGCTGTAAGGCTATTTGACTACTAAATTGCCTAAATAGTCTTCTACGGCAAGGTTAGTTTGTTAGGAAGAAGTAAAGTTAGTTTAACTATTTTAACTTTTGAGCAATTAAAACTAGTAAGAGATAGTACTAGTTTTGAGATCGTTATTCAGTAAATAACATTTGTTTCTCAATTAAGCGTATCACACGAGAACTTTTAGAGTTTGCTTGATATTCAAGATTATATGGCATTTTTGATAATTCATTTCTCTGAGTGCTTTGATTCCTTCAGCTTTGAAGGTAGCGAAGTCTGTTTATTTGGGCTAGAATAGGGAAAGACTTTTACATTTTTAAAAAGTAAAGACTCGAATTTGATCTTTGATTTGAACACACTTTTACCCAACTTAATTATTTTAAAAATATCCAAAATCTTTTTCTTATTTTGATTTATTATAAAGGACTTATAGACTTCCTTGGGTTCGACTGATTGTTCACTATTGCTCTATAAATTTTAGAATTATACCTTATTTTTTGTGATTTTGATACTCGTCAAAATTTGGCACAGTTAACGGGGAAGTTTTTAATTTCTTTACAATAATTAATTTATGCCAAGATCTTCTTGAGCAGGAAAATCATTCCTGAAATCAAGAGGATAAGAACTATAAGAAAAAGTAGGAATTGGGCTGACATATTCCATCAAAATTTCGTCTGAATGAATAGGTCGGCAAATAGGCGCTCGCAAACACTACATTGCGACGAAAAATCCGGTCACCAAAGACCATTTATGACAGAGTGGCGACAGCTCGTCGTAACTTTCAGATCAAATCGTTTTGTGCCGGAATTCCAACCGTTCTATCGCAAATGTTTGTGCTAAAAAAATTCGTGCCAGAATGAGCGACCAAAGTTTCCATCACAATTTCGTCGCTACCTTATGCCTACGGCGGATTTTTCCGTCACGATTCTGTCGCAAATTTTTCCTACATGACGGACACTACCGTCGCAATTCCATCAAAAGATATGATTCTATGACAGCTTTTCCCGTCGCAATACTGTCGTGTATGAATTGGCGCCAAACTTAGCGGCGCATTTTTCCATCGCAAAACATTTTCTTTTTTTTCAAATTTAAATCATTAAATTGGATAAAATTTTTCTTGTTTTGAAAAAATTGATTTTTCGCTAATCGGTCGCAACTATATATATTAATCATCAAACATTTGCCAAAATAAAAAAAAAATCGTCCTGAAAATAAGAAAAATTGACAAATAACATTTCTATGACAAAAAATTAGCATTTACATACTTTAAAATACCATTCATATCCAAAAAAAAAATAACCTGTAACATCATAAAGTATAAAATAGTAACTAAATTCTATAACATTAGACTATGAAATGGTATGAAACTATTATAATTTACATCATAAAACATAAAATAGTATCAAACTACTATAACATCATAAACCAAAATAACTAACCCAAAACTCATCTGAGCAGTGATCAACAAAAGAGTCTAGGCTCCCCCACAAACAACTATAATAACAATGAAAGAAAATTGCCTCTAAAGCCTCCCACTCTAAGTACGATCAGTAAAATATCCGTGATGCGAGTAGAAGCATCATGTGAAGGAAAAAATATGCTGGACAAAAAGTTGTGTAATGGTTAAAGAAGTTTTGTCAATATGAAAAATTAAAAGGCAAACATAGAAGTACTATTCATAATGCAATTTCACTTTCCACGCATGCCTTTTACTAACATAGAAGTGCTATTTAGAAGAACATCTATACTTACTTCTCGGGTCGTATCTCTAACACTGGGTACATGTCCCCGGAATCTGCCAGGGCTCCGGAGCATCCGATGGATGCTGGAATGTGTTACCTCGTCCCCGAGATGAGATGGCCCGTCCCTAAGATGAGCTGGCATGCCCCCATAATGTGGTGAGTTGTGCCTGACTCGTCTCACCTTGTGCCGTAGTCGAGGGCTGCAAGAAAGGGGTACAAGGTATAAGTTGCGTCCGCACCTCTGTAGGCGGGAGAGGCACTTGCAACTGAGTCTACGGGGTTGAGGGCCCCAAGTCTGAGTTGGGCGAGGCTGTAGAAGGTAGTGTGTCTCTATGAGTCAATGAATCCAAGAGCGAAGCATCCGATGAACTTTCCTTCATGCTTGATGACTGCATTGGACAATAGTCTCTAAAGTCATAACTATTACTGGAAACTAGTAACTTAAAGTCATTAGATAAGATTATAATTTCAAATGAAAATAAATATTAATGTGCCAAAAATCTTTTTAGATTAATAGATGAAAGTGATATGAAATAGTAGTCCAAGGTAAGCACACATATAGAGAACTGAAACTCATTGTTAAGAAGGTAAAAAAAGATATGTTTCCTATTTAGTGGAAATTCTTTAGTACGAAATAGTATGTTATTAATATTTATTTAGACAAACATGAAATATTGCTTTTAAACCCAATATATGAAAATAAAAGAAATTATGAGTTGACCTCTACACTTTGCTTCACAAACCATGTTCCTATAATGTTTTAAGATATACTTAAGTCTTTATGCATGCTCATCAAGGGATAGCTTTTCAACACAATCTTCTAATGGGATGCAATTTTTCTCAAAGGGACTAACTGAGGTAAGTGCACAATGTGATTGTCTTCCTCTTTTGCCTTCAAGTTTCTGCTCATTGATAAGAATTTAAAAACTATATGCATGCATTTGAGAATTCCTGAAATTTCTTCAAAGTGAATGTACCCATTTCATTGAACAAAATTGAATATACCACACTTTTTATGCCCTGCTCACCCAACCCCCCCCTCCCCCCGTTCTCTTCTACTTAAATTCAGGTAGAAAGAAAAATCACAGCGTCAAAAACAACAAGAAAATAGGAGAATCACAGCCCAAAAATAACAATAAAATAGGGACAATTCTTCAACAATGGGTAAGAAATAAGATTTCACTACCCATGGTAATGGAAAATAAACTCAAGTCTATAAGTCTTAAGAGAGTATAATATAATAAGCAAGCACACTATAAGCAAACATGTAATTTTCTTAAATGCAATTGAGAGTAGCAACTTTATGAAAATTATTTGTCATCTTATTATGCAACTCCTTTCATAAACATCCAACAATACTATAACTATAATTCAAGTAGAGAACTTTACGTTAAAGAAATAACTAAAAAACTATAAGATGCTAAATACTTTCATACTGCAAATTGTGAAGATATTCCATGTTATTTCTACATCACAAAACATGAACTCCTAAATCATAAGAATGGTCGATCCCATCTATGATAAAATATGACTCATGGAATGTCTAGTCAAAGACAATAAAGAAAGGCGCTTTTGGGAAGCAACCCAATATTTATTTTTCTTCCTTATCTTTTTTTATATTTATTTTATTTTTTTATGTTTGATTTTAATTTAATTTATTTCTTGTTGCAACTGCTCTTTATTTAGTATGTGGGTTTCGTCATTAAGGAAAAAGTAAAGCAATCATAGAATAAGACGTGCCCATAATTTATTTAGAGAGAGCTTCTGGAGAATTTTGAACTGAAAGCACTCAAGATTAAGATTGAGTGAAAGTTTTCAGTGGGGAAAACAATCCAATGTTTTCTGTCTATTATTATAAAATATTGTATATTATATAGTTGTCACCATGTGTGACCAATCTTAACTATAATTAGGAAACTAAATATACATAGAATAGGAGATATGAATCCTAACAAAAAAAAAAAGTAATAATAATCCTAATCATAGTAGAATTTTAATCTTTAACACTCCTCCTCAAGTTAGAGCTTGAACGTCTGAAATACCCAACTTAAAAACTAGACGATGAAATTGAGTAGGATGAAGAGCTTTAGTGAGAATATCGGCAGGCTGAAGTTCGCTTAGAATATAATAAGGAGAAATAAAGCCGGCTTAAAATGCATCGCGGACAAAGTGACAATCAATTTTAATATGTTTAGTGCATTCATGGAACACAGGATTTTCGGCAATGTGAAGAGCAGCTTGATTATCACAATGTAACGGAATATGGCGCGTGATAGACACATGAAGAACAGGAAGAAAGCCAGATAACCATTTTAATTCACATACAGTCATCGCCATAGAGCGATATTCGGCTTCGGTAGAAGAGCGAGAGACAGTATGTTGTTTCTTTGTTTTCCAATAAATAGGGAAACCACGAAGGGAAATAAAATAGCCTGTAACAGAGCGCCGTGTAATGGGACACGTGGCCCAATCGGAATCACAATAGTCCATCAGTAACAAAGGAGAATTAGATTAGAGAAGAATGCCACGACCATGACTACCTTTGAGGTATCGAACAACCCATAAAGCCACATCCCAATGAGCACATCGAGGAGCATGCATAAACTGAGCGAGCATATGAACAGAATAAGCAAGCTTAGGTTTTGTAAGAGTAAGATAGATGAGTTTGCCAATGAGTCTGCGGTATCGTTCTGGGTTATCAAAATAGGGGCTGGTACCTTTAGCCAACTGGTGATTTGGTTCAATAGGTGGAGAAACCGGTTTAGCTACCAATAATCCAGCTTCAGAAAGAATTTCCAAAGTGTACTTTCTTTGGCACCAAAATAAGCCCGAGGGATTTCTTGCAATTTCAATACCCAAAAATTATTTAAGAGTACCTAAATCTTTTATGTGGAAGGATTTATTTAAGGAAGCTTTGAAGGCATTTATTGAGGGTAGTGAATTTCCAATAAGTAATAAATCATTCACATAAACAAGAACACATAAAAAGATATTGTCTTTTGAGTATGTGAAAAGTGAATAATCTGCATAAGATTGGGAAAAATCACACTTACGAAGAGCAGCAGTCAGTTTTGAAAACCGACACCTGGGGGCTTGTCGAAGACCGTATAAAGATTTTTTCAAAAGATAAACCTGATCACTAAAAGAAGGGGAAAACCAAGTGGGGGCCGCATGTATACTTCTTCTTGTAAATCACCGTGTAAAAATGCATTGTGGACATCCATATGATGAATAGGCCAGTTTCGAGCAGTAGCAACAGAAAGTAAGGTGCGAACAGTAACCATTTTAGCAACGGGAGCAAAAGTGTCTATAAAATCAATACCTGCCGTTTGTGTGTTGTCTAGAATCACCAAGCAGGCTTTTTATCGCTCGATAGTACCATCTGCTTTATATTTAATGCGATACACCCATTTACTTCCAAGAGCACGTTTGCCAAGAGGCAAGGATGTCAAAGTCCACATACCATTCTTTTCTAAGGCATCAATTTCTTGTTGCATTGCAGTGTGCTATTTAGAATTTGAGACAGCTTCAGAGAAAGTTGTAGGTTCCTTTTTTATGGCAACAGATGCTAAAAAATGCTTATACGAAAGAGAGAATTTTTTATAGTCCACAAATTGTGTTATAGGATAAAGAGACGTACCAATAAGATCCGAACAGGGTGAGGGAGCAGAGGAGGAGTGGGATATAGAAGATTTCCAGATAGCATTGCAATCATAATCTCGGAATCGGACTGTAATATTTTTCATTCTAGTGCTCTTCGGAATTCCAATATTTTGTCGTTTTCTTGTAATTTTTTAGCAGCAATTTTGGGTGAAGAAGAGAACATTTCTGGTTGCTGAAATTGGTCTTGGAGGGGGCTGGAAGTAATGGTTAGGCTGTAGGCGAGGTTGGGCCCGAGAGGGAGAGAAGCTAGGCTGATCAGGTGGGCCGCAAGGAGAGGCGTCTGGGCTACTAGAAGGAGGGGTGGTGGGCTAAGCAGGTGTAGCGCAGATGGAGGGTGGGCCACGCGCAGCGGCTGGGCCAAGGAGTTGTGGGTTTGGGCTACGTGCAGCTGGGAGAGGAGGGTGAGGTGCTGGGCTAAATGCGGGTGGGCCGCGAGAGGGGCTGGCATGTTCTGCTGGGTTGGACGCTAGTGGACCGCGAGATGGGTTGGCATGTTCTGCTGGGCTGTATGCGGGTGGGTTGCGAGAAAGGCTGGCATAGTCTAAGGGAGATGGGTTTTGTGGGTTGGGCTGAAATGGAATGGGGTGGGCTGAGTGTTCGGCTGTTGGGTGAGAGTTTGGGCTATTTGGGTTTGTGGGGTTATTTTGGTTGTGGGACTTATACTCCCCCTATCTTTGGAGGCCAAAAGTTATTCTACAAAATTGTATAATTGTTGGAATTCGGTAGCTTTTATGGAAGTATTAGATTGCTCTTGGTAGGGGAACCTTGTTTCGTCAAAAAATACATCTCGGGATAAAATAAACTTCTCTGCTTCCAAATCATAAAAACGCCCACCTTTCTTGTTATATAGATATCCAAGGAAGACACACATTCTGCTTCTAGCTCTGAATTTATCTCTTAGTAAATCATGATCATGAACATAAGCCAAACATCCAAAGCTTTTGATGTGAGAATAAGACAGCTTCTTCCCATATAATAATTCATAAGGAGTTTTTCCATGTAATAATGGGGAGGTTGTACGGTTGATAAGATAACCTGCAGTGAGTACACATTCTCCCCAAAATTTTATGGGAAAGTTGGCTTGAAAACGCAAAGCTCAAGCAATATTTAGAATATGCCGATGCTTCCGTTCAACCCTACCATTTTGTTGTGGAGTGCCAGCAATCGTAGTTTGATGCAACATGCCATAAGTTGAAAAAATATGTCTTTAAACATGTAAATTCTGTGCTATTATCACTTCGTAATACTTTGATGGTTTTGAGAAATTGAGTTTTTATCATGGCAAAGTAATCTTTTAGAATTGGCACAACTTCACTTTTTTCAGAGATTAGATATATCCAAATAGCCCTAGAATAATCATCAAGTATGGTAAGGAAATATGAGACACCTATAGTAGATGGAGTTTTGTATGGCCCCCACAAATCACAATGTATCAAATCAAAAATTTCAGATGCCTTATTATCACTTAAAAGGAAACAATCACGAGTTTGTTTAGCTTGCAAACATATATTGCAAGGAACAGTTCTAGTGCTAGAATTTTTAGAATTTTCCAAAAATTAATTCACCACAGAATCTGAAGGATCTCCCAAACTTATATGCCATAATGTGCCAGAGTTTTGAACAGTACTAGAAAGAGCATATAATGCTGATGGTGGCATCGTCTTGTAGAAGAAAATCCCATTCCTCTGCTCACCAACTCCAATCGGCCTCACCGAGATACGGTCCAGTATAACACAAAAATTGTCAGAAAGGATGATAAAACACTGTGAGTCTCGGGTCAATTGAGATAAGGAAATTAGGTTGCATTTAAGTTCGAGAATTAAAAGCACATTTCGAAGTTTAAGTTTAGGAGTTAAGGAGACCGTTCCTTCTTGTAGAGCAACTGCTTTAGCTCCATTAGGCAGGCCAATAGTATATGGGTAGACATTATTTAAATTGCTTAAAAAATCTTTCCTACCAGTCATATGATGAGAACATCCTGAATATAGAATCCATAAATTTTTCATACCAGATAATTTTTTGGATTGAGGTGTATTTGAGTTATTTAAGGTAGTCAACAGCTTTGACCATTGGTTAGCTGTTAAAAAAGGAAAGTTTACTTGTGTTAGCCCGTTCGGCCCGAGCCCGTTCGGCCTGAGCCCGCCTCCCTCTTCTTCTCCAGCGAACTCACCACTGCAATTCTCTCCTCTGTGCCGGACGCTTGTTGTGTTGGCCCAGGCATCCGGCCGTTTTCCTCCTAGCATGTTCCCTGCATCCATCCGACCAAAAGGAGGCAATCCACGAGGTTTGCCGCGTCCACCTCCCGCCGATAGTCCTCTGCCGCCGTGTCCAAGGGGAGATCCTTGGCCGCTGGAATTCAACTGTTTAGGCCACCAATCTAGATAGCCTACTAGCTGCAAACAGTTAGTAAGTTCATGGTCGGTTTTCTTGCAGTGTGTGCAAAACAATTCAACTTGAGGGGGTTGACGCTGGCGGTCTGTTCTGGCGATGGCGAAGATGGCGCCATCGCCAGCGCCGGCGAGATTTTTGGCACGGGTGAGATTTCGATGCTGCTCCTCTTTACAAACTTGTGCAAGAACTGTTCTTACCTTCGGCATGGGTTCTTGTTGTATTAGATGGAAGCGAACAGTACCGTAAATTTCGGTTATTCAGACCCATTAAAAATTGAAACACCTTTTCTTCTTCTCTTTCATTCATGATCATAGTTAAAAGATTTGTGTCTATGCTGGATGGGAGTTGAGAATAGTTATCTAATTCGTCCCATAACTTTTTCAAACGTGAAAAATACACGTTTATCATGTCTCCTCCTTGGTTACAATTTGCTAGTGCCGCCGTTAACTCATATTTTCTTGGCCCGTTTCCAACCAAGAATCTTTCACTTAAATCTCTCCATAATTCATCTGCTCTTTTAGAATAATTTATAGAGGATTGGAGTGAGGGCTCTATAGTATTGAGAATCCAAGAGTTTATGACGATGTTAATTTCCCACCATTCTTCCTCTTTGTCTGGGTCGTTTTCTGGTATGGGAATTACTCCGTCAATAAAACTCAATTTCTTCTTTGATCGTAAGGGGAGGCGCATTGCTTTCACGCATTCAGCATAATAATTGTATTTTTCATTCTCTTTTAATTGGATTGTTGTTATAATCAGTTCGGATCTGTCTAAAGACAATACATAGTGTCTTTCTTCATTCTACGATCATGGCTTTCTTCTGCCATGTCGTTGTTGACATTACTACCTTCTTCTCTGTCGTTACTCATTGTGAGAGCTCAGGCAAAGGCTCTGATATCATGAAAGTTCCAGTAGGAAAAACAATCTAATGTTTTCTGTCTATTTTGTAAAATATGGTACATTATATAGTTGTCACCATGTGTGACCAATCCTAAACAAACTATAATTAGGAAACTAAATATACATGGATTTTTAGGAGATATGAATCCTAACAAAATAATAATAATAACAATCGTAATCATATTAGAATTTTAATCTTTAACAGTGAGGATAAGAACAACAAAGAGTAACTGTCAATCCTCATTAACTGTTTGAGATATCACCATCACCACCATACACGTGAATGTATCATTCTATACTCAATTTCTTTTAAAGTGAATTTTTTCTTTATTTTCAATTCATTTATTGAGTATTATTTTGCTACATTGAGGACAATGTAAACTTTAAGTGTGGGGGCGTATTTGGAAATCTTGGATTATTCTTGAAAATTTTTTCTTAGATTTTGATGATTTTCAAGTGTACTTGTTTTCTTTTTATTTGGTTTTCTTGAAATTTTTTATTCTAAGGCTACTCATTTGTTTGATGATTGACTATTATGAGTTATATAATTGAATTAAGTTAAAGTGGGGAGTTAGCATAAATAGTTGTTCAGTCTTTACATTTCACATAGTCATGGATCATTTTTTGCAATTGATTTGAATGACAAATGTGTGGGACTTGATAATCATCTAAGTGAGATTTTGAGCCTAAGAGCATTCATTACATTACTCAATTTTCTTTGTTGATTTTGTGATTGTCATATGTAGTTTGATATTTCTAGAACTTACTTTGCTATACATGTTGAGATCACATGATTGACTTGGATACTTTAAGATGAAAAGGGCACTTACGCTAACCTTAATTATTAAGACTATTTTTTTTTTTTTATTTTGTCACTTGTAAGCCCCTTGTGCCTTGTTCTTTGATCATTAACCATCTCAAATTCATTAAAGAACAACATGAGTACCTCTCATATTTCTTTTTTGCCTAAGATGAGGACTTGTATTCATGTTTATTGAGCTAGTTTGACGAAACGATGGAAGATGTTAAAGAAGTTCTCCAAGTTTTAAGTTTTTTTTTCTTCTTTCTCAAAAGGAACAAAAACAAAAGGAAAAAATCGAAAAAGAAAGGAAAAAATGGAAAAGAAAGTTGAAAAGGAAAAAGAAAAGAAGAAGAAGAAAGTGATTGGAGTATCGGGTGAAGAAAGATTCATGGTTAATTTTCTATTGACAAATGAGTATAAGTCATTCATCCTTCGTTCTATTCTTAACCAAATTGCCATCACTTTTCAAGTTATTCTCATTTATCCAAAAGTCCCTTAGACTTTTGCATTGAAGTCATATGTGTAGTGGTTAAGATGTGATAGCTTTGGAAACTTATAGTATTGTCTTTCTATGTTATGACTTGAGAGTTGTGATATCTTAAACACTATTTGAAAGTACATGTAAGGATTTTGTAAGATTGAATCCCATTGCATTTTGATTTCAAAAAAACTGTTGGAGTATTTTTTTGTCTATGCTTTATAAAGATTTACTCTTTACAATGCTTCTTCCTTGTGTTTAATTTGAATTTATAAAGCATAGTAGTTTCGAGCATAAATGAATAAGTTGGATAGAAGAGAGGATGATGATAGAAATTGACAATTTAAACTTTTGAAAGCTTGAGGACGAGCATTGTTTAAGTGTGGGAGAATTTTGATAGGATTTATTTTGGTTAGATATTTTAGTTAGATTTCCATATTTGTTATGGTTTAAATACTTAAAATAATTAGTTTTGATTATATTTATTTGGAGTTTTGATTAAATTGAAGAATTATATATAAATATAACATATAAGGGTTCATATGATATAATAATTACATTATTATTCAAAAATACTAGGGAATGACATTTTTAAAAAAAAAGTGTTTGCTATAACTTCCTAATTTGTCTCAAATACTTCATTTCTCTAAATTCTTTCTTACTCCGAATTCTTTTTAATTTCTTTCTAAAAAGTCTAACACAAATTAATTAGTATTTTTAGATAATATAAACATAAACAATTGAAAATATAAAATTTGATATTAAAAACATTAAAAGAATTAAAATTTTATAAATTCTTTTTACATTGCTTTGTGCACTGCTAGGGCTTGCGCACATTAATTACCCTTGTACATCACTAGAGCCCTGCAAACACATGCCTGGGTGAGCTGCTTGAGTACTGCCTGCACGGTCCAAAGTGATGTAATCCCAAAATGCAAAATTTTAAAAAAAATTAATATATTTTTTTAAGAATATATACCCTTGTGCGCCGCTAGGGCCTGTGCACGTGGTATTCTTGTGCACCATTAGGGTATTGTGCAAAAATCACAAGATTACAAGGTTGATGAGCAAATATCTCATTCTTTTTAAGGAGGTTTAAATCTTTTTTAGTAAATAAAAACTCTCTAATTGATGTAGCAAAGAATAATCTTTGACTCATTCTCTCCAAAACACAACCACTCAATAATGTTGTTATGTAACTTATAATAATTCTATACAAATTACTCTAAGAGAGGTGAGGATCCAAACTATATTTATAGATGTTTCTTTTTTTTTTTTTTTTCCTTCTTTTTTTCTCTTGGTCCAAAGAGAATTTAGCTCATTTTATCTTTGAAAAATAAAAAATGCATTAAATGGGAAATTTGGCGTGATCAACCTAAATATCTTTTATTGAAAATAATTTTAAGCTTTTAAATTACTCCCAAAATATGACATGATTTAAGGTTGTGCCAAGCCAATCAATATATCATTAACTTTACATAAAGTGTGTCTAAGGACACTGTTTGCATTTGAGAAGCCGGCAAACCACTTTGCGGCTGTGTTTGAGAGAATAGATTTGAATATCATAATCATAATACGCATGCATTTGCAATCACTCCGGTTAATTTTGATAGTGATTTAGTTCGAATTTTTTGTATTTTTTTAATTTATGAAAATAAAATTAATAATAAGAGGAGATTTTAAAGTTAATAAAAATTAAGAAACATAATCAAAATTAAACTTTAATTCAAATAGACCCTTCAAATTCTAGATAGTATATAACATTTTTTTCTTAATAAAGTTTTATTTTAGAATTTATCTTTTAATATTACAAATGATATTTTGCATATAATAAGTTTCAAATTTGGAGTGGAGTTAGTAACTTTTTCTTTTATAATAAATTTTTTCTTAGAATTTATTTTTTAATATTATAAAAAGTGAATAAGATGTTATAGATGAATCGAACCCTTATTTGGTGAAACATTTTACCCAAGGAACGAACCTCTATTCTTCACATTTGCCAGTTTGACATCTTTTAAAATCTTTCCCCCACTCCCTTCTTTATGTGTAATTTATAAAGTAACCCAAAAAGAGAGTTAAGATGACGCTCAGGATCGTTTAGTACACTTTCTAATGCTTTTTCTAGTACATTCAATTTATTGTAGTTTTATTAATAAAATCTTATAAAATAAAAAATAAACTCTAAACTCTAAAAGGTAAATTTTAAAGAAAAAGTTACTACTAAAGAAAAAGTACTAAAGAGTGTACTAGAAAATATATTAGACAATTCTGGGTGTTAAGATAGTAATTTAATTAGGGGTTAATTTTTAAAAAATATACCCAAAGATTAGGACTTGTGTTAATTAGATACCTTATTATATAATTGACAATTATGTACCCAAGTTAATTTTTAGCCCTCAAAATAACATTAAGATCTTTTAATCCCACATGTCAATTTCAAAATTTTGAAAATTTTACTTATTATATTAGAGACAATTTTTAAATTACCCAATTAATTTTATAACTCAATTTAGACAGAAATATGATTTTGATACTCAATTATCTATATTAAAAGATAAAGTATTTAATTGATAATGAGCCAAACTTTGAATATATTTTTTAAATTAACCCAATTATTTTTTTCTAAATAATTAACCTAATAATTAAATTGGGTTATACAGTTATAATTAACTTACTTCCAATAAACAAAATTTCTATTAAAAAAATCTCTGTTTTAAAATTTTGTATACGGTCTTTTGGCTCTCTATGCAACGGCTACCAATTAGTGCTTATAGCATACACCCGGTGTATCTTGCAAAGAACACCACACATTTTAATTATTATCACTCGTGCATTTTTTTGTACGCACACAGTTCTATGTTCGGATGTTTAGGTTTCATCGAAATATTATTGATGTTCTATAGATTATATGTTTCATAAAAATAGTATTGTTATTTTATGGATTATATGTATTCTATACAGATGCTATTGTTTGTTTCATGGAAATAAAATTCATGTCCATGGTTATGTGTTAGTATCAACGGAAATAGTATTTAAGTTTCATGAAAATAGTATTAATTCTATGAGTTATGAGTTAAGGTTTCACAAGGATATATGGCATGTTTCGTGGGTTGTGCATTAGGGTTCCATGAAAATAGTAATAATGATGTTTCATGTGGTTCGTGTTAACGTTCCAGGTAATAAAATACATGTTCCATGTAGAAATAGAAAATATCTCATAAAATTCTGATAATATATAACTTTAACAAAAAAAAAAATCATAATTACTCTAGTTTAATAGCTAACTATCGCTATAGTTAAAGGAAAATACATAGACCAAACTCTATATAGTATACACAACCATTAATTCACCGTCTATCTACCTTGAACGGAAGTCATATGTATTCGTTCTTTGAGTCGATTTAGCTACAATTTCAATCCATGGTGCATCCCAAGCACCATTAGTCTCTCTTTCTTTTCCCTTTCCTTTTCTTCTCGTTCATCCTCCTCCATCTTTGCCTTTCCTGTTAGATAATAATGAATTAGATCTATGTCGACTCTAGATAGGGAGCGCGCAAATGGAATGATTTTACTTCCACTCCTAGCGTGTAAGTCTTATTCTTCTTTTGTTGAATGCCCTTCCAGTGTGCCAAACTCCCCTCAATCCAGTAGCAATCCTCTAGAGTTTTAAGATAGTAACCTTACTTTGAGCACTCTCCATTTTTTTTTACTTGTCACATTGTGAAAATTCTCTTTTTTTTTTTACCTTATCACATTATGATTCCAAGACAAAATTTAATAATTTTTTCCTATTATACCCTCCAACTAATAACAAATTCTAACCTCTTTTTATTCGTTTAAAGCACATTCTAGTGTAGAAAAAAATTATTCTTCCTATTCATTTCCTCTAATAACGATTTTTCCTCTCCATCTCTTTTCTATAACATAAAATATTATCATCCACATATTTACTGAAAACATAAAATAATACAACTTAATATTTCAAGAACCGTAACTTATATAATCATGGGAAACTTGAACAATTAAAATATTGAATTCTGATAACATATAACTGTAACAACCAGAAAAACTTCAATTACAAAAAGAAAAACGATTCTTTCTCTTTATCTCCTCCAATAATGACTCTTCCAAATTCCTCCATAGATTCACTTTTTACAATTCAATCAAATAACATAAAAAAACGTAGATAAAATAACTAAAAAGATATTGCAACCGAATAAACAAGATGAAACTTGGATTGCTACTTTCATTTGGAATCTAGTGCCGACGTTGGAATGTCGCTGCCACAACCGTGAAAATCATTCTTTTGAAAATAAAATAAAATAAACTGGAGAATGTTGGTGAAGAAATTAAAGGAGAAGGAATGAATAAATAAAAAAAAGAAGAAAAAGATGTGGAGGTTTCAAAAGATATAAAAAACAGAAGTGCGTAAGTTAAAATATCCTAATAATTTATATCAAATGTCTTTTGATATCAATAGCTATCACAAACCTTGGATTAAAACTTCCAATCCATTTGTAATCAAATAATTAAGTTAAGAAAACGAAAGAGTAAAAGAAAAAAAGAAAATTAAATAACATTCAAAACAATTAAGTTCTATATCTAAGCTGGATTAAACTACAGTCATGTCAAAGGCATACATCTAATGTTATTAATTAATCAATTGAATGGGAAACCCAAAAAGAATTCCAAAAGGACTTATTGTAGGTGTTAATTAGATGTGAGGCGCATTCTCATGTAACCAAATCTTCCAGCACCTGGTGAAGATCCTTCAAAGATATAGGGCAAGAAACCTGTAGCAGCTTCATATCTTTGCTGAATCTACATTTTCAAAAACCAAAAGTAAAAGTCTCAGAATTAACCAACAAGAAAATCAGTGCAAGACAATCAAGAGTAGAGAAAATGAGGGAGGAATATAAAAGTAACATAACGATCAATATATTCACGATCAAGAAACAAAGAAGGAGAAGAAACGATTTCTAATGTAACGATCTATAGATTATTTTTTCCTTTTGTGTGAAGATGCATACGACGTAAAACGCTCAGTTTCCAATAGCTTGAATGGTTTTGCAGACTCCGTTTATCATTATACTTCTTGACAAGGATCTAAAGCCAGAGAATGACTAATGGTTGTTTTTCCTTTTCTTCATATATTGCATTGAACAAATGTTCTTATGCGTGACCATTATGAAAACGTGCAAGACAAAAAAAACGGCCCAATGCAAGGCATTCTATAAGATTGGAATTAACGATAAGAACAAGTGTCTGTATACTTTGTATATTTACCTGAAGTATTTGCTCGCTACTTTTGACACAATTCCTCCCAATAACACAAACAGTGCCACCAGAGCCACCACCTGTAATCTTGGCCCCAAAAAGAGTACCCTCCTTCTCAGATTTTGATGATGAACCATGCCGCATTTCTTGTACCAATTCCACCAACCTATCTGTCCCATCAGATCCAAGTCCACATTGACTGTAGCTGTAATGACACTGTTTAACATCGGATGATTAGTATCATATCTTTTATGAGCTACAAAAGTTGGCACGGTATTTAGCATAAACCTAACAACATGTTTGCGATATGAGAAATGGAAAAAAAGAACAGGAAAATAAGAGAATGTGCACAAGAATAGTACCTGATACATCAGTTCTCCAAGAGCAGAAAACTGATAATCTGAGGGAGAAGCGGCTAGCAATGCTGAAAATGCCTAGACAATGATTCACACAGACAACAGAAAGAAAAATATCACCATGAATATGTAATAGCAAGGCATGAAAATTAAGGTTTTGATAATTTTTTTGTGAAAATGAATAAATTATCCTCATGATAGGCAAATAGGCATCTAGGAAATGTAAAGATAATAATGAAAATGTCATTCACGCATATCTTTTTAAATTAGATGATGACGAAGGGTAAAAGATGAAGAGAAGTAATAAATATATTATTGATTGACGAGATTGACAGGTATTTGAAACGATAAAAATAAAGAAAAACTGACTGGTACTACTTTTGACTCGAATGCTAATTAAGGCCACAAAGAAAAACTAATATTTGGTTGCTTTTTAAGGTGCACAGAGAAGACTGTATATGAAAGGTTCTCTCCCGAACAATCTATATCATTTCTTGACGTGTAAATTTTAGCTCAATCACAAATTACAATCTGCACTGTCAAGAAGAAAATTTTACAGAAAGCTAAAGGCGAGATCACTGACCTTGACACGGAAGTTCTCATAAATAGGATGCTGCGTTGGTGCTTTCACTGCATAACTATGATTTCTATCAATAACTGTTACAGAATCCTCATGGCTCACGTACTTATCTATGAACTCCTGGCCAAGCAGAATCTCCGGAAGTCTATGAACATAAGAAGCCTCGTATCTGGAATTGGAGAATTGTCTAATTACCATATATATTCTCATACAGTGAACGATGAAACAACGAAAAAGAAGATATAATTGCACATGTGAAATTACCTATGAGGTGAGAGGTTACATAAGAAATCAAGTGAAGCCTCGGTTTCGACTAAATTTCTGCCATCCTCATCTCTAATATCAGATTTTTGGCCATTTTGTGAAGGAGAGCCAGACAACTGTTCAGATGCTAGAGACCTTAATATCTTTTTGCCCATAAAAGCACCAACTCTGACAGACCCATAATCTGCACCACCAACACTGCAGAAGAAACACAAAAACTAAATGATTATTTACACGCCCAGAGGACCATCAAATGAATAGCCATTCCTTAGTAATCATGAATCAAGGTTTCACTCTAACAGATAAAAAGAGAAACAAAATCAGTAGAACATGTCATAGTGACATGTTTCAGATTCCATACCTATGACGTATTCCTGAATCAATTCCCCAAAACCGTATATGGGCGGGGATATCAACAAGTCCTAGCACCTCAGCTGGCTGCATGGGAAAGAAATATTTGTTAATGTATATGCTCATCCATTTAGTATGGAAGAATTGATGACAAATTATTTACCTGACAGATCATTGCAAGAAGTTTGTCTGCTTCGCCACATGCAGAAGCCATCTGATCCATTACTCCACATGGAGCACCAACAACGCGATTCTCCACCTATCAAAAGCACAAACTAGAAGCTCTTATTACCATCCGAACTAAAGGATGAAAACCAGAAATACATAGAGCTGTCTTAAACAGAAGATAAAGGTCCTTGGGAGCATGCCTTTTGGCAAAGCAAAGCAAGATCTCGGGGAGAGATATTCAATCCTGCATGAAAGGAGGAAATTTCAAAATCAAGTCTCTCAAAATTGTAGAGGATTAGTTAGCAAAGGCTAAAATTTGAATGAGAATGCTATGATGATTATGATAGTAATAAAAACATTTCTTAGTTTTCATAATGTATCTTCTAATTTGTAATGGACAAAACGGCTTTAGTACCTGTAGAGAATGCAACAAAATTAGATTTTGTTTGCAAAGGATAATTAAAAGATAAAAGACTATTTACACAAAACCGAAAAGCCAGGAAATATCCTATTTTATGAAGCATTTTCCAAACGATTATGTGAGTCAAGAGGACTTTTTAGCTTTTAAGATTCAAATACTTATTATCAACAAGGAATCCTTCCTTTCAAATCCAGTTGTACGGAACATGATATGACATTTCAGATCCAGGGGTTGGGAACATTAAGCTCGGGTGTCTTTTGGTCAAAATGATGCATAACCTCGCTAAAATTAAATCTTCAACAAGACAAAAGACTCAGGACTTCTCCTTTTAGAATGAGAAACATGCATAAAGAATACAAAAGTAGGATCCGAAACCAACACCAACACCAACCATAACAAGGATTATTATGTTAGTAGCAAGAACTCGGTGGATTATGAGTGTCCTTTTGCCATTAACAAATCAAAAGATATCTAGCAGTGAGAAAGAAACACGATCAATAAGTGATACCATGATAAAGAGGGATGGATAAGTACAAAAAGCGACAAACTGAAGAATGAATAGAATCTTAGGAAAAGTAAAAATTCAAGGCAACTCCAACACAGAAACTTGAGATACCATACCATGAGCAGCAGCAATAGCAGACATACTGGCAACTTCTACTGCAGCAGAAGATGATACACCTTTGCCCTCTGGAACTCCTGAGCTTACCTGGATACCAGATATTGTAAACTTAGAATTACAAGTTCAAAATTCATTACTCAAACCCCCGAAACAATTTGTGTGAGAAACGATATTGGAATCCAGGAAAGTAGAAAGATATATCTGAAAGATCAGTAGATTAGTTTTTAAAATTTCTAGACTTACCGATTAGCCTTTCTAAGAAAACAGAAACCTAATTAACAAATGGTAAAAATGAAGAAACACAGGACCATAGTATACTTCATCTCAAATCTATAGGTTATGGTAAGGCCGAACAACCTTTTACAAACATTTTTTGCTATCACAGAATAGCAAAAAAGGATATAAAATACGACTTGGGGGGCTTAAGAGAGCTATGACCTCTCTTCAGAATAGAACAATTTCCCTCTTGTACACATAGTATATAACATCGAATATTTTGATGCTTTGCTAGAACCATGACAATGCAAAGGCAATAAAATTTGATAAGAAACATGGGTAGCATCAAAAGTCGAATTGTCTTGTCACTTGGCTAGAGTTAATCATCCTACAATGTGCTCCTAAATGTTTGATTGTTAAGTAATAAAACCATTCATCTGATTGGTTTATCACAGTAGAATGAAAATTTTCTGTCCATTCACAGAAGTTGTTCCCTCGTGGTTTCATGTCATTCTTTGTATAACTCTATTATAATGTACAACCTAATTTATTAATTCCTCAGTAACACATTATCTGCAAATTTTTCCTGCTGATCTATATGAATCACCAAAAGAAAAGGAAAAAGAATACACAACCATCTGTAGTTGTCATTTATTTACACGTGAGAATAAATATATTGAACAGTAAAGGGATATCAAGGACGAGAGAGTGAGAGAGAGAGAGAGAGAGAAACATACCACTATGCTGATACTGTCCTTAAAACGAACACCTAATTCGGTCATTAATACCAAAACTGTCCCGGCAACATAGGCAGCCCATCTAGGAAAAGCAATTTCATAAGTAAAAACGAGTGGCGTATGTTATTGGAGATATCATCTCAAATCAGAAAAATTCACTTACTTTTGGGACATGTCTCTGGCAAAGTATTCCTGCGCTTTTTCATATGAAATAGGCCTATCACCATCCATAAACTCTGACAAGTCCATGTCAAATGTTGGTCCACGGTTGCCCAGCTCTGAACCAAAAGAAACCTGCATAAACAAGTGATGAAATGCATGAAGTAATTGAAATCAATGTAAAGATAGAATCGGAAAATATGGTGAATGTCAAGAACAATTTTAACCGGAAAATATATTTACTCCATAGGATAGCAGAAAGGAAACTATTTCAGTTCCAAGATAAGCATAAGAATGGAAAATTCAGTAAGCTTTCTAACATAAAATGACACTACAGTAAAATGGATTTGCATACTATTTGGAGAACAGGTGTTGGCCCTTTTCCTGCTGATTCCTGCCTGGCCTGAGCATGTTTCCACAACTTATGCTTGCTAGGATGGTTCCTTTGCACAGCAGCATGACATGCTTCTCTTATAGGCATCTAAAACGATAGAAAATTGCAACACAATTACAGATAAATTTTACACTTCCCAAGGGTATTCCCAGTCAGCAACTCATAAAAAGAAACAGATGAACAACCTGAAGAACGAGACTCCCAGAATAGTCTGCAATCCCTCCCATTACATCTAACCTCCCCGGAGCTCTAGCAACAAAGATTTCCTCCTGAAGAAAAAGGGTATTACTATAAGTACTCTACTTAATGATCTTCTATAACAATGTAGTCACAAAGTACTGAAATTATGATAGCAATGAATAGTGAGATTAACACGGAAAAATATGTTTAAACATTTTATTTGTTTATATCAACAATGTGAGATATTATAGCACGTCTGTGCATTCATACTTGATTTTCTTCTGTAATCTCACTTGAACCAATCAACAATCTAAAGATATAAGTTAGAAATACCTCCCAGTTGAATAGTGCTGCAGCTGCCAGACTTTCCCGTGAGTGGTGAGTATTATCAACTCCAGGGTCACATAAAGCACGTAATTCTACCAGGCCCTTAAGAAAGCCGATTGTATCACAAAGACCATGGTGATCTCCATGAAGAATAACGTATCCGGTATTTCTGTACAATATTGGTTTGGGGTCAGATGGGAAGAAAGGTTCATAAAAAATTATGGTACAATCAATAATAAGAACTAAAATAAATAAGGACATTCAAGGGAAAAGTACTTTTCTGAGAGTGGGCTGCTTTTGGCCATTTCATTATGTGGCAAAGTAGTACTAAAGCCAAATTCATTTGGGGCAAGTGAGTACCACTCTGGAACAGCCATATCTCTTCCCTGGACTCCTTGAAGCTGATAGCCAAGAACAATTGCATCTTGCAGCCTCCTTGATCCACTAAGCTATAATATGAAAACCAGATAGAACCATCATTGTAAACCAGAAAAAAGTAAAAAAATATCGAGTACTCCTAACAAAAGAAACACTTGAATTTGATAGCATAAACTATGTACATCTTTCCAGTTAAATGGAGCATTTGCAGAGGAGGCAGGGAGCACCTAATGCTGCTATCTAGTTGCACCAAACTACCTTATGTCCATATCTACTAAGATAATCTTTTCAGATTGAGGATACCTTCAATGTTAGAAGCACATGTTTTTTCTTAACATCCATTCAGAAGCAAAACAAATAGTGGAAGCCTCAAGCTAAATGGAAGTTTAACACTGTCAGTCATTCCAGAATATTAGAAACCTACCTGTTGCTTACTTTTCCTAGAACGAGATAAAATTCAAAATATGCCTTTTTGAAAACAAACATAATTCCTTAAAGAATAAGTGATGGTTAAACTTGTGCCATCCACATTTTTGCCACAATTCACTTGATCATAGAAAAATCGCCAATCCCTTTGATGATGAGTATGAAAGAGGTGTTCACAAAGTTACTCTCTATTTCTCACATGATTATGCAATTGAATAGAAATTACCTCACGGGAAGCATGACTTTTTCCAAACGCTGTATCCTCTAGTATTCTAGCAGCCACCTAAAAAATTCATGAGATATTAGATATCCAGGGTTCAAGAATTAGCAGGAAAATAAACTTGGGCAAATAGAATGCCAAGGAACTAGCCCAAATAAACTCATTTGGGGGTACACCCTGACAAAAGCAAAAGCCATTGAGGTTAAATTTTAGATAAGTAGCTAAATCAATGTGCATTACGTGACAAAAATTTGTAAAATAAAACTTTTTTCATCTAATGTTAAAATGCACTTTCAAAATAATTTTTCTTAAATTAAATAATACATGGAGGAGTTGAATAATAAGAAGTTAAAAAATAAATGAAAAAACAGAGAATAATAAAAGATACCTCTCCACCATTGACAGCCCCCTCATAGCATGGTTTCATATTAATAGCCTTTTTGAGATATGGTGCCCATTGTCCAGTAACCAGGTCTCTCCTAATCATCTCGACACCACTTTGAAAATGCTGTTTCACAATATTCATTTAAGTACTGAAGCAAGCACAAAGATTTTCTGTTTCTAAGAGAGTAAAATGAAGAAAGTGAAATAGAGTACCTCAAGCATATGTCTAAGAAATGGTTCCTCGTTAAAATAATCTCGACGTACAAATACAAATGGAACTTTGTATGCTAATGCTTCACTTACAGTGCCATATCCAATTTTACCTGAAACAAAATGATAGTAAAAGTCAGGCCAAGCTAGGCAAAAACAAAACATCTTATCTTCTGATCCTAGTAAATTTTACCAATCATGCAATCTGAGGCAGCAATTAGGTCAGGCGTATAAATTTCTGTAGGTAGCCTCATAAAATTTTGAGGAAGCTCCTGTCCCTCAGAAGCACCACATACCTGTAACAAGCATTAACTATTTTAAACATAAGCATGCCCTTTGAGTTGAATTAAGGGTAGAAACCAGCGACTGAATCTCACGGAAACTAACCAAGCAAATCCAGCCTGCTGGCAGAAAGTCTTCCTTCAATTTCAAACCAGAAGGCTGCAACAACAAAGGATGTCAGTTCCCGAAAATATCTTGCATGCACTAAATGTCCAGCATCCTAGACTGGACATCTTGGTTTGGGCATAGAGATTAGTACCACATAATATTTGCAGATGTAAAATATTTTTAAGAGAAAGTGGAGTTGCTATAAATAATATAAAATTTCAGAAAGTTTGCACGGTAGCTTCACGGAAGTAATTCTTTGGGAATGGAGGGTGCATTTCCTCTGCTTATGAAATTCCTGACCGGTGTTAGGTGATCAAATACAGCAGCATGATACGCCAAACCAGAGTAGTGAAATAAATTTATAGAGAACATAAACGTAAAAACTCCTACAAGATTAACAATGGAGTGTAAAGTTGCTAGAAGTCTCTCTAACAAAAAGTGTAATGTCCATGACTTGTAGGTTTTATATATCAAGGAATAATATACACCATGGTAAGAAATTATTTTAAATCTCGAGTCAGACATCAATAAGAAAGGCTATTTTAAATCTATATGAACAAGAACTGATAGTAACATGAACTTACAGTCCCACCAAAATTATAGATAAGCACTTTTGTTTCATCACCAATGCCCAGCTCTTTCCTAACCTGCACAAATAAATGTTGTAAGATCAATTATCAAAAACAAAACAAGTTTATATTCCATAAAAGCCTTCCATCCAGAAACCAAACCTCAGCTCGGGATTTCAGAAGCCTCCTCACCACAAGAGGCGCATCAACAACATCACGAAAAGCAGGCACTGCAACATTTAGTGATTATTTGTAATCGTAAAACAGATAATGCAAAATACAGGTAATTATTTTCTATTCCTTATTCAGCTAAAGAAAAAATCAGATGATCAAGTAAAACAGACAAGACAAAGGTTGCAAGCCTTAATTAGAATGCTTGAGACATGCAACAGAAATGAAGATTTTAAAACATTAAAGTGAGGACTACTAACAGAAGACAAGAATTAGTAGGGGGAAAATCCTGGAAGACATACTTGGGCAATATCCTGGAAGACGGATTAAGAGTTCAGCATGAGAATAGTCTTCAGCTATCTGTATAATTATTTGAGATCCAATTAAAACTTAGGAAGAGCATTTGTGACATCACATTCACAAGCAAAGCAATTGTGGATAGCCAGCATGAAAATCGAATAACTTATGTTCAAGAAAACAATTTTTTGGACCAAAATTAATTTGGAATACATCTATCTACTTAAGGAGCAGCGCTTGAGGGAATCCTTATATCAAGCATATGTTGGAACTGGTGGAAGTTGTTTTCCAAGTAACGATAAATTGCTGAAAAGATCAAACTAACTTATAGATATACAAGTACTCATAGAATTATATTCACCCAATTACAGCAAGATGAAGGCTTTTAGCAATTGCAAATGCAATCCAATGGATATCATATGGAAAAAGATGTATTCTCATCAGTGAATGTGATGAAATTAAAGAATAAAACATTATTCTTCGAAGATGTGTATTAATCAGCTTCCACTTCACAACATACTTAAGAGTTATGAGGTCATTAAATTTATCAAGTTTCTGGTGTAAGAAAATATAAAAGACACATGAAAAGCATAGGAGGACACAGAAATGATAATTACAGTTCAGAAGTTCTAAAGGTCGTAAAAACCAATTTTCACCCAGAAACTTCTTTCTCCCTTCCGTTTTAGCTTTACTAGAAAGTAAGCATCCTTGACTTGACCATTTTCCTAAGTTCTTTAACTTTCTGTCATCAAAATGGACATATGCTTACAAGAGTTCCCCTTCGTCCTTTCTAATCAAAACCAAACTTTATAATTTTACTTGCTGATATATTGATGTTTTACTTCTGATATGCTGACTTTAGTTAGTTACTTAGGAAGTCAAATATAAGGAACCTTTTTCACGTACTATCTTACAAACCTCCCGCACCCTTCAAGCAGGCAACATTTCGCAGATAGAAGTGTATGCAATGTCTAGCTCATCCTATTTGAAAATATTGAATCAAATGATAAAAATAATCCCCAAAACCAAAATGGAAAGGTAGATTCGATGAGCATCATTTTCGAGAAAAATTACCTGCCAAATAATTGAGCGGTTATGATATCCAGCTGCCATCACATACTGGGCATAGATGAAATCCCAACTGCCAGTGATAGAAGCAACACATGATACAGAAACAATTTTACTTGGTTTTCAAAAGCTTATGATATACTGGTAAACAGGTGAATATAGCTAAATAACTTCGCTATTTAAAATTTATCTTTTACCTTCAAGTAAACTTTTCAAATGGAAATAACATATACCTAAACTTGTTCGATGACAGATACACTATTTTGCAGGTATTTAGACATCAATTCAAGAACCAAAGATATGGAAAAAGGAAATAATCTGCTAGACATTTTTAGACATAAGGCATAGAAAGAAAGGAAGCTGAGGTTTAAGAACTAAAGACACCAGATGAAGTTATAATTGATTCTTCATTCCATGGCCATTGAAATTATGAATGCTCACAGTACCAAAAGGAAAGAAAACCCTAAAATCATACCTAACCAACATTGAGGTTATTTCTGAACTATCCCCAGGTCAAAATTATAAACTTGTGATTAACCTATGACAAACTAAGTTTTTATTCTTCTGCTCAAACAAACATGTACAGTCAGATAAATTTTGTTTCATTGTACAGAAACATGGAATTTTCAAGTGCTTTGGATACTCCTCATCACATGACCTCCCAATGTAGATGATCAAAAACCAAAGCAAAATTTGATAAATGTCTTAAAACTTAGAATAAAATGAGAGATTTTGTGGGAGCTGAAAAGCTTGCCTGAAGTTGGTTACACAAACTGAGCGAATACCAGCATCTGCAGCAGCACGGCACGCAACAGGAACAACATCACTGACCTAATTGCATGATAGGATGCAGGAAGTAAAGAAAGGTTATATCGGGGTATAACATTGCAAACAAATAACCAGAACAACCTTCCAGAACAGGTGTGTACTACAGAATAGTCTTTTGTTTACATGCACAAGGCAAAAGAGTACACCTGAGACAAGAAGTAAACTAAAAAAAAATTTTAAAAGAAAATCATATCTTAAAGCGTGAGAATACCACTAAATCAGCATTGACGGATTTGAGCCAACTAATTTCAGTTTCCAAAATTGCATCCCGTGGTACAACAGCGGTTTCAAAGTACTGTTAACCAAAAAATGGAATAAGAGAGAGTGAGAGTTAATAGCCTGTAAACTTATGCAGCAAATAGAAACCTGAGAAAAATCACTAGGAAATTTATGATACCTTTTCCAAAGATGCATGACGGTCAACAGTCAAAGCATCTGTTTGAACAGCCCCAGAATCCAATAGCACCTGCAATATAAAATGTGAAATTGTTATGGAGATCACATTCACGACATCTTGGTATGACTAAGTTGCGGAACAAAGCATAATAAAGCGCTCACTACCAAGGATTATAAAAGTTTACCTTACGAATGAACATCTGAGGTGATTGTATTGCAATAGTAAACACATATTCAGGGGCAACAGTTACCACATGAACATAGTGCCCTGCTAGAATAAGATTACGGACAACCTGCATAACCCAAAATTAAATTTCAAGTATTTGGAGTGTAACTACAATCAAGGAAAACCAGAGTGTAAAACATAATGTCCATCCCCTTGTTAGAAAGAGGAATAGAGAAAAAAGCAATTGATATCTGGAAGACAAAGTAACAAGACATAATTTTAACCATTTGGTAAAACTTTTCTCAGTTGATTAGCCATTTGCTGCCACTTTGAAGTCTCACTAACAGATAGGAAAGGTAAAGTTTACCTTAGAATACAGCACGTAAACATAAATGATAATTTCACAGAAAAAATAAACTGGAACTCATTTGAAGTTAGGTTGGATATTCCCCAAGAAGATATATGTAACTGGAGTTCAATAGAATGCTTTAGATGTCTCTATCAGCAGTCTCATGAAAGCACCTCCCTTGCTTCATATTAGGTACCTCACAAATAAAAGGCTTTTCTTTTTTCCAAGCAATAATTCAGCTTAAAGCTCTGTCTTGATTAATGAAAGCATTGAAGAAACAGAATCTGCCCAATTTGCAAATTAATAACTAGCGCCTTTTTTTTTTTTTTTTTTTTTTGTGATTCAATCTCAATTAAGCAGATTCTACTAGGCCTATCTACGATGACAGTGAGATGGAACTGATAGAATCTTTCAAGAAGTAATCAGATGTTCAAAATCACAATTTTAAAATCAACATCCATCTTCCATCTGCATTATCAGGGCACAAGCCATCGACTAATTAAGATCTTCTTCAAAATAATTAATGAAAACCCACATTCAATTTCCTATTAATCCTAATCCAATTTATTCAAAAATAATGCCAAGAATCAGAAAAATAAACACAGGAAAAGAAATTATCCAAAAAACACCAATGATCCCAGATCGCACATAGAGTTATACCTCAACGGCACGAGTGGCATGACCATATCCATGACCAGTGACATAGTAGGCAAATACTAGTGACTTCTTTGATGATCCCTCCATTTTTGTGTCTCTTCTTCAAAAAGAGAGAAAACCCAGAAAACCTCAAAGACTAATAATAATAATTGGAGCCCAAAATGTCAAAAACCCTTTTATTGTTTAAATAAAAACATCAAATATATGTAAATAAAAAAACAGAACAGGCTTAAGTGCCCCACATAATCAGAATGGATTGAATTGTTATCATAAACGATATATATCTCCTTATCTTTAAAATTTGAGTGCCAATACAAGATTCTAAGTTGTATAATAAATTAGTACCGGATTTGGGTTATTTGAGCGTAAGCATAAGGAACAGAAATATCGAAATGAGCGCGGGAGAGTATGGCAATTAGCCATTGATTGGGTATTTTAGTTACGTTCAGGAGTCGCTTTCACCCGTACGTTTCTTAATCTGTCTCAAACGGCACTTTTCTTTCTTTTTGAGGCAAACGGCAGTTTTCGTTTTGACAACTTAATTAATTGGGTTAATTATATTTTCCCCTATAAGTTTATTCAAACTACAATTTCATCCATCTATTTTGTGTATATTATAAATACATTCTTATTGTTTATATTTTCATAACTAATTAACCTCTATGACTAGTTTCAATAAAAAATTTTTATCAAAAAGTAATAATTCTTTAATAAAAAGTTTAAAATTTTTCTAACATATCTATTTCTTCTTGATTGTCATATATTAAGACAATACATTACAAAAATTAGTAAAGGTATTATAGCCTTAATATATGACAATTAACAAGAAATAAAATCGCAAAATGATATTTAGGAAAATTTAAAACCTTTTGCGACCAAATAATTATTTTCTGATAATCTTTTTTATTGAAATTAGAATAATAGGGATTAATAAGTTATGTATATATATAAACGATAATGATATATTTTTAATATATACCAAATAGAGAGATGAAATGGTATTTTGGACAAACTCTAGGAAAAAATGCAATTAATCCTAATTAATTTTATTACTCACCAAAAAATAAACTTGATTAATTTTATTGGAATCTAAAATCTGTCTGGAACAAACTGAAAACTAGAGAGATGAAATAATTTCTCATTCATTTGAGAAGCTACTTATAGTTTACAAAAGTGCAGAAAAGCTATACAATGCGCACAAAAACTATACATGTGATTTCCGACCAAAAAACTTAACAAACTTATCGCACATATTGGTGGTATATAAAATGTTATACAAGACCCGGAATGTGTGAATCGTGCCCTCTTTCCGTAGTTCATCTTATAACACCCTTATTTCTCCTTTTGAATTTTCATTTGTAAGTTTCAATGTCCCTGCAAGCAGGACCCGATACATGTTGGAAAGCTTCAAGTCATGTTGGACAAGGAAATGGAAATGATTTGCATCAAGAGGTTTGGTGAAAAGGTTTACAAGTTGTTTGGAGAAAGTGAGTACTAGAGGTTTAAGAATCCTAACATGGTATTTTAATCGAACAAGATGAGAATCAAGTTCATTGTGCTTAGTGCGACGTGATAAAAAAGATTTTAAAAAATATGCAAGTACTTTTGGAGTCACAATAATGGGATATAGCTTGAGTTTGAAAAATATGGAAATCAACTAAAGGTTTAATGGGCTAAAGGTCCCTAGATAGTCAATACCCTAGTCTTGTGTGTAACCCTTGGCAACTGACCTTGTTCTATACCTTTCAACCTCTCCATTGGCCTTATATTTAATTTTATACACACATTTACAGCTGACCAAATGCTTTGTTTTCCAGGTGGTAATGACACCATTTCTACATCCATTGCTTGCTGCCATTCAACATGACTCATAGCTTCGGTATAAGACTTAGGTTGTTGGAGAACAGTCAAATTCAATATAAAATATTTATAGGCTGGAGACAGCTGATGATAAGATAACAACAAAGTTGATAGAATGATAAGAAATAATGTTACCAAATTTATAATCTTTGAGATCACAAATGAATGTTCTAAGTGGGGATTGATCTTGTGCATTCTCTGAGGAAATAGGACCTGGTGTGGAAGATGAGAAGGTAGGTGATTATGAAGAAATAGACGAGGAAGAAGAAGAAGAATAAAATTCAGATGAAAAGATGGTGAATCAGTACAAGGAACAGAACAAGCTGCTCTCGGTCTCGGATGAGTATTAAAACAGTCTATGTAGCAAATATAAGGATTTAAGAGCCGTAAATCTAGGTACAGGCAAATGTCCTTAGATGATAATGCCAAAGCAAACTCTCTACTTGAGTAAATCTTGGATTGAACATTATTGACAAAAGTAGCAGAATTCCTAGAGACAAGCACTTGATCAGAACAAGGATCATTATCGTCAAGAAGATAAAAGACCATCCTTCCACTTAGTTGATCCAATCGTCCTCTTGGATTTTTTTTTAATTTTTTTTATCATGAATCAAACAATTGAAAGACCTACAAATCACAGAACATGAATTCTGTAAGGTAAGTTTATTCAGAGAGGACAAATTAAAACGAAAAGATGGCACATAGAAAACATCCTTGAGGATCAATGAGTAGTAGTTTAAATGTAACACTCCTTTATGAATCACTAGAATAGAGGTTTTATTGGGAAGCTGCACTAACAAGCTACATGATCATAGTCACCATAATTGCCGGAGGTTGTTGAAAGAATAATAGCATGATTAACAGTTAGTTGGTGAGGCATTCTGAGTACTGATTAACTAGCTCTTGAATCATTAATTTGAGTAGTTGTTCAGAAGATACAGCAGTTTACTACATTGTTCTTGGGTAAAACCAAAAAATGTGTCAACAGGATTCCTTGTAATGTTAGGCTAAACATCTGAGTTCCCAACACTCCTATTCTAACACTCCCAAAAGCATAAACAACATTTCCCTCATGGCCATTTCCTGTAACAACATTCCCAACAAAAGTTTCTTGGTCATCCATTTTGATTCAAATTGCTCAGATTTATTTGGTTTGCCCTTTGATTCATAATTTGGAGGGAAACCGTGCTTCTTATAGCACCTATCTATAGTGTGCCCCTGACTTTTTGCAATTGGTGAGGATTATAAATTCTTTAGGCTGATGTAATATTACCTATGCTTTAATGTTCTTACCAAGGCATACAATTTTTTGTCATAGGTTGGATAGTTTAGTGGCGTTCTAGACAATTTCTCACTATACTATGGCAAAGGCCTCTTATCTATCATAAACATGTCACCAATTCCAAGTGAAAAGAATGTGTCACATAAAGAGAACTATAGGAAGATAATTATTAAATCCATGGTTGTCCTCATTTCAATTCCTACCATTGTGTATTTGAAACAATGACAGGAGTTGAAATGACGACAACCATGGATACTTACTCATTTGGAGTAATTATGCTTCAAACGATCATGAAGGAATATGTGGGCAAAAAATATGATCATAAATTACAAACTAAATATGTTTGATTAATCATAAAATGATCAGGAGATTAATATAAAAACAAATAGTACTGATATAAATACTTGAAGAATGTAAATTTGTAAATCATGAAGCTTGTGAAATATACTAATTCTATTGAAGATTAATCATATCAAATAGTCTTACATCTAAAGGGAATGATTAACTTGGAAACTTTAATCTTCGACTTTTCATATTTTGAAACTGCTGCAAGATGGCTTCATCTTTAAGACTCATAAAAACCTCTTCTCAACATAACACAATCAACAGTCTGTAAGAAACTCTTCCCCTATCTTATTTCACAACTCATTCTTAGTTATATTCATTGCAGAAAGAGATCTTTAAACGGAAGCTATCATAATAGGCAACACTAATGCTAACTCGATGAGTCAATAAACTAAATTAAAAAACTTGTGACTTGCTATCTCAACCACCTTCTTTGCGAGATCTCCAATATCATTAAGGCTGGAGAAAGTTGATGCACTATCACTTGATCTCATGTAAGGAATGTATGTATCAAGTTCGGCCTTTAACTCAAACATATTAATGACAGAAAAATCATCTGAATATAAATCGGTAAATCATAGTAACTATACACGATAAAAATTAATAAATGAATATCTAGGATTAATGCATGATATACACATAAGTAGCTCTAAATTTGACTTCATAAAATGATCATTCATTTTTTTTATAATAAGATCAAGAAACCAACATTATTTATGCGCAGAACAATTAATAATTTATAATATAAAAAAATAATTGAATATTTGTAAATATGTTATGAAAAGAAAATAATGACCGAAAAAAATATATCTGACAATAAAGAAAATGGTAATAAGTCTTTGGTTGCCCATCCACTCTCTTGTGATATGTAGCCTGACCTGGTATAGCATCTTCCATATTAGGCACAAAATGTCTTTTTTCGTTACAAAATGTAGCGACAACACCTAATACTCCGCCCAACCGTCATCCTTGTATTTCTTCAATTCATCTTTCACTACTTTAATCATCCTCACAACGTTAACTATGTATTGATTCCTTTGTTGCGAACACATTAACACTGCATTTGTTTTGGCCAATAGATTCTCCATTAAATGAGGAATGAATACAAATATAAACTTTAACATTTTCTCAATCAAACTTGAGGCAACGCCTCAATTATTAAAGTCATATTAGCTTCCTCAGATATAGATGAAAGTACATGTTGGTCTAGTGGCCCAATTATTTTCACATTATTTTCATTTTTCTCTTTTGGCCCATTTTGTATCCCTATGATGATATTAGCCTGGTGGGCCTTGTGTGATAGGAAGTTGGGCTGGCAGAGATGCCGAGCGGGCCGGGTTCAACCCGACCCACCCAGGCGACTCGGCTATATATATGTCTCTTTCTCCAGCAGCTTGCCCTAATCCTCTCATTTCATTCTTGTGCCGCCGCTGCCTCTTCTCTCTCTCTCTGACCTCCTGTCTTCTCTCTTCATTCGAGCAGTCAGACTGCTCGTTCTCTGTACGACCCTTCGGGACTCTAACCTGCTCGTCGGTGCAGGCTAACACTTCGAGACTGCAGGCAAAGGGGAAAGAGCGCTTCTTGCTGAGAGAGACCGAGAGATTTCTCTTTCGAGGCCACCGGCTACTGAGGGATTCATCGCGTTCTTCGCCGGAAGAACAAGTCGGACAGACAGCATAGTGGATGGTCAGACCGAACTCGCGGAGCTCGTTCGTCTTCCACCGTCGATGTCCAAATCCGAGACCTGAAGGGTCTCGAGGTAAGAAAGATCCGACCTTTACTTTCTTACTGTTGTTTCTACCTAACTGCTGTTCATCTATTGCCTGGATCTGGACTCGGGAGTCACTGAAGCCGAAGACAATGAATGTAATAGTCTAGGTTTCCTTTTTGCTTCTGTTTTCTTTCTAAATCCAGTTTGTAATAGTAATTAGGTGCTGTAATAGTAAATAGGGTTGTTTGTTTCTCTGTTGGTAGCCGGAGAGATCGTAACAGTGGTATCAGAGCCACGGTCGTCGGAGCAACCATCCGGCTACCACTTGGTGTCAGATCCACACGGGATCTGACAGAAAGGAAAATCTCTAAACCCTTCTCCTTTATTTTCTCTGCTTCTGCTCTCTTTATTATTATTACTGTTAGTTTTTGTGTGCTGCTGTTTTTGTTGGTAAACTGTTCTTGAAGTTGCTTCTATTTACGCAACGGTTTTTAGCCATTACTGCTGATTTCGTGAAACCTGCTGCTTAGTTGTTATAACTGTTGTTGCTGTACAAGCTGTTTCTGTTTTTCTGGGTTACTGTCCAATTTCTGTTTCATAACTGCAGTATTTTCTGGGTTCTTTTTCTGGCATTTTTGAAAAATCCCAAAACCCAAGCCTGGCTAGGAGTCCAAGAGATACCCAGTATCTGTGACTTGGTGATTTTCACTAGTTGCTTAATCTGTGATCGAATCCCGTTCTGTGGTTGTTTTTAAGTCTTTTTGCTGTTTCTGCTTCGGTTAAATTCTTGTATACATTTGCGCTGTTTTGGTCATAAACTATTCTGCGTATCACGTACTAAATTGTTCTTTTTTTCATCAAAGCAAAATCCGGGCATTTTATTTTTCGTGACAAAACTTCCTGTTTTCAAATCTTTCATTTGTCTAGCCAGCAGTTACTCCCATTTGCCATTTAACCATGTCTGTTCAAAAGATTGAAACTGACAAGTTTGATGGCAAATCGGATTTCGTAATGTGGCGCAGAAAAATGAAAGCAGTTTTAGTCCAAAATAAAATTGCACCCGCAATTTGTAGCCCCGAAAAGTATCCAGAGTCTTGGAAGGGCGAAGTGCTTTCTGAAAAACTTGGTGATGCGCACAGTTGCCTCACCTTACATTTAACCGACAACGTTTTAAGAGAAATAGACGAAAAAGACAATGCTTTTGAAATATGGACCAAACTTGAAAAACTTTATTTGGGAAAATCTTTATCCAATAAAATTTATTTAAAAGAACAGTTTTTTGGTTTCAAAATGAGCGGGTCGAAATCCCTTTCAGAAAACATCGACGATTTAAACAACATTGTTTTAGAACTACAAAACGTTGGTGAAAAGATTTCTGATGAAAATGTTGCCGTAATTTTATTAAACTCTTTGCCTGAATCTTTTAACGATGTTAAGTCTGCTATTAAGTACGGTAGAGATGACTTGACTCTTGCTGATGTGAAAAATGCTTTGAAATCAAAAGACCTTGATTTGCGAAAAGAAAATAAATCAAATGGAGATAACCTTTACGTGAGAGGGAGGGTTGACCGGAGGGAATCTTTTAGTCACCGCTCTAAAAGTAAAGGGAGGTCGAAATCACGAGATAAGAAAGTGAAATGTTTTTATTGTGGCAAGGAAGGTCATATGAAAAATAAGTGTTTTAAAAGGATCAAAGTGGAAAAACAACGTAAACAAGGTAAAGGGAGTGATAAAAATGACAAACCACACGATTTTGAATCAGATGGTAACTCAATGTATTCTGAAGTCTTGTATGTGTCTTCTTCCCTTTCCTTTGTTTCTGAACACTGGATCCTTGATTCAGGATGCACTTTTCATATGACACCCAACAAGCATTGGTTTTCAGATTTCAAACCCCTTGAGCAGGGAAAGGTTTTTATGGGCAACAATCATGTTTGTGAAATAAAAAGAATTGGAAATGTTTTTATTAAAATGCATGATGGTGTGACCAGGAAACTAACTGAGGTGAGGTATGTGCCCGACCTCCGTCGGAACCTAATCTCCCTTGGTGTTTTTGACACAAATGGTTTTTCTTATAAATCTGAAAATGGCATTATGAAAGTTTGCAAAGGAGCACTGGTCATGCTCAAAGGTTTTAAAAAGGATGGTCTTTACCATTTAATTGGAAAAACTGTTTTAGAAGCATCTGCATTGGTTTCCAAAACTGTTCCTGAAAAGACTCTGTTGTGGCACCGAAGGATTGGCCACATCAGTGAAAAAGGACTACATTGCCTTCACAAACAAAATCTTTTGGGTGGTGACAAAATCGAATCTTTGGATTTTTGTGACCACTGTGTACTTGGAAAACAGCATAAAATTAGTTTTTCAGTTGGCACACACAAGTCCACTTCTGTCCTTGATTATGTGCATTGTGATTTGTGGGGACCTGAAAAGGTTCCAACTTATGGTGGAAATGTTTATTTCTTATCTGTTGTTGATGATTTTTCTAGGCATGTATGGGTATTTATTTTAAAATCAAAAGATCAAACTTTTGAAAAATTTTCTGAATGGAAACGCCTTGCCGAAAATCAAACCGGAAATAAACTAAAAACAATTAGGACAGATAATGGCCTTGAATTTTGTAACAAAAAGTTTGCTGATTTGTGTGCACTGCATGGCATAGTACACCATAGGACTGTTAGGCACAACCCATAGCAAAATGGAGTTGCTGAGAGGATGAACCGTACTATCATGGATAAGGTTAGGTGCCTTATGGTGTCTTCAGGAATCCCAAAACCTTTTTGGGGAGGAGCTGTAAGTACAGCTGTCTACCTCATTAACAGATCACCTTCAACAGCCATAAACTTCAAAACTCCCTTAGAGATGTGGTCCGGTGAACCACCAAATCTGTCAAACCTTAGAGTATTTGGGTGTGCTGCATTTGCACATCAGAAAGAAGGTAAGTTAGACCCAAGGTCAAGATAGGGAGTGTTCTTAGGATACCCTAGTGGGGTGAAGGGTTACAAAGTTTGGCTCAAAGGTGAGCCGGGGGTGAGGGTTATTGTGAGTAGGGATGTGGTCTTTAACGAACTTGATATGCCTTGCTTAAAGGCTAAAACCAACCCTGATAACCCTAGTGACATTCCTGTTGATGGGAATATTCCCGTGGAGGTGGAGGACACCTCCGAACCCTCACAACCCCACGATCAACCTGAAACCAGTGGAGCGCCGGATATACCGACCAGTGAGCAGCCTGAAACCAGCACGCCTGAATCTGAAAATTCAGATGAGGATGATGAGGATCATCCCGAGGCACAAGCCCAAGCTCTAAGAGACTACCAGCTGACTAGAGATAGGGTTAGGAGAGAGACGAGAAAACCCGCTAGGTACGGTTACTCCTACATCGTCTCATATGCCTATGCTGCTGCATCCTTTATTGAAGAAAAGGAACCTCTGTGTTTCTCTGATGTTTTAAAGAGCCCAAACCGTTCTTTATGGTTGCATGCGATGGAAGAGGAAATGTCCTCACTTCATAAAAACAAAACCTGGATTCTTGTTCAAAAACCCTCAAAGCAAAATTTGATTGATTGCAAATGGATTTTTAAAATCAAAGAGCCAGATTCTGCCAACGAACCCCCAAGGTTCAAGGCTAGGCTAGTTGCAAAAGGTTTTTCTCAAGTTGAGGGCATCGATTTTAATGAAATATTTTCTCCCGTTGTTAAATATAAAACAATTAGGATAATGCTTGCTATTGTTGCTTTCTATGATCTTGATCTTGAACAACTTGATGTAAAAACTGCATTTTTGCATGGGGAACTTGAAGAGCCCATTTACATGCGTCAACCACCAGGTTTTGAGGAAAAAGGTAAGGAGAACATAGCATGTTTGCCGAAGAAGTCCTTGTATGGACTTAAGCAATCACCTAGGCAATGGTATAAACGTTTCGACTCTTTTATGCTCAAAGCTGGTTTTGTTAAAAGCAATTATGATAGCTGTTTATATTTCTGTAGTGATAATGTTGAAACTGCTATTTATCTTTTGCTGTATGTTGATGATATGCTGATTGCTTGTAAGCATAGAGATAAGATCACCCGCCTGAAATCTTTGTTGAAGTCTGAATTTGATATGAAGGACTTAGGTTCTGCGTCTAGAATCCTTGGGATGAACATTTGCAGGGATAGAGCTGATAGATCCTTATTCATATCCCAGAAATCCTTCTTGCAGAAAATTGTTTCCAAATTTTCAATGCATTTATGCAAACCAGTTTGTACACCACTTGCGAGCCACTTTCAGCTTTCTGAAAAATCTTGCCCCAAAACTGACAAAGAAAAGAATGACATGGCCCATATAGCTTATAGAATGGCTATAGGATCCGTCATGTATTCTATGATATCCACCCGACCTGATATTGCTTATTCCATAAGCTTTCTTAGCCGATTCATGTCTAATCCGGGTAGGGAACATTGGGCAGCTCTTAAGTGGTTGTTGCACTATATTAATGGGACTATTGATAGAGGACTCCTGTATCATAATTGGTCTAATGATTTTGAACTGGTTGGATATGTGGATTCTGACTTTGTAGATGATAAAGATGGTAAGAAATCTACCACCTCTTATTTCTTTACGTTGGCAGGGAATTGCATTTCCTGGAAGTCACAACTGCAGCCTGTAGTCGCCTTGTCGACTACGGAGGCTGAATATATTGCTGCCACTGAGGCAATTAAGGAAGCCATTTGGCTTCAAGGCTTATTATCTGAATTGCATGTTTTAAATTCTAAAGCTGTGATTTTTACTGATAGTCAAAGTTGTCTTCACTTGTGTAAAAATCCTGTTTATCATGAAAGAACTAAACAGATAGATGTTAAGTATCATTTCATTAGGGAAAAGGTTTCAAGTGGCTTAATTAATATTGAGAAAATTAGTACTAAAGATAATCCTGCAGACTTTGGTACTAAGATTGTGACAACTAACAAGTTTTCTTTGTGCAGGGACCTCCTTCATATTGATGAAGGTTGACTCTTTCTGAGTCATTGTTGGCTGAAAAGTTAGATGAAAATATTGTTCAAGGTGGAGTTTGTTGGTCCAGTGGCCCAATTATTTTCACATTATTTTCATTTTTCTCTTTTGGCCCATTTTGTATCCCTATGATGATATTAGCCTGGTGGGCCTTGTGTGATAGAAAGTTGGGCTGGCAGAGATGCCGGGCGGGCCTGGTTCAACCCGACCCGCCCAGGCGACTCGGCTATATATATGTCTCTTTCTCCAGCAGCTTGCCCTAATCTTCTCATTTCATTCTTGTGCCGCCGCTGCCTCTTCTCTCTCTCTCTCTCTCTCTGACCTCCTGTCTTCTCTCTTCATTCGAGCAGTCAGACTGCTCGTTCTCTGTGCGACCCTTCGGGACTCTAACCTGCTCGTCGGTGCTGGCTAACCCTTCGAGTTACCGTGTGTGAGACTGCAGGCAAAGGGGAAACGGCGCTTCTTGCTGAGAGAGACCGAGAGAGTTCTCTTTCGAGGCCACCGGCTACTGAGGGATTCATCGCGTTCTTCAACGGAAGAACAAGTCGGACAGACAGCATAGTGGATAGTCAGACCGAACTCGCGGAGCTCGTTCGTCTTCCACCGTCGGTGTCCAAATCCGAGACCTGAACGGTCTCGAGGTAAGAAAGATCCGACCTTTACTTTCTTACTGTTGTTTCTACCTAACTGCTGTTCATCTATTGCCTGGATCTGGACTCGGGAGTCACTGAAGCCGAAGACAATGAATGTAATAGTCTAGGTTTCCTTTTTGCTTCTGTTTTCTTTCTAAATCCAGTCTGTAATAGTAATTAGGTGCTGTAATAGTAAATAGGGTTGTTTGTTTCTCTGTTGGTAGCCGGAGAGATCGTAACAGTACATCAATCACTACATTCCAAATATGCAAAAGTTGGGATATAGTTTTAAAGTGAGAACCCTAACGAGTATCACTTGGTTGAGGTAAACTTGTTTCTTGATTCTTTCTCTTTCCTGTATCAATTTCCCCACTTTCTAAGCGTTTCACAATATTATCATGATGCTTTTGCAAAAGAGCATCCTTTCTTTTAAATGAAGCTCCAACAACATTCACAACCATATCAACATGATCAAAGAAACTACTCATAAATCCATGGCTCTTTGAAGTAGTCACAACAACTAATTGATGTTGGTGAGCAAAATAATAAACATAACATGCATGCTTATTTTCATCTAAATTTTTTTGTTTCACTCCATTAAACTCGCCACGTATATTAGAAGCCCCATCATAACCTTAACCTTTAAGGCGTGATAATGATAATCCATATTTTGCAAAGAAAAGTTCAATACTATTTTTCAATGACTATGCAAAAGTGTCACTAACATGTACTACTCCAAGAAAACGTTCAATTACTTCTCCTTTATGATTGACAAATCTCAAAACTACAGACATTTGCTCCTTTACTGACCTATCTTGAGCCTCACCTCATCCACCAAAAGAGAAATAAACTTGTCTCCAATCTCATTAACAATGGCTTTTCTCATTTCTATTGTACAAACATTACTAATATCTTTTAAATATTAGGAGGAGTCAATTAATTATTCCCCAGCGCGTTCATGTTCACTACCTTGTTTACTTCATCGTTGTTTTCACAATACCAATTCAAATAATCAGGAAAATTACCTCATTGGAATAAAGTTGCCGACTCATCATTTTTCCACAGAATGACAAACCCTAATTTAATAACAACCAAATCACTCGTACAACCCTAGTTAATCGACTGCGGATCAACCTCCACTTGACTCACTTGTCTGGTAACATATAATCAACATTATACATTTGATTTTTTGAATATCAAATATTGATTTACAGCACCTGAGTGTGTACTATTTGGATATCTTTTATGCACTTTCAATTTTTCTTTAGCATATTTCTAATTTCTAAATCCAACTTCAGTAAAAACATCATCACCATTCTTACGACCTTTATCAAAAAAATAGAAACAAAAACAAAATCTGGCATATTTGTTTACATTGTATTCTAACCAACAAAATTTTTTATACCATTTCTTTTGAAACGATCTCCTAAGTTTATCAGAATTATTTTGAGAGAATTTTTGATCATGTGGTTGATTAGGGTCTTTTGCTATGTACCGTCTTCTAAATTCATCTCTAACCTCATAATAACTATTAATTAATTTACATAATATCACAATCCGAAAAGTTTTCTTCAACTAGGGTTTTTTATATGAAGCTTCACTATTAACATTTCTATTATTAGTTGAACTTGCCTTCTATTTTTTAAAAATATTTATTCATAGAAATCCCTAATAAAATCAAACATTTTAAATTAAAGTTGTCATCTAATTAAACATATTTATATAAGCTAAGTTAACTAACCTATCAAATAACTTCTTTCCTAAATTCTTCAAGTAATCTAACTAACATATCAATTATCATATAATTCTTCGAGTTTGAAACTTTGGCAAAATCAGATCTCCAAAAGCTCCAGCCTTAGTATTGATTATATGCAGATTCAATCGAACTGCATCTTCAACATTTCTTTGACTCTTCTCTCGGAATGCTCAACAACATTCAGATTTCCAAATAAAAGAATCCAAAAAAATTCCTCAAGAAACACTCAAAATTAAACATGTTATAATACATGGTCTGAATTGCAAAACTTTTACCAGACAACTAAAACATCTTTCAAAAAAAGTTCTCAGAAGAAAACAATTTTAACCACTACATCCACCAGTTCTACTGGTTAAAACACTCTATATCACATATATATATATATAGAGAGAGAGAGAGAGAGAGAGAGAGAGAGAGAGAGAGAGAGAGAGAGAGAGAGAGAGAGAGAGAGAGATCCAATGGAAAAATCATAAAACTAGAATTAAATCCATGTTCAAAATCACTTCTAATTAAATGATTATAAAATTAAGTATGACAGGGATTGCTTTAAATTATTATAAAAAGTCTTAAGAGTCTTTGCTGAAATTATTATAAATACAAGTTTTTATACAACAGAATATTCAACTATTTAAAAGATTGCTACATCCTTTTCTATTTATGATTCCTTTTTAGTTTTTAAACACATCCTTGAACTTGAAACATTGAAATGTATAAACATCAAATATTAAACTAGGAAAATCAGGAAATATTCTAGTAGAAATTTATGTAACTTATATTGTCTTGTCCTCCAAAGCAAGCAAGGAAAGCTTTAAAGTCCCTGTCCAATTTATTTTCGAACGGGTTCATATATTGTCTTGTAGGCAGGGACGGAACCAGAACAACATTGTTGGGGGCCGAAGAAGAAAAACTTTTTACCAGAATTTCGTCTATAAAATGATGCATTCCATGTACAAAAGACATTCAAACAATTCCAAATTTACATATAATATAGTAAAATAATAGGTAATCGCTCATTACCAATGAGGAGTGATCACCCATCACTCACAAGAAATGATTACCCATCACTCACGGGATAAGCATTACAATTCTAAATTTACATAATAATCATATTTTTACCAAAAAAACCTAAAAATTTTTTCACTACCAAAATCAAAATCTTAGCACTCAAAAATCAATTTACCAAAATAAAAAATGTTTCTACATAGAGTAATCTAGAAAAATTAATTTTTTCTTCTTCAAAGTTTGAAGAACAGGGAAGCGAAGCTGCCGGCCCGCCGCCATCCTCCGTCTGCCTGATTGTTGGCGCTGTCGCGCTGCTGCAGCTTGCTGTCCGCGGCTCCACCGTCGCCGAGTTTCCGTCGCCGTCGACACCACCCGCCGTCTTGCGCCGCCGCCGAGCTCGGACCGAGGAAGAGGATCGATTGTTTACGCGGAGGAGGAAGAGGGAATCGAAGAGAGAGAGAAGAGAGAAAACTGATTTTTTTTTGGTTTCTGCTGCTACCGAGGGTTTTCAGGTGTTTTTTTTTTATAAATCAGTCCTAAGTTTTGTGGGGCTAAATTGAAAAAAGAAAATTAGAAGGACTTGAATGTAAAAATTTTAAATATTTTTTAAAAAAATAAAATTGTTGGGGTTCGAGCCCACCCAAGCCCCTTGTAATTCCGTCCCTCCTCGTAGGAGACTTTATTTTACTCGCTGTCCAAACCTACATAGACAGCCAATGTAAGAATGGAGTTATTAAGGATGTTTTTTTAAGCTTAGTATGCATATCCTCATATAATCACTTTTAAGACATTAACATCAACTTTTTTTTTTTAATACAACTGATTGAAAACCGGACAGCTACGAACTCAGTGTTACTTGTACTAACCAAGAGAAGTACATATTTCATTGATAAAGATTTCATCATTACGGTCCTAAAACTAGAAAATATATTAGATATGAATTATGACACAACTTTCTTCATGTGAAAATTTCAAATAATATAATCATGTTTTTCTCATCTTATTATGATAATTTTATTTGTTTGGCACAAAGTATACTTACATCCAAATTTTAGTCAAATTTGTATTACATAACAACGTGTCTAAAGATTACTAATCCATGAAAAGGTTAAAGAATCCAACAAAAAAGAATAGATAGAAAAAGAGATGATCTCTATTGTACATCACAACAATATTTTAAGGTAAAGATTTCACTTTGCCTTGATGTTGTGTCTATCTTTTTCTCATCTTTTATGAACTCTCGAAATTTAATTTTGCTCGGCCAAAAAATCAAGGAAGATATAATAAACTAATTTTTTATACAATTAATAAATTTTATTCAACACAGTATGTGCTTTTAAAATTAAATAAAAACTTATAACTTTAACCCCTAAGTGGTCTAACTCTAAATTATTATCATAGTATATATGGACCTCTTAGCCTTTGAGGTATAATATACAAAGTAACCACCAAATTAATTTTCAACTGACTCAACCTTTCCTCCTAAATATTGTAAATCTCTTCAAAATAGTGATGTCTCGAAGAAGAGCATTTCGATAACATCCTAATTGTAGAAGCTCTACCTTCATTAGATTAAACAAGAGGCAAAGTATGACACATAATCCTAAAATTTGACTTAGAAAAGCTTTTGATAAACTAGAATCCTCTTTTATTTACTACTGCTAAAGTTTATTAATTTTGCTCCTATATCTTGACAAACATAATTATGGCATGCATCACTTCACCTACATTTGCTATTCTTGTCATTAACTCTCCTATAACTTCATTTCAAACATTTAGAGTACTAAAACTTTTTGATTTCACGCTATCTTTTTATTCTTTGTTTAGAAATTTTTTTTTATTACAAATAGAATTAGAAGTGCAAAACAAAAATTACTGTTCAATATATTTTAGAAAATCTGAGAAAGAAAGAACAAAAGTATAAAAATTCTCAATGACTATAATACAATGGTAACCACTTCTTTTTTTAACATAAGAGTATGACAAATTGGTATATTACATTAAAACCATTCTTTATTTCATACTAAGTTTTGAATTCAAATTCACATATCATTTACAATTTTTTTTATAGACACATATCATTACCTTTATTTTTTTTTTTTTATGTGGTCTTAAAAATTAATTAAAATAGAGATAAATAATTAAGAATAATAATCAATTTTCCTCTTCTTTTTTTTGGGGGTGGGGGAAAGGGGGAAGAGGGGATTAATTCCAAAAAGTACCTCTAAGTTAAAGGAATTGTCAATTAAGGGATCGTTCTTTTTTCATTATCAATCGAGGGACCATTCGTGGCAAATGTATAAATTTTAAAAGGATTAATGGTAAATAAGTACCCTTAAGTTTGAGGAATTGTCAATTAATATACCGTTCTTTTCTAATTGTCAATTGAGAGATAACTTGAGGCAAATGTATAATTTTTAAAACTCATGATTTTATTCTCAAATCAAGTTCACCACCAATTTTCTTATCTTTTTAAATTTCATAATCTATTTCATCTTTCTTCATTATATTTCACATAATGAACAAAGATGAAAAATTTAGAGGGTGAAATAGATTAGGAAATTTAAAAAGATTTTTAAAATGGAGTAAATTTGATATGAAGATTTAATTACGAGTTTTAAAATTATATATTTACCCAAAATTATTCCTCGATTGACAATTTAAAAAGAACGGTCCCTTAACTTACAATTGCTCAAACTTAAGGGTACCTATTTGTCATTAACCCTTTTGAAAACTCATGATTTAATTTTCATATCAAGTTCAAATCTTTCTAGATTTCCTAATCTATTTCACCTCTAACTTTTTCATCTTTGTTCATTATACTTCCCACCAACTCAACCCATATATTTTTTATATATTTTGTTTCTATGGATGTATTAAACTTGTGAAAAAGAATTAAACTGAACTATCTCCTCTCTATCATCGTTCATTGCAGTTGCATTCTTTTCTTTTTTGTTACCTTTTTTTTAAAGGACTAGTGTGTATAGTAATTCACAAAAAACATTACAAGGAGAATGTACTTTTTTTTTGTCTCTCTACTTCTCTCAAATCTTGATATCCTCTCTCCCTTCCACTCTACAACCTCTTTTTTTTTCAAGTTGAGCAAAACTATGATCAGAGTACAAAAGAAGAGAGAAGAAATAACGGTAAATTGGAGAAAGTTAATAGGAATTGACAACATAAAATGAAATAAATTTAGAAATAAACAAATAAATCATTTTTGTTTGAAGAAAAAAATAAAGAGTTAAGAGTATTTGTTGAGAAACAACATGAAATGGTTGATCATAGAAATAAAATGATATAAAAGTATATGGTTTTATTGGTATGAAATATAATGAAGAAAGATAAAAAAGCTGAAGAGTGAATAGATTAGATAATTAAAAAGAAAAGATTTAGAGAAATTGGATTTAGAGATGAACTTTATATGAAAAAGTAAATTATAAGTTTTAATGAGAGAAATTAGTTTTTTCTTTTGGGTTAAAAAATTAGTTATAAATAATTATGAACTATTTTAACTTTTCTATTTATAATAATAAAGTTTTGTTTTATCTTTTTTCTAACAATTAACTATTTTAACTTTTCTATTTATAATCATGAACTTTTATTTTATCTTTTTCTAACCATGAGCTATTTTTTTTCTTAAAAATAGCTATGAACTATTTTCGACCTTTTAAATATAGTCACAAACTTTGATTTTATCTTTTTTTAGAGGTAAACAATTTATTACTTTTTCTTTATAGCCATAAGCTATTTTTTAACCTCTTAGATATAGTCATAAACTATTTTTAATAAATTACTATATTTGAGAGAAAAATAGTTCATGACTATAAAGAGAAAAGTAAAAATAGTACATGATGAGAAAAAAAATCAAAGTTTGTGACTATAAAAGAGAAAAGTAAAAATAGTTTATGGCTCTAAATGGTTCATAATAATAAGTTTGAAGAATTGTTAATTAAGGAACTGTTCTTTTGTCAATTGAGGGACAATTTGGGTAATATATAATTTTTAAAACTTATGATTAAATTTTCATATAAGTTCACCCCATTTTTTTAAAAATTTGTTTGGAATTCCTAATTTATTTCACTCTCCAAATTTTCATATTTTATCATTATATTTCACACCAACTCAACCTATATATTTTTAAATAATTTTATTTTTATGACCCACTATTTAATGTTATTGTTCAACAACAACTTTTAACTCTTTATTTATTTATTTTTGAAAAAGATCAATTTATTTTTTTACATTTATTTTCATTTTTTTGTTGCCACAGTCTACTAACATTTTCCTCAATTTCCCGCTATTTCTTCTCCTTTCTTTTACTCTAGTCCTCGGTCTGCTCAAATTGAAGTAACAAGAAGAGAAGAGAGAGAGAGAGAGAGAGAGAGAGAGAGAGAGAGAGAGGGAGAAGATCAAGATTTAAGAAAATAATACAAACATGACAAAAATGAGATTAGGTAACTGCGATGAACGATGATGGAAAGAAGGCAGTTCGATCAAATTTCTTTTCCAAACTCTAGTATATCCATAGAAATAAAATGATATAGAAACATATAGTTGAGTTTGTGTGAAATATAATGAAAAAAGATGAAAGAGTTGAAAGGTAAAATAAATTAAGAAACTTAAAAAGACTTAGAAAAATTGGAAGTGAAATTGATATGAAAATTAAATCATTTAAAAATTATATATTTGCCTCAAGTTGTCCATCAAAATTGACAATTAAAAAAATTATTTCTTTAATTATCAATTTCTCAAATTTAAGAATACTTATTTGCCATTAACTCTTAGAAATAGCTAATATCTCTATTTAGAATTAGGCCTTTTTTTTTTAAATGGGTAAAAGTAAAAGTAAAAGAGGGGAAGATATAGAAATAGAATGAGTCCGGTCGGTCCACAAGTCGGGCCCTTCACCGGTTCACCCAAGGTTTTCCCCTGTTTTGGACCGGCTTCACATAAATGGACCAGCGGCCAGCCTATCGCCATTCTTCGACTGACAGACAGGAGCTTCAAAAATGGTTTCAGCTCACCATCTGGATACGGTATAGTCTACTTTCCACTACAAACACATAGGGATGAACCCATTTTTGTAGTTTCCTCATTATGCTTCTGCCGTAATTCACTCTAACAAAGCACTGAAATTCTGTAACACAATTTTGTGGGTTTTGTCAGAGTTTTAGCCTGAGTTTTGGGTGGAGCTGGTTCGGCAGACACAATGGAAGGCCTAAAGCTTGTATATCAGAAGTAAGAATCTTTGAGAAATTCTCTTCTTGTTGTTTACATTAATGCGATTCATTCTTGGAAAATATTGATGGCTACCTATAAATCTTGTTGTGACTTGTAACTTGCAAGTTTGATGACGACTTTTTGGGTTCTTGAAGTGTAGATTACTCTCCATTAAACTCTTTTGCTGCAAAAAATTTATTGGCATCAAGATGCTTATGAATATGGAGTTAAAAGATATTGGGCAATGGCTGTGCTGTTTTCTGAATTGGCCTTATGTGTTTTAATTTCATTGTATGGAAACTTTGTTCTGAGTCATACTTAAATTTGCCCCAGAATTGTCCGATTCTTGGTAGGAGAAAAAATGGATATTTCTTGAATTTCTATGTTCTTCGATATTAGTTGTTTCTTACACTAAAGCAACATTGATTGTACAAAACTCTCAGCTTCTTAGGATCATCCAGCAAACGATCAACTGGTTATTTTGTTACTTATTAACTAACTAGAAAATGAGTATTCGTATTCCTGTTTTGCTTTCGCCTCTTGCTCAGTAATGTAATTATTGCTAGTAGCTGCGCCTTAAACTGAAGCACCTGTTAAAGGTCCTGTTCTTGTCTTGATTGCAGAAAAGAATCATCAAAAGACTGATTATATTTGTTGCTAGGGTCTCCAAATGTAAATATTTTGATTGAGTATTGTTTACATCCAGCCATATCATATGAAAAGTGTTTAGCTTTTAGGTACACGAAAGCTTAAAATGGATTCACTTTCAAGACATGTCCTTTTCAATTGCATATAGAATAGTGCAACAGATTGGTTCTTTTGTAATGAAGTAAATGCAGGAATAGATAATCTCAAGCACCTCTCAAGAAATAGGAAAAAAAAGTTAATGTGATTTACGTGACATGGATATTGTGTAAAAGATTAATTTTAGCGAAAATATTGAAGGGCGTCTGAATTTCAAGCTCTGATGTTTGAGCTATTTCATATGTGAATTTGTCCCTCATACCTACGCTATGACTAAGATTTGCAGTATACTAATGAACCAACTATCTCATGTTTTTCTAATACTCACGTAGAAATTCTTCAGCTTCATCATTTGTAAATAACAATAATACCTTATACTTAACTTCTGCACATCTTTCTAAAATTTGCTTGCAGGATAAGTACCTTATGCTGCATAGAAGGAACGAAGGCTTGCACCGGCAACAAAAAATTGTAGGATCTGTCTCAACAGATGCTATTACTATTCTCAACTCCCCAAAAATTGAACATTCCGAGCTCCCTCCTCTGGTTAGTGCTTTAAAGGCTTCAGCCAAAGAAAATGCTGCAAGTTTTCACTTCCCAGGACATAACAGAGGACATGCAGCGCCTTCATCTCTAACCCATCTCATTGGCGAAAAACCATTCCTTCATGATTTACCTGAGCTTCCAGAGCTTGACAACCTTTTTGCTCCAGAAGGTCCCATCTTGGAAGCACAAAGAAAGGCAGCTGAACTTTTTGGAGCAACAGAAACATGGTTCCTTGTTGGGGGTAGTACATGTGGAATCCAGGCTGCAATTATGGCTACTTGTTCACCAGGGGACATTCTCATTCTTCCTCGGAATACTCATATCTCTGCTGTATCTGCTATGGTATTGTCTGGTGCAATGCCAAAGTACATTATGCCTCATTATAATTCTACCTGGGATATTGCTGGTGGCATTACTCCATCTCAGGCAAGTGCAGCATAAAACAACTGTGAATTTATTTTAGTTCGAGTGACATGTCTTTAACTCATTTCGAAGTTAAGATACATCAGGTATGATAGAGTGCTTCCATTTTTGGGTGCAGTCAAGGAACTGAATATAATTGTTGAACCAGGTGGAGAGGGCAATCATGGAGGTAGAAATGGAAGGTCGAAAAGCAGCTGCAGTCCTTGTTGTATCTCCTACTTACCATGGTATTTGTAGCGATTTGGCCACAATATCTCAGCTATGCCATTCTCGGAATATCCCTCTAATTGTTGATGAAGCTCATGGAGCTCATTTTGGATTCCATCATCTATTACCTATCTCAGCCCTTTGCCAAGGTGCTGATCTCTCTATACAGTCTACACATAAAGTTTTGTGCTCCCTGACACAGTCCTCAATGTTACACATGTCTGGTAATCTTGTTGGTAGGTACAGAATCTGCAGATGCCTTCAAACACTTCAAAGTAGCAGCCCTAGTTATTTACTTTTAGCATCCCTTGATGCTGCAAGGGCTCAATTGAATGAAAGTGCAGAAACGAGTTTGAGCAGAGCAATTGGATTGGCTGTTGAAGCAAAAAATTTAATTAATAAAGTTCCTAAAATCTCTGTCCTTAAACTCGCAGAATTTTCTTACTTTCCTGCTATGGATCCATTGCGAATCACCATTGGTACACGACACCTTGGTCTTTCTGGTTTTGAGGCTGATGATGTCTTAAGCAGGGATTTTGGTGTTGTTACTGAACTTGTTGGAACTCGATCTATTACGCTAGCATTTAACCTGGGGACTCAAAGGGAGCACGTTTTGAGGCTTATCTCAGGATTGAAGCATCTATCAGCAATTTCAGCACCCAAAAAGTGCACAAAAGACGATGAGAATGGTTCTGAGCACCAGGCACCATTTGAAAACATAAGCATGAGTTTGAGCCCCAGGGATGCTTTCTTTGCTCGTAAAACAAAAGTGAGCATTGAGGATAGTGTTGGTCGAATATGTGGTGAGCTTGTCTGTCCTTATCCACCAGGAGTGCCAGTGCTTATTCCCGGTGAGATCATCACAGAAGGAGCATTAAATTATCTGCTGCAGGTAAAAAGAAAGGGTGCTGTCATTACTGGCGCTTCTGATCATCTTCTCTCCTCCCTTCTGGTCTGCGCTCCCTAATTACTAAGCGGTGAACCTGGGATATTCAGTCCAATATTACAATCAAGAAGTCTCAACTCCAGAGGTAAACGATGATTACTACATGATATGAGCCATTTCCCTTCATAGAATAATACCACATACTCTTCTAAGCCGATTCCTGTAAGAGCAGCAGGACTTATGGAGAACATAAAATGTGTGACGGATGCCAATGGTATCATCTACACAGGCATTCCGATGCTTAAGCAATACAATGTCATGGATCACAAAGGGGTAACTCATCACCATTCAAGAATCTGAAGTTCATACGACAGGTTTCAGTTCCACAATTTCAGAGATTACTCATTTAAAGGTATACATTATTGAGAACAGTTTTAATTCACAGGAAAATGTTCTGTCTTTCTTGACACTAATTTTGAAAATGGAAGTTGGATAGAACAAAATTTCAATTTCTATTTGTGATATATTAGAATATTGAATCTTAAGTCTGCATCACATGACTGTTTTTGTTGATGAAGTTGGTCAGTTCTTTTCTGCTGGCAATGATAATTATGTTAAGTCCAAGTCCCAATACCTTCACAATTTGGAAACTGAAAATAATATCTTCATATTTCAATCATGGGTGTGTATGAGAAAATAATATTCCTCTTATGTGTATAAGCATAATGGATCCCAAATACATCATACAGAAATAGGAATAAGAATTGCTTATAATTTGACTTCATTTCTCATCCAGTCATCTATTGTATTTCAATTAGAGAAGTGCTAAATGTCGCATTGTTTAGCTAATTAATTGCTTCAATTGAGGGCAAAAGGGTCTTTTGCACACGCTAAGCACTTATACCAGCAAGTGCAAAATGTACTTTTTCTTTGTCTTTCCAATTATGCCCTCAATTGAGATAATCAATTACCTCAATGTTGAGGCAGGTAACTTTTCTGTTTCAAGTATTCTGCGGCAGTCTTAGTTTGAATAGAAAAGATCCATGATAACGTGCATGTCTTGGTGAAGAGAGAGAAAATCACTACAATTGTCCACAAATAACTTGTGTTTTTCTCTTTTTATCCATAAATATTTATTCATTTAGTTTAGAGAAATTGACCAAGATTATCCATGTATAATTTAAATTTTGCCACTCAAAAACATTATGTATTTCATTAGCCATTTTTTCCCAATAAATTTTCATGAGAGCCAAAAATACCCCTATACTACGGCTATTGCTAGTTTTCGATCAATTTGTGTCAACGTACAAATGTCATTTTTAGTAATGATAAAATTGTCTTAACTCTAATATAAGTGCCAACAGTAACTGGAATGCGTTGTGTTAAGAAATTTAGGGCGCAGAGAAGAATAATATTGAATGCTTCACTTGATTTTCTTCTTATTCATTATGATCTACTATTTATAGGCTACAAAGTATCTTAATCCTAATCAATATAGTATTCTAACCAACCACTAATAAGGAATGCTGCTAGATAATCTAAGAGAATCACATACTGATGTGATATTTTCAACATCCTCCCTCAAGTTGGAACGTACAAAAATTGCATGTCAAACTTGCCACAATTTTTAATTTTTTTTTTGTAACATGCAAATTGCACATCTGGTAGTCTTCCACCACCTTTCGCTGTGGTCTTTACCATCACTCGCTGTTGCTATGGTTTTTGTCATCAATCGCTGTCGCTGTGGTTTTTTTTTTCATCAATCGTTGTCGCTGTGGTTCTTCCATCAGTCGCCGTCATTGTGATCTTCTTCCATTAGTCGCAATCGTTGTGGTTTTCTTCCACCAGTCGCAGTGGCTTCCGTAATCCATCATCGAAAATTCTTTTGATGTCGCTTTAGAGTTTTTTTCGATAAAGCAACTATCAATGTCTAATTTCAATTTCTAAATCTAGGTGCTTCAAATATTTGTCGATGAAACTACCTGACTTGAATATGATTTATAAAAAAAAAAATGTAATCTCCTAAATTTTTATTGAAGCAAATTAGAAGAAATATTAGAAACCTAAAAAAACTTGTCCAAACTGAACGAAAAGAATTGTTCAAGCTGAATGAAAAGAGAATAAAGTCATAAATGTGAAAGATTTTTTTTTTTTTTCTTTTTCTTCTTCTTTTTCAAACCTGGCTCTGGCTCTGATACCATGTTAAGAAATTTATGGCACAGAGAAGAATAATATTGAATGCTTCACTTGATTTTCTTCTTATTCATTATGATCTACTATTTATAGGATACAAAGTATCTTAATCCTAATCAATATAAGATTCTAACCAACCACTAATAAGGAATACTGCTATAATAATAGCATAATACAAAGTATCCAAATTATAATCAATATAGGATTCTAACCAAATAATCTCTTATAAAATCCAAGATAATCCAAGAGAATCACATACTGATGTGATATCTCCAATAGGTCGAAAACAACCCCACTCTTGAATCGATCTGAATAATTGTCAGGTTGTTTTGATCCATTCCAGGAGTGAGTTGGCATTTAGATTAATGGTCGAACAATTTTACCCTTATTAAAAATTATATTTGAGCTTCACGTGAAAGAATTGGTCAAAAATTACCCATAGCTGCTGAATAAGAGAATTTTTGGCCCTCATAAAAGCTATTGGACGGAAGTGGCTAATGAAATAAATAATATCCTCAAGTGGCAAAACTTAAATTATACATGGGCATTTTTGGTTAATTTCTCTTTAATTTATACTCAAATATAATTTTCGATTCGCTGATTCTATCAAATTAATAAATACATAGTGTTAAAGTGAATACACGGCAAAAGACAACATGTCTAGCACGTGTTACAGGTCAAAAGGGTACTTTTGTCCATTCATTAAATGTAATAGTTGATCCAAATTAATTTCAAGTCCCTGAACTAACCCAATCCAACTCAAACACGAGAAAAAAGATGAAATAGTGAAATTTCCAAATGGGTGGGACTAGTCGTTTCAAGGACTTGAAACTAATTGTTGACAAATACATTTCATAATGGACAAAAGTACCCTTCTAGTTGGGGGCAAATGCATTGGCCGTGCCGTGTTTCATCATGTATTCACTAATTTGCTAGAAAGTCAATTGAAAATTGTATTTGGGTTAAATGAAAGACTAAATGTTGATCTTAGACCTCAACATATTTACCTTGTTCAAGTTTGGTCCTCAACAAGTATTTTTATCTTTTTTGGTCCCCAACTATTTTAGAAGCAATCTCTTTGGTCATTTTGGACGAATTCCGGTAATTTTGATTGGTAGTCAATGATTTCTCTTCGATTATATTAAAATAATAAGGGTAAAATGAAAATTCACACAATTCAAGTTAAAAAAAAAAAGAAAAAGAAAAACACTTTTTCTACTTGAGTTGTGTGAATTTTTATTTTTAACATTTTCTATTTTAATATAACCAAAGAGAAATCGTTGATTACCAGTCAAAATTGTCGAAATTCATCTAAAAGGACTAAAAGGTTGCCTATAAATTAGTTGAGGACCAAAAAGAGCTAAAAGTACTTGTTAGGAACCAAATCTGAAGAAGGTAAATATATTGAGGAGTAAGAATAACATTTACTCTAAATGAAATGAATAAATGTTTATGGGTAAAAAGATAAAAATATGAATTATCTGTAGGCAATTATAGTGATTTTTTCATTCAGAGAATAATAAAAAGATTACAAATTACCTTCAAAACCGATTTCTCTTAAATAAAGAGGATACATTTAGAGCTGCATGGGCATATAGCTCAATTGGTTTTGAGACTACAGAGTTAGTGTCAAGAGCGAATGTTTAAATCTTGACAGTGACAATATGAGAGTATCAACCTCTGCAATATGAAGTAGTTTCTTGCGTACACTAGATCCTAGACTTCAAATCTATAGCACCACAGAATTATTATGATTAACATTCTACACTGGACATCGAGTAGTTTCATAGGGCCCTAACGGAAGCATTTCGCTTTTTTTTTTTTTTAACCAACAAGTAGTTAGAATTAGAAACTTTCTCAATATCAAGGGTTACTATTTTGTCAAATAAGCCAAAAGCCCAAAACTTTGATAGTACTCAGGTTTATAAAACAAATGTGGTCATGTCCAATATTACCACCAAAACCACCTGGACAGAAAAGCACACTGCAGAATACTCTAAGAAACACCAAAACCATGAGTTACATGAGGAAACTAAATACGGGCATATTTTATACATGTATAATATTGGCATTCAATGGTTTATATACTCATGTTTTATATGCATTGGAATTTTATGAGAATTGGAGATTTCTGGAAGTTTATGAAAATGTCATGTCCAATATTACCACCAAAACCACCTGCACAGAAAAGCACACTGCAGAATACTCTAAGAAACACCAAAACCATGAGTTACATGAGGAAACTAAATACGGGCATATTTTATACATGTATAATATTGGCATTCAATGGTTTATATACTCATGTTTTATATGCATTGGAATTTTATGAGAATTGGAGATTTCTGGAAGTTTATGAAAATGGTACATTTATAGTTATGAAGTATTTTCTTTTTGTGTTAAATTCAAATCACTATTAAATTATTATTCACAATATTATTTAAATATCATTATTTAAATATTATTAAGTTTAAATTATTCATTAATCATTTAAAATTAATTATTTCATACCTTTGTATTAAATAAAGTCTATTATTATATCAATTTATTATTTACTACATAATGCACTGAATTAATCAAAACACTAATCTAGCATCGGCATTTCTTTTCTAAACCATGAACTTGATAAATAAATTAATCAATCTAAACATATAAATTGAATCAAAATATAGCATGAATAATTGTAATTACTTATGCTAACAAAATAATTAATGCACATTTAAACTCAAATTACTCACGTAAACATAATTCATAATCATATTAAACAAATAATTATAAAATAAACCATTTAAACAAGGTGGTTAATAAAGACAACTCGGGAATCTATAAGAATAACTCAAAAAAATTCAAAAAATTTCATTTTCATCTGAGAATATTCTCTCTCTCAAAAAAAAAAAAAAAAAATTCCCTAAACACTCTCTAGGACTCTTTACTTCAATCTCAGATCTTGGAAGAACCGACAGTCAAAATTAAAAAAAAAAAAAAGGTTAGTTCTTCAATCTATTCTCATTTATTTATAATTTTATCAGTTTAGATCATGAAAATATGCCTTTAATTTGAAAAAAAATCGCAATTTTAAATTGTCTTTTTTCTGCCGAAATGGTGCATTTTCGCCCAGGCCGGAGAAAATCGCTGGTGACTTTCTTCCGATCAAGCGAAAATTCACCCAGACTTTCTCTGGGGCTGGCTGTCCTGGGGATTAGTTTTCTCCCGGTTAGGCGAAAATCACCATTGACTTTCTCCAGCCTAGGCGAAAATGCCTACATTAAATTTCGATTTTTTTATTATATATTTCATTTTTTTTCATAAATGTTTATCTGAATTATTATTTAATTTTGCATATGTAGAATGAGTGTAACTAGTTGTTTAAAATATTTTATGTTATAATTTTTATTATTAATATGATTATGAATTATGTTTTTGTGAACAATATGAAATGAATTATTATTAGTGAGAAGAAATAAAATAACGGAAATGAAATAATATTAAGGTCAATAATAAAGTAATAATAAATGTTATTTCAAATGTTATTTAATTTTGTCTATGTAGAGTAAATGTAACTAGTTTAAAATTGTTTTCTTATAATTATGTGTTTAATAAAAAAATGTGTTAGGTAATTGCTCAACTATTTGAATTTTAATTTGAATTAATCGTTATTCTTAGCTTTAGGTTTAGGGTTTAAGAGATAAGATCAAATAATATATAAATTAATAACTATTACTAAGTAATATTAGTGATGAATAATAATAGTATGAAAGAAATAGTAGAAATGAAATAACAAATCCCGATAATAAATAATAAAATAATAATAGATGTTAAAGTAAATGTTCAAATATATGATAAACAGCTATTAATGAGTTTGAATAAATAATAGATGGTTCGACCTAGCGGCCGTAAAGGAGATGATGATCTTGGTCCTGTCACGGACAGGACAGGTCGAGTTGAGGGACGCACTATCACAGCTTTGTCTAGAGGTTTGAGAGGGCGACATAGTACATCCGACCTCCCGTCTACCCCTAACCCCCTTCCTGCTGGTTTTCATTATGATACAAGTGTACTCGGTTCTTCTACCTAGCCACCGCCTGTACTTTTTAGATCTCGGCCTACCCTCCCATCACGATTGGCTCACCGTCATTAAGAATTGAACTATGCCCAGTTGACATAGCAAATGTAACATATAAGTGCTTTATTTATTGAATAACCCATTTGTATGTCGTAGCCTGTTCATTGAACATAAAAGCTGTTGCTACTGTGAAGTTCTTTCCGGTCGGAGTCATCCCTACAACTTCCAATAGTGGCATATTGTACCTTAATTAAAAATAAAGGGAAAAATTAATGATTAACATAGCAACTGTTTTAAACGAACTTCAAAATATTTTTAACTATTTATTAAAAAAAATGATTAAAAAGCAATATGCATTTAAATTAATAAAGAGATTTAATAATACAATAATCCACTAGAGTACTTACTTGTTCGTTTTATACGTGGTATCCATTATCAGTACATATGAGCACGTTCTAATAATTGCAATTGATGTTGGGTGTGCAACGATAATATCACTAAGTACGTTACTCTCCTCACGGTTTCTATATAAGACTATGTAACCCTGTTGTGCACTTAGGCAGAGAACTTCCTCTACCGTGTTTCTTCCTTGCATCCGGTTCTTCTTAATCTTCGCAACAACAATGTAAATTTTCTGTGCACTACATATACCATAAAATTATTTTTATTAACGGAAGAAAAACAAATATAAAATATTTTTATAAAGTATTAAAAATAATTCCCTTCTAACATACTTAACTGCACAACCAACGTCTTGTTCTCGGAAAAATCGTAGGATATTACGAGGTGGCACATGACTCTTTCTGAACTGTTTAGCCTGTTGCAACTACCTTCGTAAGTCTTGAAGCCTGAGCATGACCGTGATTGTAAACAACTATTTTATGATTGTGCCTCCCGTTCGAACAATTGCCAATTTTTGCTTGTTACCATTTGCTCTCTCTTTAGTTTAAATGGGCACTTATATTTTTTTGTCCCATAAGGTCCCCGCATTTTTATTGGAATTTCTTCTTCCTCATCGTCAACTATTGGTTTCGTATTCTTTTAATTGCACCTCCGCGCTCACAAGCCAATGTGACACACAGTCGATGGTCAACTGTTCTTGATTCCGATACCAATTGATGATTAAATATGTCTTGACTTTCATCGCAGTTTGTTTTGCCCAGTCGACTAACTCATCTTTCGAACTAAAACTTCAGTTTGTTGTGAATAAATGTCCAAGATCAATATATTCTTCCTGTTCTAAAAATTCTTCAAACTTATTTGTACCTTCATCACCCTGTTAATGTAAAATAAAAATATTAGCAATACAAAAAAATAAAATAAAAAAGAAATTCATAAACCAAAAAAAAAAAATTTTCTGGAACAATTTCGAGCAGGGAAGCGAATTCACAAAGGAAATTTCACCTGTCTGGGTGAAAATGTCGTTGAGGTATCGCCAAGATGGGTGAAAGTTGCCCTGTATTTTCGCCTATCTGGGCGAAAGTGACCCAGAAACTGAAAAAAAATTCAATCAATTTTATTACCTCAAAACCAACATTTTTTGCAAAAATTCTTCAAAAGAATCTATATTTTCTTCTAATTCGTGTTAATGTTCAAAGTTGAATTTTTTTTAGAGAGAGGTTAGAGAGAAAGTCTGTAGAGAGAGAAAGGTTTATATTTAAAATGAATTATTTTTGAGTTATCTTTATAGATTTCCGAGTTATCTTTATCGATCCCCTTAAACAATTACTTGCATATATTCTAAATAAACAAAATTACATAACATGCCAAATAAACATGAAATTAAACATTTGTAAACACTAAATTAAATAACACAAATAAATAAACATAATCATAATGTTATACATTTATAAACAAAAAACTAAATAACATAAACAATATAAAAAAAAAAAAATACAATGCAATTTTGCCTAGGCTAGCGGAACTTGGCGCTGGATTTCGCCTAGCCTGGCAAAGTTGATCGAGAAGTTCTGCTTGACCGGACGAACATCTCCGAAAAATTTCACCAGTTTTGGCGAAATGCAGCCCAAATTCGGCCATTTTTTCGATCTGATGCATATTTTTTAATTTTAAACCGATAACATTGTAAATAAATGAGTATAGATCGAGGTACTAACTTTTTTTTTTTAAAATTTTTAACGGTCAGGTCTTCCTAGATCTGAGATTGAATCCTTGGCCTTTAGAGAGAAGGTAGAGAGTTTCCTTCAACAGAGAAAATTGATAGTGAAAAATAAAATTTTTTGAATTTTTTTGCATTATCCTTTTAGATTCCTGAGTTATATTTATTATCTCCTTATTATGAGGGTTAATAAAGTTAACTCAGAAATAAAAGTATAGCGCAGAAAAAATCATTTTTTCCCATCAATTTTTTCTCTCTAATTCAATTCTCTCTAACCCCAAATTCAAACATTTCACTTTTAACACAAATTAAAGATAAATATGGATAATTTTTAATATCTTTTGCAAGAAAATATCGATTTTGAGATTAAAAAACCCAAAATTTAATTTTTCGCAACTGACATGAGTTTCTCCAAGATGAGCGAAATTCCTTAGAGAAATTTCACAACTAACACGAATTTCTCCAAGATGGGAATTTTGCCTAACCTGGCGAAATTTTTTGGAAAATTTTGCCCAAGTTGGCAAAATTCCTTAGAGAATTTCGCCCACCTAGAAGAAACTCATGTCAATTACTTTTTCCTTAAATTTTAAAGGTTATTTTTATTTTATGCTTTTTATAATTTTTTTAATTATATAAGATGAATTATTAATTTGTTTCATATTATATTAGTTTTCTGTTAGTTAAGTAGTTTCAATGTGATTTGGGAAAAAAAAAGACTTGTAAGAAATTTGAACATCCTCAAGAAAAGTAACATAAAAGACTTACCAAAAGACCAACATACGATTTAATATAATAATAACTTATCTATGTATTCTAATATTTACCAACTTCAATCATTTAAAATTTTAATTAGAGAAAAAAAGAAGTGCTCCTCTATTTAATTTTAAAATTGGTGTCGTAGTTCTTTAGTTAATAAAAGAAAAAGTATTAAAAAATTGTAAAAATATAAATTAAAATAAAAATAGTGTGTTTTTGTGGAAACGGCAGATGGAAACCGCGCATAAATCTCCGAAAAATACCTGAAATGCTCCCAAGAATCGAACTTCCGAGTGTAAAGTTATGCCTTGTCAAAGTTTTCAACTTTACGGGACAAATTTTTTGCCTCGAAAAGCATTCGGATCACATTTTCGGTGATGTCGTTGTGTTTATCTTTACGAGAACCATCAAAACGAGTTGTCATACGAGTTAAACAGACCTCCGATTGTAGAGTTATTTATGTTTCAAGTTTTCCAAATACCTACAAAAATTATTTCTTTCTAATCAACATAAACAAAATAAAAATAATTTTAAATATTTATAAATACAAAACTAAATAACATAACTAACATAAATTAAAAAAAAATAAAAAAACGTAATTGTTGAATTTCGCTTAGGCTGGCCGAATTCTTTGTTGAATTTCGCCCAATCTGGCGAAATTATTCAAGGAATTCCGCCAGGTTGGGCAATATTCAACAAAGAATTTCGCCCATTTTTTTTTTCAATTCGGTGTGTTTTTTATTTTTAAATCGATAAAATTGTAAATAAATGAGTATAGATCGATATATACTAATCTTTTTTTAAATTTTCAACGGTCCAATTTCCATAAATCTGAAATCGAATTAGTTTGAGTTAGAAAGAATAAGTTTAGAAAGAGAAAATTAGTGATAAAAATAAAATTTTTAAATTTTTTCGCGTTATACTTTTAAATTCTCTCTTTGTTAACCCCCAACCAAAAAAAGTTACAAAGGTAGTTTGATGGCGATGGCGGTCCTCACCCCTTTGATTCCCTCCTTGCTCCTCCTATATATCCATGCTGAGCCATGTGCAAAAGCAGCTACAAGCAACCACATCAAATTAAACAGATCAGCAGCTTCAAGTTGACGGTTTCTGCTCTTCTTCTCCTCTCCTCTGATAAATATGGTATAATATACCATGTCTACTTTTTCCTACGACAACAAATTATATATATATATATATATGTTTATAGGATCATTGTCTTATCACATGACCAACTATATTTTTTGGTTTTCTGTCAGAGTTTTAGTCTTCTGAGTTTAGGGAGCAGTGGCGGCTGGCTGCTCGGCACACGCAATGGAAGGTCTAAAGCTTGTATATCACAAGTAAGAACCTTTATCAAATTATCTTTCTTAATTATTTTTCTTCAAGTTAAACAAACTTACATGTTGATAATTATATATTAGCTATTATACTCATAAATTATTTTTAATTTTTTTTATAATAATAAATTTTATTTTTACCTTTTCTTTATATATATATATATATATGTTTGTGTGAGATGGTGGTAGATAATAAGACTAAACTAATAATGAAGAGAGCTCGCACTTCAACTTAAGCTCGGATTTAAAATAATTCGAGCTTTTTTGAACTATGCTTGAGTTCTTATAAAAAAACTTTGAATTAAATTCAAATTAAAAAATTCTTGTTTGGAAGAGTTTACACCGTGATCGAACTTGAATAAATTTTAGACGAATTTTAACAAATAAACTAAAACTCGACTCAATTCCCTTCATTTACCCCTCTACACCGCACCACCCAAACACAAGATTTTTCAAAACTAGCTTGGTCCTAAAATTCAAACTTGGTAACAAGCCTAAATACAACTACTCTTGCATAGATTAGGCAACCTAGAAGCAGCAGCATTCTCATCTCCTAGTTCAATTTCTATTGGTGCCGGTGGTGCTGATGCAGTGACGGGATGTTGATGGAGGGAATGGTGTTGATTTCTAAATTCCCTCTCTTTGTGTTTTTTTTTTCTTTTTTGATTTTGTGTTTTTCCTTTTTTTTTTACTCCTATTTGTAGCAAAAATGTCTTTGACAGCTTATTGTCGGTTAGATTTGACGAAATTTTGATAAAAGGACCATATTTGCACTTAAAAATTTGTTGAAAATTAAATACGAAAATTACTCAACCTAATATAACATTATACATATATATACATACATACATATGTATATATATACATATATATGTCTGTGTATGTATGTGTGTATTTTCTCATTTGTGTGTGAAATGACTTCAGATATTCAGATGGAGGTAATAATAATTAGAGCTCCTACTAACTTCAAATAATTCTAACCTAAAAACTGAAGCTCACACTCGATATTTCGCCCAACAATCTGTTTTAGCCAAATTCAGACTGACCCATCTATTTTTTCTCTACTTAATGGAAAACTCCCATGAATAGAGCTTGTTTTATACTATCTCTTGATGTTTCATAATATAGATATTTTCTTTAAAATTGATATTTTAAAATATCATAGATGTCACTTTCTAAAATTTTGTTGTAGGAAAAGTACTACCAGAGAAAGAATAAAGGTTCAATAACAGATACCATTACTATTGAAAAATCAAATAAAGCAGTGGAAGTTGATAATAATTATGAGGTTCCTCCTCTAATTAGTGCTTTAAAGGCAGAAGCCCAAAAAGATTGTGCAAGTTTTACCTTCCCAGGACACAACAGAGGCTATGCAGCACCATCATTTCTAAAAGATCTCATTGGTGAAAAACCATTTCTTTACGATTTTTCTCCATTTCAAGAAATTGGTAACCTTTCTGACCCAAAAGGGCCTATTTCGGAAGCACAAGAAGAGGCAGCTCAACTATTTGGAGCATCAAAAACATGGTTTCTTGTTGGGGGTACTACGTGTGGAATTCAGGCTGCAATTATGGCTACTTGTTCACCAGGAGATGTTCTTATTCTACCTAGAAATGCCCATTTCTCAACCATTTCTGCTATGGTAATGTGCGGTGCCATCCCAAAGTACATTATGCCCTATTATGATTCTAATTGGGATATTCCTGGTGGAGTTACACCTTCACAGGTATGCTTATACCTTTTTTACTTTTTCTTTTTTTTTTTTACTTGACATATTTTAAATATTACAAACTTTAGAAAATACAAAATTTTTTAAATATTTTTTTTATATGAATGAAAATGCCCTTCACGTCAATGTATCTCTTCTCATTATTATTATTATTATTATTATTATTATTATTATTATTATTATTATTATTATTATTATTATTTTTGCTATGTCTCTTCTCATGTTTGAAGAATTAAAAGGAATAAGTAAAAAATTTCATTAAATGTTATATTTTTTCATTACAATGTAAAAAGTAAAAAACACAAATATTGGTGAAATATATTGAAAAATAAAAAGGGCTTGCTCTCGCATATCCTCAGATTGTGGACGAGTGATATGAATTAGGATTTTTCAATTTGAATAAAAAGCGGGCTAATTTGCATCGTACAGTTTTAAGTATTGGCTTGTACAATCCAGTCTAGGCGATCTAACAGTGCAAGGTCTTTCTCTAACTCTGACATGGATATAATGGCCATGATGAAATATAAATAGAGGCCTAAAAAATTGGTACTCACTCAGTTCCAATTTTTGTCCATTTCAATTTTCATGTAAATTAAAAAAATTAGTTAAACTAATAAATTTTATTTTGATTTTTCTTTTATACCCTTCTTTGATATTTAATGAATGTGACTTTTAGTCTTTAACTTTACAAATATAGGCATGAATGTTATTTGAATGATGGGTGTTTTATTAATATTTTTTGGAAATTGGAGATATTTTTAGTAGTTAAGATATACAATAATGAAGGATATAATAGGAAATTAAAAAATTAACTATCATTCATAAAAGTAAATGAGACTATAATTTTGAACGAAAGAAAAAGGGAAATGAGACAAAAATTATTTTTACTGCTATGATTTTTATTTATGTCTTTATTCTAACAAGTACATATGATTATTTTAGCCAAATTCTATCACAAAACACATCATTTGACATAATTAGTTATTCAAAAAGTATTCCTATATATAAAGGGGTATTGAAATAAAAATTATTAAGTAATTTGGAAAAAAAAAACTTATGTTATTGATGGGCATTGTAGTAATTTTCCCATTTGATTATATTAATTTATGAAGATTTTATCTACTTATTACATATATTGTTGAACCAGGTAGAGAAGGCAATTAAGGAACTAGAAACGGAGGGTCGAAAAGCAGCTGCAGTGTTTATTGTATCTCCTACTTACCATGGTATTTGTAGCGATTTAGCTTCAATATCTCAGATTTGTCATTCTCGAAATATTCCTCTAATTGTTGATGAAGCTCACGGAGCTCATTTCAAATTTCATCATCAATTACCCAATTCAGCTCTTCATCAAGGTGCCGATCTTTCTATACAATCTACACATAAAGTTTTGAGCTCTCTTTCACAATCCTCCATGTTACATTATATGTCTCGTGATAATCTTATTGATCGGTACAAAATCTGCAAATGTCTTCAAACTCTTCAAAGTAGTAGCCCTAGTTATTTACTTTTAGCTTCACTTGATTCTTCTAGGGCTCAATTGAGTGAAATTGGAGAAATTACTTTAAACCGAGCAATTGGATTGAGTAATGAAGCGAGAAATTTGATAAATAATATACCAAAAATATCAATGCTTGAACTTGCGGAAGAATTTCTTCAATTTCCTGCTATGGATCCTCTGCGAATCACTATCAACACAAGACAATTAGGTATTTCTGGTTTTGAAGCTCATGATTTGTTAAACAGGGAATTCGGTATTGTTGCTGAACTTGTTGGAACTCGATCTATTACCTTAGTATTTAATTTTGGAACTCAAAAAGAGCATATTTTGAGGCTTATTTCAGGATTTGAGCACTTATCAAGAATTTCATCAACAAAAAGTTGCATGTTAGAAGAATATGGGAATGGTTTTGAGGAATTGAGATTATTTGAAAATATAAGGATGAGTATGAGTCCAAGAGATGCATTCTTTGCTGGTAAAACGAAAGTTAGCATTGAGAAAAGTGTTGGTGAAATATGTGGTGAAGTTGTATGCCCTTTTCCACCAGGAGTTCCAGTGCTTATTCCCGGTGAGATTATTACGGAAAAAGCATTAGATTATTTATTGAAGATCAAAGAAAATGGTGGTGTTATTAGTGGGGCTTCTGATCATCTTCTCTCCTCACTTCTGGTCTGTATTTCTTGAGTTTTATTTTTTTTCATATGCATCAACTATATTTAATATTTATAACTATTTAAGGATTTTATGATACAGTTTCTTGTAATTTGATACATGGATTGATCTACGACGGGCATGTGTCCCCATTAACCCCCACTAAAACTCCATAAAATATATAGTATATTTCAATTGTTTATATATTTACTTTAAAAATTATAATATTATGTATTTTTTGAAATTTGTTAATCTGCTTTACATCGTTAAGTAATAAATTTTATTTTCAATCTTCAAAATATATTCTCTTCCTATTAATTAAAAGGTATGAAGTAAAATTTGTCTCAATTTTTCTTACTTTTAGAATATTTAATACTCTTTCCGATTAAAAATAAGTGTCATTTTAACTCTTTGCACAAATATTTTGGGTTTTGAAATCAGTGAAGTATATTACACAAATTCTCTTATATCCCTTTCATGAATATATGATTATATAGAGAGCATTATAAGAAATAGAGATTAGAAAAATAAACGAGAAAAGAAAAGGATAAAATTATAATATAGGCTCTTTGAAAATAGTAAAAACACATTTATTTTGAAACAAAATATAACTTAAAAAATGACCCTTATTATTAATTATTTAATTAAAGAGAGTATATGTGTACCTTAAAATATCTTATACTACCTACGGTCGAAAATATAAGTCATTTTAGAGGTATTGAGGGTGGTCAAATATATAAATCCTTTTACATTTCCTTATGGACATTTAATGTTTCTTTTCTAAATATACCTTCATTTATTTCGTTAGAGTTGAATAATGTTTTGTCTCTTGAGAAGGAATGAGGAAAAAGAGAAAAAAAATAATTTGGGTATTTAAAATTAAAAGACATCTTGATTTCAAGAATATCAATATGTATGCATGAGTCCAAAAGGATATATTTCCGACCGAAAGGTAGTATATTATGCAAATGAGAGTGTTGAATTTCATGAAAGTTAGTAATATAAATTATTTAATAAGTGATACACACGATGCTACACAAGATCTTGTGCCATATATACGGATTGTGCCCCCACTAATAGTTTGTACTAGATCCTTTAGTCATTTGGCACATAGACTAGACATGTTACCAATTTAATAGTAAAAATAACTAAATTCTTCAAGCTAAATTATAAAAATATGTCAAAAATATCCCAGATTTTATCATGAAAATTATTTTATTGTTATAAATTTACTATGTTAAAAATATATTATGCATAAAAAAGATAAAATAAAAATTATTGGTTACAAACAATTAAAATAAAAAGTTCATAGCTATAAAAAAAAAAAGATAAACTAGCTATAAATAATTCACGAACTATTTTAATTTTTCTATTTATAATAACTTTTATTTTATTTTTTTCTAACGATCAATTATTTTTATTTTTTTATTCATAAACACATATTTTAATTTTATTTTTTTTCTAAGCATGAAGTATAGACATGAATTCTGGTTATATTTGAACTGATTTCAATTTCAGTTTCTGATAAAATTAGACTGTTTGCGGTGATGAAGTTGCTCAGTTCTTTCTCCAGTATGGATCCCAATTTCTTTAAAATTTGGAAAATAAAATTTGATGAGGTTGAAAACATGGGTATTTTGGACCCCTTCAGTTTTTATGGTACGTCCCTTTGATGAAGTTTCGTAGGTTCCAAATGCTAAATTTAATTTGACAGGTTGATGGTCATGACAGTAGATTGGACTTGTGTAAAGCAGTCACTTGAATTTCGGTTAAGAAAATTAGTTGGTTGCCAAATTTTATTTGGTCCCAAACAAAAAAAAAGTCAGATTCCATAGTTTGAAAGAAACTTGTCTGGAAAATTTACAGTATTTTATGACATGTTTTTGAGGCTCTCTGCCCCATCTATGTGCTTTTTTAAGGGGTCGATAAATTTAATTCGGGAATATGAATGTATAGCGCGAAAAAAAATTATTATTTTTCTTCCTCTCTCTCTACACAGTTTCTCTCTAACTTCTCTCTACTCCTTCTCCACTCTAAAACTAAAATTTTTAACATTGAACTTAAATTGGAGGTAGATATAGATCATTATGAATAATTTATAAAAAAAAAATATCAATTTAAATGTAAAAAAACTTGAAATTTTTTTTTTTCAAAACTGAACTCGGATCTCCTGGACAAGCGACCCAAACATGAGCGGATTGCTCAGATGGGCGACCAGCACACATCCGGGTTGCCGGTCCGGGCGACAGGCTCACGTCCGGGTCGTCGGCCCTGGCGAAGGAAGAAAGAATTTTTGTAGGTATTTGAAAAACTTGAAATATGAATAATTCTGAGATTGGATGTCCGTTTCATGCATATGACCGTTTTGATGATTTTCGTAAATATAAACGCAACGGCATCGTCGAAAAAGTGACCCGGACGCGTTTCGAGGCAAAAAAATTGTTTTGTATAGCCAAAAACTTTGACGGGGCATAACTTTATGCTTAGACGTCCGATTGAGGCGATTCTTGTGGGCATTTCGTGTATTTTTTCGAGATCTACACGTTGGAAACAATTCTAACGGTTTCCCATTGACAATTTCCACAAAAACCTCCTATTTTTGTTTTAATTTACTTTTTGTAATTTTCTAATACTTTATCTCTTGTTAACTAAAAAATTACGGCACCAATTTAAAAATTAAACAGAGGAGCAATCTTCTCTTTGGTCTAATTAAAAATTCAAATGATTGAAGTTAGAAAATATTGGAATTCTTTTTGCACGCAATGTTTTTACCCCGAAACGCATCCGGATCACTTTTTTCGATGATGCCGTTGCGTTCCACTTTACGAGAACCATCAAAACGAGTGGTCACACGCAAGAAACGGACCTCCGATCGCAGAGTTATTCATGTTTAAAATTTTCTAAATACCTACAAAAATTCTTTCTTTCTTCCTAAAAAAAAAAAAAGCTCAGGTCGCTCGGGCCAGCGACCCGGACGTGAGCGGTCGCCCGGGCCGGCGACCCGGACATGTGCTGGTCGCCTATCTGGGCAATCTGAGCCCAGTTTTGAAATAAAAAATTATTTCAACTTTTTTATATCTAAATTGATATTTTTTTCTACAAATTCTTCGTAATGATCTATATCTACCTCCAATTCAAGTTCAATATTAAAGATTTTAGTTTTAGAGTAGAGAAGGAGTAGAGAGAAGTTAGAGAGAAATTGTGTAGAGAGAGAAATAGTAGAAAAAATAATGATTTTTTTCGCGCTATACATTCATATTCCTGAGTTAGATTTATCGGCCCCCTTTTTAAGTATGACTCAATTTGAATTAAATACGTCCTTAATTCTTTACATATATTTACCTATAATCTTATTTTTTTTACTTATTAAATTGTAAAAATAATGTAACATTTTTATTAAAGAGAAAATGTCATAATCCGTTAAGTAGGAAACTTATATGCCATAATGGCATAAGAGCGAATACATTGACTTGCTCGTTGGGACTTTTGGTTGGGTAGTCAGTGACGAAATTAGAGTTAAAAGATTGGAGGTAAAATTACCTTAAAATTTTTTTATAGATAGAATTTGTCTATGTAATGGGGCTTTCCAAACATAAAGACCGCTAAAAAAATTTCAAATTTTAAGGTGTTTTCTAACGGATGGGACAGGGCTGACCCCCTTGAACTATGCTCGCTTCGTTGTTGGGTAGTAGAGTCTTGGTCTGCTTATTGGCTAGCCTCTCATGCTTTGCATTGGAGGGGGGGGGGGGGGGGGGGTTTAGCTCATTCAAAAAGAAACATACCTGCCTTCTATTCAACATAAGTATGCTGGTTAGCTTGTGGAAGAATTTACATAGTCAAGACCTCTTCTATCTGAACAAGAAGTTCTATGCTTAAGCTTTTTGGTGATTGTTTTGGGTTTAAAAGCTAAATTGTCTTAAATCTTATGTCTTCGTTGCGTATGGATGATTTGAAAAGGTCTAGAATTGCTACAATTACTGGTTTTTCCTATGGTTCTATGCCTTTTAGATATCTGGGTATTCCATTGGTTGGCTAATTTTAAGGTGGTTAATTTTGGTCGTCTACTTGATAAAGTCTCTAATACCTTACAAAGTTGGTCTGGACTGAACTTATCTTATACAGGTGAATTGGAAGTTATTAGATCTATTGTGCAATTTATTAAAAGCTTTTGGTTAGGTATTTTATCTATTTCTATTGTTGTGCTTGATAGAATTACTTCACTTTGTAGAAGATTTTTGTTAAGAGGCAAATAAGGTTGATTAGCTTGGAAAACTTTGTCTTGATAAAAAACAGGGAGGTCTTGGTCTTAGAGATACTGAATGTTAGAATGATGCTTTGCTTCCTAAAGTGTTATGGAATACATTCATGCAAAAAAGGACTCTCTATGGTGCTTATGGATTGATCATTACTATGTGAAAAATGGAAATGTGTCGTACTTGGAGGTGAAGAAAGATTTCTATGGAAGGATCGGTCCAAGGAGCTATTGCCAGAATTTCTACTTGGTCCTTGGGTATTTCCTTTGGCGCTTTGACTACCTATGAATTTTTTTTAAACTGGTGGCACAAGGACAGATTTGGTGCCAAGATTATTTGGAATCCTATCAACCCTCCAAAGTTCAGCTTTACTCTAGCAAACAGTTTTGCTAAGACTCCCTACTTCGGACAGACTTGACTTTCTTGGAGGAAATTCTAATGCAAATTCTGTGACTAAGCCTAAGAGACACACAAACACTTGTTTTTTTATTGTTCCCTTTCTAAGGAAGTATAGAGGCAAATTAGAGAATAGTGGGACTTATAAAAAAGATGACTACAATTGAGAGTTGCACAAGTGGTTAAATAAGGATAGCTGAGGTACTTCATAGGAATCCAAGTGGAGAAGACTTTGTTTTGGAGCTGATATTTATTATTTGTGGAAATGTAGAAACAAAATTATATTGTAGAACTATAGTCCTGATTGCACTTATACTGTATACAAGATCAAAATGCATGTATATAAGATCATCTTTACTTTGTATCTCTTTATTTTGACTTCAGTTTGTGTTACTGCGGGTATGGCCATGTGAATGTATGTCTTTGTCTTGAGCTTATCTGGTGTAGCGCCAATGTACCCGTTTGATGATGTATTTTCTTTCAAATGTTCTTTTCATGTGATCAAGTTGTAGGTATACCCATGTATAGTTTGTAAATATTTCTGTTAATCTATAGTACATATTTAGATTAAAAAAATAGTGCAGATACCACAAGCATATTGTGCTACAAGATGCGTAGGCACATTAAAATTTCTACTAAAGTATTTAAGTTTGATACTGGGGTTTAATTAGAAGATATCTTGAAAACCTCCACCGTATGTCCTAGAAACCAAAAGATCTTTTTTTCCCTCTTGAATCATCATCACCACCGGGCACAGAAACACATTCACCACGGGGGGGTCAACACCCCTCCCCTCTTTCGCTGGAAAATCGCGATAGGTACCTATGATAGGGGCGAATTTTAGAAATGGGAGGGAAGGGAGGGGCCGAATTTTGGGAGGGGGAAGCTGGGAGGGAACAATCGCCACCAGCAGCAGAGACCAGAGAGGCAGAGGGGGTTGTTGTTGCAGGTTTTTTTTTAGTTGGTGTAGGTGTTGGTCGGCGCGAGGATGAAGAAGATGAAGAAATGAGTTAGGGGTTTTGGGATTTTTGTTTCTTTATAAAGATCAAAACGACATCGTTTTATTTCATGAGCATTTTTAATTAAAAATTCCTCATGAAACTTTTGTTTTATTTAAACCCCTTAACTTTAAAAAAAATCTATTATATTTAAGATCCCAATCCAAACCCCAAAATCAAATCCCTAAATTTTCTCCCCCGCCCTCCCCTTTCGACTTAAGCCCTTCTCCCTTCTCCCCTCCCAGTCCCAGTCCCACTCCACCAAACCCAACTCATGTATTGCCGCCACCTTCCACTGCCGGCAACCTGTGCCGCCTGCTCTGTCACCACCGACGATAACCACTCTCTCTTTCTTTTTTTTTTAATAAATTATAATTTTTACTTTTGATCTATGATTAATAAATTATAATTTTTACTTTTGATCTATGATTAGATATGATATCACACAATTATGATAAGAGGTAATTTTTTTAAAGAAATATTATAAAAAGAATGATATAAAAGTAATGTTAATTGAAGTGATTTCTTTATTTAAAAAGAAAAGTAAATTGATATGTTTTTATTTTTTCTTGAGATTGAGAAATGTTTCCACTTTTTTTGCTTTGGAAATTTTTTGTTAGTGAAAAATTCTATTATATTAATACTAATTGATATGAAAATTAGATGTTAATTGAAGTGATTTCTTTATGAAAAAAAAAAAGGTAAATCAATAGCCTTTTTTTCTTGAGACTTGAAATATTCTTGAAATTTTTGTAAGTAATAATGTAAAAGTTAATATTGAATTGAAGCATATTCGTTAGTAAAAATTTTACTATATTAATTGACATAAAAGCAAGTGTTAATAGAAGTGATTTCTTTATATTATTAATGCTCATATTATTGATGTAACTTATTTATATTTTCTTTCTATTTATAGTTAATATATCTCTTTTCTTTTATAGAAAAATAGTTGAATAATTTGTTGTGATAATTATTTAGGCATTTAAGCATGTCTAAATAGCTTATGGATAAATATGTTATTAAATTAAATAAGTCAGTCCATCTACATCAAATAATGCAGTTGATAATTCTAGAGAAGTCGTTGCTAGTAAAAGACCAAGAATAGAAAAAGAATTCTCAGATGACGAAAATATTGATGATCCAGGATTCCGTACACCAATTAATAGTTTTCTCGCGGACATTAGAGATGAAATGAGAAAACAGTACTTGAGCAAAGGTCTATGTCAACCACGTAATCATAAATTCCTACAAACTATGTTTAATAGATTAGGTATGAGAAGGTTTAAAGAGGAATGATTTAAGACATACCATTGGCTAGAATAAAGTGTGCAAAAAGATGCTGCATTTTGTTTATGGTGTTTTCTGTCTAATAGTGGTAATAAATCCGTTAGAGATGATGCTTTTATCATATCTGGTTTTAGAAATTGGAAAAAAGCTACCAAAAAATTCAAAAAACATGAAAGAGATTTAACAGGTGCACACTATTATGCTACAATTCAGGTTTCGATATACAGAAATCAAAGACAAAATATGGATTATATGTTATGACAAAAAAATAAGGCAATGGAGAAGGATTACCACGTTCAATTGATGTCAGTTGTAGATGTGATTCAGTAACTTTTAGAGTAAGGTTTGGCCTTTCATGAAGGTAATACATCAGAAGGTTCAGTGCACTGAGATAATTTTCTTACACTGATCAATTGGTACTATAATCTTTGTGAAGAAGTAAACAAGGTAATGAACTCAAATGCTCCGGGAAACAACCAATTGAATTCTCTTAAATTCAAAAGGAAATCGTTAATGCTTGTACAACAGAGGTGAGAAATGTTATTTTCAATGAGATTTGACATACGTTCTATTCTTTTTTAATTGATAAGGCTCAAGATAGTTCAATAAAAGAATAAATGTATGCGATTTTGAGATTTGTGAACGATCGAGGAGAATGATCGAGCAGTTTCTTAGAGTAGTACATGTTAGTAACACTTCTGCAAAGTCTTTGAAAAATGTTATTGATGATTTCTTTGCAAAACATTGATTATCACTTTCTAGGCTTAGGAGTCAACGTTATGACGGGGGTTGATCGGAATTTTTACACTAAAGTTTTAACCCAATACTTGCAAGTGCACAAGATCAATATAATACGGTAGTATCAGGGTATCGAACCACAGAGAAAGGCTTAACTACTAAAATTACTATCTTCCTAAATCAATTTTATAAAAAGAAGAATGAAATTATATTATCTAAAAATTATTCCTAAATTAATTAAAATGACTAAATAAAATAAATAAATTAAAACTAACAAGAGATTCATCAAAGAAGATGATTTAGAACCTTGAATCCACTACCAACCTATATAACAATGATTTAATTTTATTTAGGAGAAAAGATTAGACCTTTATGTGGTGATCTAGGCTACAAGCTTCGATTCACTAAAAAAATGTATTGTGCTTAAATGCATGACATAACCTGTCTAACCATTAGCATGACTTATTCAATTCTATAATATAAATCATCTAAAATTAGCATGAACTATTCAGTTCTAAAATTCACAATATACTTGCAAAAACCACATATCTTTCATACTCAAGACTACAAGAATTAAGCATGGATAAAGATATCAATTAACCCAAATAATTATTCTATAAGAACTATAAAAAAGAATTAATTGCATCAAACTAAGAAATATTCTAAAATATATAATAACATAAATGATATAATAAATCTCCAAAAATAAAATAAACCAAAGTTACATATCTAAGGTTTCATCAAGATTCTAAAAAGAAAATTAGTTCATGGTTAAAAGGAAACAAGGAACCAATTTATTAGAGAAGATCATGGCCTTTTCTTCCGAATAATTTTTCGCTGCTGCTTCTTAGATTTGCTGCTTCAAATTGTGGCTGTCTTGCGGCTACTTTTCTTTTTCTCTTGTTGCAGCTCTCTTCTTTTTTTCTTGATCTTCCCCCTATCCTTCTTGTGTGGCTCTTTCATATATAGACAAAAGAGAAGCAAAATCCTAATCCTTAAAGGATTCAACTAAAATCCTAATCCTTAAAGGATTATGATAAAGTTCTAATCCTAATCCTTAAGAGATTCAAATACTACAGCAAGTAACATGCTTTATTATTATTTTTTATTTTCTATTCCCCAATGACCATGCGCACTCTTTCTTTCCTTTACCAAATTTAATATGGAATCTTTATTTTCCATTCTTTTTATAGAAATCTGCACAAAGATAAATAAATAAATTAAATATAATAATTATGACTAATAAATAAATAAAATATTTTCAAAGGCTAATAGTTAAAACTTAAGGTGTTTATTTGTATTAAAAATCGATTATATCAACTCCCTCACACCTAAGGTTTGCTAGTCCTCAAGCAAAAATAAAAGAACAAAAAGAAAAACTAATTATCCACTTTCGTAGGACTCACGATTGCACTTAGCATGTGCAACAAGCCCTTTAAACCCCTAAGTTCCCCCTAATGGATGAGTATGGTCTCATGAGGGTTTGCAAATCACGTACCCAATAAGTCAAATAAACAACAAATTTTAGAAAAGATATAGAATAATCCAAATTAAGTACCCTTCATCAATATCTCAAACTTATCAAGACAAGCACTCTCCTCTTATTTTCAAACTCAAGTAACAAATAAATATTCAATTATCTCCCATAACTAGCGCAAGACGTGTGTAAGGTGTAATCGTGGTCATAAGAGAGTGTAAAAATAAATGCAAAACAAGATTTCCAAATTACACATAGAAGAAAAATCTCAACAAGAGTTCATTCCATAGGCTCACTCTTTGTGCATTCCCTCCATTAATCAAGGATTCTCAAATTCAACTCAGATCAGGTAGGACTTTAAAGCTTGTAATGTAAGGTTAGGGCACTGGTTATCAAACGAAGGTAAGAAATTCAAATTCAAAGAAAAGAGAGCTTGCAAAGAACATGGATATTTAAAATTTCGACAAACTTTCTAACTCTATTTTAACTCCCTTTTTCTTTTCAATTAATACATTCACCAACTATCATCTTCTTTCCCAAAAATTTCATCATTTAAGGCTATTCTTTTTCTTACATTCACAAATTCGGGCCTTTTGAATAATTTTTTTCTTTGCACCTTATGCCTTGTAACAAACATGTATCAGTTTTTCTTTCTTTTTCTCTTTTTTTTTTTCCAGCTCAATATATTTGTTTTTTTTTCAAAGCACAACAATTCATATGCTTTTTTCTTTTTTTTTTTTTTCTTCTTCCCTTTTGTCAATATAACTTATTCTCTTTCCATAACACCCAAACAACAACCAATCATTGAAGCACGAGTTAGAAGTTTACATTAAGCTCTCTACAAAATTGAGGGTGAATTTTTAAGTGGTTTAAAGAAAGAAAATAACATTTAGGCTTAAAAGAGTACTAAGGGAAAATTTATGAAATTTGGTAAGCTTGAACAGCATAAGTGATTCAAAGAAGGCTATGACCATCGTCTCTGAGTCAAATCTAGAAAACTTTTCTATTTCACCTCAAGAGGTACTCAAGTAAGTTCTATAATATAATGAAGAGATTCATCAACTTTATGCAGCTCAAAAATAATGTAAAGGATTTATTAAACACTAACAATAACCCATGTGCTCAAGTGTAAGTCATGCAAAAGTTATAACATATAGAACATAAGTCCGTCACTCTAATGAAAAACAAGAAACAAGTACTTTTCTCAATTTATTTAAGACATTTTTAAAAGGAACTCAAAAAGAATCATTCTTTAAGTGAAATCATATTTTTGGTTTTTTCCCCCTCAAAATAATGTTAAAAAAAATAAAATAAAATAAAAATCAGCAAAAATTGAACGGAACAAAAAAAAAATGAGAAAAACGAAAATAATAAAAAAAATAATTGACATCAGAATAGAAGTATCTTCTCCCCCATACCTAGACCCTACATTGTCCACAATGTGATAAAAGAATGCCAGGAGTAGAGAAGAGACAAAGAAAAGAACACCACAACTTAGTAGAAAAAGCAATATTAGTGCATGTTCAGAAGAGTAGTAGACCATCCATTTATCCTCCATGATAATGATATGTTGTCTTATTATCCTAGAAAACAAATACTTGTACTTTTCTACCAATCAAGTGAGATAAAAATAAATTTAAAAAATGGTGAATACAACTAAGAGAACACAAAATTTTTTTTATTTTTTCCTTAAGAATAAAAAATAAAATAAAAATAAAAATACTAACAAATTTAGGAGACAATAACACAAGCAATTAATTTAACCTTTCCCTGGCAACAGCACCAAAACTTGATCGGGATTTTTTATACTAAAGTTTTAACCCAATACTTGCAAGTGCACAAGATCAATGTAATACCGCAGGATCAGGGTATCGAACCACAGAGAAAGGCTTAAGTACTAAAATTACTATCTTCCTAAATCAATTTTTTTTAAAAAGAAGAATCAAATTATATTATCTAAAAATTATTCCTAAATTAATTAAAACAAATAAATAAAATAAATAAATTAAAACTAACAAGAGATTAACCAAAGAACATGATTTAGAACTCTGAATCCACCACTAACCTATATAACAATGATTTAATTTTATTTAGGAGAAAAGATTAGACCTTTATGTGGTGATCTAGGCTACAAGTTTCGATGCACTAAAGAAATATATTGTACTTAAATGCATGATATAACCCATCTAACCATTAGCATGACTTATTCAATTCTATAATATAAATCATCTAAAATTAACATAAACTATTCAATTCTAAAATCCACAATATACTTGCAAAAATCACATAACTCTCATATTCAAGAATCAAGAATTAAGCATGGATAAAAATATCAATTAACCCAAATAATTATTCTACAAGAACAATCACAAAGAATTAATTGCATCAAACCAAGAAACATCCTAAGATATATAATCACATAAGTAATACAACAAAACTCCAAAAATAAAATAAACCAAAGTTACATAGCTAAGGTTTTATCAAGATTCTAAAAAGAAAATTAGTTAATGGTTAAAAGGAAAGAAGGAACCAATAGAGAAGATCATGGCCTTTTCTTCCAAATAATTTTTCGCTGCTGCTTCTTAGATTTGCTGCTTCAAATTGTGGTCGTCTTGCGGCTACTTTTCTTTTTCTCTCGTTGCACCTCGAGCAGTCTCTCCCCCCGCAGCTCTCCTTTTTTTCCTTGATCTTCCCCCCACCTATCTTGTGTGGCTCTTCTATATATAGACAAAAGAGAAACAAAATCCTAATCCTTAGAGGATTGAACTAAAATCCTAATCCTTAAAGGATTGAACTAAAATCCTAATCCTTAAAGGATTGTACTAAATTTCTAATCATATTCCTTAAGAGATTCAAATATTGCAGCAGATAATATGCTTTATTATTATTATTATTGAAAAACCCTAGGGGAGGGGGGATGAATAAGGTTTTTGGCTAATTTTTGAAAATCTTTGGTAAATTAAAAGATAAACCTACAATTTTGTTTGAGAAAGAATTTTAAAACTCTTTTTAATAAAATTCCAAACCAAACAAAATCTTGTGGTTAAGACAATTAGGTAAGAAGCTTAGAAAGAAATGCACAAAGATTTATAGTGGTTCACTCTCTCAAAAAGTTACATCCATTACCTTGAGCCAACACCGAAGGATTTTCCAAATCCACTATAAACACAATATACACCAAGTACAAATTTAACGATCACCTTACGAGGGTTTTGCACACAACTTCAATTCACAACACAATATAAATCAAAAGATTACCCAGGGGGTTTTTCAACACAAACCTTTAATATCAATAAGAGAAAGAGATAAGTTTAAGAACAATGTTACCAATGTGAGCTTGAGAAAATAGAAGATACAACTTAATGGAATGTTTCTACAAGCTCCTCTTTACTTCTTCTTTGATGAAGATCAACAATGAAGCTCAAGAAGATGTTTTTTGAGATTGAAAGTGTTTAAACTAAATGTACTTTAAAGCTCTTTAAAAGTCTTAAATGATCTCAATAAATATTTCACCAAACTTCCTACTTTTTTGGCTGATAAAAAAAGTCTATATATGCTTTCTCAAAAAAATGACCATTGCACTTGTGTAACAGTAATATTTTTTACAGTAAACAGGAAAACCGGACGAACGGTTTTGAAACGGAAAGATTCGGACTTGTCCTTCAAAAATTGGACGATCGATTTTTTTTTAAACTTAGAAAAATCGGACGACCGGTTTTAAAACCGGATGGCCGATTTTGAGGGTTTTTACAGCTAGTTTTTTTTTTTTTTTTAAATTTAAGACAGAGCTTTCCTTTCTATTTCAAAGACATATATTCTTGATACTCTTTTTAGAGATAGAAAAACTTTCAAAAGCATCAAAACTTTATTGAGAATATCATTTAAAAGAGCTTCACATATGATCAATAATCAAAGAATAAAGTTAGGGAGTTTTACAAAGAAATACCTTAGCACACCCTAACTTAGACATAAGTCTTCAATGACTTGATCTTAGAATGGCTTGGTATTTTCTCCTTCATTTTGCCTTAATCACCAAGATATTTTGCTTTTTGAGAATGTAGACTTGAGACTCCAAAAGTGCTTCTTTTGTTCTATGAAAGGTTAGCTTAATACTCACACAAACATATGTTAATCATAATCAAAATCATAAGTAATAATTCCCTTAGGGCTAACAATCTCCTCCTTTTTGATAATGACAAACACATATACAAGAAGAACAAAAGAGCAAGAGTAAAAGTATGGTGATGCTTCAAAAAGGATCAATAATAAGAACAAAGCACAACAATCACCATAAGAGAGATAGCTCCCCATAAAAACATGATTCATATCAAATATGTCTAGAGAAGATAGCAAGTCCAAAATAAGCCAAATAACCCATAGGGTGCAAGAATCATTATGTAGCAACTTCACAAAGTATAAGAAATACTCAGGCACTAACAAGACATAAATATATATATATATATATATGAAAAAGCATCATCAACATAAGATATCTCATCAAATAATAATTTCTCCCCCTTACATCTTGCACTATTTCTCCCCCTTTTGTCATTAAGATCTTCGGAGAGAAATTTTAAGGGATCATAGAAGAGGTAGCAATTGGAATTTCAACACTAAGTTATCATCATGAAGTTCATAACAAAAGAGTCAAAGCAACAAAATGTAGCAACAAAGGGATCACATAGCACACCAAAAGTTAAAAAAATGACATATATTAAGTCAAAAAAACATAACATTAAGAGAAATCCATGTGGAGTTTGAAAAGAGTCATAGAAAAACAAGGGAAATGGAGAGGGTTTTGTAAAAAAGAAGATATCAATCATCTCTATCTCCTTCTCCTTGCTCTAGTCTCATAACCCGTTCTTGTGTATCAGTTATCTTATGATCCAATGCATCAAGCCTTTCTTGAATGTCGGAGACTTTCCCATCCAAAATCTCAAAGCGACTTTCGAATACATCAAACCGAGTATTTATTGAAGTTTGTAGAGAGGCTATCATGTCCATTAGTTGACCCATACTCCCCGAAGATGAGTCTTTCTCTATTCTTTCTTGTCTCTTCTTTTGTCTTGTTTCTCTTCTTTGAATTTCAGCCTCCGTTTCCTCTTCACTTTCTTCTTCTTCCACATTCATACCTTCTTGGTCTTCATCATCATCTTCCTCATCATCGTCATTACCTTCTTGTCCACCTCGTATGAATGCCCCTTCTTCATTTTTCTCAAACCTTATTCTTTTGAAGGTTTGTTGATTGTAGATCTTGCCATGACTAATGCGACCACTAATGCCAACCAAATTGATAACAAAGTATTGAAAAATTTTGGTGATGAAGCATCCATATGGCAAGCATTTGGTTGAGGAGGATTATGTGGCTAGCATGTGATCTATAGCCATATACCCAAAATTCATCCTCCTATGTTCATGTAAAGGTAGCATCACATGCATATTGGTGATAGATGATTTATGCCCAACATTAGGAATAATGATGTTAGAGATCATGTGATAGAGCAATCTCTCATATGCATTAAGCTTATTAATATTCCTATCATCATGTCTCTTCAAAACTTCTCATCTAGTGAAAATTTCCTCAAAACGCCTTTCACTCTATAAGTTTACATCAAAACATTTCTTGTTCTTAGTGTAGAATCTTATTCCATCTTGAGGAGTTTCAAAAATGTGATTTAACAATCTATCGTCAAATGCAATATCTCTACCTCCAATCCTAGTTAATACCCATTGGTGAGGAATATCATCCACTATTTCAATTCTTCCCTTATGGAGATTAGCATAAAACTCATATATCATTTCAACATAATACAGTATATTCACAATCAACAATGGTATCCAACCAATCAGTTCAAAGAGATGAGGGATAGCCTCCATACCTTGTATGTCATTTAAATCTACTTGGTGACTCGGTGCTATTTTTCTTCGATTCCTAGTCAATTTCTCAAAGTTTACAGCCTCCTTTACCGAAATGAACCTATCTGGAGCCCTAACTTCAGGAACCCTAACTCCAGAGAGTACCCTTTTTGCCTTTCCTTTCCCTCTACTTGTACCTCCTTCTTCAAGATTTTGGCCTTGACCAACATTTGCATTCTTGGTTTTTACCATTTTTTGAGAAAAACTCGGCTAGGGTTTGAGAGGAGATGGAGAGTTTCAAATGGAGCAGATTTTGACATGAAAAACAGAGAGAATAACCATTTCTTTGCTATGTTAAGAGATAGATTTGAAGAAAAGAGAGGAAGAGTGAAATTTGGAGCAAGAAATCGGATGGGACTTATGAAGGAGGAAGTTCTCGGTCGAGAGAATGAGAGAAAGTTGAGAGAAAAGTGTGAAAAGTTAAAGAAAATATGAAATTAAAAGCACAGACCCGACAGTTTTTTTAAACCTCGGTCGACCATTTTTCAAAGTCGCTCATCCGGTTTTTGTAAATTGAAGAAATAGAACGTCCGATTTTTTTTGAAATGTCCAGTTTGTCGTCCGAATATCTCTGGAATTTTTGAGAGGAAAAATCCTTGAGTCCGGTCTTTTAAGAATAGTGTTCGATTTTGTAAAAAAAGACAGCAAGAACAAATGTAAGAGGAAAAATAGATAACACAAACAACACACATTACTCATTAAATTTGCCAATACCAAGCAATTTTCTTATATAGTAAAAGCGATCTTCCGAAAGAGGTTTTGTAAACATATGGGCGATTTGATCCTCTATGCAAATATATTCTAAAAATACATCACCTTTAGCAACATGATCTCTAATGAAGTGATGTTTGATTTCAAATATGTTTTGTTTTTTAATGTTGCACAGGGTTTATGGAAATGTTTATGTCACTAGTGTTATCACAAATAATAGGTATACACTTAAAAGAAACACCAAAATCAATCAACGTGTGTTTCATACAAAGTGCCTGTGCACAGCAATAACCGGTTGCGATGTATTCTGCTGCGGCGGTTGATAGGGATACGCACGATTGCTTCTTGTTGTACCAAGATACTAAGAATCCTCCCAAGAATTGACAATTTCCACTTTTACTCTTCCTTTCTACCTTACATCTGGCATAATCCGCATCAGTGTAGGCAATAAGATCAAAATAAGATTGTTTAGAGTACCACAAGCCATAATCATATGATGAAATTAAGTATCTCAAAATACATTTTACATCTATTAAATGAGATTCTTTGGGGCAAGCTTGGAATCTAGCACACAAACATATTGCAAACATAATATCCGACCTACTAGCCGTTAAATAAAGTAAACTACCAATCATACCTCTATATGTCTTTTCATCAACTATTTTACTTTTTTCATCTTTGTCAAGCTTCAATGATGAGCTCATTGGAGTGCCAATACCTTTTGCATTGCTCATCCCGAATCTCTTGAGAAGTTCCTTGGTGTACTTCTCTTGGTTGATGAAGATTCCTTCTTTCGTTTGCTTGATTTGTAGTCCGAGGAAGTATGCCAATTCTCCCATCATGCTCATTTCAAATTCTTTTTGCACAAGGGAGGCAAATTCTTCACATAAAGAGACATTAGTAGCACAAAAAATAATATCATCAACATAAATTTGGACAAGAAGAAGATCATTGTTACAAGAGGTTTTTTGGTAAAAAGAGTAGTGTACACCACACCCCTTGAAAAGTTATTTGAAAGAAGAAAACAACTTAACTTTTCATACAAAGCTCTTGGAGCTTGTTTTAAACCATAGAGTGCTTTGGAAAGTTTGTAAATATAATTTGGAAATTTTTCATGCACAAAACTGGGAGGTTGTTCAACATAAACTTCCTCCTTAATATCACCATTTAGAAGGGCACTCTTAACATCCATTTAAAAAATCTTGAACCCTTAAAACAAGCAAAAGCTAAAAGCATCCCAATGGATTCAAGTCTAGCAACCGGAGCAAAGGGTTCATCAAAATCTATGCCCTCTTCTTGATTAAATCCTTGGGCAGCAAGTCTAGCTTTTTGTTTCTAATGACTTCTCCGGACTCATTTAGTTTATTTCGGAAAACCCATTTTGTGCCAATGGTGGGGTGATTACGTGGTCTAGAGACTAAAGTCCAAACTTTGTTTCTTTCAAATTGATTTAGTTCCTCTTGCATAGCAATAATCCAAAACTCATCACATAAAGAATCATCAATACATTTATGTTCAATTTGTGATAATAGGGCAAAGTTGTCAATAAAATACCTTCTTGTTCTTACCCCTTGTTATACATCACCAATAATTTCATCCTTGGAATGTCCCTTTGGTTATATCATATCTTGAGGAAGATTTTGAGCTTCTTGATCGTTTCCTTGTTTTTCCTCGATCTCTTCTTCCTCCATAGCATGTTCTTCCATTGCTTGAGTGTAAAATGGTTGGTTACTAAGAGTGTTATTATGTCATCATCATCAACTTTCTTGTCAAAAATATTAGTTTCATCAAAATTAACATGAATGGACTCTTCAACACATAAGGTTCTTTTGTTGAAAATTGTAAAAGCCTTTTTGTTTGAAGAATAACCAAGAAAAATTCCCTCGTCGGATTTTCGATCAAACTTCCCAAGATTGTCCTTGGTGTTTAAAATAAAGGATTTGCATCCAAAAACTTTAAAATAGCCAATTGAAGGGGTTTTGTTAAAAATGAGTTCAAAAGGAGTTTTCTTTAAAGAAGGTCTCAAGATAATACGATTCATAATGTAGCATGTGGTCTTAATGGCCTCGTCCCAAAAGTATTTAGGAAAGGAGTTTTCACAAAGCATTGATCTTGCCATTTCTTGTAAAGTGCGGTTTTTTCTTTCCACAACACCCTTTTGTTGTGGGGTTTTAGCAGCCGAAAAGTTGTGTGAAATACCAAAATCATCACAATTTTGTAAATCTTGATTGTTGAATTCTCTCCCATTATCACTTCTTATAGAAATCAATTTCAATCAAGGGAGTTTTGAACCTTTTTGAAAAGTTTTACAAATTCTTGAAATGCCTCATCCTTTTGGCTAAAAAACAAAGTCCAAGTAAATCTAGAGTAGTCAACCACTATGACAAAAGCATACCTCTTACCACCAAGACTAGTGGTCATCATTAATCCAAATAAGTCCATGTGAACAAGTTCCAAAGGTTTTGAAGTTGAAATCATGTTCTTTGATTTAAAAGAGATCTTAATTTGTTTTCCAACTTGGCAAGTATCACAAAGTTTATTTTTCTCAAATTGAAGTTTTGGTAAGCCTCTAACAAGTTCTTTTGAAGAGAGGTGGTTCAATAAATCCATACTAACATGTCCAAGTCTTCTATGCCACAAAAATGTATCATCATCATGAACCGAGAGACAATTTAAGTTTTGAGAAAGAAGATCTTCAAGATAAAGACATAGACATTTCCAACTCTTTTAGCAACAAAAATAGTTGTGTTTTCATACTTATCAATGATAGAGGAAGAATCACTTTCAAAAAACAACCTTTTTCCCACTATCACACAATTGACTAATACTAAGCAAATTGAATTTTAAACCATCAATTAGAAGAACATCCTTAATAAGAGAAGAAGAATTGTTACCAATATTGCCTATACTAATGATTTTTTCTTTGTTCTTATCTCCAAAGGTGACAAATCCACTTTCGGTTTCTTTAAGTTCACTCATAAGCGATGAGTTTCCAGTCATGTGCCTTGAACAACCACTATCTAAGTACCACTTAGATGACCTTGATTTGTGTTCCTACAAAGGAAGAAGTAGAAATGACTTTTGGTACCTACATCTTTTTGGGTCCATGGATGTTAGTTGGATTTTCTTTTACCTTCCAATTCGTTTTCACTCCCCTTTTCAATCTTTTTTCGTTATAAAACACTTTGTGGCTTTATGACCACTCTTTTCACAATATGTGCAACAAAGGTGTGAGTGAGATGATGAAGCCTTTACAAACCGTGTTTGTTTAGAAAAAATATTGGAATGATTATATCCAATACCATTTTTATCAAAAGGTGATCTTTGAGAGCCAAGAAGTTTTTCAAAGTTTTCTTTACCTTTTGTGAACTTTTCAACATATAGAGTGAGATCACTCACCTTTTTCTTCAAAACATCATAGTCAACAATGCGTTTTTCAAGTGAGTGAACTTTTTCACAATGTTTCTTGTTTTCTAAAACAAGTTTTTGAAAACCATTGTTTGAACACTCTTTTTCATTTATCAAGATTTCTAAAGACTCAAGGAGAGATTTGTTTTCACAAATAAGTTTTGAGTTTTCATCAAGCAAAAATTGATTTTTGTTTTTCTATTTGTTGTTTCTTTTAGAAACCTTTTCACATTCACCATACCTTTCAATAAGCATAGTACGAGGATCATCATCACAAATATCATCAATGAGACTAGGAGAGTTAAAAGGTGAAGATTGTACCTCATTCTCCATTGCCATGAAGCATATATTTGCCTTTTTATCACCTTTACTTTCACTTGTATCTTGATCCCATGCACCAATAAGTCCCTTGCCTTTCTTCTTTTTCTTTAAGGCTTCAAGCTTGGCTTCCAATGCTCCTTTTTCTTTTTCAATAGCCTTTGGACAATCTGCTACAAGGTGCTCCATGCTATTGCATTCAAAGCATCTTGCTTTGAATAATGAAGAGTTTTGTCCTCCTTTCTTAAATGGAGGTTTCTTTCCCTTTTTGTTAAAATTTTTCTTGTAGAATTTTTTGAATTTTCTCATAACCAAGGCTATATCTTCATCGTCATCATGATCATCTTCATCATTGGAAGAACTAGCTTGTTCTTCTTCATTTACTTTGAGAGCTATGCTTCTTTTTCCCTTTTCTTCTTCTTCCATTTCATTTAGCCTTTTTACTTTCAACTCATAGGTGAGAAGAGAGCCTATGAGTTCTTCAATTGGGAGAGTTCTCAAATCCTTTGATTCCTCTATGGCAAGACATTTTGGTGCCATGCCTTAGGGAGTGCATCTAGAACTTTTCTATTTGCTTCTCCTCTTGAGTATTCCTTTCCATAAGCCTTAAGTCCATTTGTGATGTTTGTAAATCTAGTGAACATTTCACTAATACTCTCATTTTTCTTCATCACAAAGAGTTCATAATCTCTTACTAACAAGGCAAACTTTGATTCTTTGACTTGGTTGGTTCTTTCATGAGTGACTTCCAATAACTTCCACATGTTATGGGCCGAGTCACATCCACTTATTCGATTGTATTCATTAACATCCAATGCAAAACTTAGGATGTTCATTGCTTGGTAGTTCAATGTCATCCTTCTTGAATCATATTCATAAAATTCTTCTATTTTCTTGATTCTTCCATCATTTTGAGGGATAAAAGCTCCTTTCTCTACAATACTCCAAAGGTCAAAGTTAATAGAACAAATATATATTTTGATTCTAGATTTCCAAAAAGTATAATTTATACCATCGAAAAGAGGAGGTCTATTTGTAGAAGAGCATTCTACATATGGTAAACTAGAAACATTAGCCATAGTAAAATAAAGATCTTTTGCTTCAAGGGTGTTAGTCCTTTTTTAGAGAAGCCCCGCTCCGATACCAATTGAAAAACCTTAGAAGAGGGGGAGGGGGGGAGGGGGGGAGGGAGTGAATAAGGTTTTTTGGCTAATTTTTGAAAATCTTTTGTAAATTAAAAGATATATCTCCAATTTTTTTTTGAGAAAGAATTCTAAAACTCTTTTTAATAAAATTCAAAACCAAACAAAATCTTGTTGTTAAGACAATTAAGTAAGAAGCTTAGAAAGAAATGCACAGAGATTTATAGTGGTTCACTCTCTCAAAGAGTTACATCCACGACCTTGAGCCAACACCCAAGGATTTTCCAAATCCACTATAAACACAATATACACCAAGTATAAATTTGAGGATCACCCTACAAGGGTTTTGTACACAACTTCAATTCACAAAACAATATAAATCAAAGGATTACCTAAGAGGTTTTTCAATACAAACCTTTGATATTAATAAGAGAAAGAGATAAGTTTAAGAACAATGTTACCAATGTGAGCTTGAGAAAATAGAAGATACAACTTAATGGAATGTTTCTACAAGCTCCTCTTTACTTCTTCTTTGATGAAGATCAACAATGAAGCTTAAGAAGATGTGTTTTGAGATTGAAAGTGTTTGAAATAAATGTACTTTAAAGTTCTTTAAAAGTCTTAAAAGATCTCAATAAATACTTCACCAAACTTCTTCCTTTTTGGCTGATAAAAAAAGTCTATATATGCTTTATTAGAAAAATGACCATTGCTCTCTGTGTAATGGTAATATTTTTTACAGTAAACAGGAAAACTAGATGATCGGTTCCTAAAATCGGACGACCGGTTTTGAAACAGAAAGATTCGAACTTGTCCTACAAAAAATTGGATGACCGATTTTTTTTTTTTAAACTTAGAAAAAATTGGACGACCGGTTTTAAGAGTGGATGGCCGATTTTGAGGGTTTTTACAGCCAGTTTTTTTTTTAAAAGACGAGCTTTCTTTTTTATTTCAAAGACATGTATTCTTGATACTCTTTTGAGAGATAGAAAAACTTTCAAAAGCATCAGAACCTCAATCAAGAATACTTATATTTTAAGAAAAGTTTATATTGAGAATATCATTTAAAAGAGCTTCACATATGATCAATAATCAAAGAATAAGGTTAGGGAGTTTTACAAAGAAATACCTTAGCACACTCTAAGTTAGACATAAGTTTTCAATGTCTTCAATGACTTGATCTTGGAATGGCTTGGTCTTTTCTCCTTCATTTTGCCTTCATCACTAAGATCTTTTGCTTTTTGAGAACATAGACTTGAGACTCCAAAAGTGCTTCTTTTGTTTTATGAAAGGTTAGCTTAATACTCACACAAACATATGTTAATCATAATTAAAATCATAAGTAATAATGCCCTTAGGGCTAACAATTCTTTTTTATTTTCTCTTCCCCAATGACTATGCACACTCTTTCTTCGCTTTATCAAATTTAATATGAAATCTTATTTTCCATTCTTTTTTTAGAAATCTGCACAAAGATAAATAAAATAAATTAAATATAATAATTACGACTAATAAATAAATAAAATAGTTTCAAAAGCTATTAATTAAAACTTAAGGATATTTGTATTAAAATCGACTCTATCAGCTTCTAATATGCGTGGCAAGTTTAATGGTCTTAAAGCACTCATTTTAAATGAAAATTGTTAGCCCTAAGGGCATTATTACTTGTGTTTTGATTATGATTAACATGTGCTTGTGTGAGTATGTTAGCTAACCCTTCATAGAGAACAAAAGAAGAACATATGAAGTCTCAAAGTCTCAAGCAAAAGATCTTGATGATGAGGGCAAAATAGAGAAGAAGAGATCAAGCCATACCAAGATCATATCAATTGAAGACATTGAAGACATTGTATTTGTGAACTAGGTATTATCTTGTAAAACTCTCTAATCTTAGTCTTTGATTCATTGATCATACATGAAGCTCTTCTCTTGATTTTCCAAAATATAATCCTTTGATAAAATCCAAGTATTCTTGACTAAAGATGTTTTAAATAGTTTTCTTATCTTTAAAAAATTGTCAAGAATGCCTTTGAAACTTGGAAGAAAGTTTTGTTCTGAAAAAAAACTTGGGCTGAGGAAAAACGAAATTCGAAGTCCGCTTTTTAAAACCGATCGTCCGCTTTTTTTTCAATGTTTAAAATTCGCAGATCCGCTTTTTCGAAAAAACCAAGTCCGAATCTTTCCCGTTCGAAATTCGGCGATCCAATTTTTAACCGGTCGTCCGAATTTTTAATTCGGCAGTCCGCTTTTAGAAAACTCAAGTCCGAATCTTTCTGTTTCAAAGAACCGGCGATCCGGGTTTTTAAAACCGATCGTCCGTTTTACAATTCGGCGATCCGGTTTCTAAAACCGATCGTCCGTTTTTTTGTCGTCGTGTAAAAATATTACCGTTGCACTGTAAGCAACGGTCATTTCTGAAATTTGACAGCCTATTTCTTAGGCAACGGTCTTAAGCTTAAAAACCCCTATATATACCCTCAATTATCAGCCATAAATTCAACAAGTTTGGGAATCATTCATTGAGAAAATTTAATACATTTCAAGAGCTTAAAAAATTCATTTATTGCAAATTATTTTCAAATCCCAAACAAAATCTTCTTGAGCTTCATTATTGATCATTCATCAAAGAAGAAGAAAAGAGGTGCTTGTAGAAGTATATCATTGAGTTGTAATTTTCCTCTTCTCAAGCAAAATTGGTAACATTGTTCCTAACTCTCTCTATTCTATTATTGTGATCAAAGGTTTGTGGAAAACCCTTTGGGTGATCCTTTGATTAATTGTATTGTTGTGCTTGAGGTTTTGGTGTAAAACCCTTGAAGGGTGAACCTCATTGTGTATTTGTGTAACCTTCTTTGAAGTTAGTGAAATTGTGAAATCCTTGGGTTGAGTCTCAAGGTAGTGGATGTAACTCTTTTGATAGAGTGAACCACTATAAATTGTTGTGCCTATTTCTTTCTTAATTGTCTATACTATTACATTGTGTTTTGAGTGGATTCCTTTTAAAAAGAGGTTTTAGAAATCTTTCACAAACATATTGGAGGTTTATCTTTTTAATCATGCAAAAGAATTTTTAAATTATCCAAAAACCTTATTCACCCCCCTCTAAGGTTTTTCAAAAATAACCACGTATATTATGATCATTGTTTTCTTCACTGTCTTCAGTTAGTAGTTGTCGCTAATTCAAAGGATAACCGAGCGGTACTTGAATTTTTTGATAAGCTTATAATGATTGTGAATATTATTGGACTTTCATGTAAAAGAAAGGATGCCATTCGGCAAAAACACCATAATGATCTTGTGAAACGTATAAATAGTGGTGAAATTGCTGCAGGAAAAGGCAAGAATCAAGAAACAAGTTTGGCTCGGTCAGGTGATACTTGTTGGGATTCCCACTATAACACAATAACCTGAATTTTAGACATGTGGGATGCAATAATGGATTTTCTTGAAACTATAAATGAGGATGGCACTGAACTAAGAAGTCAGAACATTGCTTCTAGCATGATTAATAAAATGATTAGTTTTGAGTTTGTGTTCATTACTCATTTGATGGTAAAATTGTTGGCAGAAAACAAGTGTACTCTCAATAGCCTTGCAACAAAAGAATCGAAACATCGCCCACGATGTAGTATTGGCTACAACGGGTGAAAGGTGGCTTGAAGAAATTCAAGGATGATGATGGTTGGGAGGATTTATCGGGATTTGTAACTACTTTTGTTCCAAAAAAATATTTTTGTACCTAATATGGAATATTCTATGCTAGTTCGGGCTAGAGCTCAAAGAAAAGTTGATGGCCAACAAAAGACTTATTTACACCATCTTCGACGAGATATTTTTTTCCAGGTACTTGTCTAACTTGATTTCATATTAACAAACATTCAATCATTTATCAATGTTACGAATCATTAGTTTTTTTCTTCTTATGCTAGCTTATTGATCATATCATACAAGAAATGGATAATCGTTTTGCTGAGTCAAGTTTGGAGCTTCTAAAATGCATAGCATACATTGACCCTAGAGACTCATTTGCTGGTTTTGATCTTCAACGATTACTCCGTCTTGCTGAGTGTTATCTAGATCATTTTCATGACAAGCTTAATTAACTAAAGAACTTAGGTAGTGCATTTCTATAGTCAGAACAACGGAACATGATTTTTTCTCTGGCCTTCAAAGTATTGAAGATCTTGCAAAGAGAATGGTTGAGGGGAAATGGTACACTACATTGAAGTTAGTGTATCGACTCATCGAGTTGGCATTAGTTTTGTCTGTAACGACAACTATAGTTAAAAGATCCTTCTCTTCAATAAAGATTATCAAGAATGATTTGCGCAACAAAATTGGAAATGATTTTCTCACAAATACCTTGTTGTGTTACATTAGATATAGATTTTTTGAAAGATTGAAAAGGAACCTATTTTGCAGCTGTTTCAGAATATGAGCAGTCGAAGATTACATTGCCATCTGTCAACCATACTCTCTAAATGTATAATTTTTTTCTTTGAAAATGTATTTTAATATCGCTTGCATTACATAAAGTCATTTCCTTTTTATTATTTACAAATTTCAAAATCATTTTTCTTTCTTTAAGTATATGTATCAATGTTATTTGTTTTTATATTATTCTTTTGATCATTATAAATTAATCAAATGTATTTAATTTGCATGTTGTAGCTCATATTGGAGGTCGTCTTTTGATCATGCTCAGTTATCTCCACAGTTTTTGTTTATTGGTAACTTTAACTTTTATTGAGGTATTTATCCTGTGAGTGATGGGTAATTATTACTCGTGAGTGATGATGGTTGATTACTTCTCGTTAGTAATTGGTGATTACCACTTATTATTTTGCTATTTTTTAGTTAGAAAATAGTGAAAATGATTTATATATATATATATATATATTATTTTTTTGGTTAAAATTGGAATTGTTTAAGCAGTTTATGTATGAAAAGTGTCCATTATATAGACGAAATTCTGGCAAAATTTTTAGTGTAGTTTCGTCCCCCATCTTGCCAATCCTGATTTCATCCCTGATCACTACCGAGAAGCAGTCTGACTCCATAATGTAGTATGGGATCAAGAGCACTCTAGCAGCCCCATTCCTTAACTTGGCTCCTAAAACGTCAGTTTGGACTTGATATTTCGCCTTGTGCACTCTATCAACCAAAAAATTAGGCTCCTTTGCATTACTCTATCCTTGTTTTACTAATAATAGAGCAAAATTGAAGGCCTCCGATTCTCTAAACACCAACCCTCCATCCGATTTCGGTATGCACAAAAATTCCCATTTCTTCCAATGTATTCCTTTGCCTTGGTCAACCTTTACCACCAAAACCATCTAATCTTCGCCCTACCTCATCACAATCCCTTCATAAAAAAATATATTTTAATTCTTTCAGTTCTTCTTTAATATGAAAACTTACAAAAGAGCAAGGAAAACTATCCGAACTCTTTCTTCTCTCTTCTCCCTTGCCACAACTGAGACTTCTCAACTTCTACTTCCTTCATCTTCTCCGGCCAAGATTGGTCTCCGGCATTGGTAGGAGGTTCAATCTTGGTTGGAGAACCTTCCTTCTCTTTTTTTTTCTATTTTATATATAGTTTTTTATCATCTCCAAACCATGTTTCTTCTCTCTTTCGAAATCTTTAGGCTAGATCTATACTCCAAAGGCATAGTTTCTTTTCGGACATTTTAGATCGAGGTTTCTCTCTTCTTTTTCAAGAAGATCTCTTGATACCCAATCCAGATTTGGGCTCCTCATCAGTGTTTCATCACTATCCTAGGAATTCCTCAAGAAAATCGATACGTCCAAAGTCTTTTGGTTTGTTGTTTTTTGGTTATTTGGTGGATGCTGATTCGATCTATAGCTTTTTCGATTTTTTTGCCAATTCCCTCATAGTTGTTGCCTGTCCCGAAGTTTGGATATTAGATTCGTGCCGTGCCACGAGGCACAACCATGAAAGCAATAAAAAGGACTCTCTCACAATCCTCCAATGGAATGGAGAATCTACAGCTTGGATTATCGTAGAATAAGAGGAGCCATCTTAGGAAATGACTTGACTTAAAAGACAGATGCCGTCGCTGCGGAGAAGGAAGCAGGTATTACTAAACTCTTTCTTTTCCTTGCCAATAGTGTCAAGATTTGGTTTGGAAGATAGCGGAAGAATATTAGATGTGTATTTGCTTATCTTTGTTTTTCTTAATACCTATTCATATTTACTGAGGTTAGGTTTTTTTTTTTTTTTCCTATGACCATGGATATTGAGGGTTTGTCTCTTATCCATTTATGCAATTTATTTTCTGTTTAGTACAACTACTTATTCAGCAAAAAAAAAAAAAAAAATGAAAAGAGAGATCTATTTGAAATTCATTTTTATCCATTTAAGAAAAAAAAATTTAAATTATGCCTTTTTTGAAAAGGTGTAATGTCTAAAATAACTTCAGTTAAGAAAATATTTTTTGGGTAAAAAGTCTCAAATTTCGAATCTTCTACCGTTCAAAATTCTTGAGAAATGAAGTCATAGGGACTTAGGTTTAGAACTAGACCGACTACTCCAAGGGCACTCATTCATAAATCGAGTACAAAAATATAAAGAGATGTAATCAACTTTTATTATAAAAAGCAATCCCAAAAATTTAGAACAAAAAGTATTTAGTGGTAACCATGAATGTGAAAAGTAAAAAAGAAAAATCATAGAAAGTATTAAGTATGTAAAATTAATTTATCTTATAAATTAATCCTTGATTATCTCCTAATTAACTCAAATAATGAAATAAGCTCCACTTTTCCTTTCTTTTTACATTTTCCTTTAATATTACCTTAGAAAAGTTTTGGAATTAATATTAATTCAATTAATGGATAAAAAGGTGTAAAATTATCAATATAAAACAACATATTTTTTGTCTCCCAATTCGTATAAATACTTTGCATGTTACAGGACACTTCTACCCCTTTTGACCCAATTTAATGTGTTAATGTTCATCCACAAAAAATGGAATTTGGGATAGAGTGGTGGATATAGGCAGGATACATCTTTTATAATGTGGTACCTGTCTTGTCTTTTGTCTCTTTTGTATAAGGGAATAAAACAAATTTTATTTATAATTCACCAAATCTAAGACCAATTGTAATTGATTGTTAGAGTGTTAAACTATTTTCCTTCAAATTACTTAGTCGTCATTCTATATTTTAATATATATATATATTCTTTCAATTATCTATCTCGTAACTATTAATTTAATATCATTCTTTATTTTTATTATTTACAGTCTTCAACTATTTTGTTACAGTTATTTATTCTTCCTTTATATTTTTTGTTAAAATTAAATCTTCATTAATATAAAAGAAATAGTAATGATACAAAAATTACAACTTAAATAATGAATTCACCATGATTTGAGCTTCTAAGTAATGTAACTATCTCTCCTTTATCTTTTATATTTATATATAGTTATTCAACTATGAATTTCATATTTTTTCAGTTATTATTCATATGTTGGAAGACGGTGAATTTAATAAATGCTTTACACATGAACATATTGAAAGAGACAAATATTTATTTCGATAACTTTTTCATACAAAATATAAAAAAAGGACAAATTTAAGTTACACATTGGAGGGAAGTCAAACTCTTTTTCATCTTCCTCTTGTTACCTTGTATACTTGTCCCTCTTAATATGTGCGTGTGCAAAGCAAAAGTATAATTCATAGTGTTATGCTACATAAGTGGCTATTGGGGTCTCGGAAAAAAATAAGAATTTACAATTAGGGAATTATAAATATTAAAAATGAAGAAGAGTTACTTATACTTGAATTGGATTTTTTTCAAGAAAAAAAGCCTAAATAAATTAGAGTTTCACAAAATTTGCTTGGACAAGACTTAAAAAAAAAAAAATTAACTCAAAACAAAATCTCCATTTAGCCCATACTTCAATTCCACACCTTCCGAACAGCAAAAGAAAATTCCACCAGACACTGCCTTGTCTCACAATTCTATTTTTTCGTTTGTTTAATTTAACGGTTCACTAATTGTAACGTGGAAGATTTTCTTTTAATTTGTTTGATTTGCATATTATTTTCTATGAATTTATAAGGGTTGCTTGTGTTAAAGTATGTATTGTAACATTGATTGTTGTTTTCGAGTATGAAATGTACTTTTTTGTTTCGTTCATACAACATTTCATGTCTTAAATTATAGATTTTTGTTTTTTTATTAATGACTATGTGATATCTAATAATTTACAAACCGACTATAACATGTAATAGTCGATTACGATCTTGAATAGCCATTATCATACACCCCAATAAATTCAACTATGTATAACAAACTAATAATTTGACTTAATTTAATGTGACACTTAAAAAAAATAGAAAAATTTTCTTGTCCAAGCAAAACTAAAATAAACTCATCATCAAACTCTAAATAAACCCATTTTTATCTGCATTTTTTGAAAAAACAAAACACAATCCAAATGCACCAAGTTGTAAAAAAAAAATTAAAAAATTGTGAATATTGAAAATGAGGAAGAAGGAAGTTAGTTGTTACCGGAAAATTAAATAAGCATTTTTACAGTTTTACTGCCCTTGATTGTATGTCCCCTCAATCTTGAACTTCTATATGTTGTTGTATTAGAAGACATGGATACTCGCTATTAGTTTTATTTTTTTATTGAGAAACCTTTTAATTTACTACACTATGTAATTGTAATTCATAAAGAAAAACTGAAAATTTAATTGAAGGCAAAATTTTCACTTTACGCATAACCCTACAAACTCTTATATAATTTCTCTCTATATATATGGGAGGGGATGTAATTTGAAATCAAAGATCTATGGTCCGGTAAAAGTACTGTTACTACTGGGCTAATATCTTGTCATTATACTCTTATACTCCCTCTATTTTTTTACTTGTCACATTGTGTGAATTTTTGTGTTATTTTTTTACTTACCATATCGTGGTTTCAATATAATATTTAATAAATTTTCTCTATTATACTTTTTCATTAATAATAAATTTTAATTTTTTTTATTTTTCTAACATGAAAATTAAAAATAATAATGAGAAAAAAATTTTGAAAATTATTTTAATATATATAAAATATTTAAATTTTCATATTTTCTTAAATAATATAATTTAAAAAATGCGTTTAGTCCTATTAATAAAGAAAAGGAAGGGGTACCTTAGATTTTTTTGCCAAGATGAAAACAATTTTGATGAATGTGAACACACGTCCTTTCGGGAGCTGTACTCTTAATAAGAATACATTGATGGAATTGGATATGTACATTGATTGGAATAGAATCTTTTAAAATAGGAAATGAGGGGCAAAAGAATACCTTAACAATTAATGTGCATTTCTTATTAGGTCACTTGTCCTATTCCTATGACGTTCTCCTCTCACAATATATCAGGACTAAACTTGGGAAGTGATAATTTATATTTAAAAATTTGAAATTAAAATGACTCATATAATCATTTAAGTTTTTAATCAATTTCACTTAATAAAATTCTTAACGATTTTTAATTATCTTAAGTATTTTATATTTTGTCAAAATTGTTTCATCACAACTTTTCTTTTTAAATTTCGACCTGAAAAAGTGTGTATATACATAATACATATCAATTTTGTGTGATATATGTATATATATATATATCTTCAAGAATAGAACGTACTATTTCTATTATTTATTCACTCCTCAATATGGTATATATAATGTCTACTTTTCTCACCACACCATATTATTTTTTATCTAAAAATTGACTGAGATTTTCATTTAAAAAAACAAAACAATGTACAAGAATAGGCTCTTGGCCACTCAAAAAACTGCCTAGAGCAGAGTATGCCTCAAGGAGGCAAGAGCTCATATTTGTAAACATGCTAGATGTTAGCAGTTCTGTGCAAAACATATCCTAGCTAGGACCTCCGCGGGGGGAGGGGTACTTCAGCCTCAAGGTTGTTGGATTGTTGATTTCGCCAGTACCATAGCTGGTTGATAGTCTCCCTGAAGAAGAGTTTCCAAAATACCAAAATAAAATATTCTCTGTTTTTTCCGTATTGTCCTGCAATGCATCATCTTAGCACTGACTAGGATCTTGAGCATTGTAAAATTTCCACCAACTGTTCTTGTGGATTAACCATCTCCATACCTTGGAGCACCAGAAGCAGTCTCTGAGAGCATGTACTGCTGTTTCAATCCCACATCCACAGAAACTAAACCTTGGATCATCGATCCCCCGTCTTGAGAAAAGGAGTTCGTTACGTTGGTATGCTTTCATGCTTCACAAACCGTAGGTGGAGGTTCAGTCTGAGAGGGCCTTTAAGTCTCCATATTTCCTTCCAATCTATATCTTTTTTTCGTGGTTGATCAGGTGTTTGGAGCATTCCATAAATGTCAATAACAGTGACTGCATCCTTTTTGTCTTCTCGACCCAACCATTATCTAATTTCATGGCACGAAATTATATCGACCCTAAAATGGATTTCTTTTGTTGGATCTATTTACTATTACAACTTCTAATTACTATTACAATAATCAGAATAAACACAGCGGAAAAATAAGCCTAACTCTATTGCAAGAATACCTTCCTTCTTCTCCTCTACCGTCGGTCCAAGCTGAGCAAGAAGCTAAGAAACACTGCACAAAACAGTAAGAAAAATAGTAAAGGAAATAAACAAAAAAGAGACGAATCCTTACCTACCGCTGAGGAATCTGTTCTGTCGGCGAAGAAACCAAAGCCGAGACCGAGACGATCCCGAGTAGCGGCGAGAGACAATGAGCCGCATCGAGGTGCTAGCGGTAAAAAATAACTACAAGATCGGTAAACATAGGTCCCTCAGTCAAGAGACCTCAACCAAGAAAGAAATCACCGGTGTCTCCCTCTCTCAACCTTTCGGCTCTCCCCCAAACTTATCAGAAAAAGGCGACTGGACGAAGACCGCCACAAGCCGCCGTTCATAGAGAAAGTGACGATGTCACAGAAGACCAAAGGTCGGAGAAGAGCAACGGACGCGGCAAGCCACGGTGAAGAAAGGGAAGAAGACGAGACAGAGATGGAACTCGGAAAGGCAGAGAAAGAAAAAGAAGAAAAATAATAAAATCGGTTGTGTGTGTTACCGAAGAGAGGATGAGAGATTAAATAGGTCAAAGCCACAACGGGCAGCCCCGGTTGGCCGGCTCGGCCCAACCCGGCATCTCTGACCAGTTCAAACCACCTTATCTTCTGTTGAGGCCTATTGGATCATCATAGGGAATTAATGTGGGCTGGAAAAATGAAAAATATTGGGAAGAAAATAGGCCCAAATGTCTACAATCTCCACCTCGAACAATATTTTTCCAACCTTCAAATGACTCAATAAGAGTCAACCTGCGTCCATGTGAAGGAAATCCCTGCAAAACATAAACTTGTCAGAGCTCACAATTTTAGTACCAAAGTCTGCAGGAAGACCAAAGGTCGGAGAAGAGCAACGGACGCGGCAAGCCACGGTGAAGAAAGGGAAGAAGACGAGACAGAGATGGAACTCGGAAAGGCAGAGAAAGAAAAAGAAGAAAAATAATAAAATCGGTTGTGTGTGTTACCGAGGAGAGGATGAGAGATTAAATAGGTCAAAGCCACAACGGGCAGCCCCGGTTGGCCGGCTCGGCCCAACCCGACATCTCTGACCAGTTCAAACCACCTTATCTTCTGTTGAGGCCCATTGGATCATCATAGGGAATTAATGTAGGCTGGAAAAATGAAAAATATTGGGAAGAAAATAGGCCCAAATGTCTACAATCTCCACCTCGAACATGATAATGACGTAGATAACACTTTTAGTAACCAACCATTGTACACTCAAGCAGTGGAAGAGCATGCTATGGAGGAATAAAAGATTGAGGAAAAACAAGGAAATGATCAAGAAGCTCAAAATCTTCCTCAAGATGTGATATATCCAAAGGGACATTCCAATGATGAAATTATTGGTGATGTATAACAAGGGGTAAGAACAAGAAGGTATTTTATTGACAACTTTGCCCTATTATCACAAATTGAACCTAGTTTATTGATGATGCTTTATGTGATAAGTTTTAGATTATTTCTATGCAAGAGGAATTAAATCAATTTGAAAGAAACAAAGTTTGGACTTTAGTCCCTAGACCACATAATCACCCCACCATTGGCACAAAATGGTTTTTTCGAAATAAACTAAATGAGTCTGGAGAAGTCATTAGAAACAAAGCTAGACTTGTTGCCAAGGATTTAATCAAGAAGAGGGCATAGATTTTGATGAAACCTTTGCTCCAGTTGCTAGACTTGAATCCATTAGGATGCTTTTAGCTTTTGCTTGTTTTAAGGCATTCAAGCTTTTTCAACTAGATGTTAAGAGTGCCTTTCTAAATGGTGATATTGAGGAGGAAGTTTATGTTGAACAACCTCCCGATTTTGTGCATGAAAAATTTCCAAATTATATTTACAAACTTTCAAAAGCACTCTAGGTTTAAAACAAGATCCAAGAGCTTGGTATGAAAAGTTAAGTGGTTTTATTCTTTCAAAGAACTTTTCAAGGGGTGTGGTGGATACTACTCTTTTTACAAAAACCTCTTGTAATAATGATCTTCTTCTTGTCCAAATTTATGTTGATGATATTACTTTTGGTGCTACTAATGTCTCTTTATGTGAAGAATTTTCCTCTTATGCAAAAAGAATTTGAAATGAGCATGATGGGAGAATTGACATACTTCTTATGCAAAAAGAATTTGAAATGAGCATGATGGGAGAATTGACATACTTCCTCGGACTACAAATCAAGCAAACGAAAGAAGGAATCTTCATCAACCAAGAGAAGTACACCAAGGAACTTCTCAAGAGATTTAGTATGAGCAATGCAAAAGGTATTGGCACTCCAATGAGCTCATCATTGAAGCTTGACAAAGATGAAAAAGGTAAAATGGTTGATGGAAAGACATATAGAGGTATGATTGGTAGTTTACTTTATTTAATGGCTAGTAGGCCGGATATTATATTTGCCGTATGATTCTGTGCTAGATTCCAAGCTTGCCCCAAAGAATCTCAGTTAATAGCTGTAAAACGTATTTTGAGATACTTAATTTTATCATATGATTATGGCTTGTGGTACTCTAAACAATCTTGTTTTGATCTTATTGCCTACACTGATGCGGATTATGTCAGATTTAAGGTAGAAAGGAAGAGTACAAGTGGAAATTGCCAATTCTTGGGAGGATGCTTAGTATCTTGGTACAGTAAGAAGCAATCGTGTGTATCCCTATCAACTGCCGAAGTGAAATACATCACAGATGGTTGTTGCTGTGTACAGGTACTTTAGATGAAACACACATTGATTGATTTTGGTGTTTCTTTTAAGTATATACCTATTATGTGTGATAACACTAGTGCTATAAACATTTCCATAAACCCTGTGCAACATTCAAAAACAAAACATATTGAAATCAAACATCACTTCATTAGAGATCAAGTTGCTAAATGTGATGTATTTTCATAATATATTTACACAGAGGATCAAATTGTTGATATTTTTATAAAAACTCTTTCGGAAGATCGCTTTTGCTATTTAAGAAAACCGCTTGGTATCGGCAAATTTAATGAGTAACGTGTGTTGTTTGTGTTATCTGTTTTTTTTTTTTCTCTTTCATTTTTTTTATTCTTGCTGACATTTTTCATAAAACCGGATGCCATTCTTAAAAACTGGACATCCGGTTTCAAAACCAGACTCAAGGATTTTACCTCTAAAAAATTTCCAAGATATTCGGACGTCTGATTTCTTCAATTTATAAAAGCCGGACGACCATATTTAAAAAACCCGTGGGGTCTGCACCTTTAAAATCAGATTTTTTTTCCAAATTTTCACACATTTCTCTCAACTCTCTCTCATTCTCTCGACCGAGAACTTCCTCCTTCACAAGACCCATCTGATTTCTTGCTCCAATTTTCACTCTTCTCCTCTTTTTCTTCAAATCTATCTCTTAACTTAGCAGAGAAATAGTTCTTCTCTCTATTTTTTTTGTCAAAATCTGCTCCTTTTGAAACTCTCCATCTCCTCTCAAACCCTAGCCGAGTTTCTCTAAAAAAAAATGGTAAAAACCAAGAATGCAAATGTTGGTCAAGGCCAAAACCTTAAAGAAGGAGATACAAGTAGAGGAAAGGGAAAGGCAAAAAGGGTACCCTCTGGAGTTAGGGTTCCTGAAGTTAGGGCTCCAGATAGGTTCATTTCAGTAAAGGAGGCTGCAAACTTTGATAAATGGATTAGGAATCGAAGAAAAATAGCAACGGGACACCGAGTAGATTTAAATGACATGCAAGGTATGGAGGCTATCCCTCATCTCTTTGAACTTATTGGTTGGATACCATTGTTGATTGTGAATGAACTTTATTATGTTGAGATGATATATGAGTTTTATGCTAATCTCCATAAGGGAAGAATTAAAATAATGGATGATATTCCTCACCAATGGGTATTGACTAGGATTGGGGGTAGAGATATTGCATTTGATGATAGATTGTTAAATTACATTTTGGAAACTCGTCAAGATTGAATAAGATTTTACACTATTTTGAGGAAATTTTCACTAGAGGAGAAGTTTTGAAGAGACATGATGATAGGAATGTTAATAAGCATGATGCATATGGGAGATTGCTCCATCACATGATCTCTAACATCATTATTCCTAATGTTGGGCACAAATCATCTATCACCAACATGCACTCATTTGTGATGCTAGCTTTACATGAACATAGAAGGATGAACTTTGGGTTTATGGCTATAGAACACATGCTAGCCACAAAATCCTCCTCAACCAAATGCTTGCCTTATAGATGCTTCATTACCAAAATTTTTCAATACTTTGTGATCAATTTAGTTGGCATTAGTGGTCATATTGGTCATGGCAAGATCTACAATTAACAAACCTTTAAAAAAATGGGGTTTGAAAAAAATGAAGAAGGGCCATTCATACGAGGTGGACAAGAAGGTGATGATGCTGATGAAGAAGATGATAATGAAGACCAAGAAGGTATGAATGTGGAAGAAGAAGAAAGTGAAGAGGAAACGGAGGCTGAAATCCATAGAAGAGAAACAAGACAAAAGAAAAGACAAGAAAGAATAGAGGAAGGCTCATCTTCGGGGAGTATGAGTCAACTAATGGACATGATAGCCTCTCTACAAACTTCAATAAATACTCGGTTTGATGCATTCAACGGTCACTTTGAGGTTTTGGATGGGAAAGTCTACGACATTTAAGAAAGGCTTGATGTATTAGATCACAAGATGACTGAACGGGTCATGAGATTAGAGCAAGGAGGAGGAGATAGAGATGATTTAGATCTTCTTTTTTACAAAACCCTTTCCATTTCCCTTTTTTTTCCTATGACTCTTTTCAAACTCCTTGTAGTTTTCTCTTAATGTTATGTTTTTTTACTTAATATATGTCATTTTTTTTATTTACTTTTGGTGTGCTATGTGATCCATTGTTGCTACCTTTGGTTGCTTTGACTATTTTGTTATAGACTTCATGATGATAACTCAATGTTGGAAGTCCAATTGCTACGTCTTCTTTGATCTCTTGAAATTTCTCTCCTAAGGTCCTTTTTTGATTTATGACAAAAGGAGGAGAAAATAGTGCAAGATCAAAGGGGGAGAAATTGTTATTTGTTGAGATATGTTGAGATACGTTGATGTTTATGTTGATGATGCTTTTTCATGTTTATGCGTTGTTGGTGCCTTAGTATTTCTTATATTTTGTGGAGTTGCTATATAATGATTCTTGCACCCTATGGGCTATTTGGCTTATTTTGGACTTGTTATCTTCTTTAGCTATATTTGATATGAAGCATGTTTTTAGGGGAAGCTATCTCTCTCTAATGGTGATTGTTGTGCTTCGTTCTTATTATTAATCTTTGAAACATCACCATACTTTTACTCTTGCTCTTTTGTTCTTCTTACATTTGTGTTTGTCATAATCAAAAAGGGGGAGACTGTTAGCCCTAAGGGCATTATTACTTATGATTTTGATTATGATTAACATATGTTTGTGTGAGTATTAAGCTAGCCTTTCATAGAGCAAAACAAGCACTTTTGGAGTCTCAAATATATATTCTCAAAAACTAAAAGATCTTGGTGATGAAGGCATAATGAAGAAGAAAAGACCAAGTCATTCCAAGATCAAGTCATTAAAGACATTGAAGACTTATGTCTAAGTTAGGGTATGCTAAGGTATTTCTTTGTAAAACTCTCTAACCTTATTCTTTGATTAATGATCATATATGAAGCTCTTTTAATGATTTTTTCAATATAAACTCTTCTGAAAATCTAAGTATTCTTGATAGAATTTTTTATGCTTTTGATCGTTTTTCTATTTCTAAAAAAAAGTATCAAGAATACATGTCTTTGAAATCGAAAGGAAAGCTCTTGTCTTCAAAAAAATCTGGCTGTAAAAACTCTCAAATTGGCCATCCGATTTTAAAATCGGTCGCTCAATTTTTCTAGTTATAGAAAAAATCGGTCGTCCGATTTTCTATTGATGAGTCCAAATCTTTCTGTTTCAAAACCAATCGTCTGGTTTTCAATTTCACTGTAAAAAAATATTACCGTTGCACTCAGGAACGGTCATTTTTTCCAGAAAATATATAGAACTTTTTTATCTGCCAAAAAGTAAGAAGTTTGGTGAAATATTTATTGAGATCATTTAAGAATTTTGAAGAGCTTTAAAGCACATTTATTTCAAACACTTTCAATCTCAAAAAACATCTTCTTGAGTTCTATTGTTGATCTTCATCAAAGAAAAAGTAAAGAGGAGCTTGTAGAAACATTCCATTGAGTTGTATCTTCTATTTCTCAAGCTCATACTAGTAACATTGTTCTTAAACTTATCTATTTCTCTTATTGATATCAAAGGTTTGTATTGAAAAACCCCTTGGGTAATCCTTTGATTTATATTGTGTTTTGAATTAAGGTTGTGTGCAAAACCCCTTGTAGGGTGATCCTTAAATTTGTACCTGGTGTATATTGTGTTTATAGTGGATTTGGAAAATCCTTGGGTGTTGGCTCAAGGTAGTGGATATAACTCTTTGAGAGAGCGAACCACTATAAATCTTCGTGCATTTCTTTCTAAGTTTTTTACTTAATTGTCTTAACCACAAGATTTTGTTTGGTTTGGAATTTTATTAAAAAAAAGTTTTAGAATTCTTTCTTAAACAAAATTGGAGTTTTATCTTTAATTTAAAAAAGATTTTCAAAAGTTAGCCAAAAACCTTATTCACCCCCTCCCCTAAGGTTTTTGAATAAGTTTGGCCGCCCTAGATAGGCATTTTTTCTTCAAACCTCCAAGTTTTCTTTGCACCTTAGCTACAATGAACTGTAGAAGTTTTTGTATTATTCTTCCATGCACCACTGGTATGCCTAAATAAATGTCGAGGTCATCAGTCAATGGTATATTAAATCTCCAGCTGAGAGTGGCTGCAAGATCCATTGGAGTATTCCTGCTAACAAAGAGCCTAGATTTATGTGTTGATCTTCTGACCACTAATGGTGCAAAACATCTGCAAGGTTTGGGAATGAGCTCAGCTTGTTTAGTAGACGCCTCACCAAAAAGTATTAGACCAACAACAAAGAGTATGTGAGAGTAGATGCCTCACCAAAAAGTATTAGATCAACAACAAAGAGTATGTGAGAGAGTCTTGGGCATGTCCTTGAGGTTTTAATTGCCTTCTAGTGACCTTCTTCCACTGCATTATGGATACTTTGTCCTAGGATCTCCATGCTCAAAACAAAAAGATAAGGGGATACGGGTCCCATTTACTTGGGAACCTGTTTAGGTAGGAAGCTCTCGAGTTTTTCTCCATTCCATAAAACAACCAAACATGTAGAAGTGACACAAAACATAATAAGGTTAACTATAGTTTCCTCAAATCCCACATTTGTAAGAGTATTCCGCAAGAAGCCCCAATCTACACAGTCGTATGATTTCGCTAGATCGAGTTTCACAGCAGTAACACCCATCTTCCATTGTTTTCTCTTCATACTATGTACCACCACCTGAAGGATGATAAGATTGTCAATGCCCTGTCTTCTGGTGAAGGATGATAGAAATGAGCTAATATCACCATAACCATTTTCTGTTATACTGACATTCTTTTTGTGCCACATTACGTGTTTTACTGACACTTGTTTTTTCTGACACATAAAAAGTGATAATATTCCAGTGTTGCGATAACCTTCTGATACTTATAGATAACACAACATGCGTCAACATAAAAATATGAGCAACGATAGTGTTGTGACAGATAAATATGTCTTGAAATTTCAAACATCTAAAATTTGAAATATATTGCGACACATATTAATATCATATTAAATTAAAAATGTGATGGATATTTTCATCAAAATAAATGGCATAATTTGACAATTGAACATGTGTCCAAGTCACGGAGGGATTCAAAATGAGAAGGTTGCTGCTATTATGGGCCGACAATTTGATCTTTGCTTATATTGGGGCGAGATTCGTGATGGCCCAAAACTCCTCGTTTGGGGCCATTAACAAATTAGCCAGGTTGAATCTCCTTCAGAGGTTTCCTCAATCTTTCTCTCCATAGGCGCTCTCTCTCTATCTTGATGGATTCACATATGCGGGGGGCTTCTCCTACGGTCAAAGCCACCCTCAGTCCCGCTTGACGGAGTTGATCTACTAGGCCGGTACACTAAGAAATGAAAGCATCATTTGAGCTTGAAGGGTACACTAGACTTCAATTTCACCATGGACAACAATGAACAACCTAATACTTGGGCTCAAAAGCGCCTTACAGAGATTTTGTAGGATAGACTGAAAATACCTCCTCTCTATACTGGAGAAGGAGAGTATGATGACCAAGATATCTTCACTTTCCAACCGAAGAAGGAGTGAAGCTATCTGTTTCATCCAAGTGGCCAAAAATACCAATTTCAGTTGAGGCATATGCCTAATAGAGCAAACCCTGGAGAAGAGCCTAGTCTTCAAATTGTTAGGGAGAAACATCTCATTCCGACTTCTCCAACAAAAGGTTCACGACTTATGGAAATTAAAACATGATTTTAATATACTGGATTTAGACCATGGATTCTTTGTAGTCCCCTTTTATTCCAAGGAGGATTACATAAAAGTGTTGGAAGGAGGACCTTGGATCATACTCGGGCTATACCTGGCTGTAAGTAAGTGAAAGGTGAACTTCTAGCTGTCAACATAAAAAATCTCATCAACATTTGTTTGGGTAAGACTACCAAACCTTCCAGTGGAATTCTTCAACGACCAACACTTGAACAGAATAGGCAATTAATTTGGTAGGACGATAAGGGTAGATGATAACACTTCAATGGCAGCCCGGGGGCGGTTTGCTCATATCTGCATCGAGATAGACCCCAAGCCCCTTATCCCTATGGTTATGATTCTTGGTTGGAAGCAGCCGATAGAGTATGAAGGCCTCTACATGATATGTTTTGACTGTGTCCAATATAGCCATCGAATGGATCGCTGGCCAATAAAGTTTCGCCCTCATTGTGTATAGAATCAGCCGGAGAAGGCTTATGATCACCAAAGGAATGAAGTAGAAGACACAACCAGATCTGAATCACGTGCAGACCCCAATGGCTCCTCGAAACAACATCATGTCTGCAAAAAAGGTCTACTACCGTAAATAACGATAAGAAAACTTTCGAATTTGATTCAACTTCGTCTGGTTCCAAATTCAAAATACTCAGCGAGGCAGAAGGCCCAACTGAATTCATGGTATAAGTGGACAAATTAAAAGAAGTCTTACAATTCATACCTAGCCCCACTCCTCTACCCAAACCCACCAAAACATATTATACTATACTATATGCTTATAAGGATCTCATTATCCTAAACTAACTATTTTGTAGTTGTTGCTCGCCTGTTGATATACCCAGTAGATGGTCTAAAGCTTGCATATCACAGGTAGGAATCTTTAAGAATTTATCTTTTCTTTATTATTTTTCCTTAAGCTAAAACTTGCATGTTTGATGGGAGTTCATCTTGGAAGGATGGTTTCGTGTACTACTGTCCCTCGACACTCAAAATACTCATGTTTTCTTTTAAGCTTGTGTTTTATTGTTAGAGTTGGAATTGGAATTACAATTATATAAAGTTGGAATTTTTTGGAATTATAACTCCAAATGTTGGAATTACTTTGTTTGGTAAATATATAAATATATATATATATATGATTGATGTGAAATTTATTTCAAATTCTAATTGAACCTTTGTTTTGGACATAAAAAAATTATAAAACTGGAAATCAAAGTATAAATTGTTATAAATTTGATAAACACAACGTATAAATTTGCATAGAATGATAATACAAATATAAAGTGCAAGAAAGTGTAATATATAAAAAGAAATATAATACAAATATATTGCGCTTTATAATATAAAGGTGCAATATATAAAAAGAAAGGATACAAGGGAGAAAATTGTACTAAAAAATCAACTATGAATAATTTTATTAATATTTTTCATATAGTTTATATTGGTACATTTGGATTACCTTTCTATCTAATAGTCAAATTGCATTTATTTGGACACTATTTTTAGAAATTATTGAAGACTCACTTTTATAGAAAAAAAAATATATTCCCTCAAATGCTATAATTCAAAATTAAATTCTTTTTTATCTCAATAGTAAAAATTCTTGAATGAAAAAGTAATCTAAATGTAGTATGTAGCGGCCGAGATCGTCTAGTACACTCTCTAGTACACACCATTTATAGTGGTTTTATTAATAAAAATCCTATAGAATAAAAGATAAACCCTAAACTTGAAGAGATAAACCCTAAACGAAAGTTATTAATAAAGGAAGCATACTAGAGAGTGTACTAGAGGATCTATTAGACGATTTTGGATGAACGACACAAAAAGAATAGGAACTCCAATGATGAGCTCATTGTTAAAACTCGACAAAGATGAAAAAGGTAAAAAGGTGGATAAAAATGCTATAAAGGTATAATCGGAAACTTACTTTATTTAACGGTTAGTAGGCGATATTATTTTTGTCATTTGTTTGTGTGCTAGATTCCAAGCTTGCCCCAAGGAATCTCATTTAATTGCTATTAAGCGTAGTTTAAGATATTTAATATCTTCTTATGACTATTGGTTATGGTACTCTAAATAATCTTCCTTTGATTTTATTGCTTACGCTGATGTGGATTATGCCAGATGCAAGGTAGATAGAAAGAGTACTAGTGGAAATTGCTAATTCTTAGGGGGATGCTTAGTGCCTTGGTACAGTAAGAAGCAATTATGCGTATCCTAATCAACTGTCGAAGCGGAATACATAGCAGCAAGTTGTTGTTGTGCTTAAGTACTTTGGATGAAGCATATTTTACTTGATTGGTTTTAATTCCGAAAACATACCTATTTTATGTAACAACACAAGTGCTATAAATCTTTCTGTAAACCCTGTGCAACATTAAAAAACAAACAATATTGAAATCAAACATCATTTTATAAGAGATCATGTTGGAAAAGGAGATGTATTTTTAGAATATATTTGCACAAAGGATCAAATTGTTGATATTTTTACAAAACCCCTTTCTGAAGATCAATTTTGTTATTTAAGGAAATTACTTGGCATTGGTAAATTCTATGAATAATGTGTGTTTTGAGTATCAAATTTTTTTCTTCACTTTTTAAGCCGAGAGTTTCGGAACATAAAATCGGACGAGTCCAGAAAAAACCGAACATCCACTTTTCTTTAAAGTTTCAAGTTCTTTCTTTTTTCTTCACAAAAAAAATAGGCGAGAGTTTCGGACTATAAAACCGGATGCATCCAAAAAAAATTGGACGTCCAATTCTCTTTGATTTTAAGATTTTCAGACAATCGTTTTTAAAACCGGTCTATTGATCTTTCTATTTCCCAACAAATGTTTTACATAACAAAAAAAGGGGAGAAATCTCTCATTTTTCTTTCACTACTCTCTCTCTAAAAACCCTCATCGTCCTTTTCTCTCTCAAAATTGACTCACTTCGTCGACCCTCACTCTCTCTCTCTCTCTCTCTCTCTCTCTCTCTCTCTCTCTCTCTCTCTCTCTCTCTCTCTCTCTATCCACTCACCATCCACCCTCTCTCTCGCTATCAAAACCCACTCAATTTTCTCTCCTCTCAAAACCGAAGCTTAAATTGTTCTCTTTCTCAAAGATTAATCACTCTCCTACTTCAATTTCTCTAAAATGGTAAAAGTCAAGAATGCAAATATTGGAAGGGGAGAAAATTATGAAAAATAAGGAAGTAGCAAAGGTGGAAGAACTAGAAAAGGAAAAGGGAAGAAAGTGGCAAGTGAAGTGATGCTACCAGAAAGGTTCATTTTGGTAAAAAAAAAAGCTACAAATTTTGAAGAATAGACAAGAATAAGGAGAAAGATTGCTCCAGGGCATAGAGTTGATTTGCCTAATATGTAAGAATGGGTTTTTCAAGGAATGAGGAAGGTATATTGATGAAAGGAGGACAAGAGGATAATGATGAAAGTGATGAGGAAGAAGAAGAAGAAGATGAGGGGCAAGATTGTATGAATATAGATGAAGAAGATAGTGAAGAAGAACCTAAAGAGGAAAGCTTTAGAAGAGAGATAAGACAAAGAGACAAGAAAGAGTTGAAGAAGGACAACCATCTGGGGTTATGTTTCAACTTATGAAGATGATGGCTTCTATGCAAGCCTCAATAAATAGCTGGTTTGATGCTCTAAATAGGAAAATATCGGATATTCAAGAAAGGGTGATGAGGTTAGAAGCAAAACGAAGAGAAGAAGACAGATGAAGCAACGTGGATATCCAAAGGAGTGAAGAAAGCAAAACAAAAGGGGAGTCTTAAATTTCATAGCTTATGTTTATTTCATTGCTTATGTTCTATCTATGTAGTCTTGTTTTATTTATTTATTTTTTTGCTTATTGACTTTTTTGGAACTTATGTTTACTTTGTTTATCCATCAAACTTTTCTTCTTTGCTTATTTTGGAACTTGATGATGATATCTTAATAATGAGAGTTACATTTCAATGATCCCTTATATTTCTTATGCTTTTTAGTTTATGACAAAAGGAGAAGAAAAATATAAGATGCAATATGGTGTTGATGGCATTATGCATTTTGTTGATGGCATTATGTTGATGCCTTATGATGTTGATTCTTTCAGGTGTGTTGTTGTCTTATGGCGGAGATATATATATATATATATACATAGATGCATATTGTTGATGATGTGCATATGATGTTGTTGCGTTGATGTTTTGAGCGCCTTGTTGCTTATAAAGCCTTGAGCTTTAGTTGATGATGTTTGGTACCATATTTGTTATTTAAAACATGTCTTGAGGGGAAGCTTTCTATTTTCTAATTATTTTTCAAACCTTGGCATGTTTTTCAAAATAAAAGGGGGAGTTCTTTCTCTTTCTCACGTTCTTGATATGCTTTGAACTTAATATTGATCTTTTAAGCATTCTCTTGGATTAACTGTGTTCTTTTGTTCTATATAGTTATCATCTTGCATCTTTGTCTGTCATAATCAAAAAGGGGGAGATTGTAAGCCCTAAGGGCATATTTGAATCAAAGTTATGATTATGATTAACTTGTACTTTGTGATAATAGAAGTAGTTTTGTAAGAAGAACAAAAGATGCATAAAAGGAGTCTCAAGGATGATCTACAAAGAAGCAAAAGATCACTCAAGATTACAAAACTTTATGAAGATGAAGTAATCAAGTTAAAGACCTTGATGACAAGAAGAATGGTTAGGGATAGCTTTATAAGGTATATATGTAAAACTCCCTAACTTATTTCTTTGAGTTTTTTATCATTTATGATTAGCTCCTTTAGAAGAAACTTTTTTTTAAGAAACTATCTTTGAAAAATTAAGTGTTCTTGATAAAGCTTTGAGGTTTTAAAGTTGTTATATTCTTGTATAAGCTTTTGCAACAAGAAAATGTTTTAAAAGTGAAGGAAAATCTATGTTTTACTATATTTCACAAGTTTTGCAAAATAGGAAAACCGGTCATCCGATTTTTAGATCGGACATCCAAAATTTTTTAATGTTATAAAAAAGTCGGTCATTAGATTTTTTACTCTTTAAGAAAATTGGTCATCCGATTTTCTGTTCTTTAAGAAAATCGAACATCCACTTTCAAAAACGGTCGTCTAATTTTTTTAAGGCTCATAAAAATCTGTCATCCTATTTTAAAAAACGAACGTCCGAATTTCTTAAGCATCCTAGAAATTGGTCATCCTATTTTTGTTCTTTACAAAAATCGGTCTTCCTATTTTTTTTGTTCCCAAAAAAAGGGACGACCTATTTTAAAAATAGGCCGTCTAGTTTCTATTTTCTTTGTTAAAAATATGATCGTTGCTGCTATAGCGTCTAGTTTTCTACCTTCACTTATAAAAGGGCTTTTGATCAAGCACAAATTGAGAGTTGTTGAAGGAGTTTTAAAGAACACATTTAAGAGCATAAAAGACATTTTTCAATCATTCTTATTTTATTCAAAATAAAAAACTTCTTGGAGCTATATATTCAAAGAGGAAGAAGGGAAGTTTGTAGAAGCACTTCACAAAGTTGTAATCTATTCATCTCAAGCTTCTTTGGTAATATTGTTCCAACTCTACTCTCACATGTTATATTGTAATCAAAGGTTTTGTTAAAACTCTTTGGGTGATCCTTTAATACTTTGTTTTTTGTATTGATTTGTGATCATTGAGGTTTATGTGCAAAACCCTTGAAGAGTGATCCTCATTGTGGTGTTTTGTAAAGATCTGTGGCTAGTGGAATTTGTGAATCCTTGAGTTAAGTCTCAAAGTAGTGGAGGTAACTTTATTGAGAGAGTGAACCACTTTGAATACTTTGTCTTCCTCTTTGTGTTTTTTGTTTGGTGCCCCTATGTTTATTGTTTGAACATCTTTTATAAAAGAAATTTTGTTTTGTTAGAAATTTTATTAAAAAGAGTTATTAAATTCTTCAAAAAAAAAAAAAATTGAAGGTTTTATATTTTAATCATGCATAAGTTTTTCAATTAGTCAAAAATCTTATTCATCCCCTCTAAAGTTTTTCAATGAATATTATATATATACACATATGCATATATATATGACTGTTTGTGTGGAAAATGACTGTTTGCAGAATAAGTGTCTCCCAAAAAGTGATAAAGGCTCACGAAGACAACAAAAGTTTGCAAGATCTGTCTCAACAATTGCCATAACTATTTCCTCTTAAACGTTAGTGGAAGCTTACGAGCTCCCTCCTCACATTAGAGCTTTAAAGATAAGAGCCTAAAAAAATACTGCAAGTTTTCACTTTCCAAGACACAACAAAGGATATGCAACGCCATCATCTCTAGAAAATCTCATTAGTGAAAAACCATTTCTTCACGATTTTTCTCCACTTCCAGAGCTTGGTAACCTTTTTTGACCCAGAAGGGCTTATGTTGGAAGCACAGGGAAAGCCAGTTGAACTTTTTGGAATATCAAAAGCATAGTTCCTTGTTAGGGATACTACTTCTGGAATTCAAGCTGCAATTATGGCTACTTGTTCACTAGGAGATATTCTTATTCTACCTAGAAATGCCCATTTCTCAACCATTTCTGCGATGGTAATGTCTGGTGCCATCCCAAAGTACATTGTGTTGTATTATGATTCTAATTTGGATATTCCTGGTGGAGTTACACCTTCACAGGTAAGTGCTGCAGAAAATTGAACAACTATGAATTTCATGATAGAATTAAATAAATAATACCCAAGAATTAACCTTACTCAATAGATTATTTAAAATAACGAATCGAAACGTCTACCTTGATCCATGGCAATTGATTGATTTGAAGACTGGGTTTGAATCTTCTGATTATTACGTACCCCGCTAGATTTCCTCAAAGAGATTGGGACTTTTAGAGGTGGCTAATGATCTAAGCATACGTGCAATCAGAGACCATAACCCTAATATATAGATGTATTTGCTAAATAGCCCATCATAGTTTTGCAATAAACCCCTAGGTTTCTACACATTTATAAAGAGACCCCACACTTTTATTAAGATGATAGACCCACCTATATAAATATAGATTACCTTAATTGGGTCTCAAAATATATATAATAACAAACACATAATCAAATTAAGCAATACATGTACGTCTACATGTCCAAATGCTATATAAATACGTGTGCACAGGAATTAAGTCCAAAGATCTAACAATCTCCCACTTGGACTAATATTAATGTATACACTTGTACAAACAATTATGTGATTGTCATTTTAGTAGCTAGCATACTTTAATTTGTCATCTTAAACCAACTCTGTCCATTAATTTCATTAATACAAGGATCAAAGGGACTTTCACTACATTAAAAGAACAGTTAAACCCATCATTGGTTACATACATTAATTCAACTAAATGACCTGAGTTGAGTGTGGATCTGTGGAATGGAGAAAAGCTGTTTTGACATCCATCTGATATAACTCAAGATCAAAATCCACTAGTGCCATAATTATTCTAAAAGAGTCTTTTGAGGAAATAGGAGAGAAAGTCTCTTTGTAGTCAATGCCTTCCTTTTGAGTGAATCCCTTAGCGACTAGACGCGCTTTATATCCCTCCACATTGCCTTGTGAATCCCTTTTAGTTTTAAAAACCCATTTACAACCAATTGGGTTTCACAAATTTTGGCGAAGGAACGAGATTTCACACATCATTGTCTTTCATGGATTGAATTTCTTCAACCATGGCATCTATCCATTTACGAGCATTTGAGCTTTCAATGGCTTGACAAAAGGTGATTGGATCATCTTCTGCCGAGTCAATATTTTCCATATGCTCATTAAAATACACAATATAATCATCTGAAATTGCGCTTCTTCTTTCTTGAATGGATCTTCTTAAGGGCACTGGTTCTTGAGGTTGTTGAGGTTGCTCCATAGGAACAAAAGGTTGAGGAGCGACCGGATGATGAGTTTCACGCAAAGCCTGTTGATCAATATTATAAGGAAGCACAACATTGTCTTGTACTGAATTTTGTTCTTGAACAAGATTAGGTATGAGAACCTGCACATGTTCAAGAACAACACTAGGAACAAGAACCGAGTTCTCATCAGAGACAAAGTTTCTTGCTGATCGGGATTTTTCGAACTAAGTTTTAACCCAATACTTGCAAGTGCATAGGATCAATGTAATACGGAAGTATTAGGGTATCGGACCACAGAGAAAGGTTTAACTACGTAAATTATTATCTTACTAAATTAGTTTTATGAAAGAAAGATTAAAATTTTTTTATCTAAGAAAATTATTGCTAAATTAAATAAAACTAATGAACAAAATAACTAGATTTAAAATAACCAGAGATTAATCAAAGAAGATGATTTAGAACCTTGAATCCACCACTAACCTATATAACAATGATTTTATTTTATTTAGGAGAAAAGATTAAACGTTCATGTGGTGATCTAGGCTACAAGCTTCGATTCACTAGAGAAATATATTGTGCTTAAATGCATGATATAATCCATCTAACCATTAGCATGACTTATTCATTCTTATGACATAAATCATCTAAAATTAGCATGAACTATTCAATTATAAAACCCACAATATACTTGCAAAAATCACATATCTCATACTCAAGACTACAAGAACTAAGCATGGATAAAAATATCAATTAACCCAAATAATTATTCTACAAGAACAATCATAAAGATTTAATTGCATCAAACCAAGAAATTTCCAAAGACATGCAATCACATAAATAATATAATAAATCTTCCAAAAATAAAATAAACCAAAGTCACATGGCTAGGGTTTCATCAAGATTCTAAAAATAAATTTAGTGCATGGCTATAGGGAAAGAAAGAACCAATTTATTTGAGAAAATCATGGCTTTCCTTATATTAGAAGCTTTCTGAAATTTTTCTGCTGTTTTTGGAAAATTCTGCTAGATTTTTGCTTATTCTGGAATCTCTTGGAATTTCTGCTGCAAAAAATTATTCTACTGCTGCTTCAATTTTCTTCTGCTGCTACTGGAATTTTTCTACAACAGCTTCAATTTCTGCTGCTGTTCGCTGGCTTCTCCTTCAGCTGCTTGCTACCATTTATCTTTTTATTTTTTTTTTAAATTTTTTTCTGTTCTTCCCTCTCGCTGATCTCTCTCTCTCTCCTCTATGTTTCTTCTTTTTAAAGCTGCTGACTTCGCCAGCAACTTCTTCTCTTTCCAAATTCTTGTTGTTTTCCTTTCCAATTTTTGCTGCCCTCTTTTTTTAGTAACTTCCCTTTTCTTCTTATTTTTTTCCTTCTTTTTGGTCCTTCTTTTCTCTTTATTTACCGCAGCAACCCTATTCTCTTTCTCTTTTTTTTTTTTCTTTTTCCTTGAATTGGGCTACCTCCACTTCTTGGACTCCTCTCAATTAAGGGCTTACTTGTGGGCTTCTTTTCCTTTATCACCAAAATAGAATAAATTAAATATAATAATAATTTTATTTTATAAATAAAACATTTTTAAAAGTTAATAATTAAAACTTACGGTGTTTATTTATACTAAAATCAACTCCCCCACACCTAAGTTTTGCTAGTCCTCAAGAAAAATAAAAATAAAAATAAAATAAAATAACAAAAAGAAAGATTAACTAGCCATTTTCATAGGACTCACGATTGCACTTAGCATGTGCAACAAGCCCTTTAAACCCCTAAGTTACCCCTAGTGGACGAGTATGGTCTCGTGAGGGTTTGCAGAAGACATACCCATAAAGTCAAATAAACAACAAAGAAAAAATATAGAATCATCCAAATTAAGTACCCTTCATCAATATCTCAAACTTATTAAGACAAGCACCCTTTCTCTTATTTTTAAACTCAAATAACAAACAAATATTGAATTATCTCCCATAACTAACGCAAGATTTGTGTAAAATGTGATCGTGGTTATCAGAGAGTATGAAATAAATACTAAACAAAATTTTCAAATTACATATAAAGAACAAATCTCAACAAGAGTTCATTCCATAGGCTCACTCTCCGTACCTTCTCTCCACTAATCAAGGATTCTCAAACTCAGCTCAGATCAGGTAGGACTTTAAAGCTTGTAATGTAAGGTAGGGTGTTGGTTATCAAACGAAGGTAAAGGATTCAAAATTAAATAAAAGAGTGCTTACAAAGAAAATGGATACTTTAAAATTTCGACAAACTTTCTAACTTTGTTTTTGCTCCTTTTTTTTAGTAATACATTCATCAAGTACCACTTTCTTTTTCTCAAACTTTTATCATTTAAGGCCATTCTTTTTCTTACATTCACAAATTAGGGCCTCTTCATTTTTTTCTTTGCACCTTATGACTTGTAACAATCATGTATCAACTTTTTTTTCCTTTTTTTTTCAGCCCAATACATTTATATTTTCAGCACAACAAGTCATATTTTTTTCTTTTTCTTCTCCCTTTTGTCAAAATAACTTCTTCTCTTTCCATAACATCAAAAACAATAATCCACCATTGAAGCACAAGTTAGAAGTTTACATTAAGCTCTCTACAAGATTAAAGGTTAGTATTTAAGTAGTTTAAAGAAATAAAATAACATTTCAGGCTCAAAAAGAGTGCTAAGGGAAAAAATCATGAGATTTGGTAATCTTGAAAGGCACAAACGATTCAAAGAAGGCCTATGACCATCGTCTCTGAGTCAAATCGAGAAAACTTTTCTACTTCGCCTCAAGAGGTACTCAAGTAAGTTCTAGAATGTACGGAAGAGATTGATCAACTTTATGTGACTCAAAAATAATGTAAATGATTTATTAAATACTAGCAATAACCCATGTGCTCAAGTGTAAGTCATGCAAAAGTTACAACAGATATAGAACATAAGTTCATCACCCTAATTAAAAACAAGAAAACAAATACTTTTCTCAACTCATTCAAGATATTTTTAAAGGAACTCAAAAAGAATCATTCTTTAAGTGAAATCATATTTTTTTGTTTTTTTTTTCAAAATAATGTGAAAATAATAAAATTAAAAAATTCAGCAAAAATAAAAAAAATATTGAGAAAAACGAACAAAAATAATTATAAAAAATAAATAAAAATAATTGACACCAGAATAAAAGCATCTTCTCCCCCACACCTAGACTTTACATTGTCCACAATATGATAAAATAGTACCAAGAGTAGAAAAGAGACGAAGAAAAGAACAATACAACCTGGTAATAAAGGCAATATTAATGCATGTCTGCAAGAGTGATAAACAATCTCTGTAATCTCCATGATAATGGTAAGTTGTTTTATTACCCTACAAAACAAACATTTCATACATTTCTACCAATCAAGTGGAATAAAATAAATCAATCAATCAAAATAGAATAAAATACAATAAAATAAAAATATAAAAATAAAATAAATAAATAAATAAAATTTGGGTTGCCTCCCAAAAGCGCTAATTTTAAAGTCTTCAGCCAGACTCCCTAATTTTTTTGCGTTCAGCCAGGATCTATTTCTCTCATATTAAGCTCATGATTCAAAATCCAAGAAGAGTTTTCAGGTGGAGCAATGCAGGCAACATTTTCAGTGCAGATAAGGTTTTCTTTCTCAATAAAAGTATAATCTTTTGAAAAACATTAAAGGTAGAGTTTCTTCAATTAATTCATCATTTACATCTACCAAATAGCAATCAGAATTATCTTCTATAGAAGGTTGTGAAAAAGTTTTAAAGATATTTAATCTAACCCTCATATTCATTACAGAGACATCTATGACCCCAGTTCTACAATTAATAGTGGCATCAGCAGTAGCCAAGAAAGGACGGCCTAGAATAATGGGAATATGATTCTGAGAAGATCTACCAGGTTCCATGTCTAGGACTACAAAATCTATAGGTAAGACACCTTTATCAATTTGAACTAGAACATCATCTATCCTCCCTTTAGGTACCCTGATTGACCTATCAGCTAATTGTAAGGTCATGTCAATTGGTTGCAATTCCCCTAATCCTAACTCTTCATAAACAGAGTATGGAATCAAATTAACACTAGAACTTAAATCTAAGAGTGCCCTATCAATTTTATGATTACCAATAAGACATGAGATAGTAGGGACACCAGGATCTTTATATTTAGGTGGGGTGTTATATTGCAAAACAAAGCTCACCTGTTCAGTTAGGAAGATTTTCTTAGAAACATTGGTTTTAGATTTTCTTTTAAAAGTACACATGTCTTTAAGAAATTTTACATAGGATGGGACTTGCTTAATAACCTCTAGAAGTGGAAGATTAATTTTAACTTGTTTGAGAGTTTCTAAAATTTCTTCCCTTTTATTATCCTTTCTAAGCTGTGGGGGTGGCAATAAAGCTTCTGGATACGGAACCTTTGGTTTATATGAAGCCGTAGGAGATGATTCTAGAGTCTTAAAATTAGAGGAAGAAGCTAGTTTCTTCCGTATCTTCCTTTCAATTTTAGTCGTATCAATCCCCTCGGTTTCATTATTATTTAACTCACTATCTTTAATAGGTTCCCCTACTTTATTATCTACCAACTTCCCATTTCTAAGAGTAGTTACAGCTTTAGCTTGCTCATGATAATTAGCTTTAGGATTCTCTCTTGGATGACTAGGAAGCTTACCCTCATTTTTTCTACTTATTGCATTAGCTAGTTGCCCTATTTGAGTTTCTAACTTAGCAATAGATTGAGTGTGCGAATCTAGAATTTGTATTACAGATTCTAAACCTTTCAAAGCAAATAAGACTTTTTCTTCAAACATAGAGTTTCCACTTTGAGGAGGTACATACCTTTGGGATTGAAAACTAGGGGGAGCAGTCATACCAGATTGTTTGTTCTGTTGATATTGTTGCTGGCCTAATTGACCCTCCCCTCCTTGTTGCCTCCAAGAGAAATTAGGATGATTTCTCCATCCTGGATTGTATGTGTTAGAATATGGGTCGTTCTGTCTGTGAAATCCATGGGCTGAATTGACTTGTTCCTGCACAAATTCTAGAAATAGTGAAGCACTAGGACCGTCATAAATACCATGAGAAGGACTAGAGCAAATTGCACAAACACCTTGCACATTAAGAGAATTAGTACGCAATGTATTTAAAGCTAATAATTGATCAAACTTTTTAGATAAGGCATCAACTTTCAAAGAAAGATCAACATTTTGAGAAACTTCATACATTCCTACCTTATTTCCTATTTGTCTAATTGTGCCTATACCTGAGGATGTGGCGTGTTGTTGTGAATTATCACTCAAATTTTCAAATAAATCCCACGCCTCATCTGCAGTTTTATGTAGAAAGGTACCACCACAAGAGGAATCAACCATTTGGCGATTTCTCTCATCTAATCCTGAATAAAGGCTTTGTATTTGTTGCCATTTAGGGACTTCATGGTGAGGGAAACTACGAAGAAGTTCTTTAAATCTCTCCCAACTCTCATGAAATTGTTCATTATTTTGTTGGGAAAAAGTAGTGATCTCTCTCCTTAATCTTGTAAGTTTACCCATAGGAAAATATTTTTTTAGAAATTCCCGAGACATCTCAGCCCAAGTACCTATTCTCTCACGTGTGTGCAACTAATGTATAGCCTTATCATTCAGAGAGAAAGGAAAAAGGCGCAATCTAATAGCATCATCAGTAACATTAGGCAGTTTAAAAGTAGAGCAAATTTTTAAAAACTCATCAATATGCTTATAAGGATTTTCAGAATCAAGGCCATAAAAAAATGGTAGAATTTGAATAGTAGAAGCTTTGATTTCAAAGTGATTAGCCTCAATTTCAGGTATTCTATTACCTATTGGTGAGTTATATGTGTTGTGAGTAAAATACTCCCTTAGTGCTCGTGGATGTTCAGCCATTTTAATGTCAAAAGTGTTAGTGATTTTTCTTTGTGCTCTAAGTGTCTTAGATGTACGCTCTATCTCAGGATCAAATTCTTTCAAATCAACAGAGAGCGAACAACGACCATGCATTAATAAACAAATTCAAGAAAGAAAAAAAATTACAACAAATAATAATGAAGAATAAGTATCCAAATGAAAGGGAATTATAACAAAATAAAGAAGCAAAAAAAAAAATTAAAGACAACTAAGATAACCAAAAAAAAATTTCAATAATAATAAAAAAATTGAAACAAACAAAAATACTAACAAATTTAGGAGACAATAAAACAAGCAATTAAATTAACCCTTCCCCGGCAACGGCGCCAAAAACTTGATCGTGATTTTTCTAACTAAGTTTTAACCCAATACTTGCAAGTGCACAGGATCAATGTAATACGGAAGTATTAGGGTATCGAACCACAGAGAAAGGTTTAACTACGTAAATTATTATCTTCCTAAATTAGTTTTATGAAAAGAAGATTGAAATTTTATTATCTAAGAAAATTATTACTAAATTAAATAAAACTAATGAACAAAATAGCTAGATTTAAAATAACGAGAGATTAACTAAAGAAGATGATTTAGAACCTCGAATCCACCACTAACTTATATAACAATGATTTTATTTTATTTAGGAGAAAAGATTAAACGTTCATGTGGTGATCTAGGCTAAAAGCTTCGATTCACTAGAGAAATATATTGTGCTTAAATGCATGACATAATCCATCTAACCATTAGCATGACTTATTCATTCCTATGACATAAATCATCTAAAATTAGCATGAACTATTCAATTCTAAAACCCACAATATACTTGCAAAAATCACATATCTCATACTCAAGACTACAAGAACTAAGCATGGATAAAAATATCAATGAATCCAAATAATTATTCTACAAGAACAAGCATAAAGATTTAATTGCATCAAACCAAGAAATTTCCAAAGATATGCAATCACATAAATAATATAATAAATCTCCCAAAAATAAAATAAACCAAAGTCACATGGCTAGGGTTTCATCAAGATTCTAAAAATAAATCTAGTGCATGGCTATAGAGAAAGAAAGAACCAATTTATTTGAGAAAATCATGGCTTTGCTTTAATTAGAAGCTTGCTGGAATTTTTCTGTTGTTGCTGGAAATTACTTCAGCTGCTGGATTTCTTCTTATTCTGGAATCTTTCTGCTGCAAAAAATTATTCTACTACTGTTTCAATTTTCTTCTGCTGTTTCTGCTGCAAAAAATTATTCTACTACTGCTTCAATTTTCTGCTGCTATTGCTGGAATTTTTCTGCAACAGCTTCAGTGTTTCTGCTGCTGTTCTCTGGCTTCTTCTTCAGCTGCTTGTTCAGCAGCTTGGAGTTTCTGTTGCTGCAATCTGTCTGCGGCTGCTGCGGCTTTTCTAGTTTGCCAGCTAGCAGCTGCTTGCTGCCTTTTTCTCTTTTTATTTTTTTTTTTATTTTTTTTGTTCTTCCCTCTCGCCGATCTCTCTCTCTCCTCTATGTTTCTTCTTTTTAAAGCTGCTGACTTTGCCAGCAACTTCTTCTCTTTCCAAATTCTTGCTGTTTTCCTTTCCAATTTTTGCTGCCCCTCTCTTTTTAGTAACTTCCCTTTTCTTCTTATTTTTTTCTTTCTTTTTGGTCTTTCTTTTCTCTTTATTTACCGCAGCAACCCTATTCTCTTTCTCTCTTTTTTTCTTTTTTCTTGAATTGGGCTACCTTCACTTCTTGGAATTCTCTCAATTAAGGACTTGCTTGTGGGCTTCTTTTCCTTTATCACCAAAATAGAAGAAATTAAATATAATAAGTATATTTAATAAATAAAACATTTTTAAAAGTTAATAATTAAAACTTAAGGGTTTATACTAAAAATTAACTCTATCACTTGCTTTATCTTCCCTTCCAACCTCAATATCCTCAAAGAACCGGGCATTTTCCGTCTCAAAAAATGTTCTGTCTTGGGAATTATAAAACTTGTAATCCCGTGACCGTTCAGAGTATCTAACAAAATAGCAACTAACTGTTCTTTCATCCAATTTCTTCTCATTAGGCCTATAAGGCCTTGCCTCAGCTGGACATCCCCATGCCCTTAAATGTCTTCAGACAGGTTTCTTACCTGTCCACGACTCATATGGAGATTTTGTTGTTGCTTTAGTTGGAACTCTATTAAGTATATAGATTGCAGTTTTAAGTGCATTCCCTCAGAGTGATTCTGGTAAATTAGTATGACAAATCATACTTTTTACCATGTCCTTAAGGGTTCTATTTCGTCTCTCAGCAACTCTATTCATGCTAGGTGACTTCGGCATAGTATGTTGAGGGACGATCCCACACTCTTCTAAGAATTTGGTGAATGGCCCTAGACGTTGTTCACCTGAACCATCATTTCAGCCGTAATATTCACCTCCACGGTCAGATCTGATGCATTTAATCCTTTTACCTAGTTGATTTTCAACTTTAGCGTTAAATGCTTTGAACTTATCCAAGGCCTCTGATTTCTCATGTATCAAATATAGGTAACCATAACGAGAGTAATCGTCTATGAACGTTATAAAGTATTGTTGACCATTCCAAGAGGCCACAAAGAATGGTCCACATATATCCGTATGTACTAGTTCTAAAACGTCTTTAGCTCTCTCGGCACCTACTCTTTTCTTGTCTGTTAATTTACCTTTAATACACTTGACACATATTGTATTATCCGAAGTGTTAAGTGTTTCAAGAATTCCTTCAAACACAAGTCTGTCAATTCTCCTTTTGGAGATATGACCTAATCTTTTGTGCCATAATGAATAGGAGTTCTCATTAGTTAATTTTCGTTTGGTACCATGTGTACTAACATACAAGGATTCATTAGAAGTAGTCTCAAGCTCATATAAATTATCATGAGGATATAAAAAACCAGTTCCTAACAATTTAGAACCAAAATAGAGACGACACTGTCTATTACCAAATGAACAGAAAAAACCTTCTTTGTCCAAAACAGGAATAGAAACTAAATTCCGTCTAAATGACAGTACAACAAATGTCTCTTTTAATTCTAAAAATAAGCCAGTCTTTAATGATAATTTAAAAGTGCCTATAGCTTGAACTTCTCCTGTACTACCATCTCTGCCATACTGTCATCTCCCTTATAGATGAATCTTTCATCATCCCTTGGTTGGCGGTAACTCTGGCAACCCTGCATAGATATACTTATGTGAGTAGTGGTAGCCGAATCTAACCACCAGGTATATCTTGGCACCAAAACTAAATTAACCTTTAAACAGACAAAAGTTAGAGGCATACCTTTCTTCACGCACCATGCGTGATACTTGGGGCATTCCTTCTTAACATGAGAGGGATTTTTACAGAAAAAAAACTTTATGTCTTTCGACTATTCCTTCTATTTTTTTCTTCGTCGATGTATCCGCAGTCATTTTGCCCTTTCTTTTCTTGTTACCTTTTGAGAAAGTGAGATTAACACTCTCGACCTTATATTGTCTCATTCTCTCTTCCTCTTGCACTAAATGTGAGATGAGTTCATTGAATGTCCATTTGTCCTTTTGACAGTTGTAACTCACCTCAAACTGGCCAAATTGAGGAGGAAGAGACATCAAAACAAGGTACACCAGTAGATCATCAGGAAGATCCAACTTCAATGTCTTAAGTTTTGATATAATATGAGACATCTCGAGAATGTATTCTCTAATGTTTCCTGAACCATTATACCTCATGGCAGTGAGTTTACACAATTGCGTAATAATCTCTACCTTTTCGCTTTTTATAAAGCGTTGTTCCAACTGTTCGAGAAACTTAATTGCATTATTCTCATCTCTCACATTAACAAGAAAATTCTCTGGAATTATACTCTTCATGATCACTAGACTTAACCTATTTGACCATTCCCACTGAGGCATTTCCCTCCGTTGTTCAGAGGTACTAGTATCTGTCAGCTCAGCTAGCCGTGGCTCCCTAATGGCCAAGTCTAGATCCAGACAACCCAAATGAATTGCAACCTTATCTTTTCAAGCTTTAAAATTGGTACCATTTAATGGCGGAATATTACTCAAATTAGAAGATAATTGAGCAACAGAGACACCAATAACTATACAAAAAATATAATATAACAAGAATAAATAAAGCTCACTCATATATATAAAAAATAAAATAAAATTTAACAATTCATGGGCTATATTCATAACAAATCCAATCACAAGAATATCGGTGCAACACCAAGTCTAGTCTTTGGGCAAAGAGTTAGCTTGCAAGTGATTTTCTTGATATAGTAATCGAGCACTAATAGTAAAATCCAGTCAAGTATCAAGCCTTCCTTTGGGCCGACTTAACACTTACTATGGATACTTAATAACTATTACATGTTCATCACTACATGTGTTTGTAATTTTCAGCCTGACAATAACAATCTTCCTTTGGGCTGATTGCTACTCGCATAAAAAATACAGAACACGACATCTAAGTAGTTTATATCGAAACATTTTCATGGGAGAGTCTACTTTGGTAGGATGCCACTTCCACCAATCAATATAAATCTACTAGACATGCTCGTTAGAGCAACTTAAGTTGTTATGAACATAAGAAAAACTTTAATCACATATTTTTTCATATTATGTATGTATCAGAATTCAGGATTAACAAATAAATTATGATACATACAAGAATTACATATAATATGTAAATAGCTTGATCCATAATTCACAATAACATCATATAATCAATGATAAATTTTAAAAAAAAAAAGGCATAAAAAACCAAAACAAAAAACATATGCATGCATAATTGTAATCCAAATTTCCATGCATACGGTTATCAGCAAAGCCGCTTTTTTTTTTTTTTAATGAGGAACAGAAACAAGCTGCGACAGAATCGCATTGATGGAACCAACTTTTTATCTCATAACCATAACAATAATACTTCATATGATGAATGCATCAATTCATTCGTATAAAAAAATAATAATATGACAATATAATATAGAATTGATCCTATATGCATTCTTGCACATATGAGACGAGAAGCAAGCACAAAAAAACCAGGGACCAAAACCGCGTACAAGCTACCGATCATCCATTACAAAAGCTACAATTTTTCTTTTTTTTTTTAATTAAATCCGAAGAGCGAAACAAAGCCGCAGCGTAAACCAATCTTCATCAAATTGAAATTAAGAAGACAGATCGGAGGAAATTCGATCAAAAAAAATTTTTTTCTTTTCTTGAAACCGATTTTCGAAAATCAACCCTGAATTAAGAATCTAAACAATCTTTAATGTAAAGAGGCTCTGATAACATTGATAGAATTAAATAAATAAAACCCAAGAATTAACCTTACTCAATAGATTATTTAGAATAACGAATAGAAACGTGTACCTTGATCCATGGCAATTGATTGATTTGAAGACAGGGTTTGAATCTTCTGATTGTTACGTACGCCGCCAGATTTCCTTAAAGAGATGGGGAGTTTTAGAGGTTGCTAATGATCTAAGTATACGTGCAACCAGGGACCATAACCTAATATATAGATGTATTTGCTAAACAGCCCATCATAGTTTTGCAATACAACCCATAGGTTTCTACACATTTATAAAGAGACTCCACACTTTTATTAAGATGACAGACTCACCTATATAAGTATAGATTACCTTAAATATATATATAATAACAAATACATAATTAAATTAAGCAATACATGTACGTCTACATGTCCAAATGTTATATAAATACGTATGCACATGAATTAAGTCAAAAAATCTAGCACTTAATTATTTCTTTCAAGTTAAATATACTACGTGCTGCGATATACGTTCATTTTTTTAACTCAATTATCATATTTATGTTTGTAATTCTATAGAATTATTAATTTATGATAGTATTATATAAGGAAGCCTAACGAATTATTATGTTACTGATTTATCAAACTTACTAATTCTTTAAATATAGGTCAAAGTTGAGCCACGATAATAGAAAATTAGTTACACGTAAACATTAACTATTTATTTTTTGCATTATGTACATAATTTTTTTTTTTTTTGGGTCCCTTTTTATGTGGTATTATTTTTTATTATCTATATACAGTAATGCAATCACCACATCAGTAAGATCAGGCGAGGTAAGTCACACTTACAAGATGTTTTAAAATTACTCCTTAAAACTGCGATTATGGGCATTAGGCGTGATTTGCACTATCAAAATAGACTGCAATTCATGAGCCGGTTTGTACAATTTTCAAAATATGCGAATATGAATTAATATAAGTAGGACGGTTTAAAATGCGAGCCTTTCAATCTGCACCATTTGACCCGCATATTTTTACGTTTCGAAGTGGACGAGCCGCAGATAGATCCGCATTTTTTTTATTTTATAATTATTTATTTACACTAAAATATGAAAAACAATTCAAGACTAAATGTTAACGTAATTTTTATATTTAATGTTAGTGTAATATCTTGACAAGTTGAATATTTTCGAAATTAATTTAATATTTTGAAGTTTAAAAATATGTTTAAAAAATAAAAGGATTTAAATATGCAAACCGGTCTGTATATTCGTAAATTGTGGAAGGACAAATATGAATTGAGATTTTTTAATTTACATAAAAGTGGACCAAGGACCAATTAGCACCGTACTATTTTAAGTATGGGATGGTGTGGTCCAGTTCGGACAACCCGTCTGACAATGCAAGGGCCTTGTCAAACTCTGATATGCATGTTGATAACGAAATATAAATAGAGACTCAAAAATTAGTATATAATTATAAATAGAGAAAGATAAATTTTATGTATATAATGTGAAATTTAGTAAATAATTAATGGTTATGTAAAATCAATATTTGATTATTGTAATTTATGAAGATTTTACTCTACTTAGGTATGAACATAATTGTTAAAGCAGGTGGAGAAGGCAATTAAGGAACTGGAAACGAAGGGCCAAAAAGCAGCTGCAGTGTTTATTGTGTCTCCTACTACTTACCATGGTATTCGTAGCGATTTGGCTTCAATATCTGAGATTTGTCATTCTCGAAATATTCATCTAATTGTCGATGAAGCTCACAGAGCTCGTTTAAATTTCAGCATCTTTTACCCAATTCAGCTCTTCACCAAGGTGCCGAACTCTATACAATCTACACACTAAGTTTTGAGCTCTCTATCACAATCCTCAATGTTACATAAGTCTGGTAATAATCTTATTGATCGATACAAAATCAGTATATGTCTTCAAACTCTTCAAAGTAGTAGCCCTAGATACTTACTTTTAGCTTCACTTGATTCTGCTAGGGCACAATTGAGTGACATTGGAGAAATTACGTTGAACAGAGCAATCGGATTGAGTAATGAAGCAAGAAATTTGATGAATAAAATTCTACGCATTCTTCAACCTGCGGAAGAATTTCCCCAATTTCCTTATGGATCCTCTACAAATTACGATCAGCACAAGAAGCTCATGATTTCTCAAACAAGGAATTTGTTATTGTTGTTGAACTTGTTGGAACTCGATCTATTACCCTAGTATTTAATTTTGGAACTCAAATGCAGCACATTTTGAGGCTTATTTCAGGATTTGAGCATCTCTCAAGAATTTTAGCACAAAAAAGTTGCATAGAAGAATATGGGAATGGCTTTGAGCAATTGGCGTTATTTGAAAATATAAGAATGAGTCCTCAAGATGCCTTCTTTTCTCGTAAAACTAAAGTACGCATTGAGAAAAGTGTTGGAAAAATATGCGGTGAACTTGTTTGGCCTTTCACACCTGGAGTACCCGTGCTTATTCCGGGTGAGATTATCACAGAAAAGGCATTAAAATTATCTGCAGCAGAAAAGGAAAGGGTGGTGTCATTAATGGGGCTTCCGATCATCTTATCTCCTCCCTTCTTGTTTGCACTCCTTGAGTTGGAAGCTTGGAGGATCGTTTGATTATCAAGAAAGGAAAGTGTGCAAATTATATCTTGTACCCGTACTTTGCAAAGTGTATCCTTTGTACAAAATGAAGTTGTTTCATTTAAGCGGAGAATTAATAGGGTTTTATCTTCACGCGTATTTATTTCTTCTCCCATGACAATAGTAATATCTGACAGTGGTAGTAGATTCCAATAGCAGTGGCAATTCTCTTTTCATCTTGTAAAATCAATCACAATAACGTTTTAGTTATCTGGTTGTTAAAGTTATATGTGATAAGAATTCCATATCTCAATTGCTTGAGTTCCATGTTTCTATAACTCTTGTTCCGTGATTACATAAGTAATTGTTTATGAAATATTAAGTCATGGTATATTTTCTTTTCTGTGAGTGATAAAATTATATTTTATCTAGTTCCATTACATTTCCATGGATCTATAACAAAACATATGGAACATCATTATTTTTCTATGGAATCTCTCATCACAACAAAATATTAGAATTCATTATATTCTTATGGAACAATAACCCATAACTCATGTAATATCAATACTACTTCCATGGATATATAACAAAGAATATGGAACATGTATTATTTTTCCATAGAACCTCATCACACAATAAAACATTGGAATCCAGGAAGAAAAAATAGAAAGAAAAAAAAAACTGAGAAACATGCTTACTATTTCTATAGAACATCTATAATATTTCCTTGGAAATCTAATACAAAACTCATGGAACTTTAATCATAACAAAACTATAGAAGATATTTTTTATGGAATCCAAATACATAGAACTAATGTACGTGTAATTTTGTGACTAGAATTTTTTTTGCTCTTGTTCTATATTTAAGTGGAATGACGTCGTTTTGCACCAATGTACACCTTGCAAGGGTAGATAATTAGATTTTTAAATATTAATTTTTAATGTTTGACTTATTTATATTATGAGAAAAGAATATGATTATTCAAAAAATAAATATTGGAAAAGTGAAAGTGAATTCTTATAATAAGATAGTATTGTAATTCATTTATCAACGAACTTAACAAAGAAGAGAACAACATTAAATTTTCTTGGAATAATTGTTTCTTATCCTAGATCTTATTGTAAATTTTCTAGGAATAATTGTTTCTTATCAAAAGGAGTTTTATGTAAATGGATAGGATTGGATGGTTGCTAGGTGATCTTATCCTTTAAGATATAAAATATATTATATATTAAGATTGACATATAAACTAAATATTTGCATAAAACTCCTTTTGAATGTCTATTACATAAAGAATGTGTCTCGTAAAATAATAAAACTTATTAAAGAAAAACTAGTTGAAAAAAGTTCTAGTGAAAGAGAAACGAGCACATCATTTTTAAGAGTTTTCTTCCCTGTGTTGGACATCATTGAAAAGATGCATTCAAATTTCAATTCTAAAATATAGTTTTCAGTCATGTGTTAGTGAATATATCTTTTGAACTATCATATTTAATCGAAATCATTGCACATCAATTTCACCGTTCTTAAGAAGAAAACTTTGTGAATCTATTACTTTGGCCTACCCGCTTGAATATATCCTCGAACAAAACAAAAAAACCTCAAAATGTTTGGAATCTTTTGGGTTCGTTTAGCTATGTCATGGGACATCTTCAATCATTGTTTTTAATTATCACACACTTTCTAAGTACCATTCAAATTAATCAACAAAAAATAAAAGTGGTAGCCATAAATCTCTAGACTACAAATTTCTACATAACATAATATTCGTGGATTTCAATAATTATTACTTTATGAAATGCATCTCAATAGGTGTTGGATTTATCCAATAACTCAAGATAAATAATTTTATTTATAAGGATAAATACTATCATTCCAAAATCGTCGGATTTAGAGAAAAACCTTATGAAGCATTTACTTTGATCCAACATGCAAGTATATATTAGTGTATCTATTGTATAAACTTATGGTACTTTAGGACCGAGAATTTCTTCAATACTCTTTATCATGAATAGAGAATCTTTATCAACTCCCAAACATGAGAATAACTATTTTTGTACTTAATGATATGTCATGCCCATATAAAACATTTTCTAAATATTCAATTACTGCATCAAGAAAAAGTTTATTCTTCTTAAACCTTTTATCACAATATTTTCTTTCAATAATTACTTGAATTAAAAAACATTTCAAGAGGACTATATTGATCACTATTTCCTTCAAAAATATTTCTCTATAAAACTAAGAGGATAGTCACGCTTCAAGTGTGCTTTATGATTATCAGTTATGGAGTGTTCATGTTGTCCTCAAAAGACATATTCCAAAAATAGGGAATACATAACTAGAAAACTTAATTAACATGTACAGAATTAATATAAAGTATTAGGCGACTAATTAATTTTCAATTCTTAGCAACTTGACAAACTTGTAAACTTTTGGTTTACTAATGTAAACGCATAGATCAAAATGAATTAGTGATCAAACTTCTCCCGATTTTAATGTCCTTCTTATGTCACTAATCATTGTCTCCCATTGATATAGGAAACACCAACTTATCGAAATGATAATTATTTAATTATTCAACATGAACACTTTTATTAATAGAAGGAGAATCATAAGTGCGAAGTATAAGCAGGACATACAAGGGCTTTCTTCTCGGAGTCGGATGTTGTTTGATGGTTGGACTGGAATTTATCTCTTGAATGGCGGGCTTTTTTAGCTCATATTGATTGGTCCCTTCTCTTCCATGTCACGAGTTACTAGCTATGGAGATGGTGGAGGAATAAAGCTGTATTTTTAGGGTATTATGCTCCGACACCTATTGGAGCTAGATTATGCTTCTTATACAACTATGTTCTCGACGTTGCGAATACCAAAACGAATTCTATTATGGCCTGTACATACACTTTGTAATATTTTTTTGGTAATATATATAGTTCGCAATTTCCATCAGAAGAAGTATAAGCAGGTCATACAAGTCTTCATACATATGGGCGTATTTTGAAATTCAATATCTTCTTTCAAAATTATCACACAAAGATATTAAGTGTTTTACACGATAAAATTAAATATATGAGCATTTACAACTAGAAAATTTTGCTCTTTGTATTTAACATTAGTCTCACTATGGAAAAATTGGTTTGGTGGTACATGATAAGTGCCACCAAAGGCTACTTAAGTGCCACAAAAACTCGTTCGTGGCCTTTATGCGACACTTCACGAAAATGCTCCCGAAACTAGTGTCAATTTTTTGTGACACTTGATAAGGGCCACAAATATATTGACGGTATAACTTGTGACAATTATCTAATGCCACAAATATATTGAAAAATATGACACTTTTTGTGGCACTTTTTGGTAAATGTCACAAAAGTATTTTAATTATATTAAATAAATAGAATTTAATAAATTTTATTTTATTTAAAAATTAGAATCCCAATCAAAATCAAATATTGACCATAACCGGATCAAGCGGCATCTCATTCAACCGTAAGTGCTTGCCTTTATTTATATTGTATGACAATACACTAAAACTTAATTAATTTGATTATTTATAGCATATTTATTTAAATAACTTGTCTTAACGAAATAATTAAAATTCAAATTTTCACATAAACACTAAATTTCTTATATTCTATAAGTTTTCAGTCAAACATATGCAACTTTTCTATCTCTAGAATAATTTATAAATTAATATTTTTTCTCTCTTATTTTCAATTATATAATGATGTTAGATTTCATAAATGTAGAAAATATATTTTTTGAAAAAACTACCACTAATATAATTATTTCAAATCTTTTAAGAATTTTGAGAGAGATTACGATAGTGAAAGTATTACAAAATTGTAATACCAAATTTAAGACGCACAATATACAATCACTATATTCTCATCTTCTTTTATATTTAAAACATTTTATTTTTCATAAATTTTCTCATCTTAGTCAATTTTTTTGTAAAAAAAAAATTGATATTTTATTTTTTTGTAATAATTTGTCAATTTTAAAAACATCAGTATTTATAAAATAATATTTTACGTTATTCTAAGTTTTTTTCTATTTGAATAAATGTTATAATATAAACTTATAAAGTACGTATTGTTAAAATTGTACTTATGTATGTATGTGTGTGTATGTATGTATACGTGTGCGCGCGCATGCCATAATTAGTGGCCTTCGAAAATCGTGTTATATTTTTGTGGCATTATTTGTAGTATTTGAACTTGTGTAAATTTAAGTGGCATTTTTTATGGCGTTTAAGGTTGTATCATATTTAAGTAGCATTATTTTTTGGGTTTGAATTTGTGTCATATTTTTATGGTATTTTCTTATATCGTCATAATTTTGAGGCATTTTTATGTGACACTTTAAAAAGTGCAACAAAATTTTTTTCACACTTATTAGAAAGAGCCATTAAAATATGGCATTTTCTAGTAAATGCCATAAATAAGTGACAATATAGTAAGTGTCATAAGCTAAGTGCTACCAAAGCCCAAAATTGTCATCGTGTCTTTACGAATAAACTCATGCAACAAGTTGATGTACATATTTCATAGTTCGCATTCTATCTTTCATAGAGATATCCATTGTCATCCTACTATAATCACAATTCTAGTATATAATTCTTGCTAGAAATATATCTACATACATTTGTCCGGACATTTCGTCTTTCTCAAAAAAACACTATATTATTATCTCAAATTTCAAAAGTCTCAAGTTTTGAGTTCTGAGTCTGCAGACTTTTAATTTAGATCCTCATTTAGATTTATAATAATATGTGCATAAATACCGTCTTCGTGTTTTACTATTATGGTTCCATCATAATTCAAATTTAAGAAGATACCGTATTGAGATTTTACCATCACAACTTTCACGTGCCTAAATTTTTCCAAGAAATAATGTATGTCATATTTAGGAAAATTCTCCTAAAATTTTCGTCCTAATTTTACTATATGTGATCATCTTAATTATTTGTTTCTTTCATATACGAGATCGTCATTTTAGAACAAACCTATCTATTTCTATTTATGTTGTGTCTCAAATTGATTCATTTCTAGTGGTAGTTTAACCTTCATGGTTGGTTGAATATTCAAAGCATTCTTATATATGATCAGATGTTGGTCAGTGTATATGTCAGCCTACAGAGATTTTGAACTTCAAATTTAAAATATCTTGATCAAGAATATGACACAAAATAATATTATATCCATCATATTTCATCTTCATATTATCTCCTTTTTATCTGCTCTGTTCGAAGGTTTAGGACTGAGTTCATTAAGAGCAATTATGTTAGGAATTCTTAATGCGCAAATAAAAGGTAAAGAACTGAGTCCGCTAAATGCAAATAGGTCGAAAGCTAAATAGACTATTTTCTCGAGCAAATCTTGTAAAAAATCGGACCGATTCGACCAGCCTAACTGAGAATTAGATAGCAGTCCAATTTGGTTAATTGAAAAAACGGATGAGTCATGAACCATTCAAAATTGGCAAAACCTAATAAAAACCGTCAGTTCCACCGGAATTGGATCCAACCAATTATCTGGTTTTCATTTTTTAAAAATTTTCCCCCTTTTTTTACTCAAAATTTAAATATTGATTTTAAGTTTCTTTTCAAAAATTAAAAACTAGAATAAATAGTTATCTGAATAAATAAAAAAATAAAAAGAAAAATAGTAGAATAGATCACCAACAAGCCCAAAAAAAAAAATCTTGTCTTCTTGATTCTCACAATGCAAACAAGTGCAAGAAAAATTGAGGTTTTTTTATATAATTGGCTCATTTTTTAAAAAGGCCACTAAAGTAGCTAAATTTTTTTTTTTTTATTCTGGAATGGGCCAGCCATTGTGCGTTATTTTCTATGATAATGCACATTGACTGTGCGTTATCCTTAATCAGGAGTTAAATCTCCAAATTAATCTTCATTAAAGACGTGGCGATGATGTGTCAGTGTGGGTGGTTGAGTTGGACGACAATGCACAGAGATTGTGTGCTATTCTAGAAATAACGCACGACCATTGTGCATTTTTTTAGGGATAACACACAACTGGTGTGCGTTATCAATATGTTAAAATCGATTTACCCTAGCCGCCCTCGTCTTCTTCTCTTCTTCTTTTTTCTCCATTCATTCCTGCCATTGCATTTTTTTTCTCCCTCTCCGCTGCTCACGCCGCCACCTCCTTCTCCTCCTTCCCTCCTCCTCTTCTTCTCTTCTTCTTCTTCTTCTTAGTCCTCTTTCTTTTTTCTTTCTTCCTCCGTTCCTCCCACTGCTGCTGCTGCCTTGTTTGCCGCCGCCGCTGTCTTCCCTTGGTTTCTCCTCCTTCCCTTATTTCAGTAAATTGCTTATTGTCTATAATTATTTTAAATTTTTTGTACACTATGTATTAATTTCTATTGTTGTTTATATGAAAATTGTTATTTGTTGTGGTTTGTGAATCATTTTTATGAATTTTATTTGGATAATTAAACAATTTTTTGTAGTTTCTTCTTCTAGTTAGGATTTGTATGATTATGTTAGAGTTGCTATTGATAAATTTGTGCATATTTTGATTATGCTATTAATCTAGTTGCTTCGTTTGAAAATATGATTTGCTGAAATGGATGATTTGATATAGGTTATATTATTTATTCTTTTTTGTCATAAATCGTGATTTTTTTGGTAAAAATATTGTTAGCATGTTTATATTGTTCCATTAATTTCCTGTAATCTTGCATTGTTAGCATTTATATAATTTTATGTTATTAGCATTTAAATTTATGAAGACTTTTATTTATAAAAAAAAAAAAAAACATAGCCTTAACCCTAAAACCCTAAACCGTAAAACCCTAAAACATTAATATTGAATTCCTAAATCGTAAAACCCTAAAGTATAAAGTATAGCATTTATATGATTAAAATCCTAAAACTTTAAAATATAAAAATAGAATTACATGATTAAAACTCTAAAACCCTAAATCCTAAAATCCTTAACCTTGAAACACTAAACCATAAACTATAAAATATAGCATTTATATTATTAAACTCTAAAATCCTAATATTAAAATCCTAAATCGTAAATCATAAGCCCTAAACTTGATATATTAAACACTAAACCCTAAAACTCTAAACTTTTTTAGACTAAACCCTAAAACCCCAAACCATGAACATTAGAAATTGTGTAATAATAATTTACTATAAATAATGTACTTGAAGTTCTAAACTCGTGAAGATTTAAACTTTGAAAGTATATAACCCTAAATCGTAAAACAATAACATTGAAAATCTAAAACCCTAAGATTAAAACCCTAAATCATAAACCTTAGAAAGTGTGTAATAATACTTCACTATAACATACGGGCGTCTAAAAACCCTAAAACCCTAAACTATGAAACCGTAAACCTTAAAATAATTGAACCATAAACAATAAACCTTAAAAAATTTGGAATTATACTTTATTCAAAAATTTTTACTTAAAATTCTAAACCCGTAAACATTTAAATTTAGATATGTACTATCACTGAAAACCCTAAAACTCTCAAACCGTAATATTGAAACCCTAAACCCTACATGACTAGGGTGTGCAATAATACTTTACTGTAAATATTCTAATTTTAATTCTAAACCCTTATTGATAAATTTAGAAAGTGCATAACTCCAAACTGTAAATATTCTAATTTTACTGTACATAATGTAGATGGAAGAAGTCACAGCACGTGCATCCGGGTCCCATAGTCCCTGATGTATTAACGAGACAACATAAGCATAGGTCTGGGTTGATATAGAGTAGGGATCATGAGACGTCTATTACTGATCTTCAGTGTAGACATTTCAGGAGAAATCTATTTCAGTCATACGGTGAAGCTCCTCGTAGGTTGATTAATATTATTGATAGGACGGTGTTAGGGAGAGTTTTTAGATGTGGTTACATAGGTCTCGACCACGCTTTTATTACTACTTTAGTTGAGCGTTGGAGGCTTGAGACCTACATATTCCACCAAACTTGTGGTGAGGTGACTGTAACTCTACAAGATGTACACATCTTATGGGGTTTACGGATAAAGGGGTTGCTTGTTACAGGTCCTAGTTGGAGTGTACACCCAAAGTAATATTGGATTGAGGTGATCGAGAGAGTTATCGGTGTGCGGTTGTCCCTTACTCACTTTTCTGGATACAAAGTTAAGAAGGAACCTCTAGAGGCCTGGATCTTGAGAGAGTTTACCAGATCAAAGAGCGATGATGACCTAATCTTGTGTGCCCATGGATTTATTTTCTTACTTCTTGGAGGTCATATGCTTCCTGAGTTCTCGGGCAGCTTCGTTCACGTCTACTACCTTAGTTTGTTAGAGGATTTTGAGGCCATCAGTACTTGCAGTTGGGGTAGTTGTGTATTGGAGTTTTTATATAGGCATTTGTGCATGGCAGCTTTAGGGGGGTGTAAGACAGATAGGGGGAGCCCTAGTCCTACTTCAGATTTAGGCTTGGTCGCTTATTCCTGTATTGCAGCCTCAGCTACTCCGGCATGTTCAGTCAGACCCTCTGGCTCCACTTGTTGCTATGTGGTGCACATCGTTTGATTGTAGCCAGCTGCCGACTCACGTGCTGCTTACGTATAGAAATCAGTTAGATTTTATGCCATCCGATCAAGCCTGGCTTTAAAATATTTTGGTTTAGGATTTTATTAAATTTTTTAAATGATTTTTATTTAAATATTTTAATTTGCAGAACAGTTTGTATGGCTGCCCTATCATGACCGTGGTCTAGTTCCATCTGACCTGTGGCGGGCAGAAGTGCCACTCATATGTTACGAAATAGTGGAGTATCACCATCTCAGGCGTTTGATGCGATAGTTTGCTCGTGATTAGCCTATACCTGCTCCATGTGATACTCAGCTTGATCTGCATCGAATACAACTAAGAGGAAATGATCACACGTATTGGGCGACATAGAATGCTAGCCATGAGGAGGTCTGGCATCAGTGGAGATAGCATATAAAGGATGGCCCTGTGTTGCCAGTTGAGGATTTATCATCACCTAGAGACGATTATATTAGATGGTATCGGGATATTACGGGAGTCTACATCGGCAATCCAGCAAATCGTGATACTCAAACCATTGGATATGAGGTCGATAGACGGATGATGGTAAAAAAAATTTTTTGTTTTTTATGCATTTCATTGACTTATAATTGACATCTAACTATTTTTTTAGACTTCCATGCTGCAGGAAGTAGATGACATGGCTACAGAGGTTATACAGGGACCACCATCATCTTCGACACAGATCGCTAGTTTTGCAAAGAAAGTCCAGACCATCATCTGCAGGTGCATGCTTTCTATTGGTGGTACTTTGGGTTGCACTCCATCTCAACATGATATTCAGCAGACATTTCTAGTGCAGTCGTTGCATCGTTGTCCCCAGGAACCCACATCAGAGCGTGGTGCTCGTGTAGTTAAGAGGGGCGCTAGTAGATTGTCCGGTGGCCGGGCACGTGGAGGGCGCGCTCCTGCCCCTCCTCATCCGAGCGGACGAGGACATGCAGACCTCGAACATGGAGGAGAGAGAGGTGAGGGATCTGGACGACGTGGACGTGGAGATCTAGGGTCTTGTGATCATGGTGACCCATTCGACAGCCCAGAGCTAGATTTTCCAACTTTTAGTTTGGGTTTGACGCCACCTACGCAGTCACATCCAGGTGGATCGGGCACATCATACATGCCTCCTCCTCCTCCGGGTACAATGGGTTCTTCATTTCAGGCACCTTCCCCTCTGACAGTGTATTCTTCATTTCAGGCACCTCATCCTCTAGGCACAGCAGGTTCATCTACACCGCATATGCTTATATCTTATGTATCTTCATCCAATTAAGATGAGCATGATGATGAGCAGACGGATGACGTGACACCAGCACAACAGCTTGGGTTTGGTCATCGTGTTGGTAAGAGGACTACTAGATTCACGCTATCTGATTGGCCCTAGGGTTTTTGGGTTTTTACGGTTTTTAGTTTTTTAGTGTTTTGTAATTTATTTCTTTAACTTTAGAACCCTTAATTTTATGTATTTAGGATTTATTTATGTAAGTTGTACCGGGGTTTTTATGTATTTAAATTATTATTTAACTTTAGGATTTTTCATTTTATGGATTTAGGGTTTTATTTATTTAACTTTAGAACCCTTCATTTTGTGTATTTAGGGTTTATTTCTGTAATCGTACCTTAATTTTATGTATTGAAATTATTTCTTTAACTTTAGAGTTTTCATTTTGTGCAATTAGGGTTTCATTTCTTTAACTTTAAAAGCTAGGGTCTTACCTTTAAAAGCCATAGTTGAATTAATATTCAACTTGTTAGGTACTTCAACTAACACCGTGAAGAGGCCCAAAACTATGTATATCTATTTTCGACTAGAGTTTTTGATAAGTTCATGTGGATTGAAGTAAAATCAAGAGACCACAAAGTTACAACTTACAATCTGCGAGAAGGAATTTATATGATCAAATCTTCGATCCATGTTGATGGTACCGGCAATAACATCTATACTTTAAGGATGAATAATAAATCTTTCAGTTACGGTAAATGGCAAGCATATATATTGCCTTGTTTTCATGCTCTTGCAATTTGTAGAGAAAAGGGTACGAGAGCAGATACTTATGTGCCGGATATATATCGCGAGAAACGTACAGAAGAACATACCAATCGAATTTTTATCCGGTTGGGCATGAGCAGTTTTGGAGAGATGCTCCTTGTAATTTAACATTTCATCTTCCAAACATGAACAATGAATGGGGTAGAAAACATGACACAAGGTTTCAGGGGGAAATGGATTATCGAAATCCGGATTCTCACCCAATATGTAGCAGATATCGCACGCCGAGACATAATAGAAAAAATTGTAATAACCCCGGTTCAAGCAATGTATAAGTTTGTTTTCTTGAAAGTGTTGTAATATTTTAGGGTTTCTATTAATGAAATTTTTCTTTGAATTTCTTTTAACCACTTTTCATTACTCTAAATTTTGATAGTAAAATTTACAATACTTTAAATTACTTCTTCATATTTTTTTTAATAAAATGGTTATAAGTTAAACATATTTTCTTTTAAAACGGTTATAAATATTATCATGAAATACACATCAAAAAAGGTTAAATAAAATAATAGCCTTTTTAAAAAAAATTATATAACATTAAGTTTTGCAAAAAAAAAAAGTGAAAAAAACTGATGTGGCTGATAACGCACAATGCAGATGCGTTATTCCTGGTTTATAACGCATGTCTTCTGTGCGTTATCTGCCGCATGGACCGATTAAGGAACAAAACTGTAATTAAGTGATAACGCATAATCACTGTACATTATCTTAGTTGACAACGCACAAAAATTGTGCGTTATGGTCAGATTATGAATAAAAAAAATTTATGGCCACTTTAGTAGCTTTTTTTTTTTAAAAAAAATGCTAATTATATCAAAAAATCAAAAATTGACATTTGAAAATGGTAAAATCGTAGGAGATACAATCATCCTTAAACAAATAAATTTTAAAAAAATAAAAAGAAAAAGAGAGATGAAAAAAAGAGAATTTTTTATTGTCTTTTGATGAATATCGAGCCGCATGTCTTCAGATTTGCAAGACAAGTAAGCCATCAAGGACCGATGGGTATATATTTTCCAAAGACTTTCTGATACTTATGTCAAGAATATAAGTCCTTTTTTTACTTTGCACACGAATTAAGAATGAAGAAAACAATGCAATTTTTAAGGTAAAATTTTTATTTTACTATCAATAAATAAGGAGAAATAAATAAATTAAAGGAGATAATAAATGAATTAAAGGGGATAGAATTAAAAAATAGATAATAAATACATATTGAAATGCATAAAAAGATACCGAAAGTAGTAGTTAAGATACATGATAAGTAAGTTTAGTGAGTATTTATTGCTCAATATTGCATTGGGAGTAAATAAGAAGAGGGACATTTTATAGTGCAACACTTGTCAAGGAACCCATCAAGCTTCCCATGTGAGATTGCCATTTACGACCCGCGAGATTTTAGCTGGTCAGGTCAGTGCAGCCGACCTAATCCAAGAGGGACGCTCAACAGCCACAGTGCTTCATGGGCTGAGCTCTCCTCGCGGACTGCTACTGAAACCCATCATTTTCCAAGCAGGTGCAAGAGATTACTACCCATCTTTCAAAAAAAAAGCTGGAGAAAAATGGTTGCCAAACATGGGATGGACGGGTGGAGATGGCAGTTTTTGAAGAAAATAAGTGAAGGAGTCTGGGAGGAAAGAGGAAAACTTTAACATTGAGGTAGGGTTCGTTATTTTGGGCTTAAATAAATTTGACCAGCTAAATCGATGAACCAATAGCTTTTCCGATCCCATGTTTTGAATGTATTCACATTATAATTGGTGTAAGAACCAACTTGAATAGAGAATATAATCAGAGCAAAATGGGAAGACAAAACCGACAAAGAAAACCCAAAAGTCAAGGGAAACACAGTCACAGAGACAACTGTTGCTAATATTAACTACTAACATATGAACACGGAATACATACATTTAACCTTAAGACAGGCATCATCCAAAACATCACCTACATTCCCATCTCAACGGACCAAGTTGAGTATAAACTCAATAAACTTGAACAGGTCGTTCCGAGGAAAATGAGGTAAATCTGCTGAAACTATATGATTACTCTGAGATATTCTGAGACAATATTCATTCATTACAGGTAAAAAGAATCAAAGACGAAGAGTCTCCTCTACATCGACCTGACTTGAAATACCTACTGCCGCATCGCCATTGTATTTTCGGTTAGATGGTGTCCTCTTCTTCTTCTTTACCGGATGATCTAAAGATCCAGGTACAGGCGGATCAAAGAATGTAGGACGAATCTCTGGTCTACCAAGCTGTAACTCTGTATCCTCATCTGGACCTGCCCAAGATATGGGATTGACTGCAAGATAAACAAAATTATTTTAGAAACATGATAATGCCATACATAAAAAGAACTACAGGAGAAGCTGTACTGTTCTTTTAAAAAAATAAAACCACCACCTAAACGGGTAAATTCTATACAAATTGAAGAACTTGACTGGCTTACTTCAAACAATCAAATCGATGCCTCTTGCAAATTTCTTTTTTGTATTTAAGCAGAAGAAAATTGGTTGACACTAAAATAATATCTACAGAAAGAATAAATTGGATAAGAACCAAAATTCATCTATAAAAAATTACGAGAATATCCTTGAGTATAAGAGTTGATAAATAGTAGGTTATTCATAGATAAAGTCTTGGTAGGACATTGCAGATCGTACCAGCAAGAGTTCTCATTTTTAATGATAAATTTAAGGAGACTAATTTTCCTGTGCAAAAGCTTCCTTTATCATAAGCATGTAATTGGAGATTCAAGCTATTACCAGTTGCATTTTTACCTTCAGAAGGTTCACTGAATCTTTGCATCCCAAAACCATTGTTCTCGTTTAACATCATTGATCGAGCTGGGCGCTTCCTCACATAATTTTCCTGTAAAGGTCTTGGGATTTGAAATGAAAACTGTGACATATTAACCCCGGCATCTATATACTCAGGATGTTTCTCCAAGTACCTGAAGAAGTGCACAATGATGCAAAATTCAAGAGAGAAAATGCTTTTGCATAGCAAGATATGACATAAATGATGAAGCAATATCGCACCATAAATATTGTGTTCTGTGTTTGTGTGTGTATGAGAGAGGGAGGATAGAGAAAACAAAGAACTGAAACAGTAAAGTGGTTAAAGAGTACTTTTGAATTTCAACCATAGAACGCAGTCTCTTGCCAGTGGGCGACTGATAATACCTGCAAATGTCAAACAAGAAACAGAAGATTTAGCCCCAAATCTAAAAAAGTCCATTAATGTCTGCACCCTGTAGAAGCTTGAATAAACAAGCAAACAAATGAAAATGAGACATACACATCCGCAAATTTGGTGCTTCCTGCACCTCTTATTCTTAGAAGTCTTTGCCATCCAGAAGGAGGTTGAGCTATGTTGGGTTTGTCAATTGCCCAAAGCCTACTGCCATCTTGAACAATATCAGGTTCATCATCGCAAGAAATACTTGGCCGCCATTCACGAGCCGTTTCACAGACAAAAGGATGCTCCAGAATGTGTTCCCTGATCTCCTCATATTTCTGCTTTGTTGGGATCAGTCTCCATTTGAAACAATTGGCACACTGAACAGTGAATGCCCCAACTGATGGCAAAACCCTAGAAGTATTATGAAATGGGAATGAGGACCTTCGTGAAGGTGGTTCAGATGTCACAGAATCTGGAAAAGGTACAATTTCACCACCACCAAATGAAGCAGGATCATAAATCACCAATTGATTATTAGCATTTTCAGATGATCGATTCTCTTCACTCTCATTACTGTGTGCTTCTTCCCTTTCCACGGAATCACCTACAAGATTCTGAGTAGTTGTCCCCAGAATAGAAGGGGAAGCACAATCACTTGAATCATTTTGCTCCCTTCCCATGCTATTCTGACTTTCACTTGCACTAGGATTGTTTGCCAAACTTTCTTCTCTATTCATCTTGAATTTAAGCTTTAACAACCATTCCTCCATCAGTTAGAACTTAATCACCAGAAAAGAAGAAAACAAAAGAACAAAACAGAACAAAAAATATTTTTGCTAAGCAACATTTAATAATTCCTCACACAGCTAGGAGATTAATATAATCACAGACAAATCCACACCAGTTTAGGGATTAATGAACATAACCAAGTAATATGATATCTGGACCACGTGTACAGATTGAAACTAGACAGCAAAAGGACAAAGGACTAAGGAAAAAAAGAAAACTGAAAATCTGTCCTTTCAAAAAATATAACACTTTCACATTGATAGTAAGCATTCCATAAAGTTTACATTCCCTAAGTCGTACATTTACCCAATAACTACAGCAGATATGTAACTCCAAAGTTGGAATTCAAAGTACACTCTCAGAAATTACAGTGCTTTTTGTGCTTAGTGGCATTGGATAGACGCTCGTATCAGTTTTCACTAGTGGGGGGACACATCAATGAGGAAATAAAAGATTTCGCTCGAACAAAAGGAAGGAATAAGGTAGCTTTCAACGTGCTTGAGAGAGAGAGAGAGAGAGAGAGAGAGAAATGCAAGAAGAATCAGGAGAAACTCTGAACTTGGTAGCCTCAGACTACACAACCATAAATGCCAAAACACTAGTTTACTCCAACCCTCATTGTGTAATTAATCTTATACTTTTACAGAATTAAAAATGAAAAGGATGAAAGGTGTAAATGAAAAAGGTGGAAACTTGTCGATGTAGTTCTCAGAGTTGAAGGAAGAAATGTTAAACAATGTTAGAAATAATCAGCATCCTTTCAGAAGCATATTTTTTTCTCCTCCAACAAGTGATAAATAAACGTACTTGGTTTTTTAGATATTCTCCAGCACACCCTCCGTAAAAAACGGTGTCATCATTTAATACATTAATAAATACGTCTTTTGGCTATATGACATGGTATTGTATTGACCATCATTTAGTTATCTTGGTAACATGACAAGATTTTAGACAATGAAACATTTGACTTCTTAAGAAGATTGGCATGCTCATTCTACTTGGGGTTAATTTCAAAAGACCTCCAGAACTAGGGGGCCCGAGTCAATTAGTTGCTTGAACTTTTATTTGGGACAATTAAGTGCCTCACAATAGAGTCTGTCCAATAAATTTAACAGGTGTCGTCTAAGAATAACAAATGTCAAAAAAGCCCCTTTAAAGAGTTTTGATTCCTAATATAACCTTGGGTTTGAAGGGAAACCCAAGAGACCAAACTGCTAATGGAAAATAAATAAATAAATAGCATACCAAGCTAGAATCTCAATGCTCATCCTCTATACACTTGTCGTCGCTGTATTCAAGAGCGAACCCTTGCAGAAGCCATTTCTTCAAAACTAAACCTAATTCTTCTAAGAAAGACCATATTTCACCCACTGAAGTTAATATAACCATATTTTTCTGTAGAACAAAAAACAAATTGTTTGAAACCCGACTTGTATTTCAAGAAAACCCATAAAAATCACCCTTTTCTCTAGGTTATATCTGGAAAGCTTCAATAGAATAGTTCTCCCATTGTGTATAGGAGCATTGGCTTGAGTATTCTTGGTAAAGTGGTGAATTTGAAGATATTTTTAATCAATATTTTATGAGAAAACCAAAGAAAATTGCAGTAGAAAAAATAAGTCAAAGAAGCTCTGTGGAGTTTCACATGCACGGAGAGAGGAGGGAGCAGTAGCTCCTTTTTGAAATGGAAAGAGAAAATAGACTAGTTGGACTGTTACAAGTGCTTAAGGGTATTTTTGGAGTTCCAATTTGAACATTTAGGAAGGATAAACGGTCACCTCGGCATGGGATTAGCAAGTTTCTTCAGTTATCTTTTTGACAGAATCCATTGGGAGAGAAGCACATAATTGTCACATCAAAAGTTCAAACAACTAATTGACTTAACAACTAATTGACTTAAGCCCTCTAGTTCCAGAATTTTTCGGAATTAACTCTTCAACTTCAGCAGCAAGACATCATCGCCGTGCATTAACCAATTAAATTTAGCACTGGTATTATCTCATTGGCCAAGAGAAATTGTAGAAGTTCATCCTCTTAACACTTTTTTGCATTAAATGGCAGATTATTCAGGATCATTTACATATAAAAGTTGATAGTCAACCTGAAAACTTTTGTTAGCAGCTGTAGCAACCAACAACAGTTGGTGACAGAACAGTTGTGAAATCAAAAAGGCTTTCACTTATTTAGATTAGATGGTCTTTTCACCTAGGGCTTTCCTACAGGGGGTCTCACAGAACACAAGGAATATGAAATTTTAACCTAAGGACCCATTAAGGAAAAGATAGACATTATCAAACTTTCAGATTTTGTATTATCACAAAAGATAGGCACAATTAAGACCAAGTTAAGGTCATATCTTTGAAATTAAACTCCGACAATGGAAGTGCCATCAAGCCCTTCACTGCTTAGATAATGAAGGACTTATCGTTTTTAGAGCTTTCTGTTTCCATTATGCGGATTCATTCTAACTGCTCTGAAAATGTGCTCCTAAAATCATGGTCCTTTACATTACTGAGAAGAAGGTTGTGGCAATTTCAAAATATACCCTGATTTCTTATCATCTAATTTCACTAAGACCAACCTCACACGCATCCATCTCTTTCTTTTAAATTTCAATCAAGTATATGTGGCTCCAGAAATGGTTAAACTAGTTTAAGGAAACACTAGAAAAGGTTTCAGGTATTACTGTCTAACGCCGCTGAAAACTAATTGTGAGGGATGACTCCGAGCCATACCCACGTTAACTTGTAGTTTGTGCATCTAATAGACTTCATAAAGATCTAGCTAATGCTTCTAAAATAGGTGCCTCATCAGTAATAAATATGAATCCAAGCCAAGGGACATGATCCCTTTCAAGATTTAAACCCTAACTCTGTTCTCACTCAGAATTCATAGACAGATTTCCTCCTTCAACCTGACCATGCACTCACGTGAAGTTGGAAATAAATAGACGAGAATGCCAGCTGAAGTTCTCCTCCAAGTAGTAAAGTTTAGTCATGGAGATGGATGGCATTATGAAACCATGTGAGAAATTAATCTGCAAAATATGTCAGGTCTTAAAGGTTGAAAGTGAACCGCATGATTAATCCGTAAAGAAAATGTTACAAAGGCTTAGGAAGCATATAAATGAGGATAAATTCATTCCCTGATATACACCTTTGTTTTAACTTCTTAGATTGCTTTAAATTTGTTTAGGTTATCCCTTCATCAAAACTACACCTAGACAAGAAACTGAGTGAAAAGACAGGATCTAATGTTGCATTAGGATCCATTGATAGACAGTTCTTTGAGAATTTTTTTGAAGTAGGTATTTCCCAGAGGTAATTGCAGATATGATATAGATGTTTCAGTCAACGCTTTCTCTTTTTACACCTTTTCAGCCATTTTCTGCAAACATATAATACCCAGGGAAGATCTGAAATAACGAGAGATCATTTGCTGAAAGTGTCTTGTTCGTGCAAGGCATTTCTGTCCCACATTGAGCGGGGCCTTTGCCGAGACTTTCACACTGTCATTTTTTGAATGAAGTCTTAGAGCTCAGTATTTCAACTCTCAAGTCTCTGCTAAACAGTACAGCTAAGGGGCTGATTGTGAATTGTAAGTGTAAACTGGAAGTGAAATAAGCATGACTGCAATGATTTTTTCTTTTCTTTTTTCCTTTTTATAATAGATTCAGTAAGCCAATCCAGATCTGAGTCAGAAGAGTAGAAATGGCATTGGATACTTGGATTCTATGACCTTTGTCCAAGCACTAAGCATTGTAACTACTAACAATTCTTAGTAGCTAGGATGTAAGAGAAGTTATATTGGGCAGGGATACTTTGCTAGATAGAAGGTACTGGAATGTCATTTTCTTTTTCTGTATCTTCTAGCCATCTTTGCCAGACTATAATTTCTTTGGCAGATCTAAAATAAGGAAAGATTGCATGTGCTTAACGTGTCTCTTCCTTATAGGACATGTTCAGCAATGTGCTTATTGCCCACACCTATCTTGGTGGTGCTTCATATGAAAGCGACCACGAATTGATCCAAAAGTCATTTCTTCACGAACACACTAAGGGTGCATTTGGTTTGCATTTAGAAATGAAAACACCTTTTGTATGTTTACTTTGGGCCCTGCTTCTCTCACAAAAAATTTATCTTTCACGAAAATCGAATTAAAAATCTCAACTTTTTTCATTCATAAATCCAATCCAAATGCATCCCAAGTACACTATAACCTTCCAAACTTTCTTTTAAATTCTAAAATGAAATTTGCAACCTTTTTGAGCTTAAGAAAATGAACAATGCAGAAAAACAAAGATGAGAGCATCATAATTTACAGAATTCAATAGGAGTCCTTCAGCACAATGCACCAGAACATCTGAATCTATCCACAAAATAGCAATATAATTTCATTCTACAATCAATATACATCCACAGAATGAGATGCAATCACATAAGGAAAACAAATAAACAGATAAGCCCCAAGATCACTGATTCAGGTCCAACCCATTTAAGATCAGAATGCCCATTAAACAAACACACAAACCTTCAAGAAACAAATAGCCCAAAAGAAAAAGAAAACACTGGTAATTGTAATTCTATGTTTCAAATACATACCCTCATTACATATTCGGAGAAGCTTCAACAGGCCTATGCATCAACACTACATATATAAAAACTCAAATTCATGAAGCATATCATCATTAGAAAGAAAATCCATCAAGAACCCCCCAAGATCAGCGAACCATCTATGTCTGAACTGCCCAAAAAATACGAGAAAAAATTAGATTAACAGAGACAAAGAGAGATTACCGTAAGGAGGACGAGAGATCTGATTAGAAGATTATCAGCTGCAAAGAGTAATTTTCAAGGCACAAAAGCTTTCCATAAATTAGGATTAACTCATAATATAAATACACAATGACAAACAAAATCTGCAACTGATGAAGAGTTTACATATGTGTATACATTGGATGGATTTGGGTCTTCTCGGGAAGTGAGAAGGAGAGACTACAAAGGTAAACCAGCTGTGTTGAAATACTGATTTTTGCTCATTAAATGTTCCCGGAAAAAAAAAAGCTGGAGATATTGCCAGAGCAAATCTCCTCCTACCAGGCCAATACTTTCATGAAATGACAATTCTATCCCTTTGAAACAAAAAATAATCTTCTTTTAATTTTCTTACTTTTCTTCGTCTTATTAACTTTTTTCCTCCCCTCTTCATTAATTTTCAAGCCCTAATCCCATTTTAATCTTAAAAATTATGTTTTTTAATTTCATAAAACTTTAATTATATATAAAATAAAATGTGAGATTTATAATGAAAAAGATAAAATTTTTGTAACCAAATAGTTATAAAATTAAAAATAAGATAATTAGTGATTTTATTAAAATGTTTCGTTTAAATAGTTGTAATAGCAAATTTCTAAAAGATTTCTTATATAATTTGTTAGGGCTTCTAAAGGCTTAGTAGACAAACAAATTCGAAGAATATAAGTCAAGAAAAATATGTAATAACGAAATGGCAATAAGTAGAGTAAGGGTTTTACAGTAGCTTTACTCTTATCCCTAATCGTGGACTAACCCCATGTAAATAGATTAAATTCACATTGGTGGTCTCCCATCTTAGTCTAGTTAGTCCAGTCCAAAATAGGAAATTAATGATAAAATTATAGTTTATACATTGGAATAGAATGGAATGGAATTGGAATATTATTTACATTGTATAGTCTAAAAGGAAAATTATGAGCACGACTATGGATGATTCAACGTCTCGAATAAAAGCAATTAGTTTGATTGAAGAATTGTGGAATTAAAGAGGAAAGCTTCAAATGAAGAGTTGATGACTCAAATGAATAGTTGATGACTTGGAAGATGTTCTAAAGCTTCCAAGGTTCATAGAAATCATGAAGTAACTCAAGAAAATCAAACTACAAGTTCAAGACTATCAAAACAAGGAGAAAACCAAGAACACCTTGGCAACAGGGTAGTAGGCCAAGGCAAGGGCACTCCTGCCGACTGTGGCCCTTTTTTGGGTGCAAAAAAATTCTTGAAGCCCTGCCACAGCCAGTCCCGGTAAATCCATGTCTACCGAGTCAAATGTGCTATTTTTGGGTTTTGTTTTTTATTTCTTTGTGCTCAAAACTTGTAATTAAGGGATTCCGTGTCTAAAATACCCCTTTAGTTGTTCTCTAATTACTACAGTTTAGGTTAAACATTAGAAAACCTAAGTACCTCTTTATGGCAATTGTTATCTCTATTATGATGAAATGAAAGAAAATGTGCAGCTATTGGCTTGAGAGTTTCCTAGGGTTTTCTTAGAATTTATTCTTTTGCTTCTTCTTCTTCTCGTTTCCTACTCGGTGATCCCCTAGTTAGTTGAAATTGAGATCCTTGAAAGAATTTCAGGGATTATTGATCGTCTTCAATTCCTAGAACACAAGAGGTGACTACTCTTTAGGAGTTGTGGCTTGTACTAGGTCTTCTCTATTATGAAGAATTTGAGAAGGATTCTTATCCTTTGTTGATTCTTCCATAGGGGAAAGATTAGTAGCTTTCTTCAAAAGGATATAACATAGTTGTCAGGGTTATTTGGAGGGGTTCCTTCTACAAAGACCTCAAGACTTGTACTAGGTCTTCTCTATTATGAAGAATTTGAGAAGGATTCTTATCCTTTGTTGATTCTTCCATAGGGGAAAGATTAGTAGCTTTCTTCAAAAGGTTATAACATAGTTGTCAGGGTTATTTGGAGGGGTTCCTTCTACAAAGACCTCAAGACTAAATGAGGGATTCTTGGAGAGATTTAAGCTCAACAATGTGATCTTCAAGGGAGTTCATTTCATAATCTTATTATTATTTTATTTTAATCTTTGAGAGGTGTCCGATATCTAAGGCTATACAATCCTGACGAATACGCGAACTCGGTCTATGGAACGTTCGTAGAGCTTGACTTACACTCGGGAGTTAGGGCCTAGCCAGCGCTTTTTAAACATGGCTACTCTGAATAATCCATACTCGCCTATGGAGCGCTCACAAGTTTGACTCGCACTCGGGGGTTTAGGCTTAGCAAAAGCTTTTTTCAACATGGCGCCACATATGCAGGAATCAAACCCGTTACCTCACATTGGCATTAGCAGTTTACTTACCAACTGCCCAAAACTCGTAGATTATTCCTTATTCTCAATTTTATTAGGGTTAAATAGCTTCTAAAAGGAACAAATTTAGTTTCAAATTGCTTTGTTAGGAAAACTAATTTTAACTCTTATTTTTATTGTAAATTTTATTTTAATTTAGTCGGGTTTTTTTTTTTTTATCTAAAATGGATCATGTATATTAATAAACTTATAGAGTAAAAGTACAAGGAATACCATTAGGTGTCTGAGCTATTACAAAATCACGGGTATAGCTAAAGGAGGAGGAGGTGCCTCCTCCAACTCAAATATACCTCTATTTCACCAACTTTGTATCCAATAATGCGGTAGATAATATGCCAGTCTACTCTTCAGAAACTATCAAAAGATATCACAACAAAATTCTAATTGTACATGAAACTGGGTCCTGTGCAGTAAAGGATCTCACTGCCTGATGTGGTGAAAGAAAATCTCGCCAAACTTTGGCCGCCTCCGAACAGCGCAAAGAGCATTTACAACCGACTCCAATGCACACCCATACAACCCACAGCTTGGCACCTCCGCAGTGCCCCTTTCAAACAACAATTGTCTCGTCTTCAAGCACTTTCTCCTTGCCTGCCAAAGAAGTAATGAAAAAGCTCCCTGAAGCTGTAAGCCTCCACAGCACAGCATCAGCCCCGACTGAGAGCCCGACCAGCTTATTTATTTGTTTTATTTTGTTGTTGTTTTTAGTTATGCTTAGTAGTACATGTCAAGATATCGTTCTGCCAAATTAGTGAGTTTTGATCCAGTGATTAGAAGAACTTGCATGAATAATAACGTACGAAAGAGGAATCCATCAGACATGGCTGAAAATATGAAAACCCTTGCTCCTGTGAACAACAATGGCAAGAGGAAAGATAATAATTCACCTCCACAGGCGATTGTTCCTGGATTTCTTTCTACTAAATATAGTCAATTTCATGGAAATCCATGTTATCCACCCCCAAGTGATGTAGAAAGAAATCCAACGCAACTGGGCTTACGCATATTCTCCAAAACCTCCTCAAAAGGAATGTTAATAAGCAACTTCTTAAAATCCTTAATAAACTTTTTTTTTTTTTTGGGAAAAATCTTAGTAATCATAGAAAATTGATTATGTACAAGGGTTTAAGGGAAGGGAACATTGGAAAATATGGTTTAGGAGGAATATAAGATTTAAAGTCTACCTCTTTTACTTCGTCTTCCTTTGCCGAATTAATTCTATCGCCCTTCTTGTTCTATTTTGTATTCATATTAGCTTTTCCAACCTCTTGGAATTGCTTATCTTTCCTTAGGACCATTACCACATGCACTTCTTTGGTGAATTTATTTCGGTATATCACTTGAGGCAGATTGACAGTTTAAGTATAGGAGTTAATATGTACATTTACTTCCTGTATAAATAATTTTGTTTTAAATTTTTTAAGAAAAAGTGTCAAAATTAAAATACTATCCTATTTCATAACATTTCAACTAATCAAGAATTCAAAAATAGTTAATTATCTATCTAAAAAACTTAAAGAATAACAAGAAAAAAAAATTGATTGCATTGATTATTTTATATATGTTTTTATTTTTTGGGTTAATTTCAAATAAGTACCCCTAACATCTTTCCATTGAGGGACAATTTGAGGCAAATATATAAGTTTCAAAAATCATGATTTAATTTTCATATCAAGTTCACACAAAATTTCGCTATATCTTTTTAAGTTTCCTAATCTATTTCACCCTACAACTTTTTCATACTTTCTTCATTATATTGCACACCAATGAACTCATATAATTTTATATCATGTTATTTCTACATCTACTATTTAATGTTGTTGCTCAACAACCACTCTTAAATCTTTATTTATTTTCTCTTTAGAAAATCTTTATTTATTTTCATACATTTATTTTTAGCTTCTGTTTTCACTACCTATTAATTAACCTTTTCTTCAATTTGCCACTATTTCTTCTCTCTTCTTCTCACTCTAGTCTCTTTTTGATCAAATTGAATAACAAGAAGAGATGATGTATGATAGAAGGGAGAGAAGATCAAGATTTACAGAATAGTAAAGAGATGACAAAAAGAAGATGAAGCAACTGTGAGAAACAATGTGGGGAGGAGGAAGTTCGATTACAAAATCTTTTAATGCAAGTTTAGTATATTCATAGAAATAAAATGACATAAAAATATATGTGTTGAGTTGATATAAAATATAATGAAGAAAGATGAAAAAGTTGAAGGCTGAAACATATTAGGAAATTTAAAAAGATTTAGAGAAATTGGGTGTGAACTTGATGTGAATATTAAATCATGAGTTAAAAATTATATATTTGCCCTAAATTGTCCTCAATTGACAATTCGAAAAGAACGGTCTCTTAATTGGCAATTCCTCAAAGGATACTTACTTGGAAGTGGGTATTAATAATTACCACATCAAAATTACGAAATTATCACGAAAAATCTTTATTTCCCTCCCAACTCTCTCCCTCTATACTCTTTCTCTCTCATTTATTTATACCTTCTAATGACTTCAAGCAAAGATTTACTCTAAAAAAAATGTTAGTATACTATTCTATATTTTGTTTATTTACATTTTGATATAAAAAAAAAAAAAAGGTCAGATCTTGGTGTATTACTCACTGACGCACCAATCCATCACTGGCGCACCGAGTGGGTAAGTGCGCCAAAAACTTCTATTTCCGGTTTTATGCATTTTTTGTGTTGTTTTCACCTCAAAATTGATGTTTTCTTGTGCAAAATCTTGAAAATTATCCATTTGTAGCTTTTAAATCTTCAAGATTTTCTAGAGAGACGTAAGAAAGAAAGTGTTTAAAGAGAAAGCCTTGAGAGAGAGAGTTGGGAGGAGAATAAGATTTTGTCGTGGTAATAATCAATTCCCTTTAATTGAAACCAAATTAAATTCCATTTAGTTTTCAACTAAATAGATCAAACGAATTATTTTTTGTTAGTTTAGTTCGATTTGATTTCAAACTGAAATATTAAAACAAACAAAATAACATTTCAATTGGATCTAGTTTCTCTCTTTTTTTTTTTTTTTTTTTTGTAATTTCTTTAAATATGAATGTTCGATTTGCATTCGAATATGAATATTGTGAATTCATAAATGATAACTTTTGTAGAATTAGAATTAGAATTGATAGATTTGGTGGAATTGGAATTAGAATGGGAAGGTATTTCAAATTTTGAAAAGTAAACGCCAAAAATTGAACGAAATATTATATATATGCATTTAAAAATCTAATTGTATTGAACTAAAAAATCAAAAAAAACTGAACTAAAATAAAAAATTTAACTTAATTCAATTCGGAATTCAGTTTAAACTAAAAAGTGGGCAACCTACCTTTATTAATAGGGGGTCAATAAACCCAACTCGGGAATCTATATGTATAGCGTGAAAAAATTCAAAAAATTTCATTTTCGAATATAAAATTTTCTCAACTTGAAAAAATCCTCTAAACTCTCTCTAAAGCCTCAAATTTCAATTTCAAATTTAGGAAGATCAGACCGTTGTAATTTAAAAAAAAGGTTAGTACTTCGGTCTATACTTATTTATTTATAATTTTATCGGTTTAAAATTTGAAAATATCCATTGGATCGAAAAAGAATTTCTATTTTTTCCCTTGAAAAACTGCTCAAAAACCCGCAGATTGCCCGAACCAACGATTCTGGCCGGTGGGAGTCGCTGAGTCCGACGATGCGAAAGACGTTCTCGCGCCGGTTCTGGCGATTGGTGACTGTGGTTTACTTTCCGTTTCTGGGCGAAATTGGCTGAACCTGAATACCCCCAACTCTGCCACTAGGTCAACTATGGCGGAGTAGGATATCTGCGTGTCTCTCGGCACTAATCTATAAGTTCCAAAACGAGATCCTAACCTCGAGGCAACGCTTATAGGTATATATACAAAGTATGCAGCAGAAAACTTAAGTAAATTGGTTACTACTGGTGTGCCCAAAACGCAAGATTTAAGAAAACTTCTTAATAACCAGTCTCAATACATAAATAAAAGTAATTTCATCAACAAAACCTTATGATAATATAACAAGAAGAACTTTACAACTGACCCCAGGTCTAAGGAACACAAAACATAAAACATGTTCTTCTAGGGAAGCCTGATCCGAAACTCCATGCCTAACACTTCAGCGGCTTATCATGCCTCTATCTATCCTGAGTTAATTTGAGGAGAAAACATGATATGGAAAACGGGAGTGCGAAAGCTCAATAAGTCCACGTGTGTGTGTGCGTCTTAATGATTTCTTACAATGCTGATGCAGTTTCCCGAAAACATTTCATGCAAGGTACTAAGAAAACACTTTCTTTTATTATTTTAACAAAACTGATGCTTGGACCGATATGAGGGTTTCGAGCGCAGCTGGTAAGTTTGAACAAATCAAGACACATCAGCGCAGCTTCCACACCCGAATGCAAAGAAACACACAACGCCACAGTCGGGCTCGATGGACAAGGTTCAAATCCCACAATGAGGTTATCGGAATCAAATTCCGACATCTCGTAGTCAATACTAGCCAAACACCATACGAGCACTCGATTGCCAAACAATCGCTCTCTCAAAACTAGTCAAAATAGGCTACAGATTCCTGGGGCACCTAACGGTCTGCCTTGGGACCAACCTTAGTTTCAAGCCCCTCTTGGCTCTCCACAAGGCGGCCGTCCCACTGCAGAGCATGTTGTGGTGTCCACGTAGACCGATTGGGCCACGCCCTCTACGGTACTATGCCCCTCATCAAGTGGATCCACTCTCCCGAGTCTGAATCGTCCACGCCATCGGAAGAGGCCCTCGTACGGGAGACTAGCCACGTACAGTGCAATCCTCTGACGCTTCCGAACACAAGATCATATCCAGAACTGTAACCCCGGTCGGATAGGATTTTCATATGTGTTTACAATAGAAAGGCCATTTGTCCGGCCGACAGGTCATAATCAAGTCATGAATATTTTCAGCGAAAATTCCCATCCGCCATTTCACCACATACTTATGCAACTACACACATGTATGCCAGATTTATACTCATGCATGTCAAAACAGTGTAGCTTTTCAAAACTAGAACATTTTTCAACATACAAATCTTTCCAGAAAACCTGTGTATAGCCGAAACCTGTTTCACAGCAATTATAAACCATTTTGAAAAGGCCACACCTATATGGAGTATGGCTCCTATGCATTGGCTAAGAAAATAGGTAACACATTGTGGAGAACATCTCCGAAAAACATACTAAACTGTAACATGTGGAACGTAGTAAATATTTTATAACAGATTCAGGAAACATGCCTTACAAGGCCAGTAATATTTGCAAATATTAGAAAATAGGGTTTTGCGGACTCACCTGAATGCGGCTCTGGTGCTATAATCCTACAAACACGATACCAATAAACACTTAAGTATAAATCCAAACCTTTCTATTCCCCTCCAAAAATAAAGGTAACAACTCCTTATGAACCCAGAATATAACTACACATACTAATCCAAAGAACCTAAGTTTTTTAACCCATCTACACTAAAATAATACATACGCACCGGTGATACTAAAAATATATATACTAACGTCATATACAAAAATTAGGTGTGTATATATAATCAAGATTAGTCATGAAAGTTAGGTATACCCAAAATTATATATTTATATATATAAATCCATAAATATTAAAATCATTTTCAAGAATCATTTATACTAAAAATACATATAAAATTTATGAATGCAAAATTAGTTACAGAAGTTGTGTATAAAAAAATATATACAAAGTTATGTACTAATATATATATAAGACTTTATTTACTAAAATTATTTATATATAAAAAGAAAATCCCATATATACTAAAATATATATATATATATATATATATTTACCAACTATATATACTAAAATTGTTCACAACAATTATATACCACAAGCTTGTATAAAGTTATATATAATAGAATTAATTGATGTAGTAAAATATATTCAAGACTTCATATACTATAATTCTTTATAAAATCCCCATGCATGCAAAAAGATATACATATATATAAACAATTGAAATTTAAACTTGGAAATATGTATACTATAAATATACATGTAAATATATATGCTAAATATGTATATATATTAAACTATACATGCAAATATATATACTAAATATATATATGTGAGAATATAAACAATTGTGTTTACTAAAATATATATATATATGTATATAGAAGAAAGTACACAAAAATCATTTCTCAAAAATTAGGTCTACTAAAATCATTTTAAATAAAAGAATTATACCAAGAAAAATTAAATAAATAAATTTATATAAGATTAAATAAGAGAAACCAAAACAAAAACTAACTAAATTTTAAACCAATTTACACCCTAAATATCTCATCTTAAGAACCCATAATCAAATCATATAACTCATCAATAAAGAGGAGAAAATAAACTAAGAACTTAGCTAACCACATAAATAAGTAAATAAATAAAAACTATTTCTTAGCTCTTACTTTCAAGATATATATATATATATATATATACACTTGTTAACTAGCATAAATCCCACAAGAACGCAAGTTGGGATCTCAAGGTAACTAAAACGAGAGAGGAAAGAAAGAAATAAAGAAAAAGAAAAAAAATTTCGTTTACATGTTTTTATGATGAGCCGAGAGGGGAGGATAGAAATAACAAAAAAAATCATTAGCTTTCCCTCCTCCATGCCTATATATATACACATCTAGGTGGACATGCAAGGTGACAAGTAGCGAGGTCCTCTTGACAAGTGGCATTTTTTTTTTAAACATACTAACTAAATAATATTAATAATAAAAGAATAATAGTATTAGTAATAAAAGATAAAAGTCCTTTCATTAAAAAAAAAAAACACCACTTTAACCCTACATGGGACTACCAAGTATTTTAAACCGTTAAAAAGTACGTACCATAAATTCTTAGGTTTTACTACGCTAGACCCCGACTACTACGTTAACGCCAATCGCCTTCTCAAGATCGCCCAAGGTTCTTACCGAGTGGGGCATCACATTCTTCCCTCCTAAGAAAAATTTCGTCCTCGAAATTTAATAGTCATACACCTTCAAGTTCTGGGTACTTCTTCTTCACATATTCTTCAGTCTCCCAGGTTGCCTCCTCAATTCCATGATGCCTCCATACAACTTCACACATTGGAATCTGGCTCCCACATAACTCTTTTACGCTTCGTTCTATAATCTCTGCTGGTTTTTCTTCGTACGACAAATCGGCACGTAACTCCAATTGATTATCATTGAGCACATGATCGGTGCAGGATGATATTTCTTCAATTGTGATACATGAAACACGTCATGCATGCCCATCAGCTGATTCGGTAGGCTAACTGATATGCCACTTTACCAACCCCGTTAATAATTTCAAATGATCCGACATATCGGAGGCTTAACTTTCTGTTAGTATATGCCCTAAAATCAGTTGACTCACATTTATGATTTATGAAGCATGTATTTTTGAATTGTATTTTATGCTCTTGGTCATCAAGTATGTGACTTGATAGTAAAACTCTTATAGTTAATAAAATACTATTCTTATTTGTCCCTAGTTTATTACATCTTGTAAACTAGTGTAAAGTTGATTGATGGTCAAGTTTTACTGATCATGAATATGAGATATAAAATCAATTCATAAATACATATTGAGAATATTGTATTGGACATGACCCAAAGTGAAGAAGAAATATTACATGGGTTTAAGTTATAAGTATTTCTTCTCAGTTTTATATTTGGTGTCCTTTGACCTAATGTTTCTAATGTTTCTTGCATGGGGAGAAAATATGTTTTGACATAGTCAAACATCACTTTTAATTAGGTGATCATTATGACTATTGGTTGGCTTATTTTCTCGTCATGGCTTGAATATTGGAGATAGTGAAAGGAATTTGTCCCTCTCTTTTTAGAGAGAGATATCCATGGGCACCTTGATAAGGAAGACTGGAAAATATGCATGGCCATGCTCAAATAAGTATTAATATTATTTGTTGGAACAGTCTGCCTGGTGATCAAGTAAATAGTTAATTAAGTTTTATAAGGATGACTTGGTCCATGCCTTATACTTAATTAGGATATCGTGTGACAAAAAGACTAAATATTAAATCTGATGCTAGTTTATTATTACATTTACTTAACTTGGGTAAGCATAATGTCTTGCTAGAGGCCGCTTATGTTTTGTGAATAAATGTCTAGGACATTTTTCATTCACTGCCAACGTTAAGTGAACCTACAGGGTCATACGCATAGACGATCTTGTGAGCATAATGTCCACGTTCAATGAATCTAGATTGTGTCCAGATTCATTGAACGTATACAAAAGGGGAATCAGATTTTATATTGTATTTTCTAGTAAGTTAATAAGTAATTAATTTTATTTAATCGAATAAATAAAATTAATTACTTAATATTACTCATCCAACCGTTGGATGATTATATGAATAGACGGACGAGATTAAACTGTCATTAGATGACAGTTAGGGTTTTGATATTGACAGCTTATAAAGGTTATGTTAACATTTTCTTAGTGGCCGTCCTTATCTAATTAAAGAAAAACAAAACCCTAAACCCTAGAACAGCGATATAGTATCTAGCCTCCTCTCTCCGAAATACGACCGATTACCAAATAGTCAGGATCAGTTCTGAACAGTTTCAGAACACAGAAGGGGTTAGCATCCTGATCGCTTGTAGAAGAGTTCGTCGCATGGATACCAGTAGAGGGCGAAGCGTACAAAGCAGCGGCTTCACAACGAACAATCAAATCATTGAGGTAATTTCTATACAATCAGTTTTTCTAGTATGTGCAGATCCTGTTGGTGGATTTTCGTAGTTTTATTTTATTTTATTTTGTTTTTTCCTACGGAATCCAACACTTTCCACCCCTTGGACATCTAGGCTTTCCACGATGTGGCATAAGTTTCAAGAAAACTCGATCTCCCCACACTAAAATCCAGGTCCCTTCTTCGATTATCAACATAACTCTTCTGTCTATTTTTAGCTGCTCGAAGTTGATCTTGAATTTTCCTAACTTGTTTCTCCATTTCCTCCAACTATGGCATCAAGTTCCTTTGTTTCCAATGAGATCGAACTCCAATCTCATCCCAATACAGGGGTGTTCTGCTTTTCTTAATATACAATGCTTCAAATGGTGTCATTCCCATCGAAGGGTGGTAGTTGTTAGCCCTAAGGGCATTATTACTTATGATTTTGATTATGATTAACATATATTTGTGTGAGTATTTAGCTAACCTTTTATAGAACAAAAGAAGCACTTTTGAAGTCTCAAGTCTACATTCTCAAAAAGCAAAAGATCTTGGTGATGAAGGCAAAATGAAGGAAAAAAGACAAGGCCATTCCAAGATCAAGTCATTGAAGACCTTGTCTAAGTTAGGGTGTGCTAAGGTATTTCTTTGTAAAACTCCCTAATCTTATTCTTTGATTATTGATCATGTATGAAGCTCCATTGACGATTTTCTCAATATAAACTTTTCTTAAAATCTAAGTATTCTTGATTGAGGTTTTGATGCTTTTGAAAGTTTCTTCTTATCTCTAAAATGAGTATCAAGAATACATATTTTTGCAATAGAAAAGAAAGCATTTGTCTTAAAAAACTGGCTGTAAAATCTCAAAAATTGGCCATCCGATTTTAGAACTGGTCGTCCGATTATTTCTACACTTAGAAAAAATCGGCCATCCGATTTCTTTCAGGGCAAGTTCGAATCTTTCTATTTAAGAACCGGTTGTCTGATTTTCCTGTTTACTCTAAAAAATTATTACCGTTACACAGAGTGCAACGGTCATTTTTTTGAGAAAGTATATATAGACTTTTTTGATCAGCCAAAAAGTAACAAGTTTGGTGAAATATTTATTGAGATCATTTAAGACTTTTAAAGAGTTTCAAAGCACATTTATTTCAAACACTTTCAATCTCAAACAAACATCTTCTTGAGCTTCATTATTGATCATCATCAAAGAAGAAGTAAAGAGGAGCTTGTAGAAATATTCCATTGAGTTGTATCTTCTATTTCTCAAGCTCAAATTGGTAACATTGTTCTTAAACTTATCTCTTTCTCTTATTGATATCAAAGGTTTGTGTTGAAAAACCCCTTGGGTAATCCTTTGATTTACATTGTGTTGTGAATTGAGGTTTTGTGCAAAACCCTTGTAGGGTGATCCCTAAATTTGTATTTGGTGTATATTGTGTTTATAGTGGATTTGGAAAATCCTTGGGTGTTGACTCAAGGTAGTGGATGTAACTCTTTAAAAAGGTGAACCACTATATATCTTTGTGCCTTTCTTTCTAAGCTTCTTACTTATTTGTCTTAATCACAAGATTTTGTTTGGTTTGAAATTTTATTAAAAAGAGTTTTAGAATTCTTTCTCAAACAAAATTGGAGGTTTATCCTTTAATCAACAAAAGTTTCTCAAAAATTAGCCAAAAACCTTATTCACCCCTCCTCTAAGTTTTTCAATTGGTATCAGAGTAGGGCTTCTCTAAAAAAGAACTAACACCCTTGAAGCAAAAGATCTTTATTTTACTATGGCTAATGTTTCTAGTTTACCATATGTAGAAGGTTCTTCTACAAATAGACCTCCTCTTTTCAATGGAACAAACTATACTTTTTGAAAATCTAGAATCAGAATATATATTTGTCCTATTAACTTTGATCTTTGGAGTATTGTTGAGAAAGGTCCTTTTATCCCTCAAAAGGATGGAAGAATCAAGAAAATAGAAGAATTTGATGAATATGATTCAAGAAAGATGACCTTGAACTACCAAGCGATGAACATCCTAAGTTGTGTATTGGATATTAATGAATACAATCGAGTAAGTGGATGTGACTCAACCTATGACATGTGGAAGCTATTGGAAGTTACTTATGAAGGAACCCACCAAGTCAAAGAATAAAAGTTGGTCTTGTTAGTAAGAGATTATGACCTCTTTGTGATGAAGCAAAATGAGAGTACTAGTGAAATGTTCACCATATTTACAAACATCACAAATGGACTCAAGGCTTATGGAAAGGAATACTCAAGAGGAGAAGCAAATAGAAAAGTTCTAGATGCACTCCCTAAGGCATGGCAACCAAAATGGCTTGCAATAGAAGAATCAACGGATTTGAGAACTCTCCCAATTGGAGAGCTCATAGGCTCTCTTCTCACCTATGAGTTGAAAGTAAAAAGGCTAAATGACATGGAAGAAGAAGAAAAGGGAAAAAGAAACATATCTCTCAAAGTGAATGAAGAAGAACAAGCTAGTGCTTCCAATGATGAAGATGATCATGATGACGATGAAGATATAGCCTTGGTTATGAGAAAATTCAAAAGATTCTACAAGAAAGGTTTTAATAAAAGGGGAAAAAAACCTCCATTTAAGAAAGGAGGACAAAACTCTTCATTATTCAAAGCAAGATGCTTTGAATGCAATAGCATGGAGCACCTTGTAGCCGATTGTCCAAAGGATATTGAAAAGGAAAAAGAAGCATTGGAAGCCAAGCTTGAAGCCCTAAAGAAAAAGAAGAAAGGCAAGGGACTTATTGGTGCATGGGATCAAGATACAAGTGAAAGTGAAGGTGATGAGAAAGCGAACATGTGCTTTATGGCAATGGAGGATGAGGTACAAGCTTCACCCTCTAACTCTTTTAGTTTAATTGATGATATTTGTGATGATGATCCTAGAACTATGCTTATTGAAATGTATAGTGAGTGCAAAAAGGTTTCTAAAAGAAACAAAGATTTGAAAAACAAAACTTAAGCCTTACTTGATGAAAATTCAAAACTTATTTGTGAAAATAAATCTCTTCTTGAGTCTTTAGAAAACTTGAAAAATGAAAAAGATTGTTCAAACAATAATTTTCAAAAACTTGTTTTAGAAAACAAGAAGCTTTGTGAAAAGGTTTCCTCTCTTGAAAAATGCTTGGTTGATTATGAAGTTTTGAAGAAAAAGGTGAATGATCTCACGTTATGCATTGAAAAATTTACTGAAGGAAGAGAAAATTTTGAAAACTTCTCGGTTCACAAAGATCTCCCTAAGATAAAAATGGCATTGGATACAACCACTCTAATGCTCCTTCAAAGCAAACATATTTTGTCAAAGCTTCTTCATCTTTTTCCCATCCTTGTTGTACTTATTGTGGTAAAAGTGGACATAAGGCCACTAGATGCTTTGTGAAAAGAAAAGTTGAAATGGGAATTAAAACTATTTGGAGAGTAAAAACTACAAACATTTATGGACCCAAAAGAATATGGGTACCAAAAGTCATCTCTTCTTCTCATATTGTAGGAACATAAATCAACTCCAAGTAGTACTTAGATAGTGGATGCTCAAGACACATGACCGGAAATGCATCCCTCATTAATGAGCTAAGAGAAACCGAAGGTGGCTTTGTTACCTTTGGTGATAAGAAGAAAGGGAAGATCATCGGTATATGTAACATTGGTTATGGTTCATCTTCTTTAATTAAGGAAGTTCTTTTAATTGATGGCTTGACGTTCAATTTACTTAGTACTAGCCAATTGTGTGATAATGGATGCAAAGTTGTTTTTGAAAGTAACTCTTCTTCTATCATAAACAAGTTTGAGAACAAAACTATTTTTGTTGCAAAAAGGGAAGATCTTATCTCACGAAAACTAAAATGTCTCTTGGTTCATGATGATGATGAATTCCAATGGCATAGAAGGCTTGGCCATGTTAGTATTGATTTGCTATACTAACTTTTAGTATTGATTTGCTATACTAACTTTCTTCTAAAGAACTTGTTAGATTGAGAAAACCAAACTTTGTGATGCTCGCCAATTTGGAAAACAAATAAAATCCTCTTTTAAACCAAAGAAAACTATTTCAACTTCAAAACCTTTAGAACTCATCCATATGGATTTATTTGGACCTATGAGAACTACTAGTCTTGGTGGTAAGAGGTATGCCTTTGTTATTGTGGATGATTTCTCTAGATTTACTTGGACTTTGTTTTTAAGTCAAAAAGATGAAGCCTTTCATGAGTTTGTTAAACTTTTCAAAAGAGTTCAAACCTCCCTTGATTGTAAATTGAACTCTATGAGAAGTGATAATGGGAGAGAATTTAACAATCAAAATTTTACAAAACTTTGTGATGATTTTGGCATAACACACAATTTTTCGGCCACTAAAACCCCACAACAAAATGGTGTTGTGGAAAGGAAAAACTATACTTTACAAGAAATGGCAAGATCAATGCTTTGTGAAAACTCTCTCCCTAAATACTTTTGGGCCGAAGCCGTGAACACCGCTTGTTACGTGATGAATCGTGTTCTCTTGAGACCTCTTTTAAATAAAACTCCTTTTGAACTCATTTTTAACAAAACTCCCTCCATTGGCTACTTCAAAGTTTTTGGATGCAAGTGCTTTATCTTGAACACCAAGGATAATCTTGGAAATTTTGATAGAAAATCCGATGAGGGAATTTTTCTTGGATACTCTTCAAACAAGAAAGCTATTAGAATTGTCAACAAAAGAACTTTATGTGTTGAAGAGTCCATTCATGTGAACTTTGATGAAACTAACCTTTTTGAAAAGAGAAATGATGATGACATAGATAACTTCTTGAGCCATGAACCTATTCACACTCAAGCTTGGGAAAATCATTCTAAAGAAGAAGAGGAAATTGAGGAAATACTAGGAGAGGATCAACAAACTCAAAACATTCCTCAACATGTGATATATCCCAAAGGGCACTCAAAGGATGAAATCATTGGCGATGTATCACAAGGAGTAAGAACAAGAAGTACTTCATAGATAACTTTGCTTTATTATCTCAATTTGAGCCAAAATTTATTAATGATGCTTTATGTGATGAGTTTTGGATTATTGCTATGCAAGAGGAATTAAACCAATTTGAAAGAAACAAGGTTTGGACTTTAGTCCCAAGACCCCATGATCACCCTACCATTGGCACAAAATGGGTTTTTCGAAATAAACTAAATTAATCTGGAGAAGTCATTAGAAACAAAGCTAGACTTGTTGCCCAAGGATTCAATCAAGAAGACAGCATAGATTTTGATGAAACCTTTGCTCCGGTTGCTAGACTTAAATCCATTAGGATGCTTTTAGCTTTTTCTTGTTTTAAAGGATTCAAACTTTTTCAAATGGATGTTAAGAGTGCCTTTCTAAATGGTGATATTGAGGAGGAAGTTTATGTTGAACAACCTCCCGATTTTGTACATGAAAATTTTCCAAATTATGTTTACAAACTCTCAAAAGCACTCTATGGTTTAAAACAAGCTCCAAGGGCTTGGTATGAAAAGTTAAGTGGTTTTCTTCTTTCAAATAACTTTTCAAGGGGTGTGGTGGACACTACTGTTTTTATAAAAACCTCTTGTAACAATGATCTTCTTCTTGTCCAAGTATATGTTGATGATATTATTTTTGGTGCTACTAATATCTCTTTATGTGAAGAATTTGTCTCCCTTATGCAAAAAGAATTTGAAATGAGCATGATGAGAGAATTGACATACTTCCTCGGTCTACAAATCAAGCAAACGAAAGAAGGAATCTTCATCAATCAAGAGAAGTACACCAAGGAACTTCTCAAGAGATTCGGGATGAGCAATGCAAAAGGTATTGGCACTCCAATGAGCTCGTCATTGAAGCTTGACAAAGATGAAAAAGGTAAAATGGTTGATGAAAAGACATATAGAGGTCTGATTGGTAGTTTACTTTATTTAACAGCTAGTAGACTGGATACCATGTGTGCAGTATGTTTGTGTGCTAGATTCCAAACTTGCCCCAAAGAATCTTATTTAATAGCTGCAAAATGTATTTTGAGATACTTAATTTTATCATATGATTATGGCTTGTGGTACTCTAAACAATCTTATTTTGATGTCATTGCCTACACCGATGCGGATTATGCCAGATGTAAGGTAGAAAGAAGAGTACAAGTGGAAATTGCCAATTCTTGGGAGGAAGCTTAGTATCTTGGTACAACAAGAAGCAATCGTGCATATCCCTATCAACCGCCGCAGCAGAATACATCGTAGCCAGTTATTGCTGTGCACAGGTACTTTGGATGAAACACACATTGATTGATTTTGGTATTTCTTTTAAGTATATACCTATTATGTGTGATAATGCTAGTGCCATAAACATTTCCATAAACCTTGTGCAACATTCAAAAACAAAACATATTTGAAATCAAACATCACTTCATTAGAGATCATGTTGCTAAAGGTGATGTATTTTTAGAATATATTTGCATAGAGGATCAAATTGCCAATATTTTTACAAAACCTCTTTCGGATGATCGCTTTTGCTATTTAAGAAAATTACTTGGTATCATCAAATTTAATTAGTAATGTTTGTTGTTTGTATTATCTGTTTTTCCCTTACTTTTTTCTTTTCTTGCTGTGATTTTTTCAAAATCGGACGCCACTCTTAAAAATAGAACGGCCGGTTTCAAAACCGGACTCAAAGATTTTTCCTCTCAAAATTTCCAGAGATATTCGGACGACTTCAAAAAAAAACCGTTGGGTCTGTGCTTTTAAAATCAGATTTTTCTCTAACTTTTCACACTTTTCTCTCAACTCTCTCTCACTCTCTCGACCAAAAACTCCCTTCTTCACAAGACCTATCCAATTTCTTTCTCCGATTTACACTCTTCTTCTCCTTTTCTTCAAATTCATCTCTCAACACAAAAAGAAACCGTTTTTCTCTATTTTTTGTTAAAATCTACTCAATTTCAAACTCTCCATCTCCTCTCAAACCCTACCCAAGTCTCTCTCAAAAAATCGTAAAAACCAAGAATGCAAATGTTGGTCAAGGTCAAAATCCTGAAGAAGGAGGCACAAATAGAGGGAAAGGAAAGGGGAAAAGGGTACCTTTTGGAGCTAGGGTTCCTGAAGCTAGGGCTTCAGATAGGTTTATTTCAGTAAAGGAGGTTGCCAAGTTTGAAGAATGGACTAGGAATCGACGAAAAATTGCTCCGGGTCACCGGATAGACTTAAATAACATGCAAGGTATGGAGGCTATCCCTTATCTTTTTGAACTAATTGGTTGGATACCATTGCTGATTGTAAATGAACTCTATTATGTGGAAATGATATATGAGTTTTATGCAAATCTCCGCAAGGGAAGAATTGAAAGAGTGGATAATATTCATCACTAATGGGTTTTGACTAGGATTGGGGATAGAGATATTGCATTTGATGATAGATTGTTAAATCAAATTTTGGAAACTTCTCAAGATGGAATAAGATTCTACACTAAGAACAAGAAATGTTTTGATTCAAACTTATACAGTGAAAGGCGGTTTGAGGAAATTTTCACTAGGGGAGAAGTTTTGAAGAGACATGATGATAGGAATGTTAATAATCTTGATGCTTATGGGAGATTGCTCCATCACATGATCTCTGATATCATTATTCCTAATGTTGGGCATAAAACATCTATCACCAACATGCGCTCATTTGTGATGCTAGCCTTACATGAACATAGGAGGATGAATTTTGGGTATATGGCTATAGAACACATGCTAGCTACACAATCCTCCTCAACCAATTGCTTTCCTTATGGTTGCTTCATCACAAAAATCCTCCAACACTTTGTGATCAATTTGGTTGGCATTGGTGAACATATTGGCCATGGCAAGATCTATAATCAACAAACCTTCAAAAGAATGTGGTTTGAGAAAAATGAAGATGGGACATTCATACGAGGTGGACAAGATGGTGATGACGATGATGAGGAAGATGATGATGAAGACTAAGAGGGTATGAATATGGAAGAAGAGGCAAGTGAAGAGGAAACGGAGGCTGAAACCAAAGAAGATAAACAAGACAAAAGAAGGGACAAGAAAGAACAGAGGAAGGCTCATCTTCGGGGAGCATGAGTCACCTAATAAAAATGATAGCCTCTCTACAAACTTCAATAAACACTCGGTTTGATGCATTCGACGACCGCTTTGAGGTTTTGGATGGGAAAGTCTCCAACATTCAAGAAAGTTTTGATGTATTGGATCACAAAATGACCGACACACAAGAACGAGTTATGAGACTTGAGCGAGGAGGAGGAGATAGAGATGATTGAGGTCTTTTTTTTTTTACATAACCTTCTCTATTTCCCTTGTTTTTTCTATGACTCTTTTCAAACTCCTTGTGGTTTTCTCTTAATGTTATGCCTTTTGAATTGATATATGTCATCTTTATTTACTTTTGATGTGCTAAGTGATCCATTTGTTGCTATCTTTTGTTGCTTTAACTCTTTTGTTATGGACTTCATGATGATAACCTAATGTTGAAAGTCCAATTGCTACCTCTTCTATGATACCTTGGAATTTCTCTCCTAAGATCCTTTTTTGGAGAAAATAGTGCAAAATGTAAGGGGGAGAAACTATTGTTATATGTTGATGATGCTTTCTCATGTTTATGCCTTGTTGGTGCCTTAGTATTTCTTATACTTTGAGAAGTGCTATATATTTGGCTTACTTTGAACTTGTTATCTTCTTTAGCCATAATTGATATAAAGCATGTCTTGAGGGGGAACTATCTCTCTCTTATGGTGATTGTTGTGCTTTGTTCTCATTATTGATCTTTTTGAAGCATCACCATACTTTTACTCTTGCTCTTTTGTTCTTCTTGCATATGTGTTTGTCATAATCAAAAAGGGGGAGATTATTAACCCTAAAGGCATTATTACTTATGATTTTGATTATGATTAACATATGTTTGTGTGAGTATTTAGCTAACCTTTTATAGAACAAAAGAAGCACTTTTGAAGTCTCAAGTCTACATTCTCAAAAAGTAAAAGATCTTGGTGATGAAGGCAAAATGAAGAAGAAAAGACCAAGCCATTCCAATATCAATTCATTGAAGACCTTGTCTAAGTTAGTGTGTGCTAAGGTATTTCTTTGTAAAACTCCCTAATCTTATTCTTTGATTATTGATCATGTATAAGCTCCATCGACGATTTTCTCAATGTAAACTTTTCTTAAAATCTAAGTATTCTTGATTGAGGTTTTGAAAGTTTCTTCTTATCTCTATAATGAGTATCAAGAATACATGTTTTCGAAATAGAAAGGAAAGCTTTTGTCTTAAAAAAACTGGCTGTAAAATCTCAAGAATTGGCCATCCGGTTTTAGAACCGATCGTCCGATTTTTCCTACACTTAGAAAAAATCGGCCGTCCGATTTCTTGCAGGACAAGTCCGAATCTTTCTGTTTAAGAACCGGTCGTTCGATTTTAGGAACTGTTCGTCCAATTTTCCTGTTTCCTATAAAAAATTATTACCGTTACACAAAGTGCAACGGTCATTTTTTTTGAGAAAGTATATATTGACTTTTTTGATCAGCCAAAAAGTAACAAGTTTGGTGAAATATTTATTGAGATCATTTAAGACTTTTAAAGAGCTTCAAAGCACATTTATTTCAAACACTTGCAATCTCAAACAAACATCTTCTTGAGCTTCATTTTTTATTATCATCAAAGAAGAAGTAAAGAGGAGCTTGTAGAAACATTCCATTGAGTTGTATCTTCTATTTCTCAAGCTCAAATTGGTAATATTGTTCTTAAACTTATCTCTTTCTCTTATTGATATCAAAGGTTTGTGTTGAAAAACCCCTTGGGTAATCCTTTGATTTACATTGTGTTGTGAATTGAGGTTGTGTGCAAAACCCTTGTAGGGTGATCCTCAAATTTGTATTTGGTGTATATTGTGTTTATAGTGGATTTGGAAAATCCTTGGGTGTTGACTCAAGGTAGTGGATGTAACTCTTTGAGAGAGTGAACCACTATAGATCTTTATGCCTTTCTTTCTAAGCTCCTTACTTATTTGTCTTAACCACAAGATTTTGTTTGGTTTGGAATTTTATTAAAAAGAGTTTTAGAATTCTTTCTCAAACAAAATTGCAGGTCCTTTAATGAACAAAAGTTTTCCAAAAATTAGCCAAAAACCTTATTCACCCCCTCTAAGGTTTTTCAATAGTTATTATTATAAGCATACTCAGGACAAGCAAGATTGTCAACCCACTTGTTCCCAAAATCTAAGGCTTAAGCTCTCAACATATCCTCTAGGGTTTGAATCGTTCTCTCAGACTGTCTATCGGTTTGGAGGTGGGCTATGGTACTATAACTTGGGTTGGTCCCCATAGCTGCCTGGCATTTATGCCAAAACCTTGAGATAAATCTTGGGTCTCTATCTGACATAATATCGATGGGCACTCCATGAAGCCGCACAATCTTATCTTCCTTGATTTGCACTAACTTGCGCCGTAGTTGGTTGATGGTTTACTTCCTAGAAGCTTCTCTCGCACTTCTCCACCCATGTAAACTCGATAACTTTCCTCGTAAGTTATGATAAAGGTCTAACGATAAGGAAAGAAAAATCTATTATGGATCTCCAATAATACCCTTCCATCCCTCCTAAGAAGTTATGTACTTCTACTAGTATCTTGGGTTGCATCCAATCGGTCACTGTTCTACCTTTACTGGTTCGACTGATACTCCTTCCTGAGGTATTATATACCCTAAAGAAGTCACCTATCGCCATTCAAAACTTACATTTCCTAAACTTGATGTACAAATTATGCTCCTACAAGGTTTACAACACTCTTCAAAGATGTCGTTCATGTGCTTCCAAGTTAGGTTAATATATAAGAATATCATCAATGGAAAGCATCACAAACTCATCCAAGTAAGGATAGAAAATCTTATGCACCAACTCTATGAATATTGAGAGTGCACTTGTCAATCCAAATGGCATAAAACAAACTCATAATCCCCAAATCAGGTGTTGAAAAATGTTTTCTTTTGTTCATACCTAATAATATCCTTGTCCTAAATCTACTTTGGAATAGTATCCTACTCGAAGTTATCAAATGACCCATCCCTAAGTATCACGTCATAACTCCCAAATGGTAAGGTAATTAAATCTCTAGATAAAATCACACTCTCGACATAGATGTCACAATTTGGGTACTTCACCTCAGTTATCTTACTCACACCCACAGGAGCGCCAACTATTAACTGATAATGCATGTCAACAGAAGGTATAGGAATATGTTTTATGAAATGAAAACTCATAAAGAATGCGTAGCTCCAGAACCAATGAGTACTCATGCTACTTAAGAAAAGATTGGAATCATACCTTCGACTACATCCGCTTCGATGTCTACGGGTCGTCTATCCAATGTATAAACTTTTGCTTTCACCCGTGGCTTATCAATCCTTTCTTCTGTGGCTTCTCTCATAGCCGAGGGTCGGCCAGTTCTTCTGGACGTCTTCGGTGGTACTTGTTGCATCTCCCGGCACTGATCCCTAACATGTCCTGGTTTTCCACACCGATAACATAATCTTGACCTCTGGTAACATATTTCTGCCACATGTCCACTTCGTCCGCAGTATGTACATACTCTATAGACTCTTTCTGGGGTTAGGGTTTGCCGGTCTTCATTTCCGATCCTTTGCTCACCACGGGCTCTCTTAGAATCTCTAAATTTCCATGGTCCTTGTCCAAGATGCTTATAGGGGATTGTAGATGACCAACAACTGCCTTCCTTTGTGTAACCGCTTGATCCGCCATCTCTGTCCTTGTGGTGGCTTCAACTGCTGCGAATCCCATTGGTGTAAGGGTGCCAATGCCCATTGTAGTTCCACCCTTAATCCTTTTACAAACTGTTGTGTCTTATTCTCATCAGTATCTATCAATCTTAAGCAGTATTTAGCCAACCTATTGAACTTTATGGTATACTGGGCAACTTCAGGTTACCCTGTCTCAATTGCTGAAACTCATCCTCTCATTGCTCACGAACCCACCAAGGTATGCACTCTTTCCTAAATTCTTCTTGAAAATCGTTCCAGGTCCATAGTTGGTTCTTGAGTGCCTGAGCTTCGGAAGCTCTAAGCCACCTATCCTTTGCCATGCCATGGAGCCTAAAAGCTATGAACGTTACCCTCAGGGCATCCTCGTACTTAAGGGTATCATAGATATCACTCAGCTGCTCGAGGAATAGTTCAGCTTTGGTTTCTTGCTCTGCTTCTCCATAGAACTCCGATGGTTGAAACTTCAAAAATCGTTCTAGTGCTTCATCTGCCCCAGTGGCCCGTACTCGCTCGTTCTTCCTTGTGGCCATTGAAGTTTCTAACAACTCCGTCATTCTAATCATCAAATTTTCAATTACTGTATGAATAGCTTGCTCTAGACGAGGGGTATTTTCCCTAATGGGTTCAGGATGTCTGCTTTGAGAATTTTCGGACACAGCCTCGTCCGCTTGATTGGAAGGTTGTGAATCTGACATGTTTCAAAACAACCAAAAAGTTTCATCACTAATAAACTTATAAGTTTGCAACTACTCCATAACAAGTAAGTATAAACTCAACACAGGCACCAACATCAACACGTTCATATAAACATCAACATATATATATCTCAAAATCAGGATCTTTAGTACAAGTGGTGTCATAGACAAATCATCTTGGTCCTATCATTCCAAAAATATGTGACCAGGATACTATACATATCCAAAAACCCGGGGACCTCCTATCCACTATCTTAAAACTACTATGTCAAGCCTCAATCAAACACCACTTATATCCATCCAAATAACTAGATACACAAAAATCCCCTGTACCCTATCCCAGGTCTACTCCACCTAGGAGTGTCAGCTACTAGAACCTCCTAGTCGGGACTCCAGCTCGACGTAGGCTCTATCCACTGAATCCCTTGTAGTGCCAAGGAACTGAGCGATAAATCCCCTAAGCCAGTCCCGCTCGTCAATCAGCTCCTGAATCTCCCTCTCTCTGGCCGCGTACGCCTCCCGCACCTGAACTAGCTCTCTCCAGCATAGCGGTCCTTGCTGCCGCCTGTCAATGTGCTTGGCGAGCCGTATAACATAGGGTATCCATCCTAGAAATCTCCTCTCTCAGCTCTGAAATATGCTGTCCAGCAGCCTCCACCTGCTGCCCACTCCATAAACAATAGCCACAAATAGGTGATAACGGTACTGGGGATCCACCCGCTGCGAGGGTGTCCATACTCTCAGCATCGACCGGTGCCACTCCCTCCGGCTAAGATAGCATCCTTGCATCGGACTCAGCCTCGCTGGGGTCTTCCTCTATTGACACCCCAGGCTCTACTCCCTTCACCACCGGTCCCTCTACGGTCTCACTATCTGAGAGGTCAATTACGGGGATCAGAACTCTCTCCAGAACAATCGCCCTAAGGGAGTATGATGATGACGGTGACATCCCGCTGGACTCACTCACAAGTGCACCCTCCTGATATATCCATCTACGAGTGTGGTGTGCCATCTAGTACCTACAAAACAGTCTTAGGGTCAGTACTAACCAACAAATCGTATGCTTGACATCAAGGTTAAATGGTTGACTCCTATAGCTTGTCTAAAATCAAACAGTTCAAGCCTAGGAATGAACCTAGATGCTTTGATATCACCTGTGATACCCCCAATCCTGCCATTAGGTCAACTGCGGCGGAGTAGGGTATCTGCGTGCCTCTCGGCACTAATATATAAGTTCCAAAATGAGAGCCCAACTCCGGGGCAACTGTTACAGGTATATACACAAAGTACACAGCGGAAAACTTAAGTAACTGGTTACTACTGGTGTGCCCAAAATGCAAGATTTAAGAAGACTTCTCAATAACCAGTCTCAATACATAAATAAAAGTAACTTCACCAACAAAACCTTATGATAACATAACAAGAAGAACTTTACAACTGACCTCGGGTCTAAGGAACACAAAACATAAAACATGTTCTTCTAGGGAAGCTTGATCCAAAACTCCATGCCCAACACTTCAGCGGCTTATCGTGACTCTGTCTATCCTGGGTTAATTTGAGGAGAAAATATGATATGAAAATCATGAGCGCGAACGCTCAGTGAGTTCACGTGTGTGTGTGTGTGTGTGCATCTTAGTGATTTCTTTGAAACAATGCTGATGCAGTTTCCCGAAAAAATTTCATGCAAGGTACTAAGAAAACACTTTCTTTTGTTATTTTAACAAAACTAATGCTTGGACCGATATGAGGGTTTCGAGCGCAGCTAAGAAGTCTGAGTGAATCAAGACATATCAGCATAGCTTCTACACAATCGGGCTCGACGGACAAGGTCCAAATCCCACAACGAGGTCATCGGAATCAAATTCCAACATCTCGTAGTCAATACCAGCCAAACACCATACGAGCGCTCGATTACCAAACAATCGCTCTCCCAAAACTGGTCAAAACAAGCTACAAATTCCTGGGGCACCTACCAGGTCTGCCCTTTGACTAACATTAGTTTCAAGCCCCTCCTGCCTCTCTACAAGGCGGTCGTCCCACTGCAGAGCATGTTACGGTGTCCACGTAGACCGATTGGGCCACACCCTTCACGGTACTACGCCCCTCTTCAAGTGGATCCACTCTCCTGAGTCTGAATCGTCCGGCCATCGAAAGAAGCCCTCGTACGGGGGACTAGACACTTACACTACAATCCTCTAATGCTTCTGAACACAAGATCATATCCAAAACTATAGCCTTGGTCGGATGGGGTTTTCATATGTGTTTACAACAGAAAGGCAATTTGTCCAGCCGACAGGTCATAATCAAGTCATGAATATTTTCAGCAAAAATTCCCATCCGCCAGTTCACCACATGCTTATGCAACTACACAAATGTATGCCAGATTTATATTCATGCATGTCAAAACAGTGTAGCTTTTTAAAACTAGAACATTTTTCAACATATAAATCTTCCCAGAAAAACATGTGTACGGCCGAAACCTGTTTCACAGCAATATAAACCGTTTTGAAAAGGCCACACCTATATGGAGCACGGCTCCTATGCGTTGGCTAAGAAAATAGGCAACACATTGTGGAGAACATCTCCAAAAAACATACTAAACTGTAACATACAGAACGTAGTAAATATTTTATAACAGATTCAGGAAACATGCCTTACAAGGCCCGTAATATTTGCAAATATTAGAAAATAGGGTTTTGTGGACTCACCTGGATGCGGCTTTGGTGCTATAATCCTACAAACATGATACCAATAAACACTTAAGTATAAATCTAAAGCTTTTTATTCGCCTCCAAAAATAAAAGTAATAACTCCTTATGAACCCAGAATATAACTACAAATATACTAATCCAAAGAACCTAAGCTTTTTAACCCATCTACACTAAAATAATACATACACACCGGTGATACTAAAAACATATATGCTAACGTCATATACAAAAATTAGGTGTATATATATATCAAGATTAGTCACGAAAGTTAGGTATATCCAAAATTATATATAAATCCATAAATGTTAAAATCATTTTCAAGAATTGTTTATACTAAGAATACATATAACATTTATGAATGTCAAAATTAGTTACAGAAGTTATGTACATAAAACTATATACAAAGTTATGTTCTAAAATATATATATACAAGACTTTATTTACTAAAATTATTTATATATAAAAAGAAAATCCCATATATATTAAAATATATATATATATTTACCAACTATATATACTAAAATTGTTCACAACAATTATATACCACAAGCATGTATAAAGTTATATATAATAGAATTTATTTATATAGTAAAATATATTCAAGACTTCATATATTACAATTCTTTATAAAATCCCCATGCATACTACAATTCTTTATAAAATCCCCATGCATGCAAAAAGATAAACATATATATATATATAAACAATTGAAATTTAAACTTGGAAATATGTATACTATAAATATAATATTAGACCTAAGGGTATAATTACTTATGATTTTTATTATGATTAACATATGTTTGTGTGAGTATTAAGCTAACCTTTCATAGAACAAAAGAAGCACTTTTGGAGTCTCAAGTCTACATTCTCAAAAAGCAAAAGATCTTGGTGATGAAGGCAAAATGAAGGAAAAAAGACCAAGCCATTCCAAGATCAAATCATTGAAGATATTGAAGACTTATGTCTAAGTTAGGGTATGCTAAGGTATTTCTTTGTAAAACTCCCTAAACTTAATCTTTGATTATTGATCATATGTGAAGCTCTCTTAATGATTTTCTCAATATAAACTTTTCTTAAAATCTAAGTATTTTTGATAGAATTTTTTATGCTTTTTGATAGTTTTTCTATTTCTAAAAAGAGTATTAAGAATACATGTCTTCGAAATAGAAAGGAAAGCTCTTGTCTTCAAAAAAACTGGCTGTTAAAAAGTCTCAAAATCGGTCATCTGGTTTTAAAACCGGTCGTTCAATTTTTTCTAAGTTTAGAAAAAAAAATCGATCATTCGAATTTTTGCAGGACGAGTCCGAATCTTTCTGTTTCAAAACCGGTCGTCTAATGTTAGGAACCGGTCGTCCGGTTTTCATATTTACTGTAAAAAAAATATAACCGTTGGACTCAGCAACGGTCATTTTTTTCAGAAAATATATATAGAACTTTTTGATCAGGCAAAAAGTAAGAAGTTTAGTGAAATATTTATTGAGATCATTTAAGACTTTTAAAGAGCTTTAAAACACATTTATTTCAAATACTTTCAATCTCAAAAACATCTTCTTGTGCTTCATTGTTGATCTTCATCAAAGAAGAAGTAAAGAGGAGCTTGTAGAAACATTTCATTAAGTTGTATCTTCTATTTCTCAAGCTCACATTGGTAACATTGTTCTTAAACTTATCTCTTTCTATTATTGATATCAAAGGTTTGCGTTGAAAAACCTCTTGGGTAATCCTTTGATTTATATTGTGTTGTGAATTGAGGTTGTGTGCAAAACCCTTATAGGGTGATCCTTAATTTTGTACTTGGTGTATATTGTGTTTATAGTGGATTTGGAAAATCCTTGGGTGTTGGCTCAAGATAGTGGATGTAACTCTTTGAAAGAGTGAACCACTATAAATCTTTGTGCATTTCTTTCTAAGTTTTTTACTTAACTGTCTTAACCACAAGATTTTGTTCGGTTTGGAATTTGATTGAAAAGAGTTTTAGAATTCTTTCTCAAACAAAATTGGAGGCTTATCTTTTAATTTACAAAAGATTTTCAAAAATTAGCCAAAAACCATATTCACCCCCCCCAAGGTTTTTCATATACATGTAACTATATATACTATATATATTAAACTATACATGCAATATATATACACTAAATATATATATTTATATATGTGAGAATATAATAATTGTGTATACTAATATATATATATATATATAGAAGAAAGTACACAATAATTATTTTCCAAAAATTAGGTCTACCAAAATCATTTTAAATAAAAGAATTATACCAAGAAAAATTAAATAAATAAATTTATATAAGATTAAATAAGAGAAACCAAAACAAAAATTAACTAAATTTTAAACCAATTTATGACCTAAATATCTCATCTTAAGAACCCATAATCAAATCATATAACTTATCAATAAAGAGGAGAAAATAAACTAAGAACTTAGCTAACCAAATAAATAAGTAAATAAATAAAAACTATTTCTTAGCTTTTAGTTTCAAGGTATATATATACATATGTATATAAATATATACACTTGTTAACTAGCATAAATCCCACAAGAATGCAAGTTGGGATTACAAGGTGACTAAAATGAGAGAGGAAAGAAAGAAATAAAGAAAAAAATCTCATTTACCTTTTTTTTTAAATTTTATCATGAGCCTAGAGGGGAGGAGAGAAAGAACAAAAAAAACTCATCAGCTTTCCCTCTTCCATGCCAATATATATATATATATATATATATATACATCTAGGTGGACATGCAAGGTGACAAGTGGCCTCTTTTTTTTTTTTTTAAATAAAAAGACATACTAAATAATATTAAAAATAAAATAATAATAGTATTAGTAATAAAAGATAAAAATCCTTTCATAAAAAAAACACCACTCTAACCCTACGTGGGACTGCCGAGTATTTTAAACAACTAAAAAGTGCATACCATAAATCCTTAGGTTTTACTACGCTAGACCTCGACTATTACGTTAATGTCAATCGCCCTCTCAAGATCGCCTGAGGTGCTTACCGAGTAGGGCGTTACAGAAACCGATCGCCGAAATGGGCGAAAGAACTTTTTTTTTAACATTTGTTTATGATTATGTTATTATAATTAATGACTATGTTATTTTTTTAAAATTATGATTATGTTTATGCTTATTTTTTTTATATTATGTTATTTAATTTAGAGTTTAATTTAGAGTTTATGTTATGTTTATTTGTTTATATTATGTTATTTAATTTAGAGTTTATGTTATGTTTATTTGTTTAATTTAGAGTTTATATTATATTTATTTGTTTAATTTATAATTTATATTATGTTTATTTGTTTGTATTATGTTATTTAATTTAGAGTTTACATTTGTTTATGGTATGTTTGTTTGTTTAATTTAGAGTTTATATTATGTTTATTTGTCTATATTATGTTATTTAATTTGTTCAGATTTATTAGGGTACCTGTGGATTTTACTGCTTGTTTAATTTTGTTTATTTAGAGTTTATGTGTTGTTTATATGAATAATACGACTTTACAAGCAAATGTCAAAACCAATTGCATAAATTAGGGTTTAGGGTCTAGGGTTTAGGATTTAGGGTTTAGGGTTTTTGAGTTTATGGTTTAGGGTTTAGGGTTTAAGGTTTAGATTTTTCATGTTATATTTTGAAAGATTTTATATATTTAGGGTTGACATTAGTTAGTTAAAAAATTTAAAGTGGTTAAAGGGGATAATAAATATAACTCTAATCAATTAAGCTTAATGCATGGCTTTAACTATGTAATAAAAAGATGAAGACAAAAGCATTACTTGTGTCATGTAAAAAGATTTAAATAGTATAAGACATGAATTAGACGAATATGATGTAATATGATTGAGGAAAATGTATGTTTGCTAATTTGTTTAGATAGTTCGGCCCAAAGCACGCAGAGGTTATGATGAATTAGATCCTGTGACAAACAGGACCAGTCGGGTCGAAGGTTGTGTTGTGACTGCGTCATCCCGTGGTGTGAGGAGACGCCACAGTACTTCTGATATACCTTCGACTCTTGCGCCATTTGGATCGGGTACATATTATGACCCTGGTGCACTGGGGTCTTCCACCCAGCCACCTCTTATACTGTTTAGGACCCGTCCTCCTCTCCCATTAAACTGTCCGTACACACTCATACCCTATGAGCCTTATGGATCTTCTCAGGAACCACATACATCATATGATCCATATGCACATGCTCCTAGCCTACCTCTCCATATGCTCCGCCATGATTGGCCACATTGTAGAAGTAAAACTCAGGTGCCATTAAATGAGGTCAGTGGTCCAGGGTTGTAGTTAGGTGCCCAGTTCTTCAAGAATCTTGTGTGATCCATCCCGGTCGACTCATCTTACAGCGTAGCTGAATATGAAGCCACTGATTGTGGCAATCCATCATCTGAGTATGTTTTTGGTAGGGATTCCAGTACAGTAGGGAATGGTGACAGGACCTAGTCTAAGGAGCCTGAAATGGTTGGTTCCCTCCGTATCGGCTCTGAGGACAATGAGGTTCAACCTGAGAAAGATGGTGATAGTGATGATGATGATGATGTCGACAGTTAAGGTGATGAGGATGAGTCTGTTCATGTGGCTCCTGCATCATTGTCCGGTGGCAGGCCTGCTCCGGGAAAGAGGAAGGGGAAAGGGTTGACTGGCAGTTCCATATCAGTGATGAGTAAGATTGCTGAGTCTTGACAAAAAAGACCCGAGAAGTCGCATCCTACTACAAACCCAATGCAAATTGCTAGTAGTATATGGCGTGGAAAGGTAAATTGAATATTTCTTTAATTTTTTATTTCTAATAACAAATGTTTATTCATTGATTTAATGTTTGTGTTAATTTAATTTTTTTATATGCAAGAGATAAGCATATTAAAAGCGCATTCCTGCTTTGTGTCACTGATGGGTTGGTCCCCTAGTGATCCTGCGGTTGCAGAGTTGGCTCGGGACACAGGACTGACACATTTGAGGGACTGCATGTTCTAGCATCTGAACTATGCGTTATTATCTGCTTTTGTGGAGAGGTGGCAGCCAGAAACCAACAGTTTACACATGCCTTGGGGAGAGATGACAGTTACCTTGCATGATGTGGAGTTGATTTTGGGAGTACCTACTTACAGTAACGTTGTCGATCTACATTATTCTCAGGACCAGCTGATTGCAATTATTCATAGCGACTTGTGTATTACCTACTCCGCAGGTGGTATAAATGGCCAGGAGTTGGCACAGATTGCAAAGGAGCCTGATAGTTGACTTTCACGGAGCTGAGAGCCACCTGCTACATCCAGTATTTACTTGGCAGTTCACTCATTATTGATAAGAGTGGTTACATTATCCCCGCCAAGCTGTGGCCGATCATTAAGGATTTCAGTCTAGTGGTGAATTTGCATGAGGTGCTGTGATACTGGCGTACTTGTACAAGAACTTAAGGTAGGTCTCGCGGATTGATGCGAAGGAGTTGTCTGGATGTTGGTCACTGTTTGAGGTAATATCTTTCACTGTCTGCATTTGTTTATTTACTAGTTATTTTCCTTTATTATTTAACATCATTTTTTTAGGCATGGATATACTTGTACTTTCCTATGTTTTCTCCAGCAGTGAGACCGGGAGCGAAGTTGTGTAAGCCATATATCTAGAGGTTTGCGACGTTGGACCATAAATCGAAGCACAAATTAGTCGATCTCCGCATTTGGTTAGATATGATGATTGCCGACGAGGTCAGGTGGACTCTGTACAGGCCCGATGAGATAAAGGATGTCTGGGTTTCTACATGGCATGGGTGCTTGCATACTTCGACTGTCTTGAGCAGTATATGCCCGACAGAGTTGTCCGACAGTTTTGGTGGGTTTAATGCATTCCAGCACACCTTACTCGCCCTCAGGAGCATCGCAGGCCAACAAACAATAGGCAGTACTAAGTCAAGAATATGTTTATCGAGGCATTGTGGCTAGAGGCACCTTCACATTTGCTGAGGGAGACATGGACCAGTGTCCCTGATGTACCACCCTCTCGTTCTCGTTGTACAGATGACTACATGGCATGATTTCTCTCCCATACTCACCCAAGGATACATAATCCTAAAAAGCTCCCACGTGATGTTCAATTGCCGACTGCAACTCCCGTTTCCAAGGATGTTCTCCTGGACATGATTACTCAGGAGGTTGACCGAGACGATGCTAATTCAGATACGAAGATTAGAAGGATATCTGACATGCTTAGGAAGTATAACCAGTTTCGCCCTTAGATTGTTGTTTTTTGTATCTGCTTAACTATGTTAGTGTTGGCATTTCTGTAAGAATGATGATTTCTTCATTTACTAGTTTTTGTTATTGTACAAATTGTTTACTTTGAATATATTTGCAACTATTGTTGAAAAAGTTCAATTCGGATCACTCTAAACCTCATAGATGAAAAGAGAGTAGAACAGCATGTTAAGCCTTATAACTTTACTGTACAGACAAAATCGGACATCCAAAATAGAAATCGGTCTACCGATTTGAAAATCAGACGTCCAAAAACACAAAGAAAGAATAAAAAACCAGCAGTGATTGACAAGAGTTCAAACCCGAGATAATAGGACGCTAAAACCGATCAACCAATTTTTAAAATCGGATGTCCGATTTTAAGAAACGGTCGACCGAGAATACTTTAAATTAATATCACAGATTTTCCATTGATAACATACAAACCGAGAAAATTGGACGATCAAACCGGACGACTGATTTGTAAAACTGGACGTTTGATTTTTAGAATGGGTGTTACGGTTTTTTTAAAAAATGTTCATCACATATGGGTATAGTAATTGCTGCTATAATTGCTAATATAAGGTAGAAAATTACAAATGACTAGGTAACCTCGCGTTCCAATCGGCAATCCTTTCATAATAACCCTCTGCCCACGTACTGACTCGATCACTATGGTGATGAACCCATTGCATGTGTAAAGGGTGGATTGGGCATCCATCATGCATTTGTAGTTGTATAAGACAATTAAAATATGTTAGTTAGCATCAGATGAAAGTGAACAAAATATTATTCCAAAAAAGCACTTACTTTCCTATATTAATTTACACTTACTTGAATAAAGTGTTGTTGTTTTGTCAGGAGACCAATAACCAATGTACCTCCTAGACGATCCGAATACGTATACAAAGGCAACACAGTCGTAGAACCAAGCCATGCAATTAATATCACGCACAGATTGAATGCATTTGCTATGACAAAGTGAATCAGGTGTTTCCAACCAATGATCTAAAGGCACAGGTCCATTCTGCCACTTTGTCCTACATATGAGCTCATAAACACGTTCCGCTGATCCGAAGAGTGAAATATACATGTTCATCGTATGTTTTAATTCAAAAACCATTCGTCTACGTACCTTCGGTCATTGATGTTCATCACCAAACACAAAATCTGCCACAACCCGATCCATCACCGATCACGTTATTCCGATTCTCAATGAACGGATAAATGAAAGTAGGGAAAGCATCTGTATAAGGGAATGTGGAACATGGAGATGGATCTATAATAAAAGATAAGCTACTTCATCCACGGCTACGCCTTCTACCCCTACCCCTAGGAGCTCGTGGCGGTCTCCCTCTCCCATGGGAACCCGAACCAAAATCCGAACCCGACCCAGATCTAGAGCCAGAATCTGAACCAGAACCGCTTGATTTTGTATCTTTCTATGAGCAATTGACACGTGATCTCAATACGACTTGTCTCTTTTTGTTGAGTTCGTCTTCTTTCGCTCTTTTGTGACTGCAACCTCAGGAGGGGACGTCAACGTCATACACGGATCTACGGGCAAAACCGAATCTAATAGCCCTTTCACAAGACGATGCATCTCTCTAACTTTGGATATGAGTCCTGTACTAATCTGATGCAAGAGGTCGATTAGAGAATGCATTTCAGAATCCATATCCGTGTCTTCTCCAATGTTGAAGGATGAAAACTGCCAATTTCTAGTGTCCTCCAAAAAGCCTCAATATCAACGAACTGGATAGGGAGCATGTGGCCGAACCATGTAATCAACTCACAAGAACAGGGGAGGCCTTGTGATATCCTCATATAGTGACCACACTTATTTTTTGGATCATCAATTATCTCTGCAGCTCTCTTTATCTCAACCCATATATTCTTCAAGGCCAAGTGACTAATTTTATTACTTATATTCCTCAATATCAGATTACTCTTTGCATTAAACTTTTCTTTAGTCCGAGAATTCTCCAATGAGCTCTTAATGTCAGTTATTTGACTTTGAATGAGTGAGTCAATATTCAAGAACACAGTGTCCAAATCACCATGGCATGTTGAAAGCCATAGTTTCAGGATTGAATGTTCACTTTCAGCACGGTTGGTGGTGTCCACCCCAAAATGCATTACCCGACCTGTCCAAACTCTCACGAATTTATGAGCAAGGGGATTTAACCAAGTGGTGAACAAATAATATAAGAAGTCCGGCCTTTTCCGCCACTTCATCTTCATAACATCCAATTTCCTTAAGTATTCTTGCTCATCCATTTCATTCAATAATTTATGCCATGAGCCATTTATAAATCGTGATGTCACTTCTTCATCTTTTATGAACTCGGTTAATTTGGCCAATATGTTCTGGTCGATGTGCCTTCTGCATAGCATATGGTATGCTGTACTAAACACCTCGTCGATCACAGGCATTAAACCGCTTTCCCTGTCTGTAATAATTACCTTCGGCTCGTGAACATTAAGATCTTGTTGACTCTCTATTGACATTGTGCTTGAAAAGTATAGATGCTTAATTTGTTGAAGGACCCATCTATAAGTCATAGCTTGCTCATTCCGCATGAAAGTAGTGGCCACAGTGAAATTCTTACCAATCGGAGTCATCCCTACGACTTCCAACAGTGGCATATTGTACCTTTATTAGAAACACAGAGTACAGATAACATATTTAGAAAGGCAACTATACATACAACCCATTAAACCCTAAACCCTAAACTGAGTAAATATATCCTATTTGATTCAAATACTCATCAAATATTAATCAAATACTTTTACATAATAGAAAACAAAGTTAAACACTAGTGTACAGTATAAAACTCTAAACAGTAAACACTAAGAATTTAAACCCTAACCCCCAATCCTATTAATAATATAACTTAAACAATCAATTTGCAAATTACAACAAAATCTACACTTAATATAAAAATTAGAGACAACTTACTTGTTTGTTTTATATGTCGTATCCATTATAAGTACATATGGCCATGTTCTCATTATTTGAATTGATGTGGGGTGAGCAACAACAATGTTGCTAAGTACGTTGCTATCCTCACAGTTTCTATAGAAGACCGTGTAACCCCGTTGAGCACTTAGGCAAAAAACTTCTTCAACCGTGTTTCGCCCCTACATTCTATTCTTCTTAATCTTGGCAACGACGTTGTATATTTTTTGGGCACTACAAAAACATTGTAATCATATTTTTAGACCCTAAATTAAAATTTAAAATATAACCAGGATGCATTAAAAGTAATGCAACACACCTAACGACACAACCCACGTTTTGTTCCTGGAAAAATCGTAAGATATTACGTGGTAGCACATGACTCTTCATAAATTGCTTAGTCTGTATCAGCTGCTTCTTCGTTAGTTTTACAGCTTGAGCGTGACCATGAGTATAGACACCTATTGCATGGTTGTGCCTCCCATCATATACGAATAATTGCCAACTTTCGCACATCGCCATTTGCTCGCCTTTTAATTTGAAGGGACAACCACACTTTTTAGTCCCGTAAGGACCCCCGCCTTTTTATTTGAACTTCTTCTTCTTCATTGTCAACTATGGGCTTCGTTCTAGGTTTATTTGCACCTCCATGCTCGCAACCCAATGTAACGTACGGTCGGCGGTCAGATGTTCTCGAACTCAAATACTGAGTCACAATCAAGTGTGTATTCACTTTCATAGCCTTTTCTTTGCCCAGTTCACCAACTCTACTTTCCAATTAAAGATTCGATCGGTTGCAAATAAATATTTGTGATCCACATATTCGTCTGGTTCCAAAAATTCTTCAAATGTGTTTGGATCTACGTCGTCCTATTACGTTATAGTACGAAACAATTAAAATATGAACACATTTCATATTAGAAAAAAAATTCATATACTAATTAAAAAAAATTCTAGACAGATTTTTGCCCAGAGCAGCGAAACGAATCCCACAGTTTTTGCCATTTGGGCGAAAGTTACTTGTCAGTTTCGCTTGAATGAGCGAAACTGTGGGATTCATTTCGCCCATCTGGGCGATTGTATGCTCAGTGACTGGAAAAAAAAATTACTTTTCTTACCTCAAAATTGAAATTTTCTTGCACAAAATCTTCAAAATGATCCATATTTACCTCCAATACAAGTTCAATATTAAAGATTACAGTTTTAGAGTAGAGAGAAGTGAGAGAGAAATTACTTAGAGAGAGAAAGAGTAAAGTAAAAAATGAATTTTTTCACACTATACATAATAGATTCCCGAGTTGGTTTTATCGATCCCCTATTAATAAACCTAATAGATAGTAGTGTATAGGGGTGTAAACGAGTCCAGACCCTCTGGGTACTCCAAGGCCCAGACCCAGTCCCAGACCCTCTGGGTATAAAATTTATGGACCCAAACTCAACCCTATAGAGTCCAGGGTAGGGTCTAGGTATACCCGTACCCCTATGACATTTTTCTATTTTTTTCCGTTAAACAAAAATATATATAAAACGATGTATAACCCTAAAATAAAAATTATAACATGATTAACATAATTTCCTCAACATCTGTTTCAACAAATACAATCATTTAAGATCTCTATTTCAACATTTACAGAGTCCCCACTTGGATTGTCCAAAAAAAAAAAATTATAGAAATCCTAAACCATTACTTCGTCTTAAACACAAATAATCTCAAAACAACCTAAAACATTACTTCAACGTTTACAGAATCCCCGTTTGGATTGTCAAAAAAAAAAAATAAAAAAATAATCTAGTAATTTTATTTGATGGATTTAGTACCTCAACCCTTTTCTTAAACGCTAGGTCACTAATCTCAAAATAACTAATAACTTGAAGTATGATCTCAAACAATTATATTGGTGCAAATAGTAAATGCAAAGTCTCTTTGAAAAGCTTGATCTGCATAAGATCTTCTTGGGACATGGTAACTAGTTAGTAAGATATCTTAAATGATTGCTTAGGAACAAGAAGGAGAAACATGAAAGCTCTTCAAGTCCAACATGGTAACACAAAGTATTATGGTTGGAGTGAAAAGATATAATCTGAAAAATGTAGCCTAGTTTCAAAGAGTGAGAGTGAGGTGAGATTGAGAGAAATAATATCATATAAATGTATAAATTATGTATTAATAAAAAAAATATAAAAATAATATAGTATCAAAAAATATATATTATTATTTTATTACAATATATATACGAGTCTGGGTATCATCATATCTTGTCCAAATTCATTTAATTGAATCTATATGTACGAGTTCGCAAATATAAAATTTTAACCTTACATATTATAAACAGGTGTAGACTCGCACAAGTATGAATAAAACACGCTATGTTTACGAACTACTAGATCCTAGTAGTATAGAAGAAGAAGTTTGACTATCTGGGGTAAATTCTCTCTTAATTTTTTAGAAAGGTAGAAAATCCCTCTTCAAAACTTTCAATGCCAAATTGGCAAATTCCCTAACCTTTACCCTTTCCTTCCCTCCCGCGCTACCCCTATAATCCGTTCCCCTTTGTCTGAAATTCCCCTTTGTCTAACCCTCACCGATCCTTACTGCACAGCTGCCGTCTATCCCATTCTTCACTGCGACTCTTTCTCTTTCATCCACTGAAAATCCAACATCCGTGACCTCTTGGTGCTAATTTTCTAGTAAGTACCCCAAGTCTGCTATTGATTCAATAACCACAACTACTTGCAGTTATTATTATTTTTTTAAGTATTGATTTTATTGGGTTGCTGTCAATGCTTTATGACGCCTGTGCTTGATACAAATTGTCTTCTGCATTGTGTTAGGTGTAAACACAAGCTGTTTTCTTTGTTGTTGTTGATTGTTTAATTAGTTCAGTGCCGTCGAAGATAAAAATATGGGTGATTTTGATAGTCAAAAGATCCGAAATATATGCATTCTTGCTCATGTAGATCATGGAAAAACTACACTGGCAGATCACCTTATTGCTTCTTATGGAGGTGGGGTGCTGCACCCTAAGCAAGCTGGCAAACTTAGGTATATGGATTATTTAGATGAGGAGCAGAGGCGGGCAATAACCATGAAAAGCTCGTCTATAGCCCTTCAGTATAAAGATTATTCTATTAACCTCATAGATTCTCCTGGTCATATGGATTTTTGTAGTGAGGTATCAACTGCGGCTAGGTTGAGTGATGGGGCATTGATATTGGTGGATGCTGTTGAGGGAGTTCATATTCAGACCCATGCAGTTTTGCGGCAAGCTTGGATTGAAAAGCTTACACCGTGCTTGGTTTTGAATAAGATTGATAGATTAATATGTGAGTTGAAGCTAAGTCCTATGGAGGCTTATAATAGGTTGCAGAGGATTGTTCATGAAGTAAATGGGATAGTGAGTGCATATAAGAGTGAAAAGTATTTATCTGATGTTGATTCATTACTTTCTGCTCCTACCGGTGATTTAGATGGTACTAATTTTGAGTTTATAGAGGATGATGAGGAGGATACTTTTCAACCGCAGAAGGGAAATGTTGTCTTTGGTTGTGCACTGGAGGGGTGGGGATTTAGCATTCCAATATTTGCTGAACTTTATGCTACCAAAATTGGGGCAAGCTCAGTTAACTTGCAGAAAGCACTATGGGGTCCATATTATTTGAACAAGGAAAAGAAGATTCAGAAAAAGGGAATTAATGCTGGACCTAAGGTGAGGCCTATGTTTGTGCAGTTTGTGCTGGAGACACTTTGGCAAGTTTACCAGGCTGCTCTGGAAGGAGATGATGATAGAGGAATCATTGCGAAAGTTATCAAGTCCTTTAATTTGTCAATTCCTCCACGTGAACTCCAGAACAAGGACCCGAAAGCAGTACTTCAGGCTGTCATGAACCGGTGGCTTCCAATGTCAGATGCAATTTTATCAATGGTGGTTAAGCATATTCCTGATCCTGTTACTGCTCAGTCTCTTAGGATATCCCGCTTGCTTCCTAGACGAGAATTTCTTGATAATTCAGGTGACTCTGATGTACTTGTTGAAGCAGAGCTTGTGAGGAAATCTGTTGAGGCTTGTGATTGCAGCCCAGATGCACCCTGTGTTGCTTTTGTATCTAAGATGTTTGCCATACCATCTAAAATGCTTCCTAGAGGAGAGCTTCCTAGTAACTCCAGTGATGATGATGAATCAGAAGAATGCTTTCTTGCATTTGCTAGGGTCTTTAGTGGGGTTTTAAACTCCGGACAAAGGGTTTTTGTGCTTTCAGCATTGTATGATCCGTCAAAACCAGAATCAATGCAAAAGCATATCCAGGAAGCTCAGGTGCAGTCTTTGTATCTTATGATGGGTCAAGGGTTGAGACCTGTGACCTCTGCAAAGGCAGGAAATGTTGTTGCCGTTAGAGGTCTTGGCCATAATATATTAAAAAGTGCAACTCTCTCATCAACAAAAAACTGTTGGCCTTTCTCAAGTATGGTTTTCCAAGTATCTCCTACTTTAAAAGTTGCAATTGAGCCTTCTGATCCTGCTGATATGGGTGCCCTTATGAAAGGACTAAGGCTTTTAAACCGTGCAGACCCATTTGTCGAGGTCACTGTTTCTGCTAGAGGAGAGCATGTACTTGCTGCTGCAGGTGAGGTTCATCTTGAAAGATGTATCAAAGATTTGAAAGAGAGATTTGCAAGGATAAGCTTGGAGGTATCTCCTCCCCTTGTATCCTATAGGGAAACAATTGAAGGTGAGACAAGTAATCCTTTAGAAAATTTGAAATTTCTGAGCAGTGGCTCTGAATTTATTGAGAAAGTTACACCAAATGGAAGGTGTCATGTAAGAGTGCAGGTGATGAAGCTTCCAACAGCTCTAACAAAGCTCTTGGATGAAAACTCAGATCTTCTTGGCGATATCATAGGGGGTAAGTCAGGGCAGGCCTGCAAAAGCATGGAAAGATTGAGAGGTACTGTTGTGGAAGATGATGATCCTAGCGAAGCACTGAAGAAGCGAATGATGGATGCTGCGGAGAGTGACTATTCATTCGGGAACACAGAGACAGACAAAGACCGAGCTGAGAAATGTAGAAAATTGTGGCAAAAGTTCTTTAGGAGGATGTGGGCTTTAGGGCCCAGACAGGTAGGTCCAAATATTCTGCTTGCTCCAGATTTAAAAGGAAAGAGAGACGATGGCTCTATTCTTGTCAAGGGATCTCCTTGTGTATCTGAAAGATTGGGTTTCTTGGATGTCTCTAGCCAGAATGGTACATCAACTGATACCTTTTCGGACAGAGATGAAAACTTGTTGAGGGAAGCAGAAAGTCTTGAAACCAGTGTTCTTTCTGGATTCCAGCTAGCTACAGCAGCTGGTCCATTGTGTGATGAACCCATGTGGGGTTTGGCATTTGTAGTTGAGGCGTCTATCTCTCCAGTTGTTGAACAAGCAAATGAAGCAGCAGATAATTCAGTTCAACAGGTAGAGCAGTATGGCATTTTCACAGGACAAGTTATGACAGCCGTCAAGGATGCTTGCAGAGCAGCTGTACTTCAAAGGAAACCAAGGCTTGTTGAGGCAATGTACTTTTGTGAGTTGAACTCCCCAACTGAGCATTTAGGCTCCATGTATGCAGTTCTTGCTCGGCGGAGGGCCCGTGTTGTGAAGGAAGAAATGCAGGAAGGTTCACCATTGTTCACAGTACATGCTTATGTTCCTGTTGCTGAAAGTTTTGGATTTGCTGATGATCTGAGGAGGTGGACCTCTGGTGCTTCAAGTGCTCTACTCGTACTGAGCCACTGGGAAGCACTTGAAGAAGACCCCTTCTTTGTTCCTAAAACAGAAGAAGAGTTAGAAGAGTTTGGAGATGGATCTAGCATGCCTCGGAATACTGCAAGGAAACTTATCGATGCTGTGAGGCGTCAAAAGGGTCTGCCAGTTGAGGAAAAGGTAGTTCAGCATGCAACAAAGCAAAGGACATTGGCTCGCAAGGTGTAGAAGGTGCCTATGATGTTTTCCACTCTAGCTTGTGTAACCATTGTAAGACATTCCATCCCTGCTTACGTAGATGACAATGGGGAATTATCAACCCCAGAATTTTTTTTTGTTAGAAGTAATTTTGACCGCTCAGTTACCAAAAATATATGTACTTTTTCTTATTCATTTGAGGAATATCTAATCAAACGAAAAGATGAAACGAAGGAGAGAATTGTTGTCTATTAAGATTTCACTACTAGAATTAGGGCTATAGTGACAGATTTAGTGACACTCTTTCAAAAGTGTACTAAGAAATGCTCTAAAGTGATGCTTCTAATTAGCATCAGTATAAAAATATACAAAACAACACTTTTAAACTCTAATATGTGAATAAGAGTATTTAATGAAAAAATAAAAATCAAAGTGTCGGCAAAGAAGATGTCTCCTGACTCAAATGCGAAGTGTTGAGGTAACTTTTTTGGCATTGGAGGAATCAACAAGTACACAATGGGGATATTTCTCCACCACCAATAGCCTTTTTGCTCAAAGGTATTTTGTATCGATCTAACAACATTTGGACTAAATTATATGGTGGTAAACCTAGTGATGGATACAATTGTAAACTTTTGGATACTGCTCTAGTCTAGGCAGCACCTTTTGAGAGGCACTGAGCTCTTTTGTACATCATATTTTTTCGTTAATGACAATGATCCTGGTTTCGACCAAAAGCAGCATAAATAGATGGCTTTTAGGCGCTATAATGAAACATTTGGTGGATAAATTTTTCAACAAAATATTCAGAACAATTTCCTCCCATTTCCCCCTTTTTTTCCCTTCTCCTCTCTCAACTCTCATTTGTCTCAGTACCTAGCTCTTTCAATCTCAATCCTGCTAAACCCTTGTCTCTTATATTCTTATTCTGCCTTCTGCTTTATTTTTCTTTTTTAAAATTTTTTCTAAAAATGCTTCTCAGGTATGCTGAAGTACTTCATTTTTTCTCAATTTCTTGTGATTTTGTAGTTAGTTTGAGGTAGTTTTTTTGTAGAGTTGTAGGGGCAGATGATGAGTTGTTAAACGCATCTCCCTTATAGTCTTAGTCTGCCTTCTGTTTCTTCTTTTTTTATTTTTTATTTTTTTAATTGCCTTCTCAGATTAGCAGAAGTACTTCAATCTTTCTCAATTTCTTGTGGTGTTGTAGATTAGTTTGAGGTAATTCTTGGAGAGTTGTTGGGGGAGATGATGGCTTGTTCTTCTGCTTCAATATGTTATTCTGGGACGCCGGCTGCAGGGGGGGATTTGTGCTGCTTTTCCGGGCTGAGTCTCCTGGAGTTTTGCTATCTTCTTGTCGGGGGTTGCAGCCCACTTGAGGATTAGCAGGTTGATTGTCTGTTCTGATTTGGACTTGAATGTTTCTGAAATGAGATCAAATGGTAAAATTGCTTTCTTTACTGATTTTACTTTGGAATTAAGTTTGTGATGTTTCTGTTCTTTGTACATTATCTGGAACCTTAGATAAAGAATGAGAATTTGGCTTGTTTTCTTTCTTTGAACTTTCTAGTGCTTAGGTTGAATTTTCTGTAGATTATGTAACTAAAGTGGAGGAAAAGAAGTTGGTATAAGTTGTTATTTTGAGTTCACAATTGTTGAGTTTGTTCCCTGTCTTTCTACATTCTGATAGTTCTTTCTTTCAAATGACTCCGTATCCTGGTTTCAAATGTATTCTGGATATTAAAAATGAATCTTGAAATCCTTTTGAAGATTATGTCATGGCTCTTTGAATATTTGTTTGTGGAGTAATTCTGTAGATGTGAGGGAAAATTCTTTGCTGAAACTCATATCTGCCTGTGAAAAGATTGAAATTTTATTCTTGCTATTCTCTAATTTGATAAAGCTATGATTGATTTTGTCATGCCGATACCCCGGGCTAATTAGTTAATAAAGGAAGTTATACAATGAAAGATAAATCATACATCATTCTTTGTAATAATGGTGGTGGCTGAAGTAAAACTAGTTGTTCTTCAGAACACAAGTGGGGGTTTTCCCCTAAGAGGACCTTAAATCTTTTATAATGCGCTATCTATAAGCTCTGCCAGTTGGTTTGAATGGACGATATTGACAATGTTTTCGGACGACACTATATTTTGCCTATCATAATATCTGGAAATCTTTCATTAATGCTTTTGTATGTTTCTGTTTATTGAACCAAACACATTGGAAATCTTTCTAAGCTCAAATCGTCTCAAATCTTGAATTCAAACTTGTTTCAGATCAATGTATTACTAGTTTAATTTGAACAAGCCAGAGTAAAACCTGGGGAGTTATATATTTTTGTACTGATTAGACCATTCACTATTTCTTGAAGCTCGATCTTTCCCCAGGATGAACCAAATAACAAAGAGAATATTTCGTAGCAGCCTCATTAGATCGTACATCTTTCTTGGTATATCCATATAATAGGTAGGAACATAAACTGAAACATTCTGGAGTTACAAAGATAGTTATGAAACGGTTAGCACTCAACATCACATAAAAAACATTCCTCTTAGAGTAGCTGTGACGAATAAGTGAAACTGTGTTTAATGTGAGAAGTTCTTTTGGAGCTCTTCAATTTGTTTCTAAACTTGAAGTCAACTCTCTCAAAGGCCAAAAGAATATACAAGAAGCATTCATTATACAGTACATATCCTTCTAGACCTATTTATTCAAATACATTTTTACTTGAGATTCCTATTTATCATCCCTTCAATATTTATGCTTCAATAAAGGTTTGATTTCTTCATAGAAGAACTTCTTGAAATCTTCCATATGCATCTCTTGAAGACACAAACCAACAGCCAAAGTTTCATCATCCCCTTCATGTCCAGGAATTATCAAACAATCACCATCACAATCATGTGTACCAGGACTCATATAAACCTCCTTTCCCCAACCAAAATCAAGATGATAAAGGGGAAGAGTCAGCCAACTAACAACCGCAAGATTTGGATTACCATAAAAAGGCCCTTCATCATTCTTAAATGCATAAAGATCTTGAAACCGCGATAAGTCTTCTTGATTCTCCAGAAACTCAATCGATGATTTTACATACTCGTTTGTTACTTGAGATATCGCTTCTCTGATTTTGCTCGCAGCATAACTTAATGGCCGAGAGATTAGCTTACCGGAGTAGCTTGATGCCACTACATCAATGATTGCATTGCCAAAGTAACCTTGAGGCAATGGCGGCTGTATTCTTTGCCTGAGATCAAGAGCGATTCCCAGAGCAGTTGGCTGTTCTGGCATAAGATTTCTTGCTTTACAGGCGCATCTCCACATATGTGCTGTTATAACTTCATATCTGGTGTAAGGTATGCCCATACTTACCCCTCTACCAGCATTAGCTTTCTTCTTCAGTGTTTCAATTTGGTGTTTTGTTAGTTTCAGAACAGCAGTACATGTTGCCTTTCTTCTTTCAGCTTCATTGCTTGATTGTCCAATCAAGATTGGTGGAAAATTGTACAGATTGTGCAAGAAGCAAGGCGATGATGAAACTAGGCCTTGGAATTGGAAAGGATCATCTGACTCATCTCCAGTGCGAAAAACATTTCGGTCAAAGAAAGGGACAACTTGTAATGATTCTCCCCTGGCAATTCTAGCCCATTCTGAGGTAAAATGAGCAGCAGCAAGTCCATCAACCACAGCATGTGACACTGTTAAGCTAAGACAAATACCTCCACATTTAAACTTGGTAAGTTGCACATATAACAAAGGCAGTTCTTCAATACAACAGGTTTTGTAATCTATACTTGGAAACAGGTTATGAAACTTTGGAGATGACAAGAAATCACCAAGATCAGCTAACGATGAATCTGTTTCGGCCTCTATGAGTTGAACTCCAGCACCATTGCAGTCTACTTCTAGCCTGCCTCGGCCTAAAGAACGTAGACGCCCTGCCAAAGGATAAAAATGCACAAGAGCCTTACTTAAAGAACCCTCGATGGTTTTTATGATGGTATCTTCTGGTTTAAGCCAATATTCTTCATTAGGCCTATATATGTAGATTGTTGGGACATGGATCATGCAGCCGATCTGATCCCATATCGATAATGGTAAACGACCCTTAAATGTTTGATCTGCAGGCTTCACTAGCCAAGAATTTTTCAAGGTAATCTTCTTCATATCTTTCTTTGTCTCTATTTTTTTTTTTTTTGGTCCTGAAATTGGGATGTTAATTTATTTCATGAAGTATAAATATATATTTAAGGACACCAAAAAAAAGGAAAAAATTGGTTTTGCACATTCTTGTTTTGTGACCTTAACTTTAGGAAAGGATAAAAGAGTATCTGAAATCTACTATGTTTTCTGCTTTTAATTCGGATTATTGGTAGAAATGACAAGTTCATGAGTTTTTAGTAGATGAAAAAAGAATTGCCCCTTCGATGATTTTCAGCACCAAATGGGCTTATCTTATTAGCTTACCAGAGAAGAAGGGATAAAATTGGCCGGAAACAACTTATCTCAGTACCACATGGATCATTCTTCCATATTATCTCTTCTTGAAGTGCTCGAAAGAACGGGCGAAAATTGAGCCTATCTTCAAGTTACTGGAGGATGATTTCCAGAAATAAATATGCAGAGAGGACCTGTTGATGATTTTTGGATTTGAATTGTATGATAAAAATCTGCGGAAAAAAAAAACAAAAAAAGAGGGGAAAATCTGCAAAATATAAAAACATAAAGCAAAAAGATTGCTTCAACCAAACAAGAAGAAATATTTAATTATGAGAGAATATTGATATGAATTTCCTCTTCTTCTTTACAATATGAGTAACTTAGGATTGTTTTTTAACGTCCAGAAAGCTCATGTCTTGCTGGGAAATTTGTAAGAAGACATTACTTTTGGTGAGTTGTAAAAAGAAAAAAAATAAATAAATAAAAAGGTATGAGTTATTCATAAAAAGACGAAAAATGAGAAAAAACTTAGGGAGTTGGCAGAGGTCACTCTTTTCAAAAAAGGACAATCTGCACCTTAAAAGTGTTGGAAAAACACATTATTTTCATGACAGTTCAAAACATGACTCACGAAGAAGTAGAATGCAATTATGAGTTATCACGAAAACCTTGAGGCATTTGGCATTTTATTGGATCATCTAGGGTCGGATCACCAAGCGCTAACAGTATCGCAAATAGCATCATCAACTTCTTTTAAGTATTACTGCCAACTTTTTTGCGATGCAAATGAGTTTTTTAGGAGAGCACAATCTACACCTTAAAAATGTTTAAAAACACATTATTTGCGTATATTAAGGAAAGATGTACAAAAATTGTAAACTTGGTTTGATTTGCATATGTTAAGCATAGTAGCATATTTGAGCTTCTTAGAACTTAGGTTACTATATATAAGCTTCAATCTTTATGCCAACTTTTTATTTTTTGGAATTATTACACTTGCTTCTTTTCATTCTATATTCGATTTGACTTGTAGGTATATTGAAATATTTAAAACATTGTTTTTGTGCATTTTCATTGTAATATTCAAATACCAAATCCAACTTTTATAGCCCCCAAAGAATGAATAGTTTTTTATTACCAAAATCCTTAATACAATAATATTTAAATACCAAATCCGACTTTTATAGACTCCAAAAAAGGAAAATAAACTCTTGGGAAAGTTTGATGAGTAATTTTTTCAAAAATTCTGAACTTAATCTTTTCAAAAAAGCCTATATAACATATAATGAAATCACAAAAACAGCAGTCCGAATAATATGAAATAAAAGATAAACCTTAAAACGAATTATTATGAAAGGAAGTGTACTAAAGAATGGACAATAAACATGTAAAGAGTGGACAATAAATATGTAAATCAGCAGATGGAGCTCACACAAGTTCAAACTCGACTCAGCATTTTTTATTCAACTTGAACTTGATCGAATTTTAAAATTTTGATTCGAACTCAAATTCAATTTTTTTTGTTAAAAAAAGATATTATATGTAATAATTAAAATAAAATAAAAAATTTTATATATTTTGACTCGAGTCAGTTTTAATGAAGCTCAAACTCGACTTATTTGCTTAGCGAGTTAGTTCGAGCTCGGTTAACAACTGAACTTTGACCGGGCCGCTTGTTAACTGCTCATGGACGACTTAGCTCATTTACACTACACCCCTACTGTACAAGAGGATGCATTGGACTATTTGAGTAAAAAACAGCAATATCAGCAGCGTGTATTAGTATGCACAGCAAACCAAGTCTGCTAAATAATTGGAAAATTACACAACGTAAAGCCACTCAAATGTTCATTGTAAGGACTTGACCAAGTTCCTATCTCGAGTTATGAAATCAAATGCAACCAGAGCTAGATTTTCTTATCAAAACAGCCAATATAAATATAAAGATGCCTTTGCAACTAGGAATTTTCCAATACCCCATACCGGACCTGCAAAGTGAATGTTTCCATCCAAAGCACATAAAGGTACATTTGATCATTATGGGCATGTAAATCATTAGCCGATGACTGCCATATTAAAGTCAGGATACACTTAATCAAGCTCTAACTAGATGACAGCAAGATCTAACATAATAAACAGATCAAAAGGAATGGAAAAGCTCTCAACTCGTGAACATTCCCATACACAGTTGCATAAACTCACAAAATCTATTGCTCATAAGTAAAAGTAATTCAACAATAAATGACAAAATCTACATTATTTATCTTTAGCTGAGGACCACAACAAGGGAAATGTTATAGTTCCAAGTAAGACAGGCGAAAATGATAAAAGAAAACATAGATCTCTATACCAAGTCAATTCTCTCCAGACACTCCATCGTGGTCGGAACATAAAGAGGGATCTCATGGAAAATGAAGGAGTCAACAACCACAAAGACAATACCTTTCAATACACCATTCTTAAGAACATAATCTGCAACTAATGTTATAGCACAAAGAAACAAAACTTTACACCGCCAGCATGTTATACATCAACCTGAAATAAGCGAAATCATACTTAAGAAACAAAGAGAGAAGGGTTGCCTGAAAATCCTTCCCCCTTAACCCGTTTGTTCTTCTAGATGGTCTGCAAGAGAACTAATAACATAACTAAAAACTAGCAATTCACTGATAGACCTGCAAACTATATGATCAGCTATTCTATGCTTATCTACATGCAGAGTAACTAAGTACATAATGATCCAACAATGATGCATAGATTGTGGCACCAAACTATGAGAATAACCCCATGCTAATACCATATTAATAAAGTTATTGATCCACAGTTTGAGCTAACAAACTTTGTAAAGCTTGCTATTTCATTGAAACGAAGAGCAGTCTATAATCTTGAGGAATACTCCTACACAGGTATAATCAAGAACATACAAATCAATTCAGACACTACTAGTGATTTCAGATTCAATTAATCTGAAAAATCACATTTATAACAGTTTCACAAACTAGAAAACTTCACAACCCAACATTCTGCTTTAAATTATATACCAAAAAATTAAGAAACATATGTGCAATTAAGACGAAGAAATTAGTCAGATAAGATAATGCAAAAATAAAACGAAAAGAGATAAAAAAGAAGCAGAGGATTTGTTCAACATTAACATAATCAAACTTATAAAGAGCTCGATAATTCACATAATATGATTAAATCCATCAAAGCACAATACAAACAAACCCGTTAATAAACAGCGAAGATCAACTAAATCCCACTAAATTAAGAAACCTAAACGAGCCCCTAACTTTGTCAAATCGACAAATATATGAGAAAACCATTAGATATTGATATCCATAAACAAAAACTTTTGAACCTATAAAGATCAAAACTTTCTATTTTATTTTCTGCGGGGAAGAGCAACTTTAATCTTCTTCTCTTACACGGGGCTGAGGAGGTGAAACCAAGAAGGCCTGGGTTCAGAATTCATGCCTATGATGATGATAAGAGGAATGAATCCATAGTGCGTGACGACTTTAGCTTTCTTCGCAGTCCAAGTGGTCCACTCCTTCAACATCTTCACGGTCGATGGTGATGATCCTCCATCATCTTCTCCACCAGTCAAGGCTTTCTTGGTGGTCTTGCCCTTCGCCTTCAGACTGATCTTTGTCGCCATTCTTCTGATTTCTCTGAATCTCTCCTCTCTCCGGGTATATATATATATTGGTAGCTAATTTGCGGGGGTGGGTAGCCCTAATTCTGGGGACGTGTTGAGAAAGTGTAGCGAATTGCTTTATAGTCCTTTGATTTTTGTTAGTTTTCGAATGAGCCCTTCATCTATTATCAGATTAACCTGGCAGAAATAGTTCTTTTTTGAAGCAAAAGGAAATTATATTTTATTAAAGAAAATCATCATAAATACCCATGAACAATTTATGATTTTCTCAAATTAATTATAAACTTTATTTTCAACAAGTTATACATGTCAATTTTTTTTATTAATCATTTTTTGACAAATTATAATTTAAGTGACCGAATTTGACTATTTTGAGTGCACCTAGTGTCACTAGTAGATATTAACTAGATGACTCAGGTCAATGAAATCCACAAGTGACGTATATATACTTATAATAAACAAATTTTCCTACTTAAATTATAAAATTGTCAAAAATGATTGTTAAAAAAAGTTTATGAGTATCATCAATTGAAAAAAAAATGTATAGTTAATTTGAAAAAAAACATAAATCGTTCATAAGTATTTGTAGTGATTTTCTTTATTTTATTAATATCGAATAAAATGATACGATATACTTGTAAAAGAATGTCTCTAAGGGGTATTCTAGCTAAAAGATCCATATAAAAAATAAAAAAAAAGAATTTACACCAAAACTTATAAGACCATTTTGAAATAAACTCTAATATCAGGGGGAGAAAGGGCATAGTTTCTAATAATAGATACTAGATTGTTTATCTCCAAACGTGAGGGGTTATTTTGCAATAAACCTAAAGAGAAATCAAAGAAGAGGGAGAAGCCTCCCCCACTGGTAGTATATAATCCAATCCTCCTCCATTTTCAATTGTCTGATTATATATACTCCGAATCCCATTAGAGCTAGAGTGAGAGAGTTTGTGAAGAAGGCTGAAATTTTAACCTGCGGTGTGTGAAAATGGGTGGAGGCATGGAAGCACACAAGAACCGCTGGATTGAGGATTGGTCTACGGCGAGAGAAAATCTGGAGCACAACTTCAGGTGGACCCGCCGTAACCTTGCAATCGTCGGCCTTTTCGGCATCGCCGTTCCTATCCTCGTCTACAAAGGCATCGTCCGCGAATTTGTAAGCAACAATTTTTCTCAGATTTTAAATATGAAAATCCATATACATATTTTTGGATTAGATAATATTATGCTATTAATTGCTTCTATATCCCCAATTTGTGAGTGATGCCCTATGATTTTACCCTAGTTAGTTTTGTTCCGATTGTTATTTGAGTTGTTGCTCGATCTGATGCATTGATTGACTTCTATTTGTTAAACAAAGATTCTTTATTTTTTCTTTTCCCCAGTCTTTGCGTATCTATGCTTACACTTTTAGCAGACTGTGATAATTGGTGAATTTCTTGGTAATCTTATGCAAATAAAGGCTTCTAATGGAAAAGAAGCTCTAAAGTGTGTTGCAGGTCTCTTTTGCTTTGGACTTCTAAGATGATTAATTAGGAAAAAGTTTACAATCAACTTTTTTAGAATTTTAGTTTCCTTTGTCATCATAGATTTAAACAGTTTCAGATAGGTCTTGCTGAAAAGTAATCAGATTTCATAAGTTTATTCCTTTTACTTGTCGGTAGTCTTGAATGCATATGCTTGTAACCTGAGTGTCAATTTTGTGTCCTTTTGCACAAAGTGATGAACTTTGTATTTAAGTTAGTTAAATCCTATAGTTTTTCTCTCTTTCCTTATTTCTTGGTTACGAGAGTGTATAGAGTTTATCACGGTAGAAATTGGTGATATTAATATTTCAGTGAAATGGAATCTTTTCTGTATTAGCTTGAGCAAGGAATGTTGCCTACTGCACAAGGAGAGAAACCTCTATCGAATGAACTTTTTTCTCTGTGTTTGCATAACCGATACTCCCATCTTATTTGTATGTTATACCTTGTAACTGTTGATGCTCACACGAAATGGGAGATTGTGGGATTTAATCTTTCAAAGCTGGGACTGATCTTTTATTTGGGAATCAAGGTAGGTAAAAACAATAAGCTTAATTTATGAGAATAGTGTAATACAGTGGCCATAATTGCTTCAAAGCTAATTGCTTGCAACAAGATTCAGAAGTCAAAATTTTCTAAGCAAATACACTAAGAATGTATGTGGTACCATAAGATAAGTAAGTAATATAATCTAATGATGCTGCTCACTAAAATTTAGAAACCAATGGTACGCTTGATAAAGAGATTATTAGCTCGCTGGAAGTGAATATACCTTAAAGTTCTTGGTTTATCTGAACATGCGAGCTATAAGTATGCAGTATTTCCAAATTTCTAGCATAGATTTCCCATTCTGATACTACTTCTAGTCTTGCGCTTGGTTGAGTAATTCTTTGTTCCGACATTTGTCCCGACAAACATACCCTGGATTGACAGTTCTTCTCGGTGCAAATGCTTGCCCTGAAGTTTTATTTGGTAGTTAGTGGTTAGGGAGCATTTTGTTTGCAAACATGCTACAATCATCAACTTTCTACTTGTTGGCTTGGGAGAAATTACTGGGCAGGACTTGGAAGTGTTTTCTCGACACTTTTTCCCCTAAATTATTTTCTTAGTAAGTGGTTGAGACTTGTTAATTATCTTCATTTACATGTATTCATTTAAGAATAGCAAGAGAGTAGCAACGTGATAAAGCCATAATTGGATTTAGCTTTGAGAGATTAACATGTAACTTATCCTTCACTTGGCATAGCCATGAGTTAAATTATCTATCTGATCTATGTGGTGCAATTTAGATCTTTCCCTAGCACCTTAAACTGAAAATCTTTTTGATTTTTGGTTCATTAGCTTGTAAAAAGGTTAGTCATGTCTTTTTCTGGAAGTACAGTCGATCGATAAGCCTAACATAAGCGCATGCAATACTTTCAATTTTGATGCTACCCGCCTGTATTTTGCTAAGTCTGAATGGACCTCTCATAGGTTATGTCTATTGAGATAGCTTTTATTTTATATTACTTTTCCCCCTCTTGTTGTGTCATGGTCCTGGATGTATCCTAAGGAGGACAAAGAAAAGAATATAAAGCAAGCGCTACTTCAACATTTGAAAGCTAAATTAGAATGTTAATGAAGTGGGATTTTGATTACCCCCAATCTTCTGAAGGAAATTAACGACAAAGTGGGTCATTTTAGGGTTTCCAAGAGTGTTTACTATTTTCACAACCAAGTGTTTGGAGGCGGTTGTGTAGATGCTGCTTTTTTAAGTGAAATTGAAAAGTCTGCTAACTACATTAATACGCAGCCTATAAATTATTTTATTGCAAAGGCATAAGCAGTAACAGATGCCCAGTGGGTGGATCAAGAAATAGGAAATTCAATTTTGAAATAAAATATGGATTGGGTTTTTCATGGTTTACTTCAGTTAAGGGGTAAATTAATCTAGTGCATTCTATGGGTAAAATGAGTGGGGATTTCTTTGGGGCATATCTATAATTACGAATGAGTGAAAGAATGTATTAAGCTAAAATGAGAAGTATGAAAATCACTCTCCTTGAGTTAATATGCATCGAACTGAAATGTCTTTCTGATATTGGTTGGTAAACTTAGTTTTCTAATTACAATAAATGATGCTTGTGATTATGTATGTGCATCAAAAGTTCTTGCCTTTTGAGTTTGTTTTCCATAGTAGTAGAGGAATATGATTCCATAACTTCCTCGGAAGCTTAGCTTACTCATCTCTGCACTTTTCGGTATTTCAGAACATATCTGACTGGGGGGTTTCTGTGTGTTTGTGTGTCTCTTTATATGCGGGGTCTACCCATTACCTTTGAATATCTAAAAACAGGGAAATCCTTAAGTTCTTATTCTTTTGTGAGAGGCTGGACACTTCCATTTCTGACATAAAACAAACTTCAACTTGGTAATGTTTTCTGACTGACCTATCCTGACTGCTTACCCTTTAAGGGTTGGGGGGGTTGTTGGAGAAATGAAAAAAATATCTGATGATTGGGGCATTCACAAACTGCCGTCATTCACGTGCCATATAGGCTGGTCAGTGGATGCTTACTATTGTCTTAAATAAAGAAAAATTGGAAAGAGAGAACTTGGGCTCCTTTTAGTTGGCTAGTTGGCTGGTAATTAATCATATCTAGAGAAGGCTCCTCAAATGAGTGACTTGTGATGATTCAATTGAGCTGCAAAACAGTGGTCTATGCAACTTGCCATGCTATTATATGGAGATCTGCGAAGTTTTTACCTTGTCTTTTTTGTTTTAGCATTGTGGGAGGAAGATGATATAGATCCGGTATTTATCCTTGTCTGCTCCATGTTCTTTGAATGCTTTGACTCATAATTTGAAAGGAATTCCCATCTTTCTTCAATCCCATTGGGGGTGGCAAAGACTGATCAGATTCTGGAGTTAAAAGTTTCATCTCTGCTACTCAATATTTTTTAGCACTTGTATTAACTTCCACTGGTGGCTTGTTCTACTTGCTGAACTGAAGTGTTGCACGTCATGTTTAACATAAACTGTGCTATGTCTTTTAGACTAATATTAATGGGGACTTTTGTTTTGCAGCATATGCAAGATGAGGATGCAGGGAGGCCATACCGGAAGTTTTTGTGAACATTCTGAAAGTTCTTTGTAATAATGGTGGTGGCTGAAGTAAACTAGTTGTTCTTCAGAACACAAAAGTGTGATTTTTTCCCCTAAGTTGGAACTTAATCTTTTAATGTTCTATCTATAACCTCGGCCAATTGGTTTTTAATGGACAATATGGACAATGTTTTCGGACAAAACACTAAATTTTGCCTATCATAATTTCTGGAAATCTTTCATTAATGCTTCTTTAGGTTTCTTCTTCTTGAACCAAACACATTGGAAGTCTTTCTAAGCCCAAATTGTCTCAAAGCTTGAATTCAAACTTGTTTCAGATCAATGTACTCGAACAAACTTACTAAAATCTGGGGAGTTATATGGTTTTTGTCTGACATGGGCTCATTTAAAATTATTGGGCATTAAATTGGTCCAGTTTTTTTTTTTTTGGATCGGCCATAATAACGCACAACCATTGTGCGTTATCAGTTAATCACGAATTTCGGCTTATGTGACTGATAAAGCACAATGGGTGTGCGTTATGACTGGGCGATAACGCACAACGAGTATGCGTTATCAGCCAGCATCGAAAACTTACAGCAGCTTGCCAAACAAAAGCTAAGAGAAAAAAGAGAAAAAAGAACAAAGGTATGACTGGTATAACATTTACAATTGGGTTCAAAAAAGCATAAGCCTCGAGCAATTTTCCGAAGAAAAAACTACTTGAATAAAAGGCAGAATTAAGACAGATACAGATCAAACTAAAGATATTAAGCATAACAGACATTTTGTTCTTGGAGATAATTGCATTTTGATTGAGTTATTGATAGAAGGAAAAAAAAGGGAAAGATATTAATGACGAGGAAGGCTTTTTTGTTATGCTACTAATACTTGTACTTTCTCTGCTATTCTATCTGAACGACTCATTTTCAAATGATATCCACATTGTTCACAAATATTCATTTTTGATTTAAAATTTTTTTATAATTTAATCCATAACAATTTTCACATTAAACCCACAAATGCCTATATTTTTGAGTTACATCGATATCATCAGAACTTTCTATAGTTAAATCACCAGTACCTTCCACGCGGATTTGAAGGCAAAGAGGGAAGATTTCGTGAGACTCTGCTTGGCAAACGAGTCGATTATTCAGGTCGTTCCGTTATTGTTGTGGGTGAAGGGATTTAGCACAAAATGTACTTCTAAGTAATTGCCCCATAGAAGTCCATCGGTCCACACAGTTGTCCATGTACCAGTAGAAGATTCAGCAGCTACCGCAGCCCCTGCTTGTCCGCGTTCCCGAAGGCACCCCTCTCTTTCAAGAGGGTTCGCGGCATGTCAAGCCTTGGTAAGGTTCAAGGATTTGTTTGGGAAGTAAGAAGCCCCTTTTTTTAAAAAAAATTTTAAAATTCTTTTTAATGTTTTTATTTATCTAAATTTTTTTTAATTTATTTTATTTTTTGAATGAACAATTTTTTGTTTTTAATCAAAATTTCTTTTGGGAAAACTTATAATTGTATAAATTTTTTTTAGTAATTTGTTTAATGAATTGTTTTTTTTAATGAAAATTTGTTTTGGAAAAACTTATAATTGTATAATTTTTTTAAAAAGACTGTATTTATTATATTTAACTTATTTTGTGATATTTATATCATTTTCTTGGAAAATATATTTACATTTTGACCATTTCATCGCAAGTTATTTGAAGAAGTAATACTAAAGAAACCGTAAAAATTTAGAGCAATGATGTAGTAATTATAAGAAATTGAAAGAAAAATTTCATTAATATAAACATGTTTTATTACAACTATTTCAAGAAAATGTCAAACTTATACATTGTTCGGTTTGGGGTTATTACAATTTTTCCTATTATGTCCCGGCATGCGACATCTATCACATCTTGGGGGAGAATCCGGATTTCTATAATCCATTTCCCCCTGAAATCGCTTGCCTTGTTTTCTACCCCGTTCCTTTTTCATGTTTGGGGGATAGAATGTCAAATTAAAAGGGACATCCCTCCAAAAGTTCTCACTCAAGACCGGATGAAAATTCGCTTGATAAGTTTTTCTGTACGTTTGTCGCGAATATATTTCCGGTACATAAGCATCTGTTCTAGACCCATTTTTTCTACACACTGCAAGAACATGAGAACAAGGCAATGTATATGTTTGCCATTTTCCGCAACTACAAAATTTATTATTTAGCCGCAATGTATAAACGTTGTTGTCCGTACCAGAAACTCGGATTGGAGATTTGACCATATATATTTCCTCTCGCGGATTGTAAGTTGTAACTTTGTGTTCTCTTGATTTTAGTTCAATCTGCAAGAATTTGTCAAAAATTCGAGTTGGAAATGGATGCACACAATTTTCTGCCTCTTCACGGTGTTGATGAAAGTACTTAACTAGTTTGTTTCTTTAAAATATTGAAGTTTTTATAATGTACCCTGTAGAATTTTAATATTATGATTTTGGTTGTTTAAGGTTCACTGTTAAAAAGTTTATAGTTTGACGGTTTATTGTTTGGTGTAAATTTCTGGATTTTGATAATAGATTTTTACGTTTTCTTGTATTTAAAGTTTACAATTTTTAAGTCTTTTAAGGTTACTTATAGTATATTTTATAGGTAAGCATTTTACTACTTCATAAATTCACTCTTACGGTTTTACAGTTTAAATAAAAGTCTTAATTACTAAACTATAAATTTCCAAGTACCGGTTCACATATTTTCTACTCGCAAAATTTATACGAAATATTCAAAATAATTATATAAGTAATTATGAAATTTTCTAATAATCATAGAGTAAAAAATTAAACCTAGTTATCCAAATAAATTCATGAAAAAAATCCTAAATCCTAATATCACTTTTTTAATGAAAAAAGAAATTATATACATAACATTATCAAATTCGTACACATTTATTAATAACTACAATTTTAAACATAAATCCAAACCCCACTTTCACCAACATAATGTAAAATTTTCAGGATTTTAATAATAGATTTTTAAGTTTTGTATTATTTAAAATTACAATTTTTAAGTTGCAAAAAAAACGTTTCCATAATTATCCAAATAAATCCATGAAAAAAATCCTAAACCCTAATATCCCTTTTTAAATGCAAAAAAAAAAACAATTACATACATAAAACTGTCAAATTTGTACAAATTTATTAATAACTACAATTTTAAACATAAATCCAAAAAATAAAAAAATGTAAAATTTTGGATTTTAATAATACATTTTTAGGTTTTTTATTATTTAAATTTTACAATTTTTAAGTTACAACAAAAAGTTTTCATATTTTCTACTGTTTAAAAAAAAGGTTAAAAATATCGAATTACATATTCCCATATTTTCTACTCAATAATTTATACGAAATATGAAAAATAATTATCTAAATAATTTCTAATAATCATAAAGTAAGGTAATAAATTAAACATAATTACCCACATAAATTCATGAAAATAAACCCTAAACCCTAATATCACTTTTTAAATTCAAAAACAATTATATACATAAAATTATCACATTTGTACAAATTCATTAATAACAAACATTTTAAACATAAATCTAAAACCCAATTCCACAAAAAATAAATTAATTCAAGTTAATAAATAAAATTCATAAAAAACATTAACAAACAACAAATAACGAAATAATTACAGTTAATAAATAATAAACAAAATTTTTTTTTAAATAACTAAAAACTTACCGAAAATTTAAAATGCAGCTTTAGTACTCCAAATCTTTAATAACCTTATACTTTAAAGAAAGTCTCCCAAATCTATAAATTTCGAATTAAAATACAAAATTATTAGAAGAAGAGAAATCAAAGTATAATAAAAGAATAAAAAAATCAAAGGAAGAAAAAACATACCTTACTTAGCGGCAGCGGAGAAGGAGGAAAACAGAAAAATTGAAGCGGAGGGGCTGAAAAAAAGGAGGAAGAAAAATGGGGCAGAAAGAATATAGGAAGAGAAAGGAGGTAGAGATGCTGGAAAAAGTTAGAGGATGAAGAATGAGAGGGAAGAGGTTGAAAAAAATTGAGGAAGAAGCTAAGGAGGAGGGTGGCTGAAAAAATTAGAGAGAAGAAGAAATATGGGAGAGTAGAGGCTGGAAAAAATAGAAAGAAGAAGAAATAGGGGAGAAGAAATAAGGAAGAAGAAGAAAAGGGGAAGGGGCGGCCGCGGCTAGGGTTTCGGCTTTTATAACGTGATAACGCACATTCATTGTGCGTTATCAACCTGATAACACATAATGGTTGTGCGTTATCAAGGATGATAATGCACAATCATCGTGCGTTGTCGCCAAATCAGTGCCAAATCAGCGCCACATCAGTTTTCTACGCAATTAGCACGTGTTAACGCTGTGATTAGGGATAACGCACACTCATTGTGCATTATCTCCTTTGATAACGCACAATCAGTGTGCGTTATGGCCGATCTAGGAAAAAAATAACTGGGCCAGTTTAGTGGCCGATAATTTTAAATGGGCCCATGTCAGAAAAAAATCGAGTTATATATTTGTGTTGTGTATTGATAAGACCATTTACTATTTCTTGAATTTGGTTCTCTCTCTAGGATGAATACCAAATAGTTAAGAGAAATCATGAACTAGAATAGAAAAGCTAGTCATATGATGCATTAAAAAACGAACTTAGCAAGTGTACTTACTAATGCTTGCATGGACTAGTGTTCTACTAATGGAATTATCAAAGTCAATTTCACAAGGACTTGCATGGGTGAAATTTAACCATGACTAATGTTATACTAATGCAATTATGTGTCTTTTATAATTAAACTATTTTATTTTCACAATTAACGATAGAATTCTCTTAATTAGAACTAAGCTTAATCTCTCGGCACAAAGATTTTATCTTTAATTAATAACCTACTATATTCTCTACGTAGATCAGTTAACTAAAAACGCATTATACTACTTCTGTCCTTCATCCCCGCAAGGGCAGAGAACTCGTCGCTATTTTGGCTGTGCATGTGGAATTTCGAGTTTTCACAATTTTCTCAAATTAAATACTCACAAGAACCGCACTTAGAAATTGCTACAATCCTTGCCAATTGTACTAGATGTTCCTATTACTTAGATCCTACTCGATTTATCCGCTAGGTCTCAAAACTAAGTATTAGAATCATGCAAGAAATGACCAATCAATCACAAACATTAAGATAAAACAATAAGAATTAATAGTAAGGAATATCGATAAAGTTAGAAATTCACACAATCACATCAATAAAAACGCATCTTTTTTTGCGTTATCCCTCGTTAAAAGGGTTTAGCCACTAAAAGCTATAAAATCAATAAACTTCTCGAAGAACATTTTTGAATTACAAAGTAAGACAAAAGAAGTAAAGAAAACAAGCCTTAAACTTGACTCTGTGTTCTTTGTTTTCTTCTCCTTTGTAGCCGTCCTTGAGAGTTGAAAGATTAGAAAATAACTTAATGAATGGACGCCTTAATGGTTAAAAACTACTAAATATAAATAGCCTAAACCTTGGAGTCTTAAAGAGTTCAATCCCCAATACGAAAGTAGTGTTTAATTGACTTAAAAACTGTAAAACATGGAAATTTCATCCACAAAATCCTTGGAGAATTTTGAAGATTCTGCCCTTTTAAAATGAAGTTCCGCTTTGGTCTTTTGAATGTCTAACGCTAGTGTTTCTCTATCTTGATTTTTTTGTTAAGCGCTTAAAGTCGGGTACTGGTCATTGTAAATGTCCAGCGGTGGTCTTTCTCTGTATCACTTCTCTTCATAAATGTTGAAAGTCTGGTGGCTTTTTGTATGTCAATGCCTGACTTGCTCTTTCAGTCTTGATGCATTATTTTGCTACATAAAAATGTCAGTTATGCCCTTATAGTCAACACATCAAGAAAAGATATGCATATATAATACAAAATTACGCATAAAACTGTAGAAAATATAGATAATACTATGGTTTATCACCCTATCTATGAGTAAATATTTCATAGTAGCCTCATTAGATAATCTGGATAATAGATAGGAACATAAACTGAAACAATCTAGAATTACAAAGATAGTATGAAATTGTTAGCATTCAACAATGCAAAAAAACATTCCTCTTAGAGTAGTTGTTAATATGAATAAGACAAACTCTGCAAACTATGCTAGAGCAAAATTTTAATGTGTGAGGTTCTTTTGGAGCTTTTCAAATTTTTTTCTAAACTTGAAATAAACTGTCTCAAAGGCCAATGAAGATACAAGAAGCATTCATTTTTACAGACGCCCCGAGCCCACAATAGGGCAACCGTCCACACTATGCTAAAATAGATATTCTAGTGTAATCATGGGTTCTTAGGATCATGCTTATACAACATGCACATTTTTCAGACATATCTCATGTGGGATTGATGTTCCACAATTCTCAAAAAACTCAATCGATGATTTTACATACTTGTTTGTTACTTGAGATATTGGTTCTCTGATTTTGCTTGCAGTATAGCTTAATGGCCGAGAGATTAGTTCACCGGAGTAGCTTGATGCCATTACATCAATGATTGCATTGCTAAAGTAACCTTGTGGCAATGGCAATTGTATTCTTTCCCTTAAATCAAGAGCAATTCTCAGAGCAGTTGGCTATTCTTGTATGAATTTCTAGCTTTACAGGAACATCTCCACATATGTGCTATTATAACTTCATATCTCAAGTAAGGTATGCCCATACTTGCCACTCTACCTGCATTAGTTTTGTTCTTTAGTGTTTCAATTTGGTGTTTTGTTAGTTTCAAATCAGCAGCTGATATAACTTAATTTAGTCTAGTATTTTCGTTATATTTATTTTGGTTTAATTATTTAAATTAGTTGGTTTTTGTTATTGTTTGGATTTTGATGCAGAAAAAGTCGTCTTTAGAGAAAAAGGAGGAAAGCTTGTTAACAAATTGCTAGAATTTATGAAAAGAAGACTTAAGAGCTAGATAAGGCGTGGACACGTGCTTTCAGAAATTTGAAATTGGAAGATTTTCTGAAGTGACTTAGCTAGGATATGATTTTATTGTTTTGTTAAATTTGTTCAGATTTGATAATTGGTTCAGCTGATTAGGATCCTTTCATACATTTTTCCTCCTCCATAAATAGAGGATGCTAGAACTCATTGAAGGTGTGGAGTGTTTAATGAACAAAGAACTTGTTTGATGTCTTGCTATTTTGAAGTTCTATAGAAGTTATTTCTTTTCAATAAAATACTTACTTTTGTCATGTTTTCATCTATATTCTTCTATTTATATTCTTGCTTGTTGAATTAGGAATAGTTGTACATTTGCTTTCTAGCTCCTTTCACACGCTTGATTGTGAAGCGAGGTTGGTACAGAAGTAAAATGAACTGCCTAAACAGTCTTCTGTTGTAAGGTTAGGTTGCGAATAAATTGCCTAAAGAGTCTTATACTGCAAGGTTTATTTGCTAGGAGGAAATAAGACTAAGTCAATTTTTACAACCTATGAGCAATTGTTCAGTTGCAAGTTTTACACTCATATTGAGACAATATCAAGTAAATGCTAATTTCTTCCCAATCAAATTTGCTTAATAGCTTGAATTATCTGACTTCTCCCATAATTTGTGTCTTAGACTGTGTGATTCCTTCAACTTTGAAGGTAGTCGAGTCAGTTTATTTATTTTAGAATAGAAAAGGCTTTTACGTTCTTGAAAGGTGAAGAATCATAATTTGATATTTAGTTTGAAGACACTTTACCCCATTTAATTATTTTTAAAAGTTCTCATCTAAAATATTTCTTTTTATTTCAGTTTATTGTAAAGGAGTTATAGACTTCCTTTGGTTTCACCGATTGTTCAACAAAATTTTGAGTTAATAATAAATTTTTTATGATTTCGACACTTGTATACAGTACATGTTGCCTTTTTTTCTTTCAGCTTCATTGCTTGTTTGTCCAATCAAGATTGGTGGAAAATTGTACAGATTGTGCACGAAGCAAGGCGATGATGAAACTAGGCCTTGGAATTGGAAAAGATCATCTAATTCATCTCCAACGCAAAAGACTTTTTCGACCAAAGAAAGGGACAACTTGTAATTACCCTCCCCTGGCAATTCTTGCCCATTCTGAGGTAAAATGAGCAGCAGCAAGTCATCAACCACAGCATGTGAAACTTTTAAGCTAAGACAAATCCCCCCATATAAAATAACAAAGGCAATTCTTCAATACAACTAGTTTTATGATCTATACTAGGAAACAGGTTATGAAACTTTGGAGATGAGGAAAAAACACCAAGATCAACTACCGATGAATTTGTTTCAGCCTCTATGAGTTGAACTCTAGCCAACCTCGGCCTAAAGAACATAGACGGCTTGCTGAAGGATAAAAATGCACAAGAACCTTACTTAAAGAGCCCTCAATGGTTTTGATGATGGTACATTCTGGTTTAAGCCAATGTTCTTCATTAGGCCTATAAATATAGATGTTGGTACATAGATCATGTAGAAGATTTGATCCTATATCGATAATGTAAGCAACCCTTAAATATTTGATCTGCAGGCTTCACTAGCCCAGAATTCTTCAAGGTAATCTTCTTCATGTATTTCGTTGTCTCTACTTTTTTAATCCTGAAATTGGGATGTTAATTTATTTCAAGAAGTATAAATATATATTTCAGGACAAAAAAAAAAAAAAAAGAAACAATTTGGTTTTGCACATTCTTTTAGGAAAGTATAAAAGAGTATTTGTAATATACTAAGTTTTTGCTTTTAATTCGGATTATTGGTAGAAATAGATTTTTGCTATATTTGGCCACTTTTTAAAAAAAAAAAAGCCACTAAAGTGACTGCAATTTTTTTGTTCTTAATGGGGTCATAATGCGCACGCTGTGTGCGTTGTCTATGATGATGATGATGCACACGTTGTGTGCGTTATTTCTAATTACTAATTAAATTATACGATAATGCAAGATTAATGATGTGGCAGCGGATGAGGCAGGGCGGCTGCTGAGATGGATGATAACGCACACGGTGGGTTATCAGTAAGAATAACGCACGCAGAAAATACGCTATGCTTACCGATAACACATGTTGTGTGCGTTATTAACATTAGAAGCCTTATTACAGAAACCCTAGCTGCCGTCTTCATTTTTTCCTCTTCTCCAAAATTCCGCCCCTACTTCTCCTTTTTTTCCTCCTCCGCTACGGCTTTTTCTTCTTGCTTTCCTTATCTTCTTCTCTTGCTCTTCTCCTTCCTTCCTTCTCTTCTTCTCTTGGTCTTCTCCTTCCTTCCTTCCTTCTCTTCTTGTGTTCCTCGTCATTCTTGTTCTTCTTTTGGAGATTGTGCCAGACATTTGCAAACCCATGGAGTACGAAGGTTGCTAAGTTTTGGGGTGGTAAAGGATAGAGAAACCTCCACCTAATAACAACATTTGATTTCAATTTATTCTGAACTTTGGTAAATTTCTTTTTGTCTTTAATTATTTTTAATCTTTTTGCACTATATGTTGATTTTCTAATATTGTTTATATAAAAATTGTTGTGTATTGTGATTTGTGAATATTTATTATGAATTTCATCTGGGTTATTTCTCAATTTTTTGTAATTTATTTTTCGAAGTGTGGGTTTTATGGTTATTTTCAAGCTTGTTTTTATTGATAGATTTGTGCATATTTGACCATTTTTTAAACTAGTTATTGGAAATAGGTGACACTTAAATTTGCTCACAATTTTTCTATTAAGATTATATAAGTTATATTTATTTTGTTTTTTTCATAAAATGTAATTGTTTATTTATTTATGAAAATTTGTGAGCATTTATATTATTCTATTAGTTTTATATAAATGTATATTTCAAGAAGACTATTTTGTTCTCTTTTTTTTGTACAAAAAAAAGAGAATATAATCTTCTCTAAAACCCTAACATTAAAACCTAAACCCTAAAACCCTAACATTGAAACTCTAAACTATAAACTTTAGAAAGTGTGTAATAATACTTCACTTTAAATATTTTACTTTAAATTCTAGACCTGTAAAGACTTAAATTTATAAAGTGTATAACACTATACCTAAAACCCTAAAAATCCTAAACATTGAAATCCTAAACCCTAATAATACTTCACTTTAAATATTTTACTTTAAATTCTAAACCCGTAAAGACTTAAATGTAGAAAGTGTATGATACTATACCTAAAACCCTAAACATTGAAATCCTAAACCCTAACCTTGAAACCCTAAAACCCTAACATTGAAACCCTAAAACCCTAAATCATAAAAAAGTGTGTAATAATATTTTACTTTAAATATTTTACTTTAAATTCTAAACCCGTAAAGATTTAAATTTAGAAAGTGTATAACCCTAGACCCTAAAGCCCTAACATTGAAACCTTAAAACCCTAAAATTATAACATTGAAACCCTAAAACCCTACACCATAAACCTTAGAAAGTGCGTAATAGTACTTTACTTTAAATATTTTACTTTAAATTCTAAACCTGTAAAGATTTAAATTTAGAAAGTGTATAATACTATACCTAAAACCCTAAAACCTTGTGATATAATGTAGATGGAGGAAGTCCCAACACATTGCGTTCGGGTTCCATAGTCCCTGATGTATTGATTGAGGCATCATGAGCATAGGTCTGGGTTGATATGAAGTGGGGATCATGAGACATGGATTACTGATCTTCAGTGTAGACGCTTCGGTCGTAATCTGTTTCAAGCTTACAGTGCAGCTCTCCGTAGATTGATTGATATTATTGATAGGACAAGGTTAGTGGGAGTTTTAGATATCGTTACATAGGTCTCGACCATGCACTTATTATTGTTTTAGTTGAGCAATGGAGGCCTGAGACCAACATATTCCACATACTTGTGATGAGGTGACAATCACATTATAGATGTGCATGTCTTATGGGGTTTATGGATAGAAGGGTTGCCTGTTATAGTCTTATAAGATAGATGATCTCGTCAAATCAGGCACTTTTAGATTGCTGAATTGGAACGATGCAATGATATGATCTTCAATTAGGATTGAGGTTTGTTGACAAAATCCAAGCAATTAGTGTATTTCAAAAGTGGTCTATTCGGATAGGATGAGAGTTTAGGGTTGTTAAAAGTAAGAGTGATCAACCGACAGCAAAATGTTATCATCATAGCGACTCTAATTATTGTTCATGGTATATCCAATAAAAAAGAAATTAACTCGTGGTCGTTAGGAAATAACCCGATTCACCAAGAACACACAGGCCTTATTCAGGTTCATCAAAACAAGTATCGAAATATGAATTCAAAATTTATTTCAAAACTAATACCCCATCTTGTTGACAACGATCCCGAGATCCCTTTCTTGAACGTCATCCAAGAAGTCCAAGTATTACTTCAAACAGGTTGTACGTACAAGAGGGCATGATATACTCGGAAATTTGCAGTAGAAAGGATGTTCGGCAGTTGTGAGATAACTTTTTTAATTCTACCCAAATATTTCCAAGCAATGAAAGATTCAAACCCGAAAATTGTGTACGAGTTCTTGCATCACAGAACAAATATTTCCTCGGACTATGTTTTCAAATTTCTTTTGGTATTTCAAGCCTTGTATAAATGGATTTCAAAATTCTGAGCTGGTGATTTCTGTGGATCCCTCATCTTCGGGGACCATATAAGAGCGTACTATTAATTGCAAGCACATGGATGTAAATAACCATTTGTTTCCCCTTGTATTTGTAATCGTTGATAAAGAGTCATCTGAAAGTTGGAATTGGTTCTGCAAACTTCTATGGCAACGTGTTGTCAAGGATCGGCATGTCTGTTTAATATCTGATCACCACGAAGGGATTTTATCTGCTACGCAAAATCAAGCTTTGTGGCAACCTCCATTTGTGGTGCATAGGTTTTGTCTACGCCACATTTGGGAAAATTTCACCAAGACCTTAAACAACAACGAATTAAAAAGTTTAATGTGGCAGGTCGGAACCAAAGCTAAGCAATGGAAATTCGAACTTGTCATGAGTGAAATTCAAAAAAGAAATGTAGAAGCTTACATTTATTTAGCCAAGATAGACCTAGAGAAATGTACACTCCTGCATGATGGTGGGCACAGGGAAAGAGTTATGACAACCAACATTTCAGAAGCATTTAACAGTATCTTGAGAAAAGCTAGGGTCTTACCTTTAAAATCCCTAGTTGAATTAATATTCAATAAACTTGTTAAGTACTTCAACCAACACCGTCAAGAGGCCCAAAACTGTGTGCATCCATTTCCAGCAAGAGTTTTTGACAAGTTTCTTCGAATTGAATTGAAATCAAGTGACCGCATAGTTACACCGTATAACCCACGAGAAAGTATTTACATGGTTAAATCTCCGATACGGCTTGATCGTAGTAGTAACAAGTTTACACTTTAAAAATGAATGAAAAATCGGACAGTTGTGGCAAATGGCAAGAATATACATCGCTTGGTTCTCATGCTCTTCTAGACTATAAAGATAATTGTACAAGATCAGATGCTTATATGCTGAACATATATTCGCTGGACACTTATAGACCAACATACCAATACAATATTTATCCGGTTGGGCATGAGGACTTTTGGAGAGATACTCTTTACGATTTAACATTCTATCCCCAAATATGAACAATCAACGGGATAGAAAATATGGTACAAGGTTTCGGGGGGAAATGGATTATCAAAATTCGGATTCTCCCCCAAGATGTAGCAGATGCCGAATGCCCAAGTATAATAGAAAAAAATTGTAATAATCCCAGTTCAAGCAACATATAAGGTTTTTTTTTTTTTTTTCTAAGTGTTGTAATATTTTAGAGTTTCTATTAATGATATTTTTTCTTTGAATTTCTTCTAAGTACTTTTTTATAAATCTTTTAATTAAATTGATTATAAATTAATATAGTAAAATTTACTACAACTAACAAAAAATATAAAATATTTTAAATTACTTTTTCATACTTTTATTTATAAAATTTTTCTTTTTAAAATGGTTATAATTATTATCATAAAATATACATCAAATTACATAAATAAAAGAATACTGTCTTTTTTTTTTTAAAAATAATAGTTATAAGTTTTGCCAAAAAAATTAAATGTTTGCAATATATATAAATAAATAAATAATGATGTGGCAGATAACGCATACACTAGATTCGTTATCAATTAGAATAACACACTTCATGTGTGCATTATCTGTCACATTGGATAATTAGGAGTGGAGATTTCTGATTTAGTGATAATACATACACTATGTGCGTTATCTTTAATCATAACGCATACACTATGTGCGTTATGTTCAAAACAAGGTTAAAAGAAATTTGTGGTCACTTTAGTGGCTTTTTTTAAAAAACTAGCCAAATATAACAAAAAACCCCTAAAAAATGACAAGTTCATGAATTTTTAGTAGATGAAAAAAGAATGCTTCTTTGATGATTTTCATCACCAAATGGGCTTATCTTTAGCTTACCATAGAAAAAGTATAAAATTTGTCAGAAACAACCTATCTTAGGACCAGATGGAATGAATCATTCTTCCATATTATCCGCCCTTGAAAAATGCTCGAAAGAACCGACGAAAATCTAGGGTCTATCTTCAAGTTTTCTTGAAGTAAAAGTGTAGAGATGAACATTAACACATAACCATGGAACATCAATACTATTTTCATAAAACAGTAACACAAATTCATAGAATATGCATCATATTCCCATGGAACATTAACTCTTGTAACATTAATACTTTGCCTGGATCTCTAACAAAGAATATGGAATATTTTCCATGAAACCTCATCACAACAAAATATTTATTCCTAAGGGAACACAATGCATGCTCCATGAGTTTTGTGTTAATGTTTCTTGAAAAAATATTGGAATCCACGAAGACAAAATAGAAAAAAAAAAATATGAAACATGCATACTATTACTATTTCTACGAAACTTGTATAATATTTCTTTAAAATATTAATACATAAATCATGAAACCTCTTCTTTGCATGTACGTAATTTATTTTCACTATGAATGCAATAAAATTTTGGGGGCCAATAAAGCCAACTCGGAAATCTATAAGGATAAATCGAAAAAATTCAAAAAATTTCATTTTCACCTCAACACTTTCTCCCTCTTCACATAAACACTATCTAGGACTACAAACTTCAATCTCAGATCTCAGAAGATCCAACCGTCCAAATTGAAAAAAAGGTTAATTCTTCAATCTATTCTCTTTTATTTATAATTTTACCGTTTTAGATCGTTGAAATATCTGTTAAAAAAAAATCAAATTTTTAAAATAAAAAAAATCTGCCCGAAACAGGCACTTTCGACCGTTACCGGTGAAAGTGCCAAGTACTTTCGTCGTCGGTGAGTGGAAGTACTCTGGAACTTTCGCCGCCGACGTGCGAAAGTGCAAAAAAAAAAAAAAAATTTTAAAATATTTAAAATTTTTTAAAAACATTTTTGTCTGTTACCGGCGAAAGTGCCGGAGTTCTTTCGCCGGCGGTGAACGGAAGTACTCCGGTACTTTCGCCGGCGACGTGCGAAAGTGCCCTTTTTTTAAAATTTTTTTTAAATATTTAAAATTTTTTATAAATGTTTTAATTTTTTGTTCATAGTATATTTGATTATTTAATTAATTTTGTATATGTAGAATGTGTGTGACTAGTTGTTTAACATATTTTATGTGATAATTTTTAATTGTTAATATGATTATGGATTTGTGAACATTATGAAATGAATAAAATAACGAAAATGAAATAGGATAAAAATTGATAAAGTGAACAATAAAATAATAATAAATATATCTGATAATGTTATTTAATTTTGTCTATTTAGAGTAAATGTAACTATCTTAAAATTGTTTGCTTATGATTATGTGTTTAATAAGAAAATCTGTTATGTAATTGCTAAAGTATTTGTATTTTAATTTGAAATCATTGTTATTCTTGGCCTTAGTTTTACGATATAATTTTAAGATTGAATAATTCATAAATTAATAAGTATTACTAAAGAAGAATATTAGTGATGAATAATAATTGAACAAAAGCTATATTAGGAATGAAATAATAGATACCGATAATTCTTAAGATAAAATAATAATATATGTTAAAGTAAATATTGAAATATATGATAAACAAATATTAACGAGTTTGAATAACTAGTAGATGGTTTGACCTAGCGGCCGTAGAGGAGATGCTGATCTTGGTCCTGTCATGGACAGGACTGGTCGAGTTGAGGGGCGACTTGTCACAGCTTCGTTTAGAGGTGTGAGGGGGAGACATAGTACTTCTGACCTCCCTGTTACTCCTACCTTTCTTGCACTTGGTTTCCATCATGGTACAGGTGAAGCCGGGTCTTCTACCTAACCAACTGTCGTACCTTTTAGATCTCGACCTCACCTCCAACCCCATCTGTCACACACACCTGTGCCCTATGAGCCATATGGATCTGCATATCCACCTTTGCACCCCACAGATACAGTATATGATCCGTACTTACATGTTCCTACCGTTGTGCGACCTCGCATACCATATAGATCTGCCATCCAGGAGCCTATATTTTACGATGGGGGTCAACCGAGGCAGATAGGGGTTAAGTTTTTTTATCAGATGCTTGAAGCCGCCCGTCAGGATTCTTCATGCAACACACACGAGTATTCTCATGCTAAGTATGGTGTTTCATCTTCTGATCCTTATGTACCGAGGCCTGCATATAGGGTTTTTAAGGGTTGTTGGCGAGGAGCATGAAAGAGTCCGATCCATACATATTCAAGGAGAGGCGGATGATAGAGGTGATGATGATGGTGATGGTGGTAATGATGATGGTGACGATGCTGATGATGATCAGGATGACGGTGATGATAATGGAGATGAGGAGCAGACCGTATATGTTGCACCTGTGGCACCAGTTAGTGGATCGAACAGGCGTCCTCGTCACGGAAAAATGAAGGGTTTGCTCGGCAGCTTTATGTCGGTGATGAGTAAGTTTGTAGGGTCTCGTAACAAAAGACCCGAGGTGGCTAATGATGTTCCGGCACCGATGCAAAAGACGAAGAAATTGAAAGCTTCCGATTGGGAGTAGACAGAGGCAGCAGAGGAAGGTCTTGTTGACCAAGAGCTCATTCCATCATACGGTGGACATGTGGCGGGTCGGATATGGCGTGGACAGGTATTTATCTTTATGTTAAAGTGACATGTTATTATTATTGCTATTATTCTTTAATCTGTCAAATATTATTTATTCTGATAAATAGAAAAAATAATAATGGAATAGATATATTATTATATAACTGTACAAATTTATCTGTTTTATCTTCAGGATCGTGGTTTATTGAAGTGCCGATCTCGTTATATGGCTCTCACTGGTTGGGACTTTACCGATTTGCAGGCTGGGCCATTGGCCTCCGGGTCCAGTCTGACGCACCTACGATCGTGCATGTTTCAGCACGCCAATGCTGCATTGTTGTCGACATTTGTTGAGAGGTGGCAGCCTGACATGAACAGCTTCCACATGCTCTGGGGTGAGATGACCGTTACCCTGCACGATGTGGAGCTTATTCTTGGGGTGCCTGCTTATGGTACGGTAGTGGATCACAGATTATCCAGGGAGCAGTTGATACGGGTTGTTCAGAATGATCTGGGTTTAGGTCTCAGTGGGGGTTTAGGGTTTAATGCATTGGAACTTCTCGCCATTGCTACTAGCAGACAAACTTTACAGTCGCATCAGGTCAAAGCAGCATTCTACCTACAGTACATTTTGGATAGCTCACTCTTCAGTGATAAGAGTGGCAACATTTTACCTGCGAGACTGTGGCCACTTTTACGAGATGTGAGTTCTGTTGGGAGGTTCGCATGGGGTGCTGCCTGTCTTGCATGGCTGTACCAGAATCTGGGTCAGGCTTCCAGGGCTGATGCGAAGGAGCTTGTAGGGTGCTGGTCACTATTAGAGGTATGTGTTTTAAAATTATGTTATTTTTTATATTTTAAGGGTTTATGGTTTAGGGTTTATTTATTTTATACTTCATTTATATTTCTTTTTACATATTTTTATTGAATTTATATTTTATATTTTAGGCGTGGATATATTTGTATTTTTCCATGTTCGCACCCCTGTTTAGACATTTTTTCGAAGGATGCAAGTCCTATATGCAGATGTTTTCGATGATCGTTTATAAGAGTGAGAGTAAACTGCTGGATATTCGCTTGAGACTGGATATGATGACAGCTGATGAGGTTCGGTGGATATCGTACAGGACTCAGGATATTCGTGATTGTTGGATTTCTACATGGCACAGGTTTATTGCATATTTTGACCGCGGGAGCCGTACATGCCTGACCGGGTTCTGAGACAGTTCGGCCTTAGACAGTGTATTCCCGCCCACCCTATCCAGCCTCGGGAGGCACGCCGCCCACCGAACAACAGGATGTACGTCTTGAGGAACACTTTCGTCGAGGCACTGTGGCTCGAGGCACTTTTGCACTTACTGATAGAGTCATTGACTAGTGTTCCGGCCATTCCAGCGAGTTTCTGTACTAATGATTACATGGATTGGTACCTCCCCCGCACTCACCTGAGGATTTAGAATCCCAAGAATATTCCCAGTGGCTATAATGTCCCGGTAGCTCCCGCCAGCCACCTAAGGTTCTCTTAGATTTGATTGCACGTGAGTGTCACAGATAGGATATTGACGGTGATGAGTTCCGACGCAGGGTTCGAGATTTACTAAAGAAGCATTACATAGCTGTTTAGTAAATCTTTATGTATTCGGATATTGTGTATTTCTTTTTTATATTCCTATTCGTTATGTATTACTGAGTTTTTGGGATATTCATTATATTTATTCCCTCATGTTTTGGTTTATAATTGCATATTAATATAATTACATAAAAAATGTAAATAAAAAAAACTCCGAACGACAAATTGTAAGAAATGAGGCCAAACACTTAAAAAAATAATACATTATAAATTACAAATTGAAATATTATTACATAAAATGTCTCTGCGGTGGATACATCTCATTTTATCTCGTAACCCAATCTGCCATCCAATTACGATATGGGGCCACCCATCCACTAACTCGCATATCTCGATGATATTCCCATTGCACTTGTAATGAGGCAAAGGGCATCCATCTACCAACTGTAACTGGAGAAAAAATAATATTAATACATATACTTAATAAAATATCAGTCTGCAATAATTCAATTAATATTAATAATAATAAAAAGTTATCAATAATAAATACCTGTATAAAATGCTGCAATTCCTCTATGAGTTCGATGAATATTGTTCCAGCAGGCCCATCCATATTAGAAATAAGAGGCAAGACAGTGGTTGACTATGACCGTGCAAGAAATACAACGCATAGATTGAATGTGTTAGCAATGACATAAAGGTGATCAAGTGTATTCATCCAATACTCGGGTGGCTCCGAACCCTCTTCCCAATTTGTCTTCATTATCAACTCTGTCACACGTTCAACTGAGCCAAACAATTGCTCATATACGTGTTGGAATCCGTAGGCAAAAACAAAGTAAAATAAAACTACGGAAATCCACCAACAGGATCCGCACATACTAGAAAAACCGATTGGATAGAAATTACCTCAATGTTTTGATTGTTCGTTGTGGAGACGCTGCTTTGTACGCTTCGCCCTCTACTGGTATCCACGCGACGAACTCCTCTGCAAGCGATCGGGATGCTAGCCCCTTCTGTGTTCTGAAAACTGTTCAGAACTGATCCTGACTATCTGGTAATCGGTCGTATTTCGGAGAGAGGAGACGAGATACTATATCGCCGTTCTAGGGTTTAGGGTTTTGTTTTTCTTTATTCAGATAAAGGACGGCCACCAAGAAAAGGTTAACATAACCTTTTATAGCTGTCAATATCGAAAACCCTAACTGTCATCTAATGACAGTTTAATCTCGTCCGTCTATTCCTATAATCATCCAACGGTTGGATGAGTAATATTAAGTAATTAATTTCATTTATTCTATTAAATAAAATTAATTACTTATTAACCTACCAGAAAATACAATATGGAATCTGATTCCCCTTTTGTATACGTTCAACGAATCTGGACACAATCTAGATACATTGAACGTGGACATTATGCTCACAAGATCGTCTATGTGTGTGACCCTGTAGGTTCACTTAACGTTGGCAGTGAATGAAAGATGTCCTAGACATTTATTCACAAAACATAAGCGGCCTCTAGCAAGACATTATGTTTACCCAAGTTAAGTAAATGTAATAATAACCTAGCATCAGATTTAACATTCAGTCCTTTTGTCACACGATATCCTAATTAAGTATAAGGCATGGATCAAGTCATCCTTATAAAACTTAATTAACCATTTACTTGATCACCAGGCAGACTGTTCCAACAAATAATATTAATAACACCTTATTAATACTTATTTGAGCATGGCCATGCATATTTTCCAGTCTTCCTTATCAAGGTGCCCATGGATATCTCTCTCTAAAAAGAGAGGGACAAATCCCTTTCACTATCTCCAATATTCAAGCCATGACGAGAAAATAAGCCAACAAATAATCATAATGATCACCTAATTAAAAGTGATGTTTGACTATGTCAAAACATATTTTTCTCCCCATGCAAGAAACATTAGAAACATTAGGTCGAAGGACACCAAATATAAAACTGAGAAGAAATACTTATAATTTAAACCCATGCAATATTTCTTCTTCACTTTGGGTCATGTCCAATACAATATTCTCAATATGTATTTATGAATTGATTTTATATCTCATATTCATGATCAGTAAAACTTGACCATCAATCAACTTCACACTAGTTTACAAGATGTAATATACTAGGGACAAATAAGAATAGTATTTTATTAGCCATAAGGGTTTTACTATCAAGTCACATACTTGATGACCAAGAGCATAAAATACAATTCAAAAATACATGCTTCATAAATCATAAATGTGAGTCAATTGGTCTTAGGGCATATACTAACAATACGTGCATACAATGCCATAAATCATAGCTCATTCTTTTACGAATTTCAACCCAATGATTTTCGTCCCCAAACAAGAAATTTGATACAACCCTAAAACCACAATTACCATCTTCAACCACATTCTTCCAGTTTTGTATAAATTGATACAAAAACCCTGGAAATGCATTCTTGAAAGAGAATGGCATTAGCGGTGAATCCGGACTTACAACGGTTGATAAACTGGACGTATTTCTGCTACGTTCTCTGCCCCTACTCCTACCGCTACGAGGCGGCCTACCTCTTCCACGAGGACTAGGATTAAAACCTGAACCTGAGCCTCTACCAGACCCAGAACTAGAACTGCTGGACTTTCCTATCTTCCTATGTGCGATGGAGACGTATTCCCAGCGAGACTTATCCCTTTTGGTAGAATTCGTCTTCCGTCATCCCTTCGTGACTGGGGTCTTTGGAGGGGTTGACAATGCTGACAAGGATCATCAGGCAACACCGGATGTATAACACCTTTGATGAGTCACCTAGCTTCCCGGACATTAGAAATTGGACCAGTACTAATTTCCTGTAATAGTGAAGTGAGATCACGCATTTCGGATTCGATATCTCTATGGTGTTCTTCAGGAATATCATAACCAATTTCTAGTTTTCTCCAAAAGATGACAACATCTTCCTCTTAGATTGGCATTAAATGTTGGCAACAATTAACAAGTTCACATGCACATGGTAGACCGTGCGACTTCCTTAAATAATGCTGACAATTACTGCCCCGTTCTTCTACCATCTGACGTGCCTTCTTTAACTCATCCATTATCTTCTTCAATCCTAAATGACTAATTTTATTACATAAATTCTTCACGATGGGATTACTCTTGGCGCCATACTTCTCTTTCAGTCTTGAAATTTCCAAAGAGTATTTAATTTTTGTGATTTGACCTTGGATGAGAGAGTCGATATTAAAAAATACGGTATCCAAATTACCGTGACACGTTGATAGCCACAGCTTCAAAACCAAATGTTCACTCTCAGCACGGTTCGTTGTCTCTACCCCAAAATGCAATACTTGAGAGGTCCAAACCCTGCAAAATTTATGGGCAAATGGATTCAACCATGTGCTGAACAGGTAATGTAGAAAGTCGGGCCTGCTTATCCACCTAATCTTCAACACTTCCAACTTTCTTTGATGTTCCACCTCATCTAGTTCATTAATTAATTTCTTCCACGAACCATTAACGAACCGTTGTGCCACCTCTTCATCTTTCACCATTTCTGTCAACTTGGCCAACACATTCTGATCGATATGTCTTCTACATAACATATGATATGAATTGCTAAACACATCATCAAGCACCGGCATTAGTCCACTTTCCTTATTGGTAAGAACGACTAGAGGCTCTCCTTCATTGATAGCTGAACCCTGACCATTTGACATAGCAGATGTAAAATATAAGTACTTGATTTGTTGAAGAACTTATTTGTATGTCGTTGCCTGTTCATTGCACATAAAGCTGTTGCCACTGTGGAGTTCTTTCCTGTTGGAGTCATCCCTACACATTCTAATAGTGGCATATTGTACCTTAAAAAATAAGCGGGAAATTTAATTATTAACATTCACTACTATTTTTCACGGTCTTAAAAATATTATTAACTATTTACTAAAAAAAATTTTATAATTTAAATGTTTGTGTGGAGAAATTAATAAAGATATCTAATAATACAATTAATCCACTATAGGACTTACTTGTTCATTTTATACGTTGTATCCATTATCAGTACATATGGCCACGTTCTGATCATTGCAATCAATGTCAGGTGTGCAACGACAATATCACTAAGTACGTTGTTGTCCTCACCATTTTTATAGAAAACGGTGTAGCCCCTTTCTGCACTTAAGCGGAGAACTTCCTCTACCGTATTTCTTCCCTGCATCCGGTTCCTCTTAATCTTGGCAACAAAATTGTAAATTTTCTAGGAACTACATACACCAAAATTTTATATTTATTAATGGAATAAAAACAAATCTAAAATATTTAAATAAAGTATTAAAAATAATTTAATAGTCCCTTTATAACTTACCTAACTGCACAACTAACGTCTTGTTCTCGGAAAAATCATAATATATTGTGAGGTGGAACATGACTCTTCCTGAACTGCTTGGTCTGTTGCAACTGCTCCTCCGTAAGTCTTGCAGACTGAGCATGACCGTGACTGTAAACAACTATTTTATGGTTGTGACTCCCGTTCTTTACGAACAATTGCCAATTTTCACTTGTTGCCATTTGCTCTCCCTTTAGCTTCAATGGACAACCACATTTTTTATCTCATACGGTCCACGCCTTTTTTTTAGTATTTCTTCTTCCTCATCGTTGACTATTGGTTTTTATATTTTTTTTACTGAACCTCCGCGCTCACAAGACAATGTGACATACGGTTGACGGTCAAATGTTCTGGCTCTCTGATACCGAGTTATGATTAAATATGTCTTCGCATTCATTGCAATTTGTTTTGCCCACTCCACCAACTCATCTTTCGAACTAAATATTCGGTCAGTTGTAAATAAATATCCAAGATCGATATATTCTTTCGGTTCTAGAAATTCTTCAAAGATATTTGGATTTCATCACCCTGTTAATGTATAATGAAAAGTTAATATTACAAAAAGAAATAATTAAAAAAAAAAAAAACAGAAAAAAAATTTTCAAATTTTCGGTTTCGTCCAGATTGGTTGAAAGTGACAGGAATTTTTGCCAATCTGGGCGAAAGTGTGCCTGAAAATTTGAAAAAAAAAATTCGATTTCTTACTTCAAAACCAACATTTTCTTCTAATTTTGTTTAGTAATGTTCAAAGTTGGGAGTTTTTTTAAAGAGAGGTTAGAGAAAAAGTGAAATGATATTTTAAATTTTTTCGAATTATCCTTATAGTGGGCCTTAAAATTTTTATTTTTTTAATGTTTCAATTGAATGTGCCATTTCTACCCCTGGGTGCACCCTACAAAGTGCGCCGCGTGTAAGATATAAGTACTGCTCCTTAGGTGCTACACTCGACTTTTTGTGATCTCTAGTCTTCCTTGCCACATCAGAATTTTAAGCAAGCATGTTTACATTTCAACGCCAAAACCTCCTCTCATTCTTCAAAATAACATACCATCGGATTACCGAGCCCAAAAAAACAAAACATTCCATCGTATTTATTACAAATTTATATTTATTTAAAAGTTTAATTTTTTTTTAAATTTATATTTATTTAAAAGTTTAATTATGATACAAATAAATTTGTTAAAGTTTATTGGACATATTTATACACTTTTAAAATTGATATAAGTCATTGAACTTGATAAGAAATAATTTTCAAAGATAACCATATTATTAAAATAATATATAATGATCAAAATGGTACATATTTCAGAATAAACCACTGAAATCCTGAGGTAAAGCTAAACAAGGAGGCCTGGAGATACCAAAATGCAAACAAAAATTTTCATATATTGTTTAATTGGGGGAAAAAATGTCAAAATATGTGCACAACATGAGAATTATTCCTCCACAAAATAAAACGTGTTCTTTCATGTCACGAAATACAATAATGATCATATTTATAAAAAGTTTTAATTATATTCTCTCTTAATAAAAATAAAAATAATAAGGTAATATTCAAAAATGACATCTTTATCTTGTTTTTCTTTGTAGATAAATAATTATGAATAATTATATTATACATTTTTTAAAGCATTATTTTGAATAGTTTTAAATTGTTTATATTGAATTATTATTTTAAATACTTAATAATTTATTTTTAATTGATTGACAGTGTGAAATAAAAATAATATTAACTTTGAATAACAAAAAGAGAAGGTTATTTTGGTCTTTAAAATTAGACCAATTTCGTGGCTTAGTCTTATAAGTTTTTTCCGTTGCGGTGGGTGTATTGCAATTAAATTGGGTTCTTCAACACTATGACATAGCTTTTCAAAAAAGAAAAGAAAGTCTATGGAATAGGGCCACTTGATTGCATTTATATTCATTAAGTACCATAATAACAAAAAAACTTGTAAAATCAAGTGATGAATTAATCCATTTAATTTCATAGACCAAAATGATTATTTTATTTAAAATAAATAACTTTTTTATATTAGATATAATTAAAGGATTTACATTTGTTTGAGAGGGTCGCAACTCAAATACAATTAGGAAGTTACTTGAATTTAAAATGAAAACCTATAACATAACTAGGAAGTTACTTGAATTCAATAATTTTAATTTTAGTACGAAACACTGTTATATTTCAAGGGGAAAAAAATATTTCGTAGATTAATTTTGCATTTGCTTAAAACTATTATGTTAATCTTTGTTGCAAGAAAGTTTTGACTCACCATTCTATTTAGACTTGAATCAATATTTTATTTTTCCCTTGAAGTTTGTTCTTTCATCTCACTATTTTGTATATATATTATAAAATACGTTCTTTTCATTTATATACTCATAGCTAATTAATTCTTATTACTAATTTCGATAAAGATATTATAAGAAAATAATGATTTGATAATAAAAAATTTAAAGTTCTTCTAAAATATCATTTTGTATGTGTAATTCTTATTTACTACCCTATATTATTGCCTATATTAAATTATTACTTTTTGATAAAATTTTTAATTGAAATTAGTAATAGAGATTAATTAGTTATGAAAATATAAATATAAAGATGTACTTATAATTTATGAAAATAGGGATAAAATTGTTGTATGAACAAAAGTTAAGGAGAAAATTGTAATTAACATTTTATTTTTTTGAGTTTGTATAATGTTTTAAAGTAATAATTGCTAAAAAGAAAATAATATTTCAATAAAATATATGTACTAGATTTATTTATACCTGTGGAGAGATTAAAATCTGGTGTGGCAAAGATGGTGCTTGGGCATTGCCTAATTAGTGGAATAAATGGCGAAAAGATTAATTGGCAAAACATAAGAACATAAAAAGATATTTTTTGATATGTTCTCTATTATTATATTTCGTTTCATATCTAAAATGAATAAAAATTTTATCTTTATTATGAAATTTGTTGGTGTAGCGTTGTCGGCTTAATAGAGCAATAGAATAATCGACATAAAATATAAAGTATAAAGAAAGAGAGAATATAAGGAGAAAGAATAACTAGAAGAATATATAGAGAAGAAAAATAGACAAAGAAGAGTGGAGAGAAAAGTATAGAAATTTTATTTATTTTTCTTTGAGGTGTATTTACTGTTGAGACCAAAGATCTATTTATAGTGCTTAGGGTATACAAGAGATAGAGATAGAATAGGAGGATAGATTCTATCATAACTAAAATATAATTAAAATTCTATCACCTATCTATTCACAATATCCATTTCTGGATAATATTTATCTCTTCAGAATTTCTATATTTTCAGAATATTTATCTCTTTAGGAGATAGATTTTATATAAGATACTATTATGGACATTACAAAACATGCCTCGTTAAAAGCTTACTAAATAAAAACCCAGCGGGAAAAAAACTCTAGCTAAGGAAAAAGAGTACACTATTATCTATGTTAAACATTACTACCCTGATAAGATAATCACTTCAGATTTCTAAAACAGACGTATTCAGGGATGATCTCAAGTATTGTTATTGATAATGTTTTAGTGGATAAATCTTCCAAATTTCAGTGATCGAAATTGTTTGTACATCATTGATCAATCTCTTCTGGAGTTCATGAATAGATATATTTGTCTTATCTTCCTTTATATATCCTCAAACTTTATAATTATCTCCAACAATATAATTGGAATTTCATCTCTGAGGATATATAAATATCTCGAACATCATAATGTATTCATCTTGATCACACACATTGTAGTCAGCCATTAGAATTAATTATTTTGTAAACAAAGTTAAAGAAGTGGCTGATATATATGTCTATATACTATCATAGTGTATGACAATGCATGACTTAATTTGTGTGGATCATGTAAATAATCAATATCTTATATATCCATCTCTACAGGAGTTGGATTATTTCTCAAATTTCAAGATAATCATTTGAAAGAGATATCAAACGATAAGTTCAATGTATATTCCAAAGTCATTAGTTAGAGAAGAACCATAATAACCATATACTTGCACGAAACAAGTATAATTATGTACTAATTTTCACAATCATGGTGCTTTTGGACCAATTGGCTCTTCAATATCCTTTTACAAAGGATCTTTGATGATATCTAATGACTCAATGACTTGAAATAACAATGATGTACCATATCCATGTATAACATTTTCACAATGTTCAATTTATGAATCAAGACAAAAGTTTGACTTAAAACCTTTGATCATCATACTTGCCTTTGTTTATTCTTCAAGAATAACATTTGCTCATATAATCCTCATCTTTTTGAGGATATATATCTTTATGGTCAAGAGGTATATCATGCTTCAAGTGTTATTCAAACTTATAAGATTTATTGTTCTTCTAGGACATCTACCGAAATAAGAGTATCTATTAAAATCTTTCATAGACATGGTTGCAATTATTTCCAAATTACCAAATCTTGTGAACTTCTAGTTTACTTATTTTTCTGGTTGATAATATTCTCATATAATATCTTTCTTTTATTGCTGAATTTTTCCCCCTAATATGAGGCGCATTAGTTCATCAAAGTGTTAATCTGCAAATTGCACAATAAAAATATCTCCTTACAAAATAATATATATGACAAGTGTAATTAACCAATACAACTAACTGTTTCATCAAATGTGGACATATTCAATCTTCTATTATCATTTTCAATAATGTTTTGCTAAGACTTAGTTACATTATGTTTTTCTAGAACAATTTACTTATATGCTTCAAGTATATGAAGTTCATCAGGGACTTTATATAAATAATGTTATCAAATGATAGCATAGACAAATGTATATTCATAAATATCCTTTTAGGATTATACTTCAGATGTATAATTCTTTCAGGGAATTATGTACACTTTATGTGTACTTGTTAATTGCTCAGACTATCTTTTCATATTTCTCATGCGAAATCTATATTATTATCAGTCTGCAGACTTTGAATCATTCTAATTCTATACCACTATGCGCATACATATTCTTGTACTTTTGCAATTCCATTCGTTCTATATCATGATCTATTATGATGAGATCTCATAATATCAACATTTTCAGGTACTTGAATTTCTTTTAGAAATAATACATTGGTCATGTTTGGAAAATTCTTCTGAAATTTTATTTCTTCGACTTTATAGTATGATCATCTAAGCATTTGATCCTTTTATATGCAAGGAGTTCATATTAATGGAATTTACTTATCTACCATGTTTAGAATGTGTCTCAAATACTTTCATGGCGGTAGGTTGTCTTTAAGGGACATCAAATATATTATGAGCATTATTGGTCGGATGTTGATAAAAAAAGATGTCTAGCTATATGCGTTTGAACTTCTGATTTAAAACTTATAGACACAAAGTAATTAATATTTTCATCCGACTACATGTTGTTTCCTCTTAATGTTGGGATATTCCAAATTAACAAATTATGAATATCTCCTTTGATATTCTTTACCCAACATATTTAACTCCATCTACCTTTTGGTCGAGCAGCGAATACTGCACATTGAATTCATAGATGACAGTACTTAGTTTCTGACCATAAACCAATAACAAAGAGAGTATATGTCTAATTTATTGATAAAAATACAAAGCGAATACTACTACATTTATAATAACTTATATTGATGCATTTGGTCTACAAGACCATTTAGTATATGAATATATTATGCAGGATGTTCAACACTAATATCAATAGATACAAATCATAATCAATATAATTAGGACAAATTGTGCCTTTGAAAAAAATTAAAGTATGAGCTCATTAAGACATTGTATTGATGCGAATAATACTACATTTATAATAACTCATATTAATGCATTTGGTCTACAGGACCATTTAGTGTACGAATATATTATGCAAGATGTGCAACACTAATATCAATGGATACAAATCACAATCAATATAATTAGGACAAATTGTGCCTTTCAAAAAAATTAAAGTATGAGCTCATTAAGACATCGTAAACTGTAGGTTACAAATCAATAATGTTCATACTACTATCTTATTGATGCATCGATTAATAATTTTACATTCATCTCAAAGTAGCACATTCAACCCTAAAATAGTACTGGTAATATTTATACATAATTTGTACTTAAAATAAATAGCACATATACTTTCATGAAACTTCTGGTTCCATAAGAATTCATATATTATTCGTATTTTAATGATTTGGGATTGTCAAACCGGACATGCCGGTAATAAATTATTTAATTCAATAAACTTATAGTTTATTAAACAATTGTATCTCAAATTTATTTATTCGGTGCAATACAAATAAATGATAGTATTTATTTTATAGAACACTAATAGTAATAAATATTTTTTATCAATTGTCTCAAGATGATGGAAAATATTATCGAGACTAAAAATAATATTTTACGGCATATTATCGAGAAGAATGCATTACGAATTTAACATTTGTGTAAAGATACCTTTTAATTAGCTAACTCTTCTGGAGTCTTAAACAATCAATTCTTCTGAAACTTTGTACTACCTTGTATCCCTTTGGACATTTATTCAATGCATATCCTCATGCATCATTATTAATTAGAGATATTTCATCTCACCATTATACGATATAAAATATTAACAAACTTTAAAATATAAGGGATACAAATAAAATAATCTATTACTTTGGAAAAAAAATCTAACAACCATAATATATGCCAAGGAAAAATCATCTGTTGTTATAAATTTAACTAAAGTTTAGGCACTTTATAGTAAGAATAAAAAGAAATATAAAGAACAATAATAGAGAGAAGAAGAGAGACAGAGAGAAGACTCAGAAATTCAAAAACTAATTGTCTTATGAATGTCTTACATAAGGTCCTATTTATAGGCACCAAGTACAAGAGTTAACCCTAGGATGAATGGGCTTGCCATTAGGGAGTCAGAGTCCATTAAGGATTATGCCTTGGGAGTTCTAGTTCTCTTCAGAGAACGTATTTGGACATCCACTACGTATACATTAATTTCATAACACTCCCCCTTGGATGTCCATAACATAAGGAACATGCCTCGTTAAAATCTTACTAGGAAAAAAAAACCCTGTGGGAAAAATGTCCAGTGAAAGAAAAAGAGTATATTATTCTTTTAGGTATAAAATATACTCCCTTTGTTGATGAGATCTCTTAATCGATGCATGCCAATTCTATTGATCAATTTCTTAAATGTTGCGGTCAATAATGCTTTAGTGAATAAATCAGCCAAATTGTCACATGATCGAATTTGTCGCATATCAATTTCATCATTTCTTTGACGTTCATCAGTAAAAAAAAATTGGGTGAATTATATTTTGTCCTATCTCATTTAATATCTCCTTGCTTTAATTATGTTACGCAAGTAGCATTATCCTCATATAGGATTGTTGAAATTTCTTTTCCGAAGATACATTACAATTATCTTAGATATAGTGGACTAATGCTCTTAGCCACACACATTCTCTTCTTATCTCATTGATAGCTATTATCTTATCGTGATTAGAACAAATAACTAGAGATTGTTTAGTGGAACGCCAAGATATGGCAGTATCACCACATGTAAACAAATGTTCAGTTTGAGAACAAGCTTTATGTGGATCGGATAGATATACAACACCAGCATTTCTAATTAATTTCGGACTATATTTATTTGAATAAAATAATCCAAGATCAATCGTCCTTTGGAGATATCGTAAGACACGTTTTACTCCATTTTAATGTCGTCAAGTTGGAGAAGAACTATATCTTGCTGACAGATTTACAGAAAATGCAATATCTGGTCGTGTATTATTTACAAGATACATTAGCGCTCACTAAAATATAGTATCTCAGAATCAAGAAGTTCTTTCATTATCCTCTTGTAGTCTAAAAGGATCTTTCTTAGTATCTAAAAATCAAACGAGCATTGGAGTAGTCAAAAGATGTGCTTTGTCCATGTAAAATCTCTTTATGATTTTTTCAACATGTGTAGATTGATGTATTAACATTCCATCTTCAAGATGTTCAATTTGTAAACCAAGGCAAAACTTGGTTTTTTCGAAATTCTTAATTTCAAACTCTTGCTTTAAGCAATCTCTTGCATCTAGAAGCTCTTCAGGAGTTCCAATAAGGTTAATCATCTACATATATAGCAATAATAATAAAGCTTTTTTTCAGTTTTCTTAATGAAAACACATGGATAAATGGGATCATTTTTATATCCCTTTTTAATAAATATGCACTAAGGCGATTGTATCACATACGACCAAATTGTTTCGATCCATACAAAGACTTGTGCAATTTGATGGAATAATTTTCTCGATTACTTGACTTACATGCTTCAGGCATGTTAAATCCTTCAAGGACTTTCATGTAAGTTTTGTTGTCAAGTTCTCCATACAAATAAGCAGTTACTACGTCTAACAGACACATATATAATTTTTCATGAACAGCAAACTCACAAGATAATGGAATGTGATTGCATCGATCACAAGGGAATATGTTTCTTCATAATCAATTCGTGGTCTTTAGGAAAATTCTTGTGCTACAAGTCGTGCTTTATATCAAACAATCTCATTATTTTCATTGCGCTTTCATTCAAATATACATTTAAAATCCAATGAGTTTCACTCCTTCTGGAGTTTGGACTACAAGTCCAAAAACTTCACGGCTTTCAAGGGAGTTTAATTTTGATTGAATCGCATATTTCCATTTTGGCCAATCTTTTCGATTCTGACATTCTTCGACTGATTTTGGTTCAAGGTCTTTATTCTTACTTAGAACATCAATTGCTACGTTATATGTAAAAGCATTGTCTAGAATCGTTTATCTACGATTCCAATATGTTTCCGTAGCAACAAAGTTGATTGAATTCTCTAAGTTTTCATTATTTTCAATAGTAGGATATTCTTTCTTAGTTGTCTCTTAGTCCTTTTTATCCAATCCTTCAAGATGATCACTTTGATCATTTAATCCTCTTTTCTTGCGAGGATTTTTATCTTTGAATCCAAGAGGTTGGCCACGCTTCTGGCATATATTGGACTCATTTGCTATAGAATTTTCATTTTGTCCTACAGGGACTTCAACCCGAATAGGAGCATCTATAGCAGGAATATGCGATTTTTTTACTCTTGCAAAAGCATCATACAATTGATTTGCAATTTTTTGCAAATGAATAATCTTTTGAACTTCAAGTTCTCTTACACTTGTGCGTGGATCAAAATGATTTAATGAAGATATTGCCTAGGTAATTTCTTGCCTTTGTTGTTTATTTTCTCCCTTTAATTTGGGGAAATTTGTCTCATCAAATTGACAATCTGCAAATCTTGCAATAAATAAATCTCCTGTTAAAGATTCAAGATACTTTATAATTGAGAGAGATTCATAGCCAACATATATCTCCAAGCTTCTTTGAGGACCCATTTTAGTGAGTTGATTTGACACTATTAGAACATAAAAAACACAACCAAATATGTTCAAATATGAGATCTTGAGTTCAGACTCAAACACTAATTGCAAGGGAGAGTACTTATGATACTGAGTTAGTCTAATTCATACAAGTGCCGCAACATGCAAAATAGTATGTCCCCAAACAGATGTGGGGAATTTGATTTTCATTGATAATGGTCTAGTAATTAATTGGAGTCTTTTAATGACTCTGCTAGTCCATTTTGTGTATGAATATGAGTTACACGATGTTTAATAGTAATGCCTATAGACATACAATAGGTATTAAAAGTATGAGAAGAGTATTCTCCAACATTATTAGGGCGAATTTTCTTAATTGGATAATCAGAAACCGCGCCCACATACGAATTATTTGGGCAAATAATCCTGCAAACGCTAGGTTGCGAGATGATAATAAACATACACGCAACCATCTAGTCAATGCATCAATTAATACCATAAAGTACTTAAATTGCCCACTTTATGGATAAATAGGTCCACATATATCACCATGAATTCTTTCTAAAAATGCTTGAGATTCAACTACCGCTTTTGTTAATGAGGGTCTAATAATTAATTTCCCTTAAGAACATGCATCACATGTGAATTAATTTGAATTCAAAACTTCTCATTTTTCAATGAATGACTATGCGTATTTTCTATAATTTCTTGCATCATTATAGACCCGGATGACCTAATCGATCATGCCAAATAATAAAGTTATTGAGATTAATAAACTTCTGGTTTACTAAATGATGCATTTCTATTGCATTACTTTTGGCATAATATAACTTTGAAGAAAGTGATGAAAATTTTTCTAATGTTTGTTCCTTGCCGGAAACATTTGTAGTGATACTTAGGTATCCATTACCACTTTTTTCCATAGTCTTGATATGATATCTATTTAAACAAATATTTTTAAAACTCAATAAACATCTTCGAGATTTTGATGAAAATAACGCATTCTTTATGGTGGTCAATATTGTACTTTCAATTAAAAGGATATTAGCTCTTCCGGAGCCTCCAATTAACTTTGCACTATCACTTATGTTATGCACATTTGTTTCTCCAAATTTAATGAAAAATATTTTTTCTATTTGAATATTGTGTATGTAGTTCCACTATCAATAATACATATATCCTTAAAAGTTTGTCATTTACAAGATGAGACACTAGCCATATCTGAATAAAAATAAAATATAAATAAAAGAACTTTTTACATCGAAAATAAATATAAATAAAAATTACATCTCGAAAAACTTAATGAAATTACAACCCAAAAAAAAAAATAAATAAATAAAATAACATAATTAAAATTAAATAAATTATTATTCCCTAACATGCTTATCACTAATTAGGTGATCAATCTTCTCTTCAGATGTTTAAAAAAGTCTCCAACATCCAAATGCGTCACATAGTCTTGAGTATTATCAAAGTAATCACCCCCATTATCTTCAGGAAGAGAAGCGAAATCGGTCTCAGCATATTTCCCTTTATTTTTAATTGATGCTTGATAGAGCTCAACCAAATATTTGATCGTACGACAGGTATGTGACCAATGCCCTTCCATACCGCATCTATACCATATTTCTTCATGCTTTGATGAGGTCATATCTTTACATTTTTAATTATTTTTCTCATTCTTTTGATGATTACCATAAAGGATATACCTACCACGACCATGTCCACGACCACGATCACGTTCATAGCCTCTTCCACGGTTATTATTATTAATTTTAGTCACATTCACTTCAGGGATTGGGATAACCACTTGGTCGGGTTGCATAATTTTTCATGAGCAGTTCATTATTCTGCTTAGTAATTAAAAGACATGAAATTAACTTTGAATATTTTTTTAAAGCCTTTCTCTCCATATTGCTGCTGGAGAGCATATTCGAGACATGGAAGATAGAGACCGTATTCTTTAACATATCTTCCTCAGTTATTTTTTCTCCAAGTAATTTTATTTGTGAAAAGATTCTGAAATAACAAAGTTATATTCATTAATTGATTTATAATCTTGGAACTTCAAGTGCAACCACTCATAACAAGCTTTAGGTAAAACAACCATCTTCACGTGATTGAACCTTTCTTTTAAACTATTTCATAAAATTAGTGAATTTTTCACGGTTAGGTATTCAGCCTTCAGGGCTTCATGAAGATGGTGACGAAGGAAAATCATTATCTTGGCACGATTTTGATTTGATTCAAGATGGATTTCAACATCAAGAATCCATGATATATAATTCTTTTCCGTGATATTCAAAGCCGAAAACTCAAGCTTATTAAGATTTGACATAATTAAAATAAAAATCAAAATTGTTACCTTAAACCTTCGAAGAATAGTTCGTCAATGGATTTTTTAAAATTTATGCCTCAAACAAACTTCAGTTAATACTAATATAAGCTAACGTGATGATAATGTGTTATAAATTTAACTAAAGTCTAGGCACTATATAGGAAGAACAAGAAGAAATATAAAGAACAATAATAGAGAAAAGAAGAGAGATAGAGAGGAGACTCAGAAATTCAGAAATTGATTGTCTTATTAATGTCTTACATAAGGTCCTATTTATAGGCACTAAGTACAAGAGTTAACTCTAAAATGAATGGGCTTGTCATTAGAGAGTCAGAGTCCATTAAGAATTGGGTCTTGGGAGTTCTAGTTGTTTTCAGGAAACGTATTTGGGCATCCACTACGTATACATTAATTTCATAATATTTGGATTTTTTCTAATAATTTGACATCATTTGTATTTACCATTTTGATGTCATTATTAGTAACATCACTAATATCAGTAGCATAATTTCGGGGAGCAAACAACACTTTCATATCCTTTCTTAGACAAGGCGTGCCTGAAGTAAGAAAGTATGCGCATCGATAACTATTTTATAAAGTGTTGTAACATATCCTCCTTACCTTTCTCACTATTTCTACTTCTAGTGAAAATCCACATATTGAAAGTTTATTGAGTCATTGTGATATACTATAGTAATATTTATATCACAGTTATGGTCACAACCAAGATCTATTTTATAAATAAATTATAAGTTTAATGCATTCACTTTAGAGAATGACATAAAATCAATTGGTCGGCCCATATCACTCTCATCAATAACTCAATTTTCGTTTCGTCTCAAGAAGATAAAAGACTAATTTAATAAAATTTTCAAAAACATCTTTCTTGATATTTCTACTGCAGGATTATATTTGAGATAAGATAAGGGTAGCACTGGCAAAACGAGCCTAGGCTCGCAGGCTGGCCCAGACTGTCCGTAAAATAGATGGATATGGATTTTCAAAATTAGGCCCGTAAAAAATCAGCTCGGACTGAACCGACCCATTTTAGGTGCGGGCTTTTGTGGTCCGGTTTGCGGGCCATTTTTTTAAATACATTATTTGTGTTATTAATGTGTAATTATTTTGTTTCATATTTAGATATTAGTGTAATTTTATGATTAGTTGAATATTTTTAAAGACAGGTAACTTTTAATTTTTTTTGAGGTTAAAAATAATTTTTATAAAAAAATAATGTGTTATTTATTGTGTAATTACTTTGTTTCTTATTTAGAAGTTAGTATAATTTTTATGATTAGTTGAATATTTTTATATAAAAATAGTTTTTAATATTTTTCAAGCTTAAAAATAATTTTTACAAAAAATAATGTGTTATTTATTGTGTAATTACTTTGTTTCTTATTTAGAAGTTAGTATAATTTTTACGATTAATTGAATATTTTTATATAAAAATAATTTTTAATATTTCTCAAGCTTAAAAATAATTTTTATTCAAAAAATAAAAAAATAAAATGAAAAAGCCTGAGGGCTAGCTCGTTTATCTGCGAGCGAATATGGATTACAGGAATTTCGGCCCGCCAAAAATCAGTCTGAATCAGATCGGACCATTTTAGTGTGGGGCGAACACGGTCCGAGCCGGTTCAGCCTATTTTACAGTACTAGATAAGGGTAAAATATTTTCTCCATTCTCTACTAAAAGTTGCTTGTAGTGCTGATCAAGGCGGGGAATGTCACACTACTAATAATATTTTCTCTGTAAATTTTGATGATAGAAGTATGATACTGATAAATATTTTAGCCACTAGTATAATCAAACACAACTGGTGTTTATAAAATAACCAACTTCCGGTGATTGTATAATTGACCTAAAATATATAATAACCAACTTCTTAACGTTCATAATAGAAGTGACTTTACGTTCATAATAGAAGTGACTTTAATAGTACAGTTTTTATCTTCAAGACACTTGCATCCAAATATATTTATTTAATAATGTTTTCCAAATCTACTATATATATCCAAATGGATTTTCATATATACTTAAAAGTTTTCACTAGCACGACAACACTATACAGAATTCCTTAGTCTCGGATAATACAACTCTTCTTACGAATCTATTTATAGTGCTTAGGAGATATTAGAAATAGAGATAGAATAAGATTATAGATTCTATCATAACTAAAATAAAATTAACATTCTACCACCTATAAAATTTATATAAGATATTATTATTTTTTATGGGCATCTATAATTATTATTTAATTGATAATAATCTTCTCCATATTATTATTTTTTGTTGGTAGAAATTGGAAAATTTAATTTTATAAGACGATTTGGCCGGTATCCAACTTGGGACACTGTCTCCTGAGAGCAGGACAGGTCGCCTGAGTACTTTGCAAAGCATTTCAGAAATATATAGAAGAAGAAGTTGCATAAACATAAACATAAACATTTTTTTTTGTTCATCGATCTAATCTCGATAAACATCATCAATTCATACATAAAACTTCTGGGAGACTTTTAGATTAATATTATTGTTACTACTACACAAAGATCAACACAGATCTTCTTATTTTTAAGAGATCAATAAGACTCCCAAAATTACCCAAACCAAATAAACACACAGATCTCTCAGATCTCAAAAATCATCATCGATCATCAATCAATCGCTATCGCTGCTGCTGCTATCGCCATGGTGATCGTGTCCTTCACCGTGTTTCTTCTTTTCCTTCTTCTTCTTCTTCTTCTCCTCTCCTTTGTGTTCACCTGATTCACCTCCGCCATGGATTTTGTCCTTGATCTTGTCAATTATTCCTTCTTTGTGCTCTCCGCTGTGCCCTTCCTTCTTGTGTTCTTCAGCCTTATGCTTCTCGTCTTGGTGATGCTTGTCTTTGTCTCCTTCCTTGTGCCCTCCTCCCATATGTAGAGTCTCCTCTATCTTGTGAATGATTCCTGACATTTTTTTTTCTCAAAAGGATGGAAAACTAAGAGAAATTTCTAATTTGAAAGAGAAAGAAGTGATGGGTTTTCTGTATTTAGGGATCTGATTGAGAAGAAATGAGAGAGGAGTGGAGCGGTTTTATAGAAAGTTAATTGGGTGAGAGAAGAGAGGGGAGACCGGGAGAGGGAATGGTTCTTCTGGATAAACGTCACGCGTGTTGCCAAACAAGAATTTAGATTTGGGGCCCAAAATGGGTGTATCCGGAGGGATTGTTATTAGGATATTTGAATTATTATACTTTCAATATATTATATATTATGATTATATTTTTTAAAATTTTAAATTATAATAAAATATAAAAAATATATTTTATATTAAAAAGTTATTTATATTATTTTATATATAATTATTATTTTATTATGATATAAAATAATAATTTTTTTAAAAAATTATCATTCTATTTCTATTTCGTATTAAGTAATAAAATATTTTATTTCATATTATTTTATTATATCAAACGATATGTAAAGCTATTAAATCATCATGTTTTACCTTTTAGATTTGTAATTTTGTATATCGAACACTATGATATGCTAGGATATTTTGGGTACCAAGAATTTGGAATTGGATAGGGGGGCAGTGGGTATCCAATTCCGTGTTGCGTGGCGTGAATTGTGTCGGCAAGTGCGTGTGTGATATTTGTTTTTTACCCGAGGACGGGGGGCACGGGATTTCTCAGGGCCGGTGGGTGGCTCTGGAATTTAATCAATAATAAACTTGGACGCCCATTCTTTTTCCTTTTTTTTTTTTTTTTTTCTTCTTCTTTCTCTAAATTGAACGACCCATCCCTCAACTGAAAAAGAGAAAAAATATTCTGGACGGCCCATGCCTGGGGGATTATGGATGGCAGTAGTACCAATTATTTATTCCCATTCTGCTCCACCTAATTATATAATTAATTATATGACTACAGGTTAATATGTTAAGCTTTAATCATGTTTAATAATGGATTTTGGAGAAGGGCTTTGTTGACAAAAAAACAAAAAAATTTTATACTTTTTTGGATAAAAAAATATAAAGAATTTTAAATTTATTAACGATGATCAAGAATATAAATTTTTTTTACTATTTTTAATAAGTATTTATTAAACTTTGGGGTCGATAAATCTAACTCGGGAATATGAATGTATAGCGCGAAAAAAATCATTATTTTCCCTTATCTTCCCTACTCTTTCTCTCTCTACACAATTTTTCTCTAACTTCTCTCTACTCCTTCTCCACTCTAAAACTAAAATCTTTAACATTGAACTTGTATTGGAGGTAGACATAGATCATTATGAAGAATTTGTAAAAAAAAAATCAATTTAGATGTAAGAAAAGTTGACATAATTTTTTTTTTTTCAAAATTGGGCTCGGATCGCCCGGACGGGCGACCTGGACATGAGCAGATCCCCAGATAGGCGATCAGTACATGTCCGCGTCACCGACCCGAGCGATCGTCTCACGTCCGGGTCGCCGGTCCGGGCGACCCGAGCCTTTCTTTTTTATAGGAAGAAAGAATTTTTATAGGTATTTGAAAAACTTGAAACATGAATAACTCTGCGATTGGAGATCTGTTTCACGTGTATGACCACTCGTTTTGATGGTTCTCGTAAAGATAAACGCAATGACATCGTCGAAAAATGATCCGGATGCGTTTCGGGACAAAAAATTTGCGTGCGAAAAGAATTCTAATATTTACCAATTTCAATCATTTGAATTTTTAATTAGAGCAAAAGAAGACTGCTCATCCGTTTAATTTTCAAATTGATGCCATATTTTTTTAGTTAATAAGAGAGAAAGTATTAGAAAATTAAAAAAACGTAAATTAAAATGAAAATAGGAAGTTTTTGTCGGAACAATTGGTGGAAACCGCCTTCAGCTGTTTCCAACGCGTACATCTCAAAAAAATACACGAAATGCCTACAAGAATTGCCTCAATCGGACGTCCGAGCGCAAAGTTATGCCCCGTCAAAGTTTTCGACTATATGGGACAATTTTTTTCCTCGAAACGCGTCCGAATCACTTTTTCGACGATGCCGTTGCGTTTATCTGTACGAGAACTATCAAAACGAGTGGTTATACGCTTGAAACGGAACTCCGATCGCAGAGTTATTCATGTTTCAAGTTTTTCAAATACCTACAAAAATTCTTTTTTCCTAAAAAAAATTAAAAAAAAAAAGCTCGGGTCGCCCAGACCGACGATCTGGATGTGTATTGGTCGCCCATTTGGGCGATCCGCTCATGTCCGGGTCGCCCGTCCGGACGATCCGAGCCCAGTTTTGAAAAAAAAATAATTTCAACTTTTCTTACATCTAAATTGATATTTTCTTCTACAAATTATTCATAATGATCTATATTTACTGCTAATACAAGTTCAACGTTAAAGATTTTAGTTTTAGAGTGGAGAAGGAGTAGAGAGAAGTTAGAGAGAAATTGTGTAGAGAGAGAAAGAGTAGGGAAGAAGAGAGAAAATAATGATTTTTTTTCGCACTATACATTCATATTCCCGAGTTACATTTATCGATCCTCAAACTTTTTTAATCTTTATCTATCTTTCTATTAATTTGTTCTGCTCATACTATCTATCTTTTCTGTCATTTATGAAGGGTATAAAGAGTATTGTAGTTAAAAAAAAATTGTCTTATTTTTCAAGACCCTTAATCTGTATGCAAAGTTTTAAAACCTCTTATATTTATGACCGAAGGGAGTATCAATAACATTATGTATATATGTTATATTTTCTTTATATTGTACTCAATTTATGTGTTTAATACATTTTAAAATTTGTTTACTCTTATTTGAATTTTTTTCATTGTTTAAATATTAAAATGTTATTGTGATCTTTAAGATTTTTTTGCTTAATTCTATTAAAAAATTAAAAAAAAAAATACTTTTTAGAACTTTTTAATTGATAATCGAATCGTAATCGGTTACTGATTAACTAATTGTTTTGATTGGTAACAAAAAAATGTATCATTCGATAATTGCTTCATAGTGGGTAGCGATTATTATAATCAGTATTAGTAATCGATAAATGATCAGGTATTTATATCGTTGTCATTCTTATCATGGATAGGATCAATGTTTTTAAAATCGAATCCGAGATTCTAACCGGTTTCTCAATATTCTAATCGGTCAAGTTATAGAAAGTCACAAGTTTGTCAATCCATATAAAAATTGTCACTAAAGATTCTATAGTTAAAAAAATAGTCCAAGCAAAAGAAAAAAAAAAATTGTTACATGGTCGACATTTACTGTGCAAAATATATTAGCATACTCAAATTCTTGTCACCACAATCGTTGTTAAAAATATTTCGGCACTAATCATTTAAAAAATTGTCACCACAACATATTTATGCTTTAGAGACAAATTTGTCAAGATAATTTTAATTGAAAAAAATTTCGTCACTAAAACATTTAAAAAATTGTCAATATAATAAATATCATTAATGGATAAATTTTACTTTGAGAAAAATGGATAAATTTACTATTATAGTATATTTTAGTAACAACTCTTCCTACTTTTTACAAATAAATTATAACAAAATTACCATAATTGTCCATAAATTTTGATTCAATTTTGTTATTCATCAATTTTTTTAAGGCAATCACTTTTGGTAATTTATGATTAAAGCAGCAAAATTGACTTATAGAGAGCATACCGAAGCCAAGTAAAGACCACAACAAGAGTAAACATAGGATATATAAATTGAATATGCCCTTGTTACTATTCAAACGTGATTTTGAGGAATATATATTCTAATTATTGGAGCAACAACAAAATCCTCTTTATTCCTCCTCAAAATGAATTTATTAGACTTTTTATACTTATAGTTAAATTCATCTAATATGAATAATAGTTAAATTCAATTGATGTTTTAATGACAACTTACATATTTGTAAAAAAAATCTTATATAGTGACACTTACCAATATTTTGGTCACTAATTTCCGTGCATCATACTTCAATACTAATGTAACTCTCAAAAGAACTCTTATTTACTTTTCATATATAGTAAATACAAAACAAGTAACAAATATTAGTGCCTAGTGTGTTTGAAAACATTTTTAGATCACTCAAAAAATAGAAGAAATACATAAAATGTAAATTGCCAGATATCCCCTATATCTAATTTTTTGATAGTATAAACTAGAGAAACAATTACCAGAAATTTCTTGTAACTTTTAGTAACTCTTTATTCGAGAGTTACCGATTAATTTGGGATAGATCAAAAGGCAGAAGAGTCTTCTCACTTGACATGCCATATGAAGGATACTAAGTGAAAGGAGTTGAGCCATTAAACCATACACCTCTGGTCGAAGTTTCTTGTAACTTTTAGCTACTATTCTCATTCCGAGATCACTTCTAAATTTGAATCTAAATGCCTTCTATACACAGCTGAATTTTTCAAGTTGGTTGAGGGAAGAAGAGTAGGTGGAAGGTTCAAGTTTTCCCCATTTTCCTCCTCGAGCATACGTAGCACAAATGTTATACAAGGACGATCCATTGGTTTCCATTGGATGCACCAAAGTCCTACAATAGCAAGTTTCCTCTCAATCTCATTCTCTCTTGATCTCTCAACTTGAATTTCAATGTCTTCTTCCTCGTTAACTAAATTCTTGTAAACCCATTCCGAGAAGAAGCTGGATTGATCTATAACATTTTCATCATGTACTCGCTCGTTAATGTATTTTTTGCGTCCAATCATTTCGAGCAATAACATACCAAAACTGTAGATATCTGATTTGTAAGATACATTCCCAAAGTGTCTAGAGTAAACTTCAGGTGCCATGTATCCCATGGTTCCTCTAGCAGCAGTCATGGAAACTGCACTTTTGCCCTTTTCACACAACTTAGCCAACCCAAAATCAGATATCTTGGGAATAAAATTATCATCTAACAAGATATTTTGTGGTTTAATATCAAAATGGAGGATCCTCTGCTCACAACCTTGGTGAAGGTACTCAATTCCTCTTGCTATACCAAGAGCTGTATCTTGCATTTTCTCAAATCCAAATGCATTTTGCCACTGATTATTATTATTATCTCTAGCTGATATGAACTTATCCAAGGAACCATTTGGCAGAAACTCATAAACAAGAGCTCTTCTGAATCCATCAGCAGAAAAGCCGATCAAGCGAACAACATTTACATGGTGGATTCTGCCCATTGTTGCCACTTCATTTATGAATTCTTGATCTCCATTTCTTGTGGAAATATCATGCAACAACTTTACAGCAACAAGTATTTGATCTGAAATCTTCCCTTTGAACACAGTTCCATAAGCTCCTTCACCTAATTGTTCTTTAAAATCATTTGTGATCCTTTTAAGATCTAGATATGAATACCTAGTAGGTGTCATTGCCTTGTAATCTTCTAGGAATCTCTTGATTATAAGTTGGTTTTCTTTGTCTCTTTTCTTTGAGGAATAGAAATAATAGGCAACTTTTGCTGCTAGTAATAGCATCAAAGATCCCAAAATACCTATAATTTAATTCATAGTGTTATTTATGCATTTCTTTTCTATAATAAATTAACATATAAAAATAGTTGTGGATTTTACCTGTAGTAATTATTTTTATTTTCTTCTTTATATCTGCAAGGAAACATAGATGAAAGGGATGAGAAACACATCCATGTCATTTAGGTTGCATTTTAAAAATAGTTATTTATTTCTTTCTTTTATAATTGGACTGCAACAAAAATTTGTTATGAAATGAAAAGAAAATGGTTTTTATTAGTGTTATAAACAGGCAATCAAAGAAAGTACAAATGGCTTGCATAAGTTTTTAAACCATAAGTTGTTAGGCTTTTAGCTTTAAATAAGATGAAAAAAAGTTATTCGTTAAAAAATTACCTTAATTGAACTTTTTAAGCTGTTTCTACTTATTAATGCTATTAACATTAAAAATTTTAGATTAAATTTTTTGAAACAATTTTTAAAAGCATTTTTTTTTAACTGCTTAAAATAAGCTTAAGCAATAAAGAATAGACCCTTAGAAGAGGTGAATACAGAGATAATATTGAGAAAGAAAAATTAAATAGAACAAAGGGAATAAACTTATTAATTCTTGAGTAAACTATTAAAATAGGCCCTTAACTATTTTATTTGTAGCAACTTAGTCCTTCTTCTTCATTTTCAATATTTATAGTCGCTCAACTATTTTTCTTATAACTTAGTTCCCCTTCTTCATTTTTAATATTTATAGTCCCTCAACTATGAACTTCCTATTTTTTTTATTCCAGACACCACTCATGCGACATAAATACCATGGATTGAAGCATGTTCTTTATATATGCACATATTAAGATGCACAAATATGTAATGTAATATGAAGGAGACAAAGAGGAAGAAGCGTAATTTGTTTTCCTTCAAATATGTAATTTACATTGGTTCTTTTTTGTGTTTGGTGAGAAGAGTTATTAAATATATATATATATATATGCACATATATACATATATATTATCCCTTTCAATATGTATAGGTGCAAAGTACACATGTTTAAGTTTATCGTATCCTACTGACGATTGATCTAAAAAAATATGGAATTTATTGTTTGAGGGTTATAAATATTGAAAATAAAGGAGAACTAATTTAGTATAAAAAAAGTAGTTGGAGAACTATAAATATTAAAAATAAAGGAATACTAAATAGCTAAAAGTAAAATAGTTGAGGCACTATTTTTACAATTTACTCTTAAATTCTTAAAACGAAAACGACTATTAACTTAAAATATGAGAAAAATTGTTTACGGGTTAGTGGAATACTTCTTTTTTTTTTTTAAATAAAAAGGAAAGTGCAATAGTAAGGGCGACTACTACAACTTTCTACCATCCCATGTTCATCATTAAATATATCCCGTGTCCATAAGTATGACAGACTTTTTGCACTAGATGACTCTTATGCTCAATCCAATTAGTTGACTTAACATTTAGCATTGTCCTTTTTCCATTTTAAAAATAGATAATTCTATTATCATACTAATTAAAGGATGAAAAATAAGATGTGTAGAATATTCTTTTGATAATTTATTATTAGAAAAAAACACTACCAATACCCATGAATAATTTGTTTCTTATTTTAGATTAACTATAAACTTTTTTTTTAACTTTCTATAATCATCATCTTCTTTTGAAAATAATTTTTGACAATATTTAGGGTTTAAGCGATGGAATCCGACTACTATAAACATGGCCAGATTATGCGTGATAGTAATAAGGTATTTTTCTAATAAATTTTAATATATCATACCTGAACATGACATAGATGTATTCATAATAATCGAATTTCATCGTTTAGATAAAATTGTCAAAAATAGTTATAAAAAAAAGCTTTCGAGAACAAAAAGTTAAAAAAAAGTTTATAGTTACTTAAAAAAAATTATAAATTATTCATGAGTACTATTTGTGGTGTTTTTCTCCATTATTGGTCATATTCAATTTTTTTACTATGTATTGGTCATAGTCTATGCTTGGACTTTTTCCTTTTTTTGGTGAATAGTTCATGTTTGGATTTAAAGGAAGGAAGAAGAGGAGAATGGTAAGGAAGAATGAAAATATTTGCACTTATCATTTACCAAGGGGAGGCGTGAGATAAGATATAGTATTAAGAGTAGTGATATGAGGATTAATATTTGGTAGATTAATCAACTCAATAAATATAAAAGGATTATTTTCGGTAGAAAGTATTCATACCAGTACTTATTTTGGATAAATATGAATAGTACCATTTATAAGATGTCATATCTTGAAACTTTAGTATAACAATTGATGTGAGATTCCTATAAAAGAATACTTTGAACCTTCTAAACCCTTTCCTACTAGCTACGTCAAATATGTCTTAGCCATTTGGTGTATGGCCTAGAAGTTAGCAAGCAAGATCTCAAGGCCATTTAGCCCAAAATTAAAGCTGAGATGGGTTGGTCCTATCATAACCGCTCTTAAAAGTTGCACAATTACTTTGTGATACTTTTATTTTGCAACCTAAGCCCTTTTTAACTAGCTCAGCTTTTTCTTGGTGTTCTTTATTTTCTTTGCACAATTTCAAACTCTAAGTTTTTTGATTCTTCCATCTTCAGAAGACAGTCTTTCTAATAAATTCAATTTGTTGTATTTCGAGAAGATGGTTCCTCGAAAATCTAATTCGTCTGATTCAGATATATATCTTAATCTCAAGTTTATCATCTCTAATCTTTAGGGATTCCCTAAACGGTGAACCCTCTGTAATAGTTGAAGGTTTGATTCTTTTCCTTTTATAAACTGAAATAAAATTGTATCCCTAATGATTGACACACTTGTCCATTAAAAAGACTAGTAAATTATGGAATTAGACATAATGCCAAACTTTGCGAAGCTCGTGCTAAAATGTACTCCACTGATATCCATTATAGCCAACTTTAAAATATCCAAGATAAGTATAAATTTTCCCATTTAAGTGCTTCTAATCGGGACAACAGAGCTCATCTGCTCCCAAGAGGATATATTACAATATACTATGAGCAATTAAGGACTTGACTCCAATTTCCTTCGTATCTATTGATTCCAGATATCTTGATGTATTAGGAAATAGCTTTAGCTCAATTATCCCCTAATTTTGTGAGGCAAACTTTAACCTTGTCTTAATGTAAATCCTTTGGAATACCCCCTACTTGGAGATATTCCAAAATTCTTTTGATGTGAAACTTCTAAAAGGCGGACTGGATTTGTATAGTTTGCAACAAAAATAGTCCGCAGGAAATTTGATTGAGAAATTACCTACTACCATTCATAGGTGGAAAATTGGATTTTGCTTTATTAAGGATGCAGAAACTTCTATATCTAGGGTGTAAACGAGTCAAGTTAAGCTCGAGCTTGATTCGATACTTTTTTATTCAACTCGAGCTCGATTAAATTTATTGATTTTGGCTCGAGTTCGAGTTTGAATGCAAACTCAAAATTTTTAAAGATATATTATATATAATAATTAAAATAAAATAAAATATATATATATATATTTTGACTTGATAGGCTTGATGAGCTATCGAGTCAGTGTTCATGAGGCTCGAATTTGACTTGTTTATTTAGCAAGCCGGCTCGAGCTCTATCAATATTGAGCTTGAACTGAGCTTTGACGGAGCAGCTTGCGAGCCGCTCACGAACGGATTGACTCATATACACACGCCTAGATACATCAATGGCTTATGGATGGAGAAAAAGGAGGGTTCTGCCTAATAAAGAAGTAAAGGCGGCAGCAGAATTCCTAAGACAATACCAAGATTTTACAAGATTATGTATTTGGGATGAGATTACGAGAGAGTTGGTTGGAGGCAGTAGGATTTTAGGGTGATCAATGGCTTAATTTGGAAACAGTAAGTTAGTATAAGTTGTTTTATAGTGTTAAGAAATTTAGGGCACAGAGAAAAATAATATTGAATGCTTCAATTGGTTTTCTTGATTTGATTTCTTATTCATTATGATCTACTATTTATAGGCTACAAAGTATCCTAATCCTAATCAATATAGGATTCTAACCAACCACTAATAAAGAATACTGCTATAATAATAGCATAATACAAAGTATCCTAGTTATAATCAATATAGGATTCTAACCAAATAATCTCTTATAGAATCAAGGATAATCTAGAAGAATCACATACTGATGTGATATCTCCAACATATAGTGTATCTAATATGGGAATTATTGTAACATTTGTAATGTTGGAGTAAAATAATTGGCATAAAGAATTTAACAATTTATTGTGTGAATGCAGGAACTAGGGCTGCAGTCAATATGGGATTCTTCTAAAAGAGGCGATGCTGTTGTTGTAGCACAGGGAAAAAACAAAAAAGCTGGTGCGCAGAAATTCAAAAGGTAAATGATATTTGATACTAATTTTATTTTCAAAGAACATCTTGAAAGAATTTTAGTGGCCTAATTATAGAGGTACTTGAATCTACCAAAGTTGCAAGTAAACTCTTTCCTAAAGTGGATGATCCTAATCGAGAAATAAGGACCAAAAGGAGAGAAAACAAAAATCCAGATGACCTTACCTTCCTTTGATTGAAAACTTGGGGGAAGGATCTTTTGTTCGTAAAAGAAAGAGAAGCGAAGGCCCATATAGGAGGAACCCTTGGCAAAGAGGCCGCCCTCCCCAAATTTCAAATCTTCATCCCATCTCCAAGGAAAATCTTGATTAGAGAAGAAAGGTTGGATACTCTTTTTTATAAGTACTTAGTTGGAATAATGAAGAATAGAGAAAGAAGCACTTTTTTTCAAAGTGAACTTTGAAAAACAAAAGCAGATTAAGTAACGGAGGAACAACTCGAGAAGCAGCGTAGACTATCCATCAGGCGGTTTTTTTCTAGGCTGGGCCCGTTTTAAAAAAGCTCAGACTGAAGTAGGCAACTTTTTTTTTCCAATTCAGGCCATAACGCACAATAATTGTGTGTTATCTATAATGATAACGCACAACCATTGTGCGTTATCAGTTACTTAAGCTGGTCAACCAACGTGGTTGATAACGCACAATCAGTGTGCGTTATGACTCGGCATAACGCATACTTGTGCGTTATCAGCCACGCAATTATTTTTTTAATTTATTTAAAAAAAAATTTTAAATGTTTTTTAAAAATTTATTTTTTTGTTTACAATTGTGTTATTTAATTTATTTTATTTTTTTGAATGAACATTTATTTTGTTTTTAATAAAAATTTCTTTTGGGAAAACTTATAATTGTATAAGTTTTTTCTTAGTAATTTGTTTAATTAATTATTTTTTTTAATGAAAATTTGTTTTGGAAAAACTTATAATTGTATAATTTTTTTAAAAAGACTGTATTTATTATATTTAACTTATTTTGTGCTATTTATATCATTTGCTTGGAAAATATATTTACATTTTGATCATTTCATTGCAAGTTATTTGAAGAAGTAATACTAAAGAAATTGTAAAAATTTAGAGCAATGATGTAGTAATTAGAAGAAATTGAAAGAAAAATTTCATTATTATAAACATGTTTTATTACAACTATTTCAAGAAAATGTCAAACTTATACATTGCTCGGTCTGTGGTTATTACAATTTTTCCTATTATGTCCCGGCATGCGATATCTACCACATCTTGGGGGAGAATCCGGATTTCTATAATCCATTTCCTCCTGAAATTGCTTGCCTTGTTTACTACCCCGTTCCTTTTTCATGTTTGGAGGATAGAATGTCAAATTAAAAGGAACATCCCTCCAAAAGTTCTCATTCAAGACCGGATGAAAATTCGCTTGGTAAGTTTTTATGTATGTTTGTCGCGAATATATCTCTGGTACATAAGCATCTGTTCTTGACCCATTTTCTCTATACACTACAAGAACATGAGAACAAGGCAATGTATATGTTTGCCATTTTTCGCAACTACAAAATTTATTATTTAGCCGCAATGTATAGACGTTGTTGCCCGTACCAGAAACTCGGATTGGAGATTTGACCATGTAACCCTCTCGCGGATTGTAAGTTGTAACTTTGTGTTCTCTTGATTTCAATTCAATCCGCAAGAACTTGTCAAAAATTCGAGTTGGAAATAGATGCACACAATTTTCTGCCTCTTCACGGTGTTGGTGAAAGTACTTAACTAGTTTGTTGAATATTAGTTCAACCAGGGCTTTTAAAGGTAGAACCCTAGCTTTCTTCAACACACTGTTAAGTGCCTCGGAAATGTTGGTTGTCATGATACCGTATCTGTGACCGTCATCATGCAATAGTGTCCATTTCTCTGTGTCCAACTTCATCAAGTAAATGTATGCATCCACATTTCTTTCTTGAATCTCTTTCATTACACGGTCAAATTTCCATTCTTTCGTTTCTGTTCCGGCCTGCCACATCAAGCTTTTTAGGGTTGTATTTTTAAAGATCTTGTTGAAATTTGCTCGAATGTGGCGTAAGCAAAACCGGTGAACTGCAAATGGTGGTTGCCACAAAGGTTGACTTTGAATAGCTGAGAAAATACCTTTGTGGCGATCAGAAATGAGGCATACGTGGCGATCTTTAACTATTTATTCTCGCAAGTTTTTAAGGAACCGATTCCAACTCTCGGAAGATTTCTTATCAACAATTGCAAAAGCAAGTGGGAACAAGTGATTATTTGCATCCCACGTACTTGCATTTAACAGCATGCCCTTGTATGGTCCTCTTAAGTGTGTTCCATCCACAAAAATCACCGGCCGGCAATATGGAAATCCGTCTATACATGGCGAGAAACAACAGAAAACATAATTAGAGGGACTGCTTGTTCTGTGATGCAAAAATTCGTAGACAGTCCCGGGTTTATATCCTGTACAGCTTGTAAGTATTTGGGTAGAATATTGAAGGTTGTATCCCAGCTACCAAAAACCCTCTCGGTGGCAAATTTTCGAGCATACCATGCCCGCTTGTAAGTACAGCCAGTTTGATACAAAACCTGCACCTCTTGAATGATGTTCGAAACAGGTATCTCAAGATTGTTGGCAACTAGGTGTGATATGGACGTTGATATAAATTTTGAAGACAGGTTTCTATGTTTGTTTTGTTCTGTCTGTACAAGGCATGTGTGTTCTTTAACGAATCTGGTTATTTTCCACCGATTGTGCGTGGCTTTTTTTTATTTTATACGGATGTAACATGCACAGTAATTATCATCATTCTGAAGAAAGAAGGATGAAAAAAGGAAGAAGAATAAGATGAAGGTGGCTGAAAAAATGAAGAAAAATTGAAGGAGAAGGGGGCTGGAAAAACAGTAAGGGGGAAGGAGAGGAAATAGAGAAATAAGGAGGAAGAAAGGAGAAAAGGAGGAAAGAGAGTAAAAAATAGGGTTGGGAAATGAGACTGGGGAAAATAAAAAGGAGGAGGAAGGAGGAGGGGGGAGCAGCATTGCTAAGGAAGGGGAAGGGACTAGGGTTTTTTTTTTTTTATATAACATGATAACGCACAGTGACTGTGCGTTATCAGCTTAATAACGCATAATGGCTGTGCGTTATTAAGCTTGATAACGCACAGTCATTGTGCGTTATCTACAGCTCAGCGCCAGCTAGGATCCACGTCATATTTTTACGCGATTAACGCGGTTATTAAGGATAACGCACAATGGTTGTGCGTTATTATCATTACAGATAACGCACAACCATTGTGCATTATGGCCTGAATCGGAAAAAAAAAAAAAAAAGTAGCCCACTTCAATTTGAGCTTTTTTAAAATAGACTCGGCCAGAAAAAAAAACCCCATCAGGCTGAAAATGTGGAATTCATATTTCAATGCTCTTGAGATGAATCATTTGAAATGGAGAAGCTACAAATTCTTGTCAAGTAAGACATGATACTATACATCCATCTTATGTGCTGAATAATCTGTATGCTTAACTGTGTGCCACTTACTTCTAGAATCTCAACATCGGTATAGAGATGTCAAAATGCTAGGATTTGATACAAGAATCTAAAAAAAACTCGTGCGAAGATTGGAAACATTGCCCTCCTAGAATGAAAAACTATCATTAGTGAATAAAAAGTTGAAGGAAGATGTGTGTTTAACCAACCACAATGCAGACCTAAAGAAGGTGAAAGTGGTAGGGAATGGTTTTCCGAATTAAGTTTACCAATGCTTAATGTTGCAGCGACTGAGGTCATGCAGGCCGTATCTCTGGCATTTCCTTAATATGAATTTTTTGAATTAATACACCAATGCTATTTATAGGTTTGTTTTTAAATGCTTTTAAACTTTACTTCTAACCATTTTTATCTTCTTATTATTTTTCAACTGTTAAAACTGCCCATCTAACCAATTTTTGGTAGTTTCCGATCAATTTTGTGGTGGTCTCCGTTTTCAACTGTGGTTTCGGACCAATTTTGTGGTGGTCTTCGCTCTATACCACCACAAAATTGGTCAAAAGGATATTTTAGTGGCCCAAAATAGTTTGAAAGTAAAATTAGTGAAAAGTAAAGTTTAACAACAAATTTAGCAACCCATAAATAGTGTGAAGATATTTATAACCTTTTACCCTTATTAATTTTTTAGAAAAATAAAACTTGAAATTTTTTAAGAAAATGGCTATGAATACCACTCAGCTATTTATGTTTCTCCTTCTTTTCCCCTGAAAAAACTATTTATATTGCTTCATAAGTATTCACAATATTTTATTTTGATTATTAATTATCATGAACTATTTTTGTTTGACTATTTTTATCCATGTATTATGTAGACGATGAGTTTAGGCAACACAATGCAAGGATGGTAAAACATGCCCCTTTTAAGGGGGGTAAAAACTTTATTCTCCTTATTTGGAGGGAAAAAATACATAAATATAATGATGATGACAAGTATTTCATAGGAAAATAACTAGAGAAAATGTATAAAACTTCATTTTATTTGGATAGAAATAAAGAGAAATATATGTTTTTTTTATGCAAAAGAGAAATATTTTTACCCTTCTGGAACGACCATGTGTATTGCACATGCATTTTGTGGCAAAACAAAAACCACCTCCTTGATTAGTGAATGGATAGAAATGGTCAAATAAAATGATCATTAATAATTAGAATAAAATATTATAAGTATTTTAAAGAAACCTAAATAATTAGGTCAAAAAAGTTGAGTGAGATTTATACCTATTTTTTATGGATCAATTACATTTTTCCCTCACGGTTTGTCTAAAATACTATTTCATTCCTCTAATTTGTATATATTACAAATATATCCTTATCGCTTATATATTCATAAAATAATTATTTCTATTACTAATTTCAATAAAAATAATTATTAGAAAATAATAGTATGGTAGCAAACAGTTTAAATTTTTTTCTTAAAATATCATTTCTTATGTCTAATTTTAGTTATTACTATATATTAAGACCATAATATCCTTGTTTTTACTAGTCAAATTTTCGTAATGAATGATATTATTTTCCTAAATATGATAATAAATAAGAAGTAAACTTGCAAATGATATCTTCAGAAAATTTTAATTTTTTTTACCGTAGAATCATTGTTTTCTGATAAACTTTTTTTGTAGAAATTAATAGCGGGAGTTAATTAGTTATCAAAAAATATTAACGATAAGAATATATTTATAATTTATACAAAATAAAGGTATAAATTAATGTAGTTTGGACAAACCTCAAGGGAGTAACTAATCCTTTTTTCTAATTCAGCAAAAAAAACCAATTTTTTAGTTTATACAATAAAAGTTGGAGTAGCACTCATAATCGTCTATTATATTATCTAATAAGCTCTCTAGTACACTTCCTTTAATAGTAATCTTCCCTTAGAGTTTATTTTTTAAAGTTTACTGTTTATCATTTATTCTATAAAATTTTTATTAATAAAATTATTATAAAAAGTGTGTACTAGAAAATGTATTAAAAGATATATTAAACGATCACGACTGTTGGAGTAGTCATTGAAAAACAATCCAAACTATTTTAGGACGGAGTTAAAGAAAAGAGGGCCAAAGTGAGAAAAACGAAAACAATTGGACCCGATTGCTCGAAATCTGAAATAGAAGCGTACCTGAGCTTTTCTCATTGCAATGAATTTCATCCTTCGTTCCGGTCCTTATTGTGCAATTCCCACCCTTTCTTTCGCACTTTTCACATTCCGGTAAAGACCAACCTAACTGAATCCCATTTTTCCTTTCAAACATTTCCTTCGAAGCCCATCTCGTATACATTTTTGTGCATAGTTGTAAAGGAAGAAACCTGATTTCGTTGTCAAAATATGTACCATGGATTCTGTATCCAGGAGTATCAAGACAATCAACATCGAACCATCCATAGACATTTCTACTCCTATTTGTAGATTGGTTATTTGCCAGCGAACAGTTGAAAAATGTAAAACGTCTCCATTTTGGAAACCGGACAGGAGAGACGTTGTTGGATGCAGTAAATTTTCCAAGCTGTTTTGGAAGGCAACCTTCTGGGTCGTATAATTGGATAAGATGAGATTTGTAGATGATGTGTTTGACAAAAAGTTTCACTGAAGAAGGCAGCTCCAGTACTGTACGAGAGCTGTTGTCACAGTAAAGATTGAACCCTGGGTAACCGCAATGCTCTGGCTGTTTATCGGGGAGCCAGAAGGGAAACTTTATGGCTGGACCATGCGGGCTGCAGAATTTCTCTTGTTCACAAATATCAGGAGAAAGCGCAGCAAGAAATGCAGAAAAGAAGAACCCATAAGAAGAAAAGTGAAAGACCACTGATAAGGTGAAATTTCTTAACCCCATTTTAATTATCATAACCCTTTCCAAGTATGGACTTGATAACAGCAATTCTCTACTCTTTACTACTATGGTGATGTTCGAGTAGAATGATCAGTTGCCAATCGGAATTATATACGTGGAAAGTTCTACATTATGACTTTTCCAACGAGTCTATATCCATGGAAATTTCTTAGAACAAGGGAAATAGTGGTACAAAGAATTGCCTATTTTCTGCTAGAAAATTTAATGGTCAAAAAGTATCTTTCACAAGTCAATTGCAAGTCAACTGAAAAGCTTTAGCTTCCACACACTACTTAATCAATAGTACATCATTATAAATTTGTGGACTTGAAAAATTACAGGCATATCTCTTTGTTTATCTGGTTTGCTAAACATGTCATCTAGGGTAGGCGTACTGTAACTTTCATTTCCCTTCTTGTCTTGCCTTGTTGTATATGCCTGATTTTCGAGCTTGAATGATGCCAAAATGTGCAAGGGAAAAAAAAAAAAAACTTGATGAGGTGTCCAACCAAGAATTTGGGTAGTTTATTCAACTTCTAACTCGTAGCCAACTCGAGAAAATTGGGAACTTTTGTTTCAGGATATATTAGTCCCGCCAGGTATTCATTGGAATGATAGGATTGGTATTGTCCAAAAGTTAATAAAACTAAAGCTTATTCAATGAACTTTTTGATTATCCACACTTTGAAATTTAGATGAGGTTAATTAATATCCATAAAAGAGCTTATAACATAGATTGTGTTTTTGTGTTTGTGTATGTGTATTTACGTACAGATATGCAATCAATTCCAGTTTCTTGCCTATGCATCACATATCTGCAATCAATGGTTAATTTTGATGTCTAAGCTACTTCTTTACTGGAAATACTGATGCTCTAGAAAAACTGGAAAATGTAAATGTTTAATTGGCTGCTGTCATCTGGTATTACTTAAGGAGCAAGCACACTCTTTCTCTATGCTCACTAGTGCAGATTAGTTTCTTTTTTCATGTCTGATTAGCCTTTTCAGATACAAATTTTGCATCAAAATACCCAAAATATTGGGACTTGATGGCTCCAACTGTTATTTTACTTCAAGATAAAGGGCCAGGGCCCCGCCTCCCTAGTAGGTGATTTAAGGCAAAGGTAGCTGTGATTAGAAATTATATATACTTTGCAATTTCCACGTTGTACTGTTATTCTGACTTAGAGGGGAAAAAAATCCAAGTGTATTCATGGAAGTTTACATCGAATATGGGGAGTTATAGTTCCCAGTCAATGTAGAAAATTAAGCACAAAATGCTGTCACAAAATTCAATATTCCAAAAGCTGTGGTGTCCACAGAGTCATGCTTAAATTTCTTCCCGCACTGCTCATTCAATGAAAACAACATACTATTATATCTCTTTCCCCAATCTGATCTTTGTGAATATGCATCCAATTTCTATTCTCTTTGTTCTTGTTCTTCTCATTTTCTCTGCCCATTACAAAATTCGAAAGAAGTATAGGTACCAGTCTAATTGTGGGGTTGTTCTTGATATTGATTTTCCTTTTCGATTCAGAGGAGATTCACAAGACTGGGGTCTCTATGGTTATGAGCTCTCGTGCGAGCATAATCATACTGTGTTGCAGTTAGGCTCCAATAAATATCTTGTACAGGCTATTAACTATGAAGAATGTATAATCCGTCTTACTGATCCGAGGTTGCATAAGAACAACTGCTCCACTCCTGAGGGGTACTCTCCCACTCTGAATGATTCTAAAACCCCTTTCTTTACTCTCAGTTCAGATTTAGGGGTCTTTTTAAGCTGCAAAGATCCGGTAATGTCTCCTCATTATGTGGATGCTGCTTCGTGTGTGACTGGAGATGATTTTTCAATTGAAAAACACTCTTATTCATATGCTCTCATGGGTAGTAATCTTGTTGCATCAGATATTGAAGACACATGCAACATACACAAGCTGTTGGCATATGGCTTTGATCTAGGATGGGGGCGACCCATGGGACAATTATTCGTTGGTAGGTTTACTATTTTCTATTCATTTCATTTCAAATTTTTGTATTCGAAATTGTCAATTTTTTTCTTATTTGAGCCCAGTTTTTTTAAATGGGTACTAAAGAGGCCCAATTTTTATTTTATTTTATTTTGCAACAGGCCATAACGCACAATGGTTGTGCGTTATCAATAATAGCGCACAACCATTGTGCGTTATCACATAATTACGGTTTTTTCACTAATCAGCCGATGTGGCTGATTGTGCGTTATGATTAGGCAATAACACATACTCGTTATGCATTATCGACTACGTAATTTTTTAAAAACTTTTTTAATTTTTTTAAATATTTTATTCTTTTAAAATTTTTTTTAATGAAAATTTCTTTTGGAAAAACTTATAATTGTATAATTTTTTTAAAAAAGACTGTATTTATTATATTTAACTTATTTTAAATGTATTTTTTATGATAATATTTATATCGTTTTATTGGAAAATATATTTAACTTTTAACCATTTTATCTCAAGTTATTTGAATAAGTAATACAAAAGATATTGTAAAAATTTAGAGCAATGATGTAGTAATTAGAAGAAATTGAAAGAAAATTTTCATTAATAGAAACATGTTTTATTACAGCAATTTCAAGAAAATGTCAAACTTATACATTGTTCGGTCCGGGGTTATTACAATTTTTTCTATTATGTCTCGGCATGCGACATTTACCATATCTTGGGGGAGAATCCGGATTTCTATAATCCATTTTCTCCTGAAATCGCTTGCCTTGTTTCCTACCCCGTTTCCTTTTCATGTTTGGAGGACAAAATGTTAAACTAATAGGAATATCTCTCTAAAATTTTTCACTCAAGACCGGATGAAAATTCGCTTGGTAACTTCTTCTGTAAGTTTATCGCAAATATATCTGCGGCACATAAGTATTTGTTCTTGATCCATTTTCTCTACACACTGCAAGAACATGAGAACAAGGTAATGTATATGTTTGCTATTCAGAATTTATTATTTATCCGCAATGTATAGACATTGTTGCCCTTACCAGAAACCTGGATTGGAGATTTGACCATGTATATTTCCACTTGCGGATTGTAAGTTGTAACTTTATGTTCTCTTGATTTCATTTCAATATGCAAGAACTTGTCAAAAATTCGTGTTGGAAATAGATGCAAACAATTTCTAGCCTCTTCGCGGTGTTGGTGAAAGTACTTAACTAGTTTGTTGAATATTAGTTTAACCCGGGCTTTTAAAGATAGAACCCTAGCTTTCTTCAACACACTATTAAGTGCTTCAGAAATGTTGGTTGTCATGACACCATGTCTGTGACCATCACCATGCAACAGTGTCTATTTCTCTACGTCCAACTTCATCAAGTAAATATAAGCATCAACATTTCTTTCTTGAATTTCTTTCATTACACGGTCAAATTTCCATTGTTTAGATTATGTTCTGGCCTGTCACATCAAGCTTTTTAATTCTGTGTTCTTGGAGGTCTTGTTGAAATTTGCTCGAATGTGGCGTAAACAAAACCGGTGAACTGCAAATGGTGGTTGTCACAAATGTTGACTTTGAATAGTAGAGAAAATATCATTGTGGCGATAAAAAATTAGGCATACGTGGCGATCTTTGACAATGTATTCTCGCATGTTTTTAAGGAACCAATTCCAGCTCTCGAAGGATTCCTTATCAACAATTGCAAAAGCAAGTGGGAACAAATGATTATTTGCATCCCACGTACTTGCAATTAACAGCACGCCCTCGTATGTCCCCTTAAGTGTGTTCCATCCACAGAAATCACTGGCCAGCAATATAGAAATCCATCTATACATGGGGAGAAACACCAGAAAACAAATTTGAAAACATAATTAGAGAGACTACTTGTTCTGTGATGCAAAAATTCGTATACAGTCCCCGGGTTTAAATCCTATACAGCTTGTAAGTATTTTGGTAAAATATTGAAAGTTGTATCCCAGATACCAAAAACCCTCTCGATAGTAAATTTTGAGCATACCATACCCGCTTGTAAGTACAGCCCGTTTGAAACAATACATGCACTTCTTAAATGATGTTCGACATAGGTATTTCAAGTTCGTTGGCAACTAGATGTGATATAGACATTGATATAAATTTTGAAGACAAGTTTCTGTGCTTGTTTTGTTCAATTTGTACAAGGCATGTATGTTCTTTTACGAATCTGGTTATTTCCCATTGACTGTGCCTGGCTTTCTTTCTTATACAGATGTACCATGAACAGTAATTATTGTCACTATGATGGTAACATCTTGCAGTCCTTGTGTCAATCTTACTTTTCAAAATTCGGTATTCACGTCCCACACTGATAGACCACTTACGAACCGTACTTATTGCGTGCACTTTGTCAACGAATCTCATGCCTAATTGTATGTCAGTCATGGAGTCATTCCAATCGAGTAATCAGATGATACCAGATTCTACAAGGTCATCTATAGGAGAACCCGAGCCCATATCTAGGAATGCTCCTGTATGTGTGTAGTCATACCTAGCGCTGCTAAACTATTGGCTGCTCTCCCATTGTGGTACTATGTTTTTCGATTCTACGGGTTGGCGAGGATTTACAGGGTTCAGAGGAGTTTGGAACTCTCCTTCTTCCGGGTCATTGTCATCATCCGATTCAAATTGACTAGAAACGACATCTCCGTCCGATCCATCAACCTCATCATCATCGTTATTGACGGTACTGTACAACATAAACGGTTCATCAGAAACCATATGTGTTGTCAGAAACCATTTGTGTTGTCGTTGTAATATGTTCCGGCAAATTTGTTGTATTTGTGTTATGAAGACTTGGAATATTTTGTTGCTGGATATGCTCGAATTCAACAAGAATATGAAGCCCTTCCTTCGCTAGGTGGGGTGGAATAGTCCATAGATAACGCATTTCTTGATCATTGTTCATGCTATATAAATTAAAGTAAAACATACGATGCACTTCGTAGTATGAAGGCATCCTCATTGTCATTCGAACATTCCAGAGATTGAGATCCATATCTCGGTATTTCAATATTTTCCTTACTAGTTCGTCATGTGAAATTATTCGGTTCGTTGGCAATGTCCAACTTTTACGCACTACTCCAATAAAATAGGGACCATATGCATCCCTCGCAATTTCAGAATCCCAAAATAGCATCACTCTAACAGGGTTGATTGATTCTATTTTAAAATGACTTAATTGTAAATGTTTAGGGAGGATGAAATATGAAGAAGTTAAGAACTTTGTGAATTGAAAAAGAATGAATGGATTGTTAATGGAGAGAAGTTGGATATGCTGTAAGTGTTTTGTAGATAGAGAGAAGAATGAATAAATATATTTATAAAGTAATTGGATGAGTGAATACCTTTGAATGGCTGATGCGGGAATTATTGTACTGGGATGAGTGAATTATTGTCCCGGGATGAGCTAGGATGAGTGAATTATTGTCCTGTGATGAGCTGAGATGAGTGTATTATTGACCTGGACGAGGTGACAATGAACTGGGATGAGTGAATTATTGTCCTGAGGAGGTGACAATTGAAGATAACGCACAATTATTGTGCGTCATCTTCAAGGATAACACACAACAGTTGTGCTTTATCTTTTTTTTTTTTTTTTTCAGTAAACTTGTTTTTTGTTATCTTCAGTATTTTTTTTTTTCTTTTGTGTTCTCCTCATTAAATTTTTTTTTTATTTCACATTTTCCCGGTTTTTATTTTTTCCTTTTTCAAATCAATTAGAAGATTTGTTAAAATGTAAACTATTATTTTTTTCTGGCTCTTTGTTTTTTGCTTTTTCAAACCAAATTAAATATGTTATTGTTAAAATGTAAAATGTGAATTTTTCAGCTTTTACCTAAAAAAAAAATCAATAATTAAAATACGTAAAACAAATAAATCAATAATATAAACATGAACTGAATACTTTATATAGAAATTTAATTTACATATAATTGGGAATGAAAACTAGAAAATACTAATTATAACTACTGCCGGTTGTATGGCGTGAACCTTGTTATCTTCTTACCAACACGATGCACGAATACGTAATGATGTACACCATCCATGTCATCCGTCCAGCTCCTCTTCATCGGATGAAGGTGCTCGCGATATAAGGCGATGCGGTGTAGATGAGCCAGGGCTGTGCCCCAGCCTCCCTAGCAGGGTGATTTTAGGCAAAGGTAGGCTGTGATTAGAAATTATATATACTTTGCAATTTCCCGTTGTACTTTGTTATTCGACTTAGAGGGGAAAAAAAATCCAAGTGTATTCATGGAAGTTTACATCGAATATGGGGAGTTATAGTTCCCAATCAATGTAGAAAATTAAGCACAAAATGCTACCACAAAATTCAATATTCCAAAAGGCGTGGTGTCCACGAGTCATGCTTAAATTTCTTCCCGAGACTCTGCTCATTCAATGAAAACAACATACTATTATATCTCTTTTCCCAATCGATCTTTGTGAATATGCATCCAATTTCTATTCTCTTTGTTCTTCTCTTGCTTTTGATGCTGTTAATTGGGTTGGAGCGACTTTTCAGTGTCTCTACTAATTACAAAATTCGAAAGAAGTATAGGTACCAGTCTAATTGTGGGGTTGTTCTTGATATTGATTTTCCTTTTCGATTCAGAGGAGATTCACAAGACTGGGGTCTCTATGGTTATGAGCTCTCGTGCGAGCATAATCATACTGTGTTGCAGTTAGGCTCCAATAAATATCTTGTACGGGCTATTAACTATGAAGAATGTATAATCCAGTCTTACTCGATCCGAGGTTGCATAAGAACAAGCTGCTCCACTCACGAGGGGTACTCTCCCACTCGAATGATTCTAAAACCCCTTTCTTTACTCTCAGTTCAGATTTAGGGGTCTTTTTAAGCTGCAAAGATCCGGTAATGTCTCCTCATTATGTGGATGCTGCTTCGTGTGTGACTGGAGATGATTTTTCAATTGAAAAACACTCTTATTCATATGCTCTCATGGGTAGTAATCTTGTTGCATCAGATATTGAAGACACATGCAACATACACAAGCTGTTGGCATATGGCTTTGATCTAGGATGGGGGCGACCCATGGGACAATTATTCGTTGGTAGGTTTACTATTTTCTATTCATTTCATTTCAAATTTTTGTATTCGAAATTGTCAATTTTTTTCTTATTTGAGCCCAGTTTTTTTAAATGGGTACTAAAGAGGCCCAATTTTTATTTTATTTTATTTTGCAACAGGCCATAACGCACAATGGTTGTGCGTTATCAATAATAGCGCACAACCATTGTGCGTTATCACATAATTACGGTTTTTTCACTAATCAGCCGATGTGGCTGATTGTGCGTTATGATTAGGCAATAACACATACTCGTTATGCATTATCAGCCACGTAATTTTTTAAAACTTTTTTAATTTTTTTAAATATTTTATTCTTTTAAAATTTTTTTTAATGAAAATTTCTTTTGGAAAAACTTATAATTGTATAATTTTTTTAAAAAAGACTGTATTTATTATATTTAACTTATTTTAAGTGTATTTTTTATGATAATATTTATATCGTTTTATTGGAAAATATATTTAACTTTTAACCATTTTATCTCAAGTTATTTGAATAAGTAATACAAAAGATATTGTAAAAATTTAGAGCAATGATGTAGTAATTAGAAGAAATTGAAAGAAAATTTTCATTAATAGAAACATGTTTTATTACAGCAATTTCAAGAAAATGTCAAACTTATACATTGTTCGGTCCGGGGTTATTACAATTTTTTCTATTATGTCTCGGCATGCGACATTTACCATATCTTGGGGGAGAATCCGGATTTCTATAATCCATTTTCTCCTGAAATCGCTTGCCTTGTTTCCTACCCCGTTTCCTTTTCATGTTTGGAGGACAAAATGTTAAACTAATAGGAATATCTCTCTAAAATTTTTCACTCAAGACCGGATGAAAATTCGCTTGGTAACTTCTTCTGTAAGTTTATCGCAAATATATCTGCGGCACATAAGTATTTGTTCTTGATCCATTTTCTCTACACACTGCAAGAACATGAGAACAAGGTAATGTATATGTTTGCTATTCAGAATTTATTATTTATCCGCAATGTATAGACATTGTTGCCCTTACCGAAAAACCCTGGATTGGAGATTTGACCATGTATATTTCCACTTGCGGATTGTAAGTTGTAACTTTATGTTCTCTTGATTTCATTTCAATATGCAAGAACTTGTCAAAAATTCGTGTTGGAAATAGATGCAAACAATTTCTAGCCTCTTCGCGGTGTTGGTGAAAGTACTTAACTAGTTTGTTGAATATTAGTTTAACCCGGGCTTTTAAAGATAGAACCCTAGCTTTCTTCAACACACTATTAAGTGCTTCAGAAATGTTGGTTGTCATGACACCATGTCTGTGACCATCACCATGCAACAGTGTCTATTTCTCTACGTCCAACTTCATCAAGTAAATATAAGCATCAACATTTCTTTCTTGAATTTCTTTCATTACACGGTCAAATTTCCATTGTTTAGATTATGTTCTGGCCTGTCACATCAAGCTTTTTAATTCTGTGTTCTTGGAGGTCTTGTTGAAATTTGCTCGAATGTGGCGTAAACAAAACCGGTGAACTGCAAATGGTGGTTGTCACAAATGTTGACTTTGAATAGTAGAGAAAATATCATTGTGGCGATAAAAAATTAGGCATACGTGGCGATCTTTGACAATGTATTCTCGCATGTTTTTAAGGAACCAATTCCAGCTCTCGAAGGATTCCTTATCAACAATTGCAAAAGCAAGTGGGAACAAATGATTATTTGCATCCCACGTACTTGCAATTAACAGCACGCCCTCGTATGTCCCCTTAAGTGTGTTCCATCCACGAAATCACCGCCGACAATATAGAAATCCATCTATACATGGGGAGAAACACCGGAAAACAAATTTGAAAACATAATTAGAGAGACTACTTGTTCTGTGATGCAAAAATTCGTATACAGTCCCCGGGTTTAAATCCTATACAGCTTGTAAGTATTTTGGTAAAATATTGAAAGTTGTATCCCAGATACCAAAAACCCTCTCGATAGTAAATTTTGAGCATACCATACCCGCTTGTAAGTACAGCCCGTTTGAAACAATACATGCACTTCTTAAATGATGTTCGACATAGGTATTTCAAGTTCGTTGGCAACTAGATGTGATATAGACATTGATATAAATTTTGAAGACAAGTTTCTGTGCTTGTTTTGTTCAATTTGTACAAGGCATGTATGTTCTTTTACGAATCTGGTTATTTCCCATTGACTGTGCCTGGCTTTCTTTCTTATACAGATGTACCATGAACAGTAATTATTGTCACTATGATGGTAACATCTTGCAGTCCTTGTGTCAATCTTACTTTTCAAAATTCGGTATTCACGTCCCACACTGATAGACCACTTACGAACCGTACTTATTGCGTGCACTTTGTCAACGAATCTCATGCCTAATTGTATGTCAGTCATGGAGTCATTCCAATCGAGTAATCAGATGATACCAGATTCTACAAGGTCATCTATAGGAGAACCCGAGCCCATATCTAGGAATGCTCCTGTATGTGTGTAGTCATACCTAGCGCTGCTAAACTATTGGCTGCTCTCCCATTGTGGTACTATGTTTTCGGTTACCGGGTTGACAGGATTTACAGGGTTCAGAGGAGTTTGGAACTCTCCTTCTTCCGGGTCATTGTCATCATCCGATTCAAATTGACTAGAAACGACATCTCCGTCCGATCCATCAACCTCATCATCATCGTTATTGACGGTACTGTACAACATAAACGGTTCATCAGAAACCATATGTGTTGTCAGAAACCATTTGTGTTGTCGTTGTAATATGTTCCGGCAAATTTGTTGTATTTGTGTTATGAAGACTTGGAATATTTTGTTGCTGGATATGCTCGAATTCAACAAGAATATGAAGCCCTTCCTTCGCTAGGTGGGGTGGAATAGTCCATAGATAACGCATTTCTTGATCATTGTTCATGCTATATAAATTAAAGTAAAACATACGATGCACTTCGTAGTATGAAGGCATCCTCATTGTCATTCGAACATTCCAGAGATTGAGATCCATATCTCGGTATTTCAATATTTTCCTTACTAGTTCGTCATGTGAAATTATTCGGTTCGTTGGCAATGTCCAACTTTTACGCACTACTCCAATAAAATAGGGACCATATGCATCCCTCGCAATTTCAGAATCCCAAAATAGCATCACTCTAACAGGGTTGATTGATTCTATTTTAAAATGACTTAATTGTAAATGTTTAGGGAGGATGAAATATGAAGAAGTTAAGAACTTTGTGAATTGAAAAAGAATGAATGGATTGTTAATGGAGAGAAGTTGGATATGCTGTAAGTGTTTTGTAGATAGAGAGAAGAATGAATAAATATATTTATAAAGTAATTGGATGAGTGAATACCTTTGAATGGCTGATGCGGGAATTATTGTACTGGGATGAGTGAATTATTGTCCCGGGATGAGCTAGGATGAGTGAATTATTGTCCTGTGATGAGCTGAGATGAGTGTATTATTGACCTGGACGAGGTGACAATGAACTGGGATGAGTGAATTATTGTCTCGAGGAGGTGACAATTGAAGATAACGCACAATTATTGTGCGTCATCTTCAAGGATAACACACAACAGTTGTGCTTTATCTCGAGTAAACTTGTTTTTTGTTATCTTCAATATTTTTTTTTCTTTTGTGTTCTCCTCATTAAATTTTTTTTTTATTTCACATTTTCCCGGTTTTTATTTTTTCCTTTTTCAAATCAATTAGAAGATTTGTTAAAATGTAAACTATTATTTTTTTCTGGCTCTTTGTTTTTTGCTTTTTCAAACCAAATTAAATATGTTATTGTTAAAATGTAAAATGTGAATTTTTCAGCTTTTACCTAAAAAAAAAATCAATAATTAAAATACGTAAAACAAATAAATCAATAATATAAACATGAACTGAATACTTTATATAGAAATTTAATTTACATATAATTGGGAATGAAAACTAGAAAATACTAATTATAACTACTGCCAGTTGTATGGCGTGAACCTTGTTATCTTCTTACCAACACGATGCCCGAATCTGTAATGATGTACACCATCCATGTCATCTGTCCGCTCCTCTTCATCAGATGAAGGTGCCTGCGATATAAGCTGATGCGGTGTAGATGAACCGGCTGTGCCCCGCCTCCCTAGCAGGTGATTTTAGGCAAAGGTAGCTGTGATTAGAAATTATATATACTTTGCAATTTCCCGTTGTACTGTTATTCTGACTTAGAGGGGAAAAAAATCCAAGTGTATTCATGGAAGTTTACATCGAATATGGGGAGTTATAGTTCCCAATCAATGTAGAAAATTAAGCACAAAATGCTACCACAAAATTCAATATTCCAAAAGCTGTGGTGTCCACAGAGTCATGCTTAAATTTCTTCCAGCACTGCTCATTCAATGAAAACAACATACTATTATATCTCTTTTCCCAATCTGATCTTTGTGAATATGCATCCAATTTCTATTCTCTTTGTTCTTCTCTTGCTTTTGATGCTGTTAATTGGGTTGGAGCGACTTTTCAGTGTCTCTACTAATTACAAAATTCGAAAGAAGTATAGGTACCAGTCTAATTGTGGGGTTGTTCTTGATATTGATTTTCCTTTTCGATTCAGAGGAGATTCACAAGACTGGGGTCTCTATGGTTATGAGCTCTCGTGCGAGCATAATCATACTGTGTTGCAGTTAGGCTCCAATAAATATCTTGTACAGGCTATTAACTATGAAGAATGTATAATCCGTCTTACTGATCCGAGGTTGCATAAGAACAACTGCTCCACTCCTGAGGGGTACTCTCCCACTCTGAATGATTCTAAAACCCCTTTCTTTACTCTCAGTTCAGATTTAGGGGTCTTTTTAAGCTGCAAAGATCCGGTAATGTCTCCTCATTATGTGGATGCTGCTTCCTGTGTGACTGGAGATGATTTTTCAACTGAAAAACACTCTTATTCATATGCTCTCATGGGTAGTAATCTTGTTGCATCAGATATTGAAGACACATGCAACATACACAAGATGTTGGCATATGGCTTTGATCTAGGATGGGGGCGAGCCTTCGTTGGTAGGTTTACTGTTTTTTATTCCATTCATTTCAAATTTTTGTATTCGAAATTGTCAGTTTTTTTCTTATTAGGGATAACGTACAACCATTGTGCGTTATCACCTGAGATAATGCACAATGATTGTGCGTTATGGCCTGTCCAGAATTTAAAAAAAAAAAAAAAAACTAAACCTTTTTAGTACCCATTTCAAAAAACTGGGCTCAAGTAAGAAAAAAACCAAAATTGTCTCATACGTAATACGAAACTCATAAGCCTATGTTAACATCTGAGAGCAATCGAAATCTCGGTTAGGTGAAAAGAGATAAGGAAAAAGGAAGGGGTATGATGAGGATGTAAATGTCTCATTTTGGTCATTTGGTTGGAAGTGATATGAGGAAGAAGGGAATCCCCTCCATATCAGTGTTTCTTTCCTTGTTAATTATATCTCTATGTCTATCTCTGTTTCTATCTCTACTATAATGGGGTCAGGATGATTTACACATTTGGTTTTATTTTTTTTATTTCCCTAATATGCCCTTTAATTAATGAGTTGGAAGGTTTTGGTAATTAGATACTTATTTAAGAGTTACAAAGAAGATAATTAAAATAAAAATCACATCAAATTTTTTAGTAAAAGAAACACTGGATTTTGAAGAGTCAATATATTTTGTCTATAAAATATAAATTAAAAAATATGAAACAAGTTAAAATTTAAAATAATAACATGACTAATAAAAATATAAGAATAACTAATAAAAAATATTTACTTGGAAAAATTATGGTAAAGGAATTTAAATAAAGAATTAAAAATTGTTTTATTTGGAACTTGGGAGTTAATAATTACATAGAGGATATATAAGAAAATTACATAAAGAAAATAAGTTGTGAGAATTATTTATAACATACATTTAATACACATAAGAAAGAGAATATTTTATTTGAAGATAAAGAAAGGATTACATAAAAAATAATGGTGTCACGGGTGAATGGAGGCACATAGTTTAGGAATTAATCACATAGTGGATCATTTAAAAAAAAAAAACCACATAGTGGATAATGAAAATTACACCAAGAAAATAATAAGTTGTGATAATTATTTGTAAAATACAATTAACACATATAAGAAAGAAAATATTTTATTTTGGAATTACATAGAGAATTAACTAATTTGAAGTAATTGACTTTGAAGTATATTTTAACATGTGGAAGAAAAACATTTTATTTTATAAACTCTGTAGAACTCATTAGACAAATTCAAATATTAAATAGACAAATGAGTTTGTAGTAAGAGAGTTCCAAATATTAAAGTGAAAAATGAAAATTCTTTAAAATAAGGATAAACATATGAAACAACTGAAGAGTTTGATATGTAAAGAAAACTCCTAATAACATTCTAATAACATATTAATGATTAATAGTTTCTATGTATATTTTCGTTAAACCATTTAACTTATAAAATTAACCACTAAAAGAACCTAATGGATAGATCATTGTTGACATAGTTTATAACTAACAAGAAAATTCCAAGTATTCAGTAGACAAATGAGTTAGTAAAAAGAAAATTCAAAATATTAAAGAGATACATGAGTTATAGAAAAATATTCCAAATATAAAGATAAAAGTAAAAATTATTAAAAATAAAACTAAATATAACTACGTTGAAAAAGATATCATTAAAAAGAAATTTAAAAAAATATATAATAAATTTAATTCTATTAAAACTTTATTACATGCAAATGCAGCTGGTTACGTCTAGCACTTAAGTTTCTATTGGTTACAGTGCTGATCTGTGATTTTCATTTTTATCATTTGATGATTTCTGTCTCCTTTAACACCAAAATGGAAAAATAAAAGATGGGCTAATCATTAGCCCTTTTGTACTCTTGCAGGAAGCTATATTATAGACGTACTCAACCTAGTTTGTAAGTCTCTCGGCTGATCAACTAAAATCCCTTTACTAGATACATGGCCTTTAGCAAATGAATTCGACTAATTACTTTTTGCTTGTTAATGTTGTGAATTGTGCTCTTATTGCAGTCCGATCCATTGCAGCAAGAGCAATTGTTGGCACTATAGTATTGTTCGTTTTTGTCATTTGCAAATGCAGACGAAGGCATTTATCAGCATATGATACCATAGAGGAGTTTCTACAGAGCCAGAACAACCTTATGCCGATTCGGTACTCCTACAAAGAAATACAGAAGATGACCAACAGTTTCAAGGAGAAATTAGGCAAAGGAGGTTACGGTGAAGTATACAAAGGTAAGTCTCGAAGTGGGCATTTGGTAGCAGTAAAGATGCTAAGTAAAGCAAAAGGCGATGGCCAAGATTTCATTAATGAAGTTGCAACTATTGGAAGAATTTACCATGTTAACGTGGTTCGATTGGTTGGATTTTGTGCTACTGCCTCAAAACGTGCCCTTGTGTATGATTACATGCCTAATGGCTCCTTGGATAAGTACATCTTCTCTGAAGGTCCAAATGGTATACCTCTGAGTTGGGAAAAGGCACATGAGATTGCAATAGGTGTGGCGCAGGGGATTGCATATTTGCATGAAGGCTGCAATATGCAAATTTTGCATTTTGATATCAAGCCACATAATATACTCCTTGATGAAGATTTTGTCCCGAAAGTTTCTGACTTTGGCCTTGCTAAACTGTATCCAACAAAGAAGAATACGGTGACACTTACAGCAGCAAAAGGAACAATAGGATACATGGCTCCGGAGTTGATCTACAGCAAGATAGGAAGAGTATCATACAAGGCCGATGTTTATAGCTTTGGACAATTGTTGTTGGCAATGGTAGGGAGGGGGAAATTGAATGCTATTACTGACCATTCAAGTCGAGTTTATTTCTCTTCATGGATTTATGAGAAAGTTAATCGAGAAGAAGAAAACGACTTGGATTTGGGAGATATAACAGAAGATGAAAAAGACATTGTGAGAAAATTCATTTTGGTTGCATTATGGTGTGTTCAGTGGGCACCAGCAGATCGCCCGTCTATGCATAGAGTCCTGGAAATGTTGGAAGGTGATCTTATGAATATCGAGTTACCACCGAAACCTGTATATTATCCTCAAGATTCATTTGCCAGGGATCAGAAGAGCAGCGATGAAGATACCACCGAAGATTCAACCATTGCCTTGTGTGAGTCTGTTGCTTTAGAAATAGAACAGTTGAGTAATTCATGAAATATCTCCATTGATGCAGCAGTTCAAAAGTTTTATGTCAAATTTCATTTTGTGATTTTATTATAGATAGATTAGATTTGAAAAGTTCTAGTTGGCTTTGTTTGTAGTAGAAAGAAAGCTACATATGGGTTGAATATTATGGTATCATATCAGTAGAATTCATGTTATAACAGTGGAAAATTGTGCAGGTATCCAATATTATTTTTTTTTTCTTTTACCATTTGATCATGATGATGGATGAACACTGGTCTCTCAAGATCCTTGCAACTAAAATATGCTTTTAAGTCAGTACTAGTCATTAGAGATAATAAGTATTTAATGATACAGTATTAAAATGATAAATAGTTTGAAACGACAAAAATATATCCAAATAACAAATAATATTAAGTGGAGGTGGTATGATTCCAGATATTTGCCCCAATAAGAACCAAAATTTTAAAGTTTAAAAGTATTACTAGCTACGTTTGGGTGAATGTTTATAAAAAATACCTTATAATTTTTAGTAAATTGTTAATTGAGCAGCTAAACTATTAATTTGACAAGTAAGTAACTAAACGGGTTTTGTAAAAAAATAATTAACAGTTAAAAAAATTAATGGTTAATTTTAACAATCAAATATCTAAATTAGGGTTCTGTTAAAAAATAACAGATTGAACCCTGATTTGGATACTTTATTATTAAATTAAAAATTTTTCAGTAGTTATTTTCCTTTTACAAACCCAAAGTGTGGTACTTATTTGTCAAATTAAAAGTTTAGATACTGAATCGATAATTCATTAAAAGTATACGGGTGTTTTTTAAACCACCCTTAAAACATATAAAATATGAAAATCTAGTTAAACCATAAGAAAACTTATATATTAAATTGGAAAGTTAATTCATAATTAATGTATGCCTCAGACAGTAAAATATTTTAACATACCCATAATTGTAAAGTTATTTACATAGGAGTAGAATCTTTTAGTTTTGAAAATTATAAGTTATAAAGTATATAGGGTGTGAAAAAATACTTTATTATTTTAGTGACAATTGACCTTTTATTAGTTAATAATTTTTTGCTCAATTTTGATGCTTTATTATTTTAGTGACAATTTATCTTTTATTAATTAATAATGTTTTGCTCAATTTTGATCCAATAATTATGTGTTTGTTAGATTTTTTTAATGAAAATATGTTTGCTATGGTTCAAGAATGTAAACAATAATGTTTGTACTTTGTGTTTGTTAATTACTTCATACTCTCCCCAAAAAGAAAAAAAAAGTCTCGGTGAAATTTACCGTTTTAAATTCACTATTTTCATATTAATTAGATTAACAAAGTACCATCAAGATCCCAGTAATTCTTGGTAAAGTTATTGCTACCATAACTCATATATTAATTTTGGTTCTAAATTTTATTTACATGTCCAACAACTATTTTTCCCAATAAAAAATATATGTGTAGTTCAAAAGAATAATTACTCTTTTTTTATGAGTTCCTCCTTGTGTCTAAGAGAAAAAAATAAGTCATTTTCCTTGAATTTTAAAGAACCTTGTCGTCAATTTTAGATTATATCTTTCTATTTAGATTATTATTCATATATTTTATACCAAATAGATGCCAGGAAAAATTTTTTTTTTTATATTCACACGTTTAATCTTGATGAGGTAAAAAAACATCATTAGAAGGTTATAGTAATGTAAGTTTATCTATATCTTTAAGAATTTGAATTTAATGAAAAATTGAAGTTCAAATTAGTTAAAAAGAAATTTCTATGTTTCTAAATCAATCAAAGAAACGCATTTATCCCCTCATAAAAAGATTTATCAAATTGAAGCACGAGATAAATATTTATAAATTATAAAATTACATTAAAATAAAAGTTAGAAATTTTTATATATCTAATGCAATGACCAAATTATAATGTTGTATATTAAAAACCGTGCAATGAGTACTTTGTTATAATTTTTAGAAACACATAATATTCCATTTTTTTGAAAAAGGAAAATGTTTTTAATTAATAGTAATAAATTATTTTAAAACAAAGACTAATACTTCTTCTTTCCTACCTTTAAAAAATTCCTTAAAAAATGTCCAAAGGAAGAAGGAGACTAAAAACACATACATAGCATATTAATCTTTTTTCTTTTTTGCTACCCATATTTAATATACTTATGAGTTTATTCATATAAATCCATGTAAATAAAAAAGAAAAGAAAAAGGAATATTAAAGAAAAAGAGTATAAAAAAATGAAAAGAGAAATTGAATCGGACTTTTATTTGCTAAATGAAAAATTGGATAGGACTCATTAGTGCTTGGCATTTCCAATTTAAAAAATAAAGCAAAAATTTATAACTAATATCCTCACTCTCCCACCCTTTCACTATAAAAGAAAAACTCATTTCTGTCTCTCCCAACATTCTTTCCCTATTCTTAGAAATTAGGTAATAATTCGTAAGTAATATTTCTTCCCACTTGTGACCCACTCCTTCAACAACTCATATTCCTCCACTCAAAAAGAAGGAAAAACTAAAAAACTATAATGTTCTATTAAAAAAGAAGGTAATGAAGTATAAAAGTTAGATAATTATTTAATTGGCCTACATCAAAGCAAATATGAGATATATATATATATAAATATATGTTAGCCCTAAGAGTATTATTACTTATAATTTTGATTATAATTAGTATATGTTTGTGTGAGTATTAAGCTAACCTTTCATAGAACAAAAGAGGTTTTTTTCTACAGTTAGCCTTTTTTTTTAACAGGCTACTAAAGTGGCCAAAAAAATTTTTTTTTATCCCTAGTTTGGCCATAACGCACAATGGTTGTGCGTTATTAATTATGATAATGCACAACCATTGTGCGTTATCACTTAATTGAAGATTTTTCCCCTTCATCCCCCGATGTGACAGATAGCGCATAAAGTTTATGCGTTATCAGCCACATCAGCTTTTTTATTTTTTTATGTTGATTAGAATTTTGAAAAACTTTAAACATGAATAACTCTGTGATCGGATGTCCATTTCACGCGTATGACCACTCGTTTTGATGGTTCTTATTAAGATAAATGCAACGGCATCGTCGAAAAAGTGATCCGGACGCATTTCGGGGTAAAAAATTTGTCTCGTATAGTCAAAAACTTTGACGGGGCATAACTTTGCGCTTGGACGTCCGATTGAGGCGATTCTTGTGGGCATTTCGGGTGTTTTTTCGATATCTACGAGTAGAAAACATCCTGAAGGAGGTTTCCACCAACCATTCCCACAAAAATATCATATTTTCCTTTTAATTTATGTTTTTGTAATTTTCTAATACTTTCTCTCTTGTTAACTAAAAAATTACGACACCAATTTAAAAATTAAATAAAAGAGCAGTCTTCTTTTTGCTCTAATTAAAAATTCAAATGATTGAAGTTGTTAATATTGGAATACGTAAGTACGTTATTATTAAATAAAATCTCATGCACTTGTTGAATAAGATCCAATGGTGGTCCATTGGTAAGTTTTTTATGTTATTTCTCATGAGGTCAAGGGTTCAAATATTTTTACAAGACTTTTTTTTTTAAAAAAAAATAAATGAAAAGATGTGGCAGTTTTTTTAAAAAAATAAAAGGATGATGTGGCAGATAACGCACAATGCTGAAAACTTTAATTAAGTGATAACGCACAATGGTTGTGCGTTATCCTATTTAATAACGCATAACCATTGTGCGTTATGGCCAAATTAGGAATAAAAAAATTTTTGGACCACTTTAATAGCCTGTTAAAAAAAAGGTCATTTTTAAGAAAAAAAACCAACAAAATGTTGGAATCCGTAGGCAAAAACAAAGTAAAATAAAACTACGGAAATCCACCAACAGAATCTGCACATACTAGAAAAACCGATTGGATAGAAATTACCTCAATGTTTTGATTATTCGTTGTGGAGGCGCTGCTTTGTACGCTTCCCCCTCTACTGGTATCCACGTGACGAACTCCTCTGCAAGCAATCGGGATGCTAGCCCCTTCTGTGTTCTTAAAACTGTTCAGAACTAATCCTGGATATCTGGTAATCGGTCGTATTTCAGAGAGAGGAGGCTAGATACTATATCGCCGTTCTAGGGTTTAGGGTTTTGTTTTTCTTTAATCAGATAAATGACGGCCACCAAGAAAAGGTTAACATAACCTTTTATAGCTGTCAATATCAAAACCCTAACTGTCATCTAATGACAGTTTAATCTCGTCCGTCTATTCCTATAATCATCCAATGGTTGGATGAGTAATATTAAGTAATTAATTTCATTTATTCGATTAAATAAATTAATTAATTATTAACTTACCAGAAAATACAATATGGAATATAATTCCCCTTTTGTATACGTTCAACGAATCTGGACACAATCTAGATTCATTGAACGTGGACATTATGCTCACAAGATCGTCTATGCGTGTGACCCTGTAGGTTCACTTAACGTTGGCAGTGAATGAAAAATGTCCTAGACATTTATTCACAAAACATAAGCGGCCTCTAGCAAGACATTATGCTTACCCAAGTTAAGTAAATATAATAATAACCTAGCATCAGATTTAATATTTAGTCCTTTTGTCACACGATATCCTAATTAAGTATAAGGCATGGATCAAGTCATCCTTATAAAACTTAATTAACCATTTACTTGATCACCAGGCAGACTGTTCCAACAAATAATATTAATAACACCTTATTAATACTTATTTGAGCATGGCCATGCATATTTTCCAGTCTTCCTTTCCAAGGGGCCCATGGATATCTCTCTCTAAAAAGAGAGGGACAAATCCCTTTCACTATCTCCAATATTCAAGCCATGTCGAGAAAATAAGCCAACCAATAGTCATAATGATCACCTAATTAAAAGTGATGTTTGACTACGTCAAAACATAATTTCTCCCCATGCAAGAAACATTAGAAACATTAGGTCAAAGGACACCAAATATAAAACTGAGAAGAAATACTTATAACTTAAACCCATGCAATATTTCTTCTTCACTTTGGGTCATGTCCAATACAATATTCTCAATATGTATTTATGAATTGATTTTATATCTCATATTCATAATCAGTAAAACTTAACCATCAATCAACTTCACACTAGTTTACAAGATGTAATAAACTAGGGACAAATAAGAATAGTATTTTATTAGCTATAAGGTTTTTACTATCAAGTCACATACATGATGACCAAAAGCATAAAATACAATTAAAAAAAATACATGCTTCATAAATCATAAATGTGAGTCAATTGGTCTTAGGGCATATACTAACACAAAAGAAGCATTTTTGGAGTCTCAAGTCTACATTCTCAAAAAGCAAAAGATCTTGGTGATGAAGGCAAAATGAAGGAGAAAAGACTAAGTCATTCCAAGATCAAGTCATTGAAGTCATTGAAGACATTGAAGACTTATGTCTAAGTTAGAGTGTGCTAAGGTATTTCTTTGTAAAACTCCCTAACCTTAATCTTTAATTATTGATCATATGTGAAGCTCTTTAAATGATTTTCTCAATATAAACTTTTCTTAAAATCTAAGTATTCTTGATAGAATTTTTTATGTTTTTTGAAAGTTTTTCTATCTCTAAAAAAAGTATCAAGAATGCATGTCTTTGAAATAGAAAGGAAAGCTCTTGTCTTAAAAGAACTGGCTGTAAAAATTCTAAAAAATCGGCCATCCAGTTTTAAAACCGATCATCCGAATTTTTCTACTTTTAAAAAAAAATAGGTCGTCCGATTTTCTGTAAATGAGTCCGAGTCTTTCTGTTTCAAAAACAAGCCTTCCGATTTTAGGAACCGATCGTCCGATTTTCCTATTTACTGTAAAAAAATATTGCCGTTGCACAGAGTGCAACGATCATTTTTCACAGATTATATATATAGTGTTTTTTTATCAGTCAAAAAATAAGAAGTTTGGTGAAATATTTATTGAGATCATTTAAGACTTTTATCAAAGAAAAAGTAAAGAGGAACTTGTAAAAACATTCCATTGAGTTGTATCTTCTATTTCTCAAGCTCACATTGGTAATATTGTTCTTAAACTTATCTCTTTCTCTTATTGATATCAAAAGTTTGCGTTGAAAAACCCCATGGGTAATTCTTTGATTTATATTGTGTTATGAATTGAGGTTATGTGCAAAACTAGGGTGATCCTCAAATTTGTACTTGGTGTGTACTGTGTTAATAGTGGATTTGGTAAATATGTGGGTGTTGGCATAAGGTAGTGGATGTAACTCTTTGAAAGAGTGTACCACTATAAATCTTTGTGCATTTCTTTCTAAGTTTTTTACTTAATTCTCTTAACGACATGATTTTGTTTGGTTTGGAATTTTATTAGAAAGAGTTTTAGAATTCTTTCTCAAACAAAATTGGAGGTTTATTTTTTAATTTACAAAAGATTTTCAAAAACTAGCAAAAAACTTATTCACCCCCCTTCCCCCCCTCTCCTAAGGTTTTTCAATTAGTATCAGAGCGGGGCTTCTCTTAAAAAGAACTCACACCCTTGAAGCAAAAGATCTTTATTTTACTATGGCTAATGTTTCTAGTTTAACATATGTAGAAGGCTCTTCTACAAATAGACCTCCTCTTTTCAATTGTACAAATTATATTTTTTGGAAATCTAGAATCAAAATATATATTTGTTCTATTAACTTAATCTTTGGAGTATTGTAGAGAAAGGACCTTTTATCCCTCAAAAGGATGGAAGAATTTGATGAATATGATTCAAGAAAGATGACATTGAACTACCGAGCCATGAACATCCTAAGTTGTGCATTGGATGTTAATGAATACAATCGAGTAAGTGGATGTGACTCGGCCCATGAAATGTGGAAGCTATTGGAAGTCACTCATGGAGGAACCAACCAAATCAAAGAATCAAAGTTGGCCTTGTTAGTAAGAGATTATGAACTCTTAGTGATGAAGCAAAATGAGAGTATTAGTAAAATGTTCACTAGATTTACAAACATCACAAATGGATTCAAGGCTTACGGAAAGGAATACTCAAGACGAGAAGCGAATAGAAAAGTTCTAGATGCACTCCTTAAAGCATGGGAACTAAAATATCTTGTCATAGAGGAATCAAGGGATTTGAGAACTTTCCCAATTGAAGAATTCATAGGCTCTCTTCTCACCTATGAGTTGAACGTAAAAAGGCTAAATAAAATGGAAGAAGAAGAAAAGGGAAAAAGAAGCATAGCTCTCAAAGTAAATGAAAACGAACAAGCTCGTTCTTCCAATGATGAAGATGATCATAATGATGATGAAGATATAGCCTTGGTTATGAGAAAATTCAAAAGATTCTACAGAAAAGGTTTTAACAAAAGGAGAAAGAAACCTCCATTTAAGAAAGGAGGACAAAACTTTTCATTATTCAAAGCAAGATGCTTTGAATGCAATAGCTGATTGTCCAAAGGCTATTAAAAAAGAAAAATGAGCATTGAAAGCCAAGCTTGAAGCCTTAAAGAAAAAGAAGAAAGGCAAGGGACTTATTGGTGCATGGCAATGGAGAATGAGGTACAATCTTCACCTTCTAACTCTTCTAGTCTCGTTGATGATATTTGTGATGATGATCCTTGCACTATGCTTATTGAAATGTATAGTGAATGCGAAAAGTTTTCTAAAAGAAACAAAGAATTGAAAAACAAAAATCAATTTTTGCTTGATGAAAACTCAAAACTTATTTGTGAAAACAAATCTCTCCTTGAGTCTTTAGAAATCTTGAAAAATGAAAAAGAGTGTTCAAACAATGATTTTCAAAAACTTGTTTTAGAAAACAAGAAACTTTGTGAAAAAGTTCACTCACTTGAAAAATGCATGGTAGATTATGATGTTTTGAAGAAAAAGGTGAATGATCTCACTATATGTGTTGAAAAGTTCACAAAAGGAAAAGAAAACTTTGAAAAACTTCTTGGCTCTCAAAGATCACCTTTTGATAAAAATGGTATTGGATATAATCATTCCAATATTTTTTCTAAATAAACACGGTTTGTAAAGGCTTCATCATCTCACTCACACCTTTATTGCAACTATTGTGAAAGGAGTGGTCATAAAGCCACAAATTGTTCTATAAAGGAAAAGATTGAAAGGGGAGTGAAAACCATTTGGAAGGTAAAAGAAAATCCAACTAAGATTCATGGACACAAAAAGATGTAGGTACCAAAAGTCATTTCTACCTCTTCTTTTGTAGGAACACAAATCAAGGTCATCTAAGTGGTACTTGGATAGCAATTGTTTAAGGCACATGACTGGAAACTCATCTCTTATGAGTGAACTCAAAGAAACTGAAAGTGGATTTGTCACCTTTGGAGATAAAAACAAAGGAAAAATCATTGGTATAGGCAATATTGGTAACAATCCTTCTCTTATTAAGGATATTCTTCTAATTGATGGTTTAAAATTCAATTTGATTAGCATTAGCTAACTATGCGATAGTGGGAAAAAGGTTGTTTTTTAAAGTGTTTCTTTTTCTATCATTGATAAGCATAAAAACAAAACTATTTTTGTTGCTAAAAGAGTTTAAAATGTCTATGTCTTTTATCTTGAAGATCTTTTTTTCTCAAAACTTAAATGTCTCTCAGTTCATGATGATGATGCATTTTTGTGGCATAGAAGACTTGTCATGTTAGTATGGATTTATTGAACCAATTTTCTTCAAAAGAACTTGTTAGAGGCTTACGAAAACTTCACTTTGAAAAAACTAAACTTTGTAATGCTTGCCAATTTGGAAAATAAATTACGACCTCTTTTAAATCAAAGAACATGATTTCAACTTCAAAACCTTTGGAACTTATTCACATGGACTTATTTGGACCAATGAGGACCACAAGTCTTGGTGGTAAGAGGTATGCTTTTGTCATAGTGGATGACTACTCTAGATTTACTTGGACTTTGTTTTTAAGCCAAAAGAATGAGACATTTCAAGAATTTATAAAACTTTTCAAAAAGGTTCAAAGCTCCCTTGATTGCGAATTGATTTCTATAAGAAGTGATAATAGAAGAGAATTCAACAACCAAGATTTTAAACAACTTTGTGATGATTTTGGTATTTCACACAACTTTTCGGCCGCTAAAACCCCACAACAAAATGATGTGGTGGAAAGGAAAAACCGCACTTTACAAGAATGACAAGATCAATGCTTTGTGAAAACTCTCTTCCTAAATACTTTTGGGCCGAGGCCGTTAATACCGCATGCTACGTTATGAATCGTGTTATCTTGAGACCTTCTTTAAAGAAAACTCCTTTTGAACTAATTTTTAACAAAATCCCCTGAAATTGAACCCCAATCAAACTTATTTAAAAAACATGGTCATAAAGCCATTAATACACGTATTTTAAAAAATAATAAGAAATTTTATTTAGATCAGGTTTATGAATGAAAAGAGAAAAAAAATGTAATTCTATTGAGTTCTTAAGAAAAATTGGAAAAAATGGTCTCCAAAGAAAATTAATTTTTATAGCAAGATTACAATCATTATTATGTGCACAAAAAAAATTACAATTACAATTAAATTGGAAAGAAAAATAAAGACATGACACATTTAAACAACTTGCAACGACATAAATGCTTTTGCTTATAAGGGGATTGAATATAATGAAAAAAAAAAGTTACTTCTTATCCAAAGTCTAAAATTAGATTCAATCGTAGTGTAGTTTAGCATTATGAAAAATCTATGCTAACATCTGTGCATTATTTGAAGTGACAAATTTACCTATAAATAGAGATGATGAGTGATAATTGTACTTTTAACCCAAAAAAAAAAGTTTAAAAAATACATTTCTTTTTTATCAAATGTAAAAAGGGAAAAAATATATTTATAAACGAATTCTCATCATACTTATAAAAATATCGTATTTTTCAATTGCAAATTAAATTTTTTGGAAATTAAAGTCTTCAAATTTATTTTATTAAATTATTTTTTAATTAAATTAACTTGCTTCTTGTAGGATTCTCAAATGATTTAGCAAATAAAGTTTTATTATCAAATTAACTATCCATATCAAATTTATGATTATCTTTTTTTATTTTTATAATAAAATAGATAGAAAAAAAGGAAAAGGTATCCACGTGGAGGCCAAGTAGCGAAAGTGAGCTACTTAGGATTTCTTTGTTTTCAAATATATATATATATATATACATAGAGAGAGAGAGAGAGAGAGAGAGAGAGAGAGAGAGAGAGAGAGAGAGAGAGATTATCTCATATCTTTTTTTTTTTCATTTTTGCATGGAAAAAAAAAAGAAGGTGTCCCACGAGACAAGTTATTATAGTTATATATATTTATATATATTACCAATATTTTAGATTTATTTCTTAATACATTAAAAAAATATTTGTAGTATTTCGGTTGCAAATTAAATTTTTCTTAAACTAAAGCTTTCGAATTTCTTTTATTAGAGTAACTTGTTTTTTGCAATATTCTCAAATCATCAGCAAATAAAGTTTTATTATTAAATTAAAATTCTTCAATTATCATTACGAAATTAAACTCTTTAATTATTATGTATATCAAATTCAATAGTATATCTTTTTTAAAATTAATTTTTTCGGTTTTATTTTCGCTTTTTTATAATTTCAGAAATTATATTTTTTGGATTTATTTTTTAATATCTTTAAAAAATATTGTAGTTTTTCGACTAAAAATTATTTTTTTGGAAAGTAAAGTTTTCAAATTTATTTTATTAAATCAATTTTTTATTTGATTAACTTGCTTCTTGCAGCATTTTCAAAACATCAGCCAATAAAGTTTTATTATCAAATTAAAACTCTTCAATTATCATTATCAAATTAAAACTCTTTAACTATTATATATATTAAATTCATTATTATCTCTTTTTTTAAATTAAATTTTTCGAATTTATTTCTTAATATATTTAAAAAAATTATTGTAGTTTTTCGGCTACAAATTAATTTTTTTTAAAATTAAGCTTTTCAAATTTATTTTATTAGATTAACTTTTTTATTAGATTAACTTGCTGGAATCTCAAATCAGCAGCAAATAAAGTATTTTATTATCAAATTAAAACTCTTCAATTATCATTATTAAAATTAAAACTCTTTAATTATTATCAATATCGAATTCAATATTATCTCTTTTTTAAATTAAAATTTTTGCATTTATTTTTTCATTTTTTTTATGAATTTCATAGATTAAATTTTTCATATTTACTTTTTAACATATTTAAAAAGATATTGTAGTTTTTCTGCTGCAAATTAATTTTTTAGAAATTAAAGTTTTCAAATTTATTTTATTAGATTAAATTTCTTCTTGCTGCATTGTCAAATCATTAGCAAATAAAATTTTATTATCAAATTAAAACTCTTTAATTACTATCCATATCAAATTCATTATTATCTCTTTTTTAAAAAATTAAATTTTTCGAATTTATTTCCATATTTTTCCTCAATTTTGAAAATTAAATTTTCCCAGTTATTTTTTTAATATTTTATTACAATCTCTTTTTTAAAATTAAATTTTTTGAATTTATTTTCGATTTTTCTTTGTTTTTCTCATTTTTAGAAATCAAATTTTTCATATTTATTTTTTAATATATTTTTTTTAAAAACCTTATAGTTTTTCTACGGCAAATTAAATTTTTTGGAAATTAAAATTTTCGAATTTATTCTATTAGATTAATTTGCTTCTTCCAAGATCCTCAAATTATTAACAAATAAAGTTTTATTATCAAATTAAAACTCTTCAATTATCATTATCAAATTAAAAATTTTTAATTATTATTTATATCAAATTCATTATTTTTTTTTTTTGTTTTTTATAATAGAATAGAAAGAAAAAAGGAGAAGATGTTCACATGAACGCCAAGTGGACAAAAGTAAGCCACATACAATTTCTTTGTTTTCATATATATATATATATATATATATGTATATTCAGCCCAGAATCCGTCCTAAATTTGGCTTAGTTTTTGGAACAAAAATAAATAGAGAGGTACCTCACCCAAGAAAATATTCCTTATACTTCTATTTTCTATTATTATAAGTATTTTTATATAATCAAAATACTTTATTTTTATTCTGCATCTTATTAATAACTAACAAATAAATAACATGAATAATAAAAATTTAACTAGCTCATAATATATTATCAAATATCGAATTTTACATTACTAATTGAAGATGTTAAAACATAAAAGATAATAACACCATCCAAAGTTGAAGTTATTAATATAAGTGTGTATGATTTAATGTGTTTTGATCATTTAATTATTTTAAGTGTGTATAATTTAATGTGTTTTGATCATTTAATTATTTTAAATCAATTTATGATAATTAGTTTTTTAAGAAGAATTTATCTTAATAATTATATTAATAATTAAGTTTTATGTAATATGTTCTTAATAAAATAAAATTTATTCAAATTAAGAATTGCTAATAAAAAGAAAATTAATTTAAAAAGACAAGTATATTTTGAATTATTAACACTAATTTTTTTTAAATGTACTCGACAAACTCTAACACACATTAAATGTAAAAAAAAAAAAAAAGTCAAATATTTAATTGAAGTATAAATATTCCTATATAAAATTGTAAATAGTCATAAAAAAACTCTTTCTTAGGATCAAAACAAAGGAAGTATGAAATTTACAAATTAATTAGCTACATAGACTCGTCCACTAGGGCTCTAAACGGTGCAGGTCTTATCTGTACCCATACGGGTCTATACTCATTTATAGCGGTAAGGTTAAAATTTTATATGCGCGGACCCGTACCTATATAGATTCTATTAAATGGGTGTGGGTAGGGTACAATGATACCCAAATTCATATACTCGCATACCCGTTATAATAAAATAACAATATATATTTATATATTATATTATTTTTATATTTTTTATTAATACGTAATTTATACATTTATGATATTAAGTGGTTTATTTTCTTAGTTTAGATAAGAGAAGAAAATTTTTTTTCATTATTTAGAGAAGAGAAATTCTCTTAGGGCCTCATAATTTTCTTAGGGTCTCGTAGTTTAAAGAAGAGAAATTTTCTTCAAGATTTCTTCTTCTTCGAGACATCACTACTACTATTTTTCTATTGGTTATTTCGTGTAGACTTGTTTCTCTCATTCAAAATTTTATGCTAGTGGTTGTCTGTTCCATATGTGAATAACAGAGGTATGATTTTTTAAGGTTAGATTTTCTGAAACAAATTTTATATATGTTTTTGTTTAACAGTGAAAAAAATAAAAACATGTCATATAGATAGGGGTATACCCAGACCCTACCCTAAGCCCTAGAGGGTCGAGTGTGGGTCGATAAATTTTATACATAGAGGGCGTGGGTCTGAGTTCATATTTCACTATAAGGGTCTGAATCTGAGTCTTATAGTACCCAGAGGGCCTGGACCCCTTTCACTCTTATCGTCTACAGTTTAAGTTTTATGGTTATGGTTATAGTTTTAAATGGTTGCGTTTTTTGCAATTCTGGAATAGCTAAGTTATATTTCTTTACTTATTTAGCATAATATGTGGAAGTATCTAGTCCATATAATTTTTTTTTTTTTTTGACGATTTGCACTCATCCTAAAAAAATCTTTCCTGAACTTTTGAAAAGGAAAAGCTTTTCAAGCTAAATACTAGAATAGGATTCTTGTAGAATGGCCTTTTCTACTTCGAGTTTACTTAGCAAACATTAAACTTGAAATAGAAGTAGAGAAACTCATTCTATTCCCGTCGATTCTCACATGCCAAACTTATCCTTAGTGTTTTGTTTTGTTCTTTGGAGCGAATTTGCAACCCAAATTTATTCTGACCATCAAATTTCTATACCTCTCCGAGGTAATTTTTAAAATCGTTGATATGCCCATATTTTTGTAAATTTCTTACAGCTAAAAGCTATGATGATTATGAGCCTTTCTTGTCTGTGTGGTGCGAAGATTATGAAGAAGACTTTGAGATAAAAAATTTTATGTGTGTATTTTTATTACTAATTTTAGTATATTTCATTCACCTGTGTGTGATTTTATTTTTGTTACTTTATCTAACCAGTTTTGTAAATCTCTCCACTTTTCTCATTTCACTAGGCTTGAAAAAAAATCTGAGTATCATTTTGATTGTTATAATGACCTAAGTGCATTCCATATCAATAGACTTCTCATTTAGTTAGTAATTTACTTTAATTTTTATTTCATTTTATTTTCTTTGACTCTCACTTTTTCTATTATAAACAATTTAACTTTCAAAAATTTTAAAAATAATAAAATACCTTTTTTACAAACTAAAAACCTAACCAAATAAGCAGTACAAATTGAACAATTGATCCTTGAAAGACGCCAATGGTCATATGGGTCTATTTTAGGGGTGTAGATGAGTCAAGTCGTTCATGGGCAGCTCGCAAGCCGCTCAGTTTGAGCTCGTTGGTGACCGAGCTCGAACCGAGTTTGAGTCGACTCGCTACGCAAACGAGTCGAGTTCGAACCTCGTTAACACTCACTCGATGGCTCGTCAAACCTATCGAGCCAAAATATATAAATATTTTACTTTATTTTAATTATTATATATTGTCTTTAAAAAAATTGAGCTCAAACTCGAATCAAAATTAATAAACTGGATCGAATTTAAGCCAAGCTCGAGTTGATAAAAAAGTGTCGAGTCGAGTTTGAACTCATGTGAGCTCGAACTTGACTCAAATTGTTTACACCCCTAATATGGTCGAGTAAAAGTTTTTGTTTGGCGTTAGATGGACAAAAATGCCCTTCGTATTGGTTACACCTAAGCAGAAGCGGCTTAATGTTTCTTAACGCCTAAAGCGAATTTTAAAATTGAAACTTTTTTAAAATTATGCATTTGGATAGTAATTTAAAGGGAAAACCATTTTATTCCTTTTACTTTAGACTAAGCTTGAAAATTGGTCTAAATAGGTGCGGAGAAAAATGGTAGACCAGATTCAGATCGAGATCTACAGGATATCATTTTAATAGATCTATGTCCATTGTCAACAAATTGGGATCCAAATTTGGATAGACCCATTTTTTATACATATTATCATTTTTTTATCTTTATTAAATATTTTTAATAGCAATAAATTTTTTTATCTTTATTAAATATTTTTAATAGCAATACATTAATTAAATGAACTAAACTTGTAAATTCTATAAAAATTAAGTAATCCATAAATAATACGCAAATTTTAATGAAGAAAATTAAATAATTATTAACACTCATAGAATCTAAAAATAATAGTCTTTAATATTAAACACAAATAAATTAAACAATCTACGCGAAATTTTAAGACCTAAAAATTAACCTTGCTAAAAGTATAAATAAATATATATATATATATATATGTATATTCGATAATATATATAAGATTGTAAAATAGATTCGGGTCTCATGGATCCGAAATGGCCTATTTCAAATTTGAATTTGTTTTAATGTTGAAAACAGATTCAAATCCAAATGGGTAGAATCGTTGTCTCATATCCCTACCTTTAGTACGAATCTGGATTCATATCTGGACAAATTCATCCCATTCAAGCTTACTTTGGATTATGAACGCATTAACATTATATCTTTCAAATATATCAAGAGAAAACCTCAACTTTTTCAAACTTGTCCTTCAATTTTTGTTTCCAAAACTAACTCTAATCCAAACACTAAAAAGAATTCAAATTTTTTATGTGAAAAGTATTTAACTTGGTTTGTTTAATGCAACCTCTTTAATTAAATTTTCATAATTAATTTCTTGTAATAAGTATTTTCAATTGATAAAATATTTAATTTATTTAATGAATTAGAAGAAGATTAAAATATAATTTTGGGAAACATAAAATCAGAATAAATAATCAATTAGAAGAAAAAACTAATAGATTTTTTAGAAAAATAAAATAAGAAAAATTAATTAATGATCTATTCATGTGATTGTGATATAGGTCTTGTTCTCCATTACTTAAAATCAACAGTTTTTAACTTATTTTAAGTTATAAGGTGTTTTGAAACTGTTATCGACTACTTATTATATCTGTTTTTAACTTAAAAAAAAAGTTTTAAAAGGCTATTTTTGAGAAGCTACAGTGGGGTACTTTTTAGAATTGCTTCTGCTTATCGATATTGTTAAAAATAAATTGTTATATTAATTGATTTAAAACAAATTTTTTATAAATACTTATTTAAAATTGTTTAGAAAAAATATGAGTAATGGAGAACAGGTTAATAATATAATGGCTTAATGATATGTTTTCCTTATAAACATTTTTCAAAAGTGACTTAGGTCCCTAAATATTAATTCGTTACAGTTTGGCACATAAACTATTTATGTTTAACATCATAGATACATCCGTCTAATTCTACTGTTATCACTTTCTTTAGCCGTTAAGTGAATGTTATTTTTGTCCCCAAAAAAATCATCAAATCCTTTCACTTAGATTATTTTGGGACTCAAAAAAAAAATTAAAAAAATTTAGAATCAAAATATGAACTTTCTTTCTTCTTCCTCCTCTTCCTTCTTCTACCTTCTTCCTCCCACTGTAAACTACCACTACCACTCTTTCCCTCTTTCTTCTTTAATTACCTGAAAACTATTGTTTGAATAAAAAGATGAAAAAAACTATGGATAAAAAGATAAACGTTTAAATTATTCTTGATAGACAATTATGATATAGTTTTCTCATGTTCAAGGATTTCTCTCATGTGGTATGCTCATATCTAATACTACTTTTGGATAATTAAAATTATAAGTGTTTTTATATATTTTAATATATATTTATTGAATACTTTCTAGTTTTATCTTTTGTTAATTCATTTATTATCTTCCTCTCTCTTTTTCTCTCTTTACCTATTAGATTATATAGATATACTACGTCAAAAGTTATATTGTTTTTTTTAATCCTTATAAATTCGTATCCAAAAGTCCAAAAAGACATAAAAGGGTGGTACTACTTTACAAGTAAAACTAAAAAATGGAGTAGTATTATATTCATAGCATTTAAAGCACTGATAAAGTTATTTCCTCAAAAATAGAGGTTCTTCACCTAACTATTAAAGATCATTTAATTTACGTAGAAAAAAAAGGGAGATTTTTAGGCAGAAGGACAAAGAAAAAAGAGAGATCAAATCCAAAACGGGGAAATTCAATCCGGATTTTCTTCCATCCGTCCCACTCCCTCCTCAGAAAGTATTTAAACCCCTCACCTTCCCCTCTCTTCATAATAACAAAGAAAGAAGCCAAAGATTATATTTTTAAAAAAAATCTCCATCTTGTAGAGTTAAACTTGGTTTATACATACAACAAAATGAAAAGGTTAGAAGTCTTTTGTCATTGATTTATTTTTTACTATATGTTAAGCATTTCAATTTACAATTCATTCCTTATATTAATTTTTTCTCCCACTACTAGGATTGGGTAGTTTCACTACCAACATTTTTTTTTTTAATAATATTTTTGATGCATTGAGAATGGAGAAGGTTCAAATTTAGACGTTGTGACTTGATAAAAAATGTTTATACGACTGAATTATTATCTTGATATGAACATTTGTTTTGAAAAAATAGTTATTGTCTTTACACTATTTAAAAAAATACAATTTTTTTATGAGAATTAAAATACCCTTCAAATATGTTTTCTTCTCATTATTCTTCCTATAATTTCCTGTATGAGTAAAGTTAGAAGAAGTTGAAATTTGTTTCTATTAAGAGGATATCGTGAAAAAAATTTATTAAATATTGCATTATTTTCACAATATAACTAGTAAAAATTATTAAAAATTGATAGAATATGACAAATAAAAAAAATAAAGAGAATATTAGTAAATAACATTGTATGTTTTTTCTTGATTATTGCCCCAATTTTTCAATCTTATAAGGATTACCTAAATTTGCAATCAATTTAATAAGAGTGTATATAAAAAAAAATACTATTAGTTTAAAAATATGCAAACCAAAACCTCGCGCCGTAATAAATTATTAAACGAAATGCACTACTACTTAAAAGATTTATTAAGATTTATTAGACTATCATAAATGAATTAATTGGATCAACTCGATCTATATTACTTCTTCCTTCGTCTACTTTCAGGCTAGACGGAAAAGTAGCGATCATAACCGGCGGAGCAAGTGGTATCGGCGCCGCGGGTGTTCGACTTTTCTCAGAAAACGGTGCTAAAGTTATCATAGCCGATATCCAAGACGACCTCGGCCAGAAACTCGCCGATCAAATCGGTCCAAACGTAGATTACATCCACTGTGATGTATCCAAAGAAGAAGACATCATCAATTTAATCAATTCCGCCGTCCAAAAGTACGGAAAACTCGATATTATGTACAATAACGCCGGAATAATCGACGGAATTTTCACAAGCATTTTAGACACAGAAAAATCAGATCTGGAAAAGCTCCTCTCCGTTAACCTAATCGGTCCGATTCTCGGAGCCAAACACGCTGCTAAGGTCATGATTCCGCAGAAGAAAGGTTGTATCCTTTTCACGGCGAGCGCATGCGTTAATATCGCCGGTTTAGGAACGCATTCATACGCCGCCACGAAACACGGCGTTTCGGGACTGACGAGGAACCTCGCGGCGGAGCTGGGAGAATACGGGTTAAGAGTTAATTGTGTTTCGCCGTACGCCGTGGTGGATACCGGGATTTCGAAGGGGGTGGCGGAGGTGGAGGAGGAGGCGGCGGTGGAAGGGAGGAGGTTGATCGGTGAGGTGAGTAATTTGAAGGGGAAGGTTTTGAAGGCTGATGACGTGGCAAGAGCTGCTTTATTTTTGGCTAATGATGATGAAGCTGGTTATATAAGTGGGGTTAATTTGGTAATTGATGGTGGTTTTAGTGTTGTTAATCCTACAATGATGAATGCTTATGCTCAATTCCTTGCCAAATAAGAAATTTTGAAATTAATAATCCTCAAACGTTTTTATGTTTCGCCAATTCAGTCTCTGGCACTATTTTCGCACAGAGTCGGGCAAAAATGATCATATGTCTGGAATTGAATTGGCGAAAGGAAAAAAAACCAAAAAATGAATAAATAGAAAATAAAAAGGTGGCGGATTTTTAATTTTAAAATTAACATTTGGGGATTGAATGGAGAAACGTAAGAAGGTGGAGGGTAAAATAGACTACTTTCTTAGATATAAAACTGTTTTTTTTTTTTTTTGGGGAAAAAAATTTGTCATGCTTTGTATCTATTTCTCATGCTTAATGAATAAAATATTTAAGTTTATATTTCAATGTTGATTTTTTTTTTGGGAAAATTTTAAATTTATGAAATTCTAATTTTATATTATTTATTGAAATTGGAAATTTATGGTATAATAATTCTACTTATTCATTTTTGGAAAAAGATAAATTCCTATTTTCTTTTGCACTGAAAAGTTATTAAGCTGGATTACCTTTGAAATTTATCACTCAGCTCCATTTGGTTTTTTTCTGGGTCTGTCCCAATTTAAAAAAACGCAGGTTGAAGTCGGTCTTTTTTTTTTCCGGTTCAGACCATAACGCATAATGATTGTGCATTATCTGTAATGATAATACACAACCATTGTTATAGGTTAATTAAGCTAATCAGCCTATGTCGTTGATAACGCACAATCAGTGTGTTATGACTGGGCGTAACGCATATTTGTTGTGCGTTATAAGCTATGTAATCATTTTTTTTAATTTTTTCAATTTTTTTATTTTTTTTAATTTTTTTATTTTTTTAAAATGTTTTTTTATTATTATTTTTTGTTTACAATTGTGTTATTTAATTTATTTTATTTTTTTGAATGAACAATTTTTTTGTTTTTAATGAAAATTTCTTTTGGGAGAACTTATAATTGTATAAGTTTTTTTTTAGTAATTTGTTTAATGAATTGTTTTTTTTAATGAAAATTTGTTTTGGAAAAATTTATAATTGTATACTTTTGTAACAAGACTGTATTTATTATATTTAACTTATTTTGTGCTATTTATATCATTTTCTTGGAAAATATATTTACATTTTGACCATTTTACCACAAGTTATTTGGAGAAGTAATGCTAAAGAACCCGTAAAAATGTCGAGCAATGATGTAGTAATTAGAAGAAATTGAAAGAAAATTTTCATTAATATAAACATGTTTTATTACAACTATTTCAAGAAAATATCAAACTTATACATTGCTCGGTCCGGGATTATTATAATTTTTCCTATTTTGTCCCGGCATACGACATCTACCACATCTTGGGGGAGAATCCGGATTTCTATAATTCATTTTCCCCTGAAATCGCTTACCTTGTTTCCTATCCCATTCATTTTTCATGTTTGGAGGATAGAATGTCAAATTAAAAGGGACATCCCTCCAAAAGTTCTCACTCAAGACCGGATAAAAATTCGCTTGGTAAGTTTTTCTGTACGTTTGTCGCGAATATATCTCCGGTACATAAGCATCTGTTCTTGACCTATTTTCTCTACATACTACAAGAACATGAGAACAAGGCAATGTATATGTTTGCCATTTTTCGCAACTACAAAATTTATTATTTAGCCGCAATGTATAGACGTTGTTGCCCATACCAAAAACTCGGATTGGAGATCTGACCATGTATATTCCCTCTCGCGGATTGTAAGTTGTAACTTTGTGTTCTCTTGATTTTAGTTTAATCCGCAAGAACTTGTCAAAAATTCGAGTTGGAAATTGATGCACATAATTTTCTGCCTCTTCACGGTGTTGGTAGAAGTACTTAACTAGTTTGTTGAATATTAGTTCAACCAAAACTTTTAAAGGTAAAACCCTAGCTTTCTTCAACACACTGTTAAGTGCCTCGGAAATGTTGGTTGTCTGATACCGTGTATGTGACTGCCATCATGCAACAGTGTCCATTTCTCTGCGTCCAACTTCATCAAGTAAATGTAAGCATCCACATTTCTTTCTTGAATCTCTTTCATTACACGGTCAAATTTCCATTATTTTGTTTTTGTTCCGGCCTGCCACATCAAGCTTTTTAGGGTTGTATCTTTAAAAGTCTTGTTGAAATTTTCTCGAATGTGGTGTAAGCAAAACCGGTGAACTATAAATGGTGGTTGCTACAAAGGTTGACTTTGAATAGTAGAGAGAATACCTTTGTGGCGATAAAAAATGAGGCATACGTGGCGTTCTTTGACTACGTATTCTCGCAAGTTTTTAAGGAACCAATTCCAACTCTCGGAGGATTCCTTATCAACAATTGCGAAAGCAAGTGGGGAACAAGTGATTATTTGCATCCCACGTATTTGCAATTAACAACACGCCCTTGTATGGTCCCCTTAAGTGTGTTCCATCCACAGAAATCACCGGCCAGCAATATGGAAATCCTTCTATACACGGCGAGAAACACCAGAAAATAAATTTGAAAACATAATTAGGGGGACTGCTTGTTCTGTGATGCAAAAATTCATAAAAAGTCCCCGAGTTTATATCCTGTACAGCTTGTAAGTATTGAGGTAGAATATTGAAGGTTGTACCCCAGCTACCAAAAACCCTCTCGATGGCAAATTTTCGAGCATACCATGCCTGTTTGTAAGTACAGCCAGTTTGATACAATATTTGCACTTCTTGAATGATGTTCGAAACAGGTATCTCAAGATCGTTGGCAACTAGGTGTGATATGGACATTGATATAAATTTTAAAGACAGGTTTCTGTGTTTGTTTCGTTCTATCTTTACAAGGCATGTGTGTTCTTTAACGAATCTGGTTATTTCCCAGCGATTGTGCGTCGCTTTTTTTTTATACGGATGTACCATGCACAGTAATTATCGCCACTGTGATGGTACATCTTGCAGTCCATGTATCAATCTCACTTTTCAAAACCCAGCACTCACGCCTCACACTGACAGAGCACTTACGAACTGCACTTACTGCCTGCACTTTATCAACGAATCTCATGCCTAACTGTATGTCAGTCATGGAATCGTTCCAATCGAGTAATCGGATGGTACCAGATTCTATAATGTCATCTACAGGAGAACCCGAGCCAATATCTAGGAATGCTCCAGATTGTGTGTAGTCATACCTAGCATTGCTGAACCATTGGCCTCTCTCCCATTGTTGCACTGTGTTTTCGGTGACCGGGTTGACAAGGTTTACAGGATTTGGTGGAGTTTGGAACTCTCCTTCTTCCGGGTCATTGTCATCATCCGAATTCAGATTGACTAGAAATGGCCTCATCTCCTTCTGACCCGTCAACCTCATCGTCATCATTGTTTATGACACTGCACAATATAGACGGTTCATCAGAAACTATCTGTGTTACGGCCGTAATATGTTCGGGCAAAGTTATTATGTTCCTGTCGTGTGTAATTGGAATATTTTGTTGTTTGAAAGGCTCGAATTCAACAAGAATATGAATTCCTTCCTTCGATATGTCGGCCGGAAGAGTCCATAAATACCTCATTTCTTCGTCATTATTCATGCTATATAAATTAAAATAGAACATACGATGAGCCTCGTAGTACGTAGGCAACCCTCATCGTCATTCGAACATTCCAGAGATTGGGATCCATATCTCGGTATTTCAATATTTTTTTTACTAGGTCCGAATCTGAACTAACACCAAGACCCCTCTTATCTGTCGTGCACCTCCCAAAGCCGCCGTGCACAGCTGCCTATACAGAAACCCAAGAACGCAACTACCCCAGCTATATGTCCTAATAGCATCAAAATCCTCTAAAAAGCTAAGGTAGTTCACGTGAACCGAATTCCCGAAAAAGTCGGGAAGCATGTGTCCTCCACTAAGTAAGAAAATAAATCCACGAGCGCACAGGATTATATTGTCGTCGGTTCTGAACCGGTGAATGCTCTCAGGATCCATGCTTCCAATGGTTCCTTTTTCACTTTGTAATCGGAAAAGTGGCTGAGAGACAACTGCACACCAAGAAGTCTCTCGATAACGTCAATCCAGTATTGCTTAAGGTGTAGACTCCAACTAGGCCCGGTAACAACTGTGCCGTTTATCCCTAAACCCCACAGCGCCTGTACATCTTGGAGTGTAATTGAGACTTCACCGCACGTAAAATGAAATGTGTGGGTCTCTGGTCTCCACCACTCGACCAATGCAGTGATAAGCGCATGGTCCAATCCAATGTAACCACACCTAAAGACTCCCCCCAAACCGGTTCTACCAATAATCTCAACCAATCTACGGGGAGACGCACTATAGCACTGGAATAGGTTGCTGCCAAAATGTCTACACTGGAGGTCAGTATAACACGTCTCCTGATCCCCACTCCAGATCAAACCGAATCTGTGCTCGTGCTGTTTGGATAAGATGTCAGTGACAATGGGCCCCGAATGCACATGTGCTGGTACTTCTTCCATCTACATTAATTTTGGATTTTAATAACAGATTTTTAAGTTTTGTATTATTTAAATTTTACAATTTTTAAGTTGCAAAAAAAAAAGTTTCCATAATTTCTACTGTTTAAAAAAATAAAAATTAAAAATACCGAATTACAGATTCCCATATTTTCAAACATACAAATTCATTATCTAAATAATCAAAAAAATTTCTATTAATTATAAAGACAGATTCCAAACCAATTATCCAAATAAATTCATTAAAAAAACCCTAAACCCTAATATAACTTTTTTAATGAAAAAAAAAAATCGTACACATTTATTAATAACTACAATTTTAAACATAAATCCAAACCACACTTTCACCAAAAAAAAAAAAAACATAATGTAAAATTTTGGATTTTAATAATAGATTTTTATGTTTTGTATTATTTAAATTTTACAATTTTTAAGTTGCAAAAAATAAAGTTTCAATAATTTCTACTGTTTAAAAAAATAAAAATTAAAAATACCGAATTACAGATTCCCATATTTTCTAACATTCAAATTAATTACCTAAATAATTAAAAAAAAATCTATTAATCATAAAGTAAGAAATTAAACTTAATTATCCAAATAAATTCATGAAAAAAATCCTAAACCCTAATATCACTTTTCCACACCTAAAAAAAATTCATACACATTTATTAATAACTAGAATTTTAAACATAAATCCAAACCACAATTTCACAAAAAAAAAAAAAAAAAGAAACATAATGTAAAATTTTGGATTTTAATAATGGATTTTTAAGTTTTGTATTATTTAAATTTTACAATTTTTAAGTTGCAAAAAGAAAAAAAACGTTTCCATAATTATCCAAATAAATTCATAAAAAAAAATTATCCCTAATATCACTTTTCAAATACAAAAGAACAATTACATACATAAAATTATCAAATTTGTACAAATTTATTAATAACTACAATTTTAAACATAAATCCAAAAATTCAAATAATGAAAAATTTTGGATTTTAATAATACATTTTTAAGTTTTGTATTATTTAAATTTTACAATTTTTAAGTTACAACAAAAAGATTTGTTTTCATATTTTCTACTGTTTAAAAAAAATGTTAAAAATATCGAATTACATATTCTCATATTTTCTACTCAATAATTTACACGAAATATGCAAAATAATCATCTAAATAATTTCTAATAATGATAAAGTAAGGTAATAAAGTAAACATAATTATCCACATCAATTAAAGAAAATAACACGTCACCCTAATATCACTTTTTAAATTCAAAAACAATTATATACATAAAATAATCACATTTGTACAAATTCATTAATAACAAACATTTTAAACATAAATGTAAAATCCATTTCCACAAAAAATAAATTAATTCAAGTTAATAAATAAAATTCATAAAAAACATTAACAAACAACAAATAACGAAATAATCACACTTAATATGTAATAGACAAAAAAAATTCTAAATAACTAAAAACTTGCTGAAAATTTAAAATGCAGATTTAGTAGCCTTCGTACTCCAAATCCTTAACAGCCTTCGTACTTCAAAGAAAATCTCCAAGATTTACTAATTTAAAATGTAAATTTCAAAATAAAATACATATTTATTAGATAAAAAGAAATTAACGCATAATAATAAGAAAAACAGAAATAGAGTAAATTACCTAGCAGTTGGCGGAGGCAGGAATAAAAAATTTTCCGAAGAAGAAGGATGAAAAAAGGAAGAAGAATGAGATGAAGGTGGCTGAAAAAAAGAAGAATGAATGAAGGAGGAAGGAGGCTAGAAAAACAGTAAGGGGAAAGGAGAGGAAATAGAGAAATTTTACTGAAATAAGGAGGAAAGGAGGAAAGAGAGTAAAAAAAATGGGTGGTTAAATAAGCTGGGGAAAAAAAAGGGGGAGGAAGGAGAGGGGGGAGGGGCAGCGGCCGCACAAAGTAGGGTTTTTTATAACATGATAACGCACAGTCACTGTGCGTTATCTGCTTAATAACGCATAATGGTTGTGCGTTATTAAGCTTGATAACGCACAGTCATGGTGCGTTATTCACAGCTCAGCGTAATCTGGGATCCACGTCAGATTTTTACGCGATTAACGCAGTGATTAAGAATAACGCACAACGATTGTGCGTTATCATATGTGATAACGCACAATCGCTGTGCGTTATGTCCTGAACGCGAAAAAAAAAAAAGAAGGCCCACTAATTTTTTTAAAGTAGGCCAAGCCCAGAAAAAAACCGCTCCATTAGGATTGCTGTTTTTTTAAGTAAAGTAAATTTTCTTTTTTTAAGTTTCATAAAGGTTAAATTCTTTTGTAAAGGAAGAAATGAGATTTAAATTTAAAATTAATTAAAAAAAATAAACCAGGTAGAGTCTTTTAAAAAACTTATTTAGACCATTTTACAATAAATTTCACTAAAAAATTCATAATATCATAATCATAATGTTAGAATAAAATAATTACATCAAAATAATAATTTAATAAATCAAAGCAGAATGATCTTTAGCCACACTTTGTAAGTACAAAAATATAACTAAATAAACCCGAATGTAGCTCAGTTAATTATTTTTAAAGTTGCAAAATTAGTATAAGAATAATGTTTGAATTATGATAACGATAGTGTAAAAGTGTTAATTTGTTGGGTTTGGGTCTAACTCACCCCAAAAAGTACTTTAAGAGGGGAGGCCTGTCCAAGTCTTTATAAGATGTAAGTATTTTCTTTAATTAGTCAATGTGAGATTTTCAACATCAACATTTCTAATGTGGAGCAATTCTTTGTAGTACATGAAGACTGAAATTCGTGAAAATCTTAATTGTTTTAAAGATCTAGAGGGCTTGCTTTATGCCTTATACTGTGATTTCTTACCAGCGATATACATGAGAGAGAGCGACCGAGAACCTTATTTATTTGTAGACAATTTTAGATTTGATTAATTTTAATTGGTTTTTGTTATCAAGAGTCATTTATCTTGTGCACTTCTTGGCAGTCCAAAATGAGGACCTACTCAAGTATAAGAATGCTGAATTCCTTACTCTAGGCCTCATTTTGTGCAAGGTCCACTAAGTGTTTTTATTTCTAGTATATTACTATTATTTTTAAAAACTAAAAAAAATACAATTTCATAAATAGATCAGTAATTAATATAATTATTCTATTTTTCTAAAAACTCTTCCAATTTTCTTATAATTGATTAAAATGGATTGGTATTATCAAATGAAAAATGCTTATCGCAAGAAATTGATTATTTTTTTCTGAATAAAAAAAAATTATGTAAATTTAATTATATAATGTGTGTTGCTCACTTGGTTAGAAACACTCATTTATCATGCAACCGATTATGGGTTCGATTCATTTTCACTTTTTGTCTCTATCTTCTCTCCAAAAAATATCTTCAATCATTCACTTCGAATATCATAAGAAAGTACACATGAATAATTTTGAAGATTATTTACAAAAAAAACAAAAAAATGAGTTTTTTCGGGAATTTCTCCAAGTATAGCGGAATTTCGCCAAGTTGGAGAAATTTATTTTTTGTGTTTTTTTTTTAAATTACAAATTAAAAAATCCCAAAATCGCTCAAACCAGCGAAATTCCCCAAGAATTTTGCCCGATTGCTGGTTTCGACGAAATTCATGCAAAATTCGTTTTTTTTATTGCAAGTGTTTTTTATCTCTAAATCAATATTGATTTTCTTGTGTATATAATTTTCAAAATTACTCATATGTACCTCCTACGAATTTCAAAGTGAATAATTCAAAAAAAAATTGTAGAGAGAAACTAGAGTAGAGATAAAAAAAAAATAGAGGAAAAAAATAAATTATATTCACGCTAAACTTTTAGATTATCGAGTTGGTTTTATTAACAACCCAGAAATAAAACTAGTTTGAAGCATTTTAATATAATCATGATAAGATTTGAATGTGAAGAAGCAGAATTTCTCAATATAAAATATCTTCATAAAAAAACTTATTAAAATCTTGAATATGAGAATCTTGAAGACACAAAGCAAGAGCCAAAGATCCATCTCCTTCATGTCCTGGAATAATCAAACAATCACCATCACTTTCATGTGTTCCTGGACTCATATAAACCTCTTTTCCCCAACCAAAATCAAGATCATAAAGAGGAAGCCTCAACCAGCTTATAACTCCAAGATTTGGGTTCCCATAAAAAGACCCTTTATCATTTTTCAACGCATACAAATCTTGAAATTCTGATATATCTTTTTTATTCTCCAAAAAATCAATTGCTGAATGTACATACTCATTTGTCACTTTACCTTTTGCTTCTCTGATTTTTCTTGCAGCATAGCCTAATGATTCAGACAGTAACTCCCCCGAGTAGCTTGATGCAATAACATCAATTATTGCGTTGCCAAAGTAACCTTTAGGCAATTTCGGCTGCATTCTTTCACGTAGATCAACAGAAATTCCTAATGAAGTTTTCTGTTCTTTGATGAGTTTTCGCGCTTTGCAGACACTTCTCCATGCGTGTGCTGTTATAACTTCATAACGTGTATAAGGAATCCCTCCCGTACCTGCAGTTTTATCAGCATTAGCCTTATTCTTCAGAGTTTGAACTTGTTCTTTTGTTAGTTTCAATATAGCAGTTGATGTTGCCTTCTTTTTCGCAGATTCTTCATTCAACAACTGTGGCAGGCAATACTGATCATGTTGAAAAGGTCCGGTTTCTGAGTAAGGGCCTGCTGAGAAAACCTTCCGATCAAAGAAAGGAACAACTTGTAATGACTCGCCACGAGCAATTCTAGCCCATTCAGAAGTGAAATGCAGGGCACTCTGTCCATCAACAACAGCATGTGATATTGTTAAGCTAAGAGAAATCCCTCCACATTTAAACTTAGTAAGCTGAACATACAATAAGGGATGTTCTTCAAAAGGAGTATTTTTGTAATCTATGTCAGGAAAGAGGAAACGAAACTTTGGAGATGGCGAGAAATCGCCAAGGTCCGCTAAGTTTGCATCAGATTCAACTTCAATGAGTTCTGCTCCTGCAGAATTGCAGTTTACTTCAAGACGGCCTCCTCCTATGGAACGTAGACGCCCGGCTAAAGGGTAAAAATGTACCAATGCTTGGCTTAAAGAAGTTTCAAGGGATTTGATAATGGAGTTTTCTGGTTTGTAAAAGTAAATGGTTGGTACATGCATTATGCAGCCAATTTGATCCCATATTGATAATGGAAAGCTGCCTTCAAGTGTTGGTTTTGCAGGCTTTACTATGGAAGAACTCTTCAAAGTTATCTTCATTTCTTTAGTCTGTTTTGCATTTTCTTCAGAATTTAACAACAACTATTTAAGGAAGACATTCTTGTATTGTGACCTTAATTTTAGGAAATGAACAAACATGGCATTGTGAATGTACTAATAAGTTCTTGCACTAAATCCGGAAAACTGGTAGGAATGACAATTTCATGAGTCAAGTATTTGTTCCTTAAATTTGACGAATTCCAAGCCTGGACATGAATGAAATGCAAACCATGCTTGTGGAATGATTCTTCATTTACAAAAATCTTCGTAAGGGATAATGGCAAGGCAAAATTCGCCCCAAATTTCAATTTCCCTATGCTGGTTCCAACCGACTGAACTAAACTTTTGTTCTAATCTGAGAATTAGACTCTCAGAATACTAATTTATGAGATCCCCACTAGTTTAGTTAGATCCTTTTTTTTAAGATTTTATAATCTCATCTCTTGTATTTTGAGTTTATACTTATGAGAAAATTTTAATAAGATAATTCAGACTTGATTCTTAAGTTCTACTTTTGTGCTTTCCTTTCTCTATATTCTATCATCTTTATTATTTCAAACAAATAGTGTCTCGCATTCATAAAATTCATAACAGATACCCAATTTCTAAAGCTAGAGATTCATATATAGAAGAGCCCTTTGTTTCTTCAAAAGCTCCATAAAAATACATAACAAAAGGGAAATCTGGAGGACAAAACAGAGGATTCAGCTCTCTGAGCATTTTCAGGAACTCATTGAGTGGTGAGACGAAAGTAAACTTGACTTGAACTTTGCTCATCCGCATATGAAAGTTAATGAAAGGAAGAGCAAATGAGCAATGGCGTTGCGAAGTTTACCAAATTCAAAATCTGAAATTTTCAGAAGAGAGTTGTAATCAAGTATTCAAATTTATGAGGTTTGAGAGCAACATTACAGAATTTGCATACTCATACTTAACCAACACTAGCAGGTTTACCTTGGTATTTTCTGCAAAAATGAACTAATCTAGGGAGCCATTTTGCATGTGATGATATACAATAGGCACAAGGGGAGGCAGTAAGGGCAGAACCCAACTAGCTGCACTAAATTGACGAATTCTTGACTGTTTCCATTTCCTTTTGCCCACCAATTTCTTAACTAGGAAAGAGTAATTGCAGTGAGGCACACTGCCACGGGGGTTGGTTTCTAGCAATACTTGCGAGACATGTTTAAGTGAAGAAAATTTTGTATACTAATTGTGTATAATAAAGCGATCAAATTTTGAAAATCATTTCCTATTATGTTTTGAAAATTTATCTCAATCATAATGCATAATTCAAGTAGCTAATGAATTGAAGAGAAAATGATATGTTGCCATACAGATAGATTCAGTTTTCTTCATCTCGAAGTTGCATTTCTTCACCATTTACAAGAACAACAAAGTCATTATTTTCCATTTCAAATTGATTTCTGAGGATTCCCTTGGCTGAATTAACCACACCTGGGTTGCAGTGGCGAATCTCAACCATCTTAAAAGTAATGATATATCCAAAACTACAGGGGAGCTCTTGAAGGTAGTGAGAGAGATCGATAAAAAGTCGCTCAATGCAGGGAAAAGACTCAGAGTATGTGTTCCATTGCGCAACACCGCAATTCTCCAGTTTCAAGAATTTGAGCTTCAAGAACTCCTCATCTTCCACATCCCAAGTCCTCTGCTCAAAATCAACAAACACTAATTTCAGAACTTCAAGATTGGGTAGTCTCCCAATTGTTGATAAATGTTGCTGCAGTAGTTTTGTGTTATTCAAAACCAGCTTCCTCAGAGTTGAAGGGAAGTCAAATGGCCAAGGACAATAAGCCTCCCAATTACCAAACACGTGCAATGTATCAAGCTTTCTTAGAAGATATGATAGGGGAACATGAACTTGGCGGGTAAAACCAATTCCAAGTTCTCGAACGTTTGGTAACAATCTCAGTTGTTTTTCTGCACTTTCCTCAGAATCCAACCATAATACATACAAGGTTTCCATGTGTTCTAATTTAGGAAATTCTTGAAGCCCATGAATATTCCCAGATACTAAAGGACGGTTCACATGCACATGGCGTAAACCTTTTATCCTCCATATAGTTTTTGGTAATCGAACACTATTCCAACTAGTTTTTATACGAAGGACCTCTAAGTTCCGAAGGTTATCTATTGATAATGGTATATAAGAGGCAATCCCAGAAACTGCTAAGTATCTTAAATGAACAAGTGATGTTATATGCTTAAGAAAATCCCAAGTGGCCAATGCAACATCTTCCAGATCCAACACTTTCAGAAGTTTGAACTTGGTAAAAAAGGAAGGACCACCAGGATACCTCTCAGGATTACTAAGTGAATAGCGGAGCCGCTTTCGATCACCATTGAAGATTAAAGAACGGACACCTGCAATACTTGGTTCTGATTTAATAAAAGCTCTCCAATCATGATGAATGCCAAGTCGATATTGGTCATATCTTATCTTTGAGGAATACTGAGAAACATTTGGCAAATGTAAAAATTGCTCTTCCTTAGCTTTTGCCAAACAGAAATCACGCAGCAAATCATGCACATGACACTCTTTTATCCAACCAATGGAACTTCTTGTTGCAACATTTACAAGGCTTCTATTGATAAGATCCATCAAGTACTCCTTTGCAACATCTTCCATGCTTTCCAACCTTGTTTGCTCTATAAATCCTTCAGCTATCCATAGTCGGATTAACTTTTGAGCGCTGATTGCTTGATCTTCTCGAAATGCTCCAAAGTAAAGAAAGCATGGTTTTAAAGAATCAGGTAAATTGCTGTAACTCAATTCTATTATGTCCATGAGCCCTTCTCTGGAAATGTAGGAACCAACACTGTAAGAAATTTCTTTCCACCAATCCAAATTCATAACGTTTCTTGCAAGGAGACCTGCAACTAAAATGACAGCAAGTGGGAGCCCTTTGCAGTTTTTCACAATTTGCTGTCCAATGTCTGAAAGATTTGCAGGGCAGATACCATCATAGAATAGCTTCTTTTGTAGCAATTCCCAACTTTCCTCATGGGAGAACAGACGAAGAAGGTGAGAACTGCTATCAAATTTAGCTTGCAGAGCAAGAATTCGACTTGTAAACATAATCCTGCTTCCATCGTTGTTATTTGGAAATGAATCTTTTAATTCATTCCATGCCCTGATGTCCCAAATATCATCTAACACAATGAGGTATTTACGTCCACTTAAACATTTCAAAACCTTATGAGATAGATCTTCAATACTCATATCACTAATTTTGTCAACATAACCAATAAGATCATTTAAGAGGCCACGCAATAACTCTTTGCAATCATGCACTTGAGTAACACAACACCATGCCCGGGTGTTGAAACAGTATCGAACAGAAGGATCATCAAAAACTTTCTTGGCCAAAGTTGTTTTACCTTGACCTGCCATACCAACAATTGAAACTATGTCAAGCTGACTTGAACCTCTAGTAAGTCGGTTAATTATTGTCTCTGTTTCAACTGTAAAACCAACAATCACTTCACCCATTCCTAAAGAGGTAGCTCGTGCAGGGAGGATCCAACTAGGAGTGATTTCAGCATTGAGGATTCTGATGTTGTGCATCTCCTTAGCTCTACTCTTCTTCACATCAGCTTTAATAAATTGAATTTCTTGAATAACATCAGAAAGGCGTATCAAGTTACACCAAATGGGAGCATCAATGATTGAGCAAGAGTCTATCACATATTCCGCCTGGTAGACAACATTGATAATTCTGCTCAAAAGCTCTTGTAGTTCTTGATTCTCATTCTGCAGCCGCATAGCATCTTTAAAGGAGTTCCACAGAGACACTAGGTTCTCATGTATTGCCACTATTTGATACTTTGCAAAGGGAACAAAATTAACCTTTATCTCGAATGTTTCCTTCAGATTTCCCAAGAAATAATCAATAAATCCCATTGCGTTAGTCCTAGGGAAATAAGAAGGTAATGAAGTTGGAATCTGGATAGGAAGCTGTTTTACCTTTGCCTTGACTCTTTTTATCTCTTCTAGGAAATCAGAAACAAAAACGTACCTTTCCTTGGAAATACTCCCTTCTAATTCCCCACCACAAAGGAAGCAAATGAGATATGCCGCTTTGTTGACAAGATCAATCATCTCTATCCAAATTAATTTTCCATCCTCTTGATACTCTGGTGGATCCATCACATATGTTTTAGAAGAAATATTAGCCCCTGGTGAAGCATTTCAAAAACATCTTTATCAAGTGCAACCACATTCTCCAGAATGAAATTGACACACCTTGAAACAACTTCACCCATCAGAAGAATGTCTGATTGAGATGACCTTGAGCCCTTCAAGACTTCAAAATACATCCTCATGGCTTCTGGAGTGCAAGGTTTCATTTTCCGTAGTAGATCAGACATCCCAGTCATTACATCCTCTTTTCCAGTGACCCAATACAAAATGGATAGGCTTGTTGCTTTGTAAGCCCAAGCTTGAATGTGAACAAAAAAATCTAAATATTGATCACAAGTAGTAACACATCTTTTCCTGACAAAACTGAAGAAATCTCTGCAAAAACATAGCTTCTCTTGAATGGCTTTCATTTGTAACTTTACAGCAACAATCATATCAGTTCTCAAGCAAAGAAGGTCCTTCAGATTCCAAATTACAAAATGGAGAAATTTCAAGAGCTTGTACTTACTGAAAAACCTACGGTTGAGCAAGCAATCCGACATCTTAAGACAAATTTCTCCAATTCTTGGCTTAAAGTGATCAATTTTTTCGAGCAACATAGAAGATGCAGCGTCCCAATCTTGAAATTCTCCTCTATAGAGTGCTTGAACTCCATTTTTTGTAAAGGCCTTGCGTTGCTTCTCCCAGTGTAGCTTCGATATGAGGTTCCTCCAACGATCCCAGATGCAGATTCTTAGAGCACCAAAAGAACATTTTCAGAAATCTCAACTCTAGTTGAAGGTTTTGAATCCGATTCTTCATAGAAGAAGTAATTATTGATGTTCTGCTTAGCAGAGCAAGATCATTTAGGGCAGAATCAACACAAGGGGTGATCATTTTTTCCCAACTTATTACTCTCCAATTTTTATGCAGAGATAGGATACTGAGGAATCCAGGGAATGAAAACAGCCAGCTAGTGCATGATGGATGTGAAAGCATATGTTTCTGGATTCACACTTCAGCTACGTTCAATTCAGAGCGAAGTTTAGAAAGTCAACCCTTTGAATTTTCTCCTCTGAGGAGACTACTAGGAAATTTCCTACTAGTTCTGGTTGAGTTTACTATAATATTCTATTATTTTAAAAAATAAATTTCCTTAGATTTATTATGTTACAACCTTTAGAAAACCAAAACAGGACATCAATGAAAAAGTTGACCTTATGTCCTAGAAATCCTCTTTAGTTCCAACTTTAATCCAGATCCCAACATTCACATCTAATGGCCTACGGAATGTTAGCAGAAACGCCCTAATAAAAAACAAATACAGGACCATTGCAAGAATCTAATCAAGAGCTGTCTTAAGTGAGACTACAAGGGCTTCACTCAACACAATAGTCAAGAATTCTACAATCAAAATAATTGAAATTATGAGTACAAACTTTAAGAACTATTGGCAACACTCAGCTAACAGTTCTCATTTGTTGGTTAAAGTGATATCAAAGTACCTTATTTCCATCTAATTAACATAAAGCAGAAGCATCCAAGATTTTAAAATCAAGATTGTTGGTAATTAATTAACTACGGAATATGAAACGAAGTAATAGTTAGATTGTATAAATTTACATGATTTTGAAACAACAATGGTACAAAATTACAAGTTTCCAAAACTACATTACTGCTACAACCTATACAAAGTCTCGTACATTCTTACCCTAGTACTTGATTTCATGCAAATCAGGAAATAAGCAAGCCATCTGAAACATTTCCAGACATTTTTTAAGCTCAGATAATTACAGGCCAAGGTCTCAAAATATTGATAGGCATCATTCCATATGTATCTTGAGAAATTAACATCTAATAATGAACATATTCATCCCATTAGCAAAATATGAAAGCTTCAAGGTGTTTAATAAGATCAAGTGCATGACCTATGCATTGAACTAAATTAGCAATGCATGGTCATCAAACCATTACACTATGAGGCAATTCTGCAATGGTAATGCACAAATCTGGGATGGCCAGACAAAGAACAGCAAAACATCAAAAGCTGAAAAAGGAAGTGGTTCCATAATTAAGCAAGCTTGGAATACTTCTTCCTAACATTTTGTTAGGAGACAAGTCAGACATCGCATAGATTTTAACTGTTAGTTACCATGAGCCTTTAAAGCTTCCCCCCGCCCCCCAAATTCCCCTGCCTCGCCCCAATATAAAAGGAAAACAAGGAAATCAATGACATCAAAACTTGTATATCACTGAGATGAAATAGTTGACTCCACATTACAATTCAAAACTTTTATAATACCAACAATAACATGAAAAACTGAAAAGAAAAAGAAAATCTTCTCTAGCCAAAAAAGGCAAAGCTTCCAAAGAGCTCTCCAGAACCTTCAAAAAGGATGAGAAACTCATTAAGAGTAATCTGACAAAGCTTAAAGTATGTGTTCCAAGAATCCAAAAGTATTGTACAATTTATGATAACAAACCACAGGATCCAAACCTTACTTTATGCTACTAATAAATACAAAAAACATGTAGGAATAATTTACATTATTTACCTACTGTGACAGTAATACAAGGATTCTGTTTGCTCCAAATAACATGAAACATAAACTATGAAAAGCTGTGATACCTCAAGGTAACAAATAGTAACTGGAAGATATAGAAATATGATGCATGCCAACTAAACACAACCAAGTGTCTCAATAAATGTGAATGTCTGATGCCAATCATACATATCTCTCCAGGCATGATAAGGTTCCACTGCGTCTATATCAACAAGCTCCTTGACGGTCATATCATTGACATTGAAAAGAATGATTTTACTCACTAGTGATATCACAATCTTTGCTTTCATTTCTTTCTCGGACAACAAGAAACAAGGGAAAAGGAATCTTGGAAAATATTGAGTGGCCAACATTGAAGGATATAAAACAGTTAAAGGATTAAGATCAATAGAAAACTTTAAGAACCATTTAGAATGGTCCTTCTCCAACTCAAAAACATCAAACAACTTTGCTTGATATGGGTTTACCCGAATAGCACACAAAGAACCTGCAGATTCTCCAAAATATGTATAAAAACTCCTGGGCATCGGAAGGGAAGGTAACGACCAGTTAAGGCATTCATTATCCAAATCAAAGCATAAAACTTTCCTGTTAATAACCCAATAAAGACTTCCGTTCCATAATACTCCATGTTCAAGATAATATCCATCTAATATTCCATTGGGAATATATTCATCTGGCAATTCTATTACTTCTTCAGTGTCCCTCCAAATCCCAGTTTCCGATGAATACACAAGAAAATGTGCTAAATATTCATCTTGGTCCTCCCACAAGCATAAAAGTTTGTAATAATCTGATTTTAGGGGATCAAAAGCAATATTTATACTAAGCGGACATTCATATCTTTCTTCTGCAAATTGGCAGTGCGGAATAAGACGGTAGTGACCTGTAGTTGGATTGTAAACAATAAACTCTCTGTGATCATAATTCACGTAGAAATCAATGCATAACAACCCATTGCAAGAATGAAACCCTAGAAATTCACCAGGAAGAAAGTTACTCAATCGAGAAATGAGAGTCCCCATTGGTTTTACATCCTCCCCACGGAAAGATATGAAATTGATTTCAGGAGCCATATTCGTCTTCCTCCGAAACAAGAACAGGGAACCAGCAACAGAGCTGCTGCGAAACTTCCTGCAGTGAAGGCGACGGAAATCGGAACCCGAAATGATTGAGAGCCATTGCTTGGAAACGGATTGGAAGCGGAGAAGGGATTTCGGAGGCAAACAGAGCAAAATTTCAGTCACGAGATCCTCATTCTGGCCTATGAGAATTGCAGAGGAGGAGGAGTTGGACAAATTATGGCTTGGAGCCTCTAGGATTGCCTCGTCTCCTGGGTGAGGGGTTTTTGCGAAAGCAGAAGGGGTCAGACACAGAGAGATTTCCTTTGATTCAATTATGTGTTTAAATACTGGGTTTTCTGGTTTTCGCTGAGAACTTGAAGCTTTCCCGGTACTGGATTCCCGGTCGCCGGAGAACATTTTGGAAGAAGGAATTTGGAGGTGGGGCGAGGGTTTCTGTTACCGTAACTCTTAAATCCCTATTTTCTCTCTCCCCCTTCCCCCTTCTCCTTCTTCTTCCTCCTCTTCTGGCGGAGGCGAATAGAATCCAAGACAAGACCCTTATATCTCCCCTTCCTTAGAACATAACTCACCTGGGATGCAAAAAAAAGAAAGACTAGCGGTATTATCCTTTGATAGTAGTATTAATTAATGAATGAATCAACCAAATCTTTGTTGCAAATATACAAATTGATTAACAACACCTCCTCCCTCCGACAAAAATTCAGTTGTGTTTCTCCCTCTCTTTTCTTCCTTTTCTGTTCTGTATAAAGATACTGGTAGCCACGAAACTTTATTTCTTGGTATTCAGCTATGATTTGGTATTTCTTTCTTCATTGCTTGACTGCCCATTATCAAAGATGTAATCTTTTCTCATTTTTCTTGCTTTTGACACATGTAAAATATAACCAATCCCATGTTTGAGACGTTTTATTCAGTAATTCTTATGAATATGTTGCTGTGATTTACTTATGAAATCCTTCAGTCGGCAGTAATTGCATCCTTTGCAAGGATGACAGTTCAAGATTCTACAAAAGTACACATGAGGCTTACCCTTGTTGGGTAGTCTTCACGCAGAGGGTAGAAGTTGAGTGAAACTCCCCCATATGTGTTTTCCCATGAAGTTTTACTCTGTCAATTTAACATTATTTTTTCTTTTTTGGTTTCAGTTCACTTAGCTGAATCACTACCTTGATAAAATCTGGCCAAATTTTATGGTTGAGCTGTTTGCAAATGTTTTCACCATTTGAATGTTACGCTATTTCATGTAATAAAGGAAGTTGAAATATAAATATACATATATATATTCTGAGGAAGGGGAAATATAAAGGTCTTGTCTTGGATTTTGTTGGCTGCCGGTGGAATAGAAGGAAAAAGAAGGAGAAAGTAGCTCCCTCAAAATTAGGATAGAAACTACCCAAGAATAGGAGGGGAGATAGTATGTTTTATTTGTTGTGTAGCCCAAATCTTTTTAATATTTATTTTTTTAACCTAAAACATGTTGGTTGGAAAGATTTAGCTTATTTGATAAAATTAACCTTGAATTCCATCACTTTTGGGCATGAACGGTGGCGCATAGTTAAATAAGGGCAAAAAGGGCTAAAATAAACCTTTTGGGTACGAGCGGTAAAGTAGAGATACTTGAGGGGCAAGAGGAGCTATTTTCTCTTATTAATTATTATTATCGATTCATCTTCGAGACATGCATCTCCTCACACCTTAGACTTTGATAATGAAAATGGACAACAAAATGAAGAAAATGAGATGCCTCCTCTTTTGATACTGCACCTATGATTATTATTTCCAGGGTTTTTTTTTTTTTTTGTAAAAATATGATTATTATGTAATTTATGTTCTAATTAATGATTATGTCATAAGAGAAATGTGTTGAATTTAATTTAAAATATTTGAATCTGTATTATATAGGATTTTACTATGGACAAATATTTTGAAAAAGTGGAAGAAGGATTCTAAAGATTTTAAAAATTCTGATCCAGATTCTCAGCTTTGATAGAGGTACTTATTCCGTAAGTGATTAGTAATCATTCCTTGTGAGTGATGGGTGATCACTCCTCATTGGTAATGGACGATTACCTTTTTTTGCTATTTTGTTTGTAAATTTAGAATTGTAATGCTTATTCCGTGAGTAATGGGTAATCATTACTCGTGAGTGATGGGTGATCGTGATGGGTGATCACTCCTTATTGATAATGGGTGATTACCTACTTTCTTGCTATTTGGAATGGATCTATTTTATATACGAAATTCTAACATAATTTTTATTGTCTTTGAACCCCCAAACCTTTTTGTCTTGATTCGGACACTAATTATTCGGGATATCCTAATTGCTCCTGTTTCTACTGTGGCTTCTCAAAGTGTCTTCACAACAGTCGTCGTACAATCGATGAAAGTAGGAGTCGGATGTCCCATAACATATTAGAGGCTACTATATATCTAGCTAATTTGTATGTTCGAGAATATACATAGACATATTTTCTCTTTTAAAATTATGCAAGTGAGAGGTAGGTACGTGCTCGTAGCTTCTAGTTCTACCGTATCTTTGACAGCTAGGATGATTTATTTTGAGAAAAAAGATTCCGAACTATTATTGCATGCAGACAAAAATTAGGATAATTTCTTTGACAATTAGGATGATTTATTCTGGAAAAAATATTTGAGACTATTATGATAAAAAAAACAAAAGATTTAGGACTTTAAAAAAATCCAGAAAAAATAGTTTTGAGACCTTTAATACCATTTTCTCTAATTTGAAATAAGGTTTAATGATACCTTTTCCTCTAAGCATTTTTTAAAAGTGAATTAGGTTCATAAATATTAATTTGTTTTTTTTATACACAAACATTAAATTCTGGATAGAATGCATTTCGTTTTACCATTTAATCGAGGGCATTTTCACAAAAAGAAAATCTAACCCTCTTCCTTCGATTATTTTGGGGCTTAAAGAGAAAAAAAAATAGGATCAAGATAAAATTTAAACGTCATCAGCTCTTTCTTCTGCCTCTTCTTCCTTCTTCCTCCTCTTCCCACCGTAAACAACCACCACCACTCTTCCCCCATTTCTTCTTCCTCCTCTTCCTTCTTCGACCACTACCACCCTTCTCCTATTCCTTCTTCCTCCTCTTCCCTTCTTCCACCACCGTAAACCACCACCTCCACCCCCTCTTTTTTCTTCCTCCTCTTCTCTTCTTCTACCACCATAAACCACATTTGGCCTGAAAACGACTCAGCCATTTTCTTCAAAACATTAAGGTTGAAAGTGAAATAATACATTCATCTAATATATCTTCCTCCCCTCCTTCTTCTTCCCTCCTCCTCGACCATCCACCTGCCATCGCCACAATCCACCATTTTTGAAGCAAAACCAGTGATAGTAGCAAATGAACAAAGAAAGTGGACTGAATAAAGAAATCAGATAAAAGAAGACAATGAAGGAACAAAACCACTACCCATTCCACCTTCTCCGTTAAAAAAATCCGCCAACATTCACCAATAAAACAAGCAGCAGAGATTCACAGCCCAGAATTACAATAAAAAAAAAGGATCGCAGCCCATAAATTAAAGTAACACGCAGCAGCAATAACAACAATGAGGCACAGCCCAAAAAAATCACCAAGCAAAAATGGGTCACAGCCCAAATTGAACAAAATCACAGATTGAAACAAGAAATCGAAAATCTGTTTGAGGAGATAATTAATTACCCATATACGCCGCAATTTGTAAGAATAATTTGGTCAAATTTCACTTTATTGATTCTTCCTATTTTGTGAAGTGGTGGAGTAAGGCGGTGTAGTGGTGGCAGGGTGGGTGGTCGAGGAGGAGGAGGAGGGGAAGAAGAAAGAGGGGAGAAAGATAAGTTAGATGAATGTATGAACCATTTTGGGTAGAGAAGGATTTACGGTGGTGGAAGAAGGAATAAAAGAAAGAATAAAGAGGAGGGTGGTGGTGGTTTACGGTGATGGAAGACGGGAAGAGGAGGAAGAAGACAGAAGGGAAGGGTGGTGGTGTGGTAGAAGAAGGAAAAGGAGGAAGAAGAAAGAGGGGAAGGGTGGTGGTGGTTTATTTAATGTTGGGATGAGGAGGATGCAGAAAGAGGGGAAGATGTTTAAATTTTATTTTATTCCTAAATTTTCTTATTTTTCTCTTTAGCCCCACAATAATTTCAGTAAGAGGGTTCATTTTTTTTTTTTTTTTGGAGAAATATGCTGTCCAATTAACCGAAAAAGAAATGGATGACGGTCAAAATGGACGGATATACCTATTTTATTAAGAATAAATGTTCGTGTACTAAAAAGAAACAAAATAATATTTATAAAACCTGATCCACTTTTGAAAAATGTCCAGGAAAAAAAGGTATCATTAAGCCTTTGAACTAATAGTTTCTTTTTTCTTCTGAAAAAAGATACACGATAATTAAACCAAAAGACATGAAATGATATAAAATAGATTGAATTATATTTATTTTTTTTGAAATTTGTTTAAATTATAGATAAATTTTTTAAATTTCGTCAAATTATATTCTTTCTTCTTTACAACAAATTATTAGTAAATTAATCCATTGTGTCTCAATTCGTTGGGGGATAAATTTTTGTTACCGAATATAAATATATTAACGCCTAAAAATGCCCTTAAATTATTAAGGTATTTGAAGAATTTGACTAATAAAACCTTTTATCCAGTATCAAATAAAATGAATTAAATGAACTCAATCACAATTATCTATTAAGAAAAATTCTAATTTTCTTTTAAAAAAGAATGATCTTAATTTTAATGTCCTTCCAAAAAAAATTCTCATTTATTAAAATTTTTTGTCGCTCTCTACACTAGAGAATATTGGAATGTCATAATATTTTAACAAAATTAACGTTGCTTATGATGAATAACATTTAATATGTACAATTTAATGTATAAAAAAAAATCTATTGAACTATGATTAATTAGTTAGGATTATTTGTAATTTAACTGAAGAATTATTTAAGTAGTTGAAATATTTATTTCTGAAGTATAGTAGTTGTATTTAATAATATAAATTAATTTATTAATAGTTTGTTAGTTAAAGAGACAATAATATAGTTTAACGAAATATCAAAGATACATTTATAATTTAAATAAATTTCAAGGAAGGTAAGCCTAATTTACTCATAAAATAATAGTGTAAAACGACCTTAAACTAAGTAGACCTCCTTCTTGCTTGTCGCATTTTGCACATCACTATATAAAAAAAAAACATAATTTTAAATGTCTTTTTATACAAACTAGAACACTTTTCAAACAAATTTCTTACCTTTTTTATGATAGAAGAATAAATATGATTGAAATTTACTTTTTTATAAAATACATACATGAAAAAGAAAATTTTTTATTAAATATTATATTAATTTTATAATGAAACGAATAAATAATAATAAGGAAAAATAATAATAAAATCTAACAATTAAAAAAAAAAAAAAAAAAAAAAACGAACTATCAAATCATTTGAATTTAACATCGATGACAATAATGCATGTATAGGAAGGTTAATTGCAAAATACTTATTTGAAGTGATGCACTTTACGCCTAAAACATAATAAATAGGCAGTTTACTTCTAAAACTCAATCAATTTATTTAAAATGCTTGTAAGTTATGGTTGTTACTAAAATAATGTCTAAAGTTTAATAAATCATTTTAGTCCAAAATCTAACTTATAATTTATTACAAAATACTTCCCTTATACATTGTAATAATATATATTTTTAGTTTATATTATTAAAACATTGATTAGTCATAACAAAACTGTTAGGATTTTTCATTAATTTATTGTAATACATACCTACTAAAAATTAATAGTATTTCCTTTAAATAAAAAATTTTAAGCTTTTGTCTATTATTTTAATACTTTGCTTAAAACTATTATTTAATCCTTGTTACAAGAAATTACTCCAAATCCTAACATGTTAATTTTTTAATTAAAAATTTTCAAGATTAAGGTCTGAAGTTGAAAAACATTCTCTTTATTAATGAATATTTTATTTTTTCATCGAATTGAATTTAGAATATTTTTCTTTAAATAGTCAAATTCTTAAAGTTAAATTATCAATTTTGAAAGAATATAGACTACAATGATATTATCACAATCTTTATGGAAATATTTTGTAATAATTTAGTCTATATTATTTAAATAAGATAAATATTTTATTTTGTAAAAATAATTAAACTATAAGAATTTGTCACTAATTTTTATGAACAAATTTGACACTAATTTATTGCAATAAATTAATAGTATTTACTATAAAGAAAGAAAATATGTTTTAATATATTATTGTAGTACTTAAGGTGTTTATTTAATCATTATTGCAAGAAATTACTACAAATCCTTATAAGTTAAACTTTTTATAAATTCTAGATGAATATTTAAAGTTAACAAAATTTTACATTCTTTTAATAAACGAATACTTTACTTTTCATTGAATTAGATGTAAAATTACCATGCTATTTTTCTTAAATAATAAATTTTTTAAAGTTAAATACTCAATTTTTAAAGCACATAAACTAAAAAGATATTGTTATAAAGTATAAGAAAATATTTTGTAATAAATTATAAATATAAATTAAGTTTTGAACAAAAATAATTTTATATTAAACTTTAAAGGTTATTTTGTCCTAAATCATAACTTACATTAATAATATTTTAGATATTTTAAATAAATTGATTGATTTTAAAAGATAAATTATCTATTTATTTAATTTAGGAGATAAAATATATATATATATATATATATCCTTCACTTCATCCGGGTATTTTGCAATTAACCCAAAATAGTATGCAGGGCCTGTTGTGATGATTCTCCATTTGACCTCTAGTGTCTTTGGATCATTCTCAATTCTTGTCCTTTCCAATTTGACCTTTGTGGCAGACGGAAGAAACTATGAAACATTGACAAGAGGTTTGAGCGATTTCTCAGCCTTAGTTTCTTTTACCAGACATGTTAGTTGAGAAGTTATAAATTCGAATCATTTAAAGAATAGTTTAATATTACATGTCAATCTTATATTATCATTTGAAGGTCTTGTACCTTCTAATTACTTCCAGATAAATCAATGACTCTATAATATTGAGTTAAAAAAATTTATTAATTCTTGCTAAATTTTCCTAGTAGAGGGCCGGCGAGATGTATGTATATATCTATAAGTTTGTAGTTTTACCTAGTTTGAAGAGAGGTGCTGCAGCGATGGCAGTAATGAGGCTGTTGCTCCTTTATCTGTTCCTATCTGCACAATATTATCTAATTTTATCAGAGACTGATACAAGAGATGGTAAGTTTATACATTTATTGTGCATATTTATACAAGTTAATTGCATTTTCTTTCTCGAAGTTTCCAAAATACTATTTATTTCTCTATTTTGTATAAATTAAAATTACATTCTTATCATTTATATTTTCATAACTAATTGATTCATATTACTAATTTTTCAAAAAAAAAAAATTAAATGATTTGAAAGGAAAAAGTTTAAAATTTTCGAAATCCCGTAATGAGAGTATAGTAAAAAAAAATGGAACGTTTTTCTTGTGACTGTGCAGCTGCTGCTCTTCTGTCTTTAAGGGATCAATGGGAACATACACCCCAAAGTTGGAACAATTCAGATGATCCTTGTGGATCATTTTGGGAAGGAGTAACCTGCAACAGAACAAGGATAACTCAACTGTGAGTAAATTTTTTGGAACTTGTTTGTTAATATCCAAGAAATTGGTTTGTTTTACTATTCATGCTCATCATGAAATTTATTGATTTCCAGGAGTTTATCAACAATGGGATTGTCCGGGAATCTTAGCAGCAACATTGGAGGACTGCCTGAATTAACACTTTTGTGAGCTTTCATTTTGACTTATGTAAAAAAATAAATCTAATTAGATAATTGATACTATCTTGGCTAGAAATTTAACTCCTTTTTTTTTAACTTACGCACAAGAATTAAGAGTTAGAAAATAATACTTCTTTTGGTTAAGAATATAAAACTTTTTGGATTTGTGCACACAAATTAAAGTTTAAGAAAATAATGTAACTTTTTTTTATAAGATATTATGTCCCGGTGTACTTGAATATAGTTTGGTTTTGAAATATTTTCATTGGAGTTTAAAAAGTAGAAGAATTTGTGAAAGGAAATGGGGTCCCAAAATTGAGTCTTGAGATGATGTCCAATAAGGAGAGAGAAAGAGAGAGAGGGAGATAATAAATGAATTAAGGGAGGGGTAGAATGTAAAATAGGCAATAAATACACATTGAAATATGTAAAAAGAGTTATTACCTTCGGTAAAAAATATAAGGGGTTTTGGATTTGAGCACAAAGACTAAGGGTTTTGAAAATAATATATTTTTTAATTACAATATCCTTTTACCTTTTATAAATGAGGAAAGAAATAGATAGTGGATGTGAAATAAATTAATACAAAATGACTAAAGATGGAAAAAGTTCATATTGAAAGTTATTAAACATCTTATATTTTTAAACATCCTCAATGGACTAAAACCTTTTATATTTTTCATTGGAGGTAGACTTATGTTTCCGATTGGAGGGAGTATAACTTTTCTGATCGAAGGTAATATGCGTCAAGTAATAACGTTTGGGAGTGCAACTCATTATTCTGAAGAAAAATGTATTTTTTTTTTCAGAGCAAAATTCCTGAACCAAAGAGCCTCTTAATAAACAATGAGAGAGAAAGTGAGAAATATAAGACTTACATTTCTTGCCGGAAGTAGTGTGTATTTTCTTGATAATATGATGAGCAACACAGATGGAAGTATTTTCAACAATCAAAAGCTGATCAGAGTTAGATAAATTGGTAATGAGTTAATTGAATTTAATTGTAGGGATCTGTCATTTAATCCAGACCTGACTGGTTCTCTCCCTCAAGAAGTGGGAAATTTGCAAAAGCTGGAAATACTGTAAGATCTTGTGACACATATGGCCTCTATCTACTACAATAGTCCCATGAAAATTTTGCCCAAGAAATACACTGATCTCTGGGTGTTTCTCAGGGTCCTAGCTGGATGTAGTTTCACAGGCAATATACCAAATGAACTTGGGAATCTCACACAGCTATCATTTCTGTAAGAATTAGTAAGGCATCGTCTTGTGTTGTTGCTGTCATGGAAAATTGTAGCACTTGAAGAATATTTTTATGTTTCCATGTACACTGCAGGGCACTTAACTCGAATAATTTTAGTGGTGAAATACCTTGTTCCTTGGGAAATCTCACGAAACTATTCTGGCTGGATCTAGCAGACAATCAATTGACAGGATCTATTCCCATTTCAACCCCAAATGCTCCAGGACTTGATCTGCTTAAACAGGCAAAACACTTGTCAGTCAAACAAAATATCATCTTCACACTAGTCTTTTTTCATTTGAGAAATTCTCTTAAGTAAATTAAAACCATAGCTGATACTGCAGTTGTTTATATATACAGCCATTTGAATAAAAATCAGTTAACAGGAACTATTCCAGCAAAGTTATTCAGTTCTGACATGCTTCTACTGCACTTGTAAGTTGTGATTTATGATCCAATCAATGTTTATTTATTATGTAAATATGATAAGCCTCCAAATGATTATAATGTTAGTTTAATTGTAGACTTCTTGATGGAAATAATTTGGCTGGAGAAATTCCACCTTCATTAGCATTTGTTCAAAGTCTTGAGGTTCTGTAAGTAGAACTATTGCCTTTTTAGAGTTTTATAATACTTCCTCCTCCCCTCAAAAATATAAGTAAGTTTAAGTTGCATCTTTTTCTTAAATCTTAATTTGTATACACAAATCCAAAAGGACTTGTGTTCTTGACCGGAGGGAGTATAAGATATTTTGATTTAATTTTTATTTCAATAATACGTATATTAACTTAAATTCTCAATATTTAATAATCGCCAGTAATCACTTTATTCAAAATTTCTTCTGGTTAACTTTGAAACATTTCACACGGTTTTTTATATTCTATCATTAATCAAATCACTATTTTGCTTTTTTCTCACTAATGCTTCACTTCCCAATTTAATTTTTTTATTATTCAAAATACGAGCATTAGAGATATCTTATCATTAGAAAGTTCATTGATTTCGAATTTTCTTAATCTGTGGGAAATAGTCGCACAGTTCCTTATATATGAAGCGGAGTAGTATTTTTAAAAAAATTAATATAATATTTTTATTTTTTAATAATACTAATAAACAAAAGCAGTTTTAAAAAGTATGTATATAGTATGTAACTTTTCAAAATATAGTAGGTTTATTTTGATAGAGTTTGGTTGTGACAATTATTTTTTTTAAACTTCATAAAAATTATAGTTATTTGTGAAAGAGAGAGTGAGTGAGTCCCAAAATAAAAATATTTCATTAGGTTTCGTAACAAAATCCAATCCTAGCAAACCAGGCGTTTTCTTAGCCTTTTTAGATCTAAAAGCATATGGGATAAACATCTAGATCAACTAAAAAATAATTTATGATTTAAAGGTCCTGCGCTTATATTTTTTTAAGTAATTAAAAATAAGTGCTTCGATTTTATTTTTAACAATATTAATAAGCATAAACAGTTCTAAAAAGCACATTTATATTAGCTTTTCAAAAATAATTTTTTTTAACTTTTTTAAGTTAAAAGCAAATATAATATGCAGTGGAGAACAATCCTAAAATATCTTACAGTTTAAAATAAGCTAAAACCTACTGATTCTTAGGAATGGAGAATGAATAGGACCAAAATAAGTTAAAAGTAACTTATTTAAGCTATTGAGAAGAGGCATCTTATTGGAGATGAAATATATTTCTCACCATTGTAATGCCATTTCTTGTGCTCCTTTAACTTACCATGACAGAAATTTGGCAAACAACATGCTTTCAGGGACATTACCAGACTTATCTGGATTGCATCATCTAAATTTTGTGTAAGAAATTGATTGAGATATTCTTATTCAATTCCACATTTTTGAGTGTGTTAAAGGGATCAAAGCTATTTTATGCTTCTCATCTCATGATGATATCTCTTCACAGGGACTTGAGTAACAACTCCTTTCAACAATCACCAGCTCCAGCTTGGTTCTCAACCTTACAGTCACTAACCACTTTGTAAGTATTAAATGGTTCAATTTCATTCCAATAATCTCTTCATACTTAGGTTGTTCTTGATCATTTTTTTTTATTTTTTTGGATTAGGGTCCTTGAATATGGATCACTTGAGGGAGAAGTACCTGAACAACTTTTCAGTTTACCTCAGATCCAATTGCTGTAAGTTTCACAATCAACAAATTGAAATGATAAAACATATTTTAGTGTTGGAGATTTTTAGAATATTATTAACATGACATATAGATTATTTAGGTTCTTGGAACCTAACTAATGAACATATCTAATATTACACATATCTCTATCTATACTATTATAAAAGTCTCATAAGGGGTCATGGTGATTTATATTTGTTAGCTTCTTTCTTTTTTTAATGGACAAATTTACTCTTGACAGTAAAATTAAATAATGAGAGTAAAGAAGATAAAAAGGTAGAATAATTTTTCCTTTTAATAATTATTTTGACATATAACATTAATAAAAACAATAATATTTAATAAGAAGAGAAAAAAGGTTTGTAACTACCAAATATTAAAAGATTGAGTAATAAAAATGTTTGTAACTACTAAATATTAAAAGAATGAGTATATATTTATTACATTTAAGTAATAAAACAACCCCATGAATATAAGAATGAGACAATTCAGATTATTAAATAGACAACTGAGTTTGGAAAAGGAGAATGTAAAATATTAAAGAGATGAATGAGTTAATAGGAAATATAAAAATTATGTATTAAGATATAGAATATTTGTTTGTGGGTGTCAGTAAATTATTAACATTAATTCATCATATATAATGTCATGTAACTCCCAAATAATGATGACTTTTGGAATCAAGTTTATAAAAATTGAACATTTTAAAAAAATTATAAAAGAAAAAATGTGATAAATATTTGAGTGTCAAAGTGAAAAAAATAGAAAATACTCATTTTTAAATTCAATTCTCTTTTTAAAAATATAAATTGATATCTGTAAAAATTATGTATTAAGGTACAAAATATTTGTTTGAGAGTGCACTCAATTATTAATACTAATTCATCATAACTACAATATCATGTAACTCCCAAATAATGATAACGTTTGAACTTTCTTTTTTGAACTCACAAATTTACCCTGGGTAGTAAAATTGCATAATGAGAGTAAAGACAATAAAAATGTACATTCATTATCTGTTCCATATATAATAGTGATTAATATTTTTCAGCTATGTTAATTTCTTCATATATAATCATCACGAAAATCATTTAAATTATAAAAGTAATTATTAAAACAATCCATGAACACATCATAGTTGACATAGAGTGTAAAATGAGACAATTCCGAGTATTAAATAGACAAATGAGTTTGGAAAAGAAGAATATGAAATATTAAAGAGATGGATGAGTTAATAGAAAAATATTCCAAATATTAAAGAGAAAAGTGAATTCTTGAAAATAAACTAAATATAACTATATCATAAAGATGGGGTTAAAAAAAAAAAAGAGAAACTTGTCCATTTTGTTCGCAAAATCCTAATTTAGGTACTTAATTGTCAAAATTAAAAGTACAGGTACTCGATTAACAATTGACTAAAAGTACAGGAGTATTTTTGGAACTAACGCTTAAGTTTATAAAAATAGATAGTTTATAAAATAGAACATATTAAAAAGATTCATAAAAAAATAAGTGTAAGAAGATATATGAGTGTCAAAGTGAAAAAATAGAAAAAATATTCATTTTTAAATTCAATTCACTGTTTTAAAATATAAATAGGTATTTGTAAAAATTATGTATTAAGGTACAAAATATTTATTTGGGGGTATCACTAAATTATTAACACTAATCCGTCATAACTACAATCTCATGTAACTCCTAAATAATAATGACTTTATGTTGAATAAGATATCAATAAAAAGACATTAGATAAAATATAAAGAAAAATTCTTGAAAATAAACAAAATAAAAATATATCGAATAAGATACCAATACAAAGAAATTAGATAAAATATAATAAAATTCTTGAAAATAAATTAAATAAAACCATGTTAAATAAGATGCCAATAAAAGGAAATTAAATAAAAATAGATACTAATTTTAATTTTACCAAAAATTTATTATGTGGGAATGCACACACACGATAACAATTTAAAGATTACATGATGAAATTCGATACTTTTTGACACATGGATCCAATAGAATGGTAAAAAAATTAACTAAATCATTTAAGTTATGTTATAAAAATGTGCAAAAAATACACGGGATATTACTATAAAATCATGAATTATTCTATTGTTTATTAAAATAAATAACAATTTTAATTTTACCAAAATCTTATCACGTGCAAATGCATTGCATGATACTAGTATATATAAATGGTCATAGTAGCAGTTATAACTGGTCATGAAAGTTTATTCATAAGAGGTCGATGTAACTCTAAGCTAAAAAATTATGATCTTATACTAGAGGTACAAGACTATCTATAAAAAGATAAGTGGAATAGATAATAGATGTAGATAAGATGGTATATCTAATGTCTTATTATCTCTTTAACCTCTTATTATATTGATATTGTCTCTCATATCATAGAAGGCTTTCATACGTCTATTGAATCACTAAATACCCTTGACTCTAGGGTTTGATATCGTTAATGTAAGACGATGTGAAACATAAGGCTTCATTCCATCCTCAAAGATATTTCGCTGAACCTGGTTAGATACTAGTCTATTGATGGGGCAAAATACTAGTATATTTTTGTGGTAGGTATATGATTTTTTCTTAAAATATAGTTTTTACCATAAGCGTAGACAAGTATAGCATGAGCCCTCCAAGAGACTAGGTTTTGGAGTTGTTCTATAACGTAAGATAGTAAACTACAAAAAATGATGTATATAAGAACAGTCGGCTATCCACCAAGCATCGACATCCACCGCAGTCACCCGTCAAGATAGCAACCTGCCTAACGCGTGTGTCTATTGGGCACAAATTTTCCTATTACTAGAAAACCTACAGAAGTAAGAATGAGAAGAAGAAAAGGAAATCCTACGAGTTAGGCTGCAAATAAGCTTTTAAAGAAAGCGACATTGTAACGCGTCTTGTAGCTAAGGTATTAGTGAGGTGAAATAAGTCATAAAAGAAAGCAAACATTGTAACATACTATTTGGAATCTTCTTGATCCCATAACGATTTATGCTCTAACGTTAAAGTTCAATGCTTTGTGAAGAACTAACCTTTTGAATATTTTCACATACACTTTTTGGCAGGAATTTGAAAAACAATGCTTTCAATGGTACATTAGACATGGGCAGGAATGTGAGCCAACATCTTCAATTTGTTGATCTAGCCAACAATGAGATATCATCAGTAACACTGAATTCTGGATACAACAACACATTAATGTAAGACATATTATCTCATGAGTTCTAAGAAATCACTTATGTCATTGCTGCTAACATTTTCATATACCTGCTGCAGTTTGATAGGAAACCCTGTATGCAGCAGTGTAATATCAACAAATTCAAGTTACTGTCAAAATCCTCAACATGCCTTTCCTGGACCAAGATGAAGGAAATCACACTACTAGGATTATGTGTCTCAAATTCCTTAAAATTAAGATTTTCTTGATATCTTATAAGGAGTAGGATTTCTTAATCCTACATTGAAATGTTTGAGACTAATTTAGGGTAGAGTTACCCATATATATGTAACTTTTTGTGGCTTTTTCTTCTTAGATTTCGTCAAAGTTAAATTAGTTGACAAGGAAGATATGGGACCCAAAGTGAAAAATAAAGAAAGATGTAGGTTAAATTGCTATCCAAATTGAGCATGTTTTTCTTTTATTGATAAATTTTATTACTATATCCGTTTCATAATATAAAGTTAAGTTGTTTTTTCATACATATTAAGAAAATATGAAATAATATGTTTTTTTAATAGCAAAATACCTACAATACTCTTTTATTGGTTTTAGTAAATTCCATCTTTCAAGACTTTTATCTTCTCTCTTCTTTCTCCCCCTCTCCCCATGTTTCAAGAGCTTATCAAATGTGAACGAGTTTAAGTTTTGAGAATTACTAAATAATGATACATTATCAGTATATTATAAAACGGTGACAGTAATAAAATATTACTCCTTCCGCATTTTTACTTGTCACTATATGGAAATTCTCATTTTTTACTTGTTACATTTTGGTTCCAAGACAACATTTAATGAACTTTTTCTTTTAATAACCTTCCATTAATAATAAATTCCAATATCTTTTTATTTTTCTAACATAAAAAGTAATAGTAATAATAATGAGAGAGAAAACTGTAAAGAGTATTCTAAGTTATATAAGAAAAAAAATCTAAAATTCGTATTTTCTTAAATAATGTAACGTCCAAAATGTAGCAAGTAAAAAAATTGGAAGAAATATATAAAAATGTTACAAAAAGAGTGTTAGAAAAATATTACAGATGATTTGGACCGATACACTCTAAAGAACACGAATCTCAGCTGGGAAGTGTAATCCACACAAAATCAAGTGAAACATGATATAAGAAAAATATAAAATGTATCAAACTCTCAAGCGTTGACACTCAGTTCCACGAATGCATTCTAAAATGAAAAACACACAATGAAGAATGAAAGTTAAAAGAGGGATTGAAAACTTTATAAACTGCACTGATCAGTGATCTGGAGGATAGACAGAGAGCTTAAACCCTTCGTTTTTCGTCTTCTTGTTCTGTGCTTGAAGTTCAAGCTTGAACACCTGAATTTTCCTGGCAGAGTTGGCCACAAATTGATTTGTGCAATGTAGATCAATCCTTTGGAGGCTTGGGATTTGGCCAAGATCAAGAGGAAGAGCTTCTAGTTTTGTACAATGCCTGATAAAAAGTGAAGTGAGTTTTGGAAAATGACTTGCTAAAGCCCTCCAAACAACCAATTTAGAACTCCCAATGTGCAGAACTTTGAGAACTGGAAAACCTCCTGCAGCCTCTGTCTCCCAAATCTCTCCTTCAAATGCATTATCCTTCAACTTGAGTGCCTCAAGATTTTCCAGTTTTCCCAATGTAGACATATGTTTCCAATCAAGCAAGGTGTTTGATAAGGTCAGTCTTGTTAGTTTGCTTGGAAACTTTTTCTCATCAGGAAGTGCGTGCAACTTAGCAGTTATATCATCATTCAATAGCTTCAAGTTTTCGAGATATTCAAGCTTTGAGAGACTATCAAACAAGCTGGTGGACTCACCGTTGTCTTCCATAATCGTGGCTAACTTACCACATATGCCTAGTTTCTTAAGATTCGGAGTCCTGTCAAACACTTCTTTTCCACAGCTTTGAGGAGAAACTGTTGACAAAGTTTGCAGGTTTTCAAGGGACGGACTTCCTTCCTCCACCTTTTGCAAAATTGTTGAAGTATTGATCTGTACATGCCTCAACTGTGCCATCTTCCATATGTCCGTATTTATCTCAAGTTCACGAGATGATGTTTCAATTATAAGAGTCTGCAGGTTCCAAAGGTTAGACAATTTTACAGGAAGTTTACTGCAGTCGCAGGAGATGGCAATGTACTTCAAAAGAACCAAGTAACATAACTCAGATGGGAAAAGACTGAACCTGATTGATCTGATATCTAAAACTCGAAGTAATTTGAAGGCTTTAGCAATGGATGAATTATGTTCTCTAGGCAATGTAACTTCTTCCTTAGCAAAACTCAAGAATGACCGGACATACTTACCGGATGGTTTTGAAGTAACATAATTGAAAACATGGGAATTAATGCAAAGCCTCCGGGCATTATTCAAAGAGGAACTTGATGATGAAGAGGCACCATGATTAGACTTTCTTATTTCATGCAAAAGGTTCTCTCTCTTGGCCTCATTCTTGCAGAAGTCGCGCAATGTATCATGGATTCGGCATGTTTTAATCTGACCATTTGATCTCTTTTGCCCAACCATAACTAGATTCCTATCAACTAATTCCTCTAAATATTGCTCTGCGGTATCTTCCAAGCATCCTTCCCTAATCCCCGGTACAAAGCCTTCCGCGATCCATAAACGCAACAGTTTCCAAACTGGAATCTCAAAATCTTCTCGAAACATCCCAAGGTAAAGAAAACATGGCTTCAAATGATAAGGCAAGTTATTGAAACTCAATTTAATAAGATCAATTGTTCTCTCTTGATTATTTGGATTAAAATGATCCACCCCTTCAACCACTTTTCTCCACCAATCAATTCTGTCTCTGTTATTCAAAAGAATACCAGCAACCACAACTATAGCCAAGGGTAGTCCATTACATTTCTGCAATATGCTAGTTTCATACCTCTCCAACTCTGTTGGACAACTATTCTCACCAAAAACCTTCCTCCTCAACAACTCTCGGCTTTCATCAGGATACAAAAACCTCAAGTAATGAGGCTCTGACTTTGGATTAGCTGAAAGTGCCACAGATTTTTGCCGACTCGTTATTAAAACCCTACTAGACTTTCCATTGTTTGGAAAGGCAACTTTCAAGTCCTCCCATGCTTCAGCAGACCAGACATCATCCATCACAACCAAATATTGTCTCTTTGCCAATTCTTCACGAACTTCTTCAACTAACTTTTCAATTGACATGTTTCTCAGTGCTTCATTGATGGTTTTAAATTCCTCCAAAATCTTCAAGAACACTTCCCTTTTCTCATATTCTTGTGAAACATTTATAAATATCCGAGTGAAGAATGTATATCCAATTGTAGGATCTTTAAAGACCTTTCTAGCCAATGTAGTCTTTCCAAGACCGAGCATACCAATGATTGAGATTACTTCAAGCTGCTTTGAATCTCCAGTGAGAAGTTCAATTACTTTTTGTGCCTCATCTTCAAATCCAACTACATTATCCTCCTCCACAACAAAAACCTGTAGCACAAACAATAAAAGATACTAGGACCAATGATCTAAAGTGAAGGGAATCAACAGTGGCAGAATTAAAGTTTTAGTGACAACTTTTCTGACGCTATATCATTTTGTCAAATAAGAACTTTATTGTGACAAAAACAATAAGTAACACTATAGTACATATTATTGTTATAACTTACTAGTTTGCTACTAATATGATAATATCTTTGACAGGTTAATATTTCTCATAATTGAGTTGTCATTAATAATATATTAACAATGGCATAATTTATTTTATCACTGAAGTATTGTCACTAATAACTTAGTTTGTGACAAAATATATTTTAATCACAAATACATGTATTTATTGTGACAAATTTCTATCCCTCAAATTTGTACTTATTATGACGAAAACTAGTGCCAATAAAAAATTTAGTTAGTTTATGATTATAAAATACTGTCACAATATTAAATTTTCATTGTAGTCATTACTACTCATAATATTTTGACAAATTTTTTTACTTGATCATGTATTCATTTTGTCTCATAATTGATGAAAATATGTATCTTAATCGTAATCAGTTTCATTATCCTATTCGGCACTCTATAATTTTATTATCTATTATTTTCCTTCAACAATTGTAGTGAAAGCTCGACTTTTTTTTACTAATATACACACTAGTGTATTTTAGATATATTTAATTTATATAAGTATGTATATAGATAGATTTATATATATACTTAATTTATATTAATTTATTAAAGTAATTTTCAAGCATAAAATTCAATTTGAATCCTTCACTTATGGTTTTCTATATAAATCACGATATGTTATATTAGTTTGAACAGTAATTCTAAGTAAGATATATATAATGATAATTTTCTCCTACTTATTAATGTTATGTGCTCATATTAAGATATATATATATTATATATACTTTTAAAATTTTACTTATCTTAAAGAAATAAACGTAAATAATCTTTTTTTTTTTAAAAAAAAAACCTCTAATTGATGCAAATAATGCACTCTAGAATAAATTTTAGAAGGATATATTACTAAATAATATCAAATAAACATATTCTAATTAAATGTGCTTAGAGAAATTATATGCTTTTCTAAATTGAAGAAAAGAAAAAATTGTTAATGAATTCGATTAATTGAGTATGTCTTTATTTATCAAATAGTGAATATATACAATTTTTAATGATTATTGATTTTCTAAAATATAAAATTAGTGACTTAATAATTTTTATGTTTGGTGTATTAATTATTATTTTGTTAATTAAATGATTATATTGATTGTATAGATTAAATATAATTAAAATGAAAGTATGACGCAGAAATTAACAGCAGAATGGGTAGAGCTTTACTCCTACTTGGAGACTCCATCTATGCACAGACACCATTAAACTCAACTTAATATTTCATTTTTCTGTTTATAATATGAATGGTGAGAACGTCAATTTCGTCACTAAAAAGATTTAGGAGTGACAAGAATTTCGTAACCATTTTCAATTATTTTAATGTCAATGACGTTGTCACAAATATTTACATATATTGTGACAACATAATTTTGTCACTTTTTCTTAAGTTTTTCAAGTCGAGAATGTTGTCACAAAAGTATTCAATAATTGTGTCGATTTCTCAAAGTCATCACAATTTCATCAATGATGAAGGTACTTGCATCAACCTGATGACCTAAAAAATTGGTCACAAACAATAATAGTGACTAATATTATTACTTATAATAAAAAAATTAACGGATCTAGAACGAAAACTTAGTGAGAGACACACTAAGATTTTAATTTTAAATAAATAGAACTAAACTATATATATATACACTTAAACTCAATTTATAAATTGAATACGTGATTAATACCTGAGAAAGTATGATGAGCCTATTATAATTACTTACTGCATTGGATGACCTTCCAATTATTAACTTTACTGGATATTTATTTTTTTTTAACATTAGTGACTAGACAATAATTTATTTAGAGTTTCCATTCAATACACAAATAGATAATTCAATATACTTTTAAAATTAAGTAACAATTAAAAAATAGTTAAATATATTGTGAAAAATTAAGTATAAAATTTTATACTCATAAAAATACTTTTTTCATGAGAAAATTATCTTTTTGGTCTTTAAAGTTTAGACCAATTTGATTACCCGGTTTCATATATGTATTTGTTTCCGGAAATCATGGAATATGTATACAACTAAATTAGATTCCCTTGACCCATAAAAATGAATTAATTTATTGACTTAAATTAAAAACCAAAATAACTATTTATTTTTCTTAAAAAAATTTAAAAACCATACTAGAATATAAAGGATTTTGGTAGGGTAGTAGGACACGTTCCTCCGGTATAGATGCGTCTATGAGTAACAACATTTGTTTTAACAAAAATGCAATTTGTTGTAATGCTAGATAGAGTTCTTGAGGGTCCTACCCGACCACTTACAACTCTGCGACCCTTTAAGTTTAGATAAAGGCATAAATGCAAAAAAATGTATCATTTCCAGTTTTATTTCTAACAATTAAATTCCTTCCGATTTGTACAAGGATTATTAGGAATGGGTTAATATTATGATTGTCATCGATCATAATTACTTCTCGTTGTCGAAATTATGATTTAAATGTCACGCGCCTACAACTTTTTTTCCCCGATCTGTATTATAATAGGAATTTATTTGTATGAGTCCAAATATTTTAGTCTCAAGGGAGAAAACCACCTTCTTTTCTTTCTCACTTTTGTTTCTTTTCAAATTCTAATCCTTTAATCCATTTGATATACCATTAGAATTTGAGTTTGGACCTAACGCATCCCCAAAAGAAATCTCAAAAGGGCAGGACTAGACATTTGCACGGATGACCCAACACGGACAGCCCAACAATTAACTCTAATACCATGTTAAAATTTAGATTTGAAGAGAATTGCCTAAATCTTTATAAGAAGTAATTATTATTTTTAATTAACCAATATGAAATTCTCAACATATACTATTTAATCCTTTTAAAAGCATTATACATGAATAAATTAGTCAATGTTCCTTTTTCTTTTCGGTTTGAATTTATCTTTTTGTGTTTAGTATTTATCTTTTGGTCAAATATAATTATTTTCTTCTAGTTTAATCACTTAAAAATTTAATAAGATTCACTATATATTCCTAACATAATTATTTATAATTTAGTTTTTATTATTTTTGTGACATAATTGAACCATAATATAAAGCACATAATATAATTATTATTTATACCTAGTTTTGTTATTCATAAATAACATTGATAACTTACGTATCGTGGTTTACCCTTTTCAAGCTCAAAAGGAAAAAAGAAGAAAAACCAATTCTGGTTATAAGTGTCATGTCACTCGGAATAATATAAAGAAACTCTCATCATATTCATTAAAAAAAGGGGAAAAAAAAAACTCTCAATAAATTTGATCCCCAAAACAAAAACTATGGAAATTTATAGCAAATCTATTACTTTATCTTAATAAAAAACTTTTTTTAAAGATAATTTTAATCTTAAAATTATTTTATTAAATATTAATTTCTATAGCATCTTTTTTAAGATAGAATTTGCAAACTATTACGACGTATAATACTACTTAAAAAGTGTAAACAAATCCAGACTCTCTGAGTATTTTCAAATTCAGACTTATACTTTTATAGTAAAATATGGACCCAGATCCAGACCCAAACCTTCTAGATATAAAATTTATGCACACAGATTCATACCCGTATGACATTTTTTATTTTTTTCCTGTTAAACAAAGATATATATAAAAAAATTTTCAGAAAATCTAAAAAACATCGAATAGAGAAAACAGTGATACTGAGTCACGAAGAAAAAGAAATTTTGAAGAAAATTTCTGTTCTCTTCTCTAAACTAAAAAAATAAATCACTAAATATCATAAAAGTATAATATATATTAATAAAAATATATAATATATAAATATATATTATTATTTTATTACAACCCTAGGTCACTGATATAAAATGTTACCTTTACCTAAAAAAATGAAAGAGATTTAATGATATAACTTTCAAAAAAAAATTTTATACAATTAGCATACGTACAAATATGGCAGATTATATCTTTGTGGTTGTGGAGACTATCTTTTAAAAAAAAAAGTTTAAAAACTAAAATTGATAAAAAAAAATATAATTTCAGCACTAATTTAAAATGAATTGAATAATTTTATGACTAATTTTTTTTTATCAAATTCCTTCATTTCCTTCTCAAAAGAAAACCGGAAAAAAAAATTTTTCCCTAAAATTAGGTTTTCAGCCCCGTAGGTCAAAAGGAAGAAGAAAAAAATTTGTTTCACATACTGTTAGTAATTATGAATTGAGTCTCTGAAATGCGGTTTAAAACAGTTCCCAGGTGAAAAACTCTAATATAAGTTGGTCAATATTTATTTTTTTTTTACAAAGCTCTAATATAAATACTTTTATCAAAATTAAAAGTTTATATACTTAATTTGCTTTTGATTAAAAATAAATTGGTATTTTTGTAATTAACAGCCAAAATATGCAGAGTACTTATCTATACCCAACCAGCAAAAAAAAATGCATAAAGATTGCAGCAATAACTTGTACCGTATGCTTAAAGTGATGTACGCACGTGATGAACTTTATAATAAGCAATTAGGCACGGAAATCTTACTGTTTTCTTCTTCCCAGCGACGCCGGCAATCTTATCGATCTTCAAAGCCTCAAGTCCAAGTTTAGCTTTCTCTTGATAAAATTCCTGAACTCTCTTACTAACTTTCTCAATGTCCTTCCCCACTCGCCGTAATTCGAAAGCATGATTAACGGCATGAAAGGTTCTATCAAAAGTACCTCTGAGTTTTTGCCGAGAAGCATAAACAATATAGGTTTCAATCGCATCCTCCGCCGCACAAATCACGTCTCTGACATCGTTCGCTAAGCTTTCCAGAAAATCGTTGCCGTATTTATCGGTGTATTGTTTGATGAAGGCTTTTAGAGTATCGAGATCTTTGATTAGCTTGTTGACGTTGTCTCCGACGCCGCCGATTAGATCGGCGTTGTATTTGACGAACTCTTTTAGGTTATCAAGGAGAAATCCGACTGCGGAATCTGGTATGTGTTGCATTTTTTTGGGAATTACTTTTGAGAAGAGAGAGAGAGAGAGACGAGGTAGCGCGTTAAATAGAAATGTTAAGGGAGGAGGAGGGAGATGATCGGAATGAAGTCAATGTGAATTGGGAAGGGGCGGAGCAAGTTCGAAATTGACTAAACAAAAGGAAGAAACTCTTGGCAAATGGAGTGTAGTAAAATAAATAAGAAAATTCATAGGTGAATGAGTGGTAATTCTATGATTGATTATGCAAGTATGTGCATTGGAGTCGAGTTTTGATTTTCTTTTTAAAAAAATCACGAGTTTTACAAGAATAACTATTTATAAGAAAGATTAGTAAATCATTATAGTTCTACATGAAAAATTTATAATTGTTTATAAATTATTTTACAAGAAAAATTTTTACTTCAAAATATTTTAAATGTAATGAATATTATAATTTATTAGCTATAAGGTGAAATTCGATTATTTATTTTATATGGAATGCCCTTGCAGCCGGTGTAAGGGATATTTTTAAAGAAAATGCATATCAATAAGCATAACTCGAAAATCTATAAGGATAATTCGAAAAAATTCAAAACATTTTATTTTCACCTAAACACTTTCTCTCTAACATCTCTCTAAAAAAACTCTAACTTTCAACATCAAAACGAAATAAGAAGAAAATATAGATTCTTTTGAAGAATCTTTGAAAGAAAATATTAGTTTTGAGGTAAGAAATCGATTAAAATTTTTTTTCAAATTTCTACATCACCACTGGAAAATTTCGCCCACCTGGCGAAAGTGATGCAGAATTTTTTTTTTTTTTCGGTTTAGGGTTTTATTTTTTAATTTTTTTTGTTTTGGTAATATTTTCATTTTACATTAACAGGCTGATGAAGATCAAATACGTTTGAAGAATTTTAGATTCGGAAGAATATATTTATCTTGGACATTTATTCACAACTAACCGAATATTTAGTTTGAAAGATGAGCTGGTGCACTGGGCAAAATAAACTGCAATGAAGGCTAAGACATATTTAATCATAACTTGGTATCAGAGATCAAGAACAGCTGACCGTCGTTCGTATGTCACATTAGTTTGCGAGCACGGAGATTCAATTAAAAAATATAAAAAAACAATAGTTGAATAGTTGACGATGAGGAAGAAGAAGTTCCAAAAAAAAAGGCAGGGACCTTATGGGACGAGAAAATGTGGGTGTCCATTTAAGCTAAAGGGAGAGCGAATGGCAACAAGCGAAAGTTGGCAATTGTTCGTACACAACGGGAGGCACAACCATAAAGTAGCTATTTATAATCACGGTCATGCTCAGGCTGCGAGACTTACGAAAGAGCAGTTGCACTAGACTGAGCAGTTCAGGAAGAGTCATGTGCCGGCTCGCAATATATTACAATTTCTCCGAGAACAAGAAGTTGGCTGCACAGTTAGGTAAGTTATAAGGAAATTATTTTTAATACTTTATTTAAATATTAAATATTTTAGATTTGTTTTTATTCCGTCAATAAATAGAAATTTATGATGTATGTAGTGCTCAGAAAAATTACAATGTTGTTGCGAAGATTAAGAGGAACCGAATGCAGGGAAGAAACACGGTAGAGGAAGTTCTCTGCCTAAGTGCACAAAGAGGATACACCGTTTTCCATAGAAACCGTGAGGAGAGCAACGTACTTAGTAATATTGTCGTTGCATACCCAACATCGATTGCAGTGATTAGAATGTGGTCATATGTACTGATAATGGATACCACGTATAAATCGAACAAGTAAGTACTATAATGGATTAATTGTATTATCATATATCTTTATTAATTTATCCACGTAAAAATTTAAATTTATTAAGTACTGTAGTGGATCATTGATATTTTATAATATTTTTTTTAACAAATAGTTAATAATATTTTGAAATTCGTCTAAAATAGTTGTCAATGTTAATCATAAATTTTTCCTTTATTTTTTAATTAAGGTACAATATGCCACTATTAGAAGCTGTAGGGATGACTCCGACAGGAAAGAACTTCACAGTGGCAACAACTTTTATGTGCAATGAACAGGCAATGATATACAGATGGGTTCTTCAACAAATCAAACACTTATATTTTACATCTGCTATGTCAAATTGCCGGGTTTGGACATCTCAAGTGTTGCATTTTGGGGTAGAGACAACGAACCATACTGAGAGCGAACATTCTGTGTTGAAGCTATGGCTATCAACGTGTCACGGTAATTTGGACACCGTGTTTCTGAATACCAACTCTCTAATCCAAGGTCAAATTGCTGAAATTAAATACACATTGGAAATTTCTAAACTTAAATAGAAGTATAGCGCCAAGAGTAATGCCATATTGAAGAATTTAAGTAATAAATTAGTCATTTGGCTTTGAAGAAGATAATGGATGAGTTAAGATGGTTGAAGGACAGAGAAGTAATTGCTTGCATTATTTAAGGAAGTCGCACGGTCTACCATGTGCATGTAAACTTGTTCATAGGTGCCAATATTTAATTACAACCCGAGAGGAAGATGTTGACATTTTTTAGAGAAAACTAGAAATTGGTTCTAATATTCTTGAAGAACACGATAAAGACATGGACTCCGAAATGCGTGATCTCACCTTACTGATACATGAAATTAGTATGGGTCCAATTTCTAAGGTATGGGAAGAGAGACGCCTCATTAAAGGTGTTATATCTCCTGTGTTACCTTAAGATCCCTGTCAGCCATTGATAGCACTCGCAGAGACCGCAATCACGAAGGAACGACGGAAGACGAATTCTACCAGAAGGGATAAGTCTCACTGGGAATACGTCTCCGTCGCACATAAAAAGATAGGAAAGTCTAGCGGTTCAGGTTCAGGTTTTGGTTCTAATCCACGTGAAAGAGATAGGCTGCCTCATAGCGGTAGGGGTAGGGGCAGGGGACGTAACAGTGGTAGGTCCAGTCTATCATCCGTTGTAAATCCGGAGGCCCCATCAACGCCATTCTCCTTCAACAATGCATTTCCTGGGGTTCATCTATGAATTTATACTAAACTAGAAGAATGTGGTTGGTGATGGTAATTGTAGATTTAGGGTTGTATCTAATTTTTTGTTCGGGGATGAAAATCATTGGGTTGAAATTCGTAGAAGAATGTGCTTTGACATACACCACCGTATGAACATATATGTGCGACTGTTTGGATCAGTAGAACGTGTCACTGAGTTGATAAGGCGGACGAATTGGGAAGAGGGTTCGGCATCTGCTGACTATTGGATGGATACACCTGATCTTCTTTATAACATCAGGAACACATTCAATTTGTGCGTTGTTTTTCTTGTACAGTTAGGGTCGACCACCGTCCTACCTCTTGTTTCTAATATGGACGGTAATGCTGGAACAATATTCATCGGATTCATAGAGGAACAACAGCATTTCATACAGGTATTTATTACTGTGATTTATTTTAAATTATCGTAATTATTATTCTCATTCATTACACTTTTAGCCGGAGCTTATATTTAATTTATAATTATTTATTCTATAGCTACACTTGCGAGATGGATGCCCTTTACCTCCACTACAGGTACAATAGGAATATCATCGAGACATACGAATTAGTGGATGGCAGTCCCATATCGTGATTGGATTTTAGATTGGGTTGCGAGATACCGTGAAATGTATCCGCTTCAGAGTCATTCGTATGTTATTATTAACTAGGGACTTTAGCATTTTAATGTATAATTTATAACGTGTATGTGGTTGGTGTTATTAATACATTATATTTTTTTAGATTTGATTTTATAATTTTTTTTAATAATAAACAAGTACGTGATGAAATAAAAATAATGAACATAACAAAATTCACTAATACTAAACAAACAAGAATGTAAAAAAATATGTAACAACGTATCCAAATACATAAAGAATTACTAAGGAGCGCGGTAATGCTTCTTTAGTAAATCTCGAACCGTACGTCTAAACTCACTGTCCTCAAGATCCTCTCGAGTAGCCTTACGTGCAATCAAATCCAATAGAGCCTGGGGTGGCATAACAGGAGCTACCGGTAAGTGAAAGCCACTGGAAATATTCTCGGGATCTCGTATCCTCGGGTGACTGCAGGGGAAGTACCAACCCATGTAATCATCCGTGCGAGAACTCGGTGGAATGACCGGAACACTGGTCCATATCTTTGTTAATAAGTCCGAAGATGCCTCGAGCCATAATGCCTCTACAAAAGTATTCCTCAACACGTACATCCTGTTGTTTGGCGCCTTGCGTGCCTCCTAAGGCTGGATAAGGTGGGCGGAAATACACTGCCTATACCCGAACTATCTCAAAACCCGATCAAGTATGTACAGCTCGACGCAATCAAAATATACAATAAACCCGTGCCATGTGGAAACCCAGCAAGCCCGAATCTCCTGCATCCTGTACGGTACCCACCTAACCTCATCAGTTGTCATCACATCAAGTCTTAGGCGAACATCTAGTATTTTATTCTCATTCTTATACCCTAACATTGGAAATTGTTGGACGTAGGGCTTGTAGGCTTTAGTACCCGGTCTAACTGGGGGTGCAAACATCGGAAAGTACAGATATATCCACGCCTAAAATATGAAATATGAATGTAAAAAATAAATATAGGTAGTATAAATGTGCAAAATATTAAAATATGTATTAATAAGATTTATAAAATATATATAAATTATCTAAATCCTAAAATATAAAAAATAACATAATTCACGTTACATTTAAAACACATACCTCTAATAGTGACCAGTATCCAGCAAGCTCCTTTGCATCAACCCTGGACGCCAGACCCAGATTCCTGTACAGATATGCAAGACAGGCAGCACCCCATGCGAACCTCCCAACAGAACTCAAATCCTGTAGCAATGGCCATAGTCTGGCAGGAACAATATTGTCACTCTTATCACTAAAGAGTGAGCTTCCCAAGATGTAATGTAGATAGCAGACAGCTCTGACACGAGGTGACGGTGAAGTCTATCTACTAGTGGCAACAGCTTGAAGCTCCGCTGCATTAAACCCTAAACCACCGGTGAGAATTAAACCCAGATCATCCTGAACTAGCCGTACCAACTGCTCCCTAGATAATCTCGAATCCACTACCGCACCATATGCATTAACCCCGAGAATAAGCTCTACATCGTGTAATGTAACGGTCATCTCACCCCATGGTATTTAGAAGCTGTTCGTGTTGGGCTGCCACCTCTCAACAAAGGCCGACAACAATGCAACATTGGGGTGTCGAAACATGCACGATCGTAAGTGCATAAGGTCGGACTCGGAAGCCAAAGGCCGAACATGTGCATCAGTAAGTTCCCAACCTGTGAGTGCCATGTAATGCGATCGGAACTTCAATAAACCACGATCCTGAATATAAACAAATAAATTAATACAGGTTTATTACATTATTATACTCTATTTATAACAATAAAAATATTTTACAGATTAAAGAATAATAATAACATGTAACTTTAACATAAAGAAATATACCTATCCACGCCATATCGGACCCGCTACATGTCTACCGTATGATGGGATGAGCTCCGGGTCAACAGGACCTCCTTCTGCTGGGCCTGTTTGCTCCCAATCTGAATGTTTCACTTTCTTCCTCTTTTATGTCGAAGCCGAAACTTCACGAGCCACTTCAAGTATTTTGTTACGAGCAGGGACGGAACTATATGGGGGCTCAAGTGGGCTCGAGCCCCCCCAACAATTTTATTTTTTTAAAAAAATTTTAAGGTTTTTACATTTAAGCTCCTTAAATTTTCTTTTTTCAATTTAGCCCCACAAAATTTAGGGACTGATTTATAAAAAAAAAAAAAACCTGAAAACCCTCGGTAGCAGCAGAAACAAAAAAAAAAAAATCAGCTTTCTCTCTTCGATTCCCTCCTCCTCCTCCGCGTAAACAATCGATCCTCTTCCTCGGTCGGAGCTCGACGGCGACGGAAACCTCGCGACGGTGGAGCTGCGGACAGCAAGCTGCAGCAGCGCGGCAGCACCAGCAATCAGGCAGACGGAGGATGGCGGCGGGCCGACGGCTTTGTTCCTTGTTCTTCAAACTTTGAAGAAGAAAAAAAGTAAGTTTTTTAGATTAATCTATGTAAAAACATTTTTTATTTTTTATTTTGGTAAATAGATTTTAGAGTGCTTAAATTTTGATTTTGATAGTAAAAAAATTTCTTGGGTTTTTTTTGGCAAAAGTATGATTATTATGTAAATTTAGAATTGTAATGCTTATCCCGTGAGTGATGGGTAATCATTCCTCGTGAGTGATGGGTGATCACTCCTCATTGGTAATGAGCGATTACCTATTCTTTTGCTATATTATATGTAAATTTGGAATTGTTTGAACGTCTTTTGTACATGGAATGCATCATTTTATAGACGAAATTCTGGTAAAAATTTTTTCTTCTCCAGCCCCCCCAACAATGTTGTTCTGGTTCCGTCCCTGGTTACGAGACCCTGCAATTTTACTCATCACCGACATAAAGCTGCCGGTCAACCCTCCCTTTCCCGTGATGAGGACGCCCGTCGAATCCACTAGCATGTGCCAGAGATGCCACATGCACGGGCTACTCCTCATCACCAGCATCATCACCCTCATCTTGATCATCACCACCACCATCACCATCATCATCACCTCTCCCTCAATATGTAGCGATCCAACTCTTTCTTGCTCCTCTCCAACCCCCCTATTACCCTCAAAGCCAATATCACCCTTACATACCCTATCTGCAGTCCTCGGTACGTAAGGAATAGAAATGAAACACCATACTCAACATGAGAATACCCATGTGTGCTGCATGAATCCTGAGGGGCGGCGCCAAACATTTGATAAAAAAACTCAGCCCCTATCTGTCTCGGCTGACCAATAAACTCCAGTATAGGCTCTTGGGTGGCAGATCTATATGGTATGCAAGGTCGTATAGTGGATGCATGTAAGTATGGATCATATACTGTGTGTGGGGGGTGTGAAGATGGTTGTGAAGATCCATATGGCTCATAGGGCACAGGGGGTGTGAGATAGATGGGGTTGGAAGGGAGGTCGAGATCTAAAAGGTACGGCCGGTGGTTGGGTAGAAGACCCATGTTCACCTGTACCATGATGGAAACCAGGTGCAAGATGAGTAGGAGTAGCAGGGAGGTCGAAGGTACTATGTCGTCCCCTCACACCTCTAGACGAAGCTATGACAGTGCATCCCTCAACTTGACCTGTCCTGTCCGTGACAAGACCAAGATTATCATCTCCTCTACAGACGATAGGTTGAACTATCTATTATTTATTCAAACTCGTTAATAGCTGTTTATCACATATTTATTTTAACATCTATTATTATTTTATTATTTATTATTATGGGGTTCTATTATTTCATTTCTACTATTTCTTTTGTACTATTATTATTCATCACTAATATTTTTTAATAATAGTTATTAATTTATATATTATTCAATCTTACCTATTAAACCCTAAACCTAAGGCCAAGAATAGCGATCAATTCAAATTAAAATTCAAATAGTTCGGCAGTTACATAACATGTTTCCTTATTAAACACATAATTACAAACAAACAATTTTAAACTAGTTAAATTTACTTTTCATACACAAAATTCATTTCATATTATTCACAAAAACATATTCATACTCATATTATCAAATAAAATTTATCACATAAAATATTTTAAACAACTAGTCACAGTCATTCTACATATACCAAATTAATTAACAATTCAAATAATCATTTATGAACCAAAAGAATTAATTAAAAAAATTAAAATGCACTTTTGCCAGGGTTGGACGAAAGTGCATGGAAACTTTCGTCCAAGCCAGCGAAAGTTTCCATGCACTTTCGCTCCAGGCCGGCGAAAGTGCTCGAAAACAGTACAAAAAGAATTTTTTTAAAGTCGGATTTTTTTAATATTAAAGGGATATTTTCACGATCTAAACCAATAAAATCGTAAATAAATGAGAATAGATTCAAGAACTAACCTTTTTTTTCAATGTTGACGGTCGGATCTTCCAAGATCGGAGATTGAAGTGAGGAGTCCTAGAGAGAGTTTAGGGAAGAGGGAGGAAGTATTTAGGTGAAAATAAAATTTTTTGAATTTTTTCAAGTTATCCTTATAGTTTCTCGAGTTGACTTTATCGATACCCAAGACATTTTACATCCCATTCAATCCAACACCGACTGCATGTACATTTTTTAAAATTTGTTAATAATTATTTTCTTTTCTTAATTAAAAGAAAGTTACTGATGAAAAAACTTCTTTTTTTTTAATATAAACAAAATTATCGATGAAAAAATTGTAGGTAACTCATGCCATTATTTGTATTGACGAACACAATCATCGGCAACTCATGATACGAACTGAGTCAACAAAAAATTTTTATTTCATCTTCTTACCGATGACAAATGGTCAATAACGTTGGTTACTGACAAAATTTCACTGATGATCAAATTTTTGTCGTTGTTCCATCGATAATACTTTATTATCAATGATACCGATGAAAATTGTCTTTAGTAAATGAGTAATTTTTTAAATATATATTTTATCGTAAAAAAATTTAAATATGTATTTAACTAGATTATGGCAATGGCAAAATTTGATATTTTAACTATTCAATTCTACTTTTGAGGTCTTACTTAAATGGCAAGATTTGAGACTTCTTCACTAACTAAAGATTGGGACTTTTATCCTATATAATGTATGTTATTATTTTATTTTATAAGGTTTATATTTTTTCTTTGTAAAGTTATACATAATTTGATAAATCTTTATATAACCTTCACTAATCATGTGAAACTTGTTGTATTAAAAAGTTTTTCAAGTTTAATATTATTGTTTGGTGTCTTATATGTTCTGATTCAAATTGGTCCATGGGAATATAAAGTTTGGTTTTTTAAAAGGTGTAGTGTGATTAAGTGTTAATTATGAAGGTGACTCTCACGCGGCAACACGATTTCACAAAGATGTTAAACGGCGACGCGGAGAAGGCCGCGTAAATATTCATCATCCTTTTCAGGTGTTGGGTGGGGCCACTACTTTCATGGTAAGAAGCAATATGTTATTGTAAAATTCCCAAGCCTGGTTTGGGGCGGTAAAGGGTTTTTTTTTTTTTTAAGTAGAGGATCTGATTCATTTAGGTTAGATTTAAGATAAAAATTTATTTATTTTTTTATACTTTTTATTTTACACCTTAATTATCTTTTTACAAATAATTTATTTTTTATGCATTTTAAAATAAAAAAATTTCATTGTTTTCATTTTTATTTCTATTCCAAATAGAGTCAAAATGTCTATATTTATACATCAATAATTCCTCTATTTCAAAATACTAATTTTTAAATATTTCTTCACACTTATTAAGAAATATAAAAAATAATTCAAATAACAGTACAAAATTACTTATGAATTAGTCGATAATTTTTTAATACTATATTTCTAAAAATAACTCATCTATACTCAACTAATATATTTTATCATCAATTTTAACTCTCATATTTTTCTCTCGACATAATTATTCTTCCTCGGAAATCATTCCATTACATAGTGTACAGTGTAGATGGAGTAGATGACATTGCATTGGAGCCGTTTGAACCATTTGGTCATAGGTTAGAGTAACAATTATAGAAAATTACAACATTTATTAAGGTGAGATATCATGGCATTACGGGGGTATAAATATGGAAAACAGTGACAAAACTTTATTTAAAAATATTTATTATAAAACCAAAAGTTCAAATTTAAAAAGATACACATTTTGAAATGAAAGGAACACTGAGGAATTGATATTATTTTTAATATGATATTATGATAAAAGGGTCAAAAGAGAAGGTGTTCAATTCCCCTAACAAAAAACTTGTATGAATCAGAGTCTTGAACTTAAGACAAACCATAGGGGTCAGGAAAGTGGGTGCTAAACCCCCATTCTTTAAGACTAAAAATATAGTGGTGGAGAGAGAGAGAAGAGAGAGAGAGATTGAAGTGTCGGTTTAAAAACCTTTTTAACTTTTGAGTTTATAGGCCAATGCAATTTTTGACACATTTAACGGGCATTGATTGGCCAAGCGAATGGATACCTTTTTTGAATTAATCCTAAGAGAAAATGACTTTGTGTACTCTTAAAGTATTTTCATTTACCGATTATGCTTAAAATATTTTTAATAATTCTTTTTGTCCTCATAAAATTTACTTGCAATCACTCGTGCCCAAAAGTGGTAGAGTCCAAGGATAATTTTACCAAATTAGGCTAAATCTTCCCGATCTACATATTTTGGGTTAAAACATAATTACTAAAAAGATTGGGGGCAAATAGAAAATAAAACCTTGAAATTCATCTCTTCCTCTTTCCCCTCTCGATGTTGTCTATATACCTTCTTCTTCCTCCAACCCGTCCCGGCTTGGCTACATACCTCCTTCCTTGTTCCATTCTTCTTCCACACATATCATATGCTTTAAGGCCTAATGGCAGGGCAGTTTGAAACGAAGGAGAAGAGAGGGGAAGAGAGGGGGAGAGCTATTGGCAAAGAGAGGAGGGGAAGATAACAAAGAGGAATTTAAGGTTTTCATATTTTATTTAGCCCCAAATATTTTTAGTATTTATTTTTTAATCCAATATATGTAGATTGGAAGGATTTAGTTTGATTTGTCAAAATTACTCTTAAATTCCACTATATTTGGGTATGACCAGTTGCACGTAAATTTTATGAAGGCAAAAAAAGTTATTAAAAATATTTTGAGAATACCGAACTTTTGGTGCACACAAAATCATTTTCTCTTAATTCTAAACATAATTGGATGTACTTTCTCTCCCAAAAGAATTTTCTTTGATTAAAATAGTTTTACTTTTTATTCTTTTAAGGAAGGGGAGTAAGTATGAAGTTATGTCAAACTTTCACTGCAGTTGTTACTTTATTCTTGGATTAAACACCTAATATTTAATAGATATTGGTTTTGAGATAGTGACTAATTTTTTTGTTATTCGGTATTCAAGAGTCATTGATTAATTCGAAAGGAATTGAAGAGCATAAGGCTCCCAAACAATAGCATAAGGCTGGAATGCGACATTAAACTGTGTCTTAAGTGACTAGAACTCAAGACTCCTCACTTGACATACTAGGTGGAGTTACCTAAACTTAGTTTGGTTGGGATGAAATTAGGGAGTGGAGTAGGAGGGAATGTAAATCAGAACGTAAATGTCTTATTTACATTGTTTGGTTGCAACAAAAAAGTAGAGGGGATGTAAATGAGGAAGTGAAGCTCTCTCCCTCCACGTCAGCAAATTAGCCCCTCCCAAAACGGACGTATTAGAACATAAATGATGTCTAAAAGTCAATTTTATCCTCTTACAAATTAGTTTATTGCAAATTTATCTTAAACTAAACTTCTCTCCCATATATATAACATTCCTAACTTTGTGCAATGGATATAATAATAAATTATATATATAATAAAAACTATTTATCTTTTACTTTTCACCCTAATCAAATAGAGAGAAATAAACGTTCTACCCCAACCAAACAACTTTGTAGTAAATGAATATACTTCTCCTAGTGGAAGAAAATGGTGCCACTCCCCCTTCCCCCTTTGCGAACCAAACTAGGGGTAAGTGAGGGGAGTCATACTATCAGACCATATACCTCTTGTCAGATTGTGACTAATTTGGTTTCATAAAATCGAAACATGAGGATTATTTGGGAGAAGAAATATGTGAGTTAGCTTATCTTTTTTTTTTTTTTTTTTTTGCATATTTATGTTTCAAGAAATAATATATTACCTCTGTTTCATATTATAAGACAATTTCTATTTCACATAGATTAAGAAAATATAAAATTAATGTGTTTTTTAGATAAAAATACCTCTAATCCTCTTGCTATAGTTTTAATGAACTTCATATTTCAAGACTTTATCTTCTCTCTCATCTCTCCATATTTCAAAACTTCATTTTCTCTCTCCTCTCTCTTTTCTCCTCTCCTCTTTCCATATCTCAAGATTTATCAAATATGAATGAGTTTAGATTTTTTGGGAATTATGAAGCAGTGATGCATTGATTGAATAGGGTGTATTCTTAAAAAAAAAAAATTTGTAAAGAGAAATCTCCTTATAATATGAAACAGAGATAGTATTTATTTAAGAAAAGAATATTGGGTGCTAATCTTTATTTTTTAAATAACACGATAAATTTTTGAAATAAAAATCTCATTTCCATGCATGGCATAGGATTTTAGACGGTTATATCAAAAAATCACTTTTTAGTATTATTGGCATCTGAAATTTGCACGATTTGGCAAGCTGCGAAGTAGATTCAGCTAGCAACAAGAAGATGAGGTAGCTAGAACAAAATGGTTGCCGAACTATAAGGGTAGGGATCTAGAAGGACATTCTTTTAAGTGAGCTGAGTAACTACCTAACAAAAGTAGCAAGATACTTGGCCAGGCGAGCTTAGAGTAAGGAATTTATCCGAACTGAAACCTTATACTTTTGCAAACACTTTTTGAGGTTGGATAAACTTTAAACCCACTTTTCATATCTTGTCGACTACTTGAAAACGTGGAGAAAATGTAAGGAGTGTTGATGGAAGTAGGAAATGTCAAATGACTATAAAAATTAAAGGTAAATGGTAAGCTGAAGATTACCACATCAACTTATACACAAATATAACTGTCTTTTAAGTTTTTCCTTAGTCTTTTCATTGTTTTTAGCCATTATGTTGTTTATTTCGTCATTATAATTCGAGTTCTCCTTTAAATCTAGTCCCTTATAGCTTTTTCACACCTTCCTTTATATCATTTATTTACATTGTCCTTTTCTTTAGCTTGCAACACTAGAATTTACTATCTCCATTTTAATAATATAAGGTGGAGTTATCATATTTGAAATTTCATAATATAAAGTTAAATTCTCTTTATAAATTTTTTTCTAAAAATACCCCTACTAAATTAATATATTACTATATAGTAATTTTCGAAACTTAAACTCATTCACACTTAATAATAAAGCCTAAAAATATGAAGAGAGGACAAAGAAGAGAGAAGATAAAATTTTGAAAATATAATTTATTAAAAAAATAAATGAATATTGCAGGTATTTTATTAAAAAAATAAATTATTTCATATTTTTTAAATTTGTATAAAAAAGTAACGTAAAAATATATTATGAAACGAGACATTATTTCATTTCTTCTTACACAGGCAAATATCTTTTAAATTAAGTCATGTCATATTTGGAAGATGAGCAATAAAACTATACCATTACAAAAAGTTTAAATTTTTTAATCAACTAAAAACAAAAAATATCAAAATCAAAGCTTATGCAATCGCAATTCACAATCACAAATTATTCACAAGGGACGTATTAAATCCGTCCAAAAATATGTGTAAGCTACAAAATTCTCAAACCCGTAAAAAAGAAAAAAAAAGCTACAAAATTCTCAAACCCCTATCTCCAGTGTAAGAGCTAAAACTGTAGGACGCAAAATGTTCTCTGGCACTGGCGATAATCCGCTGTCAACATTTGACCATTCTTCATCCCCTCCTAAAAGTAAGAAAAGTAAGTGTTGAGAATCCCACGCCACTGCTCTTTCTTCCATATCCAATTCACACCACCGCTCTTGAATTGGATCCGAACTCTTTTTCTGTATCATTTTCTTTTTGGGTTTCTCCAATCTTTCATTCAAGAATCTGTTTTCAAAAATCTTTAAGAAAAAAATTCATTCTTTCGTTGTGGGATATTGTGAATGGTGGAAATCTTTTATAATTTGTTAATGATCTCCCTTTTACACCCAAAGGGGGTTCTCTTCTTCTTCATTGGGGACTTTCTGCTTCGGTTTCGGATCCTGTGAACAAGGCTGGTATTACCGCTGGCTGGGCGTCGACCCTTGAAATTTTTTCCAATACATATTCAATTCTTCGGAAGATTCTATCAAGAAATTTTTGAATTTCCTTTTTTATTATTCTTGATTCTAATTTTTGCTTAATTTTTCAGAGAGATTTTGTTTTCGATTGTTGAATTTTTTTTTTTTTTAAAATGTTGCTTCAAAAGAAGAAACAGGCCGCTCAAGGCAATAGGCTTTTGATTAGCATCACCTTCTTAGGTTCCGCTAGGCCAATCCGTTTTGTTGTGAATGAAGATGAGCTCGGGGCTGCTGTAATTGATACAGCTTTGAAATCATATGCTTGTGAGGGTCGCCTCCCTATTCTTGACTCTGATCTCAACAATTTCATGCTCTACTGCCCCTCTGCTGGAACCGAAGCTCTGAGTTCTTGGGAAACTATTGGCTCAATTGGAGTCCGCAATTTTATGCTGTGCAAGAAGCCCAAAATACTAATATGGTATCAGAGCTAGTTGTTGGGCTGCCCGTGTTAAGCCACTCGCACAGATGTCCAATTCTACAGAATGCCAAGTTCCAGGCCCAAATGATTGACCTAGGCGTGAGGGGTGTGTTGAGAATCCCACATCGGTTAATTAAAGAAAATAATTACTCCTCATAAAGACTTAGGCAGTCCTCCCCTCTTGAGGTACCTTTTGGAGTGAGTTAGACCCAACCTCAAATTCTAATAGTAAGCCAACCACCTCACTCCGATCACACTTAATTTCATGACCAAAATCAAAAACAAAAAAATCTATCGATTTTGCCTCAGTCGACTTCTCCGTCGCCTGTTGCGATTTTTATCGGCAGTAATGTATACCTACCTCACGAAATTTCTTTTTCGCTTTCAGTGAGTTTGCAAGAAATGGTTTTCCCTCATTTGGAGCCACCATTGCTGCCGTCTCCATACGAGCCTTAGCCCTACCACATCTCTTTCCTCAAAAAATACTTGTGGGTTGTTCTTGTATCAGATGATATGGAGAAGTTTGGTGCTTAATTCTTTCTCTCTTCGTGACTCCAACCCACATTCAATGGGTATGATCACCTCTCGTTTGATTGATTTCCTCTGCCTCCATGGAGAAATATTACATCTACATAGTTGTAATGGATTATTTTGCGTTGGTTTTTTTCATGGGAAATTTTGGCTCAGGCGTTTGTGTTTACAATCTTACCACCCATAGGTATCGGCTTATTTAGTGTCCTAATTTCTATCAAAGGCTCTTTAAAATTAGGGCTATAAATATAATTTTTAATCCTTTTGAAACGAGACCACTACAAGATCTTGTGTTTATGGTGTAAAATAAACGCAATAGTGAATGATCCATATTGACAGGATACTGAGGAAGAGGGACATGAACTATTGTGTTATCATGTGTACTCATCTAAAATTCTAGCTTGGACAGATGCTCTTGGTATTGAGCTCTCCTTTGTTAGTTTCCATTTCAATCGAGGGGTGTTTTTGAATGGCAATCTATATTGCGAAAGTGTATATAGGTCTTTGTTGTGTTTTGATGCAGAAAATGAATGCTTTAGGTATCTATCATCTGGTCCTAGAGTGTCCGTTGGCTCTATTTACTATTATAATGACTATTTACTATTACAAATATGGAAAAACACAATGGAATAAAAAAGAAAAACAGCCCTAAACTATTACAAAGAATGAATCTTCTCTGATCCTTGTTCCCGATCCACACCACATGCCAGAAATGGCAAATCTGAAATAATAGTTAGAATAAAACAGAAAAATGACGGAATACAAAACACTTGCCTACCGCCGCGGTGTTGGAACCGCAGTGGTGATTGTTCTCTCGAGATCAGCAGCTATGGTTGCCGAGCAGCGGCGTGAGCCGCGGGGAGGCACCGGTACCGTCAGGTGGTCGACAAATGGGTCCCTCAGTCTTGGAGGCCTCAAGGAACAAGAAGACTCTTTCTCTTTCTCTTAACCTCTCAATTCTCTCTCTCTTTCTTTCACCTACACAGACTGACGATGACAACCAGAGTGCCGCACCGAAGCAATAGAAATGAGAAGGTAACGTACGGAAATCAACAGAGACGAAAAAAAAGGAAACAGAATAGACGTGCTTCTGCACGAAAGAGAGAGGCATAAAAAGAAGAAAGAGGAGACTCAAGAAGGTTGTCAAAAAGAAGCAGCAAAAAGGACGTACAAACCAAGGAGAGAAAAGGAGATATATATATAGTGGTCCCAAGTCACTTGGGCGGGTCGGGTAAGCCCGGCCCGGCCCACCATCTATTTGACCAAGTCTAACATTCCAGTCTTCTTATGAGGCCCACTAGTTTAACATCATTGGGAGGTGGATATAGGCTGGAAAAATGGGGAAAATATCGGGAAGAAATAGGCCTAAAAGGCCTACAATCTCCACCTCGAACAATATTTTTCCAACTGTCAATTGACTCAGTAAGAGTGAAACCGCATCCAAGTGAAGGAAATCCCGGCAAAACATAAACTTGTCAGAGCTTAAAATTTTAGTACCAAAATCTGCAGGATTATTATCAGTAGTAATCTTATTTACGTCAACTAAACTACTAGAGACTTTTTCCCTAATAAAATGATATTTCACATCTATATGCTTTGTCCGTTCGTGATATACTGGATTTTTACATAAATGTAAACAATTCTGACTGTCAGTATAGATAATAGCTTTTAAATGTAAAATGTGTAATTCATTCAATAACCCTTGAAGTCAAATGGCTTCTTTGATAGCTTCCGTAGCCGCGATATATTCAACCTCGGTAGTTGATAAAGCAACTACTGGCTGCAGTTGAGATTTTCACGAGATGCAATTACCCGCTAGGGTAAAGAAATATGATGAGGTAGATTTTCTACCATCCTTATCACTTGCAAAATCAAAATCAATATAACCAATTAGTTCAAATACATCAGACCAATTGTGATAGTGTAAGCCCCTATCTAAACTTCCGTTAAGGTAACGCAACAACTACTTAAGAGGAGCCCAGTGATCCCTCCCAGGGTTAGGCATGAATCTGCTAAGAAGGCTTATAGAAAAAGCAATGTCTCATCGGGTGGATATCATAGAGTACATAACTGAGCCTATGGCCATTCTATAAGGGATATTTGTCATATCTCTTTTCTCACTCTCGGTTTTAAGACAGGTTTTGTCAGAAAGTTTGAAATGGCTTGCAAGTGGGGTTATAACGGGCTTACAAGGTGCATTGAAAATTGGATACAATTTTCTGAAGGAAGGACTTTTGAGATAGAAAAAGTGAATGATCAGCTCTATCTCTAGTAATACTCATCCCAAGAATCCTGGATGCAACCCTTAAATCCTTCATATCGAATTCAGATTTTAGCAAGGATTTCGGATCATCAATCTTAGCTTTATGTTTGCAAGCAATTAGCATATCATCTACATAAAGCAATAGATAAATAGCACTATCAACATTATTACCAGAGAAATAAAGACAACTATCATAATTTCTTTTAGAAAAACCAACTTTTAACATAAAAGAATTAAACCTCTTGTACCATGGTGATTGTTTAAGTCCGTATAGAGACTTTTTCAAAAGACTCGCCATGTGTTCTTTACCTTTAACCTCAAAATCTGGTGTTGACACATATATATATAGTCTCTTCGAGATCACCATGCAGGAAAGCAGTTTTGACATCAAGTTTTTCAAGATTGAGATCATAGAAAGCAACATAAGCAAGAATAATCTTAATCGTTTTGTATTTAATGACGGGAGAAAATATTCCATTAAAATCAATGCCCTCAACTTGTGAAAAACCTTTTGCAACCAGCCTTGCTTTGAACGTTGGTGGTTCATTAGCAGACTCAGGCTCTTTTATTTTAAAAATCCATTTTCAATCAACTAACTTTTGTTTTGAGGGTTTCGGAACAAGAATCCAGGTTTTGTTTTTATTAAGAGAAGACATTTCCTCATCCATAGCACGTAGCCATAAAGAGCGATTAGGGCATTTTAAAACATCAGAAAAACACAATGGTTCATGAAAATTCTTAGGGGGGGGGGTTGAATAAGATTTTTGGCTAATTTTCGAAAAACCTTTGTTAATTAAAGGATAAACCTCCAATTTTGTTTGAAAGAGAATTCTAAAACTCTTTTAATAAAATTCCAAACCAAACAAAGTTTTGTGGCTAAGACAAATAAATAATAAGCTTAGGAAAAAAAGCACAAAGATTTATAGTGGTTCACTCCCTCAAAGAGTTACATCCACTACTTTGAGTCAACACCCAAGGATTTTCTAAATCTACTATAAACACAAAATTACACCAACTACAAATATGAGGATCACCCTACAAGGGTTTTGCACACAACCTCAATTCACAACACAATGTAAATCAAAGGATTACCCACGGGGTTTTTCAACACAAACCTTTGATATCAATAAGAGAGAAAGATAGGTTTAAGAACAATGTTACCAAATTGAGCTTGAGAAATAATAGGTACAACTCAATGGAATGTTTCTACAAGCTCCTCCTTTCTTCTTCTTTGATGATGATCAATAATGAAGCTCAAGAAGATTTTTGTTTGGGATTAAAAATGTTTGCAATAAATGTACTTTTTGAAGCTCTTTAAAAGTCTTAAATGATGTCAATAAATATTTCACCAAACTTCTTACTTATGGCTGATAAAAAAAGTCTATATATACTTTCTTGAAAAAGTGACCATTGCACTCTGTGTAACGGTAATAATTTTTTACAGTAAATGTGAAAATCGGACGACCGGTTCCTGAAATCGGACGACCGATTCTTAGACAAAAAGATTCGGACTTGTCTAGCTAGAAATCGGACCGCTGATTTTTTCTAAGTGTAGACAAAATCGGACGACCGGTTCTTGAACAGAAAGATTCAGACTTGTCCACCTATAAACGAACTGCCGATTTTTTTTAAGTATATAAAAAATCGGACGACCGGCTCTAAAACCGGATGACGGAATTTTTTATTTTTACAGCCAAGTTTTTTTTTTTTTTTAAAGACAAAAGCTTTCTTCATTGTTTCAAAAACATGTATTCTTGATAATCATTTTAGAGATAAGAAGAACCTTTCAAAAGCATCAAAACTTCAATCAAGAATACTTAGATTTTAACAAAAGTTTATATTGAGAAAATCATAAAAGGAGCTTCATATATGATCAATAACCAAAGAGTAAGATTAGGGACTTTTACAAAGAAATACCTTATTACACTCTAACATAGACAAGGTTTTCAATGCCAATGATTTGATCTTGGAATGGCTTGGTCTTTTCTCCTTCATTTTCTCGTTCATTTTGCCCTTATCAACAAGATCTTTTGCTTTTAGAGAGTGTAGACTTGAGACTTCAAAAGTGCTTCTTTTGTTCTATGAAAGGTTAGCTAAAATATTCACACAAGCATATGTTAATCATAATCAAAATCATAAGTAATAATGCCCTTAGGGCTAACAGTTCCTTTTTCTCCACATAAGATGCAACAACAAATACATATGAAACTATGTAGGAATAACCATATCTAGGGTATTCCTTAGACACTCTTCTAACCCTATCTCTCGCAAGCTGGTAATCCTTAAGGGCTTGAGCTTGGGCTTCAGGATGCTCTTCTCCTTATCAGAACCTTCTAACACAGGCTCAAGGGTTTCAAGAATACAAGGAGGATCAGGGGTGCTTAACTAACTCTCTGTTGATTTCAGGCTCCTGTGTGGATCCTAAAGAGGGTTCAGAGGTGACCTTCACCTCCACAGGAATACTACTAGGTGTGGGAACACTTGGTAGACTATTGGAGGCAGGTTTATCCTTAAGACATGGCATATTTAACTCTTTGAAGATGACATCCCTACTAATAACAATCCTTATTCCCGATTTTCCCTTTAACCACAGTCTATAACCCTTCACCCCGCTAGGATACCCTATAAACACTCCCTTTCTAGACCTAAGGTCTAGCTTACCCTCCTTCTATGTGCAAAAGCTGCACAACCAAAAACTCTAAGGTTGGACAGGTTAGGGGGTTTACCACACCAAAGTTCTATAGGAGTCCTAAAGTTTATGGCTGTAGAAGGGGATCTATTAATGAGGTAAACAGCCGTACTAACGGCTTCTCCCAAAAGGGTTTAGGGACACCTGAAGATACTAAAAGACATCTAACCTTATCCATAATGGTACGGTTCATCCTCTCAGCTACTCCATTTTGCTGGGGGTTATACCTAACCATCCTATGATGTAAGATGCCATGAGATGCACACAAATCAGAAAACTTCTGGTTACAAAACTCAAGACCGTTATCAATCGTGATTGTTTTTAGTTTATTTCTAGATTGATTCTCGGCAAAGCATTTCCATTCACAAAATTTTTCAAAAGTTTGATCTTTTATTTTTAAAAGAAAAACCCAAACATGCCTTGAAAAATCGTCAACAATAGACAAGAAATAAACATTACCACCATAAGTTGGAACCTTTTCAGGCCCTATAGATCACAATGCACACAAATCAGAAAACTTCTGGTTAAAAACTCAAGACCGTTATCAATCGTGATTGTTTTTAGTTTATTTCTAGATTGATTCTCGGCAAGGCATTTCCATTCACAAAATTTTTTAAAAGTTTGATCTTTTGTTTTTAAAAGAAAAACCCAATAAGAATGTATAAACTTTCTCTTTTAAAACCTTTTAGCATGACTAGGTTTCCTTTGCAAATACGTAAAATACCATTTTTTGATTTAAAAGAAAGACCAAGAGAATCCAAATAACCAAGAGAGATAAGATTCCGATGAAGGTCGGGCACATCTCACTTCAGTGAGTTTCCTAGTCACACCGTCATGCATTTTGATGAAAATATTTCCAATACCTTTAACATCACAGCCTTGATTGTTAAACCAGTGTTTGTTGGGTGTCATGTGAAAGGGAAACAACTTTAGAACCCAATGATCAACGACTTTAGAACAAGAAGGGGAAAAGGAAACACACAAAACCTCCGAAAACATAGCATTACCATATGAATCAAAATCACGAGTTTTATCTATTTTATTACTCTCTTTACCATGTTTACGTTGTTTTTCATCTTTAATCCGTTTAAAACACTTGTTTTTCATATGACCCTCCTTGTCACAATAAAAACATTTCACTTTGTTCCTTTCTCGATATTTGGACCTTCCTTTACTTAGACCTTTGACTAAGAGGTTCCCTCCAGTCCACTCTTCCTAGCTCGTAAATTTTTTCAGCGTTTGATTTATTTTCTTTTTGTAAATCTAAATCTTTTGATTTCAAAGCGTTTTTAGCACCGGAAAGAGATAGACCATCTCTACCATATTTAATGGTAGATTTTACATCGTTGAAAGAATCAGGTAAGACATTTAATAAAATAATAGCAATATTTTCATCAGAGATTTTCTTTCCAACGTTTTGAAGTTCCGAAACGATTTTATTTAAATCATCCATATTTTCTAAAAGAGTTTTTGACCCGCTCATTTTAAAACCGAAAAGCTTTTCTTTTAAATAAATTTTATTTGAAAGAGATTTTCCCAAATATAAGTTTTCTAGTTTAGTCCAGATTTCAAAAGCATTCTCTTTTTCGTTGATTTCTCGTAAAACATTGTCAGTTAAATGCAAGGTGAGGTAGCTGTTCACATCACCAAGTTTTTCAGTAAGGATTTCCCCTCCCCCCTCCCACCCCCCAAAGATTCCGAGATACTTTTCAGGGCTAAAAATAGCGGCTGCAATTTTATTTTGTACCAAAACTGCTTTCATTTTCCTCTGCCACATTACAAAGTCAGATTTGCCATCAAACTTTTCGGTTTCAATTTTTGGAAACGACATGTTTTAATGGCAAATAGGAGTAATTTAATGGCTAGGAAAAATGAAAGATTTGAAAAAGTTTGATTCTATCAATAAAATACCCGGATTTGTTTCCTTTTGTTTTGTGAAAAACAGGGCAAATGTGTGGGGCACAAATCTCAATAAACACAAAAGCAGAAGCAATATATATAACCGATAACAAGAAATAAAGGCAGAAGCCGTCAAACCACAAGAAAGAAAAAGAAAAAAAGAAAGAATGTTGCAAAACAGAATAGCAACAAAATATTTGAAATCAGAAAAAAAAAAGCGCTAAGGCATAGCTACTTTAAGTCTCACGGACTTAAGCCAGGCTTGGGTTTTGTGTATATTTAAAAAAAAAAAAAAAACCAGATAACCCAAAAATAACAACAAAACTGGAATGGCGCAAAAGAATCAATATCGGCAGAACGGGAGAAAAACAACAATAATACGAAAAACAGTACCAACACAGCGAATTGTAATGCGATTCTGATCAGAGAGAGTAAATAGGAATACCAACGGAATAGCCAACAACGAAACTGAGCAACAAGAAAAATAATAACCGAAAAAAAAATAGAGAAAGTCAAGCAATACTTCACTAGCCAGATCTGAGGACCTCAGATATGGAAATTCCGAGAGGTCGCTGGTGCCACTGAAGAGCACCGAAAAGTTGTAGTCATTTCCGGGGTTTTGACACCACTTGTTGGATCTATTTACTATTACAATAACTATTTACTATTACAAATATAAAAAAACGCAACAGAATAAAAAAGAAAAACAACCCTAAACGATTACAGAAAAATGAATCTTCTCTACTCCTTGTTCCTGATCCACAACACAAGTCGAAAATGGCAAATCTGAAATAATAATTAGAATAAAATAGAAAAATGACGTAACGCCAAACACTTATTTACCCCCGCGGTGTCGGAACAGCGGCGGTGATTGTTCCCTCGAGATCAGCAGCTATAGTTGTCGAGTAGTGGCGTGAGCCGCGATGAGACACCGGTACTGTCAGGTGGTCGACAAATAGGTCTCTCAGTCTTGCGGGCCTCAAGGAACAAGAAGACTCTGTCTCTTTCTCTTACCCTCTCGGTTCTCTCTCTCTCTTTCTTTCACCTACCCAGACCGACGACGACAACCAGAGTGCCGCGCCGAGACAACAAAGACGGGAAGGTAATGGCCAAAAATCAACAGAGACGAAAAAGAAGGAAACAGAGCAGATGTGCAGAAGCACGAAAGAGAGAGGCAGAAAAAGAAGGAAGAGGAGACTCAAGAAGGCTTTCAAAAAGAGGCAGCCAAAAGGACGTACGAACCGAGGAGAGAAAAGGAGATATATATAGTGGTCCCAAGTCACAAAGGCGGGTCGGGTAAGCCCAGCCCGGCATCTATTTGACCAAGTCTAACAGCCTAGTCTTCTTATGAGGCCCACTGGTTTAACATCATTGGGAGGTGGATATGGGCTGGAAAAATGGAGAAAATATTGGGAAGAAATAGGCCCAAAAGGCCTATAGGTAACCTATATCTTATTAAAATGTTTGAGCCTCAGTCTGAAACATTTTTTAAAATTTGATCCTAATTTTTTTTATTTTTCTTTTAGCCCCAAAATAATATGAGTAAGAAGGTTAGATGATTTTTTTGAACGAAAATACCCTCCACTTAACGGAAAAAAAAAATTGATTGATGAAAAAATTGGACGGATGTATCTAATTCACCAAACAATATGACCTCAATCTAATTTTCTAACTTTTTGATTTCTTTAATTATTTTTAAAAAAATATGATTGGTGGGGAAGATATTTGGTCTATTAAATTAATTCAAAACTTAAGAATTTAGTTTAAATTTTAAATTGGGTAGATTAACTTGATCATTATTAAGATTTTGAATTATTAAAAAAGTAAAATAATGGTAATCAAGCAAAGATTCTCCATATATCTAATAGTTATCTAGCATATTTTATTATGATTTTTAGATAATTGTATCCTATAATGTTGGATAATTTAATTTCAAACGCTCTATTTTTTAATGCTTAATTCAGACAATTTCTTTTCAGGGTTACTATAAATATAAGTCATAGAGCTATTTCATAGGAAGCAAATAAATCTTGATATAACTATTCATAAGGTGATCTTTTTTTAATAATATTTTTATGTTTATGAAGTTCTTCTTTTTTTTTATTAACAATAATCTATATATATATATATATATTAGAATACATATTTTTTTTCTCTCACCTCTTCTAATGCATTAGACACTCCTTTCTCTGATTTTTCTGAATTTTTAAATTTTTATTATCAGTTTAATTATTTTAAAAATCATTCATTGGCTTGGAAGATTTTCCACTTCATTAAAAAAAAAATTGCAAACTTTTTTAGCCATGATTAATCCCAATTTCCTCTACCCCTATTCTTTTCAACTTCTCCCATGTTCAAATAACTTATCAATAACTGATTATCACATTCTCAAATCATCTAATTCTATTCATACTTTTTTTCTTTCCTTCCTTCTCCCACCAGCGCAAGAAGGTAAAGTTTTTTAATTGACAATTATTCTTCAATGTTTTCTTGGCAAAAGAAGATATTTATCTTTTAGAATAACTCGTTGTATGCATGAAAATGGGGTTTGTTATGTATATATTTATTTTTTGTATGCAGTTATTTTTTTTAGATGCATATAAGAAGATAATCTTGTGTGTAATCTCTTGCATGCATCGACCAAAGAGATCGAAAGTAGAGCTTGGTAAAGTCTTGATCGACAAAATTCATAGACAAAAACAGAAGGACATTGAACTTTTTTCCACTTTACAAAACTTTTGAGCAATAAGAAGAAAGTCAAATAAACATACTCCAATTCATTGTTTCATTCGAAAGTTAACAATCTTCAATAATCTTTTTTTCCCTTCTTCTATTTTATTCTTATGTTTCAAACTTTTGATTTTGATTTCTCTTAACCTTTTTATTCATTTTATTTTTTGCAAATCAATCTTACTTCAGTGTAATTTTAGATATGAATATTATGCACTATCCATGACATTGCATTCGATTCTTTTTTTATTTCTAGTAAAAAAAATACTCATTTTTTTTAATAACTAAATGTCTGCATCTATTTTGAATGCATACATAGAAAGGATGACCTAAAGTAATTTATCTAAAAGTTATTCAAATCAAAAGAGAAAATTAGGGGATTAGATGGTTTAAACTTCTAATTTTTTGAAAAGAAGAATTATAAATTATATAAGTCTATCTAGCATTGTAAGCCCTAAGGATATATTTGTAATGTTTTGATTATGATTAACTTGTGGTTTGTGAATTAGAAATAGCTTTATATAGAAGAATAAAAGATGCACAAGAGAAGTCTCAAGGGTAATCTACAAAGAAGCAAAAGATCACTCAAGACAACAAGAGTTTATGAAGATGAAGTGATCAAGTTGAAGCAGGTCTTCTTTTAAAGGCTTAACATCTTCAGAAGCAAAAGATCTTTTATAAAATAGCTATATTTCAAACCTACCTTATGTAGAAGGCACTTCTACTAATAGATCTACCTTTTTTAATGGCACTAATTATACATTTTGGAAGTCAAGAATTAGAATATTAACTTTGATATTTGGAGCATTGTAGAGAAATGACCTTTTGTTCCCCAAAAGGATGGAAGAGTCAAGAAGGTTGAAGAATTCGACGGATTTGACAAGAAATATGGTTCTAAACTTTCAAGCCATGAATATATTAAGTTGAGCCTTAGATGCAAATGAGTACAATAGAGTGAGTGGATACGATTCGGCTCATAAAATATGAAAATCGCTTGAAGTAACTCATGAAGGCACTAATCAAGTAAAGAAATCAAAGTTGGCTATGTTAGTGAGAGATTATGAGCTATTCATGATGAAGCAAAATGAAAGCATTAGCGACATGTTCACAAGATTCACCAACATCATAAATGGGCTAAAGACATATGGGAAAGAATACACAAGAGGAGAAGTAAATAGAAAGGTTCTTGATGCACTTCCAAAGGCATGACAACAAAAAACTCTTGCCATAGAAGAATCCTAAGATTTGAGATACTTCCCATTAAAGAACTCATAGGATCCCCTCTTACCTATGAGATGAAAATAAAGAGATTAAATGAAATGAAAGATGAAGACAAAGGAAGAAAATGTATAGCACTCAAAATGAATGAGGAAGATCAAGCAAGTTCATCAAACAATGAAGATGAAAATGATGATGATGAGGATATGACCTTGGTGATTAGAAAATTCAAAAAGTTCTAGGAAGAAACTTCTATTCAAGAAAGGAGAACAAAGTTCCTCACTCTTCAAGGCTAGGTGCTTTGAATGTAATAGCACCGATCATCTTGTAGGCGATGGTCCAAAAGCCATCGAAAAAGAAAAAGGAGCTTTAGAGGCAAAACTTGAGGCGATAAAGAAAAAGAAGAAAGGCAAAGGCCTAATAGGAGCTTGGGATCAAGACTCAAGTGAAAGTGAAGGAGAAAAAAGGCCAACATATGCTTCATGGCACTAGAAAGTGGGGTACAATCTTCACCCTCAAACTTATCTAATTTTGTTGATGATGATGATGATCCTAATTTCATGCTCATTGAAATATATGATGAATTGAAGAAGATTTCCAAAATGAACTAGGAGTTAAAAAATAAGATTGATAATTTATGAAATGATAATTCAAAAATTCTTTGTGAAAACAAAACTCTTCTTGAATCTTTAGAAGTTTTGGAAGAGGAAAAAGACTTCTCAAACTTAGAATTTCAAAAACTCATTATAGAAAACAAAAATCTTTGTGGAAAAGTTCTATCTCTTGAGAAATGCCTGGAAGATTACAATGATTTGAAGAAAAAGTTGCATGATCTCACCATATGTATTGAAAAGTTTACAAAAGGAGAAGAAAATTTTGAAAAGCTTCTTGGTTCTCAAAGATCACCATTTGACAAAAGTGGTATTGGATATAATCATTCCAATATCTTTTCTAACGAAACATGTTTTGTAAAAGCTTCCTCATCCCTCTGACATCTTTGTTGCACTTATTGTGAAAAGATTGGTCATAAAGGCCACAAAATATTTTATAAAAAGAAAATTGAAAGAGGAGTAAAAACCATTTGGAAAATAAAATAAAATTCAACTAACATTCATGGACCTAAAAAGATATGGGTACCAAAAGTCATTTATACTTCTTCTATTGTAGGAACACAAATCAAGCTCAACTAAATGGTACTTGGATAGTAAATGCTGAAGACACATGACTGGAAATACATATCTTATGGGTGAGCTTAAGGAAACCGAAAGTGGGTTCGTCACCTTTGGAGATAAGAAGAAAGGAAGAATAATTGGTATAGGTGACATTGGTAACGATTCTTCTTCTTTTATTAAGGATGTTCTTTTAATTGATGGTTTAAAGTTTAATTTGCTTAGTATTAGTCAATTGTGTGATAACGGGTACAAAGTTGTTTTTGAAAGTGCTTCCTCTTCTATCATTGATAAGCATGAAAATAAAACTATTTTTGTTGCAAAAGGAGTTGGAAATGTCTATGTCTTTCATCTTGAAGATCCTATTTCTCAAAATTTAAAGTGTCTCTCGATTCATGATGATGATGCATTTTTGTGGCATAATAGGCTTGGCCATATTAGAATGGATTTACTAAATCAACTTTTTTTCAGAAGAACTTGTTAGAGGATTACCAAAATTACATTTTGAGAAAAACTAAATTTTGTGATGCTTGCCAATTTGAAAAACAGATTAAGACCTCTTTTAAACCAAAGAAAATGATCTCTACTTCAAAACCTCCAGAACTCATTCACATGCACTTATTTGGACTAGTGAGGACCACTAGTCTTGGTGGTAAGAGGTATGCTTTTGTTATAGTGGATGATTTCTCAACATTTACTTGGACTTTATTGTTAAGCAAAAGGATGATCCATTTCAAGAATTTGTCAAACTTTTCAAAAAGGTTCAAACCTCCCTTGATTGTAAATTTATCTTTATGAGAAGTGATAATGCGAGAGAATTTAGCAACCAAAATTTTACAAAACTATGTGATGATTTTGGTATAACACAATTTTTCGGCCACTAAAACCCCACAACAAAATGGTGTTGTGGAAAGGAAAAACTGTACTTTACAAGAAATGACAAGATCAATGCTTTGTGAAAACTCCCTACCTAAATATTTTTGGGCCGAGACCATTAACACCGCTTGCCACGTTATGAATCGTGTTCTCTTGAGACCTCTTTTAAAGAAAACTCTTTTTGAACTCATTTTTAACAAAACCCCTCCATTGGCTACTTTAAAGTTTTTAGATGTAAATGCTTTATCTTAAATACCAAAAACAATCTTGGGAAGTTTGATAGAAAATCCGATAAGGGAATTTTTTTAGGTTACTTTTCAAATAAAAATGCCTATAGGATTTACAACAAAAGAACTTTGTGTGTTGAAGAGTCAATTCATGTAAACTTTGATGAATCTAATATTTTTTATAAGAAAGATGATGATGACATGGATAACTCTTTGAGCTACCAACCATTGTATACTCAAGCAATGAAGGAACATGTTAAGGAGGAATAAGAGATTGAAGAGAAACAAGGAAATGATCAAGAAGTTCAAAATCTTCCTCAAGATGTGATTGATCGGGATTTTTATACCAAAGTTTTAACTCAATACTTGCAAGTGCACAAGATCAATGTAATACGGAAGTATTAGGGTATCAAACCACAGAGAAAGGCTTAACTACCTAAATTATTATCTTCCTAAATTAATTTTATAAAAAGAAGAATCCACTTTTGTTATCTAAGAATTATTCCTAAAGTAAAATAAAACTAAAACTAATGGGAAATTGATTTAGAACCTTGAATCCACCACTAACTTATATAACAATGATTTAATTTTATTTAGGAGAAAAGATTAAACATTCATGTGGTGATCTAGGCTACAAGCTTCGATTTATTATAGAAATACATTGTGCTTAAATGCATGACATAATTCATCTAACCATTAGCATGACTTATTCATTCCTATGACATAAATTATCTAAAATTAGCATAAACTATTCAATTCTAAAACCCACAATATACTTATAAAAATCACATATCTCTCATACTTAACACTACAAGAATTAAGCATGGATAAAAATATCAATTAACTCAAATAATTATTCTACAAGAACAATCACAAAAAAATAATTGCATCACACCAAGAAATTTCCAAAGATATATAATCACATGAATAACCAAAATAAATCTCCCAAAATAAAATAAATCAAAGCCACATAGTTAGGGTTTCATCAAGATTCTAAAAATAAATTTAGTTCATGGCTAAAGGAAAAGAAGGAACCAATTTAATGAAAGAAATCATGGCTTTTTTCCTTCAACTGAAGCTGAAATTCTACAGCTTCTGCTTGCTGGAATTTTTCTGCTGCAGATTTTTTTGCTCAGCTGCAGTTGCTGGAATTTTCTTCTGATGCAGATTTTTCTGCTACTTCCGCTGCTGCTGGAATTTCTGCTTCAGCCCAGAAGCTGCCTCGGTTTCGTTTTTTCTCTCTGTTTGTAGCTCAACAACCAGCCTGCAGCTTTTCTTTATATATATAATATATATTTTTTTCCTGTCTTGTTGCAGCATCTCCTCTCCTTGTCTAATGGCGGCTGCTCCTTCTTTTAGCCGCTTGCGCAGCTGCCTCTTTTTGCAGCCCCTCATCCTTGTGCAGCAGCTGTTGCATTTATACCTTCAATTTGCTGCTGCTTTCTTTGTTTCTTCTGTAGCTGCTTCTTTTCTTTTATTAGCTGCCTTTTTTTCTCCAATTTCCTTTTCAGTTGCAGCCCTCTACTTTCCTAAGACAGCTTCTTTCCTATTCTTTCTTGGTTTGCTGCTGGTTTTTTTTTTTCTTACCACTGTGGCCTTCTTTTCCTTTATCACCAAAATAAAATAGATTAAATAGAACAATTATATTTAATAAATAAATAAAATATTTTTAAAGGCTAATAATTAAAACTTAAGGTGTTTATTTGTACCAAAAATGGACTTTATCAGTGATATATCCAAAGGGAAATTCCAAGAATGAAATCATTGGTGATGTATCACAAAGGGTAAGAACATGAAGGTACTTTATTGAAAACTTCGCCCTTTTATCTCAGATTGAGCCTAAATTTATAGATGATGTCTTATTTGATGAGTTTTGGATTGTTGCTATGCAAGAGAAACTAAATCAATTTGAAAGAAACAAAGTTTTGACTTTGGTCCCAAGACCTCGTGATCACCTATAATTGGTACAAAAAGGGTTTTCAAAAATAAACTAAATGAACCAGAAAAGTTATTAGAAACAAAGCTAGGCTTGTTACCCAAGAATTCAATCAAGAAGAGGGCATAAATTTTGATGAAACTTTTGCTCCAGTTGCTAGACTTGAATATATAAGAATGCTTTTAGCTTTTGCGTGTTTTAAAGGATTCAAGCTTTTTCAAATGGATGTTAAGAGTGCATTTTTGAATGGTGATATTGAGGAGGAAGTTTATGTTGAACAACCTCCCAGTTTTGTACATGAAAAATTTCCAAACTATGTTTACAAACTTTCAAAAGCACTCTATAGTTTAAAACAAGCTCCAAGAGCTTGGTATAAAAAATTAAGTAGTTTTCTTCTTTCAAATAATCTTTCTAGAGGTGTGGTGGACACAACCCTTTTTACAAAAACTTCTCATAACAATGATCTTCTCCTTGTCTAAATTTATGTAGATGATATTATTTTTTGTGCTACTACTGTTTGTTTATATGAAGAATTTGCCTCTCTAATACAAAAAGAGTTTAAAATGAGCATGATGGGAGAATTGACCTACTTTATTGGACTGCAAATCAAACAAACCAAAGAAGGCATCTTCATCAATCAAGTTCTCAAGAGATTTGGGATGATCAATGCAAAAGGAATAAGAACTCCAATGAGCTGATCTTTGAAACTTAATAAGGACGAAGGAGGTATAAAGGTAGATGAAAAACGGTATAGAGGTATGATTGGAAGTTTGCTTTATTTAACGACTAGTAGGCCGGATATTATGTTTGTTGTGTGTTTATGTTCTAGATTCCAAGCTTGTCCCAAGGAATCTTATTAAATAGCTGTTAAACGTACTTTGAAATATTTAGTATCATCTTATGATTATGGATTATGGTACTCTAAACAATCTTGTTTTGATCTGATCGCTTACACTGATGCCAATTATGCTAGATGAAAGGTAGAAAGAAAGAGTATCAGTGGAAAAATTCTTGGTGGGATTCTTAGTGTCTTGATATAGCAAGAAGTAATCATGCGTATCCTTATCCACCGCCGAAGCGGAATATATAGCTGCTAGTTGTTGCTGTTCTCAGGTACTTTGGATGAAGCACACTTTACTTGACTTTGGTTTTGATTTTAAAAACATACCTATTTTATGTGATAGCACAAGTGCAATAAATTTTTCTGTAAACCCTGTGCAATATTCAAAAACTAAACATATTGAAATTAAACATCATTTCATAAGAGATCATGTTGCAAAATGAGATGTATTTTTAGAATATATTTGCACAAAAGATAAAATTGCTGACATTTTCACAAAACCCTTTTGTGAAGAAAGTCTTTTTTATTTGAGGAAATTACTTGGTATTGGTAAATTCCAGGACTAATGTGTGTTTTGAGTTTCAGAATTTTTTCTCATTTTTAAGCCCAGTAAATCGGATGAGTATTGAAAAAATGGACATCTGTTTTCATTGAAGAGTTTCAAGAATTTTTCTTTACAAAAATGCCGAGAGTTTCAAGAAATTAAACATCATTTTATAAGAGATCATGTTACAAAATGAGATAGTATTTTTAGAATGTATTTGCACAGAAGATAAAATTGCTGATATTTTCACAAAACCCCTTTCTGAAGAACGTTTTGTTATTTGAGGAAATTGCTTGGTATTGGTAAATTTCAGGACTAATGTGTGTTTTGAGTTTCAGAATTTTTTTCTCATTTTTAAGCCCAGAAAATCGGACGATTATTAAAAAAACCGGACGTCCGCTTTCATTGAAGAGTTTCAAGAATTTTTCTTCAAAAAAATGACGAGAGTTTTAGACTACCAAGTCGGATGCCTCCAAAAAAACCAAACGTCTGATTTCTTTTGTTAAAGAAAAACAGGACGAACGCTTGGTCAACCGTTTTTAGATTTATTTGACGGTATATGTGCTTTTAAAATCAGAGAACCTGTGAATCCCTCTCATTTGTTCTAACTCTCTCTCTCTCTCTACAACTCTGAAATTTCTCTCTCTAGAAAGCCCAAACGTTCGTATCTCCCTTCTTACTCAAAAATCAATAGTTACTCTCATTCTCCATAAAAAAAAAAAAAAAAAGAAAAAACTGTTCAATCAACCAACTCTCTCTCTGAGTCTTCTCAATCGATCGATTCTCCCTCTCTCTCTCTCTCCCTCTTAAAACTCTCTATGAAAAACCCGTCATTCAAAGACTTCAAAAATGGTGAAAGTGAAGAATGCCAATGTTGGAAGAGGTAAAAATGTTGAAGAAGGAGGAAGTAGCAGAGGAAGGACAGGAAAAGGGAAAAGAGTGGCATCAGGAGTAAGGGCTCTAGAGAGGTTTATCTCTGTCAAGGAAGCTGCAAATTTCAAAGAGTGGACAAGAAAGAGAACGAAAATTGCTCCAGGTCACAGAGTAGATTTGTCGGACATGGAAGGTATGGAAATCATTCCAGATCTGTTTAATGATATTAGTTGGAGACCTCTGCTCACTGTTAATGAACTGTGTTATCCGAAAATGATATATGAATTCTATGCAAACTTACATAAGGGTAAAATTCAAAAGCATGGAAATATAACCCATTAATGGGTAATCTCTAGGGTTGGCGGCAGAGATATTTCATTTGATGATAGATTAATAAACACTATCTTAGAAACACATGAAGATGGCATAAGATTTTACACCAAAAGATAACAAATGTTTTGATACTAACCTATATAGTGAAAGAAGATTTGAAGAAATATTCACAAAGGGAGAAGTTCTAAAAAGGCATGATGATATAAATGTAAGTAAGCTTGATGCCTATGGAAGATTAATGCACCATATGATCTCCAATATTATCATTCCTAATGTTGGTCACAAGTCTTCCATTACAAACATACATTCCTTTGTCATGCTAGTACTACATGAACGTAGAAGAATGGATTTTGGTTATATGGACATAGTACACATGCTAGCCATTCAAACGTCTTCCACAAAATACTTGCCATATAGTTGTCTCCTCACAAAAGTCATTTCAATACTATATGCTTAATTTGGCTGGAGTTAGTGATCTCATTGGGGCTGGAAAAATCTACAACAAGCACACTTTCAAGATAATGGGCTTTGAGAAAAATGAAGAAGGTATGTTAGTTAGAGGTGGACAAGATGAGAGTGATGAAGATGATGAAGACAATGAAGGAAATGAGGGACAAGAAGAAAAGAATATTGATGAAGAAGAAAGTAAAACAGAACAGGAAGAGGAGACCTTTAGAAGAGAATTGAGGCAAAAGAGAAGGCAAGAACGAGTGAAGAAGGTCAATCATCCGGAAGCATGAATCAAATCATGGATATGATAGCCTCTTTGCAAGCCTCCATAAACAGTCACTTTGATGCATTGATGGAAAAGTATCCGACATTGACGAGAGAGTAATGAGAATGGAAGCGAAGGACAAAGGTGAAGACGAATGAGAGATGAAGAAAGACAAACAAAAAGGGAGTTACATGCTAGTTTATGTTTTATGACTTTAGTTTGTACATTTTTTGAACTACTTTTGTTTCTTTCTCCTTGAACTACTTTTGCTTATGATCTTATTCACTGTTGGTTATGAAGTTTCTTCTTAAACTATTTGTCTTCTTTTGCTTAGTTTGGAACTCCATGATGAAATCTTAATGATGAGAGTCCTTTGATATTTGTTTCAAAGATCCCTTATAGTCCTTGTGCTTTTTTATTTATGACAAAAGGGGGATAAAATATAAGATGCATATGTTGTTGGTTATGATATGCATTAGATGATATAATGTTGTTTATATGGCTTAATATGGTTGATATGGTTGATAATGTCTTAATGGCCTAGTGTTGCCTTATGAAATGAGATGCATATGTTTTGTTGAAAATTGTCTTGATAACTTGAGTTGTGTTGCCTTGATGTTTTAAATTGTCTTGGCAACATACCTTGAGTTGTATAAAGTTTTATGCATTATGCCTTATTGCCTACATGGCCTTGAGTTTTCTTGATGATATTTTTTTGATGCCATATTTGTTGTGAAGCATGCTTTTAGGGGGAGCTTAAACTTCTTAAACTATTTTTCAAACCTTGGCTTACTTTCAAAATGAAAGGGGGAGTTCTATCTCTCTCATTTTTATGCTTGGCTCTAAATATTAATCTTTCGAAGCATTCTCTTGGCTAAAAATCTTGTTCTTTTGTTCTATATAATCACCTTCTTGCATCTTTGTTTGCCATAATAAAAAAGGATTGTAAGCCCTAAGGGCATATTTGTAATCTTTTGATTATGATTAACTTGTGCTTTGTGAATTAGAATAGCTTTATATAGAAGAAAACAAGATGCACAAGAGAAGTCTCAAGGGTAATCTACAAAGAAGCAAAATATCACTTAAGACAACAAGAGTTTTTTATAAAGATGAAGTAGATCAAGTTGAATACGTTGAAGAAAAAAAGAATAGTTAGGGATATCCTATAAGATAACTTTGTAAAACTTCCTAACTTGTCTCTTTAGTTTTTGATCAAGTATGATAGCTCCTTAGAAGAAATATCTTTTACAAACCATCCTTGAAAAACTAAGTGTGCTTGATAAAGTTTTGATGTTTTAAATGTATTACACTATGAAGGAAAATGCATATTTTAAAGGAAAACTTGTAGTCCAATTTTTTGTCATAAGTCTAAAACAGGTCATCCGATTTTCTACTACTAAGAAAGTTGGACGTCCGATTTTGGTTTTTCAAAAAGGGCCATCCGATTTTTCAAAGGTATTAAAAATCGATTGTCCGCTTTTAAAAAGGGTCATCTGATTTTTTCAAACTTACTTAAAAATCGGTTTTCCTTTTTAAAAAGGGTCATCCGATTTTTTATTCATAAGAAAAATCGGACGTCCTATTTTGAAAGTTGATCGTCCAGTTTTCACTTTTATTGTAAAAAAAAATGACCGTTGCTTGACAGTAACGGCTAGTTTTTACCTTCACATATAAAATGGTCTTTTGATCAACCATAAATGTCACGTAGTTGAAAAACATTTATTAACAATTTCAAGAGCATTAATTAACAATTTCAAGAGCATTAAAGTACACATTTTCTAATCTTCTTTATCCTACAAAACAAAACGAAAAATCTCCTTGGAGCTTCATCGTTGATCATATTTCAAAGGAGTAAAAGAGAACTTGTAGAAGCATTAAATCAAGATTGTATCTTTCTCTTTTCAAGCTTCTTTGGTAACATCGTTCCATCCCTACTCTTCTATATTACTTTGTGATCAAAGGTTTTGTGAAAGCCCCTGGAGTGATCCTTTGATAATTATTATATTATTGTGTTTTGTAAATATTGAGGTTTGAGTGCAAAACCCTTAAATGGTGATCCTCATTGTGTTATTGTAAAAAAGTTATGATTAGTGGATTTGTAAAATCCTTGAGTTGAGTCTCAAGATAGTGGATGTATCTCTATTGAGAGAGTGAACCACTATAAATACTTTGTCTCTTTTCTTTGTGTCTTGCCTTTTACTTCTATGTTTATAGTTTAATCCTTGATCATAAAAAAGATTTTGTTTGGCTAGGAATTTTATTAAAAATGAGTTATTAAATTCTTCTTCAAACAAAATCGAAGGTTTATATTAAAATTGTTCAAAAAGTTTTTTAATTAGTCAAAAACCTTATTCACCCCCTAAGGTTTTCAATTATTTTAAGTCGTTTGATAGAGTATTATGATCATAATTATTCTCAAAATACATTGATTTTCGTCTATAAACGAGAATCTTAATTATTTTCTACATATAATTTCGAAAACTTAAATAATTTCTAATTTTGATCAGACGGTTTAGTTCTTTTTAACTAATTTATTATTTTAAGTCGTCTGATAGAGTATTATGATTGTAATTATTCTCAAAATAACTTGATTTCCATCTACAAACAAGAATCATAACTATTTTTTAAATATTGCACTTCTACCACTATAATTTCAAAAACTTAAATAATTTATAACTTTGATCAAATGACTTAGTTTTTTTTAACAAAATTATTATTTTAAGTCGTTTGATAGAGTATTATGATTGTAATTATTGTGAAAATAACTTGATTTTTGTCTATAAACAAGAATCTTAACCATTTTCTACATATTGCACTTCTAGCACTATAATTTCTAAAACTTCAATAATTTCTAATTTTAATCAAACGACTTAGTTCTTTTTATCTAATTTATTATTTTAAATCATTTGATAGAGTATTATGATCTTAATCATTCTCAAAATAACTTGATTTTCATCTGTAAATAAGAATCTTAACTATTTTCTACATATTGCACTTCTAACACTATAATTTCGAAAACTTAAATAATTTCTAATTTTTATCAAATGACTTACTTTTTTTTAACAAACTTATTATTTTAAGTCGTTTGATAGAGTATTATGATCGGAATTATTATCAAAATAACTTGATTTTTGTCTATATACAAGAATCTTAACCATTTTCTATATTGTACTTCTAGCACTATAATTTCAAAAACTTAAATAATTTCTAATTTTGACCAAACGACTTAGTTTTTTTTAACAAAATTATTATTAAGTCATTTGATAGAGTATTATGACCGTAATTATTCTCAAAATAACTTGTTTTTCGTATATAAACAAAAATCTTTGCTATTTTCTACATATTGCACTTCTAGCACTATAATTTCGAAAGTGTAAATAATTTCTAATTTTTATCAAACGGCTTAGTTCTTTTTAACTAATTTATTATTTTAAGTCATTTGATAGAGTATTATGATTGTGATTATTCTCAAAATAACTTTATTATTGTAAATGAACAAGAATCTTAACTATTTTCGTAATTATTGTGTATTATTTTTCTTCAATTTTTCTGATCATCTTTCCCACATCTCCCACCATATTTGCATCTAAATCCCTCTTCAGATTTCAGCTATCTTATCTCGCTCCCTATAAGTTTCTTCGAGAAGCCAAATTGTCACTCATTACTTATAATCTAGCATTAATTCCCAATTAAATCACTTTTAAATAGTCATTGGAGGTTAAATTGAGTGGAGTGCCGGATACTCCATGCTTGCTGTAGTCTGGAGCTTTCAATTGTTCAAGTTTCCAACTAGTTTTTTTTTTTTTTTGCCAAAATGTTGTTTGATGACTTGGTTTATTCTATTATTTTCAGAAATTATTTGGGCCATTTTTTATATAGTTTGATAAATCATTTTCCATTAAGTTCAATTTCCTTTTAGATTTTTGGTGCATCTTGAGTAATGTAGAGCATCAAGGGAGTTTTTTGTTTAGAACATTTGGCATTATTTAAAAGAAGATTTGCCAACGTAATAGTGGTATCAAGAGGAATCCGTTAAGTGGTAGTGAAGTGCTAGGAGGAGCGAGATTTGAAGAAGAAAGAAGTGTGTAAGCATACTAGGAGATGATCAATGAGGAAAAAGTAAAGAGAGCAAAAAAGCTGATGAGATGAGTGATGAGTGGAGTGCAAGAAAGATAAAGATTTGAAAAAATAAAGAGAAGAGAGAAGATTGTTGTAGGGATCAAATGAAAGAATTGTTATTCAATTTCAATTAGCGCATGAAAGGTGAAAGTTAGGGAACAAAATTATTAATTAGTGGGAAAGTTTTTGAAGTCTTAAAAGCTTGTCTACTTGTTGTCTCACATTTTAAAAATTTCCAGATTTGAAAATGTATAGCAAAGGGCAATTATGTCATAATATATTTAATTTTCTATTGAAGTTACCATTTTTACCCCCATTGATCTAATCAATTGAGGATCAACTTGATCCCTATAGAATTTCTCATAAATTTTTATATAAGATATTTATTTTATCCTGAAGAGAGAGAAATATAATAAATGAACAAAAGAGGATATAATTGGAAAATAGACAATAAATATTCATTCAAATGTGTAAAATGATTTATAATTTTGACTAAAAAAACTTACATTTTCAATGAGAGGTAATACTTTTTATTAAAAAAAAATCAAAAAGGGAAATTTCATTCAACAATATATTAAAAGAAATGGTAGAATTTACAAATTGGGTAACTCCCCAAAGCATATAATGCCATCTTGAATTTTAGGAAGCATAATAAGATGCAAGACAATGAGCAAACCATATTGCAGTTTCTGTGGCATGTGCCTAATTCCCACAAAAAATTGCCAATGAGCTCAAATCTCTGAATATCTATCTGCATGTAAGTGCCTATATCAGAAAGGCCATCTTCCTTCAAAGCAAAGCCAAACAACCACAGCAGAACTGATTTCCAGCTACCTCCATCCCAAACACACTGCCTTCTTCTTCCATCTCCACCCGCTCTGGACTGATCAAATGGTTGTCGTTCTTCATTTTCTTCCCTAATAGAGCAAACAACAAATGGCGCTAACCATCACAAACATAGTCTTTAACTTAATTGAGGATCACAAAAATGGACAGAAGAAATGGAAATATCAGAAAATATTCCCACTATTTGGTGGAAATTTTGTATAGCAAATATAATCATTTTCAATACAAGTGTGATTTACGAATGCTGTAAACTTTTCTAATGAATACCTCAAAATAAGACTCATATTCGAAAATACTAGAAAAGTTTTATATCGTCAGCTTAAATTGCAGGAAGCTCAAGAATGGCAGAAACGCAAAGCAATCTAGCTAAAGAATCCAGCATTAATACAAATTTTCTATGTTATCCTCCTACAGAGGCATCCCAAATCCTATATGTATTTCTAGAAAATTCAACGACTACCACTAACAAAAAGAACCCTTCAAGTATAGAACAAAATTACTTAAAAGTAAATTAAGGTAGTTCGCTTGTAAAGAGCAAGCAGGTATTCACAGTGGCAAATGCAAAATTTACAAGCTTCAAAGAGCCAATGCATGGAAATTGAAATTCACGCATTGAATTAAAGCAAGATGTACACGGCGAAGTTTGAGGTTCACATCCTAGATACTTAACTTTTTCATTATAGGGTAAATGCTACAAAATAGAGTGAACTTTCAAGGATGCAACAAAACTCTACAACCACATTGCTTAATCTATACAAAGCTTGGAGAGTATTGCGAAACCCAAATAGTCATGAGTCTCGAAGATATTCTATTGACTCAACAGCGAATAATATAATTCACCAGAAATTCACCTGGGCCGAATAATAGCCAAGAGTTATGGAGAGAAAACTGCAATCACAATGTCATCTTACCACAAACAAATAATAGGTTTCACGTAATGATTCTATAGGTCATTTTATGCCAATTTTTCACACATTTTATTTTTATTTTCCCAACTCAATCGTTCCCAATGATGAGTTATGAACGGGGACTTACTAAAAGAAGACTGGACTTAATTTCTTGGGCCAAGATACCAGGCAGGCCAGTTCAGCCCGCCCGCCCAAGGTGACTTGGTCTATAAATATCTCTCTTTCTTCTTTGGGCTGCCCTAGTTCGGACAACAGTCTCCCACCTTCTATTTTCATCTTCTCCTCTCTTCTCACAGCCGACTCTCGGCTTGCTCTCAAGGATTCCTTCGCTGCCTTGCAGCTTTGCGCCGGCGCCGCTAGTCGACTTGCTCTGACTATGCATGCGGCTCTATAGTGGAGTAGAGGGCCGAAAGAGAAGGAGAAAGAGAGTGTCTTCTTGTGTGAGGTTGTCCATTTTCTGAGGGGCCGCTTCTTTTTCAACGTTTCGGTCGGCCGATTCTGAGATATTCATCTTTCACAGAAAATCGGTCGACAGTTTTGCTAGAAAGCTCGTCCATTTTCTGCTGCTACTTCTTCGTCCGATTTTGCAGTAGTTCGACCATGTTTTAGGTAAGCCTATTGAGCTACTTACTTCCTTTTTCTACTAACACTATTTTGCAGGTCTCGGTCTCTTGGCTTTCGAACAAAGGTGGTAGATAGGTTACCCAATCTGCTTTAGCCGGAAGAGATGAAGAAGAAATATTTTCTGTAATAGATTAGGTTCTATTTTATGTTTCTTCTTTCGAATCTGTAATAGTAAATAGGGAAAGTTGTAATAGTAAATAGGGACCTTCGATCACCAGATCCGTACAACAGTGGTATCACAGCCGGAAAAGCTTCAACTTTCCGGTGATCTGTCGAGGGCTGCTGCTCGGAGCTCTCAGTCAGCTCTATTATTCTCGAAACATCACGGGTTTAGCATTCCAGATTCACAGAACCCGTGGATCTAGCTCAGGGAAGTTTTCTATTACTGTCTTTGGCTTTCTTTATGGTTTAAAGTTTTTATTTTTTTCTGGATGTATATTGTCATTGTTGTGTTGCTGTTGGTATCTCTAGTCACGAATCTAAATTTTTTTTGTGATTTTTTGTTTTTCTTGAAAAAACAAAACCCAAGCCTGGCTTGAGTCCTATTGAGACTCCAAGTATCTGTGTTTTGGTGTTTTTCTCGTTTATTGCAAAAATATTTTTCTTTGTCCGTGATAGTTGAGATCTGCTTTTGTCTGTTTGGGGGCTATTGTTCAGCCTGTGTTTATTTATTTCTCTGTTGGTTATTTGTTGTGGCTGTGGCTTAGCCTGTGCTATTTTTTTTATCTACTGTGAGATTTATTTTCTCTATCTACATATTATCTGTTTTTGGCGGTATTATTTTTCGAACAATATTCGAGCTACTTTTGTGACAAACTTTTTATATTTTATTTTGCACGCTTTTGATTTCTCTTATTTTCCTTTATACATCATGTTCGCTTCTAAACTTGAAATGGACAAGTTTGATGGCAAACTGATTTTGTAATGTGGCGCAGAAAAATGAACGTTGTTTTAGTCCAACAAAAAATTGCACCCGCTATTTGTAGCCCTGACAAATATCCGGAATCTTGGAAGGGTGAAATACTTGCTGAAAAACTTAGTGATGCACATAGCTGTCTCACTTTGCATTTGAACGATAATGTTTTAAGAGAAATAGATGAAAAGGACAATGATTTGAAATCTGGACAAAATTTGAAAAACTTTTTAATTTGGAAAAGTCCTTGTCAAACAAAATTTATTTGAAGGAACAACTTTTTGGTTTTAAAATGAAAATGTCAAAATCTCTTTTTGAAAATATTGATGATTTGAACAAAATCGTTTTAGAACTTCAAAATATTGGTGAGAAGATTTCTAATGAAAACGTTGCTGTTATTTTGTTAAACTCTTTGTCTGAGTCTTTTAATGATTTTAAATCTGCTATCAAGTATGGTGGAGATGATTTGACTCTTTCTGATATGAAGAAATGATATGGAATGATCTTCAAGAGCATAAAATTTCGTCCAAGAAGTGAGGGAGAAAACAAACAAAACAAGTGTAATAAGTAGAAGAGAGAAAGTGCCTTTGAAAGGACTTGAAAATGTCAAGCAACCTTGGATATATTAAAATCCAAGACCTCAAAAAGGTTTACACAAAATCTTTTATTCAAAGTTCAAACAACCTAAGGTATTTTGAACCTTAGACCTCAATGAAACAAGAAGAAGACCTCAAGACTAGTTTTCTACAAGAGTATAGTAACTAGTATGAAGGAATTTTAATGATCAACCTTGAAGCTCTTGGAACTTTCAACAAGTCTTCAAAGTGATTTTTCTTTCAAGGAAGTTCACCATTGAAAAAGATAGAAAAACTAAGTTAAGAACTAAGAATACTAAGAGAATAACCTTTGTCTTGAAAATTTTCTTGATTAGCTTCTTCAAAATGGAAGACTACATATTTATAGAGACTTGAGGGAGAAAATAGGAATTTTTCCTCTCATATTTTCAGCCCAAAAGATAGATATAACCTATACATACACTTGATAAGACAATAGAGGTGTTTTAATTGCATTTGGACTATTCTAGAGCACTAGTCAACACATTGCCAAAAATATGAGGCAATTTTTCAGCTTGGGCAAAAGGGCTTCCAACCATCTACCAAGGTGAATTTTCAATTTCTAACTTATTCAAAAATTTAGGATATTGCCCAATAAAGTCTTGGAAATCAAAATGTAAGCCCCATAAAGTCTTGGACATCAAAATTGACATCAAAATTTAAGTCTTGAAACTTCTCTTGCTCAATTTGATCCTTGTGACTCTTTAGTTGTTTTGCCTTGGCTTTTGTCACAACTCCTTGATGTTCTTGCATCTGTAACCGGTTTACATAAAAAACACTTTGAAATCAAAAGATTTAGATTTTTGAAAAGAAAACAAATTAAACGGAAAGAACCTTTACGTGCGAGGGAGGGTTGACCAGAGAAAATCTTTTAATCACCGTTCTAAAAGTAAAAGGAGGTATAAATCTCGAGATAAGAATAAAGTGAATATTTTTATTGCAGCAAAGATATTCATATGAAAATTAAGTATTTTAAAATGATCAAAGATGAAAAACAACGTAAAAGAGGTAATGGGAGTGAAAAACTGACAAAACCCACAATTTTTGATTAGATGGTAATTATATGTATTCTGAGATTTTGTGTGTGTCCCCTTCTCTATCTTCTTCTAAAGTTTCTGATGAGTGGATTCTTGATTTAGGTTGCACTTTTCACATGACTCCAACACAAGCAGTGGTTTTCTAATTTTAAAACCTTGATCATGGAAAAGTTTTGATGGAAAACAGTGAACTTTGTGATATCAAGGACATTAGAAATGGTTTCATAAAAGTGCATGATAACGTGACTAGAAAATTGACCGAGGAGAGATATGTGCCAGACCTTCGTCAGAATGTAATCTCCCTTGGTATTTTTGATACAAACGGCTTACAAATATGAAAATGGGTTTTTACGAATTTGCGAAGGATCACTAGTCATGCTTAAAGGTTTTAAGAAAGATGGCTTGTACACTATGCTTGGAAAAACTATTTGCGAATCATCTGCATTGATTTCAAAACTGTCCCTGAAAGAACCATGTTGTGGTATCGTTGAATTGACCACATTAGTGAAAAGTGTTCACATTTTTTACACAAACTAAATCTTTTGAATGGTGACAAAATTGATTCTTTTGATTTTTGTGATCATTGTGTTCTTGACAAACAGCATAAACTCAGTTTTTTCACTGGCACACAAGTCCACCGCCGTTCTTGATTATGTGCATTGTGATTTATGAGGTCCTGAAAAGGTACCCACTTATGGTAGCAATGTTTATTTCCTTTCTGTTGTTGATGATTTTTCTCAGCACGATTGGGTGTTTCTTTTGAAAACTAAAGACTAAACTTTTGAGAAGTTTAATGAGTGGAAGCGCTTTGCCGAAAATCAAACTGGAAATAAACTAAAGACAATTAGGACAGATAACGGTTTGGAGTTTTGTAACAAAAGGTTTAATGATTTGTGTGCTTTGCATGGTATTGTGCATCATAAAACCGTTAGGTACAACCCTCAGCAAAATAGTATTGCTGAGAGGATGAACCGAACCATTATGGACAAAGTTAGGTGTCTTATGGTGCCATCTGGTGTTCCTAAACCCTTTTGGGGAGAGGCTGTAAGTACAACAGTTTACCTTATCAATAGGTCTCCTTCTATAGCCATAAACTTCAAAACTCCCATAGAGTTGTGGTCGGGTGAACCACCAATCCTGTCCAACCTGAGAGTGTTTGGGTGTGATGCATTTGCACATCAAAAAGAAGGAAAGTTAAACCCTAGGTCTAAAAATGGAGTGTTCATAGGTTATCCTAGTGGGGCGAAGGCTTATAAAATTTGGCTCAAAGATGAGCTGGGAGTAAGGGTAATTGTGAGTAGAGATGTAGTCAACAATGAGCTTGATATGCCTTGTCTTAAGGCTGAAATCGATCCCATAAGTTCTACCAACATTCCCACTGTTGGGAACATTCATGTAGAGGTGGAGGACACCTCCAGAGCCTCACAAGAGCACACACATGAATCCGAAACCAGTGAAGAGTCGGATATCCCAGCTAGTGTATCCGAAATCGATGTGCTCGAATTAGAAATTTCTAATGATGATGAGGATCATCCTGAGGCACAAACACAAGCCCTTAGAGACTACCAATTGTCTAGGGATAGAGCTAAAAGAATGTCTAGAGAACCCGTTAGATATGGTTATTCATATATTGTTTCTTATGCTTTTGCTGCTGCATCTTGTGTTGAAGAGAAAGAACCTATGTGTTTTTCTAATGTCTTAGAGAGTCCTAATCGCTCTTTGTGGATGCATGCTATGAATGAGGAGATGTCTTCTTTGCATAAGAATGAAACTTTGGTGCTTGTTCTTAGACCATCAAAACAAAAATTGATTGAGTGTAAATGGACTTTCAAAATTAAAGAACATGAATTTGCTAATGAACCTCGACGGTTTAAGGCTAGGTTGGTTGCAAAAGATTTTTCTAAAGTTGAAGGCATCGATTTTAATGAAATATTTTCTCCCGTCGTTAAATACAATACGATTATGATCATGCTAGCTATTGTTGCCTTCTTTGATCTTGAGCTTGAACAATTCAATGTGAAAACTGCCTTTTTACATGGTGAACTTGAAGAAACGACTTACATGAGTCAACCACCTGATTTTGAGGTGAAAGGTAAGGAGCATATGACATGTCTTTTAAAGAAGTCCTTGTACGGGCTTAAGTAGTCACCTAGACAATAGTATAAGAGGTTTAATTCTTTTATGCTTAAAGCTGGCTTCGTTAAGAGCAATTATGATAATTGCCTGTATTTTTTGGTGATGATGTTGATAATGCTGTTTATTTATTACTTTATGTTGATGATATGTTGATTGACTGCAAACACAAAGATAAGATTGTGAATTTGAAATCTTTGTTGAAGTTGGAGTTTGATATAAAAGATTTAGAATCTGCCTCTAAAATCCTCGACATGAAAATAGATAGGGATAGGGCTGGCCGCTTTTTGTTTATATCCCAGAAATCCTTCATGCAGAAAATTGTTTCAAATTTTTTTATACATTTGTGCAAGCCTGTTTCTACCCCTCTTGCGAGCCATTTTCAGCTTTCCTCAAAATCCTATCCCAAAACTGAAAATGAGAAGAAAGATATGGCCAACATTTCTTATAGAATGGCCATAGAATCTGGCATGTATTCCATGATTTCCACCAGATCTGATATTGCTTATTCCATAAGCCTTTGAGCCGTTTCATGTCTTACCCCAGTAGGGATCATTGTGCTGCTCTCAAGTGGTTGTTGAGGTACATTAATGGGACGATTGTTAGGGGCTTGCATTATCATAACCGGTCTGAAAAGTTTGAGCAGGTTGGTTATGTGGATTCTAACTTTGCAAGTGACAAAGATGGTATAAAGTCTACCATATCTTATTTCTTTACTATTGCGGGTAATTGTGTTTCATGGAAATCGTAGCTGCACCCTGTAGTCGCCCTTTCGACTATGGGGGCTGAGTACATCGCTGCCACAGAGGCAATTAAGGAAGCTATTTGGCTTCAAGGGCTTTTATCTTAATTGCATCTTTTACATTCAAAAGCAACTATTTTTACTGATAGTCAAAGTTGTCTTCATTTGTGTAAAAATCCTATCTATTATAAAAGAACTAAACACATAGATGTTAAGTATCATTTCATTAGAAAAAAGGTTTCAAATGGTTTAGTTAATATAGACAAAATTAGTACTAAAAATAATTCAGCTGATTTTGGTACTAAAATTGTGACAACTGACAAGTTTACTTTGTGCAGGGATCTCCTTCATATAGATGAAGGTTGACTCATTTGAGTCTATCCTGGTTGGGAAGTCAATAAAAATGTGTTCAAGGTGGAGTTTGTTGGCCATTTTAGGCCAATTTTTCACACATTTTATTTTTATTTTCTCAGCCCAATTGGTTCCAATGATGAGTTTGGGCCTCACTAAAAGAAGACTGGGCTTAACTTCTTGGCCCAAGATGCCGGGCAGGCCGGTTCAGCCCGGCTTGTCCAAGGTGACTTGGTCTATAAATATCTCTCTTTCTTCTTTGGGCTGCCCTAGTTCGGACAACGGCCTCCTACATTCTACTTTCATCTTCTCCTCTCTTCTCACAGCCGACTCTTGGCTTGCTCTCAAGGACTCTTTCGAAATTCTGCCGGCGCCACTAGTCGACTTGCTCTGACCGTGCATGCAGCTATGTAGTGGAGTAGAGGGTCGAAAGAAAAGGAGAAAGAGAGTGGTCTTCTTGTGTGAGGTTATCCATTTTCTGAGGGACCGCTTCTTCTTCAACGTTTCAGTGGACCGATTCTGAGATCTTCATCTTTCACTGAAAACCGGTCAACCGGTTTTCTAGAAAGCTCGTCCATTTTCTGCTGCTACTTTTTCGTCTGATTTTGCAGTAGTTCAACCAGTTTCAGGTAAGCTCTATTGAGCTACTTTACTTCTGTTTTCTACTAACACTATTTTGCAGGTCTTGTCTCTTAGCTTCCGGACAAAGGTGATAGATCAAAGACCCGATCTGCTTTAGTCGGAAGAGATGAAGAAGAAATATTTTCTGTAACAGATTAGGTTCTATTTATGTTTTTCTTTCGAATTTGTAGTAGTAAATAGAGAAAGTTGTAATAGTAATAAGGATCTTGTATCACCAGATCCGTACAACAAATTCTCTGCTTAGTCTGTATTACTAGAATTGCTTGAAATAAATGGAGTATTTAATATGATCCAATATATGTCATGAACATACAATAAATTATCCACCCTAATGAGTAAAATCAAAACTATAAGGAACAGACATGGAACATACAACTAGTTCTACAGTTTCTCTCTTTCATTTTTCTGGTAATAATTTAAATTTAAAGCAAAACAATAGTTATGATCTTCAGAATAAATTACAAGGCTTGCATAGAATGGTGGTAAAGCTTCCATGTTTTCTTAAATTCGTATATATAGAACAAAAGAGATCCTGAAACCGTGTAGGACTAAATCCACGCGATATTTCCAGCAGGTAACTGTCGCTAGTAGTGGATAAAAATAAAGAGAATGAGTTTAGAGTCAATTACTTGTAAAGGGAAACTTAACATCCTATTTAAAGTTCTCGGTGGAACAATATTTTTGTCTTCGACAATGATGTGAACATAATTCCCCGCATCCTGTTGCATTTCATGAATCTCCATGACTGAATTTGAACCTCAATCCTCTTCAAGGGTAAAACATCTCCAAAACTGGAAGGGACCTCTTTAAGTTTGATACAATCTTTCACAACAAGTTGTTCAAGATTGGGGAAAAAGCATGAAGATGTACATAACTGCTGAATGTCTAAATTCTCTAAGTTTAAGAATATGAGGCTTAAGAATTCCCATCCATCAGTTCCCACCTTGGCCCCTCAAAGGATCTTGATAGCAATTTGAGAACGGCAAGACTGGGTAGCCTCCCAATTACTGAGGATTCACTCCATGGAAGACCAAGGTTTGAGATAGTAAGTAAGTTTCTTAAGAGCTGAGAGAAATGTAGATATAAATGAACAGGGAGCTTTCCCAATTTTATGCACACATAGTGTTTCAAGATTACTTAGAAAATCCATGACAGGAAATTGATCGTGAAAGTAGAATCTGAATTTCTGAACATTGGATAACTTTCTCAACAGCTTGTCAGCATCTTGCCCATAAGACAAAATTAATGATGAGAATGTGTTCAAATTTTCCAATTGAGGGCACTCTTCAAGCTCATAATGGCGCCTTGTCTATTTTTTTTCCTCAAAAAACAAAAATAAGATGAAGGGCCAGAATTTGACATAAGCTTCTGGAGAACTCGCTCCCATCTTCCGCTTCCGCTTCTCACTATCGTCTCCCAATCTGAAATAGAAGAGTGGGCAGTGTCAGAGCCCCAATTGATTCCCTCATCCAGAGAGGGCAGAGAGAAGAACCAAAAGATTGGGATTTTCCCCTGAGAGCTCGGTGGCCGATCTTTCCTCTCTCTCATATTTTATCTTTATGCTATGTTCAATTTAATTTTCTCATGAATCAAGAATAGAAGAAAACCCATGATTTTTCTATACTTTTGAAGGTTTTGTAGCCGGTATGTTCTGCTCCGTCCGTATATTCTTGTAAGATAGAACTGTTCTCTTTTTTTTTTTTAGTATAATGGTTAGGTATGTATGAGGACTGTTGTTTCTATTGTATTCAGTATTTGCTCACCGCGTTTGATGTATATTTGCTTGCCCAAGGAGAAAATTTGTGAAAGTGTTGATGAGGAATGGTCAATGATTCTTCATCTCCTTAAGCTATATGCTGCTTTTATGGGTACCCAAAATATTTAAGTAGGGGCTTTTACATGATAGATATGACAGATTAATTAGCTACATGTTATCTGACTCATTAAAACTTGCAGAGACCTTTAGTTGAATATGCCGTTTTGAATTTGCTAAAGTTTGTTTTAGTATAATTTCTCATTACATTTTATTTTATATCAGAGCTTGGCATCTTTTGGTCTACGTAGGTTGTAGTCTTTTTTTTTTTTTTTTTAAATCTGGGTTAGGATATGTATCTAGCATTATTCATTATTTCCTACTACTATACTACTTTTTTCTAAAAGGAGATATTATGGAAGCCCCTGCAAATGAGCAAATGATCTGAAGAAGGATGTGTAAATGATGTCTGCTGACCCGTAAGATGCACCCAATCAACAAGAGCAAGTTTCTATGTAGGAAATTTTGTTCTTTATTCATGTGCAATGATATGAACGTTGTTCTTATTAAGTAGGGAATATTTCTCCTAATGATAGCTGTGCACCTTGCCTTCTGATGATTATTTTGTGCTGATGGCTTCACAGATAGGATGGATATTAGTACCACTCATGGGAACTGCTAAAACTTATGATGAAGTTTGTAATATTTTTTGAGATAAATGATTCTCTTTTACTAGGTTTAGCCAAACTTGAATTTCTTCATGTGTGCCTTTTGACTATTTTACTTCTACTCTGGAAAAAACATGCCAGTGTACACCTATATATATATATATATATATATATATATGAGGTGGTATTTGCTTTAAAAATGGATTTTTTGAACTTTGCATCTTCATTGTTATGGAAATGAGAATTGTGCTTCCATATGAAATCATATGGTCTACTACATTATAGATCTTTATCTGAGAGTTTGGATTCTCAACTTTTTAGCAAGAATTGAAAATCCCTTTAACTTGAGTACTTTTACTTATACTCGAGCATAAGTAGTCTGCAATTTTCATTTCCTTGTCATATTTCCTTAGAGGTTCTTTTTGGAACATTGCTAGATAGAAATAATCAATCTTTGAGCCTCCACAGATAAGAGCTTTTATCTCTGAAAGAAGTTACTTTTCATAAAGAGTGAAGCAGAAACAGGATTTGGCATGGATCCAAGAAATTGATGATTTTCAGTTGTACGGCCGTTTCATTATTGTACAATATAGAATCCTTTGTTGCAGTAAATCTATGTCTGGAATACTGCAATGCATTGCCTTATTATTACATCATATGGGTGGGTGTAAAGCTTTTTCTTCGAGAGAGAGAGAGAGAGAGAGAGAGAGAGAGAGATTCAACGAATTACTTGTGTAGTCCTCTGTGGCATTTTCTGCATTTGATGATACTGATCTTATCTTGGCCTATTTTTGGGCTTTGTTTCCAAAAGGGTTGATGTCATGTAAGTCTCTTATTCCTCATTTCTTGTGGTAGTCGATAAACAGGAGGAAGATGAAGATGAAGTAATTATTTAGTGAGTGTAGGTTACTACTTTGAGGATAGTGAAGATGAAGTAAGTTGAATTCTCTCTGCTTCAATTAGACTAGTATTAGTTGCTAATAAATATGCAACACTCAACAAATATGAAATCCGTTGTCTGAGTTGATTAAGAAAGGAACTGTAAGACCTCAGCCTTTGTGGATTTAATAATTAAGGTAATTAATCCTACGCCCTTATTTATAATTTCGGAATATTAAGGAAAAGGTTTTGAGGTGTGCATATAAGAAATACTTTTAATATAAAGGTTTAATTTTTTGTTACTTATTAAGTCTAAAGATTAATATGCAAAATTTAAGAAGTTAGTTAATTAAATTAAGGTGTGCTTATTCTTTCTAAAACGATAGGAGGAATGATAGAACCTCCTAGCAACTTAAGTTGATTTCCTAAGGTCCAAAACAACATATCAAGGAAAGAATTTTATATTTTGATTATTCGAGACTCCCCGTTTAGCTTTTGATTGTGTAGAGTGTTGACTATAGTGTAGAGGTTAGACCTAGGGTTTAAATTGGTTCGGTTAATTTTTTAGATATTTGTGTTTAAAGATCATTTTATTAATTTTTAAATGTGTGATATGAATAGTCTCGATAATTAGAGTTTTGTGGGCATTTTGAGATAAGGGAAGAATTTTTTTGTTGGAAAACTTTTTGGACATATTTTAGAATTATTAATATTTAACATTTTAAGTTGGAGATTGAGATTTTAAAGTTAAAATGAAAATTTTTAATCATTTCTAAGATTTGGAGCTAATGTAGAAGATATAGAAAGTTGAGGGACTATATATATCATAAACTAATGGTGACATGGCTGATAGTGACATATGGAATAGAGGGCTAATGGACACTTGGATGGCAGGGGCATGTGGACAAGAAAATGGTTGACACATGGCTAGTAGGTACCATGTGTCTCGTACATAGAAGGCAAAATCATGCATGCGGGCTATATATAGAAGCTCTAGTTGGCTAAAAATTCCAGCATCTTTCCATTTTCTCTCCCTTATTTTTCCTCAAGTTTTTTCTCCAGATTTTCTCTCTCTCTCTCTCTCTCTCTCTCTCTCTCTCTCTCTCTCTCTCTCTCCACACTTTTTTTTTTTCTTTTCTTTCTTCTTTTCCTCCTCCATTTCTCTCGGTTTTCTATCTCTCCCTCAAGGTAAGTTCTTATTTTCTTTCTTTTTATTTTTATTATTATTCTATTTTTTAGGAGAAGTGTTATTTTATTATTATGAGATTATATCTTCTAATATAAATAATATTAAGGTTTAATAATTATAGATTTATTTTTAAAAATTCATTATTTTTAAAGGAGTTATTATGAATTTATTTCTTGGATTTATTTTTTAGAATTTCTTCAGGTTTAGGATAAATTTAGGTGAACCCTAAAGTCATCTTGGGGTCAAATTTATATTTTTATGGTATTATTTAATTAAGTTTAGAATTGTCATTTGTAAGTTTGACTTGTTTCATGACTCCAAATGAGTTCACTAACCTTTTTCTTTTACAAAAAACTTAATTATTTTCTTAAGAGTATATTTATCCCTTGTTAGTTCTTGATAAAATTTCCAAAAATACTTACTGGTGGTATATTACGGGTTATACCAAATGTGTTCTATATTTAAAATATTTATTATTTCTTTTTAAACAAGATTTTAAATATTTTAAATATTCTCATAAGATTTTGAGATTTAATAATATTTGGGGAAATTATCTTTGAAATATTTATTTCATTTTGAAATAATATTTTAACTACTTAAAATATTCTTATAAACTTTTGAGATTTAAAGTTAGAAAAATTATTTTTAAATAATCATTGTTCCATTTTGAAATAATATTTTGGATACTCTAAATATTCTTATAAAAATTGAGATGTGAAATTATTTGGAGAGATTCTTCCTTAAAATATTTATTATTTCATTTTGAAATAATATTTCAAATAGCTAAAATATCCTTATAAGGTTTTGAGGTTCAAGATTGTTTGAAGAAATTACCTTTATAATATCTACTATGTTATTTCGAACTAATATTTTAAACAATGTAAATGTTCCTATAAGGTCTTGAGATTCTAAATTATTTGGAGAAATTATCTTCTAAGATATTTATTTTTAAAATATTTATTATTTCTTTTCGAAATAACATTTTAAATATTTTCAATATTCTTATAAGGTTTTGCGATTTAAAAATTATTTGAAAAGATTATTTTTTAAGATATTTATTATCTCTTGTTAAATTAATATTTTAAGAATTTTAAATATTTTTATAAGACTTTTGAGACTTAAAATTATTTGGAAAAGATTTTTTTTGAAAGAATATTTTAAATATTCTGAATATTCTTATAAGGCCTTGAAGTATCAAATTAGTGTTATAATACCTTAATTGTAAATATTCTTACATTATGATTTCAGGAAAAATATTTATATATATATATATATATGTATACTAGTTCTTTTAAAGAATATTCTCTGCCAATGTAATCATAAATTACTTTAAAATTTTAAAGGTATTTAACGATTTCCGTTTAAGAAATAATTATCATGGCTTTCGGAAGGTATATCGGCATAACCTGTTCTATACCCGGTAATATGTTTAAAGCGTTCATGCCATAGACACATACGTGTACTTTCATGGTGAACATGATTTCGAAAATATCTAAGTAAAACAAAGGTTTATAAAAGTTTCTACAAAGTAATGATTGGATTGCATTCCTTTATCGTGGTCCGACAGATAGGGATTTTTCGATAGATGAAAAAATTTCTGTGGCCGAGAGATGGCCTGTGATTTCATAAAAATAAATTAAAACCTTAATCCGGTTGAAGGGGCTTGCTATATATTTTGATCAACGTGTCAAGAGGATTGCACTGTGCGTGGCTAGTCCCATGTACGAGGGCCTCTTCCGAACGACATGCTTGGTAGGTTTACTCTTGATCTAGATTCAGTTGACAGAGGGTGTAGTACCATTAGAGGGTTACGCCCAAAGCGGTATTGTCTTTGACTCCGTATCATGCTTTGCAGTAGGGGCTGCTTCCTAGCAAGTTGGGTCAGAAGGGGCTCATCGGCTAGAGTAGCACAGGGCAGCCTAGTAGGTATCCTAGGGCTCGTTACCTATTTGTGTTTAAAGGTCATGTGAGGTTGAAAAATCGAAGGTTCGTATATTGTGCTTTGAATTTCAGGCTGGTATTGACTACGGGATGCCAGAACTTGTTTCTGATAATCCTGTTTAAGGTTCCGGATTCTGTTCGTTGAGCCTTTCATGGTTTATGCATGGTTTTGAAAGTTCGGGTGTCGCGGCAGTGCCAATGTTGATTCGCTCAGACTTTCCGGCTACGCCCAAACCCTACAAAAAGTTCATAACTCCCATACAAAAGAAATTTTAAGAAAGCATTTCAGTCTTGGCATAACAAACCGTTTTATAAAAAGTATTATACTCGTATGGGAAACTCAAAAAAGCACACATGCACGTGAACTCACTGGGCGTCCATCACTCATGCCTTTCAAATGTTTTCTTTCCTTTTTCAGATGACTCTGTAACCCGATCTGGCTAGTTGAGCCGTTGTGGGCCCACTGGATACGGTATTATGAGAGGTTTCTGCCTGTAGCCATAAGGTTTTGATTTATAAAGATTGTGGCCGCATGGACTTAAACCTATATATAAGTTTGAGAAGCTTTGGTTATAAAATTATATTCATATCTTTCTTTCTTCTTCTGCTGTTTAGTTTAGAGGGACGCGTTCTAGTTCCTCTCGGATGTGTTTTAGCTTTATGTTTCTTTGTAAGTCCAATGCCAAGAGGCACGCAAATACCTTACACAGTCACAGTTGACCTAGTGGAGGAGTACGGGGTATCACAGGTGGTATCAGAGTTCTAGGTTCGACACTAGGTTATCTATATCCTAGATGAACTTTAAGAGCTGACTGCTTAAACCTTATAGCTTGGAGATTTGATAATGTTCTATTTAGAGTTTTAACATGAAGCTTTTATTTTGTAGGTAGAAGATGTCTGGACCCGGTCATAGATGGATCTACCAGGATGGCATCATAGTTAGAGGATCGGCTGGCTCTCGATACCTTATCGATCCAGAACGACCTTTGGTACTAATAATAGATATCCCTGACTCAGATTCTAAGACGGTAGATGGGCCAGCCGGCATTGAGATACAAAGGGAGGAGGAAAAGAAGAAAGAAAAGAAAAAAGAAAGTGGAGAGAGAGAGAGAGAGAGAGAGAGAGAGAGAGAGAGAGAGAGAGAGAGAGAGGGTGGGGGGGGGGAGGGGGGGCGGGGGAGGGGGGGCTGCCTAGAGAGAGGAGAGAACCGAGAGAAGAGGAGAGAAAATAAATTGAGGAAAAATAAGGAAGAAGAAATGAAAAGATGCTAGAATTTTCAGCCAACTAGAGCTTCTATATATAGCCCCTCATGCATGGTTTTGCCTTTTATGTATGAGACACATGACACCTACTAGCCATGTGTTAACCAATCTCTTGTCCACATGTCCCTATGAACAAGAAAGATAAAACATCCATCCATATTTATTTATCTGTTTTACTTATTTTGTACACCCATATAGTCAAAAACAAAAATATCATTATTTCATAAGGATGGCCCAGTAATATAGAAGAAATAAAAAATAAAAAATTAAACTTTATATGACAAAATATATATATAACCTCTGTTCTCCATTACTTAAAATCAATAGCTTTTAACTTATTTTAAATTATAAGTTTGTTTTGTAGAAGTTATTTTAGCAAAACTATTGTAAAGATGCTTTTGCTTCTCCTTATTGATATTATTATAATTAAAATTGTTATATTAATTTATTTAAAACAACTTTTTTATAAATATTTATTTTTAATTACTTAAAAAAAGCATAAACAATGCAAAATTTAAAATAAATTAAAAACTGTTGATTTTAAACAATATAGAATAAGGCAATTGAAGATTAGCGAGAAGCAAGGCCATACAAATTTAAGGTAGAAAAGGCCTCTCCTACCATCTAAACTCAGATTGATGTTCTCAAGTTCGAATTTTTTAAGATAAAAGAACCCAAATTTCAAGTGTCTAATGTTACTCCAAAAACGAGAAAAATGCAAAATAGGATTAAGAAATTAAACGCAAATTAAGCAACTTAGGGTTCTCCAAGAAGCCCAAGTCACTACTAATTAACTGTTTACGTGTTTAGAAATTATCCTCAATAAACATGGGAAACCTTGAATAGCATTACACTAATGCAGGCATTGAAGGGAGATATTTAGTAATTAGTACCTTATACATCTATGATCACGCCAATGATGGTCTATTGTAACACAACAATATCCGATAGTTATCGATTAATATGAGCAGATTGTAGTGCACAAAGTTAATAAATAACAGCATAAGCCTGACATATATACAATATTAAACTCCTCCCTATGTGACTCGATCAGCACTTCTCTCTCACTTGACATGTCTCTTGTGCCCTAATATGATCTATTTTGAATTGCCTCTAATTTCCGGACAAAGCTGTAGAAATTGCTGGAAAGCTTCAACTTCAGCTGTTTAAGATATGCACTTGAAAACTGTCATTTCCCATGTCCTGTTGTTCTTTGAGAATCTGCATGGCTGATGTTACAACTTTTTTGCTGCACCAATGAACTTCAATCCTCTTGAAAGTAGAAATCTCCCCGAAACATGAAGGAATCTCTTGGAGTAGGTGACAATATTTCATGACAAGTCGTTCAAGGCAGGGGAAGGTATCATCTGTGACTGCATCCCATTTTGAAATGTTGGATGAGCTTAATTTCAAGAATTGGAGTCTCAAGAATTCATCATATTTCACATCCCATCTTCCCCCTTCAAACACGGCTGACAGTAATTTCAGAACCTCAAGATTCGGTAACTTCCCTATTGCTGATAGTAGCTTCTTTGATAGTCTAATATGGAGCAAGCTTAATTTTTTAAGACTTGACAGAAACTCAAATTGCAAGTTAGAATCCTGAACCTTATGCAACCTCTTCGAGGTTGAGGAAGGCTCAAATCCCAAGTCCGTTTCTGAGAGGACCTTATATATTGAGGAATCCAAGTCATCATCATCATCATCATTATCATCCCCTAAGGGAACCTCAAATTCCAAGTCAGTATACTCAATCTTATGCAACTCCAAAGCTTCCAGTTTGCTTGGAATGGACAAGAATGGAATATCATCATAATCAGAGGATAGTATAATTCCCAACTTCCGAACATTTGGCAACTTTCTTAACAATGTTCTATAATTCAGACAATCAATCAACTTGTGGGTCTCCAAATTGTTTAATTGAAACGACTTGTAAGGATAAGTAAAGGCACCACGATTTACGTACACATGCCTTAAACTTTTCATCTTCCAAAAGGTATGCGGGATCCGAATTCCATGATAAGGACTTTTCACAACAAGAACTTCTAATCTCCATAGATTCTCTATTGATGACGGCAAATCATCGATAAGAACAAGAGATAGTGCTAAGTATCTTAGGTGAACTAGGGATGTTATTTGCTCAAGAAAATCAGAATCCTGTAATTTCATGTTCTCCATGTCCAATACCTTAAGAAGCTTAAACCTCAGTAAGAAGGAAGAAGCAAATGTATGTTCCTCCTCTTTACCTTTGAATAGTAAAGAGTGTACATATTGGTTGGCATACGTCGACTCAACTGAGGTAATTAGCAACTTTGGATGAATCCTCACTCGATATATCTCCAAGGGAAAGTGACAATCACTTGGAAAATGCAAAAACCTTTCTTCTTTAGCTTTTGCCAAGCAAAAACTATGCAATAGATCATGAACTCGACAATCCTTGATCCTGCCATTGGAACTTCTATTGCCAAGAATTACTAAACTTCTGCAAATTAGATCTGCCAAGTATTCATGTGCAACATCTTCTAAGCTTTTCATCGGATCATTCTTCAGAATAAAACCCTCAGCTATCCATAGCTGGATTAACTTCTTGGCCTGAACTACTTGACCCTCTTGAAATGCACCAAAATAAAGAAAACATGGTTTCAAAAATTCTGGTAGATGCTTGTAACTCAATTCCAATAAAGATATGCACCCTTCAGTGGAAATATTCCTGCCAAGAGTTTCTGCAATTTCTTTCCACCCCTCTAAATGCAAGCCTTTCTTTGCAAGGAGACCAGCAATAAGAACAACTGCTAGAGGTAGCCCTTTGCAATCTTTTGCAATCTGCTTCCTAAGTTTTGACAATTCTGGAGGAAAATCTTCTTCAATAGATAGCTTCTTTTGCAATAATTCCATACTTTCCTCGTGTGAGAATGTGCGAAGATGATGAGGAATACAACCATTTTTTGCTTCCGAAGCTACCTTATGAATTCGACTTGTGAACATAATTCTACTTCCATTGTTGTCATCTGGAAACGATTCTTTTAATTGATGCCATGGACTAACGTCCCATATATCATCCATCACAATGAGGTACCTTGTTCCTTTTAAACATCTACGGAGTCGTTCAGCCAATTTGTGTTCATTGATATCATGAAGGTTCTCATTAGACACAACATCCCTTAAAATGTCCAGAATCAACTCTTTAAGATTATAGACTTGAGTTGTGCAACACCAAGCAAGTTTATTGAAATGGAATCTAACAGAAGGATCATTATACCCCTTTCTTGCTAGAGTTGTCTTCCCTAGGCCAGGCATGCCAACAATTGAGACAATGTCAAGTTGTTTAGATCCCCTTGTTAGTCTATCCACGATAGTTGTTGCCTCATCTGCATACCCAACTACAATTTCATACATTGTCGGAGTTTTAGTTTTTACAGAAAACATATTAATGGATTTTATTTGATCATTCATGACTACACTGTTGTGCATCTGATTACCTCTAATCTCCTTAACCTCAGTCTTAATCATTTCAATTTCTTCTACGACATTCCATAGACATATCATGTTATGCCAAGTAGTAGCATCAAAGCATAAGCAGGAGTCACATACCTGTTCTACATAGTATGCCACATTGACAATTTGAGTCCAAAGATTTTTAAATTCCTCATGCTTTTCTTGCAGCTCGAAAATCTGCTTGAGAAAGGGCCTAATGGAGGTTAGCTCTTCATGGATTCGTGCAATTTGATGCTTTTCAAAAGGAATGAGATATGCCTTACACTCCAAAATGACCTTTAAATTTTTCAAAAGGGAATCAATAAATCCCCAACCATTGGTCCTAGGAAAATTGCAACATGATGAAGGCAGAATATGGAGAGAGAGCTTTATAACTTCTGCTTTGTATTTGCTGACTTGTTCTAGGAATGCAGTAGTATTTTCCTTGAAAATGTTGTCGCTTAATTCTTTGTCACATATTGAGCAAATCAATGGCATAACATCATCTATAACAAAACAGTGGTGAGCCAGAATCTTCATTATATCATCTTCATTATCCTCAAGTTTATCCACGAGAAGATATGTGAAAAGCATCAATCCCTCACGAATCATTTCAAGATCATTCATATCAACAACCAAATTCTCCAAAAATAGGTCAACGAAACTTGAAACAACTTTTTGAATCAGAATACCTTCATGTTTCAATGGCTTTAAAGAGCTGAATGCTTCAAGATAAATATGTGACCTCCACAGTGCAAGGCCTAATCTTCCCCGGGAGAAGAAAAAGCATACCGCTTAACTTCTCCTCCGTTCCATCAATCCAGTACAAAATCAATAAACAGGCTGCACCGTTAGCACAGGCTTCCAAATGATTCATCAGATTTTCTAAATGACACCCAAAATCTTCCAAATCATGGGGGATATTGCACCTTTTTCCAACCAATTGAAAAATATTGGCAACAAACCCGAAATCCTTCTCCAAGGATTGAATAAGCTTCTTTGCTGTGCAGCTCACATAAGCTTTTAAAATGATAAGATCCTTCAGGTTGTGCTGGATTATGTCAATGATTTCAAAAATATAATCATCCCTCCTTGGAATTTTGCCATGGATCAGACGATCAAACAAAGGAAGACAAGTTTCTTTGACCCCTGGCTTGAAATTCTCAAAGCTTTCCTGCCACTTAGAAACCATGAAGTCCCAATTTCCAACAGTTTTTCTTCTGCGTATGGTAAAGTCACCAGCCTGAAATGCTTCTTCAAATGAAGCTTGAACTTTGATTGAGACAGTTCCCAACATTGGATCCAATCCTGCATCATCCCACACTAAGAAACAAGAAATAAGCATCTTCAAGAATCTGAACTCTCGTTGAAGGGCATGAATTTGAACCTTTAATGAAGGAGGCACCCTTGAATCCCTCCTTAGCATATGTAGCTCCTGTAGAAAAGTATCGATACAAGTGTGCATCTTTCTTCACCTTCTGATACAAGCAAGGATGTTAAAATGAGGAATTTAGGTTTTCAGTCTCAGAGAAAGAGAGCAATTAGAGAGCTAAATTCTGGAAAAGGGCGTATTGATTAAGCCAGAAAATCAGAGTAAAAGCTCTATATATACATAAAATGGCGGATGAAACATGTTAAGAGAAGTACTCTCATTTGGATGAATATAGAAAGAATGAAGAGGTATCAACTCTTGATTTTCAGCCATTAGCTTTGATCAAAGAAGAAACAATCAAACACCAATACTGTGAAGAACAGAGATGAAAATTGCTGGAAAATTCACCAATCATACACTCGGATCAACAACCGAATTGAAGAAACAAGAATAATTCAGCGAAAAACAACTAAAATTGCAGAATCGAAAGCAAAATTTTGCTCTGATAACAGGTTAAAAAGGAAGAATTTAGGTTTTTTCCAGTCTTTAGAGAGAGAGAGAGCAATTGGACAAGGAATTCTTATCACAATTCAGCCACTTGCTTTTATTTATCTACATCATCACACACAAAACTATTCTAGCTTCGATTCCTGAAGAAGACATGCAGCTTCCTTTTCTCTTTTTAAAAAAATCACCCTTTATCTTCTCCGAAGTTTAGACTTCTATATGATATTTTTCATAAAGTTTATTTTGAGCTATTATTCTCTTTAAAGAATTTACAATAATTTAATAAAATTCTTTTACGGTCGTAAAAAAAAATCACACGAACTAATTACGTGTGGTAATTTGATAGAGTAATAATTACTATAAGTCAATTTTTTAAAAAAGAAATACACGTGAGATGTGATTTTATGAGTGGAATAATTTTTATTCCCTTCAAATTAAATCTTAAATATGTTTCGTTTGCAAAGAATGACTTACAATACATATTTTATGATTTAAGTTATCTTGTGTGAGTATTGTACAATTTTTTTATTTTTACAAAAATTAAGTGAACGTGTATAGATAATGGTTTAATTGATAAAACTATTGTTTATTGTACAAATAACATAGTTATTTTATTTTGTGTATATCATATAATCATCTGTACTAAATATTTTAATAATAAATTGTTTTAAGGGATATTAATAAGTTACTAAAACTAATTAAAATATTTTGAACATAATTTTAGTCTCATATTTATTTAAATTAACTATCTAAGGATATAAAAATAGGTAATGGAGAGAGCGAAGCTTTTGTACATTCATGTACATCTTATTACTATAATTATGACTATATATATTTTTGAGTCCAAATTCAAATAGTTTAGTAATTTATTTGCCTCAAACTCGACTCATGTTCGGTTAATAATGAGTTTAAAATTGAATTTTTTGTGAACAATTCAGAAATAACTTGGTTTGTTTACAACCCTATTTGGGAAGTTAGTGGTGTCAGTTTGGTACATTGAGTACTTGGATTGGTTTTTAATTTAGTGTATTTGAATAAGAGTTTAGTAATTTTTTCTTCATTTTTTTAGTCCGTGTATCCACATCTCTCCTTACGAACTCCAATAAAAAATATATGCTTTTTCCAAACTAAAATATTATTTGAATGCATTCTTAAATTTTTTTTTTTTTAATTTTGCAATTTTAAATGTTCATGAAAAAAGACGTGAAACTCAATATAAGAAAAAACAAAATAAGTGTTGAGTAAAAAAAAAAAAAAAAAATCCAAATATAGCCTCTAGACTTTTACACAACATGAAGAATTTGTTAATTTGACAAATTGGTGAAACATAATAAAACATGTCACCAAGTAAGTTAAAAGAATTACAAGATTGAGTTGGAGAAAAATAAAAATGAATAAAAATCAATTTTTTTCTAGGGTTTATGTAATATTCTTCCAGCAATTATGGCAGCATCAATGACTTTGTTGATGACTCCAACAACTTCATTAACTGGACATGTATTTCCATTGAAAGGTTTTCCTCTTCGTTTTTGAAAGTTGTTGACACACGCCAAGAATCTTTCATTGCATGCTTGGCTTAGATAATCATCTGCATAACATAACAACACCAATTAAAAATTAATATTATTACAAAATAAACAATAATAATACTTTAAGAAATGGTACAATAATAATATAATAATACAATAATAATAGTATTTTTTGCAAAGAAAAAACATATTTTTGTCCATTATTTTACTTCTAAGTATTTTTTTTTCTCATTGAATTAAGTTTAAAAATTACATACAAATTTTGCTTAAATAATCAATCTTTAAATAATATAGATTAAAAAGTTATTATTACAAATTTTATGGAAGTATGTTGTATAAACTATAATTATAAAGTAGACTATGGATTAAAATGATTTTATATCGATAATTTTAGGAATTATTTTACAATAAATCTTAACTTATATAAAAGGATATTTCAAGCATTTTATATATTACAGAGCGTAAACTTCATATGTTTTAATTTTAAGGTGTAAAGTGCTTTTATCCTCTCGCTTGAGGGGAGTATTTTGTAATTAACACTTTAAAAAGAGCCCCAAATCTAGAGATATTATCAATCAAGTTAACTGTTTTTTTAATTTTCGATAATTAAATACGTAAATCAAACTTTCATTCTCAAAATAATTACGTTAAAAACCTTTAAATCTCACCTATAAGCTTTAAAATTATGAACATTAACTTGTTCTTGAATGTTGGAGTCAAAATTACTAAAAAAACCCTGATTCTTACCTTTCATATTTGTCAGTTAGCATATAGTAGTCTTTCTTTCAAAATAAATATTTTTTGTTTGGAATTACACAAATTTGAATAGGTATTCTAACTTTTCCGTTTATACATCCAAATTATTTAGACGGATACCTGATTTTGATATTCAATTGTTAAAATTAAATGACAGAGTACTCAATTATGATCAGACTCCAAATTTCGGAATTTTTTTTTATAAAAATTGACTCAAAATAAAAATAAAAATTACTTCTTAAAAAAAAAAAAGAATTTAAAAATTAAAACAAATCCAAAGTGAATTTATATTTTGGCTGGTTTGGTTTGAACTCCATAATAAGGAATTTAGCATTATGTTTGGGCTAAAGTTTGGGCTTTATCTTTTGAGCCTTTATAAACCTACACAAGACTCAACATTTGATTGCCTAATGGATTAGGGGTTATCCAACCAAAAACAAAATAACCATTATTTTTGTTAAATGTAACCACTATACCCTTGCTTTTACATTTTTTTTTCTTTCTAAATTTCACACATTTCTTTTAATCTTTATGTCTAAATTCCTAAATAAAGGGCAAACATTATATATTTTTTTATATTGACAATTTTATCCCATATTGACCTAATTAATTAGAACCATGTTCATATTCTTAAAACTTTTTTACATTATAAATTCTTGTACAACTTTTATATGAAAAAAACAAGCTATTGATTTCGGTTTCTCATGAAAGGTATAATTGAAAAAAAAAAAAACTCATTAAATACTATACTAATTTTATATTATAACAAATAGAAAACATGACTATGTGTAAGAATAAGTAAAAAAAAAAAAAGGGGGAGGGAGTAAGAATTTACTTAGCCTTTGAATGCATTGATCATGCTCCATACAGCAAGAATCCAAGCCATCACAAGGTACTTCACCTGGACAACCACTATATAGCAATCCACAGTACTTTCCATATCTCAGAAATGGAGCCACTGCCATCAAATTATTATTATTATTATTATTATTATTAATTTATTTCATCATTAATTAATAAAACTAATTCATTAAAAAACCAAATTTAAAACGTTCCGAAGTTTTTATAAAGAGTAATTATTTTCTTTAATTAGCCGATCCTCACGTCCAGGAATGGACATCTGGTGCGTGGAATTTTGCAGGATTGGACATCTGCGCAGGTGGCCCAACTCGGGCAGCCCAACAACTGGCTCTGATACCATGTTAGAATTTGGGCTTAGGCCTAACTCACCCCAAAAGGTACCTCAAGAGGGGAGGACTGCCCAAGTTTTTATAAGGAGTAATTATTTTCTTTAATTAGCCGATGTGGGATTCTCAACATACTAAAAAAACAAAGACAAAAAGGGGTCTTTTTGAGGACTTACATCCACAAAACTTTGATTCACAAGTTCTGCTACACTCTCTTTCCTATAAAACAAAATGAAATTCAAGAATTTTCATTAGAATATGAAAACAAAAATAAATAAACCAGACCAAACCTAGACCTTTAATTTTGAAGTGCGAGAATTTATATAAAAATAATTATAAATATTTGGAATAATATTTAAAAAGAAAAAGATTTACAATTTTAAAATAAATAATAATAACAAATTCTTAGAAATATGGAGGTAGTTTTTTTGAGAGAAAAATGAAGGGAAGAAGAGGAATAAGAAGACTAACCAATTTGAGGGCTGGATCTATTTGGATGCCAATGTTGAGGGCAAAAGTTGTTATGGCATTAAAGTAAAGGGTGATGTGAATGCAAAATGAGACGAAAAATACAAACTTCAATGAGTGTGGATGAGAAGCCATTGAAGCACTGAAATTTTTAATAATTGAGAAGCTTTGTTTTCCTTGAAAGCTCTGATTTATAGGGACAGAAATGGTTGGGAGAGAAGTGAAGAATGTGAGGTCTTTCTCTTTCTGAAGGTTGAAGCAAGGGTGGGGTTTGGGTTTGGGGGTTGATTGATTGGGTTGTATGAGGAGGTTGGCCTTGTCTTGTAACGTCTCGTGACATGTTTTTTTGTAGTCTTGTGTTGTGTTGTTCACACTTCTCACAAGAAGATGTAAAATTTTAATTTTTGCAACTTCTCTCACTCAATGCACATAATCAGTTAGATTTCCAATATTTTATTCTATTCTTTATTTTCTTTCTTGTTTTTAGAACTAGTGTCTTCAACTAATTCAATTACTTCTCCCAACACCATTAAGCTTGATGCAGCGATTGGTGTAGAAAATTTTCATATGAACAATCAATGATCGAATTTAACTAGAATACAAATTTTTAATATCAGAAAACGTCAAAACAAAGAATATATTGATAATAATTTTCTACTTTCGATTAAAAGATTGAAGTAGTATCTATAATGCTAATAAAATCTTTCATTATCCCTATATTTAGAAAAACAAAACAATTTGGTAAAACTAAACTCTTGAGAACACCATAATACATAGAAAGACCAGGGTGCATTTGGATTGAATTTAAAATGAAAAAAAATTCAATTTTTTTTTTTTTGTTTATAAATTTTTGTGAAATGTAAATTGGTGAGAGAAGTTTGTTCAAAGTAAAAGAACAAGTAGATTTTCGTTCTTATTTCTAATCTAATTGCACTCTAAAAGCCACATAGAAAACGCCAAAACACAAAAAAAAAAAAAAAAGACTTAAAATCACTTTTCTCAATATTTTGAGAAAATCAAAAGTCATTTTATTAATTTCTTAGACTTAATTGCTAATTTCTTCTTATCATATTGACCCATAAATACTTCAAACCACTTTCTTTACATTAAAATTAATAGGCAATATTTATCACATAAAAGTTTAAAATTCGAAATTTTTCAGTGACAAAAGGAAGAAGATCTATTACATAAGAAAAAAATTTAAGAGTAGAAGTAATATTTAACAGTTTTCTATGAAATTGACAAAGAATGTAATCAAATCGGACACATCTAATTATTTCAATCGGTGAATGAATGAGTTTGTAATAAAAACACAAAAAAAAACACACATATATATATATATATATATATATATAAAATTGAAAGTGAAGGCGTGGTGAGATGTGGATCCTTGGTGTCGTTTTATCACATGCATATGACACTGAGTAACAACTGCTTAAAAAAAAAGAGATTATTGTGATGAGTCATTTGGTTGGCTCAGCAGGAAAAGTTTATAATTAAGTTCAATTAAAAAACGAGTAGTTCACAATACACTTTCCATGACTGGGGCATATTTGTTTGCTTGGAAGTAGCAGGGGAACGGCCTTTTTAAAAAAAAAAAAAAAAGAATTTATTAATACTATTTATTTATTTTTAAACAAATGTTATATGAAATACTATCAGAGACGAGTTGAACTGGACCAAATCGAACTGATTATATTTAACCCATACTCAAATGGTCCGATGTGGTTTGGGTTGATTTTTAGCGGTCGAAATTACCTTGAACCATATTTGTCTGCAGTTAACCCGCAGAGTTTTTAACTTTTTTTATTTTTGAATAAAACTCATTTTAACTCAAACAGTATTAAAAATTAATTTTCTTTAAAAATATTCAATTAATTATAAAAGAGGGTCGATAAATCTAACTCGAGAATATTAATGTATAGTGCGAAAAAATTCATTATTTTCCCTCATTTTCCCTACTCTTTCTCTCTCTCTCTCTATACAATTTCTCTCTAACTTCTCTCTACTCTTTCTCCACTCTAAAACTGAAATCTTTAACATTGAACTTGTATTGGAGGTAGATAAACATCATTATGAAGAATTTGTAGAAGAAAATATCAATTTACATGTAAGAAAAGTTGAAATTATTTTTTTAAAAAATTGAGCTCGGATTGCCCGCACAGGCGACTCGAACATGAGGGGATCGCCTAGATGGGCGACCAGCAAATGTCCGGGTCGCTGGTCCAGGCGACCCAAGCCTTTTTTTTTTTTTTTTTTTTTTTTTTTTTTTTTTTAGGAAGGAAGAATTTTTGTAGGTATTTGGAAAACTTGAAACCTAAATAACTCCGTGATCAGAGATCCGTTTCACGCTTATGACCACTCTTTTTTATGGTTATCATAAAGATAAGTGCAACGGTAGCGTCGAAAAAGTGATCCAGACGCGTTTTTGGTAAAAAAATTGTCCCGTATAGTAAAAAACCTTTGACGGGGTATAACTTTGCGCTCGGACGCCCGATTTAGGCAATTCTTGTGGGCATTTTATGTATTTTTTCAAGATCTACACAATGCAAACTGCTCAAATGTGGTTTCCATCAACCGTTCCCACAAAAACTTCCTATTTTCGTTTTAATTTACGTTTTTGTAATTTTCTAATACTTTCTCTCTTATTAACTAAAAAATTACGACACCAATTTGAAAATTAAACAGAGGAGGACTCTTCTTTTTTCTCTAATTAAAAATTCAAATGATTGAAGTTGGTAAATATTGGAATTCTTTTTGCACGCAATTTTTTTGCCCTGAAACGTGTCCGGATCACTTTTTCGACGATATCATTGCATTTATCTTTACGAGAACCATCAAAACGAGTGGTCATATGCGTGAAACGGACCTCCGATCGTAGAGTTATTCATGTTTCAAGTTTTTCAAATACCTACAAAAAATTTTTCTTCCTAAAAAAAAAAGAGGCTTGGGTCGCCCAGACATGTGCTGGTCGGCCATCTGGGCGATCCGCACATGTCTGGGTCGCCTGTCCGGATGATCCGAGCCCAGTTTTGAAAAAAAATAATTTCAACTTTTCTTACATCTAAATTGATATTTTTGAAAAACCTTAGGGGGGGGGGGGGTGAATAAGGTTTTTGGCTAATTTTCGAAAAACCTTTGTTAATTAAAGGATAAACCTCCAATTTTGTTTGAAAGAGAATTGTAAAACTCTTTTTAATAAAATTCCAAACCAAACAAAATCTTGTGGTTAAGATAAATAAGAAATAAGCTTAGAAAGAAATGCACAAAGATTTATAGTGGTTAACTCTCTCAAAGAGTTACATCCACTACCTTGAGTCAACACCCAAGGATTTTCCAAATCTACTATAAACATAAATTACACCAACTACAAATATGAGGATCACCCTACAAGGGTTTTACACACAACCTCAATTCACAACACAACGCAAATCAAAGGATTACCCAAGGGATTTTTCAACACAAACCTTTGATATTAATAAGGGAGAAAGACAGGTTTAAGAACAATGTTACCAAATTGAGCTTGAGAAATAGTAGGTACAACTCAATGGAATGTTTCTACAAGCTCCTCCTTTCTTCTTCTTTGATGATGATCAATAATGAAGCTCAAGAAGATTTTTGTTTGGAATTGAAAGTGTTTTCAATAAATGTACTTTAAAGCTCTTTAAAAGTCTTAAATGATCTCAATGAATATTTCACCATACTTTTTGGCTGATAAAAAAAAAGTCTATATATATTTTCTTGAAAAAATGACTGTTGCATTCTATATAACGGTAATAATTTTTTATAGTAAATGTGAAAGTCGGACAACCGGTTCTTAAACAGAAAGATTCGGACTTGTCCTGCTAGAAATCGAACTGCTGATTTTTCTAAGTGTAGAAAAAAATCGGACGACCGGTTCTAAAATTGGATGACCGAATTTTTGAGTTTTTACAGCCAATTTTATTTTTTTTTTTTAAGACAAAAGCTTTCCTCATTGTTTCAAAAACATGTATTCTTGATAATCATTTTAGAGATAAGAAGAACCTTTCAAAAGCATCAAAACCTCAATCAAGAATACTTAGATTTTAAGAAAAGTTTATATTGAGAAAATTGTAAAAGGAGCTTCATATATGATCAGTAACCAAGGAGTAAGATTATGGAGTTTTACAAAGAAATACCTTATCACACTCTAACATAGACAAGGTCTTCAATGTCTTCAAAGTCTTCAATGATTTGATCTTGGAATGGCTAGGTCTTTTCTCCTTCATTTTGCCCTCATCACCAAGATCTTTTGCTTGTAGACTTGAGACTTCAAAAGTGTTTCTTTTGTTCTACGTAAGGTTAGCTAAAATACTCACACAAGCATATATTAATCACAATCAAAATCATAAGTAATAATGTCCTAGGGCTAACAATCTCCCCCTTTCTGATTATGACAAACACACATGCAAGAAGAACAAAAGAGCAAGAGTAATGCTTCAAAAAGGATCAATAATTAGAACAAAACACAACAATCACCATAAGAGAGAGATAACTCCACCTAAAAACATGCTTTATATCAAATATGGCTAAAGATGATCACAAGATCAAACTAAGCCAAATAGCCCATAGCAACACCACAAAGTATAGGAAATACTAAGGCATCAACAGGGCATAAGCATCAACATATAACAACATATTTCAAACAAAGATTTCTCCCCCTTACATCTTGCACTATTTTCTCCCCCTTTTGTCATAAATAAAAAAAGGATCTTAGGAGAGAAATTTCAAGGGAGCATAGAAGAGGTAGCAATTGGACTTTCAACATTAGGGTATCATCATGAAGTCCATAAGAAAAGAGTCCAAGCAACAAAGGATAGCAAAAAATGGATCACTTAGCATAACAAAAGTAGATTAAGATAACATTAAGAGAAAGAAACCACAAGGAGTTTAAAAAAGTCATAGACAAATCAAGGGAAAAAAAAAGAGAAGGTTTTATAAAAGAAATCTCAATCATCTCTATCTCCTCCTCCTTGCTCGAGTCTCATAACCCGTTCTTGTGTGTCGGTCATTTTTTGATCCAATGCATCAAGCCTTTCTTGAATGTTGGAGACTTTCCCATCCAAAACCTCAAAGCGACTGTCGAATGCATCAAACCGAGTGTTTATTGAAGTTTGTAGAGAGGCAATCATATCCATTAGATGACTCATGCTCCCCGAAGATGAGCCTTCCTCTGTTCTTTCTTGTCGCTTCTGTTGCCTTGTTTCTCTTCTTTGGACTTCAACCTCCGTTTCTTCGTCACTGGCCTCTTCTTCCACATCCATATCCTTTTGATCTTTATCATCATCTTCCTCATCATCGTCATCATCATCTTGTCCACCTCGGATGAATGTCCCATCTTCATCTTTCTCAAACCCCATTCTTTTGAAGGTTTGTTGAGTGTAGATCTTGCCATGTCCAATGTGATCACCAATTCCAACCAAATTGATCACAAAGTGTTGGAGGATTTTTGTGATAAAGCAACCATACGACAAGCATTTTGTTGAGGAGGATTGTGTAGCTATCATATGTTCTATAGCCATATATCCAAAATTCATCCTCTTATGTTCATGCAAGGCTAGCATCACAAATGCGTGTATGTTGATGATAGATGATTTATGCCCAACATTTGGAATAATGATGTTAGAGATCATGTGATGGAGCAATCTCCCATAAGCATCAAGCTTGTTAATATTTCTATCATCATGTCTTTTTAAAACCTCTCCCCTAGTGAAAATTTCCTTAAATCGTCTTTCACTGTATAAGTTAGGATCAAAGCATTTTTTGTTCTTGGTGTAAAATCTTATACCATCTTGAGGAGTATCCAAAATTTCATTTTAACAGTCTATCATCAAATGCAATATCCCTTCCCCCAATTCTAGTCAAAACCCATTGGTGTGGGACATTATCCACTCTTTCAATTCTTCCCTTGTGGAGATTTGCATAAAACGCATATATCATATCCACATAATAGAGTTCATTTACAATTAGCAGAGGTATCCAACCAATTATTTCAAAAAGATAAGGGATAGCCTCCATACCTTGCATATCATGTAAGTCCACCTGATGACCCGGAGCAATTTTCCGTCGATTTCTAGTCCATTCTTCAAACCTGACAGCCTCCTTCACTGAAATAAACCTCTCTGAAGCCCTAGCTGTAGAAACCCCAGTTCCAGAAGGTACCCTCTTTCCCTTTCCTTTCTCTCTACTAGTGCCTCCTTCAGGATTTTGGCCTTGACCAACTTGAGTATTCCTTGTTTTAACCATTTTGGAGAAATTCTTGGGTAGGTTTTTAGAGGAGATGAAGAGTTTGACATTGGTAGATTGTAGCAAAATAAACAGAGAGAAAAATAGCTTCTTTGCTGTGTTGAGAGATGAATTTGAGGAAAAAGAAGAAGAAGATTGAAAATCGGAACAAGAAATCGGATGAGTCTTGTGAGGGAGGGGGTTTTCGGTCGAGAGAGTTGAGAGAAGAGTGTGAAATGTTGGAGAAAATTCTAATTTTAAAGCACAGACCCGACCTTTTTTTCAGAACTCGGTCGACCGTTTTTAAAATCGGTCGTCCGGTATTTTGGTGATTTGAAGAAATCGGACGTCTAAGTTTTTGTGAAGGTGTCCGGTTTTATCGTCCGAATATCTCTGGAATTTTTTGGAGAGAAAACTTTGAGTCCGATTTTAAAACCGGACGCCCTATTTTTAAAAGAGGCGTCCGAATTTTTGAAAAATTTCAGCAAGACAAGAGAAACAGAAATAAAGGAAAAACAGATAATACAAGCAACACACATTACTCATTAAATTTGCCGATACCAAGTAATTTTCTTAAATAGAAAAAGCGATCTTCCAAAAGAGGTTTTGTAAAAATATCGGCAATTTGATCCTCTATGCAAATATATTCTAAAAATACATCACCTTTAGCAACATGATCTCTAATATAGTGATGTTTGATTTCAATATGTTCTGTTTTTTAATGTTGCACAGGGTTTATGGAAATGTTTATGGCGCTAGTGTTATCACACATAACAGGTATGCACTTAAAAGAAACACCAAAATCAATTAATGTATTTTTCATCCAAAATACCTGAGCACAGCAACAGCCGGCTACAAGTTGATAGGGACACGCACGATTGTTTCTTGCTGTACCAAGATACTAAGAATCCTCCCAAGAATTGGCAATTTCCACTCATACTCTTCCTTTCTACCTTATATCCGGCATAGTCTGCATCAGTGTAGGCAATAAGATCAAAGCAAGATTGTTTAGAGTACCACAAGCCATAATCATATGATGCAATTAAGTATCTCAAAATACGTTTTACAGCTATTAAATGAGATTCCTTGGGGCAAGCTTGGAATCTAGCACACAAACATACGGCAAACATGACATCCGGCCTACTAGCCGTTAAATAAAGTAAACTACCGATCATACCTCTATATGTCTTTTCATCAACTGTTTTACCTTTTTCATCTTTGTCAAGCTTCAATGACGAGCTCATAGGAGTGCCAATACATTTTGCATTGCTCATCCCAAATCTCTTGAGAAGTTCCTTGGTTACTTCTCTTGATTGACGAAGATTTCTTCTTTCGTTTGCTTGATTTGTAGGCCGAGGAAGTATGTCTATTCCCCCATCATGCTCATTTTGAATTCTTTTTGCATAAGTGAGGCAAATTCTTCACATAAAGAGACATTAGTAGCACAAAAAATAATGTCATCAACATATATTTGGACAAGAAGAAGATCATTGTTACAAGAGGTTTTTGTAAAAAGAGTAGTGTCCACCACACCCCTTGAAAAGTTATTTGAAAGAAGAAAACCACTTAAATTCTCATACCAAGCCCTTGGGGCTTGTTTTAAACCATAGAGTGCTTTTGAGAGTTTGTAAACATAATTTGGAAAATTTTCATGTACAAAATCGGGAGGTTGTTCAACATAAACTTCCTCCTCAATATCACCATTTAGAAACGCACTCTTAACATCCATTTGAAAAAGCTTGAATCCCTTAAAACAAGCAAAAGCTAAAAGCATCCTAATGGATTCAAGTCTAGCAACAGGTGCAAAAGTTTCATCAAAATCTATGCCCTCTTCTTGATTGAATCCTTGGGCAACAAGTCTAGCTTTGTTTCTAATAATTTCACCTGATTCATTTAGTTTATTTCGAAAAACCCATTTTGTGCCAATAGTGGTGTGATTACGTGGTCTAGGGACTAAAGTCCAAACTTTGATTCTTTCAAATTGAATTAACTCCTCTTGCATAGCAATAATCCAAAACTCATCGCATAAAGCATCATCAATAAACTTAGGTTCAATTTGTGATAATAAGCAAAGTTGTCAATAAAATACCTTCTTGTTCTTACCCTTTGTGATACATCACCAATAATTTCATCCTTGGAGTGTCCCTTTGGATATATCACATCTTGAGGAAGATTTTGAGTTTCTTGATCGTTTTCTTGTTTTTCCTCAATCTCTTCTTCCTCCATAGCATGCTCTTCCATTGCTTGAGTGTACAATGGTTGGTTACTAAGAATGTTATCTACGTCATCATCATCAACTTTCTTGTCAAAAATGTTAGTTTCATCAAAATTAACATGAATAGACTCTTCAACACATAAGATTCTTTTGTTGAAAATTCTAAAAGCCTTTTTGTTTGAAGAATAACCAAGAAAAATTCCCTCATCGGATTTTCTGTCAAAGTTCCCAAGATTGTCCTTGATTTTTAAAATAAAGCATTTGCATCCAAAAACTTTAAAATAGCCAATTGAGGGGGTTTTATTAAAAATGAGTTCAAAGGGAGTTTTCTTTAAAGAATTTCTCAAGATAACACGATTCATAACGTAGCATGCGGTGTTAACGGCCTCGGCCCAAAAGTATTTAGGAAGGGAGTTTTCACAAAGCATTGATCTTGCCATTTCTTGTAAAGTGCGATTTTTCCTTTCCACAACACCATTTTGTTGTGGGGTTTTAGCGGCCGAAAAATTGTGTTATGCCAAAATCATCACAAAGTTTTGTAAAATCTTGATTGTTAAATTCTCTCCCATTATCACTTCTCATAGAGATCAATTTGCAATCAAGGGAGGTTTGAACTCTTTTGAAAAGTTTAACAAACTTATGAAAAGCTTCATCTTTTTGACTTAAAAACAAAGTCCAAGTAAATCTAGAGAAATATCCACAATAACAAAAGCATACCTCTTACCACCAAGACTAGTGGTCCTCATTGGTCCAAATAAGTCCATGTGAACAAATTCCAAAGGTTTTGAAGTTGAAATCATGTTCTTTGATTTAAAAGATGTCTTAATTTGTTTTCCAAATTGGCAAGCATCACAAAGTTTAATTTTCTCAAAGTGAAGTTTTAGTAGGCCTCTAACAAGTTCTTTTGAAGATAGTTGGTTCGATAAATCCATACTAATGTGACCAAGTCCTCTATGCCACAAAAATGCATCATTATCATGAACCGAGAGACATTTTAAGTTTTGAGAAAAAAAATCTTCAAGATGAAAGACATAGACGTTTCCAGCTCTTTTAGCAACAAAAATAGTTTTGTTTTCATGCTTATCAATGATAGAAGAAGAATCACTTTCAAAAACAACCTTTTTCCCACTATCACATAATTGATTAATACTGACCAAATTGAATTTTAAACTATCGATTAGAAGAAATCCTTAATGAGAGAGAAAAAATTGTTACCAATATTGCCCCTACCAATGATTTTTCTTTTGTTCTTATCTCCAAAAGTGACAAATCCACTTTCGGTTTCTTTGAGATCACTCATAAGTGACAAGTCCCCAGTCATGTGCCTTGAACATCCGCTATCCAAGTACCACTTAGATGGCCTTGATTTGTGTTCCTACAAAAGAAGAAGTAGAGATGACTTTTGGTACCCACATCTTTTTGGGTTCATGGATATTAGTTGGATTTTCTTTAACCTTCTAAATGGTTTTCACTCCCCTTTCAATCTTTTTCTTTATAAAACACTTTGTGGCTTTATGACCACTCTTTTCACAATAGGTGCAACAAAGGTGTGAGTGAGATGATGAAGCCTTTACAAACCATGTTTGTTTTGAGAAATTATTGGAATGAGTATATCCAATACCATTTTTATTAAAAGGTGATCTTTGAGAGCCAAGAAGTTTTTCAAAGTTTTCTTTCCCTTTTGTGAACTTTTCAACACATATAGTGAGATTACTCACCTTTTCTTTAAAAACATCATAGTCTACCATGCTTTTTTCAAGAGTGTGAACTTTTTCACAAAGTTTCTTGTTTTCTAAAGCAAGTATTTCAAATTCATTGTTTGAACACTCCCTTTCGTTTTTCAAGATTTCTAGAGACTCAAGGAGAGATTTGTTTTCACAAATAAGTTTTGAGTTTTCATCAAGCAAAAATTTATTTTTGTTTTTCAACTCTTTGTTTCTCTTGGAAACCTTTTCACATTCACCATACATTTCAATAAGCATTGTACAAGGATCATTATCACAAATATCATCAATGAGATTGGATGAGTTAGAGGGTGAAGATTGTACCTCATTTTCTAGTGCCATGAAGTATATGTTGGCCTTTTCTTCTTCTTCACTTTCGCTTGAGTCTTGATCCCAAGTCCCTATTAGACCCTTGCCTTTCTTCTTCCTCTTTAATGCCTTAAGCTTGGCTTCTAAAGCTCCCTTTTCTTTTTCAATGGTCTTGGGACAATCGGCTACTAGATGATCGGTGCTATTGCATTCAAAGCACCTAGCCTTGAAGAGTGATGAGCTTTGTCTTCCTTTCTTGAATGGAGGTTTCTTTCCTCTATTGTTGAAACCTTTCTTGTAGAATATTTTAACTTTTCTCATTATCAAGGCCATTTCCTCATCATCATCAACCTCATCTTCATTGTTTGATGAGTATGTTTGATCATCCTCATTTGCCTTGAGTGCAATGCTTTTTCTTCCTTTTTCTTCATATTCCATTTCAGTCAAATCTTTTTATTTTCATTTCATAGGTGAGTAGTGATCCTATGAGTTCTTCAATAGGAAGTAGTCTCAAATCCTTTGATTCCTCAATAGCAAGTGTTTTTGGTTGCCATGCTTTTGGAAGTGCATCAAGAATCTTTCTATTCACTTCTCCTCTTGAGTACTCTTTCCCATATGCATTTAGGTCATTTGTGATGTTGGTGAACCTTGTGAACATGTCGCTAATACTCTCATTTTGCTTCATCATGAATAGCTCATACTCTCTCACCAACATGGCCAACTTTGACTCCTTTACTTGATTGGTACCTTCGTGAGTTACTTCAAGTAACTTCCACATTTCATGAGCCGAATCGCATCCGCTCACTCTATTATATTCACTTGCATCCAAGGCACAACTAAGAATATTCATAGCTTGAAAGTTTAGAATCATCTTCTTTGAGTCGAACTCATCAAATTCTTCAACCTTCTTGGCTACTCCATCAATTTTGGGAATGTAAGGACCTTTCTCTACAATGCTCCACAAGTCAAAAGTTAATAGAACAAATATATATTTTAATTCTAGATTTCCAAAACGTATAGTTTGATCCATTGAAAAGAGGAGGTCTATTTTTAGAAGAGCCTTCTACATATGGTAATTTAGAAATATTAGCCATAGTAAAATAAAGATCTTTTACTTCAAGGGTGTTAGTCTTTTTTTAGAGAAGCCCTGCTCTGATACCAATTGAAAAACCTTAGGGGGGAGGGGGGGGGGGGGTGTGAATAAGGTTTTTGGCTAATTTTCGAAAAACCTTTGTTAATCAAGGATAAACCTCCAATTTTGTTTGAAAGAGAATTCTAAAACTCTTTTTAATAAAATTCCAAACCAAACAAAATCTTGTGGTTAAGACAAATAAGAAATAAGCTTAGAAAGAAATGCACAAAGATTTATAGTGGTTCACTCTCTTAAAGAGTTACATCCACTACCTTGAGTCAACACCCAAGGATTTTCCAAATCCACTATAAACACAAATTACACCAACTACAAATATGAGGATCACCCAACACGGGTTTTGCACACAACCTCAATTCACAACACAATGTAAATCAAAGGATTACCCAAGTGGTTTTTCAACACAAACCTTTGATATTAATAAGAGAGAAAGATAGGTTTAAGAACAATGTTACCAAATTGAGCTTGAGAAATAGTAGGTACAACTCAATAGAATGTTTCTACAAGCTCCTCCTTTCTTCTTCTTTGATTATGATCAATAATGAAGCTAAAGAAGATTTTTGTTTGGGATTGAAAGTGTTTGCAATAAATGTACTTTAAAGCTCTCTTTAAAAGTCTTAAATGATCTCAATGAATATTTCACCAAACCTCTTACTTTTTGGCTGATAAAAAAAAAGTCTATATATATTTTCTTGAAAAAATGATCGTTGCACTCTATGTAACAATAATAATTTTTTACAGTAAATGTGAAAATCGGACGACCGGTTCCTAAAATCGGACGATCGGTTCTTAAATAGAAAGATTCGGACTTGTCCTACTAGAAATCGGACTGCCGATTTTTCTAAGTGTAGAAAAAAATCGGACGATCGGTTCTAAAACCGGATGACCGAATTTTTGAGTTTTTACAGCCAGTTTTTTTTTTTTTTAAGACAAAAGCTTTCCTCATTGTTTCAAAAACATGTATTATTGATAATCATTTTAGAGATAAGAAGAACCTTTCAAAAGCATCAAAACCTCAATCAAGAATACTTAGATTTTAAGAAAAGTTTATATTGAGAAAATTGTAAAAGGAGCTTCATATATGATCAGTAACCAAGGAGTAAGATTATGGAGTTTTACAAAGAAATACCTTATCACACTCTAACATAGACAAGGTCTTCAATGCCTTCAAAGTCTTCAATGATTTGATCTTGGAATGGCTAGGTCTTTTCTCCTTCATTTTGCCCTCTTCACCAAGATCTTTTGCTTGTAGAATTGAGACTTCAAAAGTGTTTCTTTTGTTCTATGGAAGGTTAGCTAAAATACTCACACAAGCATATGTTAATCATAATCAAAATCATAAGTAATAATTCCCTTAGGGCTAACAATTTTCTTCTACAAATTCTTCATGATGATCTATATCTACCTCCAATACAAGTTCAATGCTAAAGATTTTAGTTTTAGAGTAGATAAGGAGTAGAGAGAAGTTCGAGAGAAATTGTGTAGAGAGAGAAAGAGTAGGGAAGAGGAGGGAAAATAATGATTTTTTTCGCGCTATACATTCATATTTCCGAGTTAGATTTATCGACCCTCATTCTTGTTTACTAAATTTGGATTTAAATAATTTAGTTTTTAAAAGGGGTCCTACAAGAATTCTTTGGGAAAAAAATTATAAACGGTATATATGCTTGGCCATATAATCGTGCTTACGTAGATTCTTTTTATACCATATTCTTAACTGGGGAAACAGGAGGATTTGCCGAATTAAGTCATTTTTTTTATCGACGAATAATTGATGCAATTACCAATGGAGTTGGTCTTATTAGTTTCTTTGTAGGAGTAGCTATCAAATATGTAGGAGGTGGCCGCATCTCTTCGTATCTTTTTTTCTATTTATTGTATGTATCGATTTTTTTATTCATTTTTTTTTATTATTTTACACTAATAACCCTATTTTGAATAAAAAATAATTTTTAATCTTTAAAAATATTAAAAATTAATTTTATTCTAAAATATACAACTAATTATAAAATTACACTAATATATAAATAAGAAACATAATAATTACACATAAATAACACTATATATAAAAAAAGGGGCTAGCCCGCGAATCGGACCACAAAAGTTCGAACTTAAAACGGACAGGTCTGGTTCGGGCTTATTTTTCAAAATCCGTATCCGTCCATTTTTGCGCAACGGTATGAACCAACCCGCGAGCTAACCACGTTTTGACAATGCTAGTTATATGTGTTACTGACGGAAAAAAAGAGAGAATATAATAAAAATACTCTTCACTTTTTTCATTTTGTCAATCTAGATCTATTCTTTTTTTGTCGCTAATTATGCCATGCAACTTTTTTCGATCGCTAAGGATGCCATTCAACTTTTTTTAAATATCAAAAAATACCCAAATATGTTGGTTTATGGTGTTTTAGATTACGATTATTTTGTGAATTACACATGGATTGTTCATAAAATGGTAAATAAGCATTAAAAGTATCCTTATTTGCTAATCAATAGTCATGTCATATTTTGAAGTATTCATCTTGTATATGCATAGTTTTCCCTCACATTTAAGTTGTATTATTCTTTTGTCACTCTATAATAGTAATATTTGCCTATTTTACATTTTTATAAAAAATTATATGTTTACGTGATAATTTATGCACAAATACACTAATAATCTTTACATTGTACATTTTTCGTCATTAAAAAAGATCGAATAGCATAAGTGATGGAAAAAAAAAAGAATATGCCATACATTGACAAAATCATTAAAAAGTGCAGGGCATTTGTTACCCACTCAACTTGACATTCCTCTAAACACCTAAAGCATTAAGCTTGACATTTCTCTAAACACCTAAAGCAAATTGAGGTTTTTTTTTCTATATTTAGTACTTTTTAAAAAAATGGTGATTCATTTTTTTAATCCTGCATTGGCCGTAACGCACAGTTATTGTGCGTTATCAACTGAGATGACGCACAATAGTTGTGCGTTATCCATAATCAGCGGCTTAAACCGCATTAACATGCATGTTTAACAACGTGGCGTAATGGTTAGTTGATATGGCGCTGAGTTGTCTATAACTCACGACAATTGTGCGTTATTATGAATGATAATGCACAATGACCATTCTTTATCACTCATAATAATGCACTACCATAGTGCGTTATTATAAGTGATAACGCACAATCACCGTGCGTTATCACGTTATGAACCCTACCCTACACGCCGCGCCTCTTTCTTTCTTCTTTCTTATTTCTTTCCCGAAAATTTACTTCAGTCCTCCCTCAAAAATTTCTTTTCCTGTTCATTTGTGCCGCCGCCGCCTCTCTTGCTGGTCCGCCGCCGCCTAGTAAGTTCTTTTTCTCTTCCTTCTTCTTATACTTGTGTTTTCTCTTCTTCTAATACTTTTCTATTTTATTCCGAAATTTACAGTAAAAATTTAGTTCAAGTTTGAATCGTGAGACTTTTCTTGGAGTACTTGTTAGAGTTTTGGAGTGGAAAACAGTAGACACAGCTTATCGGTACGAAAGTGCATTTTTAATTTTCAGTAAGTTTTTTTATTTATTTAAATTATTTGGTGTATTATGAATTAAATTTAATTATTGTTTATTTGAGTTTATTAATTGTTGTTTGTGAATCATTTTTATGAATTTTATTTGGATTATTTGTTAATTTGAATTAATTCATTTTTATGAAAGTGGGGTTTGAGTTTATATTTAAATTTGTGCAAATTTGATCATTTTATGTATGTAATCGTGTTTTGTATTGCAAAAATGATCTTAGGGTGATAAATTATTTTGATGAATTTATTTGGATAATTAGGGTTTTTTTTTTTTTACTTTACTTTATTATTATTTGAATTTTTTTTATTTATTTAAATATTATTTTGCATATTTCTTATAAATTTTTCAGTAGAAAAGATGCGAACTTGGAATTTGGGTTTCTTTCTCTTCACTTTTTTTTTTTTTTTTTTTTGATTAGTAAAACCCAAACTTGGAAATTTAGGGTTTAGTAATTAATTGTATGCCATTATCAATATGAATACTTTTATTAAAATATATATATATATATATATGTATATGTATGGAATAAACTCTAAAACCCTAATATTAAATTTGCCAAGTAGTAAAATACTTAGTTATAAAATATAGTATCAATAACCCTAAAAAACTTATAAATTCTAAACTTTAAATAATAAAAAGCTTAAAAATCTATTATTAAAATCCTAAATTTTACATTAAACATTAAATCGTATAGCGTATATTATAAAAACCTTAAAAACACTAAAAACCGTAAAATTGATATTTTAAACATAAATCGTAAAACTATAAACTTTGTAACAGTAAACTCTAAAAACCCTAAAATCTTAATATTTTAAACATTAAACCGTAAAACTCTAAACTTTGTAACAGTAAACCTTAAAAACCCTAAAATCTAAACATTTTAAACATTAAACAGTAAAACTCTAAAATTTGTAACAGTAAACCCTAAAAACTCTAAAATCTTAATAATTTAAACATTAAACCGTAAAACTCTAAACTTTGTAACAGTAAACCCTAAAAGCCCTAAAATCTTAATATTTTAAACATTAAACTGTAAAACTCTAAGCTTGGTGACAGTAAACCCTAAAAACCCTAAAATTGATATTTTAAACATTAAATCGTAAAACTCTAAACTTTGTAACAGTAAACCCTAAAAACCCTTAAATCTTAATATTTTAAACATTAATCGTAAATTATGAAAACATTAAAAACCTTAAAACCTAAAATCTTAATATTTTAACCATTAATTGTATTATGAAAACATTAAAAACCTTAAAAACCCTAAAAACACTAAACTTGATATGTTACAAATCATACAAACCCTAAAACCCTAAAATAATTGTACCATAAACAACACACCTTAAAGAGTTTGGAATTATAATTTATTTAAAAAATTTTACTTTAATTTATAAACATTGACCGAAACTGAAACTGTAAATAATGTAGATGCAAGAAGTCCCAGCCCACGTGCATCCAGGTCCCATAGTCCCTGATGTTTTGACAAGACACCACGAACACCGGTTTGGGTTGATATGAAGTGCGGACCATGAGACGTGTTTCACTGATCTTCAGTGTAGGCGTTTCGGTCGCAATCTATTCCAATATTATAGTACGACTCCGCATAGGTTGGTAGAGCTTATTGACGGGACTGGTTTAGGGGGAGTGTTCAAATGTGGTTACATTGGGCTTGACCATGCTCTTACTACCGCATTAGTTGAGCATTGGAGACCGGAGACTCACACATTTCACATGACTTGTGGTGAAGTCACAATAACTTTTCAGGATGTGTAGGCATTATGGGGTTTAGGGATAGAGGGTTTACCTATTACCGGTACCAGTTGGAGTGTAAACCAGAAACAGTATTGGATTGAGTTGATTGAGAGACTTTTTGGCATACGATTGTCTCTTAGTCACTTTTTTGGTTATAAGGTGAAGAAGGAATCCTTGGAAGCTTGGATCTTGAGAGTGTTTACGGTTCAGAGATCGATGATGACCTTATCTTGCGTGCTCGTGGATTTATTTTTTTACTCCTTGGCAGTCATATGCTTCCCGATTTCTACATTTTAACAATTTCAATTTACATTTTAACAATTTCAATTTGGTAAATAAAGGAAAAATAAAAACTGAAACATTTTTTACATTTTTTATAACGCATAGCTGTTATACGTCATCTTCAATGATAACGCATTACGATAGTGCGTTATCATTGTGCGTTATCTTCATGATAACGCACTATCGTAATGCGTTATCATTGAAGATGATGCACAACGGTTGTGTGTTATCTTCAATAATTCAGCACCTGCAATGTGTTGTCATTTCATTCCATTACTTTTGTACCCTAAACCGACAATTCCATGTGAACGCATGTGAAATTGCAAGAGAAATAATTCACTCTTGGCACTTTACTTTTACACCTTTATAAATACACATACGCACACTCTTCAGCCAAACCAACTTCGAGCAGTAAGTTCCCATTCATTCTTTTTCAATTCACAAATTACTTAACTTCTTTAAATTTCATCCTCCCTAAACCCTAAACACATCCAGTTAAATCAATTTAAAATGGACGCCATCCACCCTGTTAGATGATGCTATTTTGGGATTCTGAAATTGCAAGGGATGCATATGGTCCCTATTTTAATGGAGTAGTGCGGAAAAGTTGGACATTGCCAACAACTCGAATGATTTCACATAACAAACTGGTAAGAAAAATATTGAAATACCGAGATATGGATCCCAATCTCTGGATTGTTTTAATGACAATGAGGGTGCATTGATACTACGAAGAGCATCGTATGTTTTACTTTAATTTATATCTCATGAACAACAATGAAGAAATGCGTTATCTGTGGACTATTCCACCTCACCACGCGAAGGAAGGGATTCATATTCTCGTTGAATTCAAGCAGATCCAGCATGGTATTCCAATTACACATGACAGAAATACAACAAACATGACTGAATATATTACAATAGTAACACATATGGTTTTTGATGAACCGTCTATGTTGTACACTACCGTCAATAACGACGACAATGAGGTTGACAAATCGAATGAAGATGATGCCGTTTCTAGTCAATCTGAATCAGATGATGACAATGACTCGGAAGAAGGAGAGTTACAAACTCCCCTAAACCTGTAAATCCTGTAAACCTGGTAATTGAAAACATAGTGCCCCAATGGGAGAGTAGCCAATAGTTCAGTAACGCTAGGTATGACTACACACATTTTGGAGTATTCCTAGATATGGGCTCGGGTTCTCCTATAAATGACCTTGTAGAACCTGGTACCTTACGGTTACTCGATTGGAACGATTCCATGACTGACATACATTTAGGCATGAGATTCATTGACAAAGTGCAGGCAATAAGTGCGGTTCATAAGTGGTCCATTAGTGTGAGACGTGAGTACCGAGTTGTGAAAAGTAAAAATGATACATGGACCGCAAAATGTTACCATCACAGTGATAATAATTATTGTTCATGGTACATCCGTATAAAAAAAAAAGCAATGGCATCATCAAAATAACCAGATTCGTAAAAGAACACACATGCCTTGTCCAAATTGAACAAAATAAGCACAGAAACTTGTCCTCAAAATTTATTTCAATGTCAATATCACACCTAGTTGCCAACGATCCTGATATTCTTGTGTCAAACATCATTCAAGAAGTACAGGTATTGTTTCAAACGGGTTGTACTTACAAGCGAGCATGGTATGCTTGAAAATTTGCCATAGAGAAGGTTTTTTGTAGCTGGGAGACAACCTTCAATATTTTACCGAATACTTACAAGCTGTACAGGATTTAAACCCGGGGACTGTATACGAATATTTACATCACAGAACAAGCAGTACCCCTAATTATGTTTTCAAATTTGTTTTCTGGTGTTTCTTGCCATGTATAGACGGATTTCCATATTGTGGGCCGGTGATTTCTGTTGATGGAACACACCTAAGGGGACCATACAAGGGCGTACTGTTAATTGTAAGTACGTGAGATGCCAATAATCACTTGTTCCCACTTACTTTTGCAATTGTTGATAAGTAATCCTCCGAAAGTTGGAATTTGTTCCTTAAAAATAGAATACTTTGTCAAAGATCGCCAAGTATGCCTCATTTATGATCGCCACAAATGTATTTTCTCTGCTATTCAAAGTCAACCTTTATGGCAACCACCATTTGCAGCTCACAGGTTTTGTTTATACCACATTCGAGCAAATTTTAACAAGACTTTTAAGAACACAAACCTAAAATGCTTAATGTGGCAGGCTGGAATAGAATCTAAACAATGGAAATTTGACCGTGTAATGAAAGAGATTCAAGAAAGAAATGTGGATGCTTACATTTACTTGATGAAGTTGGGCCTAGAGAAGTGGACACTGTTGCATGATGACGGGCACAGACACGTTATCATGACAACCAACATTTCTGAAGCACTTAACAGTGTGTTAAAAAAGCTAGGGTCCTACCTTTAAAAGCCCTAGTTGAACTAATTTTCAACAAACTAGTTAAGTACTTTCACCAACACCGTGAAGAGGCTATAAATTATGCATATCCATTTCCAACCCAAAATTTTGACAAGTTCTTGCGTATTGAATGAAATCAAGAGAACACAAAGTTACCACTTACAATCCGAGAGAAGGAATATACATGGTCAAATCTCCGATCCGGGTTTATGTTACGGGCAACAACGTCTATACATTGCGAATAAATAATAAATCATGTAGTTGCGAAAAATAGCAAACATATACATTGCCTTGTTCTCATGTTCTTGCAGTGTGTAGAGAAAATGGGTCAAGAGCAGATACTTATGTGCCGGAGATATATTCGCGACAAACGTATAGAAGAACTTACCAAGCGAATTTTTATCCGGTCTTGAGTGAGAACTTTTGGAGAGATGTTCCTTTTAATTTAACATTTTATCTTCCAAACATGAAAAAGGAACGGGGTAGGAAACAGGACAAGCGATGTTAGGGCAAAATAAATTATAGAAATCCGGATTCTCCCCCAAGATGTGGCAGATATTGCATGCCGAGACATAATAGAAAAAATTGTGATAATCCCGGACGTACAATGTATAAGTTTGCCATTTTCTTGAAATTGTTGTAATAAAACAAGTTTCTCTTAATGAAAATTTTCTTTCAATTTCTTCTAATTACTACATCATTGCTCTAAATTTGTACAATATCTTTAGTGTTACTTCTTCAAATAACTTGAGATGAAATGATTAAAAGTTAAATATATTTTCTAAGAAAACAATATAAATATTATCATAATAAATACGCTTAAAATAAGTTAAATATTATATATACAGTCTTTTTAAATAAATTATACAATTATAAGTTTTGATAAAAATGTAAAGAAATTTTCATTTTTTAAAAAAATTAAAAAAAAAACTGATGTGGCAGATAACGCACAATCAGTGTGCGTTATTGCTTGGTCATAACGCACAATGGTTGTACATTATCTGCCACATTAGCAGATTACTGAATGTAAGCGTAATTAGATGATAACGCACAATCATTGTGCATTATCAATAATCATAACGCACATGTGCGTTATGGGCAGAATAAGGATTAAAAAAAAAGCTGGGCTACTTTAGTAGCCAAATTTGGTGGATGGTATATATAAAGAAAAAAACCGCAAATTGAAATATTATTGGTACTCTCTTTGATCAATGCTACTCTAATTTATTTTCATCCTCTAAACCCCGATTTCCTCTTGGTTTTGAAAATCTTATTTTGTCTATTGTCACTAACTTAGATAATATTAACCTATGTGTTGTCAATTAAAGATGTTGTGTTTGATATGAACTCTTCTAATGCTATGTTTGGTACGTGAGAATAGAATGAAATAGAATTCCTTTTCAAACCTCTGTTTAATTCTAATGTTCAGTATCTGAATTAGAGGTAGGAATAACTTTTTCATAGAAAAGTCCATTGCAGGATGAAGGTAGAAAGACTTTTTCGCAATAAAACTTATGAAAAGGCCTTTCAGGAGGAGTGGGAATCATTTTAAAACATATTGAATTATTATACCTCAATATATTTCATATATTACGTTCAATTAATTTTTATACATGGTACTTTTTTTATTTTGATCTTTAAAAAGGAGTTGTTTATAATTATTTTTTATTTTATTCATTAATATTTACACTTAAATAAAAATATTCTAGAATTTTAATGTTTGATATGAAAAATATATTTATTGAGGATTATTCGGATTATTATGTAGAATTATAATAGGATTATTATATTAGTTTCCATATTCTTATAAAATCCTAAACCATGTATACTTATATGATTTAGTTTGCCAGTTATAATTAGATATAATTTCCTAGTTCTAATTTATTTAGGTTTTGTCACAAGTATTGACAAGTATATAATGTAAACTATATTGCAATAAAACACAGATAACATTGATTGTTTTCCCCAGTAGAAACTTTCATAGTATCAAAGCCATTCTCATCTAACTTCTCATAATGAATTCCCACAAGGAAGAAACTGGTCACATTGACAATGACGTAGTTGAAGAAAGCCACATTCATAAAACAAAGAAAGATGCCTACTTAGTAGCATCTTCGAACAGTCCCGGGCTGATCATAATGACAGTCCAATTTAAAGAGAACGATAAAGATAATAATCATGCTGAGTGGGCAAAAGATATGCGATTGGCCTTGCGTTCAAAGAAAAAATTGGGATTTGTAGATAGAACAATTCTTATTCAAGAAGACGACCCAGACAAAGAGGAAGAATGATGGAAAATTAATACTTTGGTGAATTCATGGATTCTCAATACTATTGAGCCCTCTCTCCGATCTTCCATAAATTACTTCGAAAGGGCTAATGAATTGTGGACAGATTTAAGGGAAAGATTTTTAGTTGGACCACGAAAATATGAATTGAAAGCCGCTTTAGCAAACTGCAAACAAGGAAGAGATACGATAAACGTGTATTACTCACGTTTGAAAAACTTATGGGACGAATTAGAAAAATAATCTCATCTCCATTCTACTACAGATACAACACTTTTGACAGCCATTGCAAATGAGAGAGAAGAAGAAAAATTTTTCAATTTTTAATGGGATTAAATAGTACAATTTATGGAACTGTTCGCTCCCATCTAATTCAACAGGAACCAATGCCAAGGTGAAAACAGTTCTAACCCAGATTTCTAAAGAAGAACAACAGAGGAATTTGGCTCAAACGGAGGAAAGCAGCAGTGACGGTCGCTTTTGCAACTGCAAGAACAGACCGGAACCACCTCACTGCTGCCGCCGCAAGAACAGATCGGTCGTTTTCCTCCATGCCGCGAGTTCACTGCTCCAAATGCAATCGAAGTGGGCATAGCATTGAAGGTTGTTTCCAACTGATAGGCTACCCTGACTGGTGTCCCAAGGCGAACAGAGCCGGCGAAAACCGAGAGGTAGCCAAGGCGTGATGACCGGATACAGTAGAGGATGTACCGGCGCAGCTGATGCAAGACCGGGAATCCTAGGAAGGGGGAGTTATAACCGAGGTCGCGCCGGTTGAGTGAATGCTGGGCATCAACGAGCTGGAGACGCTATCATCGTTGGACCAACAGAAATCCACCAACAAGATATGCACATACTAGAAAAACCGATTGGATAGAAATTACCTCAATGTTATTAATTGTTTGTTGTGGAGGCACTGCTGTTTACGCTTCACCCTCTACTAGTATCCACGCGACGAACTCCTCTGTAAGCGATCGAGATGCTAGCCCCTTCTGTATTCTGAAAACTGTTCAGAACTAATCCTGCCTATCTAGTACTAGGTCGAATTTCGGAGAGAGGGAGGTAGATACTATATCGCCGTTCCAGGGCTTAGGGTTTTGTTTTTTTTTAATCAGATAAAGACGGCCACAGAGAAAAGGTTAACATAACCTTTTATAGCTTTCAATATCAAAACCCTAATTGTCATCTAATGACAGTTTAACCTCATCCGTCTATTCCTGTAATCATCTAACGGTTGGATGAGTAATATTAGGTAATTAATTTCATTTATTCGATAAATAAAATTAGTTACTTATTAACTTACCAGAAAATATAACGTGGAATCTGATTCCCTTTTTGTATACGTTCAACGAATCTGGACACAATCTAGATTCATTGAATGTGGACATTATGCTCACGTGATCGTCTATGCGTGTGACCCTGTAGGTTCACTTAACGTTGGCAGTGAATGAAAAATGTCCTAGACATTTATTCACAAAACATAAGCGGCCTCTAGCAAGACATTATGCTTACCCAAGTAAAGTAAAAGCAATAATGACCTAACATCATATTTAATATTTAGTCCTTTTGTCACATGATATCCTAATTAAGTATAAGGCATGGACCGAGTCATCCTTATAAAACTAAATTAACCATTTACTTGATCACCAGGCAGACTGTTCCAACAAATAATATTAATAACAGCTTATTAATACTTATTTAAGCATGGCCATGCATATTTTTCAGTCTTTCTTATCAAGGGCCCATGGATATCTCTCTCTAAAAAGAGAGGGACAAATCTCTTTCACTATCTCCAATATTCAAGCCATGATAAGAAAATAAGCCAACCAATAGTCATAATAATCACCTAATTAAAAGTGACGTTTGACTATGTCAAGACATATTTTCTCCCCATGCAAAAAGGATTAGAAACATTAGGTTAAAGGACACCAAATATAAAACTGAGAAGAGATACTTATAACTTAAACCCATGCAATATTTCTTCTTCACTTTGGGTTATGTCCAATACAATATTCTCAATATGTATTTATGAATTGATTTTATATCTTATATTCATGATTAGTAAAACTTGACCATCAATCAACTTCATACTAGTTTAATAATACAAGATGTAATAAAACTAGGGACAAATAAGAATAGTAGTTTATTAGCTATAAGGGTTTTACTATCAAGTTACCTACTTGATGACCGAGAGCATAAAATACAATTCAAAATACATGCTTCATAAATCATAAATGTGAGTCAATTGGTTTTAGAGCATATACTAACAGCGGTGACACACAGAAGCGGCAGCGTGGCACTGGACCTCCATGATAAAGCTATAACCAAAACATCTGTCCAAAATCTGAATAATGAGCAGTGGGTCAACTCTTTTGACCATATTAAACAATTCAAGTCCTAGTTAATCTAAAAAATTATCTGGTACAGAAAATTTGTGAATTTTGGATTTAGACTATTCTCATCATATGACTGGTAGGAAAGATTTTTTAACAAATTTAAACACTATCTATCCGTATACTGTTGGTCTGCCTAATGGTAATAAAGCCATTGCACCGCAAGAAGGAATGGTTGCTTTAAATCCTCGCCTTAAACTGCTTATAGTGTTTCATATTCCTAAGCTTAAATGCAATTTGATTTCATTAGCTCAATTGGCACGTGACTCAAAGTATTTTATCATTTTGTTTGATAATTTTTATGTAATACAGGACCGTACCTAGATGAGGCTGACTAGAGTGGGTGAGCAGCGGAATGAGATATTCTTCTACAAACCTTTGGAGTTGTCGTCCCTATTTTCTTTTTCTAGTGTGTTTGTTTTGGATTCAAGCACATTATGACAAGTACGGTTGGGTCATCGTCGGACTTTGTGGTAAACAAATTTTTGGAAAATTCTACAAAATCTGAAAATAGGAATGCTCCTTGCAATATTTGTTTACGTGCTAAAGAAACTCGTGACTGTTTTCCTTTAAGTATAAATAAAGCTTCTGTAATTTTTTATTCAATTCATTATGTCTTATGGGGACCATACAAAACTGTTTCCACTATAGAAGCTTCATATTTTATTATTATCCTGGATGACTATCCTAGAGCAGTATGGATATATTTAATTTTAGAGAAAAGTGAAGTCGCCTCGGTTTTAAAAGAGTATTTTTCCATGATCAAAACCCAATCCACAAAATAATTAAAGTTGTACGGAGTGATAATGGAACAGAATTTATTTGGCTAAAATCATATTTTGCAGCACATAGTATGATACATCAAATTACCATCCCCGGCACCCCTAAACAAAATGGACGTTTGGAATACAAACATCGTCATATACTGAACGTTGTTCAGGGCTTACATTTTCAAGCTCACCTACCTAAAATGTTTTGGAGAGAACGTGTTTTCACGGCCAGATATCTGATCAACCATACTCCATGTTCATTATTGAATGGCAAGACACCGTATAAATTATTATATTGGACAACCCGATTCTATTCCCACATTAAAAGTTTTGAGTGCTTAGCCTATGTCCATGATCCTGATTTACCAAGAGATAAGTTCCGTGCCCATAGCCGCGTTTGCCTGTTTCTTGGCTATCCTTTAAATAAGAAAGGTCAGCGATTCAATGATTTATAAAATGAAAATTTATTATTATATCAAAAGATGTAATCTTCGATGAAACAAAGTTTCCTGATAAAGAAAGTTCGAATACTGCGGAACATATTTTGAATTTTTCTCAATATTACAATTTTGGGTTCTACGAACCCAATCACCAAAGACAAGAGGAGTCCTTCTCTGCAAACAAACACTGCAGCCCAACTACCTGCATCAGCGGCCAAAGCCCAACTTACCAAATAGCCTACCTCTAGCAACCCAGATTCCTGTGGGCCGGTACCTCCTAGCCCAGTTCCTTTCAACAGCCCAGCACACCTCTCCAGCACTCCAGCTCTAGCCAAATCCTCCAGTGGGCCAAAGACGCGCGACACAGTTCCAGATCCAGCAACACCTTCCAGCGGGCCTAGAACGTGCGGCCCGGAACCCAGCAGCTCCAGTCCTGCTGCTGCTCCCTCTAGTGGTCCAACCACTGGTTTTCGCTCACTGGACCTTGACGCCTCACCCGGCCCATCTGCAACAGCTCTTAGCCCATTTGGAGATTTGCCTTCTAGCCCCTGCCTCGGCCCAGCTGCACCCAACATTTCGCGGCCTAGTGCCATGCCCAGTCCAGTGCCATGCAATTCTCCTCCAGAGCCATGCGGTTCTCCTCCCCAAGGCCCAGCTACCTCTGATCCGCAAGTTACATGCCCAACAATTTCAAAGGACAGCCATCCCCTACTACTGGCATTACAAAAAGTACTCGCATTAGAACTGTTCCTGCCCGGCTCCGAGATTATGACTGTAATGCTATTTGGAAGCCTTTTTTATCTCATTCCTCCTCTGTTCCCTCTCTCACTTCGGACCTCTCAGGTACGTCCCTTAATCTTATAACAAGTTTTGTGGATTATGGAAAAATTTTCTTCCTCCCATAGGCATTTTCTAATATCTGTTGCCACAGACTCTGAGCCTGCTACATATTCTAAAGCTGTCTCTCACCCTAAACGGCGCGCTGCCATGTAACAGGAAATTGATGTCCTCGAAAAAAATGGTACATGGTCTTTAACATCCTTGTCCCCTAGCAAATGTGCTCTTGAGAGTAAATGGGTCTTCCGTATTAAATACAAAGCAAACGACATTGTTGAGCGATATAAGGCCCGTTTGGTGATTATAGGAAACACTCAAACAGAAGGTATTGATTTTACTGATACTTTTGCCCCTATCGCTAAAATGGTCGCTGTTCGTGCTTTGCTTTTGTGGCTACCTCTCGAAACTGACCTATACATCAGATGGATGTACACAATGCCTTTCTCCATGGCAATTTACAGGAGGAAGTTTATATGCGTCCTCCACCTTGATTTTGTTCTTCTTTCGGTGGACAAGTTTGTCTTCTGAATAAATCTTTGTACGACCTTCGTCAGGCCCCTCGATGTTGGTTCTCTAAGCTCACTACCGCTATTCGTAAGTGTGGATTTTCCCAATCCTATGCTGATTATTCATTCTTTGCCTATTATCAGAATAATATTTTTTTTGTATGTTCTCATATATGTGGATGATTTATTACTTATTGGAAATTCCCTACCTTCTCTTAACAAGTTTAAAGCCTACTTGAATACGTGTTTTCACATGAAGGACTTGGGTCCCTTGAAATATTTCTTGGGGATTGAAATTGCCAGAAACCCTTCAGGTTTATTTTTGTGCCAACGTAAATACACTCTGGAGATTCTTTCTAAACTGGTTTACTTGGGGAAAAACTAGCTTCTACTCCTATTGAACCAAATTATCAATTGGCCAAATCCTCCAGTCCTTATTTTGATAAGCTAGATTGCCATCGCCAGCTCATTAAAAAGTTGATATATCTCACTCTTACTCGTTCTGAGCTTGCCTATACTGTTCATATCCTCGCCAAGTTTATGCACACTCCTCGGAGTGATCACTGGGATACTGCTCTCCGAGTAGTTCGCTATCTTAAAGAAAGTCCTGGTCGTGGAATTTTTTCTTCGCTCTAATTCTCCTCTCTTATTGACTGCATATTGTGACTCTGATTGAGCTACCTGTCCAATTACTCGCTGTTCTGCCACTGGTTATTTTATTTCTCTAGGCGGTTCCCCTATTTCTTGGAAAACAAAGAAACAGCACATTGTTTCTCGATCTTTTGCTAAGCCTAAATATCGCTCTATGGCCATGACTTTGTGTGAATTGAAGTGGTTGTTCAGATTATTTCGGGATCTTCATGTAACCATCACTCGACCCATTCCATTACATTGTGATAATCAGGCTGCTCTTCACATTGCAACCAATCCTATTTTTCCTGAACGAACTAAGCACATCAAAGTTGATTGTCATTTTGTACGGGATGCATGTCAAACCAAGTTTATCTCTCCCTCTTACATGCGCAGTAAGTTATAACCTGCTGATATTCTCACAAAAGCTCTCCATCCTTCTTCTTTTCATCAGTTAGCTTGCAAGTTGGGTATTTCAGACCTTTATGCTCCACCTTGAGGGGGAATATTGAGGATTATTATGTAGAATTATAATATGATTATTATATTAGTTTCCATAATCTTATAAAATCCTAAACCATGTATACTTATATGATTTAGTTTCCTAGTTATAATTAGATATAGTTTCCTAGTTCTAATTTATTTAGGTTTTGTCACAAGTATTGACAAGTATATAATGTAAACTATATTGTAATAATACACAGAAAATATTAATTGTTTTCCCCACTGGAAACTTTCAACATTTTATCTAAAAAGACATTTAGGTCATATTATATAGAATTTGATACCACTTCGACATAAAATAATATTTTTTTTCAAATAAAGAAAATAAATCATCATTCCAGTCTACTTTTCCTTTCAAACACTAGAGGGGAAAGAGGATTCCATTATATTCTGGATGAGAAAGGATTTTGGATAGTAAATTGATATAAGTCTCCTTCACTGGAAAAGGTCCTATGCCAAAAGGAAAAAATACGATCACGATCAAATTTATTGCTCAAGTTACAAAGAAAGATGTTTGGCTGGAGGGAAGCAATTAATGTAACTCTGTCTACCAAATTCCATTAAGTAAGTAGCACACTTTCAGAAACTTTCGGGTGCCTTTGTATTTGAAAAAAAAAATAGAGATGTTTTACTTGAAATTCATAAAAGGTAGATGGTTTGTGAGCGAGGAATAGGGTCCAAAGCAAAAAACTAAACGGTTTTTTAGATTTTAAATTTAAGGGTTAATTCCAAAAATCACCTTGTACTCATAGTCAAGTGTCAATTGAGTATATGAACTTTTAAAATTGATAATCAGGTAGCTATTTTAGATTTTTGTTAGAAAATATTTAATAGCAATAGACAGAAACACCAACTATCTAAAATTTCCTCCTTCAAATATATTGTGCTTCCATAGTTACTTTATAAATTGAGGGAAGTTTATCAATGTTCAACTTCTAAGAAAGCCAAAAATAATTAATGGTTATGAACGAAAATATGTTATTATGAGGGGTATTTAAGGAAATAGGTTCAACAATTGTCAAAAAACACAAACATTTGATTTTTTTTTCAGGCTATACGTCATAACTTTTGTAATAGAAAGTTAAATTAGATACCTAATTATTAATTTTAAAAAAATTTTAGATATTTAATTGACACTTGACTGTAAGTACCGAGAGTTTTTTGGAATTATCCCTAGTCCAAGTGCACCCTTAATGTCAAGAGGTTTAACATAAAGTGCCTTAACCACTAGGCTTGTGTTTTGGACATCCGGATTATCCACTTTTGATAAGGTGAGACTAAGTGTGTCTGCCGTTGCATAACACAGAGGAAGCACGATATCCCAACAAGAAAGAAAGAAAGAAGGGGAAAAAGAAGGAACTAGGGAAAGGGCTGGGAAGACAAAGGAATATAAAAGTTCCACAAGGAGCTCAGAAAAAATCTCTAGAGAGAAGGGAGCGAATTTAACCCTTTTAAAGATAGAGGTTAATTCCAAAAAAGCCCCATGTATTCCTAGTCAAGTGTCAATTGAGTACTTGAACTTTTTAAATTGACAATTAAGTACCTATTTTAACTTTAAATTAGAAAAGTTATGGTAAATTTCCAAAAAAAATTCAACTGTTTTATGTTTTTTGATAATTTATGAACCTATTTCTCTAAAAACCCCTCATAATAACTTATTTCTGTTGATTATTTTTTACTTTCTTAAAAGTTGAACATTGATAAGCTTCATACCATTTGCAAAATAACTATGGAAACACAATGTATTTGAAGGGAATTTTAGGCAATTGGTATTTCTGTTCATTCCGTTAAATTTTTTCTAATGAAGACCTAAAATAGGTACTTCACTGTCAATTTTAAAAATTCATATACTCAATTGACACTTGACAATAAATAAAAGAGGATTTTTGGTAATATATCATAATAATATATCATAGACTGGCCTGCAGAGTTAGTAACAAGGACCAATATTTAAATTTTGGCAGCGGACAGTCATCATGATTTACATCCTTCATTTGAAGGTCTGACGGTTTGACGAAGACTCTGAAGGCAAGTAATTTCGCCTTTTGATATCAATAATATATCATAGAAATAATAGCCCATGAAATTGGATCCATTAGCCCAAACAGAATAATAATGCTACATCAATGTTTCAACTCTCAACACACAGCATTTGGGCTGTTAATTGATATATCAATTTTTTTGGGGGCTGAATTTTGGCACTTAATTGAACAGGCAGTGCATTTGCATGTTTCGTTTTAATACATGAGTTATAGAGATAGTGGACAAGGACATGTTAATGGCTTAAAATCAGCTCTTTTTAACTTAATTTAGACAATAAATTATTTAGAAGATATTCTCAATTGTTTATTGCATTTATTTTTAACTTAAAAAATTAAAAACATCATTTTTAAAAAGTTACTATGAAAGTCTTTTTAGAAATGATTCAACTTATTGATATTATTAAAAATAAAATTATTATATCATTTTATTTAAAATAATTTTTTATAAGAACCTTATTTTTATCTACTTAAAAAAAGTATAAGCAGTAGAAAATAAGATCAAGAAAAATATATACAAACTTTCTTGCCATTTTTATATCCCTAAAACGGCACTAAAATACATGTACAAAATGATCAAGATTAAATGTTTTCCTTAGGAAAACAATAATATATATTTATAATTTGTTCTAGTTTTCTTTTGATGGGAAATAATTATAAGAGTTTCCATGCTTTGCCTCCCTGGATATTGAACTTCTTAAGTCTCCCAAAAAACATGACTACAATAAGTATCACCTTCCCTTCATCACTCCATTTCCCTACAAATCCATACCATTTATCCACACATGTTGGGTCAGCCTTCAATTGACGGGCACAACTATATCCTGTTGAGAAGCCCACATTTCCATATGCACTGCCCCCCCAAAAAAAAAAAATAAAAATTCAATATTTTGTTTGATTTCATTTGAATTTATAGAGAATTATATGGACATATATCAAGTGATGAAAATATATCAAATTAGTTCAGGCATAAGATAAGATAATTGTTAATGTGACATCGAGTCAGCTTTCTATACCACATTATGTATCACTCTATATACTATTTTTTTTTATAATATATTTTCTTTTTAAGATTTATCTTTTTCCTTTACTGAGGGTGGTACCGGAGATTCGAACCACATCGAGTCAAGAGTTATAGTCATGATGATCATTCATAAAATTAATTCTCGAGATTTTTTTCTTAATAGGAAATAAATATTTAATTATTTTAGCTCGATTTAAATTGATTTTTACAATGAGAAGGCTTTATTTTTAATGTTGAAATTTATCTCTTACATTATACAATTTATTTTTTCGAACTTAAAATAATAATACACTTTTGCAAGGATGTAAGCATGAGATACCATTCATTGCTTGTTTTTAAATTATAATGAGTAGGAAATTATGGGTTCGGATATGCTATATCATTTAGGATATCCTATATCATTTAGTGTACTATTTTTTCTACTATTTTTTAATTTAATACATTTTATTAGTAAAATTTAATAAATAAAAAATAAATTGTAAAATTTTTTTTTTAAATATATTATAAAAAAATAGTACGGGAAATCCTCCGTCGAAATTTATACAACAGGCCTAGTCAAAGATGAGTATATATGGAGGCAGGGCATTATCGATATGATTAGTAAGAGGAATGGAATTGAAGGGAAAATACAAGAGCAAGGGAATTAGATTCCCTTGTGAAATTTAGGCAGTGACGGAGCCACCCATATATAGTGGAAAATGGATATTCCTTCACAGCATTTATGCAGATATGCATTTATGCAAATATGGAACTTTAATAAAGGAAATAAAAAGAAGGTTAAAAAAAAAATACCTTATGACCTCTACTGTGATGTTGAGCACATTAAAATTGAGGGGATCATCTTTGAGCTTTTTCCTCTCAGTGATGCAAATGAGAATAATAAACATTACTAGATACGTAAGCTGTGAAAATATGAGGTTCTCCACAATTCTTCTTTTTTTCTTCTTTTCAAATTCTTCTGGATTTTTTTCTAATTCAGGTTTTATTGGTATAAATGAAGTGTATGGAGGAAGATACCTGAAAAAAGAGAAAAAAGAAAAAACAATTTCCATGAGTCTTATAGTTTTACGTATACTCTCTCTTCAAAGGCATTTAATTTCTCCATTTTTTTGTGAATAATATATAGATCATCTTTCATTAAAAGGAAAAAGGCAATTAATTTCTACAAAGATCTTTAAATATGACTTTTTCATTTTGTAACACAATTCTCTGTAATATTTTGTGACACAATTTTAATGAAGTTCATAGTATTATTGAATTTAATAATAAACACTACAATATATAAATTCTAAACAAAAAATTATAAGAGAAATATTATAAAGCATATCTAACAAAATAAAATCGGAACTTTTTAGAACCAACAAATAATGTTAAATTTGATTTTTCACTTGGGTAATGTTTTGATCCCTTCCTATGTGTGTGAAGGGTGTATTTGGAAACACTCATCAGGGTCTAATATATATTTTTTAATACATTTTTTTTTATAAAAAATGTTCTTTTAAAGTTTTTAAAGTTTAAAGTTCATCATTTATCTATAAAATTTATATTATAAAATTATTATAAAAAAAGTGCATTAGAGAGTACGTTAAACAATTCTGACCAATTTAAAAATAATATCCAAACCAAACATTTCTCTCCTTAACCTTAAATTTCCTCTTACAAAAATTTAAATTTTTATGAATTTTTAGAAGAAAAAATCACAATTTTCACTTTAAAGTCCAAACCACAATCCAAATGCACAGTAGTGCCGGCATGTTACATTATTTTAATTTATTATGTTTAATATATTTATCTATTAAAATACATTATAGAGAATAAAAAAAAATTAGACATGCGACATGCTTCATTCATACCCAACCAATGGATCAGAATTTCTTTTTAAATTTGTTTTGACAAAGAAAATGCATATATATATATATATATATAACACAGTTGAGATCCTTAATATTTTAAGCAAGCCATAAATAGAAAAACATTTCTTTCATTTTCTTTAATTTCTATTATAAAAAAAATTTCTCTGCTATCCTTGGGTTTATCCGAAAAGAAGATGATGGCACATGCAGAGAACATAGTGGTGCATGGATACTACAGGAAATTTCATATATGTTAAAATATGCCAATTATGACTTAGAGGTGGGTGGTGAGGGAATGATCACCTCACTTAAATACCTTCATCTGACGTGATATGTGAAATGAGGTTTTTAAATTTGAATTATTTAAAGAATAATTTAATATTACTTATTAGTATTGTGGTTTAGAATTTTGTACCTTTTCGATTCTTCCGAATTACTCGATATATTATCGAGTTGAAAAAATGCCAATTATTTTAGCAATAAAATTGCAAGGACTAATTTAGCAACGTATTTAATTAGTTGTTTAAGTAAATCATAGAATTCATTTTCGAACAATCATTGCATTATTTTAAATCTTCTAACAACTAATAATTCAGTTACTTTATTCAATTGTTCCAATATAAATACATACCAGCATGCTTTTCAGGTATGTTCTCAATTATTGGAAACGATATGTTTTTAATATTTTATTAAATCATAAGTTATCTTTCAACTGTTTTCAATTTGCTATATTATCACTTTCATATAGTAATTTATTTGAGAGGTCAAAAATAGTTTAAAATTATAAGAGAAAATAAAAAGTAGTTCATGCTTAAAAAAATAATTTGTTCCCATAAAGAGAAAGATAGATTAGTTTATGACTAAAAAAAAAAAAATAAAATCAAAATTTATAACTATAAATATAAAATTAAAAATACTTTATTGTTATAAATAGCTAATATATCTATTTAAATAAGGATATTATATTAATTTTGTAACAATTTTCTCTAGCAATAATTTTTATTTATTGTCTCTAACAGCTGGAGAAATTGTCCAACAATTGAAAATCGTCCCTAAGTGAGATACTTCAGGATCAATTTCTATTTGGATGTGAATTATATGAAAAGCTTAACGCAGAAAGGTAGGTGTAAAATATGTGTGTCTATGCACACTTTAATACACATATATATATATATATATATATATTATAACATATCATATTATAAGTTAGCTTAAATTTAATAAATTTTATAAAATTTAAAAATCTAATGAAAATTATTTGAACCTTAAAATAAATTTAAATTGGAATATTTGTTTATTGTTTGAATATTTCACATTCATAATGGGATTTGCATATGTTTCTCTTTGAGAATTTTACCTTCCATTTGTAAAAATAAAAAATAAAAAAAAAATAATAAATTTTTATTTGTTTATTTTTTGTGAATTATGATCTTTTTGTATTAGATCATGGAATAGGTATCCAAATACAATAACTTTGTCTTCATAAGATAAATTATTAATTTGAACCTTCACAATATACATTGAATTGGACAACATAACTCTGGTATTGGTTGGTATATATCATGTCATGTTGTAACATTGAACATCAGTGGTTCCCAAAAGGTGCTTTAAAAATCGAAAAAATTGTCTAAGTTTTATAAAAAATAATTTTGCACATATGGCTTTGAATTTAAAAGTGTCACTTTCCTAATAATTCACTTTAAATAATATGAATTTGAGTTTTCTTAGGGTCAAAACTGTGTGATGTAAAGTCCTAGTTCTTCTAATTAGTACTATACTATTTTTTTAGTACTACTTGTTTCTAAAACTTACAAAATCCCCTGTGTGGTCAAGTAATTAATGCATTAATTATAGTACTTAGTACATTTACTTGGATTCTAGATTTCATACTAGGTTCCTAAGTTTGAAAATTAATTTATTTTTCTATATTCCGCACTTTGTTTCCTATGTTAATTTCTAGCGAAAGAACTAAATATCAATTGTCTGATATATCTTTTAATATATTTTTTTTACAATACCTTTTTTATTATAGATTTATTAATAAATTTTACGGAATGCTTAAAAAATGCATTTAAATTTTACTTTTCTCTAAAAATACTCTTCCGACAAATTTTGTAGTGATTTTCAACCTAAACCACCATAAAATTGGTCGGAAACCACCACAGAATTGACTAAAAGGACAGTTTTAGCAGGTTAAAAATAATTATAAGGTAAAATTTGTGAAAAGTAAAGTTTAAAGGCAAATCTATAATGTGAGGGATATATAGTGCATTAGAAGATGCATTAGACGAACATGAATGCCAAAAAAACAGTAACAATTTATTTTTCCTTGGCAAAATAAAATATGGTTAGAATGATGAGGAATGAAAAGAGAAGAAGAAAAGAACTAACATCATAACCACAAATAGCACTAGGATGGCCGGAGAGATAGATGAGAGATCAACAATGCCTTCACCAGAATGTCTTGTATTTGTCGTTTGAAAGAAAACTCCAACAATTTTCTCAAGAGGATTCATCCCAATCAAGGCTTCTGAATTCCATTCCAATATGCAAAATAGTATAGATTGAATTGCAATAAACCCAAAAACAGTTATGGCCAAGAACAAAGAATGCTGGCTAGGAAGCAAGTGAAAGTATCCAATTTCTTTTGTATTTTTCAGTAAATAAGTGGATTCTATTTTCTTGAAAAATTTCCCCAAAAACCATATTGAAAATCTCAAACAAGAAGGAAATAATGTATTTCCAAAAAGAACTTGAGGGATGAGAATTAAAAGGAGTAGTGAATTTTTTCTAAAAATTATCATATTTTCATTGGTTGGGATAAATCCACAACTAGCAAAAGTTGAAACTATTGTAAAAATAGCAAAAGTTAATTGTTTAAGACCTTTATTTCTTAGTACATTTTTTGCGCTTGAAACAAAGTTTATATAAAGAAGAACAAATGAAATTCCAAGAAAGTGAATCAAAAGAAGATAACATAATATTATAAATCCTAAATATTTCATAGAATTCACTTTTAGATTTTGATCATTTTGGATGGTTGAAAAATTTGGAATTGTTATCATGCCCAACTCAATATGATCTAATGAAGTTGTTGAGGGACCAACTTTAGAATGACTTTTAGAGTAACTTTTTCTGAGTTTGAAACTTCTAATATGAAGTCCAATCATGGAAGTAAAGACTTCACCACCAATGAACATTAGAATGGTAATAATAATGAGTTGGGAATTGGAGAAAACTTCCATTTCAACGGTGGACATACTTGAAACAGTGGTAGAAGAAACGGAAGTGAAAAATAAGTCTAATTTTCTAGGTCGAAAATCTATTTTTGAATTCAAAGATTGAAGAATAAAAAAACCTATAAATGAAATGAACACAAAATAAAAAAGCTCGACAAAAAATTGATTTATTCTATGAATTAAATGACGATAAAAACAGAAAAAGGGAAAGCATTTTAACTTACAAATATGAAAAAAATGCCTCATTTTAAAGAAGATTTATGATAAAAGGGAAAATTCTCTTATGTTTGGTTGCAAATGTACATGGAGATGAGTGATGTATATATATAGAGTAGTGAGGACAAAAAAGGTCATTTAATTTTGAGTACGAAATGGCTATTCCATAACTGTGGTGTATTTAGTGTTGCACTATGTATTATTCTTAGTCAAAAAAAACACCTATATTTGATTCAATATGTGGGGAATAATAAAGAAAGACATGATTGAAGTAAATTGTTAATTTGATCAATTATATGGATAGATGGTCGGTTAAGTACTAGAGTTATCTGGCGCCATAATCTTCGGTATCGGCCAAGTGGCAATAAAACGTGAATGACACATGGCAACTTATTGAAAAAAATTATTAATAAAAATAAATTTTAAACTCTAAAACAAATCTTTAGAAAAAAAATTAAATCAACAGTTAAAGAATGGTTCTGTTCCTATGTAACATCATATATATATATATATATATATAATACTCTCTCTAGTATAATATTTTATAATTAATAAAAGATGTATTTTTAAGAAAAAATTATAAAAATAAAAATTACGGGAGATGTTTGTGAGAGTAGTATAAATTTAAGACCATAGTAAGTATAATAAGCGAAATTACAAAACACACTTGATACTCATCCATAGATGTGCTGTGCAAGAGTATAAAGACCTTCACTAATAAAATTGAAACCGAATCTGAATTATTTAAATTATGAATTGTAGGGTCCTGTTTGATAAAATTGAAATTGAAATTTGAAGTGTGGATGGTTTAAGTTGTGAATCTGAATCCTAAATGTGAATATTGAATTTTGAAAATTGAAATATGAATGTGAATGCTAAATTAATTAATAAGTAGTAATTATATGAAAAAAGTATAATAATTTGACAAATAATGTACATATTCACATTTTAGACATCAAGTTAAGTAAACAAATTTCACTTTAAAATTTATAATTACAATTAAACACATCTTAAAACAATTAAGTGACTTGCAAAAATGGTCATCAAATACACTTAAATATTAAGTGTTAACAATTTTAGTTATCAAACATATTTAATTCAATAAATTCTTAATTAATTAATTTTTAAGATAATCTAATTTACAAGCAGGACCTAAATTTTAAGTCTGAATTGCAAATTTTAAAATAAAGTTCAAATATGTATGTTGAATTATAATAAATGGTAATTATATTTTAAAAAATGAAATAATTTGACTTTAGAGTTAAGTAAAAAAAATTACTTAAAATTTATAATTATAATTAAGTACATTTTAAATAATTAGGTAATTTGTAGAAATTATTATCAAATGCACTTAAATATTAAGTATTTAGAGATGTGTGTTATCAAACACACTTAATTAAAAACTCTTAAGTAATTAATTTTAAAAAGTAAATTATTTTATTAAATAAGGCCTAAGTAATATGCTGATATTTTCAACTTAATTAACATCCATATAGAATTAGAAAATTCTTTCCCTGAGCATAAATGATATGCCTAATTGGTGATAAATCTTTACAATATTCTCTTTATGATAATTTTATTCATAAATTATATAAAATTGAAGATAAACTAAAAAAGAAATACTTCTAAAGAAAGTTTATTAGCTGATTAAGAGGGAACTATTAACCTTTTTCAGGATTATGGTTTTTGATGTTGATGAGGCAAATGTAATGTTTTGCGAGTGATTCATTTTAGGGCATATTTATTAATCTTTTAATCCATCAAGTTTATTTTCAACATTTATCCAGATCCATCTGGATCTACAGCTTTGTAGAGTTGTGTACCTTGTTGAAAATGTCACCTTGAATTATTTTTTTATTTTTTATTTTTGAAAGGGTCACCTTGAATTAGTTTTAAGAAAACAACCTCCTACATAATGACTGGCTTTCACTAATGAACTGCTTAACATCCATACAAATTTTTACCCAATCTTGATTTTCTCTACTTAAATGATATATTCGGTGAAAATTACATTATAACGAAAGTAATTCATTTTAATAGAAATCAAACTTCTAACTTTTTATTAGAAAAGTCTCGACTCTTATCATTCAAATAAAGCCGTACGAGCTCTTCTATAGTATGATTCTTTTTCTTCCACTAATCAATTTTTTCTCCTTTCAATACTATCCACCCATTTCAGACTATAAATAGAGCAATGCTGGTTATTTAATATAGACATATATAAAGTCTTTACACAGAAAAACTTATTTCAAGAATAAGTTAGAAAAATATTTCACATTAAAACTAACTTATAAAAAGATTTTTCAAAAAGAAGTGGGAAAGAAAAAAATATTTTGTATGGTTATTATACATTCACAATATATAAGAAAATATTATTGCTTAATTAGTTATATTTCGATTTCATAGAAAAATTTATGCTATATTTTATGTGAATTTTACACCACAACAAAATTGATTTATAACTAGTGTACACAAATATTAATTATTTTTTTTCTCTTTTACTATTTCTTTGTTTATGTTTTATCATATATTAATGCCTGCATTACATGTATATTCCAAATATTAACTTTTAAATATTTAAACATTACAGGACATTCAAATCATGTATTTTAAAATTTTATTCCATTCCAGTATTGAATAATAATTTATCAGAGATAAAAAAAGAAATCATCATTTCATTTTAACTTTTTCATCCAATAATGAAATGAAATAGTTCTGAAACTTTAGCAGGTGAAAAGAATTCTAAATAGATAAAACATTTCGTTACATTTTATTCTATACCAAACGTGCTGTTAGCTTTTCTGGTTTCTTACTTTTTGCTCAGTAAATATTGAGGATTATTAAGATTATTATATAGAATTATAATAGGATTATTATAATAGTTTCCATATTTTTTTGAATTCCTAAACCATGTATACTTATATGATTTAGTTTCCTAGTTATAATTAGATATAATTTCCTAGTACTATATTATTTAGGTTTGGTCACAAGTATATATAATGTAAACTATATTGCAATAATACACAGAAAATAATTGATTGTTTTCCCCACTGGAAACTTTCATTGTATCAAAGTCAATTGTCTAAACTCTAATAATGAGTAACGACAATACTGGTAATGTTGACAATGATATAGTAGAAGAAAGCCACGTTCGTAGAATAAAGAAATATGCATACTATGTAGCATCCTTAGGTGGATCCAGACTGATCATAACAACAATCCAGTTAAAAGAGAACGGAAAAGGCAATAATTATGCGGAATGGGCAGAAAGAATGTGCCCGGCCTTGCGGTCAAAGAAGAAATTGAGTTTTATCGATGGAATAATTCCCATACAAGAAAACGACCCAGACAAAGTAGAAGAGTGGTAGGGAATTAACACTCTCATAAATTCTTAAATTCTCAGTATCATTGATCCTTCTCTCCGTTCTTCTAAAAATTACTTCAAAAGAGCTGATGAATTATGGGGATATTTAAATGAAAGATTCTTGGTTGGAAACGGGCCAAGAAAATACGAGTTGAAGACAACATTAGCAAATTGTAAACAAGGAGGAGACTCGATAAACGTGTATTATTCACATTTGAAAAATTTATGGGATGAATTAGACAGTTACTCTCAATTTCCATCCACCACAGATACATAAATCTTGACTGCTATCATAAATGAAAGAGAGGAAGAAAAAGCTTTTCAATTTTTAATGGGTCTAAACAAAGAAATTTATGGCAATAGTGCCAACATGTGATACAACAAGAACCCATGCCAAAGGTGCGAACATCCCTTACCCAAATATGTAAAGAAGAACAGCATTGCAACCTGGCTTGAACGGCGGAACACAGTGGCGACGGTGTCACCTTTGCCATCGCCAGAACGGACTATTCAAGATTATTCGGCAGCTACTGTAATAGGAATGGCCATGATATTATAGGTTGTTTTTAGCGTATAAGGTACCCAGATTGGTAGCCAAGAAGCTCAACTTCCAGAGCTGATAGCCGCGCAACTCTGACCAGTCGCGGCCGCGGGATGACGCTCGTTGCAAGAGGACGAGACAGAAATCGGTGCCTCTTCTCTGGCTGAACTGCAGGGAACAGGAAGATACAACAGCAGCAGCAGATAGGAGGAAGAGGCAGCATTGACGGCAGGCCAACACGGCTACCTTCCGACGCGCAGGAGCAACTGCGATAGAAGGCAGCAATGGTGGTTTTACAGCAACAACAGAAGAGTCTTCAAACAGAAAATTGCAACGGAAGAGTTGGATTCCTAAACAACTTTCCTAATTTAAAATTATTGACCATCATAAATAAATCAAATGCCACTCAATTCGAAAATTTATCTGGTATGAAAAATTTATGGATTTTAGACTCAGGATGTTCTCATCATATAATTGGTAGGAAAGATTTTTCGAAAACTTTAAATAATATTTACCCATATACTATTGGTCTGTCTAATGGTGCCAAAGCAATTGCTTTGCAAGAAGGAATATGTATACACAGGGACGGAACTACGCACAGCCACCCACCCGGGAATTTTTTTTTTTTAAAAAAAATTTATATTTTTTATATTTAAGCCCCCCAAAATTTTTTTTTTCAGTTTAGCCCCCACAAAATGTAGGGACTGATTTATAAATAAAAAAAAACCCTCGGCTGCTCCAGCAAAAACAACAAAATCAATTTCATTTTTCTTCTTCTCTCTCCCCGATCTCCTGCACCGGCGCACAGCAGCAGCTCACTCCTCATTGGTAATGGGCGATTACCTATTCTTTTGTTATATTATATGTAAATTTAGAATTTGTAATGTTTATCCCGTGAGTGATGGGTGATCACTCCTCATTGGTAATGGGCGATTACCTATTCTTTTGCTACATTATATGTAAATTTGGAATTATTTGAGTGTCTTTTTTACATGGAATGCATCATTTTATAGACGAAATTCTGGCAAAATTTTTTTTTCTTCCAACCCCCCAATCATATTGTTCTGGTTCCGTCCCTGTGTATACATAGGATTATTATATTAGTTTGTCATATTCTTATGAATTCCTAAATCATGTATACTTATATGCTTTAGTTTCCTAGTTATAATTATATATAATTTCCTAGTACTATATTATTTATGTTTGGTCACAAATATATACTTTAAACTATATTGCAATAATACAGAAAAAACAATTGATTGTTTTTTACAGAGAAACCTTTCAGTAAAGAACGTTAATCATGTCTATAAGGTAAAGCAGCAAGTGTCACAAAAAGTTTCCAGAAGAAAAAAAAAGTTTCATATAAAAAGTAACATAATATGAAATAACAAATATACCACACATTTAAAATTCCAAATATACCATATATATTTTTTAGAAAAAGAAATTCTAGAATTCCTAGAATTTATAAATATATTTATTTGCACAATTCCGCATGTTCAAATTTCATAAGTGAAAGAAAACCTATAACACTTGGCCAAAACAAAAAGCTATAACATAAGCCTAAGAATACTTGAAGCATTTTCTTAATTTTCCTTAAATAGGCAAATTTTAAATAATTTTAAGGTATAATTTATGTTTAGCGCTCATAATTACAATTTTCCTTTGAAGTTGGTCCAAATTACAATTTTATCATTTGATTTTGTATAAAATTACAAATACATCCTTATTGTTTATATTTTTATAATTAATTAATCTCTATTACTAATTTCAATAAAAATAATTTATCAAAAAATAATAATTTTGCAGTAAAAAATTAAAGTGTTCATAAAATATCATTTTGCGGGTTTAGTTATTATTTATTATCATATATTAAGATAATAATATCTTTCATTAAGAAAATTAAACTAATAAAAAATTTAATAAGGTATTATGGTGTTAAAATATTGTTATTTTCTAATATTTTTTTGAAATTAATAATAGGAGTAATTAGTTATGAATATATAAACAATAAAAATGTATAGTAATATATACAAAATAGAGAGATGCAATAGTAGTTTTGACAAACCTCAAGAGGAAAAATGTAATTAACCCTTATTTTTATATTTTAAAACTTACGCATTATATATATTTATATATATACACACATACACATATATATATATATATATATGTATATGTATGCATACAGACATATATATATATTATATGTATTCCCCACCTACGAAATTTTTAGTCCATTTCAATTTTCATGTGGATTTCAATTTTATTTTGAATTTTCTTTTATGTCCTTCTTTGATATTAAATAAATTTGACTTTTTATCTTGAAATTTTACAAATGTAGACATGAACTTATTAGGTAGTGGGTGTTTTATTAATATTCCTTAAATATTTAGTAATTAAGATGTATAATGGTGAGGGGCATAATAGGAAATTTAAAGATTAACTATTATTTATAAAAAGAAATGAGATCATAATTTGGGATGGAAGAAAAAGGAAAGTGAGATAAATATTTTCGATTTGAGGAAGTATTTTTCTAAAAGTTTTTAAAAAAATTCTAACAATAAGAAAAACAATCCCTCATTCTAAGTGTTAATTATTCTTGTCTATGTTAGGGTGGTCAAAGGTTGAATAATTTATCTTCTAAAGCAGGAATTCGGTTATTTTTTCCCATTATGAGAAAAAAAAAAAATGAAAAAGAATTTGTATTAGTTTTTTTTAATTAGTTTAATTGATTATCATAAACTTGAAAACACTGATTTTGGGAAAAAATAGTAGCAGGCCATGTGTCGCCGGTAGGCATGTTATCTATAATCATGATTACATAGTTTTAAACAAATACCACAAACGGTAGTATTAAACTAACTACATTCATGATTGTTATAAATTATTATTTTTGGCGGAACTAAGATTACTTAATTTAGAGAACCTGTCAACTCTATCTATAATTAATAAAAAAAAAGAAAAAAAACTAAGGACAATGCAGTGTAGGGTGGTACAGATGCAGGTACAGTCGAATAATTGCAATTCTTTTTAAAGGTTTGACATCATCCTTGACATGAATGATTTTCGGACATTAAAATCATAATTCATTGTAATAATTGTATGGCCTATGCTTAAGATTCTTATTTTTAGAGATGAGGAATATTTAGAATGTACATATGGTGGTAGTTCATGACTTTTGGACATTTAACAAAGTAAATTATTAATCTTAATATAAAATTACGAATTCAGTCTTTACATGTAATATCACCTTAAAAAAGTTTTTAACGAATTCCTAATCGTGAGTATGAGTCAGAAAAATTAAAAATTGAAAAATATTAAAAAGAAACTTTTTGCATTGCTGGTTTTGTATAAAAATCATTGAGGTTTAACATCTTGTGGGGAAAAATTACAGAGGGTGAGATTGCTTTAATATTCGTTGTTTGAGCAAGCATGTGTGAGATACATTCTTAACTTGCTTAACAAATGAAATAGAAATATAAAGTTTAGTTAATAGAATTTAATTTATTTGTGTATGTATATGAATATGATAATACGTGAATCACCCGATAACAGATTATTAATTACATTTTTATAATCACTTTTAAAAATAATTTCATAATAGTAATATATAATTTCATAAAATTATAATAAAAGAAAAATTGACTATATATAATGTTAAAATATATATATATATATGTTTACCTTTCTATGTATAACATAAATTTTTATTGTAATTATTCATAGCCGACAATGTTTATTTTATCTTCTTTTAGGTATAAATATTTTTAAGCTAACAAGTTTATAATAGTCTAATAATTTTACCATAAAATATTTATTTTTTTAACTAACTTTTATAATATAACTTGAAAAATTTAGTTATTTTTACTATTCAATTGACGATATGTGTAATTCATATACATAAATACATCGAATTCTTTCGTAAAATTATTAAACTACTATACATAATTTGTATATAGTTTAAAGATAAGATTAATAAAATTTATGATTATAAATAAAAAGATGAAAATAATTTTAAACTATATACAGGCCATTTCTCATATTAAAAAACTCACTTTTCTCAAATTAAGAGTCAATCCAAAAAAAGCCTAACTTTATCAAATAATTCTGATCCCACACTGACTTTATCTACTCTTTTTGGATTGCTTCAAATATCAAAGCCATGTAGACCTTGCAGCAAAGCACGTGGAGAGACATTCCCATGTTCACAACTCGGAAAAGAAGAGAAGATGTGGCTATGGAGTAACATATATATATATATATATATATTCTCTCACATTATTTCTCCTATATGTATATTCTCCTTTTCATTTATATTCTCTTATCATTATTTTGTTGGGACAACCCTATTACAATACTACTCCTATTCTGTCCGTGTCCGTGATGTCTTATTTAACTAGTACGAATTTAGATTTTCTAATTGAAAAGTTAGGAGTTTGACTCTTCTTAAATGTAAAAATTATCTTCCTTTTAATAAAGTTGTCGTCTCCTTAATTTAAAGTTTATATTTAAATAATTTATTCTCATTATGATATAATTTTCACCGTGGCATCTCTTTTTTTTTTTTTTTTTATGTTTTAAATACTATTCCTATTTACAATTATCTATTAGTCTTTTTTCCTCAATAATTATCTACTAAGTCCTTGTGATTCAATAATGTATTCATAGGCGGAGCTACGTTGGCCTTTTAAAATTTTTTAATATTTTATATGTAATATAAAATTCCTCTCTTTTTAAATAAAATTAATATATATTTTTTATTTTGATCAACCAAATAAATAAAATTAAGTAATTATGTGTAAAAATAATAATTCAAAATTAAATGATGCTCCAAATTTTTTATACTTATATTTTAATCCCTCAAAATGTATTCTGGTGTCGCCCTGCTGAGTTTATTTATTACCAGAAACAAATGCATACTTCTTAAATGAAAGACTACATATGTCCTTCAATTAATATTCCTTTGCGGCAAAAAAAAAAAAAAAAAAAAAAAACAATAGTTTTTTTAACTAGTTAGTATAGCATCTGCAACAACAGCCGCAGGAGTATATTGTTATAAATTAAAAAATAAATAAGTAACATAATACTATTAATGGTTAAATTAAGCAGTCTTTGCTACCCAACTAACAACTATAAATCATTTTATTGTTAAAAAATAATGCAATAATTGAAGGAATACGAAACAAAAAATTGAATTTAATTAATTTGACTATGAGCTCCTCCGCGTACAGACCGTGTCCACCTTACCAATTGAATATATGAATTATGGGCAAAATGCAACTTCACTATTTTGGCTTTAGAAATTGATAATATCTCGTTTCATAATACAAAGTTAAATTGTCATTTTTAAAATTTCATATTTATCCTATTTTTATTGTTTATACTTTTTAAAAATAAATACGTATAAAAAATTATTTTAAATAAATTAATATAACAATTTATTTTCAACAATATCAATAAAGTGAAACAGTTTTACTAAGTACCTTTACAGTAACTTTTCAAAAATAACTTTTTTCTTTTCACATTTTTTTAATAAGAAGTCGATAACAGTTTCAAAATAGCTTATAGCTTAAAATAAACTAAAAACTGCTAATTTTAAATAATGAAGAATAGGTCATTATAAAGTGATTCTTTTTATAAATTTTTTTCTCAAGAATATTTTTATTCATTTAATGTATTAATACTTAATAAATCTCAAAACTTACACCTATTCATATTTCATGAATCTTTAAAATATTAAGAGAGGAGAGAGAAGATAAAGTTTTAGAACAAGAAATTTATAAAATTAATAAAACAATATTATAGACGTTTTATTATAAAAATACATTAATTTCAAGTCTTTTTAATATGTGCAGAAAAATAATTTAATCTCATATTATGAAATATGAAACGGAGATTAAGATAATTGTTTTCAACAAAAAGAAACTAATAATAACATTATTCATTGGTTGAAAATAGATCAATTTTTTTTAATACAATTGACTTAATTATAAAATTTCTTGTAGTACTTCACGTGCCAACGTCTAGGGAAGTTGATGAGTAGTGCAGGATACCAAATTTTGTAGGGGTGGATACGGAATAACGTTCTAAGCATCTGTCCTTTTTTTGGTTACTAATAATAAGTCCATTGTTTATAATAATTCTAAAGCCAATCCATACATTAAGAAAAGGAAATATTTTTGTTTTGTTGGTGGTAAAAATGGACACCATCCTGCTTAATGCAGAAAAAGAGAAAAATGAAAATCATCATAAATCAAATGCTAATTTGGTAGAAGGAGATATGTTATTGCTGCTGTTATTTCTCAAGTGAACATGGTATTGTTTAAGAATGAATTGTAGACTCTGGAACTACACAACAAATTTGTGCAAACCGACAAGTATTTTCCTCCTATAAACTAATAGGCATGATAATGAAGTAGTTTACCTTGAAAATTCTAGACTTGTTAAGGTGTTGGTATTAGCAAATAGGGTTCTAAATGAGTTGGTTCTTATTCGTGTCCGCATAGGTCTTTATTCGTTTATAATGAGTAAGGTTAAAATTTTATATCGGCGGACCCGTACCCGTATAGGTTCTATTAAATGAATTTGGGCATGGTATATGATACCTAGATCCATAAACACGTTATAATAAAATAATAATATATTTATATATTGTATTATGTTTATATTTTTTATTAATACATAATTTACACAATATTATTTCTCTCAGTCTCTTCTTCACTCTCAATCTCTCACTATTTTGTTCTAGGTCGGCGATCTCTGTCGCCACTACTACACTCTCACTCTTCTTCACTCATCTGTACTTCCAGGTCGCTGCCGCTGCTGCTTCTCCCTTTCTCCTAAAGTCTCCTCATTCCTTCAGTCATTGCCGCCGATTATGACTACCACTAGTCCAGCTGCTGCCGAAGTTGCTCTTTTCCGACGCCGGCACCAGTGCTTTTTTCCTTCAATTTTCTGAAAAATTTTCAATTGCACGACTTGCATTGAGGTGGGTATTATTTTTAAGGTTTTTAATTTTAAAATCCGTATTCTTCATCACTAGATTATATAGTGTGTTTATTTGAAATTGGATGTACTAACAATGTTAGGGTTTTTTTTATTAATTGTTATTTTTTTGTGAGCCAATCTTGTTGCAGATGAAAGTAGGCACATAGAAGACTTGTATTGGTAGAGCCTGGAAATATTTGTGTTGTTCTGTAAATATTTTGAAGAGAATATTATTGATGTTTTCCTTTTGAAGCCACTGTAACAAAACTTCTTATATGTAAACCCGAGTTTTTGCTAGTGGCCTTCTATAGCTTCTTCCAAAAAATGGTATGATATGGAGCAATCTCATGATATAGATGGATATATTTGTTCCTGTCTGTTTTAGTACTTTGGACTTCTTATCAATTACTTAAAATGAACTGATTCTAGCATTTCGATGCCTAGCAGGTATCTTTGAGGTGTTTGTATGCTTTCTGCTTTGTGATTTTCTGAAACATTCTTTTTTGGGCACTATGTTAGTTGAGCACAATCTGTAGTGCTCTCCAAAAGCAGTTTTTGCGGGTCAAAGCTTTTAGAATACTTTCCTATTTTGAATGGTGAAACTGTTCTTCCTGTAATAACTTATTCAAGCAGTATCTGGAAAGCTAAAATAAAGTAGGCCCTTACAAGCCATTATATGATTGAATGGAAAAGATCACCTGTTTTGAATGGAATGTATTGAAGAACAGTTTCACCATTCAAAACAGGAATGTATTGAATGGAAAACATCACTCGTATTGAATGTATTTCTATCTTCTAGATACAAAAGGAAAACGTCTCTTGTTTTGAATGGTGAAACTGTTCTTCCTGTAATAACTTATTCAAGCAGTATCAGGAAAGCTACTATGTTCAAGCAGTATCTTCTAAAGTTACAAATTTTACATACACTTGTAGTAAATATTCACTTCTATGTTTCTATTTTAAGAGACAAATAGGAGCAAGCGGTTTCCAAATGCTCTGATTAATATATTGTATTGAATTAGAACTTTTGTTTTTATTGGATTAATGTACTGTGAGGATTTTGTATATACTTGAACTTTTAATCATTTGAATTAGAGATGTTAAAAGATTGTATTTGTTGAAAGAGATATTGAGAAAATTATGTTAATCATGTTAAAAGTTTTCTTTTAGGGTTACACATTGTTTTATATATATATATATATATATTTTATTTAACAAGGAAAAAAATAGAAAATGTCATACGGGTACGGGTATATCTAGACCCTACCTTAGACCCTAGAGGGTCCAGTCTGGGTCCATAAATTTTATATCCATAAGGTTTGGGTCTGGGTCCATGTTTCGGTATAAGGGTATGGGTCTGAGTCTGGGAGTACTCAGAGGGTCTGGACCTATTTATACCCCTATTGGCAAAGTACTCTTGAAGCTTACTTCTAGGAAAACTCAAACTCTTAATAATGTTTTTACATGTTCCAAACATGGAAACTAATTTGGTAGATGTGGCTTTACTGAGAAAATTTTGGATAAAAGGGCCTTTTGATTCAGATAAGATTATCATGACAAAGAATAATGTTTTTGTGGGCGAGGGATACTGTAATCAGGGACTCTTTGTACTCACTATTTCAAATGTTATTAATGAAAATGCTTGTACTTGACTCTTCTTTATGGCATGCAAGACTTGGATATGTTAATTTAATTATCTTAAGAAAAATGTAATCTCTTGACTTAATCTCTAGCTTTAATTCTAATTCTATAGATAAGTGTCAAATTTGTGCTAAAACTAAAATAACTAAAATACATGTGTAGGCTTTTTGGGCCTTGAGTCTTCCCAATATTTTCATTTTCCAGCCCATCTTTTACCTAATGATGACTTGCGCCTCAACTGGAGAATAGGTGCCCATTTGACTGGGTCAAGAAATGTCGGGCCAGAACGGGCCGGGCCACCCGGGCTGTTCGTTAGTGTCTCTCCCATTTAATCCCTCTCTCCCCCTCATTTCTTGTGCAATCGTTTCTCTTCTCTCGGGAATCATTCTTCTCCTTTTCTTTTACGTCTTCTTTCTTTGCTTCTTGATTGTTGTTTTTCTCGACTTGTCTGCTACCTTTCTTCTCCGCGGCTTCTGCCGCTGCTCTACTCCTTCCGTCGGCTTCCTTGGATCATCGTCTGATCTTTTACTTATTGTGTTTGAGAGAACCACAAGAGAGAGAGAGAGAGAGAGAGAGAGAGAGAGAGAGAGAGAGAGAGAGAGAGAGAGAGGGTGTGGCACCAGTGAGTCTTGTCATTGTTGAGGTTCCAGATCTGATGGTTCCGATAATCCCGTCACTTATCGACGATGCCTCGACACGGTCTGTACAACTCAGCCACTGCTTGGCGTCCTTTTCTTTCTCTATTCATCACAGTTCCCGCTGGCGGTCATTGTCCGCGGCGACGGTAAGTATTTCTCCTTGTTTCTCTTATTTTCGATTATTACTATTAACAGTTTATTGTTTTACAGCCCAGAAGTTTTTTTCTTGGCTTTCGGTTTGATCGGAGAGGAAGGCTGTCTAATAAAATAGTTTTTATTTTTCTGCTGTTATTTCTTTCTGTTTTTGGCTTGTAATAGTAAATAGCTTCTGTAATAGTAATTAGTTTCTACAACAAGTGGTATCAGAGCCGCAGTTCAGCTCACCAGCGCCGGCAACCATCAACGATTCCATATCTAAGGGAACTGTTGAGTTCCTCAGATCTGGCTAGTGAAGTTTCTTTTTCAGTCTTTTCTTTTTCAATTATTTTACTGTGTTTGTGTTCGTTTTTTGGGCTTGCCGCCGATTATCGCTACTGTTTCTGGTTGTTTCTGGCTTGCCGCTAGTTGTCTGTTCTGTTTTTTGACTTGCCGCCGTTTCGTCTGATCTTTGTTGCTTGGCTTGCCGCCGGTTGTGATTACTATACTGTTTTTCTTACCGAATTGTGTTACTATTCAGTTGTGCTGTTTACTGTTTTTTTGGTATTGCACCTGTTACCTTTTTGCTGCTGCTGGTGTTTTTTTCCTATTGTTTTTAGTTTTTTTCAAAAACTATAAAACCCAAGCCTGGCTTGGATCCATGAGATTTCAAGTATATGTGTCTTAGCGCGTTTTTTGTTATTTTTCAAAAGTTTTTTTTATTTTATTCCTTCTGTTCTTTGTCTTTTTCTGTTTTTGGCGTGACAGTTCTATTGCTGCCGTTTTCTCGTTATTTCAGTTATATTGTTTGTTTCTTGGGTTTTGTGCTTCACACTGCTGCACCGGTTTTTTTTTTAAACTTAACAAATCAAGCAAACTAAAACAAACCAACTCCGTTTTTCTTTGAAATTATATTTTTCTATTTTTCGAAAAAATCCGGGCAGTTTATTCTCAAAACATTTTCTCAAATCTTTCATTTTTCCTAGTCATTTAAATTACACTTATTTTCCTTCAAAACATGTCAGTTCCAAAAATTGAAACTGATAAGTTTGATGGCAAATCTGACTTTATAATGTGGCGGAGGAAAATGAAGGCAGTTTTGGTACAAAATAAAATTGCACTCGCTATTTGTAGTCCTGAAAAGTATCTGGAATCTTGGAAGGGTGAAATTTTTTCAGAAAAACTAGGTGATGCTCACAGTTTCCTTACCTTGCATTTAACTGATAATGTTTTACGAGAAATTGATGAAAAAGATAATGCTTTTGAAATTTGGACAAAACTGAAAAAACTATATTTGGGAAAATCACTTTCAAATAAAATTTATTTAAAAGAGCATGTTTTCGATTTTAAAATGAGCGGGTCAAAAACACTTTCAGAAAATATGGATGATTTAAATAAAATCGTTTTGAAACTTCAGAACGTTAGAGAAAACATCTCTGATGAAAATATTGCAGTCATTTTATTAAATGTCTTACCTGAATATTTCAATGATGTTAAATATGCTATTAGTATGACAGAGATGGTTTATCTCCTTCCGATGTTAAAAATGCTTTGAAAATCTAAGGATGTGGATTTACAAAAAGAAAATAAATTTCACAGCGAAAACCTTTTTGTGCGAGGAAGAGTTGACCGAAGAGAACCTCTTAGTCACGGTTTTAAAAGTAAAAGGCAATCTAAATCACGAGAGAGAAACAAAGTAAAATGTTTTTATTGTGGTAAAGAGGCCCATATGAAAAACAAGTGTTTTAAATGAATTAAAGATGAAAAACAACGTAAATACGGTAAAGGGAGTAATAAAATTGATAAAACCCACGATTTTGATTCAGAGGGTAATTCTATGTTTTCAGAGGTTTTGTGTGTGGCTCTTTCTCCTTCATGTTTTGAAGTTGTTGATCTTTGGGTTCTCGATTCTGGTTGTTCTTTTCACATGACACTCAACAAACACTGGTTTTCTGATTTCAAACTATTAAATCAAGGAAATGTTTTTATGGGAAATAATCAAGTTTGTGATATTAAAGGTATTGGTAATATTTTCATCAAAATGCATGATGGTGTGACTAGGAAACTCACTGAGATGAGATACGTGTCCGACTTACGTCGAGATCTTATCTCTCTTAGTTATTTGGACTCTTTGGGTTTTTCTTTTAAATCCAAAAACGGTATTGTATGCGTTTGCAAAGGAAACCTAGTCATGCTGAAAGGTTTTAAAGGAGAAACCTTATACATTCTTCATGGTAAAACGATTTGTAACTCCACTACATTGATTTAAAAAACTGTTCCTGAGAAAACTATGTTGTGGCATCGGAGGATCAGCCACATTAGTGAAAATGGACTTTATTATTTACAGAAACAAAATCTCTTGTGTGGTGACAAAATTGATTCTCTGGATTTTTTTTACCACTGTGTTTTGGGAAAACAACACAAAATCAGTTTTTCTATCAGCACACACAAGTCATCTGCTAAACTTGATTATGTGCATTGTGATCTGTGGGGAACTGAAAAGATTCTAACTTACGGTGGTAATATTTATTCCTTGTCGATTGTTGATGATCTGAAATCTTTGTTGAAATCTGAATTCGATTTGAAGGATTTAGGTATTGCATCCAAAATTCTTGGGATGAGTATTTCGAGAGATACATCTGATCGTTCTATTTTTCTATCTCAAAAATCTTTCTTTCAAAAAATCGTATCCAAATTTTTTATGCACCTGTGTAAACCTGTTATAACTCCTCTGGCGAGCCACTTCAAACTTTCTGACAAAACCTGTCCTAAAACCGAAAGTGAGAAAAGAGATATGGCTAATGTTTCTTACAGAATGGTCATAGACTCAGTTATGTACTCAATGATATCTACCCGTCCTGACATTGCTTTTTCTATAAGCCTTCTTAGCAGATTCATGTCTAATCTTGGAAGAGATCATGGGTTGCTCTCAAGTGGCTATTGCATTATCTTAACGAAACTTTAGATCGTGGTTTACATTATCACAATTAATTTAATTTTGAATTAATTGGATTTTTTGATTCAGAATTTTGCAGGTGATAAGGATGGTAGGAAATCTACTCCATCCTACTTTTTTACCATAACGAGTAATTGCATCTCGTGGAAATCCCAACTGCAGCCGGTAGTTGCCTTATCAACTACTGAGACTGAGTATATCGCCGCAACGAAAGCGATCAAAGAAGCCATCTGGCTTCAAAGGTTATTGAATGAATTACATATTTTACATTCAAAAGCTATTATTTATACTGATAATGAAAGTTGTTTACATTTATGTAAAAATACGGTTTATCATGAACGAACCAAACATATAGATATCAAATACCATTTTATTAGAGAAAAGGTCTCTAGTGGTTTAATTGACATAGACAAGATTAGTACTGATAATAATCCTGAAGATTTTTAGTACTAAAATTGTAAACACTGACAAGTTTATGTTTTGCAGGGATTTCCTTCACTTGGATGCAGTTTGATTCACGGTAAGTTCAAACAACGGTTGGAAAATATTGTTAGAGGTGGAGATTGTGGGCTTTTTGGGCCTTGAGTTTTCCTAATATCTTCATTTTCCAGCCCATCTTTCACCCAATGATGACTTGGGCCTCAACTGGAGAATAGGTGCCCATTTGACTGGGTCGAGAAATGCCTGGCCAGGCCACCCGAGTTGTCCGTTGGTGTCTCTCCCATTTAATCCCTCACTCACTCTCGTTTCCTGTGCAGCTGTTTCTCTTCTCTCGAGATTCATTCTTCTCCTTTTCTTTTACGTCTTCTTTCTCTGCTTCTTGAATGCAGGTTTTCTCGACTTGTCTGCTATCTTTCTTCTTTGCGGCTTCTGTCGCTGCTCTCCTCCGTCCATCGGCTTCCTGCGACGTTGTCACTGCCGTCGGCTTCCTTGGATCATCATCTGATCTTTTACTTAGTGTGTTTGAGAGAGAGTCGCGAGAGAGAGAGAGAGAGAGAGAGAGAGAGAGAGAGAGGGTGTGGCACCGGTGACTCTTGTCCTTGTTAAGGTTCAAGATCTGAGGATTCTGATCATCCCGTCACTTACCGACGACGCCTCGATGCGGTCTGTACTACTCAGCCGCTGCTCGACGTCCTTTTCTTTCTCGGTTCTTCACCGTTCCCGCCAGCGGTCATTATCCACGGCGGTGGTAAGTGTTTCTCCTTGTTTCTCTTATTTTCGATTATTACTATTAACAGTTTATTGTTTTAGAGCCCAGAAGTTTTTTTCTTGGCTTTCTGTTTGATCGGAGAGGAAGGCTGTGTAATAGAATAGTTTTTGTTTTTCTGCTGTTATTTCTTTCTATTTTTGGCTTGTAATAGTAAATAGCTTATGTAATAGTAATTACTTTCTACAGCAACATGTTTTCCTGTTAATAGAGAAAATGAGCTTTCAGTCTAATATTCCACACAAATTTGGGGGACTTAAAACAAACTATGACTAGAAGTGGTGAAAGATATAAAGTAACCTTTATGTATGATATTTTGAAATTCAATAAGTTATATTTCCTTAGGAATAATGAATATGATTCCTTTATATCTCATATAAATATGAGGTAGAAAATAATATTAGCAAAAATATTAAGAGAGCTATTTGACTTTGAATGAATTTTGTGCAGAACATTGCCCAATATATAAGATAACTTTACCTTATCCACCCGATTCTAAATGGTGTAGCTGAGAGGAAAAATATAGAACTCTAAAAGTGATAATGAATTCTATATATTGGATAGTTCTTCTGCAAATATGACAATTTGTGGGGTGAAATAATTTTATCTGCTTGCCTCTTACAAAATAGAATTTCTCATAAGAAAACCAACAAGTCCTATGAATTGTGGAAAAGGTTATGCACATAAGTTAAAATTTTGAAAAGTGTGAGGGTGCTTTATTGATATAATGTTGCTTGAACCTAAGAAAAGAAAAATAGGTCCTAAAACTTCGGATTGTGTGATTATTGGATATGCTAAAAAGTTCTTCTTATCGCTTTCTGGTGTTGAAAAGTGATGCTTGATTGTAATACTATTGTTGAAACAAAGAATGATAAATTCTTTTAACACATTTTTCCATTTTCAAATACAGTTTCTCATGTATCCACTATTACTGTAACTTGTAAGAGTCGTTGAAGTCTCTAATGAAGAATGAAGACGGAGTAAAGGCCAAGAAAAGAAATTTTCTTTTGAAATGATTTTACATTTACCTTGTTAAAAATGATCCATTAACATTTTTTAAAGCTACTCTTTTTCTAATCCTTGTTTGTGGAAAGAAACAATTAAAACAAAAATTGATTCAATTTTACAAAATAATTAAAACTTGGACTTTGGTTGACTTACATTCCAAAGCAAAACTAATTTGTTGCAAATTAATTTTCAAAGGACAATGTAATCCAGATGGCTCAATTGATAAATACAAAGCTCGTTTAGTAATCAGAGGATTTAGTTAAAAAGAAAATATTGACTATTTCGACACGTGTACTTGCTTCAGTTACTAAAATTTCCTTAATACGAGTTTTATTTATAATGGTTTCAATTTACAAATGTTTTATCGATCAAATGGATGTTAAAATTTTATTTTTAAATGCTAACTGATAAGAAGAGATTTATATGGTTCAACTTGAGGGATGTGTTGAACTTGGGTAAGAAAATAAATTTAAGTTTGCAAATTATATAAGTTTCTTTATGACCTAAAACAAGTTTCTAAATAATGACATTAGAAATTTTACCAAGTTTTATAAGTAATAATATTTAATTTGTTGGTGTGGATAAATGTGTATATAACAAAGTTGTGGATAATGATTGTTTAATAATTAGTTTATATGTGGATCACATGTTTATAATTGGTACTAGTTTAGAAATTATAGATAGTACTAAATGTTTTCTAACTTTGAAATGAAGGATATGAGGGTCAATATTGAGTGTTAAAATTATAAGTAGAGACGATAGTATAATGTTGTCACAAGCACATTATGTTGACTATTGAGAAACCTCTGAAGAAGTTTGATAATTTTGATATGAAACCTATGAGTACTCCTTATGATGCTAACACTCAATTAAAGAAAAATTAAGGTCGTCCTGTGGCATAGTCTAAATATGCTCAAATTATTGGCAGTTTGATGTATTTAATGAATTTTAAAAGATCAGATATTGCATATGTTGTCTGTAGATTGAATAGATAAACTTATAATCTAACCATGAGCATTGGTCTGTAAGTTAGACTGATGATATTTATACCTTACAGGAACCATAAATTAGGGTATCCTATATGATAGTATCACGCTATAACGTATAGTGGTGCAAATTTGGATCTTTGACTTAAATGAGTCAAGGTCCTCTAGTGTCTCATATTCACCTTTGGTGAGGGTGCAATAGCATAAAAGTCATCATTGTAAAAACCAATTGCAAGATCGATCATAGAGATAGAGTTTGTAACTCTAGAGTTGTCTGAAACTAAGGTTGATTTGGTTAAGAAATTTCTTATATGATGTTCCTTTGAGTAAGAAACGAATGCTTTCTGTGTCTATGCATTATGATTTTCATGTGTTATACTGCCAAGAATAATTCCTATAATGAGAAAAAATGATACATTACATGAAGAATGATTTCATAAATCAGATGTTGAGAGATGAATTATTTCTATTTACTACGTAAAGTCAGAAGTGAATTTGGCAATCTTTTGACTAAACCTTTGGGACGAATGTCAATCTCTTTAAACATTGAGGGGAATGGGATTAAAGAAATTGAGTAGCAAACTTTAATAGTAACCCAACCTCTATGATGGGAGATCTCATGAAATAATTAGGTTCACAAAGGTAATAACAAGTCAAAGTTTGCTCCGAAAATATTTAAGACAAGTCTTCCCTCCTATGACGTGTGAAAAATTACTTGTAACGACAAGTTGATCATTTATACTCTTAATGAATTCATAGTCCTTAAATGGTATATTTGTACCGTTTACACCTGATGAAGTCACTTATATTATGAGTCTGGAACGGGACTGCTTCTATGAGATGATTTTTGGCTAAGTTTCTAGAGCATTTACAAATAACTAGGCACACAATGAACAACAAAATTGTGAGAATATGATGTGAATGTTATAGTCATTAATTTGAAATAAGAGAATATTAGTTCATAAAATTATAAATTTCACTAATAACTATGTAAATTATAGTTTTTTATTATAAGTTTGATTCATAATTCAGAAGACACCAAACTTAAAACACATTATTGTTACACTTATCCGGTGACCCGAAACTCCTATTTACTATTACAATCTCCTATTTACTATTACACAACCAAAACAAATGCAATAAAGCGGAGATTTATTCTATTACATAAAAAGGGGACGATAAAGAAGGCCCGTATGAAATTTGGATGAGCGAATCAGACGACGAAGAAGGAGGTCCCTCAGATTCGGATGAGCAAATCAGACGACAAAAAGAATTTCCCTAAGGAATTTCGGACGAGCCTCACACACAAAGAAGCAAACTCTTTTTTTGGGTCCTCTACTTCTCAAGAGTAATCGTGCACACAGTCAGACGAAGAGTGGACAAGGTGGTGGCGGTGAACAGGCCGACGAGCGATATAAGAAGTCCCAGAGAACAGCAGCAAATGAGAAGTCGGCTTTAGAGAGAGAAGAGAGAAATGAGGTTGCTCCAAAAATTAGGGCAGCAAAATGGAGAAAGAGAGATTATATAGAGAGCCAACAAGTTACCCGGGTCGGTTCGCGCCCAGCATCTTGGGACAAGAAAATAAAGTCCAGTCCACTCTAGTGTGAGGCTGATCTAGTTTCATCGTAGGGAATTTAAAATGGGCTGGAAAAAGAAATAAAAATGTGTGAAATTGGGCCAAAATGGCCTACAAACTCCGCTTTGAACACATTTTCAGTTAATTTCCCAGCCAAGACGTATTGGAATGAGTCAACCTTCATCAATATAAAGGAGATCCCTACACAAAGCAAACTTGTCAGTTGTCACAATCTTAGTACCGATATCAGTAGGATTATCTTTAGTACTAATTTTAACAACATTAACTAAACCATTTGTAACATTTTTTCTAATGAAATGATGCTTAACATCTATGTGTTAGTTCTTTCATGTAGGCAGGTTTTTTCACAAATGCAGACAATTTTTTAACTATCAGTAAAGATGGTTGCTTTGGAATGCAAAAGATGCAATTCAGATAAAAGACCTTGAAGCCAAATGGCTTCCTTGATTGCCTTAGTGCCAGCAATATACTTAGCCTCCATAGTCGAAAGAGCAACTACAGGCTAAAGCTATCATTTCCATGAAATGTAATTACCAGCAAGAGTAAAAAAATAAGACGTAGTAGACTTTCTAAAATCTTTATCACCAGCAAAATTAGAATCTACATAACCAACTAAATCAAACTTTTCAGTCCAGTTATGATAATGTAAGCCTCTATTAATTGTTCCATTAATATACCTCAACAACTATTTAAGGGTGGCCCAATGATCCCTACCAGGGTTAGACATAAAATGGCTCAGAAGGCTTATGAAATAAACTACGTCAGGACGTGTGGAAATTATAGCATACATAAGTGATCCTATAGCCATTTTAAAAGGGATGTTGGCCATATCTTTCTTTTTATTTTCAATTTTTGGGAAAGGTTTTCGAAGAAAGCTGAAAATGGCCGATAAGAGGGACACAAACAGGCTTACACATATGCATAAAAAATTTTGAAACAATTTTCTTTGAGTAGGATTTTTGGGATATAAACAAAGAGTGGTCAGCTCTATCCCTATCAATGTTCATGCCGAGAATTCTAGAGGCAGATCATAAATCCTTCATTTTAAATTCTGATTTCAACAGACATTTCAATTTTATAATATTTTCTTTATGTTTGCAAGCAATCAACATGTATCAACATAAAGCAACAAATAAATGACACTGTCAGCATTATCACCATAGAAATAAAGGCAATTATCATAATTGCACTTAATAAAACTAGATTTAAGTATAAAGAAATCAAACCTTTTATACCACTACTGTCTAGGTGATTGCTTAAGCCCAAATAAGAACCTTTTTCAAAAGATACGCCATATTCTTTTTTTCTTTCAGCTCAAAGCTGGGAGGTTGATGCATGTAAATGGTTTCATCAAGTTCACCATGCAAAAAGACAGTTTTTACATCTAATTGTTCAAGCTCAAGATCAAAGAAGACAACAATTACTGGTATATTCTTAATTATTTTGTATCTAACGACGGGAGAAAAAATTTCATTAAAATCAATATCTTCAACTTGAGAAAAAATTTTTGCAACTAATCTAGCCTTGAACCTTGGAAGTTCATTATCAGATTTAGGTTCTTTGCTTTTGAAAATTTATTACAGTCAATTAACTTTTGTTTAAGTGGTCTAGGAACAAGAACCCAAGTTTCATTCTTATACAAGGAAGACATCTCTTCTTTCATAGCATGCATCCACATAGAGTAATTTGGACTCTTGATAACATCAGAAAAACACATAGGTTCCTTTCCTTCTATAAAAGATACAGCAGCAAATGCATAAGACACAATGTATGAAAAACTATACCTAACAGATTCCATAGACACTCTCCTAGCCCTATCCCTAGTTAATCAATAGTTATTAAGGTCTTGTGCTTGTGCCTCGGGATGATCCTTATCATCGTTAGAATTTTCTGACTCGGGCACATCGGTTTCAGGTACACTACTTGGGTTATCCAACTCTCATTGTTTTGGGGTTTAGTGTGTGCTCTAGTGAGGGTCCGGAAGTGTCCTCCACCTCGACAGCAATGTCCCCAACTGAGGGAATATTGGTAGTACTAATGGGATCGGTTTAAGCTTTAAGACAAGGCGTATCTAGTTCATTAAATTCCACGTCCCTACTAATGACACCCTCACCCCCGGCTCACCTTTGAGCCATACCTTGTAACCCTTAACCCTACTAAGATAGACTATAAAACTCCTTTCTTAGATCTAGGGTCAAACTTCCCTCCCTTTTGATGTGCAAAGGCAGCACACCCAAACATTCTTAGGTTAGATAGGTTTGGGGGTTCACCGGACCACAACTCGATTGGGGTTTTGAAATTAATGGCAGTGGATGGAGACCTATTTATCAGATACGCTGCTGTACTTACAGCTTTACCCCAAAAAGGGTTAGGGACACTAGAAGACATCATGAGACACCTAACCTTCCTATTCATCATCTCAGCAACACCGTTTTGCTGAGGGTTATGCCTAAGGGTTTTATGATGCACAATCCCATGCAAAGCACACAAGTCATTGAACTTTCTATTACAAAATTTCAAACCGTTGTCCGTTCTTATAACCTTTAGTTTGTTACCGGTTTGATTTTCGGTAAAACGTTTCCATTCATTAAATTTTTCAAAAGTTTGATCTTTAGTTTTCAACAAAAAAACCCAAATATACCGAGAAAAATCATCCACGACAGAAGGGAAATAAACATTGCCACCATAGGTAGGTACTTTTTCAATAGCACATAAATCACAATGCACATAATCAAGAACAGCATTGGACTTGTGTGCGCCAGTAGAGAAACTAAGTTTGTGCTGTTTGCCAAGAACACAATGATCACAAAAATCTAAAGAATCAATTTTATCACCATTCAAAAGATTTTGTTTGTTCAAATAATGTAAACATTTTTTTACTGATGTGGCCTATCCTCCTATGTCACAACATGGATTTTTCGAAAACAGTTTTTGAAAATAATGCAGATGATTCACAAATGGTTTTTCCAAGCAAAGTATACAAGCCATTTTTCTTAAAACCTTTAAGTATGACTAAAGATCCTTTGCAAACACGTAAAATTTCATTTTTAGATTTGTAAAAGTAACCATTTGTGTCAAAAATACCAAGAGAAATTAAGTTCCTCCTATGATTAGGCACATATCTCACATCAGTTATTTTTTTAGCCACACCATCTTGCATTTTTATAAAAACATTTCCAATTCCTTTGATGTCACAAACTTTGTTATTTCCCATTAAAAACTTTTTCATGATCAAGAGTTTTGAAATTAAAAAAAAATGCTTGTTTAGAGTCATATGAAAATTGCAACCAGAATCAAGAATCCATTCATCAGAAACGTTAGAGGAAGAAAGGGACACACACAAAACCTCAAAATACATGGAGTTACCATCTGGTTCAAAATCGTTGGATTTGTTATCAATTTTATCACTCTTTTTACATTGTTTCTTATCTTTGATCCGTTTAAAACATTTTTTTTCATATAAATATCTTTGCCACAGTAAAAACATTTGATTTTACTCTTATCTCGATATTTGAACCTCCCTTTACTTTTAGATTGGTGGTTGAAAGATTCTCTCTTGTCAGCCCTCCATCGCATGTAAAGGTTCTCTTTGTTTGATTTATTTTCTTTTCCCAAATCCAAATCCTTTGAATTCAAAGAATTTTTCACATCAGACAATGTCAAGTCATCTCTGTCATATTCGATAGCAAATTTCACATCATTAAAAAACTCGGGCAAAAGAGTTCAACAAAATCACAGCAATGTTTTCATCCGAAATCTTTTCACCAATATTTTGGACTTCTAAAACGATTTTGTTCAAATCATCCATATTTTCATGAAGACATTTTGATCCACTCATTCTAAAACCAAAAAGTTGTTCTTTCAAATAAGTTTTATTTGATAAAGACTTTCCCAAATAAAGTTTCTCAAGTTTTGTCCAGATTTCAAAAGCATTGTCTTTTTCATCTATTTTTCTCAAAACGTTATCATTTAACTGCAAGGTGAGACAGCTATGTGCATTATCAAGTTTTTTAGCAAGTATTTCGCCGTTCCAAGATTCTGGATATTTATCGGGACTACAAATTGCTGGTGCAGTTTTTTTTGGACTAAAACAACTTTCATTTTTCTACGCCATATTACAAAATTAGATTTGCCATCAAACTTATCGGTTTCAAGTTTTGGAGTAGACATGATGTACACAAACAAATAATAGTAACTAACCGGCGAAAAAATAAAACAGATTTGTCACGCAAAAAAAAGCACCGGTATTCCCGAAAATGAGACAGCAAGAATAACTGATAATATGCAGATAGCAAAAAAATATAGTCTCACAACAAATAGCACAGGCTGAGCAATAACCCCCAAACAGATAACCCAAACATCGAAATAAATAAAAGTAGTAAACACAGGCTGAGCAACAGCCCCTAAACAGACAACAAATAGATCTCAACAGTCACGAACTGTACAAAAAAATTATTTTTGTAATCAACACGAAAAGCACCAAGACACAGATATAGACTTGGGTTTTAGGTTTTTAGGAAAAACAAAAATAAAAAAAAAGAATTTCGATCCGTGACCCGAGATATCAATAACAAAATAACAGTTATATATCCGGATAGAAACTTTAAAAAAAAAAATAAAATGAGAAAGAAATAGTATAGACTTCCCTGAGTCACTTTCACGAAACTCAACAATTCCCGTAAAAGTGAAATAGAGACCCGAGAGGCTTTGGATCCGGAAGAACCGCGTCGACCATCATCACCAGAGCAACAACGCTGCCGTTTCTACGGGCTAGAAACCAAAAGTTCACCGAAAAGGTCGAATCTTTCCGGCTCTAATACCACTACTAAACTGATCGGTGACCCGAAACTCCTATTTACTATTACAATCTTCTATTTACTATTACACAACCAAAGCAAATGCAATAAAATGGAGATCTATTCTATTACATGAAAAACGAACGACAAAGAAAGTCCCTCTGAAATTCGAAGCGAATCGGACAACGAAGAAAAAGGTCTCTCAGATTCGGACAAGCAAATCCGACGACAAGAAAAAGTCCTCAGGAATTTCGAACGAGCCTTACACACAAAGAAGAAAATTCTCTCTCTGGGTCCTCTATTTCTCAAGAGTATCCGCACACACAATTAGACGAAGAGTCGACAAGGCGGCAGCGGCGAACAGGCTAACGAGCGGCGCAAGAAGTCTCGGAGAACAGTAGCAACAAAGAAGTCGGTTGTAGAGAAAGAAGAGAGAAATGAGGCTGCTCTAAAAATTAGGGTGGCAAAATGGGAAAGAGAGATTATATAGAGAGCCAACAAGTCACCTGGGAACACCCTTCCGGCATCTTGGGTCAAGAAAATAAAGTCTAGTCCACTCTAGTGTGAAGTCCGAGCCATTTCATCATAGAAAATTTAAAATTGACTGGAAAAAAATAAAAAAGTTTAAAATTAGACTAAAATGACCTACAATTATATATGTAACCCAACATTCTCTCCTTTTGTTGCCCATGTACACCGAAGTTAAACATGGAGCATGTTCTGTATTTCCCTATCTTTCTTCTATAGTTCTAGAGTAAAGAGTACTCGGTTTCATCTGAATTGTTTGTTCTAATTATCCTATAATTAAGGAAGGACTTATTTAATTCTATTATGACATTTCAAGTAGCATGAAAGTTTTTTTAGAACAATGTTTTATACACGACTCAAGTTTTGTTTTGTCTATAATCTGTACGCTAACTTCTTCCTACAAGCTTTACGCTGTACACTAAATTGCAGTTTCAAAGGAAATTCACATAGGCTAGGAAACCTTCCAGTGAAGAACAACCAACTTATATTAACGAAACTAACAATGAAAAGTTATCCAATCAATTACAATTACAATAGCATTTAGGATTTTTCGTAATATTTTTTCTATAATATATTGTTCTTTTAAAATTTATCATTTTCCCTTTAGAATTTATCTTTTTATTTAATAATTTTCATTAATAAAATATTAAATTAAAAAAATTACACAGAATTTTACCGAAGATGTTACACATAATCCAGAACCAATACAACATAGATCAATCCGCTTTCATACAGACATTCCAACCAAACTATCTAGTATATACAGAAGCATGAAGGGGGAAGAGGTGAGCAAAACACTAGCAGTACACTATTCCTAAAGGACTAATTACAATTACATTATAGCTCATGTTTTTAAAAGACTAAGATATTATCCAAGATTTACCACCATTCATGCTGAATTTTTTAAGCCTTCCGAAGAACATTACAAGAATTAGGATGAACTTTCCTTCATTACTCCATTTTCCAACAAATCCATACGATGCATCTATGCAATTGGCATCATGTTTAATTTGTCTTTCACAACTATATCCCATGGAGAATCCAACATTTCCATATGCACTACAAAAGGAACAAAGGATAATCAATTAATTAATTAGGTTAAAGTGAAATTTTAGAGAACTTAATTATATTTTTGTATGGTTAAAATCAAAAAAGCAAAAAAGAGCAAACGAAAATCTCGTCCTATAACTATTTCTTCAGACTTAACTTGGTTTTATATTTTATTATACTCATTTTAGTTCAAGGAATATTTATCTCATTCGAACGTGGTCTTATATATTTTTTATACTCATTTTAGTTCGACCACTATTTATCCCGTCCAAAATTGGTCCCATATTTTTTTTCCTCATTTTAATACGATAATTATTTATCTTTAATATTTTTTTTTCTCCACCACTATTAAGAAGGCGGAAGACAGTAAAAATATTTTTTCATAAATTTCAAATTTACACTCTTGAAAATATAACATTGTGTCAATTGTGAACCTCAAATTGTAAGCTTCTTTAAAAAAAAAATTCCATCAAAAAGTAAAAAGCATATGAATCAATCCCATATCTCATTTTTATGAGGATTTAAATGGTCAACTTCTAGATAGCCAATCTCATTTAAACTACTTGGGCCAAAATGTAAATGTAAACTTTCTAAAGAAAAATTACAAATTCATTTTTAAACTAAAATGAGTATAAAATACATATAGGTCCATGATAATTAAGACTGGATAAATAGTTATGGGATCAAAATTTTCAATTATTCAAATCAAAATGATTGGATAGTGAAAGAAGGAAATGGAGAAAGAAATTTAAGTATTCACCTTACCACTTCAACAACGATGCTTAATAAGTTGAAGTTAAGAGGGTCTTCCTTCATTTTCTCTTTCTCAGTAATACAAATGAGAATGATGAAAATTGCCAAGTAAGTAAGCTGTGAGAATAACAATTGTTCCAAAATGTTATTTCCTTTATTTTTTCTTTTGCTTTTCTCGTTCTCTGAATGGCAATCATCATCTTCAATTGGCAAGAATCTAGTGTATGGAGGCAGATACCTGCTTAGAAATAATTTTAAAAAATTAATGATCCACACGTAATTTAATATGTAGAAACATTATTCATGACCCTGTATATTGAAGCAAGAAAAAATTTTCATTTTCTTTTTTTTTTACTAAAGGGAAAAGTAAAAGGAGTAATAACAATTAGCATTCTCAAATTAACCGTAAAGTTAAAATATGGAGTAAATTGCTATACTTATCCATAAATAATTTATAATTTGATGTCTTTCCTGAAAATAAGTTTTCGTTAAGTTTCTTTATAAAAATATATTGAGTAGCTGATTATATCACTTTTTCATATATACGGTCGAATACAACTATTTCTTCACGTGAGACGCACGTGTAGCCGATGTGAGAGTTACTTTTTTGTCAATAAAAACGGCTGAACCCGTCGGCTATGTAAGTTTAACATGAAAGAAATAGTCGGATTCTACCGCGAAGTTGATAAATTGACATTATTAACAATACATACAATGTTTTTGAATAAAAATTTAACAAAATATTATTTTTAAGTAAAATTAAATTATCTATGGGCAATTATAGTGATTGATTCTAAAATATAATTATATAAATTAAACAGATAAATAGATGTATTAACCTGACACTAATTGTGAACTTTCTAATTAGATTTAAAAGGAGTAAATAAGAAAATAAATCCATATATTATTTAGTGTATTATTAATGCCATTTTCAATCTAATTCAAACAGGAAAATGAGAAAGGATTAATTAATAATAATATTGAAAAATAGTACTTTCAATAATTTTATGGTGTGTAAGGACCATAAGAGCACATTGTGAAAACTATTCAGTAATTCATATTGCTCATGCATTATAAATGAAGCTAACTGGAACAGACACTAAAAGTGGGGGTGAGAAAGAAGCCGATGCCATGCATTATAAAGGAAGCTAATTGGAACAGACACTAAAAGTGGGGGTGAGAAAGAAGCCGATGCCAATTCTTCTCTAATCTTGAAAACTTAAAATATTTTTTCAATGTTCTAATCAAGATGAAAGGATGTATTATAATGGAGAGAGTAATATTTAAGATAGAATGGAAGCCCCTTGAATTTAGATTTCTTTCATAGCTTTCATAGCTAAATATTGCAACAAAAATAATATATGTTCAATTTTGTGCTCCATTTCAAGTCAAGAAAACAATGTCCAAATTAATCTAAAAGGTCTTTGTCTTTTGGAACTGTGAAATTAGCAAATACAGATAGATAAATAATCATATATAAGGGGGAAGAATATATTATGCATTATCCCAAAAGAATCTGCCAATATGGAAATGAAATATAACTCCATCATTCAATTTGATAAAGTTAAAAAATTTAGTTAGCAAGGGGAAATAAATACTTTCTAGTGGACAAATATATACGGTGACCATTATGCCATATAATTTTGTCGGGAAGATGAGCATAATTAAAAGTGGAATTGGACCATTTCAAGAATATTCCAAAATAGTTTTTCCTCTCTTTTTTTTTTCAAGTGAAATACGTTTAAGAGAGTAAGATGATAGATGTATAACTACCTGTATATCATTGGATTGGATTAGGAATAATAGTTGCCCCTAATTAAGTCAATATCATATCTTATTGGAGGTGAGGTCGGACCTCGACCATCAGGGGGACTTAAATTTCAAATACAAAATGAAATATATCATTTAATTATAAATTAATATTTTTATGTTTAATAATTTAATTTCATTGATTTGAGGGGTCATGATAAAAAGTTGTACTAATTCTTATATAAAATGAACATAATTTTATACTATATATAAAGCATAAAATATTTTTAAGAAAGTTAGGCCTCTCCTTGGCCCCAACATATCTCTGCCAATACTTATTATTCAGTGGGAGAAAAAAATCATATCTTAAGTATAGATTCGGGATAAATATTTGTATTCTTACGTATCTCTCTCTGTTGCAGTCTAAAAGTGGACGGGATGTAAATATGGAGGGAAAGTTTTCCTACTCGACATCTGCAAAATAGTCTCTCCAAAATGGACGTATTGTGATGTAAATAATATTTAAAAGACTATTTTATCCTGTTATGATTATTATATTACAAATCTATTGTAAATAAAATTCACCCCAATTTCTAAAACAATACTAACTAACTTTACGCAATGGATACAATTGTAAATTACATATACTTATAAAACATATTTACCTCTAATTTTCACCCAAATCAAATAAAGAAAGTAAATCAGATTTATTTTCCTTCCATTCTTATCAAATAATTTCGTAATAAATTAACATATTTTTTCAAATAAAAATAAATTGTAGAATTTCTCCTTTTTTTCCTGTTCCACTTCGACCCAAATTAATGCTTAGGAAGTATAAGTATTCGCATTTCGAAGCATAACATTTCCAAATTCCAGAATGACTTAAGTTACCCTAATCCCGTAATCTCGTTGAATGACAGGATACTCTCAAGTTATATAGGTTGCTAAAGAAGATAAATAAATACTCCAAAGAAACCCTCATGACACTGGATAACGTAAGCAAGGGTGAGACATTTCACCTTTTAATAATAGAGTACTCTAAATTGCAACATAGATGTTGCAAAGACGATCCAGCTAGCGGCACATTAATGGGCTCTAAATTTAAAAAAAGAAACTCTAACTTGAAGTAATTTTCTAATTAAAAAATATAAGAATTTTTTGGATCATGTAGAAATATTACCTTCAATACAAAATACGTCTTTTTAGAATAATTTCAGAAATTTAAGATTATGAACATTTAAAATCAAAAGAAATTAGCTCCAAAGGCTACTAGATAAATGTGTTCTCTCCATTTCGCTAAACTCCAATTTTTACTTGTATTGAGGCTTATATTTAGTAGCTTTAATAATTAGATATTTAACAGCTTTTATATTTAGCTCATTCTCTTATTTAGATATTTCTATATGCAGAAATCCTAAATCCTATAGGATATTTACTTTCCTAATTGTTTAGGAAAGTAACCCACTATATAATGTAATTCCTTCAAGATAATAAATCAGGAAAATTTAGATTGTTTTCCTCACTGGAAACTTTTATGGTATCAGAGCCAGCCTTGTCTAAGTTCTCAAAATGGGTTATGACAAGGAAGATGCTGGCAATGTTGAAAACAACATGGTAGAAGAAAACCATGTTCATAAAATAAAAAAAGATGCCTATTTTGTGGCATCCTCTGATGGACCCGGGCTGATTATAGCGACAGTCCAATTAAAGGAAAACGACAAAAACAACAACTATGCCGAATGGGCAAAAGCCATACGCTTGGCTTTACGATCAAAGAAAAAATTGGGATTTACAGATGGAATAATTCCTATACCAGAAGATGACCTGGATAGAGAGGAAGAATGATGGGAAATAAATACGTTAGTGAATTCATGGATTTTAAACACTATCGAGCCTTCTCTCCGTTCTTCCGTAAACTACTATGAACGAGCTGATGAATTATGGACAGATTTGAAGGAAAGATTTTTAGTAGGGAACGGGCCCCGAAAATATGAGTTGAGAACTACATTAGCAAATTGTAAACAAGGAGGAAACTCTGTACAAACGTATTATTCACGTTTGAAAAAATTGTGGGATGAGTTAGACAACTATGATCAACTCCTATCTTCTACCGACAAAAATTTATTAACAGTTGTTATAAATAAAAGAGAGGAAGAAAGAATTTTTCAATTTTTAATGGGACTAAATGGTGCAATTTATGGAACTGTTCGTTCTCATCTGATTCAACAGGAACCCATATAAAAAATGAGAACAATTCCTGTCCAAATTTGCAAAGAAAAACAACACAAAAACATGGTCCGAATGGAAGACAACGGCAGCGACGGCGTAGCCTTCGCCGTTGCCAAAACAGGACGCACGATGGCGCCACCACGACCACCTCCATCATCTTCTTCTTCCTCACGGATGGTCTGCAGCCACTGTCATCGGGTAGGACATGATGTTTCTGGTTGTTTCCTTCTCATAGAATTTCCTGAATGGTGGCCCAGATCTGGAGCAGGAAGAGTTGGCAGATCTGTTGCTTTCCTCGGCAGCAAACGGAGAGGTGACGCAACGGGCAGGAGTTCGCACGACAGGGGGAGTGCGGGTCGTGGACGGCGTCTCTCTGTCGGACCGACTAGCGCGGGACATAAATCGGCACCAGCAGGCGACGATCGGGGATGGGCTTACGCAGTGAACGGTGGGACTTCTTTCTCTTCCAAAAATGGCAGCAACCAAATTGGCTCACCTTCCACAAATGGCAGCCGCTGTTTTGGAAACTTTCCAAATTTGGATTCCAACCAATGGTCAAAATTATTGACCTTGCTCAATAATCCCACTCCCAGACAAACTGATACACTCTCTGGTATGAAAAATTTATGGATTTTAGATTCGAGCTGTTCTCATCACATGACTGGTAGGAAAGATTTTTTAAAAAATTTAAATACCATACATCCATATACAGTTAGCATACCAAATGGTGCTAAAGTACTGGCTCTACAAGGAGGAAAGATTTTCTTAAACCCGAAACTAACATTACAGTGTGTTTTTAATTCCTGAACTCAAGTGTAATTTAATTTCTCTAGCACAGGTAACACGAGATTTGAAGTGTTTTATCACCATCTCTGATGAATTTTGTATGATACAGGACCGTACCTTGATGAGGCCGATTGGAGTGGGTGAGCAGAGGAATGGGATATACTTCTACCGACCTATGTCGTTGCCGGATTTGTTCGCTTTCTCTAGTATTACTTTTGATTCAAGTACTTTATGGTATATTCGACTTGGACATCCTTCGAATTTTGTCGTAGAAAATTTTTTAGGCCATTCTAAGAAAACTAAAACTCCTACTACTCCTTGCAATATTTGTTTACGTGCCAAACAAACACGTGATTATTTTCCTTTAAGTCTTAATAAAGCCTCTGCCATTTTTGATTTGATTCACTGTGATTTGTGGGGGCCTTACAAAACCACATCCACTGTTAGTGCTTCCTATTTCCTTACTATCCTTGATGATTATTCCAAAGTAGTGTGGATTTATTTAATTGCCGAGAAAAGTCATGTAGCAAATGTTTTAAAAGACTACTTTGCCATGGTCAAAACACAGTTTCACAAAACTGTAAAAATCGTTCGCAGTGATAATGGCACGGAATTTCTCTGCTTAAAATCCTATTTTTCCACACATGGAATGATCCATCAAACTACTATTGCTGGCACACCTCAACAGAATGGTCGAGTAGAGCGCAAGCATTGTCATATTCTTAATGCTGCTCGGGCTTTGCGGTTCCAAGCTTATTTACCCATAAAGTTTTGGGGGGAGTGCGTCTTAACGGCAGGATATCTTATTAATCGTACCCCCTCTTCTTTGTTACAAGGGAAGACGTCTTATGAAATGTTATATAATGAGAAGCCATCTCATATTAAAAGTTTCGGGTGCCTTGCTTATGTCCATGATCATGATCTACCCAAAGATAAATTTCGTGCTTGTAGTCGCGTTTGTGTATTTCTCGGCTATCCCTACAACAAGAAAGGTTGGCGATTTTATGATTTACAAAGAAAGAAATTTATTCTGTCCGGAGATGTGGTTTTTGATGAAACCAAGTTTCCTTATAAAGAATATTCAGATACTGCTACAACACCCCCCGAATTTTCTCATTCTTACAACTTTGGGGCACAACCTTTGAGTTATTTGCACAACAACCCACCTCCGCAAAATCCAACCCAAACTGATCTCACTATAGGCCCAATCCCAGCCACTGAAACCCATCCACACATACAAACCCACCGCCTAGACAAAGCCCCAGCAACGGGCCCCTCTTCAGCCACACCTTGCAGCCTAGAAAAGGCCCCAGATGCTGGCCCAACCTCTATAGCAACTCCTGCCGCAAACTAGCCCACTGGCCCATCCTCCTCGGACGACCCAGCCTCCCTCAGCCCACATACACTTCCAGCACCAAGTCCAACTCCACTCCCCATGCCTTTTGCTCCCCTTGGCACTAGAAAAAGTACACGTCTTAAGACGATTTCGGCAAGGCTTCAAGACTTCGACTGTCATGCAGCTTGGACGTCTACTATATCCCCTTCTTCTGCTCCATCATCCTCCACGGCTTTCTCAGGTAAGTCCCGTTATCCTCTTACAAATTTCATAAATTATAATAAATTCTCTGCTCCTCATCGGCACTTTCTAGCATATGTTACTACAGAACCGGAACCCACCAAATATTCTGAAGCTGTGTCTAATCCTAAATGGCGTGCTGCCATGCAAGAAGAAATTAATGCCTTGGTACAAAATGGCACATGGTCTTTGACTACTTTGCCTCCAAGTAAATGTGCACTAGGCAGCAAATGGGTTTTCCGCATCAAATATAAAGCAGATGGTACAATTGAGCGGTATAAAGCTCGATTGGTCATTTTGGGAAACACCCAGACCGAAGGTATTGACTTTACAGAGACCTTTGCTCCCGTTGCTAAGATAGTTACTGTTCGTACTCTCCTGTCCGTGGTCGCCTCCCGAAATTGGCCGATGCATCAGATGGATGTCCATAATACTTTTCTCTACGGTGATTTGCACGAGGAAGTATATATGCGGCCCCCTTGGATTTCGTCCTCCTCGCCCTGGCCAGGTTTGCAAACTCCAGAAATCTTTGTATGGTCTCCATCAAGCACCCCGGTGTTGGTTTTCGAAGCTCAACAACGCTCTCCGTGAGTGTGAATTTTCTCAGTCCTATGCCGATTATTCTTTTTTTATTTACTCTCGGAATAATGTCTATTTATGCGTCTTCATCTATGTGGACGATTTATTAATTACTGGAAATCCTCTTACCTCCATCACTAAGTTCAAAGCCTCCTTGAGTGCTTGCTTCCATATGAAGGACTTGAGTCCCTTTAAATATTTCTTAGGTATCGAAATTGCAAGAAATCCTTCGGGTTTATTTTTGTGCCAACGCAAGTACACATTAGAAATTCTCTCAGAAACCGGTTTATTGGGAGCCAAACCGGCCTCTACTCCTATTGAACCGAATCATCAATTGGCCAAGGCGACTGGTCCTTCCTTCGATCAGTCAGAACACTATCGCTGTCTCATCGGCAAGTTGATCTACCTCACTCTTACTCGTCTTGAGCTCACTTACGCTATTCACATACTTGCTCAGTTCATGCATGCTCTCCGCTATGTTCATTGGGATGCTGCTATTTGTGTTGTTCAATATCTCAAAGGCAGTCCAGGTCGTGGCATACTTCTTCAGTCTAAGTCTCCTTTGTACTTAACCGCCTATTGTGATTCAGATTGGGCTACGTGTCCTATTACTCGTCGTTCTATTATAGGATATTTTATCTCTCTCGGTGGATCGCCCATTTCTTGGAAAATGAAGAAACAACACACGGTTTCTCGTTCTTCTGCCAAGGCTGAATATCGCTCTATGGCTATGACTTTGTGTGAGTTAAAATGGTTATCTCGCCTCCTTAAAGATCTTCAAGTTCCCATCACTCGCCCCATTCAGCTACATTGTGATAATCATGCCGCTCTTCACATCGCGGCCAATCCAGTCTTCCGCGAACGGACTAAGCATATTGAAATTGATTGCCATTTTGTCCAGGATGCTTTCCAAGCTGGTTTTATTTCTCCCTCCTACATTCGAAGCGATCTTCAGCTTGCTGATATTCTCACAAAGGCTCTTCATCCTACTCAGTTTCTTTATTTAGCGTGCAAGTTGGGCATTACTGACCTTCATGCTCCAACTTGAGGGGGAGTATTGAGGCTTATATTTAGCAACTTCCATAATTAGATATTTAGCAGCTTCTATATTTAGTTCATTCTCTTATTTAGATATTTCTATATTCAGAAATCCTAAATCTTATAGGATATTTACTTTCCTAATTGTTTAGGAAAGTAACCCACTATATAATGTAATTCCTTCAAGATAATAAATCAGGAAAATTTAGATTGTTTTCCCCACTGGAAACTTTCAACTTGTTATGCCATCAAACATTAATTCCCATGCTTCTCTCCTTGTCATTCTACCATCTTTTAAGTGAAAGTTTAATTATATTTAGCATGGTCATGAATAGTGAGATACTCATTAAAGTAAAATAATTTACACAATCTTCTTTCACATGTGTTAGACGTGCTAACTATCATCAGATTCAATAATAAGAAGTGATAAAATTGTACAAAAGAGATACAAAATTGTTTAATGGTACAAAAAGTCAAATTAAAGTTTAGAATAGAAGAGAAATAATACCCTCTTTATAAGTGCCATTTTGAGGCAATTTTTTTAAAGTTTTGAGTTAAAATATCTTATATATCCTTAATAAATAATAGGAGAGAGAGAGAGAGAGAGAGAGAGAGAGAGAGAGAGAGAGAGAGAGAGAGAGAGAGATTTTTTCCATCCTTTTTACAATCACATTTCATACATCACACTCTTTAAAAAAATATAAAATTTTAAATATTTTTTCCTTATAGGACTAGATTAGTATCCTTAGAAGTACAAAAATTAAAAGTACGCTTCAATCAGTAAATTAAAATACGAAGAGAATAATATCATTCAAATCTAAATAATAAAAACATTATTAAGATATGTAAAATAACTTATAACTTAATTATTCACTATTTCTTTGAAACCACTAATATTTCTAAATGGAGTATATAGTAAGTGAGAAGAAATGGTCAGTCACACTTGTTATGTGCCCAAGTTAGTGGTATATCCTTCCCACTAAAATGATATATAACTCAAGAAGAACATAAAATAATTTGCCATGAAAAAGCAGCAACAAACTTGTATCCGTACGTGCCAATTATGAAAACAAAAAGCTAAAAGAAAATAACTTACATCATGACCACGAATAGCACCAAAATGGCTGAAGTGAGTACCGACAGGTCAACAATAGATTCACCAGCGTGTCTTGAATTCACTACTTCAAACAAAGATCCCACAACCCTTTGATAGTTATTAAGTCCATCCATGGCCAATGAACTCCACTCTAAAGAGCAAAACAATACAAATTGTACAAAAATAAACCCTAAAACAGTACCTAAAAGAAACTTAGAACCAACACTAGTGAACAAATGATTGTATCCCAAATTTCTTGAATTTTTCAACAAGTAAGAAAATTCTTCTCTTTTGGTAATTTTTTCTCCAACCCATATAAAAAAACGTAGGCAAGATGGATATAAAGTGTTTCCTAAAAGGACTTGTGGAATTAGGATCAAAAGGAGGCCTGAATTTTTCTTGAAAACCATCATATTTTCATTTGTTGGGACAAATCCACAATTGGCAAATGTGGAAATTGTGGTGAAAATAGAAAATGTTAAAATATTCAAGCCTTTTTTCTTTAGAACATTTTTTGCACTTGGGATGAAATTTATATAAATATATATTAAAGATGAACCAGCTATATGGACAACTAAAAGGTAACAAATAATTATATAAGAAAGAAGTTCTATGGAAGTGTATGATAAGTCTCTAGACTCTCCACGATTTGAAAATATTCCTCCAAGCTCAATTTGATCACAAATTTCAACCTTATTAGTATCTTTTCTTTGGAATTTATTTTTTTTCTTGAATTTTGTCAATTGAAGTTGAAGAATGGAAGTAAAAATTTCCCCACCAGCAAACATCAAAATTGTGATGAAAATAAGCTGAATATTGGAGAAAACTTCCATTTCAACTGTTGACATACTGGAGACAGTTGTAGAAGAAACAGATGTAAAGAACATGTCAATATTTCTAGGAGAAAATGAGGAATTTTCGGGCATGGAAAATTTTAGAGCTCCATAGCCCATCAAAGAAATGATTATGAAGTAACTAAGCTCGATCCAAAATGGATTGATTTGACGAAGAAAAATGGATACAAGATGAGTAAAGGAGTTGATTAAACATGGGATTTTTGTCAATGAAGGGTTAGAAAGAAGCTTCATGATCTTCTGGAAAAATATGAAGAGGTTGATCATCATCTTTAATTTGCTTTGGGAACTTAAAAGAGCAATGTAGTAGTAGTTATTTATAGAGGAAAAGTTAGTGGAACTTTATAGGGCCTTGATAAGCATTGGTCACATAAGTGATGCTATCATTTGGAAAATTCTGTTATGCCATAGTCAATGTGTGATATGAACTACTTGAACTATATTAAATCATACTTCTTTTGTTAAAAAATATAAGAGGTTTTAAGTGTTTGAGGATGATAAAAAATATAAAATTTTATGTACTTTTTAATAAATATTTATTGAATTTTTTATCTTTATTCATTTCTTTGACTTTGTTCTCTATTGCTTAATATGAGTGGCTTTTAGTTTATTTTAAACTGTAAACTATTTTTGAATTGTTCCCAATTACTTATTAAAGCTGCTAAATATAACTTAAAAAGTTGAAATAAGCTATTTTTGAGGAATTACCCGAGGAATGCTGTTATAAACTACTTCTGTTTATACATGATAATTAAAATGTTAAAATGATTTTTTTTAAAATAACTTTATCTAAGTACAAAGAGCAGGAGCAATAGAGAATAAGTTCTTTATCACTTATTCCACAATTCTTATCTATCTCTCCCCTTATTTATTAATAGTGTAGATGGTACTTTGTTTCAAAACTTATCTTGTTTTCAACGCCCTGAATTTTTATGCATAAATCCAAAATACTTTATATTTCTGATCGACAGGAGTATTATTTATGTGATTAACACTTTGTTTTTTGTGTGAATTATTTTTTAGGATAACAAAAATGGTAAGATCATCTAGTACAACTTTTAATATACTTTCTCTCAACACTCATTTTATAATAAAAAGATCTAAATTATTCATAACATGGAGGATGGGGAATGCGATATAAGATATCCATTATTCTACTTATGGACCTGAGATTCATGAAAGAATTTTCGATATAATCATCGAAAGATTAAAAGATTTTGTTATGCTATTACCGGTTCATGTACAAATATGTGGATCTTTTGAACTAAATTAAATCACATTATTATATCGTAGTCTTTTCTCCATTTATGAAAACGTGAATTCCATTCAAAATATTAATAAGGTGATCGTAAGGTCTTGTCTGAACAGTAAGAGTTTTAGACTTCCCAATTGAAAAATTGAATATTCGACTTTTATTAGATATACTCATTATGATACAATTTTCACTAAGTGTGGCACCCCCGTCATGTATTCAAAAGAAAAAAAAAAGAATAGTGTAAGTTCATATTATTTACATATTGAACCATACTAGAATTTCTGTGAGAAGGTTAGATTTTGTTATAAGAGCTGTCTCATTCGCGATATGTGGCTTTGATTGTTAATGTGTTCAGTGGAGGGATATAAATTCTAATAAAAAAAGTCTAATAAAAAATTTCTGATGTTCCAACAATACCTGGTGTTGCATGTCTACGTGTTTACATGCTATATATTAGTGGTTTACGTTTCTTCTTTTGTGTTTTTGGGAAGAAGTTAATGTGGTTACTGCTTATATTGCTCGGACTACTTATCTGATACAATTTAAATTTTCAATATTATATAGATGGAGGTTGTTAAAAAACTAATTACTGTTACAAATCAATCTATTTACTATTACAAATAAAAATTAAAAATCGATGTAAATTAAACCCTGTTTATTACAATAATTTCTTCCTGTAAATCAGTTCAAGCCAATAATGGCAAGACCAAATGGCACCCAAAACAAACATTCAAGAGAAGGAAATAATAGAGATAAATGTACCCTCACTTGCCGCGGTAATGTAAGTACCGTCAGCGAAGAACCACCGTACCGGGATATCTGCAAGGCCGAGCAACGGCGAAGAGCGACAAGGCGCATTGAGATGCCGACAAAGAATACAACGAGATCTGTGAAAAATGGAGGTTTTCCCGCAGTCTAAGGGCCACGGTTCTCTCTCTCTCTCTCTCTCTCTCTCTCTCTCTCTCTCTCTCTCTCTCTCTCTCTCTCTCTCTCTCTCTCTCAAGCAAACAACAATCAAGAAACAGTTGCAAGAGACCGATGATCAGTACAAGCAATCAGCGGTGTAGAAGCCGAAGAGGCAAAGAGGCAGCGGTTATAGTTAGTTGCAAAAACCGAGAAAAGAAGAAGAAGAGACAGAGACGCAAAGGGCAGCAGAGGAGGAGAAAGAGAAAAAGAGGATCGGTCATGTATAGTGTAAATCGAGGAGAGGAGAGTGTTGATATAGATGGAGTCACAACAGGCAAGCCCAAGCTGGCCAGGCCCGACATCTCTGACCAATTCAACAACCTAATGTGTTATGGCCCAATAGTAACATCATAGGGATAGAAATTAATGGGCTAGAAAAATGGCAAAAAGATCGGTAGAATAAGGCCCAAAAAGGCCTACAATCTCCCCTCGAACAATATTTTTCCAACCGTTATTTTAATTTACTAAGAATCAGACTGTGTCCAAGTAAAGGAAATCCTGGTAAAACAAAAATTTGTCAGTATTTACAATTATAATACCAAAATCTGCAAGATTATTATCAGTACTAATCTTGTCTATATCAACTATACCACTAGAGACTTTTTCCCTAATAAAATGATATTTGACATCTATATGTTTTGTCCGTTCGTGATAAATTGGATTGCTACACAAATGCAAACAACTCTGACTATCAGTACAAACAATAGCTTTTGAATGTAAAACTTGTAATTAATTCAATAACCTTTGAAGCCAGATGGCTTCTTTAATCGCTTCCGTTGCTGCGATGTATTCAGCCTCAGTAGTTGATAAGCAACTACCGGCTGCAATTGAGATTTCCACGAGACCCAATTACCAGCTAGGGTAAAGAAATAGAATGTGGTAGATTTTCTACCATCCTTATCACCTGCAAAATCAAAATCAACAAATCCAATTAGTTCAAAGTCAGACCACTTATGATATGGTAAGCCTCGATCTAAGGTTCCGTTAAGATAACATAGGAGCCACTTGAGAGCAGCCCAGTGATCTCTCCCAGGGTTGGACATAAATCTGTTGAGAAGTCTTATAGAAAAAACAATATCTGGACGGGTAGATATCATTGAGTACATGACTGAGCTTGTGGCCATTCTGTAAGGAATATTAGCCATATCTCTTTTCTCACTTTCAATTTAAGGACAGGTTTTGTCAGAAAATTTGAAATGGCTTACACAAGAAGTGGAGTTATAACAGGCTTACACAAGTGCATTGAAAATTTGGATACAATCTTCTAAAGGAAGGACTTTTGAGATAGAAAAAGTGAATGATCAGATCTTTCACTTTAAATACTCATCCCAAGAATTTTGGATGCAACACCTAAATCCTTCATATCGAATTCAGATTTTAACAAGGATTTTAGATCATCAATTTTAGCTTTATGCCTGCAAGCAATTTTCATATCATCCACATAAAGCAATAAATAAATAGCAGAATCAACGTTATTACCAGAAAAGTAAAGACAACTATCATAGTCGCTTTTAGTAATACCAATTTTTATTATAAAAGAATCAAATCTCTTGTACCATTATCTGGTGATTGTTTAAGACCGTATAAGGATTTTTTTCAAAAGACACGCCATGGGTTCTTTACCTTTAACCTCAAAACCTGGTGGTTGTCGCATATGTATAGTCTCTTTGAGATCACTATGTAATAAAGCAGTTTAACATCAAGTTGTTCAAGATTAAGATCATAGAAAGCAACAAGAGCAAGAATGATCCTAATCGTTTTGTATTTAACAAACAGGAGAAAAAAATTTCATTGAAATCGATACCCTCAACTTGTGAAAAACCTTTTGGGACTAGCTTGGCCTTGAACCTTGGAGGTTCATTAGAAGACTCAGGTTCTTTTATTTTGAAAATCCATTTGCAATCAACTAACTTTTGTTTTGAGGGTTTTGGAACAAGAATCCAGGTTTTTTGTTTTTATTTATAGAAGACATTTCCTCATCCATAGCATAAAACACGATTTGGGCTTTTCAAAACATTAGAAAAACATAATGGTTCTTTTCCCTCCACATAAGATGCAACAACAAAGACATATGAAACAATGTAGGAGTAACTATACTGATGATGATCCTTAGGTACCCTACGGTCTCTATCTCTTGCAAGCTAATAATCCCTAAGGGCTTGAGCTTGAGCCTCAGGGTGTTCTTCCTCCTCATTAGAACCTTTTAAAACAGGATCAAGGGTTTCAGGAATACTAGGAGGATCAGGTGTGCTACTGGATGGAGCAGGAAGTTCTGGATTGGTTTCGGGTTCCAGGGATGATTCTAAGGAAGGTTCAGAGGTGACCTCCTCCTCCACAGGAATGCTACTAGGAGTGGGAACACTTGGTGGACTATCGAAGATGGGTTTATCCTTAAGACATGGCATTTCTAGCTCATTGAAGATAGCATCCCTACTAATAACAACCCTCATCCCCGATTCACCCTTTAACCACACTCTGTAACCCTTCACCCCACTAGGATATCCTATGAACACTCCCTTTCTAGACCTTAAATCCAATTTTCCCTTCTTCTGATGTGCAAAGGCTGCACACCCGAAAACTCTCAAGTTGGAAAGGTTAGGAGGTTTACCACACCAGAGTTCTATAAGAGTCCGAAAGTTTATAACTGTAGAAGGGGATCTATTGATAAGGTAGACAGTTGTACTAGCAGCTTCTCCCTAGAAAGGTTTTGGGACACCAAAAGAAACAAGAAGACATCTAACCTTATCTATAATGGTGCGGTTCCTCCTTTCGGCAACTCCATTTTGCTGTGGGTTATGTCTAACCGTTCCATGGTGAAGGATGTCATGCAATGCATACAAATCAGAAAAGTTACGGTTACAAAATTCAAGACCGTTATCGGTCATGATAGTTTTTAGTTTATTTCTAGAATAATTTTCGATAAAACGTTTCCATTCATAAAACTTTTCAAAAGTTTGATCTTTAGTTTTTAAAAGGAAAACCCAAACATGCCTTGAAAAATCATCTACAATTGACAAGAAATAAACATCACCACCATAAGTTGGAACCTTTTAAGGTCTCCATAGATCACAATGCACATAATCAAGTATTTCAGAAGACTTGTGCGTACTGGTTGAAAAATTAATTTTATGTTATTTTCCCAAAACGCAGTGGTCACAAAAATCCAAAGAAGTTTTTCACCACATAAAAGATTTTATTTTTGTAAACAATAAAGTCCCTTCTCACTAATGTGGCCGATCCTCCGATGCCACAACATGGTTTTCTCGGGAACAGTTTTTGAAATCAATGCAATGGAGTTACAAACCGTTTTACCAATAAGGATGTACAAAGTTTCTCTTTTAAAAACTTTTAGCATGACTAGGTGCCCTTTACAAATATGTAAAATACCATTTTTGGATTTGAAAGAAAGTCCCAAAGAGTCCAAATAACTAAGGGAGATAAGATTTCGACGTAAGTCGGGCAAGTATCTCACCTCAGTGAGTTTTCTAGTCACACTATCATGCATTTTAATGAAAATATTACCAATGCCTTTAATATCACAAACTTGATTGTTTCCCATAAAAACCTTTCCTTGATTTAAAAGTTTGATATCGGAAAACCAGTGTTTGTTGAGTGACATGTGAAAAGAGCAACCAGAATCAAGAACCCAATGATCAACAACTTTAGAACATGAAGGGGAAAGAGAAACACACAAAACCTTAGAAAATATAGAATTACCATCTAAATCAAAATCGTAGTTTTTGTCGATTTTATTACTCCCTTTACCATGTTTAAGTTGTTTTTCATCTTTAATCCATTTAAAACACTTATTTTTCATATCACCCTCTTTACCACAACAAACACACTTTACTTTGTTCTTCTCTTGAGATTTGAATCGCCCTTTAATTTTAAAACAGCGACTAGGAGGTTCCCTCCAGTCAACTCTTCCTCGTACAAAAAAGTTTTCACAATGTGATTTATTTTCTTTTTGTAAATCCAAATCTTTAGATTTCAAATTATTTTTAACACCGGAAAGAGATAAACCATCTCCGCCATATTTAACAGCCGATTTGACATCGTTGAAAGAGTCATGTAAGGCATTTAATAAAATGACTGCAATATTTCATCAGAGATGTTCTCTCCAACGTTTTGAAGTTCCAAAACGATTTTATTTAAGTCATCCATATTTTCTGAAAGTGTTTTTGATCCGCTAATTTTAAAATTGAAAAGCTGCTCTTTTAAATTTTATTTGAAAGTGATTTTCCCAAATATAGTTTTTCCAGTTTAGTCCAAATTTCAAAAGCATCATCTTTTTTATCAATTTCTAGTAAAACATTGTTAGTTAAATGCAAGGTGAGGCAACTGTGAGCATCACCTAGTTTTTCTGAAAGAATTTCACACTTCCAAGATTCCGGATACTCTTCAGGGCTACAGATAGCAGGTAAAATTTTATTTTGCACCAAACCGCTTTCGTTTTCCTCCGCCACATTACAAAGTCAAATTTGCCATCAAAGTTATTAGTTTCAATTTTTGGAACTAACATGTTTTGAAGGAAAATAAGTGTAATTAAATGACTAGGAAAAATGAAAGATTTGAAAAAGTCTTGAAAAAGAATAAAACTGCCCGAATTTTTCAGAAAAATAGAAAAATACAATTTCAAGAAAAACGGCTTTGGTTTGTTTTAGTTTGCTTGATTTGTTCTTTTTACAAAAAAAACAGCGCAACAACGTGAAGCACGAAATCCAAGAAACAAACAATATAATTGAAATAACGAGAAACACGGTAGCAACAAAACTGCCTTGCCAAAAACAGAAAAAGACAAAGAACAGAGGGAATAAAAATTTTTAAAAAAAAAACTTTTGAAAAACAAAAAACGCGCCAAGACACAAATACTTGAAATGTCACGTATTCAAGCCAGGCTTGGGTTTTATAGTTTTTGAAAAAACTAAAAAACAATAGGAAAACCACAACAGCATTAACAAAACATAAACAGGTGTAATACCATAATAGTAATCAGAACAACTGAACAGTAACACAATTCAGCCAAAAAAAAAGCAGTAATAGTAATTACATATAGCAGCAAGCCAAAGCAACAAAAAAATAGAAACAGACGGCGGCGAACCAAGAATCAGAACAGAAACACAAGCAATAACTGGCGGCAAGCCGGAAAAAAGAAAAACAGAAAATAAAACGGTGGCAAGCTGCAACACAAAAATAATAAAGAGTAACTAAAAGGAAAAAGAAAGTGAAAGAAAAACTTCACTGGCCAGATCTGAGGAATTCAACAGTTCCCTCAAATCCGGAATCTTCCAATGGTTGCCAGCGCCGACGAGCCAAACCAAGCTGTGATACCACTTGTTGAGAAACTAATTACTATTACAAATCAATCTAATTACTATTACAGATAAAAACTAAAAACAAAAGAAAATTAAACCCTGTCTATTACAATAATCTCTTCCACTTCTTCCTGTAAATTGGTTCAAGCCAATAATGGCAAGAGCAAATGGCAGCCAAAATAAACAGTCAAGAGAAGGAAATAATAGAGATAAATGCGTCCCTACCTACTGCGGCGATGTGGGAACCGCCAGCGGAGAACCACCATACCAGGAAATCTACGGCGCCGAGCAGCAGCGAAGAGTGACAAGCCGCGTCAAGGTGCCGGCGAAGAATACGACGAGATCGGTGAAAAATGGAGGTTTTCTCTCAGTTTAAGGGCCACGGCTCTCTCTGTCTGTCTCTCTCTCTCTCTCTCTCTCTCACACACACACACACACACCCTTTCTACTTCCCTCAAGCAAACCGCAATCAAGAAACGATTGCAAGAGATCGATGATCTATACAAGCAAGCAGCGGTGCAGAAGCTGAAGAGGCGCAGAGACAATGGTTACAGCTAGCCTCAGAAACCGAGAAAGGAAGAAGAAGAGACAGAAACGCAACAGGCAGCAGAGGAAGAGAAAGAGAAAAAGAGGATTGGTCATGTATTGTGTAATCCAAGGAGAGAAGAGAGTTGATATAAATCGAGTCACAACGGGCAAGCCCGGGCTGGCCCAGCCCGGCATCTGTAACCGATTCAACAACCTAATCTATTGTGGCCTAGAAGTAACATCATAGGAATAGAAATTAATGGGTTGGAAAAATGGGAAAAAATGGGAGAATAAGTCCCAAAAAGGCCTACAGAGGTTTAAAGTTACAAATAATGTATTGTAAACAAATCGAGTAGAGTAAACTATGAGTCATGAAATCGAAATAATAAATCTGATAAATTGGAATTGTGTAATAGAATACATGAAATTGCAAAATTTTAAAAAATGTAATTGTAAGATTGTCCAATTAGAATTATAAAATTACTGAATCGAAACCATCAATTCCAAAAATTGAAATCGCAAATTAGGACAATCAAAATAATAAAATTGTGAAATTAGAACTACAAAATTGTCAACAAAAAACTGTGATTTCGAATAATTTGAACTGCGAAACACGAGCTGTGAAATTAGAAAAAATCATAATAAGAATATCGTCAAACTAAACCGAAATCATAAAATAGAAAGGTGAAAACCCAAAAACTGCAAAATAATAAAATCGTAGAATCAAAATCGTAACTCAGCAAATCAAAACTGTGAATTCGAATAATTTAAACTATAAGAATAGAACTGTGAAATTAGATAAGCTGCAATAAAAAACTGTCAAATTGAAACCTTTCAATCGAAAAATTGGAACTGAAAATTCGTGAAAATTGAAATTGTACGCTCATGAAATCGGATCATAAAATTGCAAAACAAAATCGTTAATTCGAATAATTTGAATTGTAAAACCGACATTATGATTGAGAAAATCATATTCAAACAATCACCAAACCTAAACTATAAAATGAAAAAACATAATCACAAAATCGTGAAATCAGAATTGTAAAACTGTCAAACCGAAACTGTAAATCTAAATAATTTGAACCATGAAATTGGAAAAAAAAAAATCCCAAATAGAACCATTTTCTCTTACAATTTTCATTTCTTTTTTAGCTTCCTCCACCATTTTCTTTCAACTCCATGAATGACAAATTTTCTACATGTTATATATATATATATATATATTTCCTCCATCATATCCCACATTTTCTCATTATTTTCCTTTTCTGATTTCCACACCTTCTAACTCTATTTATAACATCATCTCAATAGGGGAGATGGTATAGGTGAATATCACAACTGGACAAGAAGGAATATATTTTGGGATCTTCCCTATTGGCATACTCTCCTTGTTCGTCACAACATTGACGTAGAATAAAATGAGAAAAATATTTTTGATAATGTGTTCAGCACTATAATGGATATGAAAGGCAAGACAAAGGATTACGTCAAGGCTAGAGAAGATCTTCGTAGGTATTGTTATCGAACAGATTTGAGTATCCGTGATGGAACAGGTGGAAAGGGTTTAAAGCTAAAAAGCATGTTACTCATTAACAAATGAACAATGAAAGTGTGTTCTTGAGTGGGTGAAAGATTTGAAATTACCGAATAGTTATGCTTCTAAATTGGCAAGGTGTGTGGATTTGAAAGAATGGAGGATGTTCGGATGAAAAGTCACGATTATCATATTTTCATGGGGCGATTAATGCCAATTGCCTGTAGAGAGATGTTCTCTCTAAAAGTTTGGAGTGTATTGGCTGAGTTGAGCCTTTTCTACCTCGACTTTTTTGCACCGAAGATAAGTGAGACACATATGCGCCAATTGAAGATAAGCATCCCAATCTTGATATGCAAGTTGGAAACAACATTTCCTCCCCGCTTCTTTGATGTAATAGAACATTTGATAGTTCATCTACTATACGAGGTTAGAGTTTGTGGTTCCATTCAATACAGGTTGATGTATCCATTTGAGAGGTAAGAGAAATAGAGTTCATGTCATTAATTCTTCTTACTTCATCTGGAGTGTATTATTATTTTTTGGTATTAAAATATACACCTTTAGGTATTTGAACCTCCTTGAGGAGAAGATCAGGAATAAAGCTCGGGCAGAAGGCTCAATATGTAACGCATCCCTAGTTGAAGAGGCAGTGGCATTCTTTAGCTACTACTTGGAACCAAATGTCGAAACTAGAAGTAGAGCTTTGTAAAATCTTTTAATGGTTATATTCTCAACGGCTACCGATTTAATACAAAAGATCATGACTCTCTGAAATTTACTATTAACTGCGGAGTTCGTGTGAAAGGAGAGCACTATGGAATATTAACTGAAGTCGTTGAGGTTAAGTTTCCTGGTACACCTGTTTAGAAAACTTCACTTTTCAAGTGTGACTGTTCGATTCATCTAATAAACTTCTAAAGATGTATCCTTAGTATAAAATTGTGGAGTTTCACTCTAAGAAAAGATACCCTACATATGATCCATTTGTTTTTGCTCACCAAGTGGAGCAAGTGTATTACATTACATACCCTGGCGCTAAAAGGAAAAAGATCGATTGGTGGACAGTCCTAAAATCAAGACCTTGGTTCTTCGATGTGCTTGTAGTTGAAGTTGCATTTCAAGAGGATGTTGGCATCGCCGAGACGTTGTTAGTGGATCGCAGGATTTGAAGATTTAGGACCTCTCGCTCATAAGTCTGGTGTACCAAACATGGTTTATCTTATTGGAAGATGTGACGACGATGTTGAAGAGGAAGATGATTTTATCAGCAACGAGGTGGAATGGGAGTCCAAAGACGAAGACAATGAAGAAGTATAATATGAATCAAATGATGATTCTGAATCTTAGTTTTGTACTTGAATTGGTTGAGTGTATTTTGGGGTTTTCATTAACATATTTACAATGATCGAATTTGATACTTTGATAATTTGATAAATATCATCTTTGTTTGAATTCTTCGATGTGTTTAATTAAAATGAATGTTATCTTAATTTTCAATAAAGTTCTGTGAATTTCTTTATTATATATTTTATTAACCTGATCGGTTCTTTGAAATTCCAGGTATGACATCTCGGGGTAAGAAGACTCGATGGTTTGATTCAGACGGCACTTCTACATCTGCCGCTTCGGAGTCAGAAGTCAAATGTCGGAGATGTTAAGGTCTCATCCGTTGCCTCGGATACATCCAATACATCGGTGCATGCCCTTGTTGTACCGGAGCAGTCAGTCGATGCTTTTCTCACGACATCACAATTCACGCTGACACCGGGTGTCGTGTCGATACCTCCGATCATGTAGTAGCAGTAGATTCGATCCACTGTCACACATGGAGCATTACCCCCGACCCCGTATCGATGAGGGACTCATTAGATTCAGCCTTAGTCATCTCAGTCTCATGCTGTTACTTCACAGGCCAGGCTATCGGCGTCTCAGACTCAGCCACTTGCTACATATATCAGGCCCTCTACTTCCAGTACTCGGCCTCCTACTCTTGAGGCACTGTCATCCACTCTTCAGTCTCGGCCATCTACTAGTCGGTCTTAGCCATCCAATTCTGGAGGAGCTGCAGTGACTCAGCCTCCAGAATCAGAGGTTGTCCCGTCCCAAGCACCTACTGACCCGCTTATACTAGAGCCTTAGAGGTAGGCAGGTAATACCTGATTCATATTGCATCCTATCCCAGGTGGGTAAGTACAATTTATTTACTTTATTACAAGTATAGAAATCGTGTAACTTACATTATATGTTGTTTTCAGTCTTGTAGAGTCCAGTGTTTTAGCTACGCGATTTAGGCTTATATTCCAGTCATGTTTGGACTCAGCATACGACTCTTGGACCACTGTAAATTAGCTGGTTTGGGACATGTGGTTTGTTAAGTTCTCAATAAGAATACAATAATGAATATTTTCGTTAATTATTATACAAATATTGTTTATTCCATTTATTTTGTTATCGTTTAACTTGTTTTATCATAGAGATATTTTTGTTGGGATCCTCAGTTCAATAGTGAGGCTAGGGACGATTTTGATGCCACCGCCATGAAATGGTACAGACAGTTGATGCATAACTTGCGGATAGCTTCCAAGAAACCAGTATGGATACCCCAGGACGTTTATGACGGACAGTGGGCTAAGTGGGGTTATCAAAGTATCAGGCCAAATGTGAGCAGACCTCAAAAAATATGGTCGAGGGACGCAGCGGCGAGGGTCTTGGAAAGCACACGACGGGTTCTCGCTCATTCATTGAGTGGGAAGCTTCAGAGGTAATGCTACTATTACTATGTAATAGAAATAGAGTTTGTTTAGTTCCAGGTTTGATGTATATATATATATCATTATGGTATCATTTTTTGCAAAACTAGTAATTTTTAGCGTTGGTTGCTCGGGGTTTACTTCTTCACGACAAGCTTTACAAAACCTTGATATTTATCGAAGAGGACTCTAGAAGTGGGAGTTCATCGATCAACTATCTAACGAGTTCTAGGTGAGTTTAATATATTTGTTTCTTATTTAAGTTTTATGCTTTTATGATTTCAGATCTAATCTTGTGTTATATATTCTTTATTTGTACTATGAAATCTTAATTTCAGAATAAATTCTGCAAGCTTAAAGAGTAGAAGGAACATGAGCATAGGACTACTGTTGCCCCTATGCCCACTTACTATGAGCTGATGTTGGAGCTCAATGAGGGTCTAAAGAAAAGTGGCTTCGATGCAGCAGATTCTGCCTGGCTGCACATCAGTCTTAACATGCTACTATTGGTGGCCGCCCATTCCTTGGTGGTTACGAGGAGCATATGGCCACCATCAGTCGCTAGGTCTTTAATGAGATGATGGAGTGAGAACGGCGACGAGAGTGGGAGAGGAGGATTAGCTACTCGCATTACATTATCCATAAGTGGGCAGTCTAGAATTTCTGTAGTATCGGACTTGATCCTTCGCAGATTCCACCCTTGGACCCGCCTCCTGAATAGTGGATACCTGATCGCGAGGTCAGTGAGATAAGCGGCCACGGCAGTCACGACGGTGAGGATGAAGGTGTCAGGGATGAGGAGATCCCTCCTTCTAGTTAGGCTTATATATGCTTTTTATTACGTACTTTATATATTTTGAACATTTGATATATATATATATATATATGTTTGTTTATTATATTATTGTAAATGACGAATCATTTGGGGATTTTTTGTATATACTTTGCTTTAACTGTTTGATAGCTCATTATGAACCATTCGTTTGTTGTGTAGTTTTTTGGCATATTTTTTTTATTTTCAGGATGATTTATTCTAGAAATAAATAATTTATTTTAAAACAAATTAAAACATGCGACGGAATTGAGACGAATAGCTAGCCGCAACACTTGCAAGGGAATTAAGACAGAACGGCTGTCGCAACTATTGCGACGGATATGCAATGATCTTCCGTCGCAAATTCGTCACGTTCTAAAACTAGTCGTGTACAATTTTAGGTGCTACGACCGTCACTATTCTATCAGTATCTTGAAACGCGACCGAATATCTGTTGCAAAATTTTCCTTGCAACAATATTACGCGACCGACATATTCTGTCATGTATGTCGTATTTTAAGGATTTGCGACAGATATTGCCGTCGCTATTTAACTATTTTTTTGTAGTGTTGCTTTAAGCTTGATCTTGAATCAAGGATATAAACTCTGGGGCTTAAAAGCTTGATTTCGTGCGCAACAAATTTTGATTTCGAATTGAAGGCTTGAAAGCTTAATTTCGAATCAAACAAACTTCAATTGTGAACTCAGCGGTATGGAAGCTTGATGTCCAGTTGGACGAACTTTGATTTTGAACTCGGTACCTTGGAAGCTTGATGTCGATTCAGACGAACCGTGATGATGAACTCAAGAGCTTGGAGGTTTGAACTCGGATCGCAGAACCGTTGAAGCTTTCTTCACTTTTTCGAACGAAGAATACTTGAAGATTCGAAGAGAACCTTTGTTGGAGAGTCTTTGGGGAGCTTTCACTTGATTGAGCCTTGAGTACCTTCTGAATCATTTGAATGTTCTCTGAATGATCTCTCAACCTTGGAGAAGACTCTTATTTATTAGCGAAAATGGAACTTTGGGTTGCTTGACCACCAAGCGACCTAGCATCAATGTGAGGTCAACTCAGTTCTTTATTTGATGAGGCCCAATAAATTTAACTTAGCATTTATTGGACTTAATATAAAATAATTTTGAGCTCAATTTAATTGGAGCTCTACATAAGCCTCATTTAATTTAGACTTCATTTAAAAATGATTTCAGATATTATTTACATCATCCAACCGAATTTGGATGGCTCAAATATTTTCTATCAATTTAATTTATATAATCAAGACTAAAATATTTATTTTATTTAGTCTTTAATTAAATAAATTAATTGAAATTTTAACTGTGTATAGTTGTATTATTTTAATGATATGACAAGTAAAAAAAAACAGCCAGATTATATTGTTTCAATAACAGTAAATATGTGTATATGTAAAAACTCTTTATTTAATACTCTTCTAATTTATTAAAGTGATAGATATTTTTTATAAAAAAAAAAAAATATATGTCCAAGTAACGGATAAATTTAAATGAAAGGGTGCCTATCATTTCATAAAAATATTTCCAATGGAATGTCTTTTATAGGACCTAAATCGCAAATGTAATTTGTAATAATTTTCTTTTTGCCATCATGAAAATTCTAATGTGTATTCATCGTGTGAACTGCACATATTTCAGTATTATGACTTTAGGACACTGTATAAGAGTTAACAAAATTATTAATTTGTCTAAATTTAAAAAAAAATAACGAAAATAACATTTAAATGTTATTAATAATTCATATGAAAATTTCTATACAATTGTTTAATTCTAACAAGATAATGGTATCTATGAATAAGTATCACTTAATACCTTCTTTGAATTATATACTAAAGTAATAGATATTTTAAATAAAAAAAGGTATGTATGGAACAAATTATACGAAAATGGAGGTAGTAGTTTGCAATTTATATGATAAAATTGCTGTTTGCATATTATTTAAGAAACAAATTATATGCATTTAGATCGGTGTACGACATTTCCTAATATATTTTTTATTATATTTATTTTTATAATACTTTATCAATATAATAAATTCTAAATTCTCAAAATTAAATCTTTTAAAAAAATATTATTAAAAAATGTACAATGGACATCGATTAATACATTTTTTAGTACAGATATTTTATAGTAATTTTATTTATAAAAATTTAATAGAATATAAATAATCTTAAATTTTAAAAGAAAATTTTAAGAAAAGTTATTATCAAAGAAAATGCTTTGGAGAGTATATTAAATATGCGGAGAAGATTTGAATGAAAGACGTATTATAAAAGTTTTAAAAGATATACTGAACCATACTTGGAGTATAGTCCTTTCTCAACAAATGCGCACAATAAACCCCTCAATGGTGCGGCAGAATATATAGGTACTGTTCAGAGCTGTTATATGCTTATATTTTAGAATCTGTCATATGCTTACTTTTTTCTATTTATTTTTTTTTTCCTGGGAATATGCTTACTAATTTGGAACCATATAATTTAGCCAAAAAATGAGGAACCACATAATATGAATAATATATCTTAATATCCGAAGGAATTAAATGTTCTTTACTATCTGAATCTAAGATTTAAAACGTGTTAATTTTAACTTTTGAAGACCACTTTTTGCTTATAAAAACAAAATATTATGTTTATAGACTCAATTTTATGTTTTTACTCATCATTCTTTATTATTATTATGCGATTTGTATTTAATTATATCATTCTTTATTATTGCTCATGTCTCTACAAATTTAAAAATAAAAATAATAAATAGAGTGATATAACTTAGTAAACACGACATAATTTATAAATAGAATCATATAAACTTGTTTATAAAAAAATTTAGACTAATTATATAATAAACATACTTGAATTGAAAAAGTTACTCTCCAAATATATAGGGTATTCTTACTTGAATTTAGTGAAAGTAAAATTGCTTTGTAAATTGTATCCCATCTAAATGGATTCTAAAAATATTCTGTTGTTTGTAGTGTCAACATATTTATCTCGTTTAAGTTTGGTCCCTAATAAATATTTAACTAATGTATATGCAATTTTTTTGGTACTTTTAGATGAATTTCAACAATTTTGACCGATAATCAACGATTTCTCTCTGATTAAAATAAAAGGATAAAAATAAAAATTCATATATAATTCAAGTAATTAAAAAAAGAGGTTTTCTTTTTCTTTTTAACTTGAATTGGGTAAATTTTCAAACTAAAAGCCAACTAATATTAGCGGGGTAGTATTTAAAAGATCTATGGTAACTCTAGAGCTGCGCGAGTTTTCTAATTGTAATTGAAATTATCTAGTATATTTCTAGTATATTTTTAATATACATCTTTTATAACAATTTTATTAATATAAATATTATAAAATGAAAGATAAATTTTAAAAAAATGACTTTAAAAGAAGTTAGTATTAAAACAAAAGTATATCAAAGAGTTTACTAGATTTTCTAAATCTAGTTGACGATCAAATACTATAAATGCCGTTTGAATCATCTTCCTTGGCCACCATGTCTGAGACATAAGAGAAATCATGCATAATCATTTAGCACGAGAGAGAGATAACTATAGGTTTCAAGAATCCATTATTACATGAATATCTTGGATGAGTTATGTACGTATCACTCGCGGCAAACTACCGAAGACCAATACAAAATTACGAACAAATTAAGAAGCAATTCATGATGATATTGCTAAGAGCACTGACTTACGACGAAAATGATGGAATTGGACACATGCAATGCAATGCAATGCAATGTGAGTGGGCAAGCAAGGAAAGGGAAACGTGAGACGTATCTAAAGGCTTTCTTATCTTCTTTTTTAGTTGTTGTCTTCTCCACTTGGACTAAATATTGGGAAAGGACAACGACATGACTAAACTATTTAAAGACGACACGACTAAATAAGGTTATGGAATTGGATATAAGAATAGTCTAGCCTCATTAAGATTAGAAGCAACAATTCTGAACTTCTCCCACCATGTTTGTTGCAGGTGGAAATGGGTAGTAATCACCAAACAAGAAACTGAGATGAAAATGAGGCGAGGGCAATTAAATACTTATTTGCTCTCTATATATTTATATTTAGTTAATTCTGATTTGGTCGAGAATATAGGTGGGGTTAGAGGCGAATTTTGTCCCTAATCTTAAAGTTCTACCATCTCCATTGTAATTTATTCTCGTTTATTCCCATCTGTTTTTAGGTTTTTTGATATAATTGGTCATTTTTTTTAAATTAAAAAATGCACTAAAAAGGCTAATTTTTTAAATTCTGAAACGGGTCATAACGCACATAGATTGTGCGTTATTTTATATGATAACGCATATGTTGTGTGCATTATCAATATTCAGGAGTTAAATTTCCAAATTATTCTTAATGAAAGACGTGGCGATGATGTGGCATTGAGGGTGGCTGAGCTGAATAATAACACACACAGAATGTGTGTTATCATGACCAATAACGCACACCTTAAATGCGTTATCAACTCTGATAAAACATTGTTAGCATGCTTATATTATTCCATTAATTTCATACAATTTTGTATTGTTATCATTTATATAATTTTATGTTATTAGCATTTAAATTTATCAAGACTTTTAAATATATATATATATATATATATAGACTAAACCTTAAAACCCTAAACCGTAAAACTCTAAAACTCTAATATGAATTCCTAAACTGTGAAACCCTAAAGTATAAAATATAGCATTTATATGATTAAAACCCTAAAATATAAAATATAGCATTTATATGATTAAAACTCTAAAACCTTAATATTGAAATCCTAAACCCTAAACTACAAAATATAGCATTTATATGATTAAAACTCTAAAATCATAAACCCTAAACTACAAAAGATAGCATTTATATGATTAAAACTCTAAAATCCTAATGTTAAAATCCTAAACCGTAAACCATAAACCCTAAATTTGATATATTAAACACTAAACCCTAAAACTTTAAACTTTTTCAGACTAAAACATAAAACCCCAAACCATAAACATTAGAAATCGTATAATAATACTTTACTTTAAATATTGTACTTGAAGTTCCAAAACCCTTGAAGATTTAAACTTAGAAAGTGTATAACCTAAATCGTAAAAATGTAACATTGAAAATCTAAAACCCTAACATTGAAACCCTAAACCATAAACCTTAGAAAATGTATAATAATATTCCACTATAGCATTAGAATTCTAAAATCCTTAAAACCCTAAACTCTGAAACCGTAAACCCTAAAATAATTGAACCATAAACAATAAACCTTAGAAAGTTTGGAATTATACTTTACTCGAAATTTTTTACTTTAAATTCTAAACCCGTAAACATTCAAATTTGGATATGTACTATCACCGAAATCCCTAAAACTCTGAAACCGTAACATTGAAACCCTAAAATCCTAAACCCTACACCTTAAGAAGTGTGCAATAATATTTTAATGTAAATATTCTAATTTTCATTCTAAACCCTTATTGATAAATTTAGAAAGTGTATAAACTCATATTGTAAATAGTGTAGATGGAAGAAGTCACAACACACGTGCATCCAGATTCCATAGTACCTTATGTATTGACGAGGAAGTATGAGCAAAGGTCTGTGTTGATATAGAGTGGGGATCGTGAGACGTGTATTACTGATCTTCAGTGTAGACGTTTCTGAAAAAATCTATTTAAGGCCTATAGTGGAGCTCCTCGTAGGTCGATTGATATTATTGATAGGACGGGATTAGTGGGAGTTTTTAGATGTGGTTATACAGGTTTCGACCATGCACTTATTACTGCTTTAGTTGAGCATTGGAGACATGAGACCCACACATTCCACCTGACTTGTGGTAAGGTGACTGTAACTCTACAGGATGTGCACGCTTATGGGGTTTACAAATAGAGAGATTGCCTGTTATAGCTCCTAGTTGGAGTGTACACTAGAAGCAATATTGGATTGAGATGATCAAGAGACTTATTGGTGTACTGTTGTCTCTTAATCACTTTTCCGGGTATAAGGTTAAGAAGGAACCTTTAGAGGCTTGGATTTTGAGAGACTTCACCGGACCAGAGACATATGATAATCTTATCATGCATGCCCAGGGATTTATTTTCTTACTTCTTGGAGGTCATATTCTCCCTGATTTCTCGGGTAGCTTGATTCACGTCCAGTGCATTTTGAGGACTTTGAGGCCATCAGTAATTACAGTTGGGGTAGTTGTGTATTAGGGTTGTTATATAGACATCTGTGCACAACATCTTTAGAAGGTACACGATAGATAGGGGAGCCCTAATGATACTTCAGATTTGGGCTTCGTGTATTCCTGTATTGCGGCCCCAGGTACATCGGCCTGTTCAGTCAGACCCTCTTACTCCACTTGGTGCTATGTGGTGTACATCATTTGATCTCAGACAACTGTTTACGTACGTCCTGCTTATCTATAAATATCAGTTAGATTTTATGCCATCTGATCAGGTTTGACTCTAAAATAATTTGGTTTACTTTCTTATTATATTTTTTATATGATTGTTATTTAAATATTTTAATTTACTGAAAGTTTGTATGGCTGTCCTATTATAACCATGGTCTAGTTCCATCTGACTTGTGGTGGGCAGAGATGCCACTCATATATTACGAGATAGTGGAGTATCACCATCCCTGGCACGTGATCAGCCTATACCGACTCCATGTGATACTCGACTTGATCTACATCGACTATAACTAAGAAGAAATGATTAAACATATTGGGCGATGCAGCATGCTAGTCATGTGGAGGTCTGGCATGAGTGACAGCATATTAGGGATGGTCTTGTGTTGCCTGTTGAGGATTTATCATCACCTAGAGACGATTACATTAGATAGTATCGGGATACCACGCGAGTTTATATCGGCAATCCAGCACGTCGTGATACTCGGACTATTGGATACCAGTCTGCTAGGACCGACAGATAGATGATGATAAAAAAAAATGTTTATTTGTTTTTTATGCATTTCATTTATTTATAATTGACATCTAACTATTTTTTTTCGATTTTCATGTTGTAGGAGATTGATGACATGGCTACAGGGGTGTTAGAGGGACCACCATCATCTCCAACACAGTACGCTAGTTTTGCAAGGAAAGTGCATACCATCATCTGTAGGTGCATGGTTTCTATTGGTGCTATCTTGGGTTGCACTCCCTCTCAGCATAAAATTCAGTAGACATTTAGTGCAGTCATCGCGTGGTTGTTCCCGGGAGCTTCTACCAGAGTGTGGTGCTCATAGAGTTAAGAGGGTCATTCGTAGATTGTCCGGTAGCGAGGCACGTGGAGGACGCGCTCCTGCCCCTCCACATCCAAGCGGACGAGGACATATAGACCCCAGAAGTGGAGAAGAGAGAGGCGGAGGATCTGGAAGACGGGGACATGCAGATTATGAGTCTTATGTTCTCGGTGACCCCTTTGATAGCCCGGCCTAGATGTTCCCACTTTTAGTTTGGGCTTCACGCCACCTGCTTAGTCACAGTCGAGTGGAGCAGGCACATCGACAGTCCCAACTCGCTCATAAGAGGTACATCATATGCACCTCTACTTCCGGGTGCAGTGGGTTCTTTATTTCATGCACCACCTCCCCCTCCGGACACTGCAGGTTCATCCATGCCGCATATGCTTATATCTTATGCATCTTCATTCGATTCAGATGAGCATGATGACGAGCGGAAGGATAACGTCACACCAGCAAAATAGCTTGGATTTGGTCATCGTGTGTGTAAAAAGACATCTAGATTTACGTCATCTGGTTGGCATTAGGGTTTAGGGTTTCATTATGTCACTTTATTATATTTTGTAAATATTTGTTAAAAATATTTCTTCATATTATGATGTTTAACCCTTCTTTATATTTTTATGTACATTATTTGGCCATTTATGATGCAAGTAATTTCTTTATTTTTAAAACCGGGTGAAGTTATTTCCATGTTGTCATGTCATCACATGGCCTTGTCGAAAATAATTCAAAAGTCCGCCAAAATTATTTTGTGTTGTCATGTCATCACATGGCCTTGTCCGAAATAATTAAAAACGGCCAAATTTATTCCTTGCTGTCATATCATCACATGACCTTGTCGGAAATAAGACAAGGCCATATGATGACATGACAACACAAAATAAATTTGGCCGTTTTCAATTATTTCGGACAAGGCCATGTGATGACATGACAACACAAAATAAATTTGGCCGGTTTTTAAATTATTTCTGACAAGGCCATGTGATGACATGACTAGACGGAAATAATTTCATGGGTTTCAAAAGGGTCCTAAGAACTCCATATATGCGGAATCGAAAACCCAATTTTGAACATCACAAAAACTTTCAGCAAATTTTCTTCCTATTCTTCATTTTCCGAAAACTTTTAAAGCCTTCAGTGTTTTCATATCCGCTACATCACAATTAACATGGATGCATCACACCCTGTTAGAGTTGTACTATTTTAGGATTTGGGGCATGCCAGAGATGTGCAAGGTCCTTACTTCACTAGATCAGCAAAGAAAAGTTGGACTTTTAACCGAATCGTAACACGTGATGAACTTGTTAAAAAAATATTGAAACACCAAGGAATGGATCCAAATCTTTGGAGGTTCAAATGACAATGAGGATGCCTTCATTCTATGCAAAGTATCAAATGTTTAATTTTACTCTGTACAGCATGAACAAAATGCATTACGTTTCGACCATTAGACCTAATATAGCAAAGGAAGGGATTCACGTACTCGTTAAATTTGAAGCGATTCAATCACAAACATTAGCAGAGTAACATGACACAAATATAGCAAATATTCTGAAACATGTCACAGCAACAACACAGAGGGTTTCTGATAAACTATCAATGTTATGTTGTAGCGGTTAATGAAGATGATGATGACAATGACCATTCCGACGAAGATTATGCCATATCAAGTGAATCTGACAACAATCATGACCCTAATGATGAGGAAGAAGACATTACCACTCCCGTAAACCCTAATATTTCAACTACAGTGAATCAATGGTAGAGTAGTCAATGGTTCAGTGACGTTACATATGTTATACATAATGTGGATCATTTCTAGATATGGGTTCGGGAGAGCAAATAGATGACATCATCAAATCAGGCACTATAAGATTGCTGAATTGGAACAATGTGATGACTGATATTTAGTTAGGCATGAGGTTTGTTGATAAAACTCAAGCAATTAGTGAGGTTCAAAAGTGGTCTACTCGGATAGAATAAGAATATAGAGTTGTTAAAAGTAAGAGTGACCACTGGACAGCAAAATATTACCATTACACCGATACTAATTACTGTTCATGGTACATTCAAATAAAAAAGAAAGCAACTCAAGGTTGTTGGGAAATAACCAGATTCATCAAGGAACACACATGCATTGCATCGGTTCATCAAAATAAGCACCGAAATATGTCTTCAAATTTTATTTTAAGACTAATATCACACCTTGTTGCCAACAATTTAGAGGTACCTGTCTCAAAAGTCATCCACGAAGTGCAAGTATTACTTCAAACGGGTTGTACATACAAGAGGGCATAGTATGCTTGGAAATTTGCAATAGAGAGGGTTTTCGGCAGCTGGGAGTCAACTTTTAATATTTTACCAAAATATCTACAGGCAATAAAAGACTCAAACCAGGGAACTGTGTACGAGTTCATGCATCACAGAACGAGCAATCTTTGAGACTATATTTTCAAATTTCTTTTTTGGTGTTTCTCGCCTTGTATAAACAGTTTTGAAAATTGTCGGTCGGTGATTTCTAGGGATGGCACTCATCTTCGGGGACCATATAAGGGCATACTATTAATTGAAAGTACATGGGATGCAAATAACCATTTGTTCCTACTTGCATTTGCAATCGTTGATAAAGAGTCGTCCGAAAGTTAGAATTAGTTCCTCAAACTTCTATGAAAACATGTTGTCAAGGATCAGCATGTCTGTCTTATTTCCGATCACTGTAAAGGAATTTTATCTGTTACACAAAATGAAGCTTTGTGGCAACCTCTAAAACCCTCGTTGAACCCACGTTCGGGCAAATTTCAACAAGACATTCAAGAACAGCGAATTAAAAAGCTTAATGTGCCAAGCCAGAACGAAAGCAAAGCAGTAGAAATTTGAACGTGTGATGAGTGAAATCTAAAAAAGAAATGTTGGTGCTTACATTTATTTTTAGCAAAGATAGACCTTTTAAAATGGACACTCTTGTATAATGGTAGGCACAAGCATGGAATGATGACAACAAACATTTCAGAAGCACTTAACGGTGTGTTGAAAAAAAATAGGGTCTTACCTCTAAAACCCTCGTTGAACTAATATTCAATAAGCTTGTTAAGTACTTCAACTAACACTGTAAAGAGGCCCAAAACTGTATGCATCCGTTCCCGACAAGAGTTTTTGACAAGTTCTTTCGGATTGAATTAAAATCAAGAGAATACATAGTTACACCCTTCAATTCACAAGAAGGAATTTACATAGTCAAATCACTGATACGCCTTGAAGGAACTGGCAACAACGCTTATACTTTAAGAATAAATGAAAAATCCTGCAGTTGTGATAAATAGCAATAATATATATTGCCTTGTTCTCATGCTTTTGCAGTATATAGAGAAAACGGTACAAGACCATATGCTTATGTGTCGGATATATATTGGCGAAACTTTACAGACGAACATATAAATCCAATTTTTATTCGGTTGGGTATAAGGACTTTTGGAGAGATGCTCCTTATAATTTAACATTCTATCCTCCAAACATGAACAATCAACGGGGTAGAAAACATGGTAAAAAGGTTTCGGGGAAATGGATTATTGAAATCTAGATTCTCCTCCAAGATGTAGCAAATGTCAAATGCCAGGACATAATATAAAAAATTGTAATAACCCTAGTTCAAGCGATGTATAAGTTTAATTTTTTCAAAGTATTGTAATATTTTAGAGTTTCTATTAATTATATTTCTTCTTTGAATTTCCTCTAAGTACTTCTTCATAACACTCTTACTTAAATCGATTATAAATTATTATAGTAAAATTTACAACAAGTAATGAAACTTTAAAATACTTTAAATTATTTCTTCATTTTTTTTAATAAAATGGTTGTAAGTTAAACATATTTTCTTTTAAAATGGCTATAATTATTATCATAAAATATACATCAAATAAGTTTTAAAAAAAAAAAAGAATACAATTTTTTTATAAAATGACATCTTATAAATTTTGCAAAAATTGATGTTGCAAATAACGCATGTACTTTGTGTGTTATCATATATTATAACGCACAAAGTACATGCGTTATCTGCCACGTAACTTTCTTAGCCGCTTAACTTCTAATTATGTAATAACGCACATGTGATGTGTGTTATCCTTAATGATAATGCATAAACAATGTGTGTTGTAACCAAATTATGAAATAAAAAAATTTCTGGCCACTTTAGTGGCTTTTTTAAAAAGTGGCTATTTATATTAAAAAAAATCTCGTTTTTATCTATCTTTAGTAATGTTATATACATATCTTTAGTATCGTAATGTATGTGTATATAATTTTAGTTTTCTAGTTTAGAATTAAAAATTTTTATTTTTCTTCTTTTAAAATAATAATTTTACGAGTGACTATTTTATCAAATAGTAAAATATGATAGAATCCAGCTGAAAACTCAGCGATGTCATAATTGAGGAAATTTTGTCATATGACAAACAAAATGAAAGAGTAATTTCGTAACTTCAAATATAGGGATGAGATCTAATAGGGTTAAAAAAAAAAAAAGGACTGATGTTTTAAGTTGTGTCGAGTGGCAAAATGACCATTTTCACTGGTAAAAAAGAAATTATCCTCAACTCCTACATCACGGATTCCACTACATATTTTCTATTTTGACAAAAATAGTGTCACGTAATAAGTTTATGGTTAGAAAAAAATAAAATAAATGTTTATAATTATACATCGAGAAGTTAAAATTGTTTATGTCTATTTATAACTAATTTATCTTTATCTTTTCATAGGCATGAATTATTTCACAATGCAATTATAGAAATTTAAATATTTCAAGATGGAATTCGATGCATTTTGACATATGAATCCAATAAACAAAAAATTCCTTTAATTTATGTTATATAAATGTGAAAAAAAGGCAATGAATGTTACTATCATAAAATTATTAAATTGTTATAAACTTATAATATAAAAACACTTCATAATTAGAAAAAGATAAATAGATAATCTTGCCTATAAACAACTAAAAGAAAAGTTCACGGCTACAAACAAAAAAATAACAAAAAAAAAGTAAAATAGACCAAGGCTATACGTAACTAATTTCTTAGCTTTATTTGCTAGTGAAAATGGGAAGGTCCTAAATTTAATTTGATCCTTTGTAATTCTTTCGGGCTTCATTGATGAACAAACGATATGGAATTCCTTCAAATGTTTATGTAGATCCTTACCTCCAAAACTATGAAAATTTGGTTGTAATTGAATAAAACTATAATTTAATTAAGATGTACATTCAATGTTCGAAAAATTAATGCAAAGATTTGGCTGATTGACGTTAGGAGTTTTGTCAATTCTTTCAATGTTCTTTATCCAGTCATTTCTTACACTAGAGGGACAAAAGGATTCCCCTTGGATAAATGAGTGCCCTTCTTCATTTCTTGATTTACCACTCACAGTTTTTCAAACCAAAAGGGCTTCTTCTCTTTTCCTTTTCAGTTTGCTTTTGTGGTCTTCTCAATTTTAGGAATACATATTGAATTTCTTGTTCGAGAAGATCTTGGCATAAATTGGTTTGTGTAAAGAAAAATAGAAAAAAAACTTCCCCAGCAACGACATCAAATTTTTACGAGTATTGAAATCACAAAAAAAAATTAAATTACTATAATTGAAAGATTTGTAGAACAATGATGACACCCGGTCGAACCCAGAGGAAGTTTTAACTCCTTTACAATTGTTGAGAATCCCACATCGGCTAATTAAAGAAAATAATTACAGCTCATAAAGACTTGGGCAGTCCTCCCCTCTGTACCTTTTGGAGTGAGTTAGGCTCAAGCCCAAAAATTCTAACATGGTATCAGAGCCAGCTGTTGGGCTGCCCGAGTTGGGCCACCCGCACAGATGTCCAATCCTGCAAAATTCCACGCACTAGATGTCCATTCCTGGGCGTGAGGGGTGTGGGCAGTCCTCTCCTCTTGAGGTACCTTAAGTAATTAATTAAATTGGGTAGATCAAATTTGATTGTTCACTTTTCAGGAATGCAAAGCCTTTTCCTATTCAAGCTCAAGTAAACTAACTTGACTACCTTCAAAGCTGGAGGAATCAAAACACTCATAGGAATAAATTATTAGAAAAGGCAGATAATTCAAACCATCAAGCAAACTCGATTTAGAATCAATTGCCATTTACTTAATAATGTCTCAATGCCAGTGTTAATTTGTAATTTATCAACTAGTTAAAAGTTGTAACAATTAAATTAGTCATACTTCGTCCTATTAAATTATCCTTACAACAAAAGACTACCAAGGTAATTCACTTTGCTTCTAAACCAATCCCTATTAAGCATGTGAAGAGAAACTAGAAAGCAAATATGCAACTATTATTGATTCCACAAGCGAGAATAATAATAGAAAAAATAAATGAAAGCAAGAAATAAGTAACCACTACAAAATAATGTGAGTTGAGCTTGGGCTCATCCTTCTTAGGCCTGAATTATTCGAGCCGATCTCGAACCAAGATAGACCTAACCCGTTAGGCCCGATTGGCAGTCCTATAAGGACCTTTGGTGAAGGAAAAAGGGAAAAAAATTTTGGTCAAGAATAGAAGAGATGAAGGACTTTAACACTTCATCAAAGAAGAACTAACAACAAACTCTTCTTCACTTCATGCTATAATTGTTTTTCTTTCCTTTCTTTATTTCAACTTTTCCTGTTTCAATTTTTTCAGCCTTTCTTTTTTCTTTTCAGCTTTTGCTACATTTTTTTTCTATTTCCTTTTCTGGTTTTCATAACTTTCCCTTCCTTCCTTTTCTAGACTTGCACCACTTTATCAACTCCTTCAAACATTTCTCCAAATAGCTCAAAATATATTAATATAAAGTTCTCATCTCAAGGCATAGATATAAAAAAGAATGTATGAGGTCTTCACTTTGTTCTTTTCAGGCTTGAAATGGTTAAGGATCAACGAATGCTCAAGTTCAAGGGGCAAGGGATAAATCAAAGAAAAGTTATTCAAATGATGGCCTTAACAAAGAAATTTAGCCTAAATACCCTTTTCATCTTAATGCATCCAAATCAAATCATGTGTTCTCAACATGTATAACAAAGCAAGTTCTAGAAATATCAAACTATAAGTGACAATCACATCATCAAAGAAAAGAATTAGCAATATATTGAATGCTTTTAGGCTCAAAAATTCACTAAGATGGTTATGAATTCCTACACATATGTAATTTTAAATCAATTGCCACGAATAACAATGACTATGTGAAATATAAAAATGCACTACTCATTCTAATTCCCCAAGTTGCCATAATACAATTCCATAATACATCCAAATCATCAAATAAATTAGCAGTAGTCCTAGAATCAAGAATTTTGAGAAACCCAACACCAAAACACCTAAAACTTCTGAAATTAAAAAAAAAAAAAAAACTCTAAAGAAAATAGAAAAATGTTGAAAACACAATGAACAAGTTTCTAAACACCCCCTTCCCCCCACACATAAAATTTATATTGTCCTCAATGTATCAAAATAATGCTTAGCACATCAAATTTCAAATAAGAAATACTTTCTTGTAACTATTGAGCATACCAAAGACACATTTACATGTGCAGCGGTGAGGTGGTTCAAACTTGTTGTGAAATTAATAATATAATGATGAGAAAATATCGTCCCATAATGATTGCTATCTACCTGGAGAAATCACTTACCTATAACCAAGCTTAAACCAAAAGTAAAGTTGGTTGCATTGAATTAATGAAATCTTATAATTAAAACTAACGAAAAATATTAAAAAAATAAACGATAAATGAAAATTGTTTAAGAAAAGTTTATGATTAAAAACGGACTAAGGCACCCTTAATCCATTCTACTCATTTTATGCATATGGCTGATTCGCTCTTGATTAATTCTTGATCTGGTCAATGGTAGAATTTCTGAATATAAGCTAGACTCAATCTCTTCGTGAAAAGCTCCTAATCTCGCTAATAAACCAATGGTATCTCTATATGATTTCAATTATCGAAACCGCATACCTATCTGTGGACTTTCCCTAACATTCGCCTCCTACTTATTAGAAACTTCACAAAGAAACTGTATCTATCTCTAGTAAGTTTTACGATGTATTGTTACTAACTTGATCCAATTAAACCTAATACTTCTCAGTATCTAGATAAAATTTATGTACATGCAATAGTTTATCAGAAAATGTCAAGCATTAAATCAAGCAATAATAATTAACTAAAATCAAGTTTAAAGATAAAATCAACCATTTTAAAAGCTTCGAACTTTAAAGAAAGCCTTAGTCACAAAAAATTTAGCTACTCGTACTCATGTCTAAAATCCTAAACATTTTCATAAAACGATAAAAGAAATAGGGTTAAGAAGAAGCCTGAAAAGTCACCCCCAAATCCGTCTTCTGAGTCTTCCATAAAAAGATATGTAATGAAATAAACCCTAAGCTGCTCTGTTTATAAATAGAGGTTACAAACCTTAAAAAGAAAGTTCCAAAACTGGAAAAAGAAATTACTTAAACTAAAACTCTAAAATTAATTAAACTAAAATTCAAATAAAATAGGAAAGTCCAAGTTGCAACGATTCCGTCGCCGATTTTGACATATCCAACATCCGAAATACTTAATCCAAATCCTCGGCAAAGATCTGTTGTGTTCTTGTTGCGAAAACCCTTAGAACAACTTTTTCAGCCTCAACAAATTAACTCCGACGCCAATTTTATTTAGTCCAAAACTGTTTCATAGATTAGGGAAGTGTCCCGACCACGGAAACTCTCGAGAAAGAGTTTGTTACCAACTTCAGATAAATCCGGCGTCGATTTTGATGTATATGGCACCGGTTCTTTGGCTTGATGAAAATCCTATAATTAAAAACTTCAAAAATTAGCATTTATACCTTACTAATTTCAATTGATCTTCACTTTAGTTCTGAAATTTCACGCAAGTGCAAACAGAACAGAAGTCATATGTTCCAAATTAAGCCCAATTACATTTACGTAAACTCATCAATAAAAATACTCAAAATTAGTGTAAAAAGCAATATATCAAAACTCCATAAAATACCCACGTATTGCAACGTTATTTCTTAAACAGTAACAAACGAACTATCACAAATCATATCCCAAACAGGTTATTCATGACTCTTATGAAAGTTCCATTAGCCAAGAAAAAACCCAAAAATAAACAATCAAATTATAACTACTTGCAGAATTATGTTAAAAAGAAATAAGCAAGATCGAAATTTTAACATAGGTACCCAAAAAGAAAGAATATAGAGCAAAACTAAAGTTTTTGTCCCCGTAAAATGCAGAGAGCTAGCAAAAAAACTTTTCATTTATTTCAGTTTTTAAAATTAACAGAGGTCATGAACAATTGTTTTACAATCCCAGAAAATACACAGAGAAAAGAGAAATAATAATAAATCCTAGCAGAATATATTACTTGATGGAATCTATCACAAAGGTCTAACATTCTTTATTTATAGAATGAGAGATTCTTAATCGGCTGAAGAAAATCAAATCTAAACAAGTTTTTACAAAATAATATCATATTCTAATCAAATCAACTAAGAAAATCTGTCAACCTCGAATTCCTAATAACATTTGTCCACCAACATCTATCCTGCCATTGAGATTTTTTAGAAATTTGGTAACTACTTTTATCATTTTCTTCCAAAGTTAGACTTTTTTTTTTTTCTTTTACACAATCCAACAATAATAAAACCCAACTAATTTAAAAAACTAAAAAAATGCATACGTGATAATTAACAAAAATATTATATTAGACTAAGTCATATCAAACTAATTGCTAGAAATAAGGAACTAATGTCATTAGCTTCGATCAGGATCCTCTATTACATCTTCTAGTATACACCTTTTATAATTAAATAATCATATAAGATAAAAGATAAATTCTAAGAGAGAGTTATTATTAAAAGAAGTGTGATAGATAATGTACTAGTAAATGTATCCTAAGTGCACTAACTCCTATCAGAAAGTCACCACCTCTACTAGCTCTTGTAAAATTAGCACATCTTAGCAATCACTTAAAATCTGGTCAAACTAAAAACTCTATCGACTAAATCTGTCGCCAAAAACATATTAAATATAATCATCAACTCTAGAGACATACAAGCTGGGGTGTAAATGAGTCAAGCCGCTCATGAGTTACTCCCAAGCTGCTCATTCAAAGCTCGGTTCGGGTTCGCTGTTGACCGAGCTTGAGCTGAGCTTGAGTCAGCTCCTTAAGCAAACAAGTCGAGTTCAAGCTTCGTTAACACTGGCTCGATCGCTCGTCGAGCCTATCGAGTCAAAATATATAATTTTTTTCTTTATTTTAATTATTATATATAATATCTCTTTTAGAAAAATTGAATTCGAGCTCGAGCTCAGTTCGAGTCAAAATTTTAAAACTTGATCAAGTTCGAACCGAGTTCAAATTGAGCAAAAAAGTATCGAGTCGAGCTCAAACTCCACTGGACTCGTTTCTTTTACACTATGATTCTATTATTTCTTACAATTTAGCAAAATGAATTAATCTTAATCCTTCCTTATATGAATCTTTCCTTTATTTTATCTTTGCCTAAGTAAACGATTTAAGACCTTTTTAAGTGGTTGCTGATAAAATGTGATATAAAAAAGTCGTGAATTATATATTTGTCTAATTAAAGCATTCCGTTATGATTAAGAACAGTATCTGCATTTGTGGTTGATTAAGTTAGTAAAATATGTTAAATGTATGCTGCATGAACAACAGTAATACGATTAACTTTCCATAAAAGGACAACATTATTTAATTGCTTCAAGATAAAATCCATTTTTGCCACTTTGCTTTATATTATACTTTCTTTATACATGAGGAAAACAAAAAGGAATATTTTATTGCGATCCAATCAGGTTCAAGTTATAATTTTGTGAGGCCGAAGCCTCACATAGTGGACTGTGCAAATATTACTTGTATTGTGTGGGACATATTTTGGCTGTCTGGCTAAAAATCAACGAATTTTGTTGTGTTTAGCAACTTGGATCATGCAAAATAGTTTGTGGTCACAATTGATTATAATACAAAATTCGGGATCAATATTTGCACTGGATAAATAAGTAAAGAGCATTTTCAATGATCATTTCCTTTTATCTCTCACTTAGAAGAACTTTTTGTATATCCTGCATCTAGTACGCTTCTATTCTCATATGATTAATTTTTTAGAATTTAAGGATTTTTTTATTTTATGAAATTTTATATTAATAAAATTATTATAAAAAGAATATATTAGAGAGTGTTTTAAAAAATATATTAGACTATATCGTTTCCTACTGTTATCTAGAAAGGTAAAACACCTTGAAAGAAAATTTTCAAGAGTATTATTTTCGGATATTTACGTTCGACTATCATTAATGTTTGTAATAAAAATTTATAGAAAATTATTTAATTCCGAAACAAAATAAAGGTATACATAAAAAAAGTTTCATTTAATACTTCATTAATTTATTAAAAACAGTTATTTTAAAATGAAAAAAAGTATATTAACCCATGCTACAAATAATATGAAATAAATAGTCTATTTAATTACAAATATACAGTTTACATGAACCAGTATAGTATATATAAACATATATACATATATATATACATATATATAGTATATATAAACATATATATATATACATATATACATATATATATATGTATATATATACATATCATGTATATATAAATATACATAAATATATATATACACATGATATATACACATGTATATATACACATGATATATACACATGTATATATACATATATACATGTATATGTATATATATTTATAAATATATATATATATGTGCAAGATATATATCATGTATATATATATAATAAGGGGCACTAGATAATCTCATTTGATGGGATTACTGGGTTTTTTTAATGGTAAATAGATTTAAATGGAATCAAATATTTGGTGATGATTTAGAATTTTCAATAGTTGTGTATAAAATATTCATATGTTGGTTTTCATTTTAACGATTGGGAAAAACAGTGAATCCACTATGTTTAATATTTACCGGGCGTTTTGCTTTTATTATTTTTTTCTCATCCACTGAGATATCAAATCTTCCTTTTACAGAATGCCATTCCACTTGAATATAACTTTAAGTGACATTTTAATCCCTCGATGGTGCCATTTATTATTAGCAATAGTACCATTAGAACTATTATACTGCCTGATTTTTATGTTTAAAAATTTATTAGATTATACCATCTCAATTAAAGTAAAGAAGGGTATATGTGAAAATTTTTTATGCAATACTCTTAAATTACGAAAGTAACAAATATTTTGAAACAGAACAAATATGTTCGAGCGACGGATAAATTAAAATGAAAGAAGTATTTATCTAACGCATGCTCTAAAGTTCCCGTTAATGTGAACTAATCATTTCAATTTAAGGTTGAATAATTTCTATTAAATCTTTTGATTATTTAAAATTTATTACAATTAAAGTATTACACATGAAAATATTTTATTCATATATAATATATTTTATTCATATTAATATGTGTCGAAAAATAAATATTAGATGAACCTTATTTATTATAATCATGTTCTTCATTGTTTAAAATGAGAAGCTTCTAACTTATTCCGTTATAATTATTTTTTAACTGTTCTTAATTGCTTACTAAATCTGCTTATAGCTTAATATAACGTACCCAGGGATGTTTTTTAAACTATTTATACCTATTATGCTATTAAAATTAAAAATATTAAAATATTTTTTTTAAAACAATCTTTTTAAAATTACTTTTTTAAACTGTTTTAGAAAAGTACAAGTAACGGAGAACAAGTCCTATATAACGTAATTAGCGTAGTTGATGGAATAAAACAAATTATACAAATTAATAGTAGAATGGAAGTATATAAAAAGAAAAGCGTTGATAGAATAAGACAAATTATACAAATTAATAGTAGAATGGAAGTATATAAAAAGAGAAGTATATGTATAGGTAAACATATTGAAAGCTTGTCCTATTAAGTCATTTATTTAGATTTTTATTTTGACCCCTCTTTTTAAGTTTAACCGTTTTCATTGAATAACAATTTACTTTCATCTCTTTTAATTTTATTTAAATAAATTTATCCTAGTCAAATATTGACATTTTTTCTTTAAAAAACAATCAAGGTAAAATTGAAAATTTAATTGTAATTTTAAAAAAATTTTAAAAAAAAATACATAAGAACAACCCATTAACCCTCCTTACAATTAGAGTTGTAAACGGGCGGGTTTTACCTATACCCGTACAGATTTATACCCGTTTATAGCGGGTAAGGTTAAAATTTTATATCCGCGGATTCATATCCATACTCGTACCCATATATATTTCATTAAATGGATCTGGATATTGTATGATAATACCCAAACTCGTACAACCGTTAAAATAAAATAATAATATATATATTTATATATATTATTTTTTTATAATACATAATTTATACCTTACTAGCAATCTCACACTCATTATTTATTGCTCATTATTCTTTATACATTATTATTTACTGGCATCTTCTCTTCTTCAGTCATACTCTCACTCTTCTCTTCTTCACACTCTCACTCTTCTCTTAATTATGTTATAATTTTTATTTTAGAGTTATACATTGTTTTATATATTTTTGTTTAACAGGGCAAAAAATAAAAAAATGTCATACGAGTATAGGTATACCAAAACCTACCCTAAACCCTGAAGGGTCGGGTATGAGTCCATAAATTTTATACCCAAAGGGTCTGAGTGTGGGTTTGGGTCAATGTTTTACTATAAGGATCTGGGTATTGATTTGGGAGCACCTAGAGAGTCTGCAGCCGTTTACACCCCTACTTACAACCATTAGGAGCCTGCAGGAACAAATTTGAAAATTTATCCACAATCGTGATATGTGCTTGTTTCTTCTTTTTTGGGAACTCTGTTTCTTCCAAAGGGTTGCCCATATTTTTTTTTTAAGAAAAAATTTTCTGATATTATAAATGAAATTCTAAATTAATTCTGATAGTTTTCTTAAAAATATTATCAATATTTCGTATGGGGAAATTTAGCCGAACATAACCAAAAAAAGATAAAAGTGTTATGAAATTTGCTGGCGTTTCATTGTCAACACAATAGAATAATCAATATAGAATATAAAATATAAAAAGATAGAAAATAGAAATACAAAGAATAACAAATATAGAGAAAAGAGGACAGAGAAGAGAAAGCAGAAATTTTTTATTTATTTTTCTTTGAGATGTGTTCACGACTAAAAGGTAAGGACCCATTTATAAGGCCTTAGGAGATAAGAGAGATAGAGGTAAATTAAGGAGATAGATTATATCATAACTGAGATATAATTAACATTATATCACTTATTTCTTCACCACATCTATGTCTGCAGAATATTTATCTCTTTAGAATTTATATATCTTCAAAATATCTATCTCTTCACAAGATAAACACTATATCAGATATTCTTATCTCTTATGGACATCCACAAATATTATTTAATTCATAACATTTCCTCTCGGATATCCACTACATAGAAAACATGCATCGTTAAAACCTTACAAGATAAAAATTCATTAGGAAAAAAACTATAGTGAAGGAAAAAGAATACATCATTCTTTATATTCAACGTTACTCCCCTTATGAGAGACAATCACTTCACATAGATGCATTCATGAATGTTCTTAAGTGTTGTTCTCAGGAATGTCTTAGTAGACAAATCTTCCAGATTATCATAATATCAAATTTGTTGCACATCATTACCACATATATTCTGGAGATCATGTACAAATATGCATATCTTAACTCCCTTAGAATATCCTTAAACTTTATAATCATCCAACAACGTAACTGGAATTTCATATAAAAGATATTATCTCGAATATAATAATTTATTTATCTTAATCACACACATTTTTGCCGGCCATCAATAATTAATTATCTCTTTAACACAAGTTAAAGAAGTTACTGTGATATATGCATATATATATATATAATCATAGTGATTTGTGTGAATCATGCAAATAATTAATATCTTATATATCCATCTCTGCAGGAGTTGGATTGTTTCTCAAAATTTGAGATAATCATTTGAAATAGATATCAAACTATAAATATAATATATATTTCTAAGTCATTACTTAAAAAATAATCATAATAACCTTACTTGTATGAAACAATAAGTATATTCATGCACTAGATATACGGGATCATGGTACTTCAGGATGAATTAATGGTTCTTCAATATTCTTTTTTAAAAGATTTTTATCAATATATAATGAATTAATGACTTAGAATAGTAATGATGTGGCATCTCTATGTACAACATTTTCAAAATGTTCAATTTATTGATCAAGACAAGTTTGATTTAAAACCCTTGATCATCATACTTGTCTTTATTTATTCTTCAGGAATAACATTTGCCTATTTTGGTACAACGAGAAGGAGTTTACTATAGTCAGTGCAGTTCCCTTAAGAGGATATTTATCTTTCTAATCAAGAGGTATATCATACTTCAATTATTATTGAGATTATTGTCCTTCTAGGACATCTACCTTAATGAGAGTATATATAATTATAACTCTTTCAAAAACTTCAAGCACTTCATTTGCAATTATTTACAAATGACAATCTCGTGAACTTCTTGTTCACTAATACTTATGGGTAGATAATGTCCATAGGATAGTCTTAGGCTGACTTTTTCCCCTGATTTAGGAAATACTATCATCAAAGTGTTAATGAGTAATAAACAAATCTACTAGAATGAAATATTTATGGCAAATAAACTTCACCAAGACAAGTATAGATGGATATATTCCATATTTCAGTATCATTCTTTAATAAAATTCATCAAGACAATTATGATCTTCTAGAACAACTCATTTATATGCTTCAGGCTAAGTTCATTAGGGACTTTATGTTATCAAATGATAACATAGACAAATGCATATCAATTGTTTCGTGAGATACTATAAAGAATAATCATATTCTTCACCATAGCTATTTCTTTGTAAGTAATGTCAGGCGTAAACTGCAGGTTACGAGTCAACGATGTTCACATTACTATCTCACTGATGCATCGATTAATAATTTTGTATTTATCCAAAAGTAGCACATTCAATTGGTGATATTTATACATAATTTATATTTAAAATAAGTGGCACATGTGATTCATCAAATTATGAAACTTCTGATTGCATAAGAATTCATAAATATTATTCGTGTTTTAATGATCGAGGATGTTCAAACTGGTCATGTCAATAATAAATTGTTTAATTCAACGAATTCTAGTTTACTGAACAATTGTGTCTCAAATTTATTTATTCGATTCTTACAAATAAATGGTAGTATTTATTTTATAGAACACTAATAATAGCAATGCATATTTCTTATCAATTGTCTCAAGATGATGGAAAATATCATCGAAACTAAAAATAATATTCTACGACATTTTGTCGAGAAGAATGCATTACAAATTTAACATTTTGTGTAAAGATATACTAACCTTTCTAGCATTTTCTAATTAGCTAATTCTTCTGGAGTTTTAAACAATCACTTCTTGTAGAACTTTGCACTACCATATATACATTTGGACATTTATTCAATGTATATCCTTATGCACCATTCTTAATTAGAGATATTTCATCTCACCATTATACAATATAAAATAATAATAAACTTTAAATATAAGAATACAAATAAAATAATCTACAACTTTGGAAAAAAATCTAGCAACCATAATATAAGTTAAGAAAAAATCATATGGATTTTTTTAAAAAATAATTTGGCATCATTTGTATATACAATTTCAATGTCATTACTAATAACATCATTAATACCAGTTATATAATTTTAGGATGTAAACAATACTTTCATATCACTTCTTAGACGATGTTTAACAACAATTTAAAAGGCATATTTTCGGTAGGGAAGTATTCGCATCAATAACTATTTTATAGAGTGTTGTAGTGTATCATCTATTTTTCTCTCTAATTTTCATTTCTAGTGAAATCCATACATTGAGAGTTTATTGAATCATTGTAATAACTATAAGTAATATTTATATCATTAGTTGTGATCACGACCAAAATCTATTTTATAAATAAATTATATGTTCAATACATTCACTTCAAGGAATGACATAAAATCAATTGGTCAGCCCACATTACTTTCATCAATGACTCAATTTCCTTTTAGTCTTAAAAAGATGTGAGACTAATTTAATAAAATGTTCAAAAACATCTTTCTCGATATTACTATTGCAGAAACATATATATTTGAGATATGATAAGGGTAAAATATTTTTTTCTATCACCACCAATAATATTTTGATTTGACAGAAGTATACTACTACTAAATATAAAACTTTTAGCAACAAGTATAACAACCAACTTCTAATAGTTGCATAGTTGATCTAAAATTGTATAATAACTAACTTCTGGTGGTTCATAATGCAGGTAGCTTTGATGCTATAGTTTGTCTTCAAGATACTTGCATCCAAATATATTTATTTAATATTGTCTTTTAAACCCACTATATATATATATATATATATCCAGATGGATGTCAATAAATAATTACAAAACAAAAGTAATTTTTTTCTAAAATATCATGAGCCAAAAACTCAAGTTTTTTTAGTAAAAGAAATATCTCTTTCCGCCTTTCACTACCATGACATCACTGTTACAAAATTCCTTGTTCTCGAAAGCAACATTTCGTAGTAGAATGTCTTGCTGATAACGTGTTACGAAATTTGTTAACACGGCGTTATCGACAAGAAAATAATCGATATAAAATATAAAGTATAAAGAAATAAGAATAGAATATAAATAATAACTAGAATAATATATAGAGATAAGAGGAGATAGAGGAGAGAAAGTAAAGAATTTTTGTTAATTTTTCTCCAAAATATGTTTATAATTAAAAAGTGAAAGCTCTTTTTATAAAGTTCAGGACACAAATGAATCAGAAAAATAGATTCTATTATAGCTAAGATATAATTAAAATGTTATTTCCTATCTCTTCAAAATATCTATCTGTTTACAATTTTTATATCTTTAAAATATTTATCTTTTCAAAAAATAAATCTTATCTCGTATAGACAGTCATAAATATTATTTAATTCACAATAAATAAAAAATTACTGAAGTTCAATAGTTAAAATTAAAAAAGATTGATGAAGTGAAAAAAAAAACTAAATTGTCCTGTAACTAAATAGACAATCTTCTTATAAAATATATATATTTAAAATGTGTATTTGAATAGAATTTATTTATGAGAATTATTTATGAAAGAATTTATGGGTCTCAAAATTGAAAAAATCTCATTTGAATTTATCAACAAAACCCAATCCAAACAAAGCCGAATTTCATTACTTTCCACATTATATACTTACAACTGTCAACCAATATACATACATCTACAATTCTTCTACATGCTACATTCTTTAGGAGGCTTCACGATGAGAATTGGACAATTCACGTGATGAGCACAGTAATCACTAACGCTACCCAAAAAAGCCCTGCATCGAAATAAGTAACCATATATATCCATTAGAAAAAATTAGCATAAATCAATTGAAGATGCATAATGTAAAAGAAAATATGAAAATATATCTTAATTCACGACGAAAAAAAAGATTATAAGAAAATATAACCTTCTCAGTGTAGGAAAATTTTTGGATGTGTCTGATCTATTAAGGGAGACATGAACGTGTTTAATCATATTAAATAACACCTATAATTCACCTATGCAGGCAATAAACTAAATATTGATCACTTGGAAGAAATGATATAATTTAACATCCAAAAGTTTCTTTTCTCCTAGTTCCTTTTGAGTAGGTGTAGAATATACAAAGATGGATAATGGTTTTATTTTGATTGCTAAACTTTTTTTTTTTCAAAATTTTGATTGGAAATATTGACGATAATTACCCATAAATAACATATATTTTTTTCTTTTTATCGATAAACAATTGTACAAAATAATTAATATTCAAATACAACTTTCAATTAAATGATTCTATCAATTAATAAATACAACGTAATTTGTAAAAAAAAATAATGAATATACAATTAAAAGACGATACATCTAAATTACATGTTATAGGTTTTAACACTAATCTAAATTTGTTTCAGTTCCTAAATTCATGGTTATCGGTCAAATCAAAATTTTGTTTTAAGATCCTAAATTGAGAGAGAGGTAGGTTGAATCACTTCAGAGGCTCAAATTAACAGTTAATGAATACATTTTACGAATGGACAAAAATATCTTCTTAATCATTTACAAATACGTTAGACACCGTGTCTTATGTACAATTAGTTTACAAAATTAGGGAATCAAAAGTTCATTTAAGTATAAATAAAATGTATTTTATTATAAATAAAAAAAAAAAAAGAGAAAAACATAAATGATTCGTGGACAATTATAATAATTTTCACGTTTTGTTTGCTAAACTTGAAAAGATATACCTCTTTATTTTTCCAAGGCCACGACTACCAATAACTAAAAGATCAAAATGTTGCTCGTCTGCAACTTCACAGATGGTATCCTTAGGATCCCCTTCAACAAGTAAAGTTTCAGCCTTGATCTGTAAACACTAGCTAATAAAGTCAAGAGAAGGGGAAAAAAGAGAAAACACCCAACCTCTGTATCATTTCTATAATACACTTTAATATTTCTAATTTTATATATTTTATTAATAAAATTTATCAATTAAAAATTTAAATTTAAAAAAAAAATAAACTCTAAAAAAAAAAAAAAAACCAACCCACGTGATCTCAATGGCCTCAACTTTTGTTTCCTAATAACACCAGTTATTTTGAGCTTTAAATATGATAAGGACAAATCACCGCCTCAAAAAATTTATCTTTTCCTCATAAATTTTTGTTTCGACCTCTTATACCTACAACTCATACTTATAAATAACTTTTGAGTAATTAATTTTAAGAAATTATGTACTATCTCTGTAGCCTTATTACAGGACAAAAGAACTAATGAAACGATTATATTGCTTAAATACAAAAACATATGTAATAGATTATTCTTTAACATCATTAATAATTCTAATAAAAACTTTTAAATAATTAATTAATTTTATCAAAATAGGAACATATATATACACGTATATATATGTGTGTAAAAGTATATTTTAATACTCTATTAATATATTAAAATGATCCCAGCGACAAAACTAATATGAAACAGAAGAATTATTATATGATAAATCTATTTAAATAATTATATCCAAATTTTATACTCATCACAATATTCATTTTTGTCCTTATAATTTTTATTTATATATTTTGATGGGAAAGTGACCCGAATATGATTACCTTAGTCAAACCTCATACTAAAACCACAGAATAATTTATCGTTGATTTGTTAAAAAAATTGTTCATAAGAATTGAAATAAAAATTTATGATTATAATTTGAAAAAAATATTTTTTTGATGAATAATTTGAAAAAAAATAAATTATTAATACAATGAATTGGTTTTAGCAGCTTACCATCTTCTCTTTACACATCTGCAAAGCTCTAAAGAAAATCCTAGTAGCAGTTTCCTCATTAGCTTTCCTCACAGCATCAACTACCGTTGGCGTTGCATAAACCACTACCCAAAAAAAACATATATATATATATATATAAAGAATTTTCCTTTACCCAAAAAAAAGGGAAAAAATAACTTATTTAATTTACAAGTATATAGGTACCTGGACCAGCGGCAAAGATATAGGGTTGAAAAGGGTGTTGGACATTAAGAAGAGTAATAAGATGAGGCTGTTTTTGAGAGTTGTTCGGAAAATCTATAGGGCTGTAGTTGAAGAGATGATCAAGAGCCCATTTCAGTGCATAGAAACTCCCTTCACTTTCGTCTAAAGGTATAAGTACCTTCATCCCTTTCTCTTTTCTTCTCTCTAATTTCTATGTAGTATAGTATGTTCTAATTAAGAGGTCCAAACTGTTATTTATTTATATATATATATATATATATATATATGAAAAGGTTTTCGGATTGCTTGCAATATTTTTCGGAGTGCTCTGCGTAATGTTTACATTATGTTTGATATACTAAAATAAAATGGTTTCTCAAATTTCTCAATTCATTTTAGTATTTATATATAAAATGGAAGTAAGAAAAGTAAAACAAAAAAAAAAAAAAGATAACTCTTTTCATGCTAAAATTACTTGAGAAATGGTCTTTTTAAGATAAATTGAAAAGAAAAAAATATTATGGTAATTATTATACGCTTATGATATTATATAAAAATATCATTCTAAATACCTTATGATATTATGTTATATGATATTATATCCTTGTAATTCTAAATTTCATTTCTACAAAAAAAAAATGTGGTGTTTATGTATGTTTAATTCAATAAAGAATTAACTTCTAACCAATGTATAAAAATGATTTTCTCTTTTTTATATTATTTTTGTGTATGTTTTCATGACATATCTATACCTTAGTTAATATCTATATTTTATCCATTAAATTTTAAAATATTTAGTAACTATACATCAAGATATTTAAGTAATTCTCTGTGTAAATTTTATCATATTCTGACATTCAATAATAATTTTACGAAACATAAACAGTGAAACTCATTCTATTCAAACTTCTTCATCTAAACAATAAAATAGAGCATAAAGAAAAAAGATAAATCTTATATGATAAGAAAAGATATTATATAAAATATTATATTAGATTTAAGTGATGAAAAAGTTATGCGAAATTAAAATAATTAGATTAAAAAATTTTAATAGAATTTATGAACAGAAAAAGTGAAGTATACTTAACTTTATATTATATTATGTTGAGATTTGATATTAATTTGAATTACAAATTTTTGTTTTAAAACTTTTCATAAGTAATTTAATTTTTATAAACTTTATGACAAATTTTTTAAAATTAAACTTTATTATGAAAATATGTTCATATTAATAATTATATTTTTTTGTTTAATTAATTAAATCAATATAACAAGAATCGTTTAATAATCCTAGCTGGATCAGAATCTATATTGCATTGATTTTTTTTTTTTTTTTTGATATAAAATCTATATTGCATTTATTATACAAAGGGAAGGGTGTCCATCTTAATGCCACGGGATGTACTGTAGACAAGTGTCTTTGTTTAACGTCTATGAAGCCCCGTTGTACTGAAAACGCTTGTTTCAGCGATGACTCATACCATTAACATACCTATGCTATGGGGTAAGGATGCTAACTAATGCAAGGACACGGTGGAGAGTGGAGACTTGCGAGTTCACTTACAAACCTTTTCCTTTTTTCTTTTTTTTTTTTTTTCTATTAACTCATATGATATCATAGCATCAGTTCATATCAGAAATAACACGGGGCATCAGCGAGAGGATGTCATGAAGCCAAACATTATGGGATGAAATTTTAGTGTCCGTTTGAATCAAATTACACAACATTGACTTTTCTAGTAATATATTATACATCAATTAAATTAGAATTTGTTATTATGAAAGAACGTATTATCTGGATAAAATCTTCCATTACAGAAACATTTGTCAACGAAATTGTAACTCTTTCACGTAGTTATTATAATCCGTTTCAATGGTAAAACGAGAAACATTGCAAAGTTTGACAAAATATATTCCTTGTATGACCGTGAGAGTTTCCATAGCAAGCATTGAGTCACATTCAGAAAGATGTTGAATGATAACTATCATAACCTTACCGATCATGTCCCAACCACAACTCGATACCCATATCCATTGGAAACAATATAGCATCGACATTAAACTTGACAATACCCTAAGAGGGACGATGCCATTTCGGTTTTGGTAATAAAAAGGCAGAACCTCGTTAATAGAAATCGGAAAGACATATTGCCACCTATGAGTACCAAACTCTTGCAATATAGAAGTGGCTTGCCCGAGAGTATCTTCTGTGGTTGGTCGTCGGTGTTGGCACACCAACAAATTACAGGCCTTCTATAACTGCCATCAGGATAAGAAGCTCGGCTATTTCGTACCTTGAGCATCGAACCCTTCTAATTGCTTAGAAATTATTTTTAGCACCATATGTGAGAGTTTTATTTGGTGTCCAAATTTACAGATCCGATGATATAGAATGGTAATATAGAGATGGTGTTACAGCAACAAAACATCTTGTATGGTATAATTGATGGTGTTATATGACAAATTGTTTAACTGCCCTTGACTCTTCAATGGAAGTTTTGGTAATTTATAATGATTTTCTTGCTCTTACTAGTGTTACACCGGCCGGTGTGATTTTTGCACTGCCTTTGCAAGCTAGTCCAAATTTTCTCCACTACAAATGGCTTCTCCGAGACGTACCTCGTTAATCAGCCACGTGTTGGTTTCTATGATTTTTTTCTTTTTAATTTGATATACATGTCATTCTTTTATTTTATTTTCAGATGTTTTTAAATTTTTTACGTTTTTTTAATTTCGACCGAATTCGTGGAGTACATGTTTTAGTAATCTCTTAACGTAATTTTTTCTTATATATATCTTACAAAATAAAACATAAATCATCAACTCTAAAATAAAAAAAATTATTATTCAAAAAAATGTACTACGAAGTAAATTAGAAAACGTATTAAAAAATCATGAATACTTAAACAGCAAGGAGTTATATCTTCTCCAAACCTAGTGTAAACCTAGTGTCTTATAGTTTATTAACTGAAAGCTTTTAAGCTAGTAATTAACTTGAGTTATATCTTCTCCAAACCTAGTGTCTTATAAACCTAGTGTCTTATAGTTTAAATTCGATTTGACTATGTCAAAGTCAAACTGTAAATATGACTGTGAATATACCTCATCATTTTGTATTCTTTAATTGCATTAAAAGATTTTATGTTTTTAAATAATGAAATGAGAGATGATTTAAAAAAATAATGAGAAATGTTGAAGCTCGACCTGAGCTTGAATTACTTTATAACTTAAAGAAATATGTGCGCTTTTTAATATTCGTGAAATATCTACGAAGTGAGGTGTGAGATATCTATATCAATCTATTAAAAATAAAATTAATTGATGATTATATTTGAAACGTTAAAAATAATTTATAATTATATTTAAAAAAATTTTACAATTAAAAAATATAAAACATAAATTTATAACTAAAAATAAAAAATAAATAATTTAATATTAAAAAAATAAAATTCATGATTATAAATATAAATGTTAAAATAATTCACTAATATTTTCTTATATTTGTATATATGTTTTCTAATTGAACTATATATATATATATATATATGTTCTCATCCGAAAGAGTATTTTTATTTATTTCTACTAATATAATAACATAATCATTAATATATATATATATATATCTTTCGCAATTTAATTCACTTAATTCAATCCTAAATAGAGAAATTTGATATTATAACTTAAAAAAATAATTCAGAGGTACGAAAATACAAAATTAAAAAATTAAAATAATTTATGATCATTCAAAGCTAAATCCCTCTACATCATACATCTACATGCTGGATTCTTTAGGAGGCTTCACAATAAGGATTGGACATTTCACATGATGGGCACAGTAATCACTAACACTGCCCAAAAAAGCCCTGCAATCAAATTATAAGTAATGGTCATATAATTAGAAAAAAATTAGCATAAATCATCGGCCAAAGTAACAAAACCAAATGCATGCCTCCACACAAGTACCTCTGGAATGAATGAGGCAAAACAATTAAAAGATACAGGAAAGTGAAGATGAATATATATATATATATATATATACACCGTCAAACAAAATGTGAAAATATATTTTAAATCATGAGATAATATAAATCCTATTCTACATTACTTAAAATAACTTATTTTAAATTATAAAATATTTTTAAACTATCAGTGGTTGCTTTTTATATTTACTAATTTTAAATTATGAAATATTTTTAAACTATCAGTGGTTGCTTTTTATATTTACTAAAAATTATATATTTTTAAGAAACTACTTTTTATTAACGCTTTCTTAAAATTGCTTTTGTGATTAATGTTAAAGGTAATTTTTTAATAATAAAAATTTTAAAAGTATCTTTTTATGTGCTAAAAAAATTATAAGATAAAAAAAATCGAATAAAATCTTCTAATACATCTTCTAATATACTTATATCTTCTAATATACTCTTTAATACGCACATTTTAAATAGTTTTATTAATATAAATTTTATAAAATAAAAATAGACCTAACTTCTAACAAGTACACACATTTTAGATAATTTTATTAATATAAATTTTATAAAATAAAAATAGACCTAAGTTCTAACAATAAACTCCAAGGAAAAACGATTATTAAAAAAAATATATTAGAAGATTTACTAAACAATGGGTGAGTGATAAAAAACATGATTCAAATCGTATGTAACATTTTCAAAAAAAATCTCTGTAACATTCCTAATTTAATATATTTTATTAATAAAATCTAATAAATAAAAGATAAACACTACGGAAAAAGGTATTTTTAAAAATAAAAAATATATTATTAAAGAAAATGTTACATGAAATGTTAAAAAGAATCCTGAGTTTAAAAAACACAGCCATAGTCTCCTATGTGTAATGTGTACAAAATATAAAATAAAAAAAATTGATTAATCATTATTTTTATTGCTAAATTTCAAAAGCTCGCATGTAAGGTTTCTGAACCAAAGATAAGATTTAAAGTTCATCCTACAATATGTAAGATGTGTACAATTTATTTTAGGGATGTAATTGTATTTCATTTCATTATTACATATTTAACCTTTATCCATAATGTGATAAGTCTTGTATTTTTTTTTTTTCAAAAATAGGGGGAAAAAAAGGCTACTACCTCTTTATTTTTCCAAGGCCACGGCTGCCGATGACTAAAAGATCAAAATGCTGCTCATCTGCAACTTCACAGATCCTATCCTTGGGATCCCCTTCAAGAACCAGAGTCTCAGCCTTCACCTGCAAATACACAAATTCAACCATAATATATATATATATATATATATATATATAGACACCACCAAATAAACAAGGAAAATTCCGGAAACCATGCTTTTGCTTCCTAAGATCAGTTTTTTTAAGCATTTTAAATATGATAAGGTAGACAAATAGTGTAGACAGTTGATAAACTAGCCGTTAATACTAATATTAATAATAATATAAGATTATAAATTCAACTTTCTATATGTAATTGTACTATAAAAATAGTTCAAGTTGACTTCTCATGTACTTAAAAATAAAAATAAATCTTAAAATCTTAAAAAAAATATATTATAAAAAAATGAAAAGGTACATAAATATAATATATATATATATATATTATAGAAGTCCGAATTAATTAATTAAGATCCTATAACATAAATATCTGCCCCTAACTACTTTTGGCAATTTTTTTTTAAAAAAAATAGTTTTGGTAACTTACCATCTTCTGATCTTTGCACATATGCAAAGCTCGACTGAAAATTCTAGTAGCAATTTCCTCATTAGCTTTCCTCACAGCATCAACTACCATTGGCGTTGCATAAACCACTACCCACAAAAAATATATAGATATAAAAAACAAAACATTTTTAAATTTCAAAACTAGTAACATATATGATTATCTAGTTATTTAAATTTCCACATAAGAATTCACAAAATTCTTTCAAAACATGGTTTGGACGATACAGACCGGATCCGTAACAGAATAAATTTATACCTGGACCAGCGGGATAGATGAAGGGTGTAAAGGGCTGTCGGACATGAACAATAGTAATGAGATGAGGCTCAGCTTCTTGAGAGCTCTGTGCCAAATCTGTAGTAGTAGTAGTAGGGGCCGTGGGGCTGTTGAAGAGATGATCAAGTACCCATTTGAGTGCATAAAAACTCCCTTCACTTTCGTCTAAAGGTATCATTACCTTCATCCTCTCTCTCTCTCTCTCTCTCTCTCTCTCTCTCTCTCTCTCAATGTTCTAAGAGGTCTAAACTCTCTTTTTTTCCTCTGTCCTTTTTGAAGGTAGAGAGGTGCAACTTCCATACTTCTTATAGAGGGGAAAATAATTAGGATGCTGAAGCCAAGTTTTTTTTTTTTAAAAAAATCATATTTAAATGTTGAGTCGATATATATCTAAAAAATGTTCGGATATTTAAAGGTGCTATGACCTTAATAAATCTATTTCGTGAAACATATATATATATATAAAGAAAAAATCATATAAAATATATTTATTGAGTTATTGTAAAATATAATTAAAGAGTTCCATAGTGAAATATACTAAGAAATTTAAAAAGATATAAAAATTAAATTATGAATTTTAAGATTGGTGCATTTACTCTAAACTGTTTCACAATTAACAATTAAAAAAGAACCATGTCTGAGTTGTCAATTCCTCATCAAACTTGAGGTGTACTCATTAAATATTTTAAATATTAAATTATTTACACTTTACTCTTTTAGATTTGTACTAACTACAATTACATTTCACTATTTTATAAATTACAATTACATTTTTATCGTTATACTTTTATAACTAATTCATCGATGCTACTAATTTCATTAAAAATATTTTATCAAAAAATAATAACCACCCAATAAAATATTAAATTTTATTATTTTACTAGTTTATTTATTAGTTATTATGGTATGTTATATAATAATATTTTTATTAAAAATTTTTTTATTAATATAATTTTCGTAATGAAAGATTATTGTCTTAATATATGCTAGTAAAATATATGATAATAATAAAAAATAAAGCTATAAAATAATATTGTAAGAATAAGTTAAATTTCGATTGTATAATAAATTTTTTTTATTAATATAATTTTCGTAATGAAAGATTATTGTCTTAATATATGCTAGTAAAATATATGATAATAATAAAAAATAAAGCTATAAAATAATATTGTAAGAATAAGTTAAATTTCGATTGTATAATAAATTTTTTATTGAAATTGATAGTAAAATTTAATTATTATAAAAATAAAAATGGTGAAGATGTATATATAATATTATATAAAATAGAGATAATATTGTAGTTTGAAGAAATCTCAGAATAAAACGTAACTAATCCCTTCAATATATACACGAACTAATACTTGTCTCAAAAAAATAATATAGAAAAATCTGAGCTGCAGACAAGTGTCTCTTATGGGGGAAACAATGAGCTCCATGAAGCCACACGTTGCACTTGAAACGTCTTCTTCTTCTTTAACTAATGAAGTAAAGTAATGAATGAGTGGTGGGTTTTGGATAGGATAGGGATGCATTATTCAGTGGGCGCCCACGAATCACTACACAAACCGGCGGCAATTTTCAGCCCCACCCAAGATGTTCGACTGTACCCAGGGGCGAAGCCGTATACGAGTCGAAATTTATACAAAAATTTTGAGGAAAATTGTTTATTTATATATTTAAATTATACAATATTTTTTATTTATTTTTATATATTTAAATTATTTTTGTCTATTTAAAATTACGTAACTATTGCATTTCGTAACGGAACGGAATTCAATCAAAATCTCATGAACTACGAGCATTTTGATCGAATTTTGTAAAACATATAGTGTCGAGATAATTTAAGAATGTAAATAATTTATGTATATAAAAAAATAAAGAAAAAAGTATAGTAATTAAAAATATTATATAGTTTATATATATATATATATATAAATAGACAATTCCTCAAAATCTAAAGCATCATTTGGGTGGTAGAAATGATCAAACTATATACTACAAAATAAAATTAATTTTTTTTACAAAATAAATATGACAAATTGAAATCAAAAATATAAAACTTTTCGCTCTTTTTACAATCTCATTTCACGTACTGCATCAATATTTTTAATACGCAATGTTCCCAAAAAAAATAATTACGCTATGCTCTAACAAGTCATGCTCTATTTTACTTCTTAATTTAGGGTTGACAATGTCTATAATTGAATGATTTTATAATAATTATGTTTTTATATTCAGATATAAGTAGTTTTAAACTTATTGATTTTGACTTTTTATTTTAGTTAATACTTTTTTAAACTATTATTTTAGATAATAATTTTTTATATCAAATATCGTAAACGATAATTTTAAATATAAAATAAAAGGAAAATGACCATCTTAGTCTCCAAAATTAAAATAATTTCATAAATCTTTTCCAATTATTATGATACTTAAAAAATATATATTACCCAAATTGTTCTCTTTAAACCAGTAAAATAGGCAATATTTTGGTTGCATTGTTGCATTTGTTTTCTTCGTGTAGCATAATGAATTAAAAATTTAAATAAAAAAAAACTTATAGAATCAAGTGATAAAACTAGTTTAACTTTAAAGATCAAAATAACTATTTGTCCTATTAAAACAAAAAATTTCTTTATAAAGGAAATTTTAAAAATTGAGGGGGCCATGACCTCTCTAAGGAGGTTGTTATACTATGGATTTAGGCACACCTACCTAGGTGTACCCAGTTAGTATGGATTCAATTTATTCTTTTTCTTCCTCACACGCCTTCATCATTAAAAAAAACAACAACAACAACAACAATAGAACAACCACGTTTACATTTGTTTCGCTTCCACCAATACAACTACCATCTTCTCCACCTTCTCTTCCGTCATGGGGGGCCATCAGAAGGCTTACACATTTTGTTTCACTCTCTATTATTCTAGATGTTAGCATGATAATGTTTATTTATTAGGCACTATAAAACAAAATACCTTTTAGTTAATTTTTAGATTTCGAAAGTTCTGTCATCTTTTGAATTTTGGTGTTTGCTTTTGATGCATTAAGTTTGAGAACTATTCTTAGGCATGTTTTTCCTAATCTAATGAAATTGCGGCTGTCAGGAATTCTATTTATATGTGTGCATATTTGTTTATAAATATGAGAATATAAATATGAGAGACTATGGCTATGGAAGAATTGGGAGAAAATTTTGGTGGTAACATGGGATAGTTTACACGCTTGAAAAGTAGGTTTTATCATGTGTGCCATCATGTTTTACAACATAAGTAAAAAATGACTCATCATTTATGTTACACATTGTAGGCATACAAAATTATAAAAATATACACACATGTTAACAGTTACTCACTTTGCACATTTTATGTCTTAACCACCTTTACTTATGAAAAATAAGCACCCCAGTTATAAAAAATATGCATTCATAGTTATAAAAAAATGCACCAATGCAAAAAGTAATCCATCATTGTAGGCACATATAATTATAAAAATAGGCACACACAGTTATAAAAGTATATGCACAAAGTTATAAAAGTAGGCACACCTACTAACAATCACCCATTTTACATGTTTTTATATTATAATCACCCTTAGTTATAAAAAATAAGCACCCTTAATTATAAAAAATAGGCATCCATAGTTATGAAAAAAGGCATCACTATAAAAAGTAACTCATCATGCATGTTATACATTGTAGGAACACACAATTATAAAAATAGGCACACAATTATAAAAGTAGGCATACCTACTAACAGTCACCCATTTTACATGTTTTATATTATAATCACCCTCGTTGGTTATGAAAAATAAGCACTCCTAGTTAAAATATATATATATATATAAAATAAAAAAAAAAGGCCATCCATAGGTATAAAAAAGTGCATACTGCAAAAAGTAACACGTCATGCATGTTATACATTGTAAACACACACGGTTATAAAAATAGGCACACACAATTATAAAAGTAAGCACACGCAAGTATAAAAGTAGGCACACCTACTAACAGTCACCCCGTTTTGCATGTTTTATATTACAATCACTCTTGGTTATCAAAACTAATCCCCCGTAATTATAAAAAATAGGCATCCATAATTATAAGGAAAAAAAAAAACCACCGCAAAAAGTAACAAATCATGCATGTTATACATTATATGCACACAAATTATAAAAATAGGCACACAGTTATAAAAGTAGACACCTACTAATAATAACTCATTTTGCATGTTTTATATTATAATCAGCATTGATTATGAAATATATTTTATTAGGAATAAGACAAAGGATAATACGTTGAAGTGATATAGAAATTTGAGTCGTTTCTTCCATGCTTGATTTTTTTTTTTTAATATAATGATTGAATTATATGATGCATCTTTTTTTTTTTTTCAGGTAAATCTAATGCACTTCTTAATATATATTTTCTATAGTATTTATAGTAATTTTATGAAAAATTAATTTATATGATAATAAATTATTTTAACTTTTCTTATTGTATCGTCCGTTTTAAATTCAATCTCTTTATATTCATGAACTATTTTTTTTAATAAATATCAAATCTTCTCACCTTTGATAAAATTCAACAATTTAACTCATGCAAATTATATCCATTTCCACTAATATAAATAAATAAATACATATAACTTGTTGAAATTAATTTGTTTAATTTTACATGAATTTGATTATTTACATTTGCGAACCAAAAATAGTTTATTAATAAAAAAGATAAAATAAAAATTTATGCACAAAATAAGAAAAGTTAAAATAGTTTATGACTATTTACAAAGTAATTCTTTTATCTTATTTTAAAAATTAGTGCCAAAATATCTTCAGACTCTCTTCTCCTCTCCCTTCTCTCTTGCGCAGCAGCAAGATCCTCCATTTTCAGACTCTTCGGCTAAATTTGGTTAACGACTTTGATCGTAGTTCAGATTTTGACAAGATCTTTCTCATTTCTTACTTTATTATGTTTATTTATTTTTTTTAATTTACATAACGCAATAAATTTCTTTGAAGGAAGTTTTCTTCGAAATTTAAAATGTAAAGATAAAATCTATCTTTAATCTTTTCAGATCATATGTTCATTCGTCTTCTTGAGAGCACCTTTTCAATCCGGATATAGGGGCCCCTCTTCAGATTGTTTTATCTTTTGAGATATTTTTCATAGTTAATATGCCAATGACTAATAACTTGTTGTCTTTCTTCTGCCAATATAATTTGAAAATAAAATATTATTAGTATCTACTTATTATTTTATTGATGTTTCAATCTATCAACTTTTCTCTTTCAATAGAATTAAAAAAAATTAAGATTTATTCTGATTATAATTGTCGTGCATAATTCATATCAATGAATAAGCTTCTTATTTATTATTATTATTATTATTATGAACATCTCTCATTTACTACTACTAATAATAATAATAAATAATAATAATAATAACCTTCTTAGTCAACCAAAACAAAGAGGTGTATGCATGCCCTTTAAAGTTGGAGATTAATATCATTTCAGTCCATAAATTAAAAAATGCACATTTACTCTTAAATTGGTGATAAAATACACTAAGCATATGTTCAAATAACCGTACACTAAGCAATTTTGAGCCTCCGTTACACATTAATGTGACGGCCTGCCAATCCACCCCAAGATAAGTCGCAAAATGCCATAAAATCACTATTATTAAATCACGTTAAATAATTATGAGTAAAATAATTATAATTAATACAATGAAAATGTTGGAGAAAACAACTTCTATTTACTATTACAATTAACTATTACTAGTAAAAATTTATCAAAGAATAAATTACAGCAGAAGAAAAACAGAAAGATTCAATCTTTCAATGAACAGAAATCAGCCGAAAAACAATAATAAGAAAATCTGCAAAATAACACCCGATTAGTATAAAAATAACCCAAATAAATCAAATGACGGTTTGCTCACCACAGCCGCCTTGAAGCGGCCAATAGAAATCAAAGAGATGACCGAGGAACTAAAACCGAGGGGTTATCAAACCATAATCGGACGCCGACCAGCAGCGTTGCCGCGTCGAGGCATCGATAGTGAAGAAAAATGACGATCGGGGTTATGACCCTCAGAAACGGGTCTCAACCGAAAAGAAATCACCAGCAATATACTCTCTCTCTCTCTCTCTCTCTCTCTCTCTCTCTCTCTCTTCTTTCCTTACGACTATCTCTCTAACCTCACCAACAGACAAACAATGGTGACAAATGAGAAGACTAGTTAACAGCATAAAAGCACCAGAACAGAGAGAACAGCAGCGGCAGAGCCGTAAGAGAAGGAGAAGAAAACAAGAGTCTTGAAGACTCCAAAAGACACAGAGAGAATGAGAGACGGTTCAGAGGAGGAGTTCAAGAGACTACACAAGAAACAAAGAGGCAACAATCAATTAAAGAGGAGCCGAGATGACGAGCAGCGGGTCGTCAACGGACGACCCGGGTGGCCAACCCAGGCCGCGTGCATCCCTAAAGACTCAGTCAAGGAGGCGGCCCAAAAGCAGCCCAACAGCCTATTCCACTTTGGTTGAGGCCCAGAACATCATGGGGTCAAAAAAAGAGGAGAAAATTGGACTGGAAAAATAAAAAATATTGGAAAAAAATTAGCCGTAAATCCTACAGAAAAATTACATTAAATAATTACATTTAAAATAATCACAATTATTACAATCACGTCTAATCTAATAATCATAGTATAAAACTAACTTTAAATCTTGTTTAAATATATATATATATATAAACCCACGGGAGTAGCAAAAAATTTCTTCTTTAAAAGAGTTAGTGATTATTTCTAAAACTTATCAATCCGGTAAAAACAAATATTCATTATTTAAAGAAAACATGACATACTGAAAATACAACATCTAGCTATAATTAACAAGAAAACAAAATTAGGCAAATGCTATAAGTGGGCTTATATGTTAATAATTTCAATCAACATATCACATCAAAGCAGCTCCTTTGGCGAACTCTCCTTTTACGATATTTAAGATGTTAAAGCCCTGTAACAACAGCCATTCAAAAGTCTTTTTTCACGCTAAAACGAAGACAGAATCATTTAATACATCTTATGACATTTATTTTCTTTTTATAATAATTTCATTAATATTATAAAATAAAAATAAATCTAAAAAAAATACTACAAAAAATATATTAGGTGTATTAAAAAATGTGCGATCTTGAGCGAGTAAAATATACTCTATATTTTAAACTTGGAGTTTTCTACATGTACAAACAATTATTAAAGTAATTAAGAAAGAGGAAGGTAAATATATGAAGGAAAAATCTGCTGTATGATAAAAATACATGCAACAAGGATTTAGGATTTCAAAAAAGACCCTCTAGATAATAAGAAGAGTTTTGACTAATCACATATCGGACATATTGGAGGACTCGGATCTCTTGTACCACACTTTGTGTATTACCTTGAGTAATATTTTCTAATTTAGTATATTTTATCAATAAAACTTAATAAATTAAAAGATAAATTCTAAAAAAATATATTATAAAAGAAATGTGATAAAAGGTTGAAAAGCAAGATATATCAAGCAAGCAAAGTCATGTTCAGTGCCAAGAAGTTGCAAATTTAAAATAATGTAAAATTACCAACAAGATATTCAAGAGGATATATGTCGAAGAAGAACAAAAAAACCGAAGAGCTGCAGCAATATGACAATTTACTAGTACTTGCACTAGATATTGTCAACAATTTACTAAGTTTCTATCATTAATTAATTTAAAAGGTCTATTTTAATACATTAGAATAAGACATATAATTTGAATTTCAAAATTTCTTATCTATAAGGCTTATCATTCAACTAATATCTTTTCAAGTATTTCGTAAGTTTGGTTATAAATTAAAAGTTATGATTTTGACCTTATTATGAGAAAAAAAAATACAAATAATGGATTTTCTTGTCATGTAAATCAATAAGATATTTATAATATGTACACCATTAAGTAAATATAAATAAAATTAAAAAATGAATCGAATAAATAAGTAATAAGCACATAGCCCACATTAAATCAAAAAATAACATTCTCTTGAGAGAGGAAAGTGTATCATTGTACATTATGCTCATATATTGTTTTTCCTTATTTACAATAATTGATTTGCGTACATTAAGTAATTCCCATGAGTGTAGGACACTTGTAATCTATATATACATGGTGAATAATGGAAAAAAGATCAAGCATTGCATCTTAACTTTTGTGCCTAATTTTATCGATTTACATAGTATGGCCTAGAGCATCTTTTCTTCGTACACTAAGAGCCTTAATAATGAAAGTTTCACTTCCTTTCCCCAGTTCATGGCTTATTGATTCTTGTGCCTCGCACCACATAACTGGAAAGAAAGATTTTAGTTTGATCTTAAGTTAGTTTCTTCATGTTATATTGAATTGCAGAACAGGTCACAAACTCCTGCAAATTTAGAAGGGAGTGTCCAACTGAGCCCGACTTCTTTATAGAATGTTCTTTTATATTCTGAACTTTGTTTTAATTACCTGTTCTCTGTCACTCAATTGCAACAAAAATATTCTCAGTATGGTGTGAATATTTCTAATTGCATTTGTGTTATACAGGACCGTATATCAGGGATAGAGATTAGAGTAGGTAGATTGATCAATGGGGTGTACCATTCACAGGAGCAAATTAAACACACTTTCATTATTTCTTTTGACTTGCTACATAAACGGCTGGGCCGTCTCTATTATTCTGTATTATCAAAATTTAAGAATTCTGTTTTGGATCCTACTAGATCTTGTTTATCTGAACATTTCACTATTTGCTTTCAAGCTAAACAATCATGTATATCTTTGCATATGAGTGAATTGTCTAGTGCTATTTTTTATTTGATCCATTGTGATATTTGAGGATCCTATCCTCACAAATCCGCTTGCGGTTCATCTTATACTCTTACTATAGTAAATGATCGTTCTCTTGCTACTTGGGTTTACTTGCTTGCAGATAGGGCTGTAAACGGGTCCAGACCCTCAGGGTACCCCCAGACCCGGACCCGTACCCTTATAGTGAAACTTAGACCCAGACCCGGACCCATACCCTCCAGGGTATAAAATTCTGGACCCAGACCCGACCCTCCAGGGTTCAGGGTAGGGTACGGGTATACCCGTACCCATATGACATTTTTCTATTTTATTTCCCTGTTAAACAAAAATATGTAAAACAATATATAATTCAAAAAATAAAAATTTTAACATGATTAACATAATCTCCTTAACATTTCTTTCAACAAATAAAATCATTTAACATCTCTAATTCACATAATTAAAAGTTCAAATATACACAAAATCGTCATAGTACATTAATCGAATAAAAATAAAAGTTCTAGTTCAATAAAGTATATTAATCAAAGCATTTGGATTTTGGATACCGCTTGCTCCTATTTGTCTCCTACAAAAGAAATATTGAAGTGAGTATATATTATAATTTTATAAGTGTATGTAAAATAGAGATAATTATGAAAATGTATCTAAAGATAAAAAAACTCACATCAATTTTTCTCTGCAAATGCAACTGAAGGGATGGAAGAACTCTCAACAATATCATTGTCATCAAACACATGTGATGTGATGTGAGTGTAGTTGGTTGGTAGGTAGAGGTAGTAGGTTAGGGTTAAAGATAAGAGTAAAATAATATGTTAAAAAAATTATAAATTATATATTAATATAATATAATATATAAAATATATTATTATTTTATTAATACGGGTATACGAGTCTGGGCATCACCATACCTTACCCGGACCCATATAGCCGTATAAATACGGGTACGGGTACGGGTCCGGGTCCGCGGGTATAAAATTTAAACCTTACCCGCTAAAAATGGGTACAGACCCGTGAGGGTACGGGTAAGACCCGCCCCGTTTACAGCCCTACTTGCAGATAAGAGTTGTGTTAGCTCTTATTTTGAACATTTCTTTAAGCTCATCCCAACCTAATTCAATAAAACTAATAAGTGTTTACACAAATAAGGGTATAATTATTATCTCCAAGTCAAATGGTTTCAACATAAAAGTGGATTAGATGTAGATACAGAAGAGGATCTCTCTCCCCCCCCTCTTGAAAAATAACCCACCCGAAATTAAAATGTAGATGATGATATTAAAAATACCATTTTGTCTTATGATAAAAAGATAGTGAAAAAAATTCAGTTATTACATATAATAGCCACGAAATTATTTCAAGTCAAATAGTTTCAACATAAGACTGGATTAAAATAGATATTGAAGAGGATCTTTGTCCCTTCCCCTTGAAAAATAGTACATCCAAAAAACACTGGTTGAAATATAGATGATGATATTAAAAAATCATTTGTCCTCTAATAAATAACTTTATTACAGATTTAACATAAATAAAAACTACTGCCCAATTTTTTTATCAAAAATTCTAGTTTTCATGCAATGAGTAAAATAATAAATAATATGACAAATAATATTTACCCCAACCCAAAAAAAAAAAAAGGAAAAGTGAACCTCATATTCAAATTCATTCTACTCATACAAATTAGGTTAGACGTAAATAAGTATACTTCTTTTAATGAAAGTAAATTAATGTTGACTATTTCCTTTCGTATTCTTCATCCTTTGTGCAACTAAACAAATTAATCATTTTAATTTCTTTAAATTAAGAAAGACGATTGGTTAACTCGGATAATATTGCTTAATTTTGATGATAACTTTGTTTAAAGAAAGTGTATTTTTTTAAATTTGTGAAAGATAAATTATTTATATGAAAAAATATGAGTCGTTTCAAAATTTTAAAATAAAAAATTTTCAAACTAAACTCTTATACACATTGAGCCATAAGATTGGCAAAATACCATCTTCCACGTTCATAATATTTCATTGCTTAGGTTCTTCTTCTATATATACCTCAATGACTTCTTTTTATATCAAATCATTAGATATATCTTGAGTGAGCACATGCGCACATAGACGTACCTTGTAAGTTATACTATACTTAGATTAATAACTATTCAAGTCCATTAAAACCACATATAACTTTATCAATATCAAAAATTGAACTTTTCATCATATCATATCCATCCCTTCAGAATAAAATAAAAAATAGAAAATAAAAAAAGCTTCCAAATATTAGCAAGGCACATATCTTACTTGATACATCTAAATATGCATATATGCTAAAATATAATTAATATTTTTTATCTGTCCTTCACTTTAATCCCTATCATTCTACATATATAAATTTGTGTATTATAATGATCCATCAATTTTCCATATACAAGAAGTTATGTATTCTTCTCTTGTGGACACCATGTTACCTAGTAACTATAGTAGACAAAGTTTTATCTTGGCAAATATGTTAATCTTATAACTTATATACCAATTAATGATATTAAAACACATGAGTAGAAATATCACATTATTTAAAAAATCAAAACTAAATAGTGCATAATGGGTGACTATGTTTTACCCACGTTTTTTAACATTATTGATTAAAATTTATAACTAGAGTTTGTCTAATAAGTGCCTCTATGTCACATTTTAATGTGGATTAATTTTTCTATTTAATGTATAAGGTTTCTTAAAGTTAAGAATTTCTATTTTGTATATTTATATCTTGTAAGGTTTCTAATATATATATATATATATATATATACATATATACATATATATATGGTGGGATTTATTTATATGTATTAAATTTCATCCATATTAACATGTTCAATATAATTGGTTGATATATATAACTATTATCATTTAAACATAATTTACTCATAGTTACGATAAAATTACGTCTTCTTCTACATACTACTTATGTCTTTCCAACTTGATATTTCCATTATCATAAAAATTGCCAGAGAAGCTTTTGCATGAATTCTTTGTTGCACGTCATCATCTTACAGATTTTTTTTTTAATATGGAATCAATATCCTGGATGACTTTTTTTTTTTAACCTTTCTCCCATATCAATAAGATCCTTACTTTTACAACCCCTCCCCCCTCCCCCCCTCCCCCCTCCCCCCAAAAAAAAATATATATATTTTGCTAGACATGTAAGTATGTAAGTTTGTGTGTTAAATAAATGACAAACTTTCCATATCTTTAATGCTTTATACTCATCCTTTGCGCGTTCATGTTTTAAAAGTCCATAATTAGAAATTACAAAATTCTATTATAAATTATGGCTACATGCCAACCATGCATCTCTTGGTTTCATTAAGCCACATTACCCCTTATTATTAATTAGATGTCTTCAATTATAAAGATAAGAATAACAAACACGGCGACGTGACTTAATACAAATTCAGAGGTACATTAATGAGGGCATGAACTTGGTGCATAAGATTTTCCCTATAAATAGAGGTCGCCAAGAGCATAAAAAAAAATATCTTCCAATACAAACTTTCTAATATATAGTTTCATCAAGAGAATATGAGAACTTTTTTGTTTATGATTGTCATGGCCATGTTGCTATGCTCTCCTCCATGTTAGTTTCTTTTCTTCCTTCAAATTTTATTCTCAGTGATAATAACATGAATTGATCACTATTTTCTTTTGTTTTATATTTAATTCATTTGTTCTTGTAGGGTTGCATGGAGTTCTTCAAGTAGATGCAAGAAATTTGGCTGAAACTATAATTCCTGCAAAAACATGCTTTTGCAATACTGTCTCAGACAACTGTGGTGATTGTGGCCTATCATGTCAAGTAGTTGATCCATGTCCAACACCCCCCATATGTGTTCCATTGGTCAACTGTGCCTGAGCCATATATGTATGTATTATAATATTGAAGATGATAAGGAGTTCTTAATGTAATTATATAATAAGTATAATAATTTTGCTCATTATCATTATTTCTTCTCCGTTCTTGTTTTTAGTATAAATGTGAGATAAATATGTTTTTATTAATCCAATGGTGTTTTAAAAATTTTCCTTTGACCCCTAGAAAATTTTATATTTTTTGAATCGGTCATTATTAAAAAAATTAGACTATTATATGATTTTTCAAATGTTTTTTAAATTTTTTTCCTTAGTTTGTATCCTCTAGTGATGCTTAAGGCTTTCGGAGAAAAAAAAAAAAACCTTAAGCATTTTATCTTAGAAGTAGAGAGAAATTCAGGAAGGGGAATTTGTTTAGAAAATTGTTATTAGATAAAATTTTTTCTTTTTTGATATTAGTATTCTATTTAATTATTTATTTTTTAGATCTCTTCCTCGCACCATCAAGTACTTGCATTAGATATTGTCAAAAAATTTTCAAGTGTCCACCTCTAAATAATTTAAAAGGTATGTTTTAATACATCAGAATAAGAGATGTGATTTGAACTCAAAACTTCTGGCTTACAAGACCTTATCATTCAACTAATATTCTTTTGTAAGGTTCGCTATAAAAGTTATGATTTAACCTTATTATAATAAATAATATACAAATATGTGGACTTTCTTGTCATGTAAATCAAGAAGATTATTATAGTTTGTACATCATTAAGTAAATATAAATTAAATAAATCAAATAAATAAGTAATATGCACATAGCTGTAATGAGAAAATAGCATTCTGTTGAGATAGGAATGTGTATAATATATTATTCTCATATATTGTCTTTCCATATTGACAATAATTGATTCATATACATTAAGTATTTCTCATTATTGACGGGACTATAATTATGGTAGAGTTAGAACACTTGTAATCTATATATACATTGTGAATATTAGAGAAAATGTCAAGCATTGCAGCTTAACCTCTGTGTCTGATTTTATCGGTTGACATGGTATTAGATCCCAGAGCCTAGTCTTGTGAATTTATTCTAAAAAAAGGAAAATTAACGATGCAAAAATAATGGCCGACCGCGCGGCAACCACCGACGGCGATGCCCAAAACTCAAAGTTGCAAGATATGTCCAACCCGACTTCTTCCCTAAAATTTCATAGTCCTAGCCGCATGTAACAAATTAGAGTGGCAATGGTGTATGGCCTCCTCCTAGTAGCACAATCGATTCGTTCCTTCGCAGCAATTTGCTTTTCATCGCTGAACCCTTGCTTACCATGGACTAGTTCCGACACCTCTGGTCTAGAGGATGGTGTATGAGGATGATCATTCCCAACCAACAATCTAATCTGTAGTTTCTAGCATGGCTTCCAGTGGATAACAGGGTGGCACCATCACCAGACATACACGGCGACATCCAGTGGCCAAAATAATTAGATGTAGGTATAGAAAAGGATCTCTCTCCCTCCCGTCTTGAAAAATAGCCCATTCAAAAAAGACTGATTCAAATGTACATGATGATATTAAAAATATCATTTTGTCCTCTGATAAAAAGATGGTGAAAAAAATTCACTTATTACATATAATATCCACGACATCATTTCCAAGTCAAATGGTTTCAACAAAAAAGTAGATTAAAGTAGATATTGAAGAGGATCTTACTCCTTCCCCCTTAAAAAATAGTCCATCCAAAAAACACTGATTGAAATATAGATGATATTATTAAAAATATCAGTTTATCCTCTAATAAATAATTTTATTACAAATTTAACATAAATAAAAATTACTGCCCAATATTTTTATCAAAATCTAGTTTTCATGCAATGAGTAAAATAGTAAATAATATGACAAATAATAAATACTCCAACCAAATAAAGGAAAAATTGAACCTCATATTCATATCCCTTCCACTCATACAAATTAGGCTGGACGTAAATAAATATACTTCTTTTAATGAAAGTAAATTAATGGACTTTCCCCTTTCATCTTCCTCATCCTCTATGCAAATAAGACTAGGACTAACCGTAGCTAAACAAAGATTGCTCATTTTAAATTCTTAAAATTAAGAAAAAACGGTTGGTTAACTTGGATAATGTTGCTTAATTTTGATAATAACTTAGTTTAGGGAAAGTGTACTTTTAAAAATTTGCAAAAGATAAATTATTTATATGAAAAAATATGAGTCGTTTCAAAATTTAAAAATAAAAAAAAATTTCAAACTAAACTCTTATTCATATTGAGCCATAATATAGGCAAATACCATGTTCCACATTCATAATATTTCATTGCATAGGTTTTTCTTCTATATACACCTCAATGAATTTTTTTTAAAAAAATCAAATCATGAGATATATCTTGAGCGGGCACATGCGCACAGACGTACCTTTTAAGCTATATTATACTTAGATTAATACCTATACGAGTCCAGTAAAAACACATATAACTTTATCAATATCTAAAATTGAGCTTTTCATCATATCATATATATCCCTTGAAAATGAAGTAAAAAATAGAAAATAAAAAATTCTTTCAAATATTAACAAGGTACATTATCTAACTTGATAGATCTAAATATGCAAATATGATAAGATATAATTAATATTTTCATTTGTCCATTTCACAACTTAATCCCTATCTTTTTATATATGTAAATTTAACAATGATTCATCAATTTTCTATATCCAAAGATATTTTGTATTCACCTCATGTGGATACCATGTTACCCAGTAATTCACATGGTGTGAGTTACATGGGGAGTGAGTTACATGGGGTGGAATGTTACTAGTCTATTATTGAAAATCATCAACGACTAATGCATCCTTAGCTAGAAGATGGGCTAAACGATTACATGATTTGTGTACATGAGAAAAAAAGACTAAAATATATCATTATTATTAAGAAAATTAAAAAGACTATTAGTTTTTTAAAGTTTCCAGTGGGGAAAATAATCTTATGTTTTCTGTATATTAATATAAAATTGTGTACATTATATAGATTGTCCAAGTGACAAATTCTAAACATATTAAGACTAGAAAACCTAAACTAATTATAACTCATAAATATACATAGTCTAGGATTTTATAAAGACTAATCCTATTTACATAAGAATTGAGACTAATCATTTTTACATAATAATCCTTAACACTCCCCCTCAAGTTGGAGCATAAATATTAGAAATGCCCAACTTGGATTCTAAACGATGAAAATGTGCAGGATGAAGAGCTTTAGTGAGAATATCGGCTGGCTGAAATTCACTACGGATATATGAGGGAAAAATGAATCCTTCTTGGAAAGAATCACGGACAAAATGACAATCAATTTCGATATGCTTGGTACGTTAATAGAAGACAGGATTTTTGGCAATGTGAAGAGCAGCTTAATTATCACAATGTAATGAAATGGGGTGAGTGATAGGCACATGAAGATCACGCAGTAGGCTAGATAACCATTTTAACTCACATAAAGTCATTGCCACAGAGCGGTATTCAGCTTTGGCAGAAGAGCGAGAAACGGTATGTTGTTTCTTTGTTTTCTAAAAAAAATAGAAGACTCACAGAGGGAAATAAAATAGCCAATAACAGATTGTCTGATAATTGGGCAGGTAGCCCAATCAGAGTCAAAATAGGCAGTCAATAAAAGTGGAGATTTAGATTGAAGAAGAATACCACGTCCAAGACTGCCCTTGAGATATCGAACGGCGTGGATAGTAACGTCCAAATGAGCACAGCAAGGGGCGTGCATAAACTGAACAAGTGTATGGACTGTGTAGATGAGCTCAGGTCGAGTAAGAGTAAGATAAATCAGCTTCTCGATGAGTCTGCGGTGTCGATCTGGTTTATCAAAATAAGATCCAGAGGCTTCGGTCAACTGATGATTTAGTAGGAATAGAGGCCGGTTTGGTTCCTAATAAACTAGTCTCAAAGAGAATTTTCAAAGTGTATTTGATTTGGCATAAGAATAATCCCGAAGGATTTCTTACAATTTCAATACCCAAAAAATATTTGAGAGGACCCAAGTCCTTCATATGAAAGCATTTAGCTTTGAATTTATCTAAAGTGGGTAGGGAATTTCCAGTAATCAATAAATCATCCACATAAATGAGAACGCATGAAAAAATATTTTCTCGAGAGTATGTGAAGAGAGAATAATCCGCATAAGACTAAGAAAAACCACACTTACGAAGAGCAGCGGTAAGCTTGGAAAACCAACATCGAGGAGCTTGACGAAGACCGTACAAAGATTTCTTGAGAAGACAAACCTTTCCTTAGGAAGAGGGGCGAAAACCAGGTGGAGGGTGCATATAGACTTCCTCCTGTAGATCTCCGTGAAGAAACGCATTGTGAATATTCATCTGATGGATAGACCAGTTTCGAGCAGTAGTGACGGAAAGTAAGGTACGAACTGTGACCATTTTAGCAATTGGGGCAAATGTGTCTATGAAATCAATACCTTCCATTTTTGTATTACCCAAAATCACCAAGCGGGCTTTATATCGTTCGATGGTGCTATCTGCTTTATATTTAATTTGGAAGACCCATTTGCTTCCAAAAGCACATTTTCCTAGGGGTAATAGTGTCAAGTACCATGTACCATTTTTTTCAAGTGCATCTATTTCTTGTTGCATGGCAGCGCGCCATTTAGGATGAGGTACAGTTTCAAAGTAAGTGGTGGGTTCGGATTCGGTGGCAACGGATGATAAAAAATGTTTGTGTGAAGGAGAAAATTTTTCATAATCCACATAATGTGTTATAGGATAAAGGGACGTACCTGAGAGGTCCGAAGAGAAGGTGAGAGCAGAAGAGGAATAGGATATAGAGGACTTCCATATTGCATTGCAGTCAAAATCTTGGAGGTGAGCAGGAATCTTTTTAATACAAGTACTTTTTCGAGTACCAGTTTTATCCATGGGCTGACTAGAGGAGGAATGCTGAAAATTCCCTATTGGAGCAAATTTGTTGTCATTGCCTGGGCCAAATCCGGAAGCTGCTGGACCGGAAAGGGGTTGTTGGGCTACGGTTTCTGTTGGGTCGCACGTTGATTGGTCGCTGGCAACTGGGTCACGCGCGGTTGGGCTGGGCAGAAGGAGCTGGGTCGCGTCACTTGGTGGACCAGACATGATTAGGTTGGAGCGTTGCTGGGTCGTGCTTCCTGTTGGACCTGGTTGTTCTGGGCTGTGTTGTGTCTGGGCCGCACCCTTTGCTATCTCTGTTCTGGAGTGTCGCTGGGCAGCTGGTGTTTCTGGTCCAGGATGACTAAGGACTTGATTACTTAGGCTGGGTCGATTCTTATGTGCTGTTCTTTTGGGCTTGTGTATGATAAAATTTACTCCCCCTTTCTGGTGAGCACAAAATTTGTTCCCAAAATTGTAAAATTGTGCAAAATTCGAAATGCATTGCGGAGGGTTGATTTTTCTTTGTTATGGGAACTTGGTCTCATCAAAGATTACATCTCTGGATAAAATGAATTTCTCCTGTTGCAAGTCATAAAACCGTCAACCTTTCTTGTTAAAAGGATATCCAAGGAATACACAAACTCTACTGCGGGCTCGGAATTTATCTTTAGATAGATCATGATCATGTACATAAGCTAAACACCCAAAACTTTTAATGTGAGAGTATGATGGCCTTGTCCCATGTAGCATCTCATAAGGAGTTTTGCCATGTAGCAACGAAGAGGGTGTTCGATTAATAAGATATCCTGCTGTTTGAACACATTCTCCCCAAAATTTTATGGGTAAATTTGCTTAAAACCGCAAAGCCCGTGCAACATTCAGAATATATTGATGCTTGCGTTCAATCCTACCATTTTGTTGTGGAGTCCCAGCCATAGTGGTTTGATGTATCATGCCATGGGCGGAAAAATATGACCTTAGACATGTGAATTCCGTGTCATTATCACTCCGAACTACTTTTACGGTTTTGTGAAATTAAGTTTAGACCATGGCAAAGTAATCTTTTAGAATAGATGCAACTTCACTCTTTTCAAAAATTAAATATATCCAAACAACTCTAGAGTAATCATCTAGTATGGTAAAGAAATACGAGGCGCCTATAGTAGATACAGTTTTATATGGTCCCCACAAATCACAATGAATTAAATCAAAAATGCCATATGCGTTATTACTACTTAAAGGTAAACAGTCGCGTGATTGTTTAGCACGCAAACAAATATTGCAAGGAGGAGACGTTCTATCTCTAGAATTTTTAGAAAGACCCAAAAAATTATTCACCACAAAATCCAAAGGATGTCCCAACCTTATATGCCATAATGTGCTTGAATCAAGAACATTACTGGAGAAAGCATACAATGCAGATAACTACATTGGTTTGTAGAAGAATATCCCATTCCTTTGCTCACCCACTCCAATTGGTCCCATCGAGTTACGGTCCTGTAAAACACAAAATCATCAGAAATGGTGATAAAACACCGAGAATCTCGGACTAATTGAGATAAGGAAATGAAGTTGCATTTAAACTCATGAATTAAAAGCACACTGAGAAGTTTGAGCCTAGCATTTGAGGAGACAATTTCTTCATGTAGAGCAATAGATGTAGCTCCATTAGGTAGGCCAATAGTATAAGGAGAAATATTATTTAAATTGCTCAAAAAATCTTTCTTGCAAGTCATATGATTAGAGCATCCTGAATCCAAAATCCATAAATTTTTCATACCAGATAATTTTTCGGATTGAGTGTCACTTGTATTATTTATAATGGTCAACAATTTTGACCATTGTTGACTGGTCAATTGTGGAAAGGAGCTAGAAGCTTCAGCTGCAAAAGGAGCAAAGTTTTCTATTTTTTCTGGAAACCGGTCTTGCTACCGCCGTCAACGACAGTGTTTCCGCCGTGCCATGCAGCTGTGTACAACCAACCGTCAATGGCTTGTCCTCCCGTTACTGGTTGGAGCTGAGGTTTACCGTCACCTGGAGCTCGGCCTGGAACCACACGCGTCCTAGATCTGCCGCCGCGACCAGTTGCTATTGTGCTTCTGTCGCTGCAGCCAGTTTGAAGACCGCGGCTGCTGCCGCTGCTCGCGGTGAATTTGGGCCACCACTTTGGATAACCAACAAGATGGAAACACGAGTTGATTTTGTGCCCATTGCAGCAGCAATGGGTGCAGTACAGTGAAAGAGAGGCTAAGTTGCAGTTAGTTCCGGCGCCGTTGCCGGTAGCGTGTTCCCCAGCTCATGTTAAATTTTTATGCTGTTCTTCTTTGCAGATTTGAGCAAGGACTAACCGCAATTTTGGCATGGGTTCTTGTTGAATCAGATAGGAACAGAAAGTGCCATAAATTGCACTATTTAATCCCATTAGAAATTGAAAAACCTTTTCGTTCTCTCTTTCTTTTATAATCAAAGTCAAGAGTTTTGTATCTGTGCTGGACGGGAGTTGAGTGTAATTCTCTAATTCATCCCATAACTTTTTCAAACGTGAAAAATACACATTTATTGAATCTTCGCCTTGTTTACAATTTGCCAATGCCGCCTTTAATTCGTATATTCTTGGCCCGGTGCCAACCAAGAATCTTTCCTTCAAATCTGTCCATAATTCATCAGCTCTCTCGGAGTAACTTATGGAAGATCAGAGATTGTTAGATAGTATTGAGAATCCAAGAATTTCCCAAGTTATTGATTTCCCACCATTCTTCCTCTTTGTCTAGGTCATCTTCGGGAATGTGAATTATTCCTTCAATAAATCCCAACTTCTTCTTTACTCTCAAGGCCATGTGCATGGCTTTTGCCCATTCTGCATAATTATTGTCTTTTTCGGTTTCTTTTAGCTGGACTGTTGTGAGGATCAGTCCAGGTCCATTGGCGGATGCTACATAATAAGCATCTTTCTTCATTCTGTGCACGTGGCTTTCTTCCACCATGTTGTTATCAACATTGCCAATATTGTCGTTACTCATTATGGGAGTTTTTAGACAATTGACTCTGATACCATGAAAGTTTCCAGTGGGGAAACAATCTTATGTTTTGTCTCATTAACATAAAATTGTGTACATTATATAGATTGTCCAAGTGACAAATCCTAAACATATTAAGACTAGGAAACCTAAACTAATTATAACTCATAAATATACATAGTCTAGGATTTTATAAAGACTAATCATGTTTACATAAGAATTGAGAATAATCCTATTTACATAATAATCCTTAACAGTTTTAGGAGGGAAAATATTCCTACTCCCCAATCTCAACAGGTGCTTTGCTGTAAACCCGTGTTTGAAGATTTAGGATTGGACAAAATCACCCTATTATACAAATCTAAATAAGTTTTCAAGTGTCGACTACCGTAGCAGTCTTTGTATAGTTACAATCAACACAATAGTTGTAACGTGAGCCCATGACAAAGTTTTATCTTAGCAAATAAGCTAATCTTATAACTTATATACCAATTAACGATATTAAAACACATGAGTAGAAATGCCATATCATTTAAAAAATCAAAATTAAGGAATGTATGATGGTTGAATGTGTTTTAACCACGTTTTTTAATATAATTGATTAATATATATTACTAGAGTTTATCTAATGAGTGCTTCTATGTCATATTTTAATATGGATTAATTTTCCTATTTAATGTATAAGGTGCCTTAAAGTTCAACTTCTATTGTATTTTTAGATCTTATAATATTTCTAATACACATGTGTGCTGTTATTTATATATATATATTAAATTTCATCCATGTTAACATGTACCATATAATTGATTGATATATATAACTATTATGATTTAAACATAATTTATTCATAAATTAGGATAAAAATATATCTTCTTTTACATACTACTTATGTCTTTCCAACTTAATATTTTTCATTATGATAGAACTTGGCAGAGATGCTTTTACATGAATTCTGTATTGCATTTCATCAGCTTACTAGATCTGATTTTTTTTTTTTTTTTAAGATCAATATCTTGGATGACCTTTTTTTGTGTGTGTTTTCTCCCATTTCAATAAAATTCTTAGTTTTTTCACTCTCCCCCAAAAAAATATTTTTCTAGACTTCAAAGTTCGTGTTGAATAAATGACAAATTTCTCATATCTTTAATGCTTTATACTCATCCTTTGTGCGTGCATGTTTTAAAAGTTCATAATTAAAAAAATTTTTATTATAAATTAAAAAATTTTACTGTAAATTATGTCAACATCCAAACCATGCATCTCTTGATATGTGTTAAGTCACACCACTCCTCATTATTAATTATATGTCTTCATTTATGAAGATAAGAATAACAAAAATAGTGACGTGATTTAATACAAGTTCAGAGGTGCATTAATGAGAACATGAACTTGGTTCATACAATTTTCCCTATAAATAGAGGTCACTAAGAACATAAACAATATATCTTCAGATACCAACTTTTTGTGATTGTCCTGGCTATGTTGCTATGCTCTCCTCCAAGTTAGTTTCTTTTCTTCCTTCAAATTTTATTCTTAATGAGTAACATGAATTGATCACAATTCTATTTGTTCTTTCTTTTTTCAATTCATTTGTTCTTATAGGGATGCCTGGAGTTCTTCAAGTAGAAGCAAGAAATTTGCCTGAAACTCAGATTTCTGCAAAAAACATATTTTTGCAATACTATCTCTGACAACACCGTGATTGTGGCCAATCTTGTAAAGTAGTTGATTCATGTCCAACACCCCTCTTCTGTTCTCCAATAGTCAACTGTGCCTAAGTCATATATGTATGTATTATTATATTGAAGATGATGAGTAGTTCATAATGTAATTATATAATAATTATAATAATATTACTCATTATCATTACTTCTTCTTTTCTTGTTTTTTAGGGTAAGTGTGAGATAAATATGCTTCTATCAATTCAATCGTGTTTTAAAAATTTTTCCTTTCACCCTTACAAAATTTTTTATATTCAAAGTCGGTCACTATTAAAAACTTAAACTATAATTTGATTTTCAAATGTTTTATTGTTTTTTTTCTTAGGTACTTAGTTTTTATCATCAAATGAAATCTAAGCTTTTTGAAGAAAAAAAATCCCTAAGCATTTTGTTTTAGATGTAGAGAGAAATCCAAGTGGGGGATTTGTTTAGAAAATCGCAAAAGTAATTGGATGATTTTTTTCTTATTTGGTATTAGTATTCTCTTTAAATATTTATTTTTCAGATTGTTTCTCTCGCACTATCAAGTTACTTGCACTGGATATTGTCAACAATTTACCAAGTGTCTATCCTTAATTAATTTAAAAGGTCTATTTTAATACATTAGAATAACAGATATGGTTAGAATTCAAAACTTCTAGTTTATAAGGATTATCATTCAACTAATATCTTTTCAAGTCTTTCGTAAGTTTTATTATAAATTAAAACTTATGATTTTGACCTTATTATAAGGGGGAAAATACAAATAATGGACTTTCTTGTCATGTAAATAAATAAGATAATTATAATATGTACGTCATATAGTAAATATAAATAAAATTAATAAAAAATGAATCTAATAAATAAATAGCTGACATTTAAATCAGAAAATAGCATTCTGTTGAGATAGGAAAATGTATCATTGTACATTATGCTCATATATTATCTTTCATATTTTTACAATAGTTGATTTGCATATATTAAGTAATTCCCATTAGTGTAGGACACTTATAATCTATATATACATGATGAATAATAGAGAAAAGATCAAGCATTGCAGTTTAACTTTTGTGCCTAATTTTATTGGTTGACATAGTATTAGAGCCTAGAGCGTCTTGTGAATTTATTTAAAAAAAATAAAATTAACTATTCAAAAACAATGACCGACCGTGCAGCGACCACATACGCTGACGCTGGAAACTCAGTGCTACAAGATATAGCAAACGCGACTTTTTCCCAAATTTTTACAAAGTCTTAGCCGCACCTAAGATGTTGGCATAGGACTCTTCTAATGTTTCTTCTTCTCTCACTACACCAACGATCTGGAGTGGCAATGGTTTGTGCCCTCCTTCTAGCAGTGTTGTCGATTCGCCTCCTTCCCGACAATTTGCTTTCCGCTGGCGTGCCCTTGCTCCCCATGGAATGGTTTCGCAACCTCTACGTATGTAAATTTGTGCATTATAATGATTCATCAATTTTTCATATCCAAGATGTTTTTTATTCATCTCCTACGGACACCATGTTACCTAGTAATTATAGTAGACCATGAGAAAGTTTTATCTTAGCAAATAAGTTAATCTTATAGCTTATATACAAATTAATGATATTAAAACACATGAGTAGAAATGCCCAATCATTTAAAATATTAAAATCAAAGAATGCAAATAATGGGTGACTATGTTTTACCCACATTTTTTAATATAATTAATTAATATTTATAACTAGGTTTGTCTAATGAATCCCTCTATGTCACATTTTAATATGGACTAATTTTCCTATTTAATGTATAAGGTTTCTTAAAGTTCAACAATTTCTATTGTGTTTCTAGATCTTATAAGATTTCTAATATATATGTCTGTGTATATATATATGGTGTGAGTTACTTTTATATATATATATATATATTAAGTTTCATCCATATTAATAGTGCCATATAATTGGTTGATATATCTAACTATTATGATTTAAACATAATTTACTCATAAATTAAGATAATATTACATCTTCTTCTACATACTACTTATGTCTTTCCAATTTAATATTTTCCATTATGATAGAAATTGTCAGAGAAGCTTTTGCATGAATTCGTGTTGCAGGTCATTATCTTACTAGATCTGATTTTTTTAACATAGGATTAATATCATGGATGACTTTTTTTTGTGTGTGTGTGAACCTTTCTTCCACTTCAATAAAACCATTTTTCTAGACATCTAAGTTTGAGCATTAAATAAATGACAAATTTTTCATATCTTTAATGCTTTATACTCATCCATTGTGCCTACATGTTTAAAAAGTCCATAATTACAAATAAAAAATTTCTATTATAAGTTATAGCTGCATCCCAACCATGCATCTCCTGATTTTTTTTAAGTCACACCACCCTTCATTATTAATTATATATCTTCAATGATGAAAATAAAAACAACAAAAATGGTGACATGACTTAATACAAGACCAGAGGTACATTAATGAGGACATGAACCTAGTTTATATAATTTTCCCTATAAATAAAGGTCATTAAGAACATTAACAAAATATCACCCAATATCAACTTTCTAATATATAGTTTCATCAAGAAAAATATGAGAACTCTTTTATTTGTGATTGTTCTGGCCATGTTGCTATGCTCTCCTCCACATTAGTTTTCTTTCTTCCTTCAAATTTTATTCTCAGAAAGAATAACATGAATTGATCACTATTTTTTTTTGTTCTTTTTATTTTATTCATTTGTTCTTATAGGGATGCCTAGAGTTCTTCAAGTAGAAGCAAGAAATTTGGTTGAAACTATACTTCATGCAAAAATATGCTTTTGCAACATTGTCTCTGACAACTGTCGTAATTGTGGCCAATAAAGTAGTTGATCGATGTCCAACACCCCTCTTCTGCACTCCTTTGGTCAACTCTGCATGAGTCATATATGTATGTATTATAATATTGAAGATGATAAGTGTTTTACTCAATATCATTATTTCTTTTCGTTTCTTGTTTATTGTATAAATGCGAGATAAATATATTTTTATTAACCCAATGGTGTTTTAAAAATTTTTCCTTGCCCCCTAACATATTTAGTTTGTATCCCCAAGTGAATCTTAAGCCTATAAAAAAAATTTAAAAAAAAAAAAAAACCTAAACTTTTTATTTTAGAAATAGAGAGTAATTCAGGAAGAGGAATTTGTTTAGAAAATTGCACAAGCAATTGGATAAATTTTTTGTTTTTTGGTATTAGTATTCTATTTAATTATTTATTTTATAGATCTTCCTTCTCGCACCATCAAATACTTGCACTGGATATTGTCAACAATTTGCCAAGTGTCCACCTCTAAATAATTTAAAAGGTCTATTTTAATACGTCAGAATAAGATATGTGGTTTGAATTCAAAACTTTTAATTTACCAGACTTTATCATTCAACTAATATCTTGTTAAGTCTTTTGTGAGATTCGGTATAAAAGTTATAATTTTCACCTTATTAAACGAAAAAATATACAAATATATGGACTTTCTTGTCTTGTAAATTAATAAGATAATTATAATTTGTACATCATTAAGTAAATATAAATCAAACTAATCTAAAATAAATCAAATAAATAAGTAATAAGCACATAGCTGAATGAAAAAATAGCATTCTATTGAGATAGGAATGTGTACCATTGTATATTATTCTCATATATTGTCTTTCCATATTTACAATAATTGATTCATATACATTAATTATTTCCGATGATTGATGGGACATGTAATTATGGTAGATTTAGGGTACTTTTAATCAATATATACATTGTGAATATTAGAGAAAAGATCAATCATTGCAGCTTAACCTCTGTGCCTAATTTTATCGATTGACATGGTTCTTGTGAATTTATTTTTTTTTAAAAAAAAGAAAATTAATGATCCATGAGTAATAACTGACCATGCGGCAACCACCAACACCTGCGCCCGAAACTCAGAGCCGCAAGATATGTCCAACTCGACTTCTTCCCAAAAAATTAACAAAGTCCTAGCAGTACGTGAGATGTTGGAGCAGGACACTTCTAATGGTTCTTCTTCTCACATGGCACCAACAAACTAGAGAGGCAATGATGTATGGCCTCCTCCTAGCAACGCTACTGATTCACCTTCTTCCCAGCAATTGCTTTTTGTTGGTGAGCCCTTCCTCACCATGGACTGGTTCCAACCCCTCTGGACTAGAGAATGTGTAAGAGGGATGATCTTTCCAAGCCAATAGTCTGCTCCATGGTTTCTAGCGGCCTTCTCTTCTCCAGCGGCTAATGGGGTGGCACCATCAACGACATACACAGCGGCATTCATGGCCAAAGGAGACTCCGTTAGTTGTATTCCTCATCTCCGCAGCTTTGATTTCTAGCGACAGTCCGTCGGCTGCATCGTCAATGATGCAAAGTTTTTGGAATAATTCTTTAACATTCAATTTGAAAATTCACCCTTTGACATTTAATTTGTGCAAACAGTCCCCGAAGAATGAATCCCTTACCGATGACTCCTGCTTCTTTTCTTTGCTCACTAAGTCTCTTAATAATGAGCATTTCACTTTCTTTCCAGGTTCATGACTTATTGAATCTTGCACCTCAAGCCACATAACTGGACAAAAAGATTTTATGTTTGATCTTAAGTTAGTTTCTCGATGTTATGTTGGATTGCCAAACATGCAACTATTGCAAATTTGGAGAGGAATGTCCCATTGAGCCCTACTATTTTATATATGTTCTCTTTATGTTGCAAAAACTTGGTCTTAACATGTCCTTTGTCTCTGAATTGCAACAAAATTATCCTTAGCATGGTGTGAATATTTCTGATTGCATTTATGTTATAAAGGACGGTACATCAGGGATAGAGATTGGAGTAAGTAGGTGTACAACTTTTCACAAGAGTAAGCTAATCACACTTCCATTGTTTCTTCGGATTTGCTACTCAAACGTTGGGCCATCCCTACCGATTTGTGTTAGCAAAATCTATTAACTCTATTTTGAATCTTACTAGCTCTTGTTTATCTAAACATTGCATTATCTGTTTCCAAACTAAACAATCAGTAGGCCTTTCCCTATGAGTGAATCTATGTCTGGTGATATTTTTTATCCGACCTATTGCGATGTTTTGGGACCCTATCCTCACAAATCCACATGCAATTCATCTTATTTTCTTAATATAGTCAATAATTGTTCTCGTGCTACTTACGTTTATTTACTTGCTCATAAGAGTTATATTAGCTCTTATTTTGAACATTTCTTTAAGCTCATTCAAACCTAATTCAATAGAACCATTAAGAGTGTCCACACCGATAATGGTATGGGATTTTTGCTATTGAAATCTTCCTTTCTCTCTCATGGCCAATAATTATCAAACAACAGTATTCTACACCGCTCAACAAAATGGTAGGGTCTAACGTAAACACCGTCATATTTTAAATATGGCGAGAGCCTTATTCCTTCAAACATCTTTTTCGGCTCAATTTCGGAGGAAATGTGTTAAAATCCGAGTTCATTTAATTAATCGCACTCCTTCCATTCTTAAAGGAAAATCTCCTTTGGAAATTCTTTTCTCTAAAACTCAATATCTCGTTCACTTAAGAGCTTTTTGCTGTCTATGTTATGCGCAAGTTCGTTACCATTGATAAATTCCAATCTCATTTATCTTTATATTTTAATGGGCTACACTTTTCCTTAAAAGGGATGGATACTTTATGATATGGAGAAAAATAAATTTATTGTTTCACGTGATGTGCATTTTATTGGAAATAAATTTCCTCTCTCAAATTCTCATACCATTAACTGCTCCTTCCTCCGGAAATTCTTGCTCCAACTACAAGAAAAACAGTCCATAGAGGTATTTAGAAACACGCTAATGAATAGTTTTTAAGGCGTTTAGATGTTAGAGGCGTTCATTTTACACATCATGTGTGTCTATGACTTAATAGTTCTTTGGCGTTCATAAACGCCTCAATAGATATGCCTTTAAAAATCTATATTAAGGGGTTTATTAATGATAGCTTAAACATTTTTAATTATGTTCAACTATGCCTCCATACTAATTTATGAAGTTTTGAAATATACTAACATATATAAACACCCTTAAAGATTTTTTTTTTTTTTTTTTCTGAAAATGCCTTTAAAAGTCCATTTAAACTCCCTTAAAAGTATTTTTTTTATTTGTTTTGCTAGATAAATACCTTAAAAGTCCATATAAACTCATGTATTTTTATCTTAAAAAGACCATATAACATTTCTTCATCATTATAAATGCCTTTAAAAATTCTTGTTTGTATATTTAATTTCTTGTCATTCAAATATCAATACTATAACATGATATGCACTACTATATAATTAATATTACTATACCAATATTTAAAGTTCAAACACGAAGATAATATACTTCATATTTCTTGATTTAAAATGCAAAATCAAATACCATAACAAAAAGTAATAAGAATTTAGAAAATAAATCCACCCAAATTCATTGGTTGATACAAAAATCATGGAACCCTTAAGGCGCGTGACTAGAGATATAGAGAAACATTCGTGTGGGGAATAGCTAACATGATACTCGATCTCCAAATAATAAGATGTATCGATTCTTCCCACATTTGGAAAATAAGGAGTCACACCAACTTCTACCACACAAGAATTAATACAATCTGCATCATCACTCGTTAGAATTTGGAGCCATGCTACCATTGCCATCACAAAGCATGCATTTATATATAGGAAAATGAACATTATGAGCCACTCTTTGTTCATGCACCTGCCATTTGTTTGACAATGTAAAATACTAAAAAAGGATTATGCCACCAAAAACATAAAGAGAAGCTTAGAAAATTTAGCCCTAAGAATAATGAAAGGAAATACAAGTGATTTTTCCACTATTTTCATTTTAATAGGATCACGGACAATTCACACCATTCTCAAACACAGACCCAATAATCAAAGTATAAACCACTGTGACTCTAATGCTAAACTTGTTATTCTTTTGGCATCTATCATCTGTAAAAGTAATTACCACATAACAGAGGGCATAATAAAGATCTTGTGTTCAATAGATGGTTGCATTGCCAATATCACTGTAAAATGGGCCGAACCGGCCCGGACCGCAAAAGTCTGCACCCAAAACGGACCGGTCCAGTTCGGGCTGATTTTTGGTAGGCCTGATCTTAAAAATTCATATCCATCCATTTTAGTGACGATCCGGGCCTAGGCCTGACAGTGCTAATTGTCAAAACCATGCATTAAAAACCCAAAAGAGACAACAGATCTTTTCCAAACAAACTGTAACAGGACTTTTTAATATGAATGCAAGAAATTTGAAAAGATGGGCTAAAAAGTGCTAATAGGGGCTAATATATTCTCTTGAAATAGATTGTAACAAGACCTTTTACTATAGCTGGACAAAATGTGTAAAGACATGAGATGCAATTCAAATCAACCATTAGATATCGTGAACGACATAGGCAGTGTATATGTACTTTAGTTTAACAATTAGTACCTAATTCAATAGCGGAAATATTTTCCTCAAGAGTAGTTGCGACCTCTTCTCCAACAACATCTTCATCCTGACTTTCCAATCACTTAACCAACTAAAAACACCAGAAGAAAATATCACACTAAACATGTTAGTAATTTTCATTTTCCACAGTGGTTTGAGGTATTACAAAATAATTAGTGGTTATATTGCAGGTGAGAAAGAAATAGAAAGAATAAAAGTTGGCCAAGTCCAAGAAGAGGAATATGATTTCTACTACAAAGTTTTGCATCATCCCCATTATGTTATAAGACAAGCAAAGGACTGCTACTACCATACAATGATGGCTATCTTTTCATCTCAAAATCCTCTGGCACACAACCTATCACATAATACCAATCTTCTTTCAGAAGTGGAAAGAATTACAAATCTCAACAACTAACTAAAACCTTTCGGCTTGCAAACCTTCTTGTACTCAAAAGTTGTGAAATAGGATGGGCACAGAAACTCAATAGATTTGTTAACAACGTTTATCCTTCAAGAATAATTATTTTAGCACAAAAGATATTGAAGCTTAAATTGACCATATCATTCAGAACCTAGTGCAAGTGAACAAATGCAACATATCAGATTAAGAATTTTGAGATATATTCTCAAAGCCCTATGCATCATTAATGATACTTTTAAGGAAAAAAATGCATCACAAATTACTTCTTTCTTTGCTTGATCAAACTACTAAAGATTATGTCTTGGGCTCTAATACTAATAGTTTCTGCCATAACAGTGATGATAGTGCCCATGGTAAATTACCTAAATCTAGATATCAACAAGAAATAACATCCACTAGTTACCCTTTTATACTATATTATAAAAACAACAAGCACGAAGACTCCAATAGAAATTTCCACCATCAACGATATTTGGGTGCTAGTAAGTTTGCAGTATACAAACGCATCAATTCAGACTTGTGAAACACATTGAAACAATTGAAAAACTTGGATTCAAACAATTGAGAAGGCAAGGGTATGGAATGATACTACGGGAACCATAAAAGATGTACCATTCTAAAACCATTTGATGAAGCTTGGATTCCAACATATGGATTGGATCAACCACTGAACCTACGAATATTAAGATCCAAGCACATACCAACTCTATTAAATTTATAAAGATTCAATCTTTATACATAAATGAGCTCAATTGTTTTCATAGCAAGAAAAAAGGCCAAAACTTGCACAACTTATACAAGTAAAAAATTTAACTAAAGCAATATTTATCTGTCCAGTAACTTTTATCTATCTGAAATTATAACTCATCCAAATATTTTCAAATAATCAGAATTGATGAACAAAAGCTTTCAAAAATAAAATCCATTATCTAATCTTATCGACTCCATTCCCCAAAATAAAATCCCCAAACTGGAAATTTGATTCCATTATCAACGCTTCTTCGTCTGTACAAGTCAATGGACTTACATAAGAGTGGCCCAACGCTTTTAAAGGATATTGAATGGCATATATCACAACCAAATGATGAAGAAAATGTTATAAACCTCTTTTCTAGATTATAAGTTTTAAAGTATTATATCATCTTCATTGATAGTTATATTCATGTTTTAAGAAAATTTGATATTTTAAGGTTTATGTTCATAAATACTCTTGATTCATGCTAGAATATTTTTGGTCCATAAGAACAAAGCTTTTTTTAAGGGCTATAGGAATAAAGCTTATATATGATTCACAAAAGACTCGTCAATAATAAATTTTTGGTCTGTATTAAAAGATTTTGTGCACATTTCATTTGTTAAGGAGTTCTAATGATAATGTATCTTTTATTTAATTTTTGCACATCCTGATAAGGAGGTCAAACAAAATATAATAATGGAATTTTACAAAGTATTTATTTAATTTTCTCGTACATATTAGGCCTATACTAATAGATATGATGTATGACTTGTTTCTCAGTAAGAATTGGAAACACCAACCGATGAAAGAGTAAATTTGTTTTTTATTTTTTCTTAGGCCAGTTTGGTTCAAGAATTCTCTTGTGGACAATAAAACATTGTTTCTCAAACAAAAGTTTTCTCCTATTTCTTTACAAGAGAAAATACTAGAGAAAATTAAGCGAGGAAATTAGTGAAGAAAGTTCAAAAGAATTGAAAATTTTATTTTCTAATTTCTCTGGATGAAATTAAGCTCACAATGATCACCGTTCTTTTTTTTTTTTTTTTTTTGGGCTTATTCACCTTTTATTTTAATTGGTGTTTCATTTTGTTTTCGTGCATTTTCTTTTTTTTTTTTTTATTTTATTCCTTCAAAATACTTACAATTTATAATCAACGTAAAATATATGTAATCTACATATTACTTTGTTTCTTTAATAATTAACTTCTTATTAAATTTTCTCTATACTTATTTTTTTATTTAAATGACAAAATAATAGTTTTTTATCTCTTAATTTTTATGATTGATTTACAAGTTAACTTGTAATAAGATGTATCGTGGGAAAACAGTTAACAATGAAGAAAAGTTAAATCGAATATCATTTTGAAGTAATTAATTAACTTAAAATATTTTTCTAATATTCGATTCATTTAGGTAACTTTAGAAGATGAGATGAAATTTAGTAAAAATAAATAAATAAATAAAAATATTATATATGTAGACAAAATAGAGATCATCAAGTTCTTTTCTCCTTTAAAAGAACTAGAAGGCTTCAATTTTACAATCATCGAAAACAAGAAACTAAAGCTTGTTTTAGAAAATATATTAATGTATATTAATGAATATTATTGGTGTAGCTGCGAAGGCTGTTTATCTTTAAATGAATATGAAACTGATATTCTTTTAGATGGAGGGAATAATAAAATAAAATAGATATGCAATAAAAAGTTAGGAGGCTTTTTATTCTAAAATCCGAAATTCAGAAAGATTCATTTTCTACGCAACAATTTCCACTCAAATATATATATCGGCAATGGATCTTCCATCACAGAATTATCAGCTTCATGTATTTCCCTATGAAGACTGGTATAGATAGTTAAAATATAGCATGTTTTGAAAAATGTGTTTTATGTTCACAAATTGAAAGGTCAGGATGTGGGAAACCTTGATAACTATGGTAAGTCCAGGGGAACGGAACTTAAAGAGTATACAAACGAGATCAGCATATAGATTTGAATGCAACTGATTCAAGAGAATTTGACACTTACCTAGGCCATATTTCGATGTATGAATTGCAGCTTGTAATAGCTGCATTCCAGGCGACATACTTCCAGATGCCTGCACAACAAAAAATACAGCTTCAAGAGTCTTGAGCGCAAAGCCAACTTATAGACAAGTATCTAAAACAGAAAATATATCTCACCTTATATTCTTTAATATAATCCCTTACAGAACTAAGGAGTTCAGCATGTTGCCGCATAGAGTTTATGCTTCCATTAATGCGTCTAAATTCCTATGCATGAATTCAGCATTAGTTCAAACAATATGATATAAAGGGATTCAATGCAGATTTTGATGGGGATCAAATGGCTGTTCATGTACCTTTATCTTTGGAGGCCCAAGCGGAGGCCCGTTTACTTATGTTTTCTCATATGAATCTTTTGTCTCCAGCTACTGGGGATCCCATTTCCGTAACAACTCAAGATATGCTTATGGGACTCTATGTATTAACGAGCAGATATCGTAAGGTATTTGTGTAAATAGATATAATCCGGGTAATCGAATAAACTATCAAAATAAAAGAAGTGATAATAATAACTATTGAGTATACGAAAGAACCTTTTTTTTTGTAATTCCTATGATGCAATTGGGGCGTATCGGCAAAAACGAATCAATTTAGATAGCCCTTTTTGGCTCCGATGGTGGCTAGATCAACGCGTTACAACTATCTAAAAGACACTTGAGAATAATTGAAAACTCTTTTAAATGAATTTACAACGCAAAATCAATTATAAAATCTAAATGTACACCACCAAAAAATCACACACACAGAACAAGACAAGAAGTAGCAAAAGGACACAGAATATATTACGGAGACCACAAATTTAAAATCTGAATGTATGTATATATAGAAAACAAATATCCCTGAACTCAATAAATTTTCCAATGCTGAGGCCCAAAATAAGACAGTGCTGTGATGCACTAATTTAAAAGCCATCTGCACAACAAATTCTCTGAATTACCCAAGTAAATTGCAGTTACATCATTGGAAAATAGAACGCAGAATGAGTTAACTCATGATGAATTCCAACCAAGTCCTATCTGCAAATAACGGGCATTACAACATGAAGCATGTAATCCCCACAGTAGGTAAAATAAGGGCACGTAGAACCAATAACCTAATATGTAAAATTAGTAATTAACCTGTGTAAACTCATGCAGTATGTCCCTATGCCTTCCCAATTTCTCATAAACTAATTGTGCATTTGCAGAAAGGATAAACATATATAGGCATGAGCAGATCCCAAGAATCAGTATCATTTCCATCTCTACTTTCATGCATGTAATCATCTTCTTGCATTCATGACAGACATTCGTTAAAGCAGGGTAAAAACATTACTTGAATCAGCCAAATACACAACTTCGCCTGTGTCCATTTTCTCATAACAATTCCAGATTTTGAGAGCTCATAATCAACTCCAAAGCACTTAAAATAGAGAACTTACCTCGCGGAAACAAAAGCAGAAGACTTCTGCAGCCTTGGGCAAGAATAAACCAGTCTTATCAGCTCTCTGTAACAGCATATTAGTCAAAAGTTAGAGCTATACGTGCATATTTAGACAATTATTTGCTTATATTGAAACAACTATTTACATCTCTTGACAATTGCAGATCTAGAAAGCTATACGTGTCCAGATAAAAATATGTATTAATCTCAAATACAAATCATAATTAATATCCGTTCAGAGAATCTTAATATTTTGGTAAAGCTATTACATTGTTGATGAAGACAAAAAGGAATTTTCATTCAATGCCTCCAACAATTTCTGCAAATTTAACAAATCAGCTAAATTAACTGCAAATTCTCATTTCTCCCAGATATTATATGGCTTTTGACTTCTTTTCCCATGGATTCCAAACTACTGTATGCACAGAAGAGTAACCAAAAATATTCATGATAAACTTTGCAAATCAGCTCAAGACTAATGGCAAAGACAAGAAAAATTCACAGAAACATCATCCCAAAATAAAGCAAAAACAACACTACGTCCTACTGCATCTACTACCATGACAAGCGAAAAACCCAAAATAGTCTTGATCCTTTGTACACGGGCCGAAGCCAGATTACTTTCACACAAAAAAAAAACAGTACGAGGCGTTGTAGTTCTCTTACTACCAAGGGCATCTCCAGTTCCCTGCAGTTCCACGATAACATATTCATTGTGGCCGGCAGGGCTCAGAAGCCACTTCCAGGGAAGGCTGCATTCCCTTCGGAGTTGCACAAGGAATAGCTGAAGGTCCAAGAGTGGTGGGTGGAGTACCGAAGAGTCCATTTGCATTGGTCCAGAAGTAGAAGACTCACAAGGGACCAAAGGGCCATAGGAAAGTCTTGGGGCCTTAATTTCACTCCTTGGGTCAGCCTGACTTGCGCCCATGTCCCTTGCAACATGGTCCGAGACAAAAATAGGGCCTGTTGGGCGTTTGAGGCCTCGCTGCTCAGGGGTTTCCGTGATGGACCACTGTCCTTCCTGAACTTCAGAAGCTTGTTGGATAAAAGGGGGTAAGGCATGGTCCTGTATTTGAGATCCGAAAGGCACATGAGGGAGTGGTGGATCCTTGGGATGGTGGCTGGACTGAGCGGCTGCGGTCTGGGCTACTCTCTTGCGCCAGCAGTTAACTTTCAAGGTTGACCTACGAGTTAATATCGCCTTGGCCTCATGTTGAAGGAAATTCTCTTGCCCAACTTTTTGATACTTAGTACCTGGCGACACTTGGTCAGGTTGAGACACCTGAGCTGGCGACTGAGGAGGTGGTGGTAGGGGGCCAGCTGCTGGCAGACTCGGCGCTAGTCCAACTCTGCGGAATTCGCCTGGATTGTCTTGGGCTGAGTCAAATCGGCCCCTTCTTCCTCTGCAGGTCTGATTCCATGGGAACTTTGAGAATCTTCTTCTGCACCGCAATGGATTAAACCATGCCTAGACCCAGAATCTTGGGCGTCGGAATCCTCAGAAACATCTAATGGGTAGAATTCTGCACTTAGTTCAGATTTCTTGGGATCCGCATATAGCCATTCCCCATGGGTATATTGAGGTCCACCAACCTCACCCACGCCTTCAACGCATATAGAACACTCGTTCAAAGTGTGTCCTATTCTTACACACATGTAACAAATATAAGCCAGCCTCTCATACCGAATCTTTGCACTCACCATTCCAGGAACGGGAAGTTGTAAAGGGATCCAACAGGATAAAGGTTTAGAAATATCCCAAGTTACCTTGAGGCAAAGGAAATGTCCATCCTGCATGCAAAACTGGTATGGGGGCAGACTCACAAACCTATTTGCCAACTTAGTAGCCACCCTCTCTGTGCAAACCTCTAACGGAATGCAGTGGATTTGAATGTGAAAATTTGTGATGTTGAAAACAGCTTCATCTGTGTACCCTCCTCGGCGCCACAGCATAAACACTGCTAGGTGGTTTTCAATGCACCAAGGGCCTTCCTGCACAGCCCGATAAACTTCGAAATCATATTGGAAGAAGATGGAGAAAGTTGGGTTGAAGTCGATGGATATCAAGCACAGTGTTTGGCCAGAGATGAGTTAGCTCTTCTTTGATCATCGGAGTTCTTTAGGTGCATGAATCTTGAAGAAGCAAGAGAGGAGATTCTTTTTTAACCCTTCCTTGCCGTTGTCTGCCGTTACTTCCACTGCTGCCTCAGGGTTAAGGGAGATGGCCTGGAATTTTGGGCATAAGGTCATGTTCCATTAGAGGGTTCTTGCAAAGAAAAATTACTTAAAAAATAAAAATAAAAACACTGAACTAACACAGGACTATATTTTGATATTTCTCAGGGAAGATAGAATAAACTAACAAACCACATATAATTAGAGGTGACAAAAGACGGATTTTTGCAGTTTCAAGCATTAAATTTAAAAAATTACAAATACATTATTTCTGAATTCACTCTTGAGCAATTTTAAAATATGTATACATATATGTATATGTATTCTTGAAAAACACATTTTATGAAAATACTAGACCTGTGAAAGGAGTATTACAAAAAAAAAATGTGTAAGAAAATGTATTTGACAATCACAGCCACCTTATAGATACTTTCGCCGTTTCATATCATAAGATACTATTACTTATCTTAGAATTTCACAATATAAGATACTTTCCTTCATTAAATATTTTTTTTCAATAATACCCCTAAAGATATAAACTCTTCCACTTAATAACCATTATGAATCACTTCGTTCTAGACCTCATCTAGTTAATCTGTGAAAACCATTGTAAAATATGAAACGGAAGAAGAATCACCTGATAGGTATCACGACAGCCCCGATGCCAGGCATTTCCGTAATCTCCCTCTCTCTTTTTCATCAATACGAGAAATTCTTTTCTGAATATAAAAGCTACTACTATCATGAGATGACCAGAGAGGGATGAGGAACTTCTTTTCCAATATCAGGAACAACAGCATGATATATAAAAGAGAGAAGATACCAACCAGTAAAGGATCTGGCACAAAAAATTAGCGGATATGACTCTAATTCAATACAAGATTTTAAATTTGAAATTCATATATTTTTCACAAAAAGTTCATACTAACTTTTACGAAATGCAATACTTGATTTGATACATAATAAGACACTTTGGGATACACATAATGAAAATTACAATGAATATTTTTGAAAAAGTAATATTTTTGAAAAAGTGTAAAACATCTCATATTTTGAAATATGAAAATCCCCAAAAGTGTCTTATATTGTCAAAGAGAGGGAGTCTTAAGAATCTCAAACTCAAATTTATCCAATCTTACCTTAATATTTCAACACAAACCAAATAAATGTTTAATTGGAATAAAGTATATAATCTTAAACACAATTAAGTGATCACATTATGGCAAGAAAGTAATTTAATATAAACGTGTGACTTGTCAATTCAAATTCTGAGTTTAAAAATCACATCTCATTTCACAAACATATATAAAAGATTAATTTTATTAAATCTGAAAGATAAGAGGCTTTTCACCATCCACAGCTCAAGTGGACCATATTTTAAGAATTAAAAAATAAAATTTATTTGTTTAACGATTTAAACTAGGTTAATAAATTATAAAAATATGCACAAATCTTATAATTTGAGAGTAAACATGTAGAAGGAACTTAAGGGACACTTTTTCATTTTGGAACCCACAAATCTTCTCTGGTAAATAATATATCTTTTACTAATTTTAAGAAAAAAAATACACCCTTTTTTTTTCTAAACTTAACCCCAATCCAAGTAAACCCTAAATATACATATATAATATAGCATCTTTGGTGAAGCCAGTGAGGGCCCCGCCCCCGTCTATGATACAAACAGAGTAGAGTAGTACCTAGAACAGTTAAATTTAAGCTTTAAATATGATGGAGTGGTTTTGTAAAACTTACCATCTTCTCTTTGTACATCTGCAAAGCTCGACTGAAAATCCTAGCAGTAATTTCCTCCTGGTCTTTCCTCAAAGCATCAACTATCATTTGCGTTGCATAAACCACTACCAAAAAAAATTTAAAATAAACATAATTTTTAATTTCCACAAAAGAATTCAAAAAAAAAGATTCGAAAACACTGTTAAAAAGTTATAAACGCTGCAATATCTTCAAGAAAAAAAATTACCTGAACCTGGGGGATATGCGAAGGATTTCAAGGGCGACGGACATGAACAAGGGTAATAAGATGAGGAGGCTCTTCTTGGGAGTTTTCAATAGGGCGATTGAAGAGATGATCAAGTGCCCATTTGAGTGTGGTGAAACTCCCTTCAGTTTCGTCTAAAGCTACCTTTACCTTCATCCTCCTGGCTCGCTCGCTACCGTCTCTTTCTGTGTAGGTCCAGTCCAAACCCTCTTTTTTGTTGAGAATTTTTTAGAGCAGAGAGGTCCACTTGCTTCGGTACTTGTGTTATATATAGAGAGAGAGAGAGAGAGAGAGAGAGAGGTCCACTTGCTTCGGTACTTGTGTGTTATATAGAGAGAGAGAGAGAGAGAGAGAGAGAGCGAAATAATTAGGATGTGAAGACGACCCAAGAGTAGAGTTAGCAAAGTCACAAGTTTGTTTGAAGTACTCAAACTCAAAATTGGGGTCAAGATTCAAAATAATTTTAAATTTCGACAATTTATAAAAAAAAATGTCTATAAAAACCAAAGTAATTCAGTTTTTTCCCATTTTCTCTCTCTTCTCTAATTTTTCTTTATAAAATCTTTTAAATTATTCACAATAAAATTCATAAGTAATTTTGAAAATAATATATAAAAAATATTAATTTAAAGATAAAAAATATTGAACTGAAACCGACGCTGTTTTGGAATCGAATTTTTTAAACTTTTTTTTGTTTCTTGTGCTAAACAGTCTTTACCTTTTATTTTATACTTTTTTTCTAGGTAAAACGCATACTGTACCAATAACTAGTAAATTCAAAGATATGATCTGCTATATCTTGAATAGGATCAAATTGGAACTCGATTTGTACATCTATTCAAATATTTTCAGCTAATATTTCATCACTCTGGACTGGATCGCCTACCTCAAATTTAAGTATATTTGTTCGTGATGAGCGGTTCGCATTCGAGTAAAATAATAAAATAAATAATAAATGATCAATAAGAGTAATAAAATAATTAATTTAACAAAATTACCTCAAAAAATTAATTTATTCAAATGTTAAGAAATATACCATGTTTATAAATACTATAAGATCTATATTAATCAAATATATGAATAATAAATCATGTATATATATTTGCGAATTGGTTCGGGTCTGCATCATTTTGTATACCATTTTATATACCACTTCATAATTTAAATATATTATAAAAGAAAAGTAGTAGAGAGAATAATACACAAATTGATATAGACAATCCGAATATGATAAATTACGCGTCGAAATTAAAATTTATAAGCGAAAACAATTCATTTTCACCAAATCATTTTCTCTACAATTTTCTCAAATTTAAACGTTAAAAATCAAAAAAAAAAAAACTCAACATATTGTTTTATACTTATTTATTCACATTTTTATTATTTAAAATAAAAATATATATATCAAATATTGACGCAAACTTGAACAGCCTCACACCAAGGCCTAGTGCGGATCAAGTAGACTCTCATTATTTGAACCACCTCAAGTGTACAAATAGTATTTTCGAATTTTTTATGTGTTTTTTTGTAATTTTATATCAAAATTGATTGTATAAAAAAAACTTGTGTAGAGAGAATATATTAACGAAAAAAATATTTAAATTTTTGGTACATAAATTTTATATTTTAGATTGTAATTTATTGAGCCCAAACAGTCCTAGGTGTTTGCGAACATTCCATTATATTTGAAAATATACTTACGCTCATTTAAAAAATAAACTTTCATATTCAAAATTGACTCGATTGCTAGACAAACAAATATTAATCGAACACGAACAACTTTCTTCATGATTTTTTGATTCATTTTACAGCCTTACATATAAATATTCAAAACTAAAAAGAAAAAAAAAAAAACATAATTACGAAACAAGTTGTGACCTTCATTAAACCCTGATTCGCTACCTTCAATAATCTCTCCCTGTTCCTATTTTTGGCTCTCGCACAAGATATAATAGGGTTCTAAATTGTGGGAAGCTTATTTCAACACATACCACACCCAAACTAATCTCTGCTTGCACTTGATCGATCGGTCCTTATCTCTCCATACTCTAGATACACATTTGGCACATACTCTGGGTTCAAACCAAAACACTGTTTTCTGGTATTTGGAGCCTAATAACTTAAAAAGACATTAATTCTGATCTTCAGCCACTAGTATGAGAATAATTGAAGAATAACTGAGCATTGGGTATTGACTGGAATCAAGAAAATGAGCGTACTGTCTGATTGCATTCTCTCTGTCTGGAAGATTGCCAGAAAGGAAATCGTATGGCACAGGCTTGGCCGTATCCACCAAAGGCTCCCATCGATAACCAGGCCGTTCTGGCAATGTCACAGTGACTGGCAAATGGCTGGTATTGAAGGCGATATAGATCTCTCCCTTTCCTGTATCCAACTGGAGTAAACCAAGATTATGCATTCAAGTAAAACCAAAGCAATAAAGACAGTAGGCAACAATGCAATGGTTAAAAGCAGTTGATCCTTTCACTGGAACTATTACTAACAGAAAAGGTGCAAAGATCCTTCACATATTATCTCTGCTCGTGTTCGAGTTGATCAGGGTTACAATTGTTTATTTCACCAAGGAAAAGTTATGAGCACAAACTAGAGTGTTAAAAGTAACAAAGCCAATTGAGTCAAGTCATGTAGTATGAAAGATAATAAACTAAGCAAAAAGCAAGAACCTTGTCCCTCTTCCTATCAGAGCAAGAGCCGGAGCATCCAGAAGAATGTTACAAATCATAAATAGTTCCTTCCTGTTTGCCCGATTGTTCAAAAGTTACTCCTTTTCAGTAAAGATTTGTTTCGTGCATTTTAAGTGCAAACAACTTCACACAGGCATGCTTTGGTTATTGTCAAACTACATGCTTTGTGTTAGAAGATTATAATTTGTAAAAATGGTACAAATTCCAACACGTTTGTGCAAAATTTCCAGTGCATTGACAGTGGTGAAAGATAATCCTTTGATAAAAATGTTAATCATCGTTATGCGTTATAAATCAAAGAGTATGAATTGTATTTGTATGTTATCAAACATACAAATACAAAGTGTTCTAGGTTTCACGTTAAGGCAAAACAGATATTAATACTTTATTTTAAAATTTTCAAAGATTTCTAGATCTAAAAGACTATATCATGAGGTGTTTAATTCTCATTCATCACGGATATGATGTTTCCATCAATTTGACATTTGGTGGGCATCATGATTAGAAATACGTAAACTAAATTTGATTTTTTGAGAATTTAACTTTTAAAAGTAAAAGAATTATAAAACTTGAATGTGTCTTGGAAGTGAAATAGGTTGATCCTCCCTCAAAAATGTAACTTGGAGAATGACTAGCCGAATAGACATGGCACTAGTTTCCAAAAGTTCTTTAAATCAGATTTCACTCAGTGCACGAGAAAGGACAGTATGAAGCAGTAGAAATTAAAGCAGAGAACAAACCAGTGAAAAAGAAACGAATCTGCTCGTTTCTGACCAATCTGGTTCCCCAGGAACATGACCATGCCATTGCAAACGCTCTGCTGTTGGGAAGTCATTCAGGCCAAGGGACTCGCATTCGCTTCAAAAATTCAAACCAGAAAATGAGTTCAGAACCTGCAAAGAAGTAAACGTGCTTCCAAAAGTTGACACTCACTGGCGGAACTTGTTCACAAGGCAGCAAAATCTGAAGAAATCACTTGAAGATTCCTCCACCTTATCCCACCTAAAGTAGTTGGTCTGCAGCAAAAAGGTACAGTTGATTCCCAAAATATTCATAGTTCTACACTAGTGAAAATCTCAATACATGTGATTATGTCTTTACATAGTTGTCATGGCAATAAGTGTTGTTGTTTCCTCCTTTTGTGTGACCATACTCATCCCCCATATAGATCATAGGAACACCCTGATGAATTGGAGACAGATGGAAATAAATAGCGATGTCACTTCGAGAAATTAAGCAGAATATATGATAAAGAAAAGTACTGACTGCAGTGGATTACTGGGGAAATATGATAAGAAGAAATCTTCTTGAAACCTAAGCACAATAATTCTAAAACTATTTTCTATGATTATCTCAATTCTTATTATGATCTTTGGATGCGTTAGAAAGACACTGAAAGCAAATTGTAGTATCAAGGACAAAAGCAAACATAGAGTCCTTAGAATTCAACCAAGCCATAGAAGTTGTAAGGAGAAAAGAAAAATGGAATTCATGTTACCTGAGATACCATGAGGCAGAGGAAGAAATTCCTCATTTGCCGTTTCCTCAATTTCTTCACAAATATACTAGCAAACTCTCCTTCCTGCATGACCACAAAATGACATGAAAACAAGTCATCTTGCAGTTGGATCTCCAAGATGATGTATCTATTTTTTTTTTCGAATACATGAACAGCGCTCTAATACACATACCTTCCGGATTCTTTAGAATATTCAGCTAATTCAACAGTCGCGCGCACACACACACACACACTCTTGTCAAACTAATGTCACAAAAGCCTCACCTACAATCTGGCTATGCTACAGACTCACATCTTTAAAGAAAGTGAGGAATAGACAAGGTCAAGGAGGAATAGATTTCAAAGGCCATATATTTCTCTTCTGTAAAGAAAAATGGAACAGAGATCTAAAAAAGATATAATGACACTCTTGTAAATAGTTGGTGGGTAATTACAGGGATTACCCTAAAGTAAAATCAAGGTAACTCACAAATTGACAATCTTACATACACATATATCATCAGTTCAATTAGCCAGCTATTAGAGGGTGATATATAAATATCAGAGAGTAGATACAGTTCCATTCATCTTAATATAAAATATATGAAACTTGAACTAAAAGGCTATTGGAAACTGAAAATTTAAAAGTTTTAGATATTTACCTGACCACAATTCCAGCTATTATTGTGATTCTCCCCATCTTTATTGTCTTCTCCATTTGCTATGTTGTGTTTGTTGTTATATGTTACCAAATCAGCCAAAGTAAAACCATCATGAGCACAAACAAAATTAATACTGTTCCAGGGTTTCCTCCCCCCTTCCTGTTTCAAGATAATAAAAAGGGGAAGAAAAAGAAAGAAAACAAAAGGAGCAAACTTCAGGAATGTTAACCAAAATTAATTTCATTATAGGCTCTATAATAAGCATATGTATAATGGAATAAAATCAGTATATTGAAATTAAAGATAACAAATGTTCACAAATGAGGATTCCTGGAGATTCCGAAGTGTTTGTGGTGCCTAGACGAAGAAAGGGTAGAAGACAATAGAATCTGAAGATGCCATACCTGATATAAGTTGGGGCTCCCACAAAGACATTCTGCAAATGCCCCAGAAAACCCATCTGTACCTTTGATGAACTGCCGCACAATGTCACGATACTGAAACAGATTCAAGTTATGAAGATCAGTTTGTCTGTGGAAATGAAATAGTGGAAGACGAAGACGAAAAAGAAAAAGAAAAAAGAAATCCTAGGCACCTTGAAGCTTAATCCAAAAGTGTGAAATAACACAAAAGATGAAAAATCTCAGTAGTATGTATTAGTAGTTAGCATGACATTCTGGAGGCTGAAAGTTAATGTTAGTGGGATAATTTACTTCATCTTGTCGACGTTAATCACTATTTCTTGATTGTTTGATAAAGGGAAAGTCTGCTCAGTATCTAACAAGTCTATATATTTTTCATCTATTGACTGCTAATCACTGTCCTGTCGGGGTTCGGTAAGGCTATCTAAGAGCTACAACTCTTTTAAAATTAAAACTTTAGGTTGGACAGTTATTGGACCTTTCTTATGTTCTTTTGTTCTTTTAGTCATTTGCAGCTTTAGTTAATAAGAAGATAATTTGATGAATTTTAAATAATGCACCTCATAAATGCATATTCTCCACCTCTCTTGCTAAATGTGTCGACCCCAGTTCTGGACGTCTTCTGACAAGGACCTTGTTTGGGGCAAAAGACTCGGGACGTCATTTAAATTTAGAAAGATCAATTATTCTCATCATTACTGGCACCAGTTGCATTGAACGGCCTAAGCTACCTTTTCAACAGAACTTTCAGCATTCAAATAGCACTTCGGATTATTCTCATGCACAACAATTACAAGCAAAAGAATTGAAATGCTCAGATCTTCAAAACTGTCTAGAGTATAAATAGTCCTGTAACAGAAAGTAAAATGGCCTCCACTGTATATTTATCTTGACTGCAAAAATTGGGAGAAGATATGAGAAATTCTGCTTAGCTGTGCAATCAGCAAGACAAGCCTTTACAAGCAGAAAAACCAAATATAACAGTTCATACTGAAATGCACAACTTGGCCTTGGCTATAACCCTTGACAATATGAGCTGATGTTCTGATAAAGAATTTTGGAGAAAAAGAATGAAATGATTATAGCAAAGAGTGCAAACATTATCTAACACAACCTTTCCCAAGTAGCACAGCCAAGTCCCCCTACCCCCCCCAAAGGGGGGTCTAAACAAACCTTCCCATTCCATTCTGACCAAATACCCCAGTGAGGAAACATGCCAACTTGGTAAAGGCCTCCACAATCCCAAGCTTCGGCTATAAGCTGAACAAGGAAAGACAAAACATTTTTCTTTTAGTATCAAGAAACAAACAAGCAGGTTCTTTGCAGATATCGGAATTCAGGAGAAATTTAAAATAATTCGAATATGGATGAACCACTACATAAATTTATGAACAAGTTTAAGAAACAAATAAATCGCGTAGTCAACTTATGTATACCGAGTTAAGAGTATCAGCTTATGACATACGTGCAGGGAAAGGACACCAAATTCACTAATTTGTGCCAACACAATATCATCGTCAACATATTCGCTACCAAGAAGCTTAGGCTCAACTTGGATAGTGATTTAGTTCGAAAATTTTGTGTTTTTTCTTCCAAGGTTTCGTGGAAGTTAAATTAATTGTGAGAGATGTGGGACCCAATGTGAAAAAATAAAAGAATTTTTGAAAAAAACCCTCAAACTAAGGGTGTACGTGGATAGGAGTTTAGTTTGAAAAAAGTGTGTATTTTTTCTTGGAGTTCGTGAAAGATGAAATTTTTGTGAGGAGAGATGTGGGCCTAGAGTGAAAAATAAAAATAAAAATTTTAAAAAAATAAAAACTCATACCGAACACCTATCCAAGTATTTCCTAAATCACTATCCAAGTTGAGCCTTAGCTTCTCAAAGGACCATAATGAATATGAAATAATGAATAATTGGAGATTCAACATGCCTTTACTCCATGTAGTATTGGATCATTGCTAATCATATCAATTAATGGTGGGCTGCTGAGAGGAGTGCCAGTTGTGAGCATGTCACCGTCAATTGACTTTCCATACACATTAACTGCATCCCAGAGACTAGACAGAAAATACAGCGAAAGCGATCATCTTAATTACACACATGTTCCAACTAAAATAGGTGACTAGAAATAAGTGCAGTAACCTGCTACTTCTTGTCAAGATAGAAGCCAGATCAAAGCGAAAGCCATCTACATGCATTTCTGTTGCCCAGTATCTGTGGACAGATGAAAATTATACAATTTAAATAATGATAAACTGAATAGACCTCAGCACAGCAAAAGTGAAAACAGAAATAGATCACAACAATATTTTCATATAAAAGAAATAGAAACCTACAATTGACCAAAATGATTGAATGAGGTCATTTTCTTTAAACAATGTGCAAGACTTTATTATAGAAACATCAAGTATATATCAGCCAGTGTGCTCTAGTATACCTTCCAATACACTTTCTTTGCAATACTCCTTTTATAGCAGTTTTATTAATAAATCCCATAGAATAAAGATAAACCTTAGGGGGAAAATTACTATTAAAGGAAGTGTACTAGAGAGTGTATTAGAAGATGTATTAGAGGATTCTGAGTGAGTATATATAGTTCCAAAGTAGCATTACACAATAGCTGCTGAGCAAGTATTTTCCTTTTAGACTAATCAGCAATCCCTAACAAATGTTAGTTACCTAACATAGAAACCAACTTACAAAGCATCGTGGATCTAAAGAATGGTAGACGCCCTAAGGGACAGATGGATCTATAATTGCATTATAGCCACAGGTCTACTGTCCAACTAACTTTCTTTCATAACTTTGACAAGATTATAGTTCCTGGTTATAGTCAACATGCTTGGTAAACATAAAAGATAATACCAACACATCCTGAAATATCATCCTGTGTCCCATTTGCTGTGCTATGAGCTACGGCAAAAACAAGAGACAGGTCAAAATTTTCGGTTTGGTCACTGACGCATCAGCTTAAACAATCAACAGCCCTCCAGATCAGATTTCCTGAGTCTAACAGACATTAATTATCTTTAAGTCCTTTCCAGGAACTGGTTAAGAAGGGTAAGATGTGTCAGTTGTCTATATTCTTTTGAATTCTCGAATCAGCTGTCATATTTTAGGCATATATTCATCTAAACAGTGAAATTTACTTATTCTAAACCAAAATGGGCATCGGCGTTCTTAGCAACATAGATCCATTATATTGGAAGGACTATCTAGGGTCAACCCATATCCAACTGACAAGAACATCAACTAACAAGAGAGAGCTACAGGAAATTCAACTCGGATATTATTCACATTGCAAGGACCTTTAGCTAACTCATGAATATCGACATCGTTTTTCACAGAAAGGCAGAGCCATGAGAGGCGAGGCTCTCATTCTCAACAGCTCTTTCTAGTGTACCATAATTTAAGAAATATAATGTTATCTTTTAAAAAATGTTAACAATGATGTATAATAAAAGAAAGCTTTTGGACAACAGGGATACTGTTGACAATCATGTTACCTAATTACAATATTTTCAAGAAAATGATTTTGGTTATGCAACAGATTGACAATCACGCTGAAGCACATAGAGAGAAATCTGGTATCCGTACTAATCCGAGTTTATCCATGTTCACTTTCTGTTCTTTGAACCCTAAAAATGCTATGAGTAAAATCTCATGATCATTGGTGTCAGAGAATTATCTATACAATCAAATATTTTCACTGCAACAGAGCTTAGAATTTCAGGCCATTTATTATGACTATCGCTGTTTTTATGAGAATCTGATATTCACCCAATTAGTACTGATACCAAGAATAATATGTTTACTGCAGCAAAACCATAAAGCAATAGCAGCCTGTTTGGCGAATTTTTGAAAAATATAGTATTAATTGCCATCACAAAGTTCCAAGGAAAAGAAAATGACAAATCTGCAGGTATAAAAGGAGATATAAGATATAATGCCTCGCGAAGCTACCTCAGGCAATCCAATATAAATTGACGTACAATAGGATGGTTGCAATTGAAGGTGTTTCCGCACCCTGAATAGTTATAAAATTCTCCCTGCAAAGTGATAGATAAAAATCATTTCAGCAATGATTGCACTTTAAGAAACTATGAGAAGAATTAGTATTCATATAAAAAACCCAGAATGCCATTTTCTGCATCCAGGAAACAAGGTACCAACTGGAGGTCTCAAAACTTTAGCATCCCGTTTCTTCTTTTCCTAGTTATGTCAGGATTATGTTTTTAGGAAAGTTTTAGGATTTGAAATCTCCCTTCTTTTAGTAGAAAATACTTAACATAATTTGAGTTTAATTTGTCAAGTGTTTCCTTCATAGTTTCTTGAACTGTTCTACTTCTTTCCTGAAAAATTGTTGCTCATAGTTACAACACTCACAGCAGTCCCAAGTTTTACAAATGCTCTTTATAGTTCTTGCCCTAAACAAATCTCCTTCTTCTAAACCGGCACAACCTTCCTCCCCCAACGTTTTTCCCTTTGTTAAGCCATAACTAAGATCTATAAATCTCTAAGTAATCTACCTTAGTCCAATTAACTACAGCAATTGAAGGACAAAATTCATGAAAAAGAATCAAAGAAACCATACTAAGGCACAGGCAGAAATCAATAGAAGCACCAAAGCACAGCCACATTTATCTTTGAATCACAAGGCAGCTCATGGGTTCTACTACATAGATGATTGGCTTGGATATTGTATAAGTTTCCTTTATTAGTCTGAATGCATGCTTTAACAATCAAGCAGTATAGCAAAACATTTAACAACACAATAAGCATAGAGCAACAAGTGATGGTTACCCCCCCTCCCCCCTTTTTATTTTGATTGACTGGTTATTTTTAATGTCCCTGAAATATTTTGACACTTACAACGAAAAGGGACATTTTATAGTATTTTTTGTCTTCAAATGCTAATATCCCCACTTGCTCCATCTTATATTTTAAACGAAGTAATCATTGGACGACATACTCATACTTGATCCCACAATATTACTCTTACAGAAAAGCATCATGTTGGCTCAAACCCTTGAAAATAAATTGCAAGCAGAAAGTTTCTAACTATACCTTCGGTGCAAGCATGTAGAAGACACTGTTGTCTACTCCTTTAAAAGATAATATAGGACCATTCTCATTGCCTTCAGCTGTGTGGTTAAAAACAACATCCATGATCACCTGTGCAATTTGAATAAGAAAACAACCACTGGGGAACAAGTTTGATAAAAGAAACACCAAACAGCAGAAAGTGGCTTGATGTTTATCACCTCAATCCCTCTTTTATGTGCTTCTTTTACAAGAAACTTGAATTCATTTACAGGACCACGGCCACAATTCTGAGTACTAGCAGAGGCATATCTTGCCATTGGTGAAAAGAAATTTACAGTAGAATAACCCCAGAAGTTCATCCTATATAGGGAACAAAACCAAATGATCAAAATCATAACATATTTCCTTGAGGTGTCACACCAGTAAACATATATAGAATATATAGAATCAGAATGAAATGAATTTTCTTGAACTTTAAAGTTAGCATTTGTCTCACACTTCTATAAAACAATTGATGTATCAAGTTTAAATAACTTCAAAGTGATCTTAAACGTAAACAGTCTTTGAAAATTAACAGAATAAGGTTCAAAGAACTGTTACTTATAGTCCCCCAAGACAGAATTGTAGCTGTAGTACTCCAGCTCATTGAATTCGTGGCATGGCATCAACTCAATACAGTTAACACCAAGTTCCTGCAGAACAGAAGATAAATGCATGATCTAGAGAAAATGTCATGAGATTTTTCTGCAGTATGAAGTATAGCATGAATGACAGCCAAATACAATATCTGAGCATTTTATAATAGAAAGTATAATTAACAGAACTTCCATGTCCAATGTTCAGATAAAAGAAAAAATAGGAATTCAAACAAGACAAAGAATCCAATAACCTCAGCAATTTGGGTCTTCAAAATGACACATGGCATCACATACAGGAACAGATACTCCATTTATAATAAAAACTCTCTTCATCAGCAACACCTACAAGCTAACAGGGTTGTGGACAAATGATCAGAGTCTTGGCTCCCTTATGCCATCATTTACTTTCTTTTCCAGTTTGCAGATTGTCTATAAGTGTGTAAAACTCTCCTCATTGTTTCAATCTCAATTTTCACCATTTTACTTGAATTCCAATAAATTATCCTGAAATTATTAGCTTTAGCACAAGAAATCACATAAAAAATTATCGTAAAATTGCCTCAACACTTCCAAAGCTATTATGCATGCTCATACGTTTCCTGTACAAAAGGAGGAGACCATGTCAAATACAACTGAACTAGATACTAGACAGAGACTAGAAAGTGCATTACCACGTTTGATCATTACCTAATACATCGAATCAGCAATAACTCTTAAAAATTTAAATATGATACTGTTGATATTTACCTTCAAGTAATCAAGTTTCTCCACAACTCCACGATAAGTACCAGGAAAATTAGCTTTGCTTGACTCATGCTTTGTAAATCCACGGACATGCATTTCATAGATTATAAGATCTTTTTGTGGAAGCTTCAGAGGTAAATCACCTTCCCAATCAAACTGAGAAACCAAATGTGCCAGAAATAGAAACATAGAAATCAACATTCTATGTTTTAAAGTAGAACAACTAAGCACAATATATACAAGAAATCCACAGATAACAACCACAGAAATATCTTGCAAGCAAGAAAAGAAAATCCTAACTATGATTCTTCAGCTGAAATAACTATGTATGAGAAGGAAATTTTGCACAAGGAAAAGAATTAAGCATTCTATGAATACTCTAAAATATCCCAAGAAAAAATTTCAAGAATAGGATGGGCTTGAACAAAACAACCAAACATTTCACCCGCAGGATCCTTCCCCCTAGCCTAAATTTGTGTTACTAGAAAGCATAGGAACTGGGAGACAATACCAAAGAGTCCTTTTGTTTCTCCTGAACACAATAAGCAGAATCTATCAAAGATTTATGAGTCTCAACCCAATCTCCTCGGCCTCATCTGAAATTGTTCATCCGAGGATTTCTCTGAAGATTAGATGATAATTTACACTCAGTCATGTAGAATATAATTGAAAACACATTATTACTCAAGCTTTATGAGCTTCAATTATCTCAGTTTCCCCTCCCAGCCTCATTAGTACAGTTTCACACAGAAGTTCCTGCCATAGTCAGAATAATGAATAAGAGAAGCCACTAGAAAATGTGCAAGGATCTTAAGAGCAAGCAGAAAGACAACCCATTGACTAGAATGTAGCAAGATAAGTTAACATTGAGGAAACCAGAATTTAAGGTTTTACCAGGGCATGCCAAAATAAAACTCCGGACTAAACAGCAGTTACAGATCTAAAAAGGGATGTCAACAGTCTTAACTATGAAGATAACTCACAAGCAACTAAATCTTATGAGCATATGTAGTTACTAGCATAAAACTGTTATCAGGACTCCTCTGTAGAATGGTACCCAAACGTCTCCATTCAAATTAGCAATTAACAAGGGATATTTCACTTGCAGATAGCAATTCAAGGATGTGGGAGTTGTTGGAACAATGACCATACCACAAAAAGTTGTTTAATTTAAATATATCTTCAAACTGCAAATTGGATACCTCATCAGAAGCAGAAGGAACCATAGCGGCCATTGGGGCCCAACATTCATCTTCCATTCCCAAAGCACCAAACTCTCCTCTGCTTACAACAGCCTGTATTGAAATTCAAATCAGCTCAGCAAGATCATCACAGACAATTACCAGATCACGATGCAAGAAGCGTTACTACTGATAACCTTATATCTTCAAACCACACACCTTAGCATAAGGATCCAGTAATACTTTAGAGGAATCAAAGTAATGTCCTTCCTCAGGAGAACACTTCCCATCTAATCGGTATCCGTAAAGCATATCTTCAAAATTTCCCTTCACAAATACGTGCCATACATCTCCAGTCTTATTGGTGAAAGGATCCAGCAGGATTTGCTCACTCACTCTTTTCTGCAACAGCCAGCAAATAGGGAGTCTCGTAACTATAACACTTTGTTTTCATTCAATCATTTGAAAGTAAATGCATAATAACATACATTTTGATTAAAGGATTAGAAGGCGGATCTGAAATCCATCATGAAACACAGCCATATAGAAAATATAGTGATTCTCAATTTTCATAGAAAATATTTCTGATATATGTTTTGACTAATAGAGTGTCTTCTTTGTTTCTTAAATTTTTAAATCTCCTTGAAGAACATATCCACTGAACCAAACAGGTGCATAAGTAGGATGAAGATATTTAGTCTAGGTTTTCATTTGCTCTAAGGATGTTACAGCTTCTAGGCACTGGACTTCATTCAGTCTGGTGCTGGACTAAGTTAGACTGGACTTCAACCATTTCTAGACACTCCTTACGGATAAAGATGATAAAAAAACACTGCTTAAAAGCTGAACTGAATTGAACCAGAAACCACTCAAATGGTTAAGCCAGTAGCTTCAAGTTCAATTCAAAAGAAACTACGATCGAAGAGTTTATTTTCCAAGCGATGTCAATAGCCCCCCACCCCCCCAACCCCCCCCAACCAAAAGAAAAAATCCTTTTATAGTGTAAACTTGCCCTATCACACCAATTCAAATCTTTTGAAAGAAGTTACCTTAGTCTTAGGAGTTGTACATAATGGCTCGAATGCCCTACCACTCCAATTCAAAATTTTGAATTATCTGACATAACATTTATAGTTGCAAGCTTGCACTCTCCAAACCAGAATTGTTAGAACATGAGATTATTGACATGAATGTATAGTTTTTTTAATCAAGACAAACATATCCCAAGATTAAGCTTTACAACATCTGTAGCACCTTAGGACTGTCCTTTTTCACCTAATTTCATTCTTTGATTAAGAGAAGAGAAGTTGGAGAAGAGATAAATCAAGGGACTCAATTGCTATCAAATTCATTATCTCTATCACTGTGTGAGAAGAAGCCATTACTGATCCACCAGCATCTTTACGAGGGAGAGGGTTGACGGATAGTAATGTCAGAGAAACTAATGATTTTAATATTAGAAGCAGCCAAAGAAAATCAAATATCAGGGGTTCTAAGGAGTTACTCTGCATGGACAAGCCCTGGGCTCAAGAGAGATGAGCATAGCAAGGATAAAGAAAACTTTTCTGGTCAAATTTATAAGTGAGAACTAAGATAGGCGATATAGAAAGTTTTTTAAAGACCGAACGACTAAAGTGTTTTTTTTTGTGTAAACATGAAAACTAAATGCTTCCCCATGAGTCTCTGTATGAGCCACTGCTGGACATTACTCCCACAAGAATCAGGACTTTACACGTGAAACTGGGAGCTAGCGATGATGAGCTCATTTGAATGCCATCCTCCTAAATTCCCATCAAATGTATCCACAAGCTTCACACTGAATAAGTTTTCCAGCATAGATGTGTTAATGAAATGCTTTAAAGATTAAAACTTTGCTTATCTCATTAACTTGTGATGTCTAGCCAAAGACAGAACACACACATACACACACACAAAGGAACCAGCCAGCTCACTGTGTTACAAGATGCATCAAAGCGTTAATATATAGTTACTTTTAGCTGCAACAACAGAGTTTTTCTCAAGTATATACATTGCCAAATAAGTATAGTAATCTGAGCCACCGTTTTCAAACAAACGAAAGCAGGAATTTATCATAGCAAGTAACCGAAATGAACTGAAACTCAAGTATATACAGTGAGAATATAGCAATAATAGTGAGAACTTTCCAAATTAGACTATAGGAGAAAGCCCATTGTAATCCCACAAAGTCTACCTCAGGCAAATCAGCAAGATTAATCAAGCAAAGGGTAGCAGAAGTGGCATTTCCGGAAGAAATAGCAAAATTCACTCCGCCATCTCTGGCCGTGGCACCAAAGGGTGTTGGTGATCCATCAAAAACTTGGAAACGGCGGAGTTTCGGCGGAGGCTTCTCGACCACCACTGCAGTGTCACCAGAAACCGCCTCGAGGCTTCCATCACTACTAGCATTGATCACAGCCGCCAAAAACTTTCTCCTTCCACCATGATTACTCAAATTATTCCCCAATTCGTTGAAATTGGATTGATTTCTTAGAATTCCTTTGGTATTGCTTGTATTATATGTGATTTTTGGAGTGTTCGCTGAGAATGAAGGGCAGCGGAGCAATTCCATTGTTCGAACTTGAAGACGCGCATGAATTGGAAGAATCATAAGGTTCTCGATGATATCTATCACTCACAGAATCTTTGATTTACATAGAGAAGAAAGAAGCCCGGTGGAGAAGGAGTGAGGAGAGTGATCTGGACTGGAGCCTGTGGCACTGGCGGGCAGTGAGTGAGCATAGCACTGAGCTGATTAGTTTCCACTTAGAGCACGTGTGTTAATTTCCTATCTTCCCAAAATAATATTCTATCAATCCCTTTCAAAATAAGTGTTTCTTTCTTTAAGTACTTTCTTTTAACATAGTAATCTTTAACATGGTAATCTTTAAAGGATGAGATAGTACAAGGCCGATTTATTTACATATGGTCCTTTTGTTAAAAAATGTACTAAATTGACCCGCCTTTTTTTTTTCTTTTATTCTGGTTGGGGCCATAATGCACAATGGTTGTGCATTATCCCATTTGATAATGCACGTTCGCTATGCTTTATCCCTAAGCATAAGTTAACTCTTCTAAATAACCTTCATTAAATGACGTGGAGCTTCATTAACTGACATGGCGTTGGTTTGGCAGGGGTGGTTGAGCTGGATGATAACGCATAGTGATTGTGCGTTATTGTAAGTAATAACGCACAGTGGAGATGCATTATTTTGACATATAACGCACAATCTCTGTGCATTGTCAATGTATAAAAGCTTATCCTATCCGCCTCCTCTTCTCTTCTCTTCTTCTTTTCTCTTCTTCTTTTTTCTGGAATCCCGCCTCTGCCGCATACTATTGTTTTTCCCTCCTCGCTGCGTTGTTGCCGCCGCTGCTTCAGTACCTATCTTCTTCTTTCCTCCCTCCTCTTCTACTCCGGCATCTTCTTCTCATTCCTCTTTTTCTTTTTTCTTTGGTTCCTCCCGCTGCTGCCGCCTCTGTTCTGCCACTACTGTTCGCCGCCGCTGCTGTCAGTTTCTCCTTGGTTTCTCCTCCTTCTCTTATTTTGGTAAGTTTCTTATTGTCCATAATTATTTTAAATTTTTTGTACATTATGTGTTAATTTTTCTTGTTGTTTGTATGAAAATTGTTGTTTGTATGACAATTGTTGTTTGTTGTGGTTTGTGAATAATTTTTATGAATTTTATTTGGATTACTGATCTACAGTCACTCTACAAGATGTACACGTGTTATAGGGTTTACGGATAGAGGGGTTGCCTGTTACAGGTCCCAGTTTGAGTGTTCATCAAAAGCAGTATGGATTGAGATGATTGAGAAACTTATTGGGGTGCGATTGTCCCTCACTCACATTTTTGTCCCATTCCCGACATGCCTATGTGGGTGAAAGTGATAACTCGTAATTAATAATTCAACGGTTTTGACAAGCCCATGTAGGTTATGTTGAATTATTGATAAACACACATTTCTAAATACAGCAAGACTCTATCTATACGTAAATTCTAAACCCAACTTCAGCCACCACAATTACAAATCTTCAACTTTCCTTCCTATTATATTTCCAAATCCCTTAACTTCACAACTTTACATCTTCACATCTACATCCACTACAAACAATTAGACATGGATGCAACTCACCCAGTTAGAGTTGTATTATTTTGGGATTCAGAGATTGCAAGAGATGCGTATAGTCCTTATTTCACTGGACTGGTGCAGAAAACTTGTATTGTCTGCTGTTTATGGTTTAGGAGTATTATGTACAGTTTGTAACTATCTGATTTGTCATCTGTATTTAAAAAAAATGTACAATATGCCACTGTTGGAAGCCGTAGAGATGACATACAGATGGGTCCTTCAACAAATTGAGCATCTATACTATTCATCAACTATGTCAATAGGGAATGTGTCAGATGTTAATGCTGGTGAACCATGTGTGATTATTATCGACAGGGAGAGCGGTTTAATGCCTGTGATCGAAGTTGTGTTAAGTAAAATATCACATTTTATGCAAAAGGCACATCAATCAAAATGTGTTGACAAAATTAACCGAAATGATTAAAGATGAAGAGGTCGCATCTTGATTCGTTAATGGCTTCTGGCACAAATTGACAAAAGAAACAGATGAGGCGGAATACCTAAGAAAGTTGGATGTGTTGAAGACGAAATGACATAAAAGGCCTGACTTTTTACATTGTTTGTTTAATACATGGTTGAATCCTCTGGCACATAAATTCGTCAGAGTTTGGACATCTCAGGTACTGCATTTTGGGGTTGAGACCACGAACCGTGTTGAGAGAGAACATTCGGTCCTGAAGCTATGGCTTTCAATATGCCATGGTGATTTGGACAATGTGTTCCTTAATATTGACTCCCTAATCGAAGGTCAAATTGCAGAGATTAAGAGCTCACTAGAGTTCTCCAGACTTAAAAAAAGTTTAATGTGAAGAGTAATCCCATATTGAAGAATATAAGTAATAACATCAGTCATGTAATTTTGACGAAGATATGGGTTAAGATAAAGAGAGCTCCTGAGATCATTGATGATCCGGTAAATAAGTGCAGACACTATTTAAGGAAATCACAAGGATTACCATGTTCATGTGAACTGATAACACGGTTCAACCACCTTCTTCCTATCCAGTTGCAAGATATTGCAGCCTTTTGGAAGACACTAGAAATTGGGGGTGACATTCCGTCTGTGCAAGCTAAGGACATGAATTCTGAGATGCGTGATCTTGCCTCCCTGTTGGATCAGATAAGTACAGGTCTCATATCGAAGGTTAGAGAGATGCATCGTATTGCGAAAGGGGTATTAAGTCCGGTTTTGCGTGAAGATCCTAGTTCAACATTGACAACTCCCCCCGAGTATACAGCCATGAAGAGACGACGAAAGGCGAACTCAATCAAAAGAGACAAGTTGTACTGGGAGCACGTGTCCATTGCACATAGAAAGATAGGAAAGTCCAGTGCTTTCGGTTCTGGCTGTGGTTTTGGATCAGGTTCCTGTTCTGGTTTCTCCTCGGGTGAAAGGGGCAGATCGCCACGTGCACCTAGGGGCAAAGGCCCGTAGAGGGCATAGCAGTGGACGAAGTAGTTTATCTTCTATTATAGATCCATATACCCCTTCAACATTCCCTTTCATAGATGCGTTTCCCTAGTTTCGTGTATCTGTTCATTGAGAATTAGAAGAATGTGATAGGTGATGGTAATTGTAGATATAGAGTTGTGGCGGACTTTGTGTTCAGGGATGAAAATCATTTGCCTGAGATTCATAGACGAATGTCTTAAGTTGGAGCATATGACGAACATATATCTTTCACTGTTTGGATCAGTGGAACGATATTATGAGTTCATACAGAGGACACAGTGGTGGGATGGACATACACCTGATCACCTTTATGTCATTGCAAATGCATTCAATTTGTGCATTGTTTTAATTTCACGGTAAGGATCAACGAATTTATTGCCTTTATACTCGTACTCGACTTGTACTGCGGGAACTCTGTTTATCGGGCACTTCGACAATCAACGACATTTCATAACGGTTAGCGAACGATATTATTTTTGTATGTCTTTTCGTATAGTAATAACGTGTATAAAAAGAGATTTATTTTACATTTTCTTTTATCTTATTTAGCTATAGATGCGAGATGGATGCCCATCGGCTCCTTTGCACGTGCAATGACAATATCATCGTAGTGATCGAGTCAGCGGTTGGGTAGAGGCTTATTCTGAATGGATTGCAGATTGGAACACGAAACATCGTATAGAATATCCACCACAAGATCCAAGTCATGTTAACTTGTAGTTTTTTGTTGTAAATAAATTTATCAATTATTTAGTATTATATTGTACATTGCAATTTTTAATTACCTTTTATTATGTATTTAGTCTTATTTAAATTATTTATTATTATGTGAAAATTAGTCTTATTATTATTTAAATTATCGGTGTTGTCATAAGTAAATTATTTAGTGTTATATTATCTATTTATTATGGTTGAAAATTAATGAAATTAATATGAACGTTGTAATTATAAGTAAAACATAAGTACACCGTAAACCCTTTGCCTTAAGATCAATAAAAATAATCATAACAACCCACAGAAGAAACCGTACATAATCATAACAAATAAAAAAAATATCCAGGTAAATAAATAAAAAAAAAAGTAGCTAACCCCAAGGGTGATAATGCTGCTTTATCAATTGGGCTATCCTACCGTACTTCACTAAGTCCTCAATGTCATCACGGTCAACCTCACGAGCAATCATGTCTACTAGAACTGAAGATGACATGGGAGCTGCACCTGGAACCTGAAACCCGCGTGAAAGTCTCTTAGGATTCTATATCCTAGGATGACTCCGAGGGATGAACCACTACATATAATCGTCTGTGCACCAACTGGGGGATATTGCAGGGACGATGGTCTATGTCTCTTTCAACAGATGTGATGGTACTTCGAGCCACAACGCCTCTACAAATGTATTCCTCACGACGTACATCCTGTTGTTCGCTGGCCACGAGCCTCCATGGGCAAATAGGATGTGCTAGAATGCATTCTCGCCACCCGAACTGTCGGACAACTCTGTCAGGCATGTATGCCTCAACGCAATCAAAATACACAAGTATCCCATACCATGTGGAAACCCAAATGGAACGTATCTCATCAACAGTCATTGCATCTAACTATAGGCGAATGTCTAATAATTTATGCTCTGTTTTATGTTCCAACATAAGAGCATTTTAATATGTAAGAATGATAAAAATATCATATCACTAAATAGTCAAATTAAATAAGCAAATATTAATGAGTAATAATACTCAAGCAGTGATCAACACCCAGCCAACTCCTTCGCATCAACATGCGATGCCTGACGTAGGTTCTTGTGCAAGTAGGCAAGCGTCGCTGCACTCTATGCAAACCCCCCATAGTATCGAACTGTTGGAATCCGTAGGCAAAAACAAAGTAAAATAAAACTACGGAAATCCACCAATAGGATCTGCACATACTAGAAAAATCGACTTGATAGAAATTACCTCAATGTTTTGATTGTTCGTTGTGGAGGCTGCTTTGTACGCTTCGCCCTCTACTGGTATCCATGCGACGAACTCCTCTGCAAGCGATCGGGATGCTAGCCCCTTCTGTGTTCTGAAAACTGTTCAGAACTGATCCTGACTATCTGGTAATCGGTCGTATTTCGGAGAGAGGAGACTAGATACTATATCGCCGTTCTAGGGTTTAGGGTTTTGTTTTTCTTTTATCAGATAAAGGATGGCCACCAAGAAAAGGTTAACATAACCTTTTATAGCTGTCAATTTCAGAACCCTAACTGTCATCTAATGACAGTTTAATCTCGTCCGTCTATTCCTATAATCATCCAACGGTTGGATGAGTAATATTAAGTAATTAATTTCATTTATTCGATTAAATAAAATTAATTACTTATTAACTTACCAAAAAATACAATATGGAATCTAATTCCCCTTTTGTATACGTTCAACGAATCTGGACACAATCTAGATTCATTGAACGTGGACATTATGCTCACAAGATCGTCTATGTGTGTGACCCTGTAGGTTCACTTAACGTCGGCAGTGAATGAAAAATGTCCTAGACATTTATTCAGAAAATATAAGCGGCATCTAGCAAGACATTATGCTTACCCAAGTTAAGTAAATGTAATAATAACCTAGCATCAGATTTAATATTTAGTCCTTTTCTCACACGATATCCTAATTAAGTATAAGGCATGGATCAAGTCATCCTTATAAAACTTAATTAGCCATTTACTTGATCACCAGGCAGACTGTTCCAACAAATAATATTAATAACACCTTATTAATACTTATTTGAGCATGGCCATGCATATTTTCCAGTCTTCCTTATCAAGGGGCCCATGGATATCTCTCTCTAAAAAGAGAGGGACAAATCCCTTTCACTATCTCCAATATTCAAGCCATGACGAGAAAATAAGCTAACCAATAGTCATAATGATCATCTAATTAAAAGTGATGTTTGACTATGTCAAAACATATTTTGTCCCAATGCAAGAAACATTAGAAACATTAGGTCAAAGGACACTAAATATAAAACTGAGAAGAAATATTTATAACTTAAACCCATGCAATATTTCTTCTTCACTTTGGGTCATGTCCAATACAATATTCTCAATATGTATTTATGAATTGATTTTATATCTCATATTCATGATCATTAAAACTTGACCATCAATCAACTTCACACTAGTTTACAAGATGTAATAAACTAGGGACAAATAAGAATAGTATTTTATTAGCTATAAGGGTTTTACTATCAAGTCACATACTTGATGACTAAGAGCATAAAATACAATTCAAAAAATACATGCTTCATAAATCATAAATATGAGTCAATTGGTCTTAGGGCATATACTAACACGAACATCCTTCACAAGCGGCCAAATCTTGGCAAGGATGATGTTACCACTCTTATCGATGAAGAGTGAACTACCAAGCAAATATTGGATGTAGCATCCCTATGCTCCTTGGAAAGTCTACTCTGTGAATCCTCTGCAACCTCATACAACTCCTGACCATTTATACCACCCCCCGTGTAGCTGATACTCGAGTCACTCTGAATAACAGCAATCAACTGATCACGAGAGTAGTGAAGATCTACAGTATTACCGTAAGCAGGTACACCCAGGATCAGCTCCACATCATGTAACGTTACTATCATCTCTCCCCAGGGCATGTGGAAATTATTGGTGTTCGACTGCCACCTCTCCACAAAAGTATATGGTAATGCTGAGTTGGGATGCTGAAACATGCAATACCTCAAATGTATGAGGCTTGTCCCCGAGGCCAAATTTGCCACCTCTGGATCACTAGGGGTCCAACCCGTAAGTGCGATATAGCGCTATCGCGACTTTAATATACCTCGGTCCTGAATATCAACAAAATAAATTAATATTTAGCATTAGATAAATAACTTAATTAAAAAAATAAAAAGTTGAGAAATTAATAATAAAAGTAAGCACTTGGCCACACCATATAGAACCTGCCACATGTCCGTCGTACGATGGGATAAGCATCGGATCGACAGGACCTCCCTCAACTGTCTTGTCGGCTCCCAATCTACATTCTTCGCTTTCTTCCTTTGGGTCGGTGCCGTAGGAAGATTCGACTTCTCGGGTCTTTTGTTCTGAGACCCTTCAATCTTACTCATAAGCGACATGAAACTATTGGTCAACCCTTTGCTTTTTCCAGGTCCAGGCCTACCACCAAATAATGAAGTAGGGGCCACAGGTACATGCTACTCCTCATCTCCGTCACGATCACTGTCATCATCATCATCATCATCCTCAGGCGCCCTCTGCTCGTCCTCTCTGCCAATGTGGAGGGATCCAACCATGGCAGGCTCCTTAGAGAAACCCCTGTCACCCTCCAACTCAATATCCCCAGAATCCCTCACTAAACAATGATCAGAAGAGGAAATGACATAATCAGTGGTTGTGTAATCATGTGTGCTGTAAGATGAATCGGGAGGGACTCCATGGACAAGCTGCTCGAAAAAATCAGCACCTAATTGCAACCCTGGACCACTAACCTCATCCAAAGGTGCCTGGATTTTAGATCTATAGGGACATTATCCTGAGCGGATATATGAGGCCGCACAAAAGGAACATGTGCATAGGGATCATATAATGTGGGTGGGGGCTGGAAGATCCATATATATCATATGGTACTTGCGTGTGTAGACAGTGTGATGGGATAGGAAGACGAGACCTAATTGGTGTATGGGGTGGTTGGATAGAAAACTCGGGTGCACCTGGGTCATAATATATCCCAGGTGCAAGTGGAGTAGGAGTACACGGGATATCAGAAATACTATGACGACCCCTCAAACCTCGAGATGAAGTAGTAACAGTACGACCTTGAACTCGACATGTCCTGTCTGTCATAAGACCTAAATCATCATCTCTCCTACGTACGCCTGGTCGAACCATCTACACAAATATTCAAACACATGCATCATTAATTAGCATATATTTGCCTAATTAATATACTGTGCATTATATTATTTTTTTAATTACGTTATCTATATTATTTCATCCTGTTATTTTTAAAAATTAAAATAATTTTTCTCTTGTATTATTAAATTATTTCATTATTTTTTCGAGCCCATTATTATTTAATTCACATTACTTTATCATTTATTATTAATTTATTATTTATTCGTAAAAGGATTTATTATTTTATTTACTTTATTTTATTTATTTTCACTAATAATAATGTAATTAATAGTTATTAATTTATATTGTATTATTTCTTATTAAAATTACTAATTAAAAGGGTTGGATCCTATTTTTTAAATTATTATTATTCTTTATGTATTATTAATTGACTTTAATTCAAATAATTATTTTAAATTATCATTATTTACAATATTATTTAAATATCAATGTTTAAATTATTATTTCGTTAAAATCATTCATTAATCTTCATAAATTAATATTTACTTTATTTTATTTCTTTTCACTAATAATAATGTGATTAATAGTTATTAATTTATATATATTATATTATTTCTTATTAAAATTACTAATTAAAAGGGGTTGGATCCTATTATTTAAATTATTATCATTATTATTTATGTATCATTAATTGACTTTAATTCAAACAATTATTTTAAATTATTATTATTTACAATATTATTTAAATATCAATGTTTAAATTATTATTTCGTTAAAATCATTAATTAATCTTCATAAATTAATAGACCCCCAAGTTATATTTATTATCTCCTTTAAGGGTTCACAACATAATGCACTAGATTAACGAAATCATTAATCTACCACTCCCTTATTTTTCTATACTATTGACGTAATAAATAAATTTAATCAACCAAAACATATAAAGTTATTCAAACTATAACATGAATAATTATAACACTTATGCTTATGCTAACAAAATAATGAATGCACATTTAGAGTCAAATTATTCACATAAGTATAACACATAATCATATTAAACAAACAATTATAACATAAACCATTTTAAAGAACTAATTACATGTATTATACATAGAGAAAATTAAATAACATGTGAAATAAACATGAAATTAAAAATTCATGTAAAACTTGCTTAAATAACATAACATTAACAAATAAACATAATCATAATTTTAAACATTTATAAACACAAAAGTAAATAATATAAACAAAAAATAAATAAATAAAATTCTGGCACTTTCGCCCAGGCTGGCGAAAAGTTCTCAAACTTTCGCCTAGCTTGGTGCAAATCATAGTCATTTCGCCCTTTTGCACAATATGCAGAGGAAGTTCCGCTGGACGGGGCAAAAATCAACAATTTTTTCGTCGGTCCAAGCGAAAAACCACGAAATCAGCAGAATTTGAAGGCTTCAAAAAATGACTTTTTTTTTTTTTAATCCGATGCATATTTTCAAGTTTTACACCGATCAAATTGTAAATACATAAGTACAGATCGAAGTACTAACCTTTTTTTTTTAACGGTCGGATCTTCCTAGATCTGAGCTTGAAATGTAGACTTTTAGAGAGAGGGGAGAGGATTTTTTTAGAGAGAGAAAGTTGGAAGAGGAAAATGAAAATTTTTGAATTTATTCGCGCTATCCTTATAGATTTCCGACTTATATTTATTGAACCCCCAAAACAATAGTACTAGATTAACACTAGACTGGCATGTGATGTTAAATTGCTCCCTAGATGACTCTCTCTGTACGTTTCAAAATAAGTGTCTCTTAAACATTTGACACAACTATTAAGGGTTTTGAAAATGACTATCAAGAGTTTTGAAATCAAAAATATATTTTACTTATATCCCATTCATAGTATGGACAAAGAAATATAAAGAAAGAGAGAATAGAGAAATAAATAAGTAGAAAGATGAGGATAAATTTAGAAAAAGTATAATAAATACTCTTTGAAAGTTGTAAAAATACATTTATCATAAAACAAAATAAAACTTCTAAAAACACAATTATTTTGAAAGGGACGAGTATATAACACTAATTAATCAATGTTAGTCTTATTATATTCATAATATCAAATTTTATTTATTTTACAATTTAAGTATTTTGGTGTATAATAAAAAGGGTTAAGTCCAATTTTAGTACCTCAAACCAAACTATTACGAGTATGAAAATTGAGTACCTAATCTTAGTAGTGTGAGAATTGAGAGTCTAATTGGGGTCCATATAGAATTTGTTAAATTACATCTCATATTTTCCCATAAATACCCTCTTCTTGGTACCAATTTTCCATTTCTTTTCTCTTTTCATCCTCTCTTTCTTTGTCGTTGCCCTTTAAATCTCATTGTTTTAGGAAGGCCCAATTTTTATTTCTGACAAGGACATGTGATGACATGACAACGCGAAATAAATTTGGCCGTTTTTAATTATTTCTGACCAGGCCATGTGATGACATAACAACACAAAATAATTTTGGCCTGCTTTTGAATTATTTCCGACAAGCACATATGATGAAATGACAAGACAAAAATAATTTCACCCGTTTCAAAAGGGTCCTAAAACCTCTATATATACGGAATCCAAAACCCAATTTTGAACATCACAACAATTTTCAGCAAATTTTCTTCCTATTCTTCATTTCTGACACTTTTAAACCCTTCAGCGTTTTCATATCCACTACATCAAAATGAACATGGATGCAACACACCCTGTTAGAGTTGTACTATTTTAGGATTCGGAGCATGCCAGAGATGCGTATGGTCCTTATTTCACTGGATCGGCAAAGAAAAGTTGGACTTTCAACTGAATGGTAACGCATGATGAACTTGTTAGAAAAATATTGAAACACCGAGGAATGGATCCAAATCTTTGGAGGGTTTGAATGACAATGAGGGTGCCTTCATTCTATGCGGAGTATCAAATGTTTAATTTTAGTCTGTACAGCATGAACAATGATGACGAGATGCGTTACTTTTGGACTATTAGACCTAATATAGAAAAGGAAGGGATTCACTTACTTGTTGAATTTGAACCGATCCAATCACAGACATTACTAGAATGCCATGACCTAAATATAGCAAACATTCCGGAGCATGTCGGTTGGCCCTCCGACCTCGATGACGAAAACTTGAGCATTCTCCCAACCACATAGCTCATGTCACAGCAATAACACAGATGGTTTCTGATAAACCGTCAATATCATACAGAAGCGTTAACGAAGATAATGATGACAATGACCATTCCGATGAAGATTATGCCATATCAAGTGAATCTGGTAACGACAATGACCCTGATGACGAGGAAGAAGACATTACCACTCCCGTAAACCCTGTTATTTCAACTATAGTGAATCAATGGTAGAGTAGTCAATGGTTCAGTGGCGCTCCATATGATTATACATAGTTTGGAGCATTTATAGATATGGGCTTGGGAGAGCAAATAGATGATCTCATCGAATTAGGCACTACAAGATTGCTGGATTGGAACGATGCGATGACTGATATTCAATTAGACATGAGGTTTGTTGATAAAATTCAAGCAATTAGCGCGGTTTAGAAGTGGTCTATTCGGATGGGACGAGAATATAGAGTTGCTAGAAGTAAGAGGGACCAATGGACAGCGAAATGTCACCATCACAATGACACTAATTACTATTCACGGTACATCCGCATAAAGGAGAAAGCAACCCATGGTCGTTGGAAAATAACTAGATTCATCAAGGAACACACATGCCTTGTATAGGTTCATCAAAACAAGCACCGAAATATGTCTTCAAAATTTATTTCATGACTAATATCGTACCTTGTTGCCAACGATCCAGAGATCCCTGTCTCAAACGTCATCCAATAAGTGCAAGTATTACTTCAAACGAGTTGTACGTACAAGAGGGCATGGTATGCTCGAAAAGTTACAATAGAGAGAGTTTTTGGCAGTTGGGAGACAGTTTTTAATATTCTACCAAAATATCTACAAGCAATAAAAGATTCAAATTCGGGGACTGTGTACGAATTCACGCATTACAGAACGAGCAGTCCCCCAAACTATGTTTTGAAATTTATTTTTTAGTGTTTCTCACCTTGTATAAATGATTTTCAAAATTGTCGGCTGGTAATTTCTGTTGATGGCTCTCATCTTCGGGGACCATATAAAGGCGTACTATTAATTGCAAGTACATAGGACGTGAATAACCATTTGTTCCCACTTGCATTTACAATCATTGATAAATAGTCGTCCGAAAGTTTGGAATTGGTTCCTCAAACTTCTACGTGAACATGTTGTCAAGGATCGGCATATCTGTCTTATTTTCAATTGCCACAAAGGAATTTTATCTGCTATACAAAATCAAGCTTTGTGGTAACCTCCATTCGCAGTTCATAGGTTTTGTTTACACCAAATTCAGGCAAATTTTACCAAGACCTTCAAGAACAGCGAATTAAAAAGTTTAATATGGCAAGATGGATGGGAAACTAAGTAGTGGAAATTTGAACGTGTGATGAATGAAATCCAAAAAAGAAATGTTGATGCGTACATTTATTTAGCAAAGATAGACCTAGAACAATGGACACTCTTGCATGATGGTGGGCACAGGCACATAATTATGACAACTAACATTTCAGAAGCACTTAACAGTGTATTAAAAAAAAGCTAGGGTCTTACCTTTAAAAGCCCTAGTTGAACTAACATTCAACAAACTTGTTAAGTACTTCAACCACTACCGTGAAGAGGCCTAAAACTGTGTGCATATGTTTTCAACAAGAGTTTTTCACAAGTTCTTTCAGATTGAATTAAAATCAAGAGAACATATAGTTACAACCTTCAATCCATGAGAAGGAATTTACATGGTCAAATCACCGATATGCCTTGACAGTACCGGCAACAAGTTTATACTTTAAGAATTAATGAAAAATCATGCAGTTGTAGTAAATGGCGAGAATATACATTGCTTTATTCTCATGCCCTTGGAGTATGTAGAGAAAATAGTACAAAACCAGATGCTTATGTGCCGGATATATATTGGCGGGAAACTTACAGACGAACATATCAATCCAAGCAGATGTTGAATGCCAAGACATAATAGAAAAAATTATAATAACCTCATTTCAAACAATGTATAAGTTTCATTTTTTTAAAGTTTTGTAATATTTTAGAGTTTCTATTAGTGATATTTTTTCTTTGAATTTCTTCTAAGTACTTCGTCATAACTCTCTTACTTAATTCGATGATAAGTTATTATATAAAATTTACAACAAGTAATAAAAATTTAAAATACTTTAAATTACTTCTTCATTTTTTTTAATAAAATGGTTGTAAGTTAAACACATTTTCTTTTAAAATGATTATAATTTTTATCATAAAATATACACCAAATAAGTTAAATAAAAGAATACAGTTTTTTTGAAAAAAATGACATCTTATAAATTTTACAAAAAAAAATAATTGAGTTTTGCAAATAAATAAATAAATAACTGATGTGGCAAATAATGCACACAAACAAGTGTTATCACATAATGTAACGCACACACAATATGCGTTATCTGCCGTATAGCACGATTAGCTGCTAAACTTTTAAGTTAGTAATAACACATATTATGTGCATTATCCTTAATAATAACGCATAAACAATGTGCATTATAACCAAATTATGAATAAAAAAAGATTTTCTGGCCACTTTAATAGATTGTTTCTAAAAAAGTGGCTATTTATATAAAAAAAAACCCTTCCTTTGGCTTTCAAAAAATCAACAAAATTTTGAGGATTCTTTTACACCAACTAATTTCCTAACTTTGAGAGTTACAAGCTCTTCATCCTGATCCTCCCTCCACCATCCGAAATCCACATCCCACTAGTCACTCTTGAAAAGCCCCCGAAACACACTACAACAAAAATAAAGACAGATATTACATTCGATGAAAACGCCTTAGTAATTAAAATAGTAGTTTGGAATTCCCTTAGCGTTTCTCTTTGGTAAAATGTTTACCAAGAAAGAGAAGTTTTTCTGTGGATTACCAAAAAACTCTCAACCATCATGGAATGCTGCTACAAAGTGGCAAAATCTTTGGGACTTCATCACACTTGGAAAGTAACTATGTTCGTGTAATCAACAAGTTGAATGCTAATAAAAAGACCTCCCTAAGTTTGGGAGTTTGCTTTCTTCCTTTTTATTTAGTATAGACCTTTCTTCATTGATTTTCCCCATGGATTGAATTTCTCTGAGATGGACTAGGACCATTCCTTCTATAACTTTGGCTTTGAAAGCTAATTTCACTTAATATAGTTCTTTTTCCCATCCACCAGATGTAAGAAAAGAAAATTTAACACTTATAATAGTTTGAAAATAGTTTGAGAGAGAGAAATTAAAAAAAAAAAAAAAAAAGTTTATAAGCAATTTCTCTAACAGTAATAAAAACAGCAACTCATCAAGAACAGAGCGCTGTCATTTGATACTACAATTTTTTATTACTTGCAGAGAGCCAAGGACCTTGAAATAATTATTTTTCATGGAGGACTATAAGGATCGGATCAATTCTCATATGGATGAAACTACAAGTATAATGAATTTCTTTAACAGAATGAATATGTCAAAATCCAAACCAGAATGTTATAGGCTAATTGGCACCCGAAGCCCGTCATAGCTGAGTTGTACGTCGATGCCTTGGCTCTCCTTCAACACAAGGAGACGTTCATTAAATTTCTCATGATCCATCAGATACATCATAATACCTTCAGCAGCAAATAACGTGAGTTAATTTCCCAGTTAGCCGACAACATACCGGCAGTGATGGAAGCTATGGAACAATGATGCATGCCAGTGAAAAGTGTTCTTTTGGTTGGATTTTCGAACTTCCTCCAAAGCCTGGAAGGTCAAACACAAATATGAGTCGAAGAAATGAATGATAACGGAGAGCAGTACCGTATCATAAGTTAAACTTACTCTGGGAAGTCCAAAATGTGTTGAAGAAGATCAATCTGGCCTCAGGGCGTCCTAAAGAAAGAAAGAATTTATGCTATTTAATATTTGATCTCTTGTATGGATATTCAAAGAAAGCAATGCGAGAGAGAGAGAGAGAAGTTCACAATCCTCTAAAACGGTATAAGTCTCATCAGGTATTTCACTGACATCACCACATATCAATTGAAGATGGATTAGCAGTATTTCCTGATGATGAACAACCAAAATAAAAGCAATCCCAAAAACTTTACCTGATATAACAGATGTTTCCAAAACGAAAACCAAGAGAACGGTAACTTGTCCCATGCCACACCAGTAGAGGAGTAAACTGACAACAGAAGAGGGAAAATTAGGCATACATAATTCTCACTGCATACTACACAACAAATTCTCACACACAACATTGTGTGGCTAAACAATTATTGAAGTCAATTCATTTCCGACACATAAACAACTATAAATAAACCAGAGCCCATGGCCACAGTCAAATAGTGTAAGTTGCATATCCAAATCTGTCAGAGCTCAGACAGCATACGCTTTATTAGGATTAGTTTTTAGTTGAAAAAAGTGAATTTCTTTGTCTTGAATTTTGTGAAATTTAAGTTGTTTGTGAGAGAAAATGTGGGATCTAGAGTGAAAGAAAAAAGTGAAAAAAAAAAAAAATTGGATTGAGATTTAATCCCAAATTGGAGCCATAGCCTTCTTTTATCTCATGAATGCAACATGAGTGGGTTAGTGGTCCAGCATGAGAGCAAAATGCGTTTATTAATATTCTTCAACCTTTTCTTCCTTTTAAGAAAAGCAATATTTTGGACAGGTTTGACTTCCCCATTTCTAATGTAGTTAGATAGAATAGCATTCCTGAAGGCTTAATACAACTACGAATAGAAGAATGTTCACTTATAACCTTAAGGTCATGTACGACGAAAGGATCCTCATGTATGATGTTAAATTGCAACTCTGAGACTGCAGCACCAGGAATAATGACACTCGTGTCAACTAGATAATAATGTGTCTTCTTCATCACCTGAAATGACACGGGAAAATAGTAAGATATCATCTGTCCAGCAACGAGGAGACTGACTATGAACAGAAATAAAGACTTACGTATCAGGTTCTTACATTTGAATATCACATTATCCTATTTGACTAATAATGACCATGAACACATTTCATACACGAAAGGTAAAGACAAGTACTAGAGCAAAATGGAACGGAAGTTGAAGTAGAATTTGGACCTCAAAGTCACGCTTCGCAACGTAAATGGGAAAATTAGGTTGGACATTGTTTGTCCAATCACGAAGATCATCTAGACCTGAATAACAATCAAAGTTCTGAGCCTGCAGCTGTAATATGTGTGAAAAGAAAAGAAACACTTAGAAGTAAATAATCTCTTGTAAAATATGTGATAATACCAAAAAGTATTCATGTTAGAGACCTCCAATAGCATCAGCATGAGTATGAGTAATTATTACGGCATCAATCGTTCTTATCCTGACAAATTCAACTTATGACAGGGTAACAAATGAATCTAAACAACCATCTCAAGGGTAATAACATCAACTTACCTGGTAGTCAAATATTCAATTAAAAATTTATAATAGTTTTTTCGTAAAAGAAGAGTTTATGATAAATGTTTTCAAGATTCCTATATATGATATAAATGAGAAATGAGATCTGCATTGCTAAGTCAAATAGCTTAGAAACAATGTTACATCTTTCTTTAGGAGTATATGTAAAGGTTTTTGTATTGCAACTACCAACTATACTGATTACATAGAACTTATCTCAGAGAGGGTGAAATTTTACGTCAGTTAATTATTATACATCAGTTTTGGCGCTATGTAAGTATATGATTTTATAACTGATATCACGAACAACTTTCATATACTTCTATTCCACAGGAGGACACAAACTAGAAACTAAGATAAAATATAATATCCCACTTTTCATCTACAATCATGGGAAAATAAAATTAATGGGAGAAAGTAGAATTTCCAGTTGACAAATCATCTTAGATGGCCAAGAAATATCTCACGACAGCACAACATAACTCCAGCGTTTCAGCAAAAGGCAGCTCACCCGAAAGTAGGAAAACCACTTCAGTGCACTATGGTAGAAGAACCTGCAACATAAGCCCCATATTCCCAGTTCAATAAATATCTTTTGAATTCTTCTCCGCAAGAATAACGTGTGTACATATATCTCTACTTTTTTTTTTTTTTTATATATATATATATCACTCTTCTAATATTGTATGATAACGTAGTCATCTACACAACATACTTCCCAGCATCAATCAGGATGTAGCAGATTCCTGAGGGCATGGGAAAAGTAAAAATAACATAGGGAGCAGTAATTTACCTTGGTAGGAAGAAGAATGAATATCTTATAAATCCCCATCTGAAAATTTGATTTTCAGGTCCATATTTCCAAGTTCGTGTTGTTCTGCAACAATGTCCTGGACAGAATTATACAGTTGCCTGCAATGAGAGACCTTCATCACTCTCAAGGTCGAAAGATCTCCGAATCTAGAAGGAATCCCAAGAAGAGAATCGCAACGTTTCAGAATAAGTTGTTGAAGCTGGGGGAAGCAATACGTGGATACATTCCATTGTTCAATCTTCGAATATAGTAACTTTAGATATTTCAAATTCAAGAATTCTTCATCTTCCACATCCCATGTTTTCTCTTCAAAATCTATGAAAAATATTTTCAGAACCTCAAGATTGGGCAGCCTACCAATTGCAGACATCACACTTTTTGATAAAACTACAGATGTCATACTTGTTTCTGATAAAGGAACATTGCTTGTTACTGTAAGTTTCTTAAGAGTGGATGGAAAGTCAAATTCGGGGGCAAAGGCTCTTCCAAACGCCGCCCAAGTTAGCGATTCAATCTTACTTAGAAAGTCTGATAATCGTAAGCAAAATTTTAAATTAAAATGCATTTTCCGAAGATTTGGCATCCTTTTCAGCATCCATTTGAACTCTTCTTCTGAAACAAAATCATCCTCATTTAAAATAAAAGTCTCTAGATGATTCAATTGAGATTCACCTACCAAATCATCCATATCTATAAACCTACTCCAGCCTAGCTTTAAATGTCGTAAACTTTTCATATTCCACATAGTATTTGGCAAACTACACGTACCTCGAGTGGTTATTAAATCAAGATATTCCAATCTTGAAAGATTCACAATTGATGGTGGAAGCAAAACCACACCTCCAAGTACCAAGTACCGCAAGTGGATCAGTTGTGTGATAGCAACAATGTCACAACCGTCAATGACCAAGTTAAGGATTCGCAATAATTTAAAGGGTAAGTAAGTAGGAAGATACTCGAAACAGAGAAAAGTGCGTGTTGCTGAGACTGCTGCTTCTGAGTCAAAAGCTGGAAAACATCCTATACCAAAGCATAGTCGATAGCACTGAGGCATTGTGTCAACGGAAAAGTCATTAGAAATTTTTGGTGTCAATAAAAAATTTTCTTCCCTAGCTTTCTCCAAACACAATTCTCGCACCAAATCATGGACAACAAATTTCTTCATCCCGTATGTGGAACTTTTATGTGCTACAAACAAGAGACTTCTACCAACCAAATCTATCAAGTACTCATTTGCAACGTCCTTCAAGCATTTCTTCTCATTCTTTCGCACGAACCCCTCAGCAATCCAATACTGAGTTAACATCTTCGCTGGAATTTGTTTATCCTCTCGAAATGCTGCAAGATAAAGAAAGCAAGGCTTCAAATAATCTGGTAATTTGTTGTAACTTACTTGCAAAATATCCATGCACCCTTCTCTTGCAACCTGCTGTGGCGTTAGGGTTTCAGCAATTTGTTTCCAGAATGCAAAATTACCATTTGCTTTTGCAAGTAAACCTGCAACCAATCCAATGGCTAAAGGTAACCCTTTGCAAATTTCTGCAATTTTCCTTCCCAAGTCAAGTAAATTTAGAGGAAACCCATCTTTGTAGGATAGTTTCTGTCGTAGTAACTCCAAGCTATCCTCAAGAGAGAGTGGACTAAGGTCTAGAAGGTTGCAGTCTGCTTTAGCTTCCAAAGCAACTTTATGAATTCTACTAGTAAGGATAATTCTGCTCCCATTCTCATCATCTGGAAATGATGCTTTTAACTCATTCCAAACCTCAATATTCCAGACATCATCCAAAACAATTAGGTAACTTTTTCCTTTCAAACATCTATACAACATCGCAGCCAAGTCTTCATGACTTTTATTAGAGATATCAACTTTTGGATCGACTTGTTGTAAAATCTCAATCAATATATCTTTAATGTTATATTCTTGAGAGATACAACACCATGCATATTTTTTAAAATGAAGCCGAATCAAAGGTTCATAATAAAGGTTTTTGGCAAGAGTTGTCTTACCTTGACCTCCCATGCCAACAATTGCAACAATGTCGCATTGAGTTAATCCTCCTGTAAGGTAATTTATTATTCTCTCCTTCTCATCTACGAAACCCACCATAACATTATCCATCACGAGGTTGCTAGCTTGAGCAGGGAGGACAGCACCAGAATTCATCATCTTATCTCCAACGACTCTAGTATTGCTAATCTGCTTATATCTAGACTGATTTAGCTCAGTCTGAATGAACTGAATTTCTTCAATAACATCAGAAAGACAAATAACATTCTGCCAATAAATGGTAGGATCAGAAAGAAAACAAGAGTCAATTACATAGTCGGCACGGTATACCATCCTGTTGATTTTCCTTTGAAGATCATTGAGTCCTTCCATCTCATCTTGGTGCTCAAATACTGCCATGAGCAAGGGCTTAAGACACAGTAGCAACTTTTGAATTCTTGTGACTTGACGTCTTTGATATTTTGTCAAAGTCTCATACTTCAACTTTTCCACTAGGTCTTCAAAGAAAAAATCCAAAAATCCTTTTACATTTGTGCTAGGAAAATTATAATTCGATGATAAAGCCGGTACCTCAATCTGAAACTCCCTGATTTCAGACTTGGCTTGATCTATGTTTTCTACCAAATCGTGAAGAAGACTTGGCTTCTCATTCAAATTGCAGGCATACAACGAGCAAATCAAAGATGCAACCTTATTCACACAAATAATTACCTTCCCCTTTTCAACACATTTCAGCAGTGGAGGATTCACAAGTAATGATATGAAAAATGTAAGGCCATGTTGGAGCAGTTCAAAATCATCATCAGAAGGGAGAATAAGATCCTCCAGCAAGACTTCAAGAAAACGTGCAACAGCTATTTCCTTAGCATTAAAATCATGTTCTCGAGGTTTGAATGGCTTTAAGGCCATCAGGGCTCCAAGATACGACTCTGCAAGCTCCACAGTACAAGGCTTAAATTTCTCCATCAATTGGGAGACGGCAACATTCACTCCATCTGTTTCGTCAACCCAAAAAAGAAATGGTACGACTGCTGCAATTTTAGCACAATCTTCAATATGATTGAAGAAACTTTTCAATTCATCGATACGTTGTTGATCTCTTGAAGCAAAGTGAAAAATAGCAGAAATAAACTCTAATCTCTTTTCAACAGATCCAATTTGATTTGGATCAATTTTTTTGCAATTCTTCCAATTCGCAATCATATCAGGTCTTAAAGCCCTTAGATCCTTGAGACTCTGGGTGCCCAGATCTAGGATTTCCTTCAATTCTTCTATGCTGAAACATTTGCTTTGCAAGAAGAGATCTGACAAATCTTGAAAAGCTTCTTTGAGAATTGAATTTAAGTGCAAAAGCTTTTTCACACTAATTTCAGCTTTTGAGTCTTCATTGTCTTCATGATCCAGATCCTTTAATGTGCATTTGAGGTAATATACAACTCCTATTACTCTAATAGAAGAGAGTAAATTATCCTCAAAAACATGTGACAATTTGGCAGAGAGCCACATGAATATTTTGAGCAATGAAAACTGCTTTTGAAGGATTTTAATTTTATTCTTGAAAGGTGAAGTCCTGAAAGTTAGATCCATCTCTCGAAGGGCTTTTTCAGTCCGATCAATACCTTCCAGACCAAATTTCATTTTTCTCTCCATATCACTCACTCACTGACTCAAGGCTAATAGATGAATTGAGATGCCAACAGAAACAAAGTCTTTAAAACTTATATATCCCCAAATTGTCAAAGCTTCAAACAAAAATATAGTACTATATATATATATATATATTGAAAGTTTTGGGTGGAAACAAAACTCAATAATTTCAATTGTTTACATTATAATATTATATATTTGTCAATATTTACGACAAATCTTAAATAAATTATAAATATAAAAATTAATATAATAATTCTACTATAATTCTACCTAATAATCCTAAATATATATAATTATAAATTGGAGTTGAGCTTCAAATGTTGGGGAAACCACACAACCACAAAAGTTCAACTTCAAATTATAGATAGTTTGAACAGAATTTTCTTGTTTCAAAATATTTATTTTTTTAATAAATTAACAGAATATTAAATAATGTTTTTTTACATATAAACCTATCTTATTAGAATGAAACAATTATCTAAAACTATTAATGATAGTCAAATTAACTTAGTCTATTTCCTTTTGAATCTAGACAATTCAATTTTTTATATCACGTCTTTCAAATAACAGTTAAAAAGGTATATTATATTGTCTGGTTAGTTAAGAAAAAAGAATTTCTTTGGTATGGTTGGTAAATTTTGGGATGAAAATGAAGAAAGAAAATAAGGAAAAAGAAATGTCTTAATTTTTTTGCGCCACACTATTGGTAGAGTTATTGCATAATACATGAGTTTAACTCTCAACTTCTAGATTGAAATGCCTCAACTATTATCATTCGCACGAGACCTCACGAGCCAGAAAAGTCTTATTAACACTGAAAAAAAATATTATTAACAAACTAATGATATTAATTTTATATTTGAGAACAATGTTATTCTTCCCTTACTTTTGAGTCATTTACCATTTTTTTCAATAGTAGCCTCAAATAACTTGAATATTAAAAAAAAATTTTGATTTAATTAGCAACTTCAAAATGATATTTTAATTTTCTCTTTGGTGTCCAAGTATTTCTACCACGATATCATCTTGTTATGGCCAACTCATAAATCTATCATAAAAATATAATAGATAAAAAATATAATTATTTTGTAGTATAGAGTGGATTTAACAATTAGAAGTAATTATGATAATAGTTATATTTAACACCTAGGGATTAATTGCTTAGTAGTTTTTTAGTTAAGAAAAAAATATAGTTTGACAAAATCTAAAAAATGTATCGTATTTTAAATGAAGGTAAATATAATTACTCTATAATTAATTAATTCTGTAAGTTAATACTTAAGCAAATCGTGTAGTGTGAGTGACTTTGCTGCATAAGTAGTAGTGTGTAAAACAATAAACGAAACAAATACACAAAACACAACAATTGGTAATACTCTGCAGGGCCACGCCCAGAAATCATTTTATAGTAATTGTCAACCCAGTATAAGAAAATACCTAACTCTTTTACACATCTTGTGGGTTCCCTAGTGGATTCAGTGCAAACTTCCTTTGCCCTTCAACTCTTCAAGACTCCCCCTTAGTGTGTGGCCGCATGGATTTGAACTCCCTTCAATCCTCAACATTGCTGAACTGCAACACAGTTGAACCCCTTTTAACTCTTCAAGACTTCCTCTCGAAACAATCTGTTTGACCTTGAATCCCTTCATGTCTTCAACTTTATCAAACAGCAGCACAACTTCTATCCCTAAAAATTATAATTTTTAAAACAAGAACTCTATTGAATTATAAATAATGAACAAAGAGCATCAATGGAGAATCGCAATGTTTGAAGTTCGTGACCACCATCTTCGAAGCATTGCAGAATAGCTGAACCTCTAATTTTCATTACAATGCTTTATTTATAGATGTACGAGGTTCATTGTTCAGTCTTGTTTTTTCTAAAGAATGTGCACCTAAGATTTGGTTATCAAATAACGCTTCTTTCGATTCCTTATAAATCCTAGTTTCCTTTAGGATTCTCTATGTTTTGTCTTGGTTGCTAATTTCAATATAATAAAATGTTCCTAACAAGCTGTCCAGAACAGTGCATCATGCTACAGTACAGGGGACATGATATTATCAGAGTTTGGCTTGCTACATCACCTGTATCCTAGTTGTTGGTTATCTTACAAAAGACAAAATAGCATGAAAAATTGCACATTCAGATTCAGAAACATCAAATGTACCCTACGTTATAAGTCTCATAAACCTCTGGTTCAACTGCAAAAAAAAAAAAAAATCAAAAGAATTCAGTCATTTGTTTAATGATAATGTATGTGTAACTCATTAAAGGAAGGGGGAAAAACATCTGACCACTGGACAGCACTGGCTCTGCCACTTCATTATGAGAAGCCCTGAAGAGCAGAATCATGCAAGACAAAGATGAATAACCTTTGGTCCTGGGTCATTATAATCTTCTATCTTGAGAAGAATTAGAGACACCCCTCATTATATGAAGATATGTGCAAAATTGATTTTGTGGTGGGAAGAGTTTACTTGAGTGCCAAGTTGTGAGTTTGCTCAAATCCTAACAATTCTTCAGTGGAGAAAAATGTATAAAACCGGAAAGCATTGTATATAAAAATAGGTGCTGTGACAAAGATATCTCAATCGTGCATCTATATCCTACCTCTTCCTTTTTTCTCCAAAATATTAGGATCCTTGAGTGGTCGTATGTTATAGAGCAGCTGATACATCGTAACATTAATTGATAGGGATGACATTTATCCAGCACAAATGGATGCTTTTGTTTAATTTGCAGTGTTGTCTCTTAACAGCTAAATAAAAGAGATGCTTAATGAAGCTAATTGCCAACAACAACAGCTGTGTGGTTCATGGATGACTTTTATTTTATATCTGTATGTAAGATAATCATCATTCCATAGTCAGGATCACTTCATCAGGTTCACAACTACTCTGTATGATAGTGCATTCTCAATATTATACAAGCAGTTTAGTTCTTTAATAAGATAGCTGGTTAATGTAGAAATTTGCACATGTTGATGATTCAGATGTATCTAATCAACAGTCTAGCATGCTCTTCTAAACTGTATTGCTTTAATATCCATCATCTCATAGTAGCCCATACATTCAGTTTATGGATCAAGAAGAGATGGATGCTAATATATGAGAAACGACATACTGCAAAATCAAATCATCCTAATTTAATTGGAGGCTCTGGGATTTGCTCATCTAAACTAGTTTAAGTCTTTTCATCATACTTCTTTTGCCCTGAGGAGAAGTTAGCAGTGAACTATTCAACTGTTAGATAATCATCTTCTGAGTTTCAAGTCCCGCCTACCTTTATGAATTCAATTTGAAACCACATTATTTAATTCTTCCTCTTCAAGAAGGAATTAGGTACTGAAAACTCTGAGCTCCAACATTAAGTCATTAGTACTTAGAAACTACTCCAACATTAAGTCATAAGTACTTAGAAACTATGTGACAGGTTAAAAGATCTTACTGGAGCAGAATCCTTGCAGCCTCCTGACATTCAACAACTCGACGATTAAAGGAAGTGTACCAGAGAGTGTTTTAGAAGATCCTGAGTAAGTACATATAGTTCCAAAGTAAGACTAATCAGCAAGCCCTAACAAATGTTAGTTACCTAACATAGAAACCAACTTACAAAGCCTCGTGGATCTAAAGAACTGTAGACACCCTAAGGGACAGATGGATCTGTAATTGCATTATAGCCACAGGTTTACTGTCCAACTACCTTTCTTTCATGACTTTGACAAGATTATAGTTCCTGTTGATAGTCAACTTGCTGGGTAACCATAAAAGATAATACCAACACATCCTGATATATCATCCCGTGTCCCATTTACTGTGCTATGAGCTAAGGCAAAAATCAGAGACAGGTCAATAAAATTTTGGTTTGGTCACTGATGCATCAGCTTAAACAATCAACAGCTCTCCAGATCAGATTTCCCGAGTCTAACAGACATTAATTATCTTTAACTTCTTTCCAGGAACTGGGTAAGAAGGGTAGGATGTGTAAGTTGTCTGTATTCTTTTGAATTCTCGAATCAGCTGTCATATTTTAGGCATATATTCATCTAAACAGTGAAATTTACTTATTCTAAACCAAAATGGGCATCGGCGTTCTTAGCAACATAGATCAATTATATTGGAAGGACTAGCGAGGGTCAACCCATATCCAACTGACAAGAACATCAACTAACAAGAGAGAGCTACAGAAAATGCAACTAGATACTATTAACATTGCAAGGACCTTTAGCTAAGTCATGAATATCGACATCGTTTTTCACAGAAAGGCAGAGCCATAAGAGGCGAGGCTCTCAATCTCAACAGCTCTTTCTAGTGTACCATAATTTAAGAAATACACTGTTAGCTTTTAAAAAATGTTAACAATGATGTATAATAAAAGAAAGCTTTTGGACAACAGGGATACTATTGAAAATCATGTTACCTAATTACGATACTTTCAAGAAAATGATTTTGGTTATGCAACAGATTGACAATCACGCTGAAGCACATAGAGAGAAATCTGGTATCCTTACTAATCCGAGTTTATCCATGTTCACTTTCTGTTCTTTGAACCCTAAAAATGCTATGAGTAAAATATCATGATCAGTGGTGTCAGAGAATTATCCATACAATCAAATATTTTCACTGCAACAGAGCTTAGAATTTCAGGCCATTTATTATGACTGTCACTGTTTTTACCCGTATGCGAATCTGATATTCACCCAATTAGTACTGATACCAAGAATAATATGTTTACTGCAGCAAAACCATAAAGCAATAGCAGCCTGTTTGGCGAATTTTTGAAAAATATAGTATTAATTGCCATCACAAAGTTCCAAGGAAAAGAAAATGACAAATCTGCAGGTATAAAAGGAGATATAAATATAATGCCTCGCGAAGCTACCTCAGGCAATCCTATATAAATTGACGTACAATAGGATGGTTGCAATTGAAGGTGTTTCCGCACCCTGAATAGTTATAAAATTCTCCCTGCAAAGTGATAGATAAAAATCATTTCAGCAATGACTGCACTTTAAGAAACTATGAGAAGAATTAGTATTCATATAAAAAACCCAGAATGACATTTTCTGCATCCAGGAAAAAAGGTACCAACTGGAGGTCTCAAAATTTTAGCACCCCGTTTCTTCTTTTCCTAGTTATGTCAGGATTATGTTTTTAGGAAAGTTTCAGGATTTGAAATCTCCCTTCTTTTAGTAGAAATACATAACATAATTTGAGTTTAATTTGTCAAGTGTTTCCTTCATAGCTTCTTGAACTGTTCTACTTCTTTCCTGAAATATTGTTGCTCATAGTTACAACACTCACAGCAGTCCCAAGTTTTACAAATGCTCTTTATAGTTCTTGCCCTAAACAAATCTCCTTCTTCTAAACCGGCACAACCTTCCTCCCTCAACGTTTTTCCCTTTTCTAAGCCATAACTAAGATTTATAAATCCCTAAGTAATCTACCTCAACTACAGCAATTGAAGGACAAAATTCATGAAAAAGAATCAAAGAAACCATACTAAGGCACAGGCAGAAATCAATAGAAGCACCAAAGCACAGCCACATTTATCTTTGAATCACAAGGCAGCTCATGGGTTCTACTACATAGATGATTGGCTTGGATATCCATTGTATAGGTTTCCTTTATTAGTCTGAATGCATGCTTTAACAATCAAGCAGTATAGCAAAACATTTAACAACAAATAATCAATAAGCATAGAGCAACAAGTGACGGTTACTCAACCAATCCACCCCCCCTTTTATTTTGATCTACTGGCTATTTTTAATGTCCCTGAAATCTTTTGACACTTTCTACCAAAAGGAACATTTTATAGTATTTTTTGCCTTCAAATGCTAATATCACCACCACATGTTCCATCTTATATTTTAAACGAAGTAATCATTGGACAACATACTCATACTTGATTCCACAATTTTACTCATACAGAAAAGCGTCATGTTGGCTCAAACCCTTGAAAATAAATTGCAAGCAGAAAGTATCTAACTATACCTTCGGTGCAAGCATGTAGAAGACACTGTTGTCTACTCCTTTAAAAGATAATATAGGACCATTCTCATTCCCTTCAGCTGTGTGGTTAAAAACAACATCCATGATCACCTGTCCAATTTGAATAAGAAAACAACCACTGGGGAACAAATTTGATAAAAGAAACACCAAACAGCAGAAAGTGGCTTGATGTTTATCACCTCAATCCCTCTTTTATGTGCTTCTTTTTCAAGAAACTTGAATTCATTTACAGTACCATGGCCACAATTCTGAGCACTAGCAGAGGCATATCTTGCCATTGGTGAAAAGAAATTGACAGTAGAATAACCCCAGAAGTTCCTCCTATATAGGGCACAGAACCAAATGATCAAAATCATAACATATTTCCTTGAGGTCTCACACCAGTAAACATATATAGAATCAGAATAAAATGAGTTTTCTAGAATTTTAAAGCTCACACTTCTATAAAACACTTCTATAAAACAATTGATGTATCAAGTTTAAATAACTTCAAAGTAATCTTAAACGTAAACAGACTGAAAATTAACAGAATAAGGTTTAAGAACTGTTACTTATAGTCCCCCAAGACAGAATTGTAGCTGTAGTACTCCAGCTCATTGAATTTGTGGCATGGCATCAACTCAATACAGTTGACACCAAGTTCCTGCAGAACAGAAGATAAATGCATGATCTAGAGAAAATGTCATGAGATTTTTCTGCAGTATGAAGTATAGCATGAATGACAGCCAAATACAATATCTGAGCATTTTATAATAGAAAGTATAATTAACAGAAACTTCCATGTCCAGTGTTCAGATAAAAGAAAAAAAGGAATTCAAACAAACAAGACAAAGAATCCAATAACCTCAGCAATTTGGGTTTTCAAAATGCCACATGGCATCACATACAGGAACAGATACTCCATTTATAGCAAAGACTCCCTTCTACAGGGTTGTGGACTAATGATCAGAGTCCTTGTGCCATCATTTACTTTCTTTTCCAGTTTGCAGATTGTTTATAAGTGCGTAAAACTCTCTCTCATTGTTTCAATCTCAACTTTCACCATTTTACTTGAATTCCAATACATTATCCTGAAACTATTAGCTTTAGCACAAGAAATCACATCCGAATTATCGAAAAATTGCCTCAACACTTCCAAAGCTATTATGCATGCTCAAATGTTTCCTGTACAAAAGGAGGAGACCATGTCCAATACAACTGAACTAGATACTACACAGAGACTAGAAAGTGCATTACAACGTTTGATCATTACCTAATACATCGAATCAGAAATAACTCTTAAAAATTTAAATATGATACTGTTGCTATTTACCTTCAAGTAATCAAGTTTCTCCACAAATCCACGATATGTACCGGGAAAGTTAGCTTTGCTTGACTCATGCTTTGTAAATCCACAGACATGCATTTCATAGATTATAAGATCTTTTTGTGGAAGCTTCAGCGGTAAATCACCTTCCCAATCAAACTGAGAAACCAAATGTGCCAGAACTAGAAACATAGAAATCAACATTCTGTGTTTTAAAGTTGAACAACTAAGCACAATATACAAAAGAAATCTACAGATAACAAGCATAGAAATGCTTGCAAGCAAGAAAAGAAAATCCTAACTATGATTCTTCAGCTGAAATAACTACGTATGAGAAGGAAATTTTGCACAAGAAAAAGAATTAAGCATTCTATGAATACTCTAAAATTTCCCAAGAAATTTTTTCAAGAATAGGATGGGCTTGAACAAAAGAACCAAACATTTCACCCACAGGATCCTTCTCCTAGCCTAAATTTTTGTTACTAGAAAGCATAGGAACTGGGAGACAACAAGGTCTACCAAAGAGTCCTTTTGTTTCTCCTGAACACAATAAGCAGAATCTATCAAAGATTTATGAGTCTCAACCCAATCTCCTCGGCCTCATTTGAAATTGTTCACCCGAGGATTTCTGTGAAGAGTAGATGATAATTTACACTAAGTCATGTAGAATATAATTGAAAACACATTACTCAAGCTTTATGAGCTTCAATTATCTCAGTTTCCCCTCCCAGCCTCATTAGCACAGTTTCACACAAAAATTCCTGCCATAGTCAGAATAATGAATAAGAGAAGCCACTAGAAAATGTGCAAGGATCTTAAGAGCAAGCAGAAAGACAACCCATTGACTAGAATGTAGCAAGATAAGTTAACATTGAGGAAACCAGAATTTAAGGTTTTACCAGGGCATGCCAAAATAAAACTCCGGACTAAACAGCACGTTACAGATCTAAAAAGGGATGTCAACAGTCTTCACTATGCAGATAACTAACAAGCAACTAAATCTTATGAGCATATGTAGTTACTAGCATAAAACTGTTAGCAGGACTCCTCATTAGAATGGTACCCAAACGTCTCCGTTCAAATTAACAATTAACGAGGGATATTTCACTTGCAGATAGCAATTCAAGGATGTGGGACTTGTTGGAATGATGACCATACCACCAAAAGTTTTTTAATTTAAATATATCTTCAAACTGCAAATTGGATACCTCATCAGAAGCATTAGGAACCATAGCGGCCAATGGGGCTGAACATTCATCTTCCATTCCCAAAGCACCAAGTTCTCCTCTGCTTACAACAGCCTGTATAGAAATTCAAATCAGCTCAGTAAAATCATCACAGACAATTACCAGATCACGATGCAAGAAGCGTTACTACTGATAACCTTGTATCCTCAAACCACACACCTTAGCATAAGGATCCAGTAATGCTTTAGAGGAATCAAAGTAATGTCCTTCCCTCGGGAGAACACTTCTCATCTAATCCTATCCGTAAAGCATATCTTCAAAATTTCCCTTCACAAATACGTGCCATACATCTCCAGTCTTATTGGTGAATGGATCCAGCAGGATTTGCTCACTTACTCTTTTCTGCAACAGCCAGCATATAGGGAGTCTCATAACTATAACACTTTGTTTTCATTCAATCATCTGAAAGTAAAAGCATAATAACATACAGTTTGATTAAAGGATTAGAAGGTGGATCTGAAATCCATCATAAAACAGAGCCATATAGAAAATATAGTGATTCTCAATTTTCATAGAAACATGTTTCTGATATATGTTTTGACTAATAGAGTGTCTTCTTTGTTTCTTAAATTTTTAAATCTCATTGAAGAACATATCCACTGAACCAAACAGATGCATAAGTAGGATGAAGATATTTAGTCTAGGTTTTCATTTTCTCTAAGGATGTTACAGCTTCTAGGAAGAGAAAGAGAAAAAAAGTGATTAAAAATAGTTTCTTAAAGGCCAAACAATCCACTTCTTGAGTTTCGGTCCGGTGCTGGACTAAGTTTAGACTGGACTTCAACCATTTCTAGGCATTCCTTACGGATAAAGATGATAAAAAACACTGCTTAAAAGCTGAACTGAATTGAACCAGAAAGGCCCCTCCACTCAAATGGTTAAGCCAGTAGCTTCAAGTTCAATTAAAAAAAAACAACGTATCGAAGAGTTTATTTTCCAAGCAATGTCAATAAGCGCCCCCCCCCCCAACCAAAAGAAAAATCCTTTTATAGTGTAAACTTGCCTGGTCAAATTTATAAGTGAGAACTAAGATAGGCAATATAGAAAGTTTTTTAAAGGCCGAATGACTAAAGTGTTTTTTGTATAAACATGAAAACTAAATGCTTCCCCATGAGTCTCTGTATGAGCCACTGCTGGGACATTACTCCCTCAAGAATCAGGATTTTACACGTGAAACTGGGAGCTAGTGATGATGAGCTCATTTGAATGCCATCCTCCTGAATTCCAATCAAATGTATCCACAAGCTTCACACTGAATAAGTTTTCCAGCATAGATGTGTTAATGAAATGCTTTAAAGATTAAAACTATGCTTATCTCATTAATTTGTGATGTCTAGCCGGAGACAGAACACACACATACACACACACAAAGGAACCAGCCAGCTCACTGTGTTACAAGATGCATCAAAGCGTTAATATACAGTTACTTTTAGCTGCAACAACAGAGTTTTGCTCAAGTATATACATTGCCAAATAAGTATAGTAATCTGAGCCACCGTTTTCGAACAAACTAAAGCAGGAATTTATCATAGTTAACCGAGATGAACTGAAACTCAAGTATATACATCGAGAAATAGAAATAATAGTGAGAACTTTCCAAATTAGACTACAGGAGAAAGCCCAATGTAATCCCACAAAGTCTAACTCAGGCAAATCAGCAAGATTAATCAAGCAAAGAGTAGCAGAAGTGGCATTTCCGGAAGAAATAGCAAAATTCACTCCGCCCTCTCTGGCCGTGGCACCAAAGGGTGTTGGTGATCCATCAAAAACTTGGAAACGGCGGAGGCTTCTCGACCACCACTGCAGTGTCACCAGAAACCGCCTCGAGGCTTCCATCACTACTAGCATTGATCACAGCCGCCAAAAACTTTCTCCTCCGGCCATGACTACTCAAATTATTCCCCAATTTGTTGAAAGTCGATTGATTTCTTAGAATTCCTTTGGTATTGCTTGTGTTATTTGTGATTTTTGGAGTGTTCGCTGAGAATGAAGGGCAGCGGAGCAATTCCATTGCTTGAACTTGAAGACGCGCATGAATTGGAAGAATCAGAAGGTTCTGGATGATATCACTCACTCACAGGATCTTTGATTTACATAGAGAAGAAAGAAGCCTCAGTGGAGGAGTGAGGAGAGTGATCTGGACTGGAGCCTGTGGCACTGGCAGTGAGTGAGCACAGCACTGGGCTGATTAGTTTCTACTAGAACAAGTTTGTTAATTTCGTATTCTACTAAAATAATATTTTATCCTTCATTTCAAAATAAGTATCTATTTAGTACTTTTTATAACATAGTATTTGAGAGTCATGAATTAATCTAAACCGCTCTCCAGATGACTCTATCTGTGCATTTCAAAATAAGTGTCTCTTAAACATTTGACACAATTATTAAGTGTTATAGAGAAATAAATAAGGAGAAAGAAATTTAGAAAAAGTATAATAAATACTATTTGAAAGTAGTAAAAAGACATTTATTATAAAATAAAATATCTAAAAAGACAATTATCTTGAAACATAACTTATATGTAGGCCTTTTTGGCCAATGTTTTACACTATTTTCATTTTTTTTCTCAGCCCATTACTTTTATTCCGGTGATGAATTTCGAGTTCGGCCTCACTAGAGAGGATTTGGGCCGGCTGGACCATGATGCCGAGCGGGTCGGTTTCAACCCGATCCGCCATGCGATATATGTATCAATGTCTCGCTTTCTCTTTCAATTGCCCTAATCTCTCATTTTCTGTTTTGGCCGCCGCCTCCTCACTTTCTCTCTCTGACTCTTCGTCTTCCTTCTCTCTTTCTCTTGAACTGACTCTCGGTTCTTATTGACTGCAGCTCTTGAGGACTCCAACCGCTGTCTATCGGTGCCGATAGTCATTTACTGACTGCGTGCGCAAGGTTCCGGTTGAGGAAAGAGCCTTTATAGAGAGATTGAGAGATTGTGTTCTATTCTTGAGGTCCACAGGTAAAACATGAGGGATTCTGTCTCCTCCTCTTGGAAGGTTGAGACGGTGACGTTCCGTCACTGTGCACGGAAACTGGAGCTCACTGCCGTTCTTCCGGCTTCCTTTGGCTGTCAGATCCTTGAGCTATCGGATCTCCCGGTACAAGAGGTAAAAATATTACTGATTTATTTCCCTTCTTATTATTACTAACCGGTTGTTCCATCTTACTGTTATTCCAGCGTCCTACCGGAAAAGAGAAGGCGAAACGATGACTGAAGACTTTCTGTAATAGACAGGCTTTCCCTTTTCTTCCTTTCTGTTTCTCCTTTGTTACTGTAATAGTAAGATAGGAGTTGTGTAATAGTAAATAGGATCCAGTCGTTAGATCCTCGGCATAACAGTGGTATCAGAGCTGCGGTTAATCTACAACCTTCTGATGAGCAGCGGTAACACTCGAACAGTCGCGATTCGGCGTTCCAAATTCACGGATTCTGTAGATCTAGCTCAAGGAAGCAATCTCAAACCCACTCTCGATTTTTTTTTTCTTTTTTCATTTTTGTTAGATCTGCTATTCTTTACTGTCTGTTTTGTTAGATCTACTATACCTGCTTATCTTTCTGTTAGATCTACTTATTCTTGGTTAGATTTGTTGCTTGTGTTACCTCTGTTGTTTATGTTTTGTTGGATCTTTCTGTTATACTCATTTTATTGTTTTTGTCTGGATTTCGGTTATACTCGTTTCACTGTTTCGTCATGGATCTGTTCATTTTGTGATTCTGTTTTTTCTTTCGTGACTGTTGGGTTTTTCTGTTGTCTATGTTGGAAGGCTGTTGCTCAGACTCTGCTTGACTGTTTCTCTGTTTCGGTTATCGTGTTACTGCGCTGTTTGAACTTTCTGTGAGATTTTTGCGTTTCACTTTTTTTTGCGCCGTTTTTCAAAGCAAAATCCGGGCCATTTTATTTGTTTGACAAACTTATTTTTCAAATCTTTTATTTTTCTAGACACTGATTACTCTTATTTTCTATTTAATCATGTCTGTTCAAAAAATTGAAACCGATAAGTTTGATTGCAAATCTGACTTCGTAACGTGGTAGAGAAAAATGAAAGCAGTTTTAGTCCAAAATAAAATCGCACCGGCAATTTGTAGCCCAGAAAATATCCGAAATCTTGGAAGGGAGAAGTTCTTGCTGAAAAACTTGGTGATGCACATAGTAGCCTCACCTTGCATTTAACCGATAAGGTTTTGAGAGAAATCGGCGAGAAGGACAACGCTTTTGAAATCTGGATGAAACTCAAAAACTGTATTTAGGAAAGTCCTCGTCGAAAAAATTTATTTAAAAGAACAGCTTTTCGATTTTAAAATGAGCGGGTCGAAATCACTTTCTGAAAACATTGGTGATTTAAACAAAGTCGTTTTGGAAGTTCAAAATGTTGCAGAGAAAATCTCCGATGAAAACATTGCTGTTATTTTATTAAATTCTTTGCCTCAGTCTTTCAATGATGTGAAATCTGCTATCAAGTATGGCAGAGATGATTTGACTCTTTCTGATGTGAAAAACGCTTTGAAATCAAAAGATTTGGATTTGAAAAAAGAAAACAAATCAAACGGAAAGAACCTTTACGTGCAAGGGAGGGTTGACGGAGAGAATCTTTTAGTCACCATTCTAAAAGTAAAGGGAGGCCCAAATCTCGAGATAAGAACAAAGTGAAATGTTTTTCTGCAGCAAAGGTGGTCATTTGAAAAATAAGTGTTTTAAAAGGATCAAAGATGAAAAACAACGTAAACGAGGTAATGGGAGCGATAAAACTGACAAAACCTACGATTTTGAATCAGATGGTAATTCTATGTATTTTGAGGTTTTCTGTGTGTCACCTTCTCCATCTTCCTCTATAGTTTTTGATGACTAGATTCTTGATTCTGGCTGCACTTTTCATATGACTCCAAACAAGCACTGATTTTCTGATTATAAAATCCTTGATCATAGAAAAGTTTTTATGGGAAACAATAAAGTTTGTGACATCAAGGGCATTGGAAATGTTTTCATAAAAATGCATGATAGCGTGACTAGAAAATTGACTGAGGTGAGATATGTACCCGACCTTCGTCGGAATCTAATCTCCCTTGGTATTTTTGATTCAAACGGTTATTCTTACAAATCTGAAAATGGGATTTTACAAGTTTGCAAAGGATCACTAGTCATGCTTAAAGGTTTTAAGAAAGGTGGCTTATACACTTTGCTTGGAAAAAATGCTTGTGAATTATCTGCATTGAATTCAAAAACTGTCCCTGAAAGGACCATATTGTGGCATCATCAGATTGGCCACATTAGTGAAAAGGGTTTGCATTTTTTACACAAACAAAATCTTTTGAATGGTGACAAAATTGATTCTTTAGATTTTTGTGATTATTGTGTTCTTGGCAAACAACATAAACTCAGTTTTTCCACTGGCACACACAAGTCCATCGCTGTTCTTGATTATGTGCATTATGATTTATGGGGTCCTGAGAAGGTATCCACTTATGGTAGCATGTTTATTTCCTTTCTGCTGTTGATGATTTTTCTCGGCATGTTTCGGTGTTTCCTTTGAAAACTAAAGACAAAACTTTTGAAAAGTTTAATGAGTGGAAAAGTTTACCGAAAATCAAACCGGAAATAGACTAAAGAATATTAGGACATATAACGGTTTGGAGGTTTGTAACAAAAAGTTTAATGATTTGTGTACTTTGCATGGTATTGTGCATCATAAAACCGTTAGGGATAACCCTCAGCAAAATAGTGTTGCTGAAAGGATGAACCGAACCATTATAGACAAAGTTAGGTGTCTTATAGTGTCATCTAGTGTTCCCAAACCCTTTTGGGGAGATGTTGTAAGTACAGTAGTTTACCTTATCAATAGGTCTCCTTCAATAGCCATAAACTTCAAAACTCCCATAGAGTTGTGGTCCGGTGAACCACCAAACCTGTCCAACCTGAGAGTATTTAGGTGTGCTGCATTTGCACATCAAAAGGAAGGAAAGTTAGACTCTAGGTCTAAAAAGGGAGTGTTCATAGGTTACCCTAATGGGGTGAAGGGTTATAAAATTTGGCTCAAAGGTGAGCCGAGTATGAGGGTAATTGTGAGTAGAGATGTGGTCTTCAATGAGCTTGATATGCCTTGTCTTAAGGCTAAAATCGACCCTGTAAGTTCTATAAACATTCCCACGGATGGGAACATTCCTGTGGAGGTGGAGGACACCTCTGGACCCTCACAAGAGCACACACATGAACTCGAAAACAGTGAAGAGTCGGATATCCTGTCTAGTGTACCTGAAACCGATGTGCCTGAATCAGAAAATTCTAATGATGATGAGGATAATCCTGAGAAAATTCATATATTGTTTCTTATACTTTTGCTACTGCATCTTGTGTTGAGGAGAAAGAACCTATGTGTTTTTCTGATATTTTAAAGAGTCCTAATCGCTCTTTGTGGATGCATGCTATAAATGAGGAAATTTCTTCTTTGCATAAGCATGAAACTTGGGTGCTTGTTCCTAGACCACCAAAGCAAAAATTGATTGACTGTAAATGGATTTTTGAAATTAAAGAATCTGAATCTGCTAATGAACCTACACGGTTTAAGGCTAGATTGGTTGCAAAAGGTTTTTCTCAAGTTGAAAGTATCGATTTTAATGAAATTTTTTCTCCCGTTGTTAAGTACAAGACGATTAGGATTATGCTTGCTATTGTTGCCTTATTTAATCTTGAGCTTGAACAATTGAATGTGAAAACTGCCTTTTTGCATGGTGAATTTGAAGAAACCATTTACATGCGTCAACCACCTGGTTTTGAGCTGAAACGTAAGGAACATATGACATGTCTTTTGAAGAAGTCATTGTACGGACTTAAGCAGTCACCTAGACAGTGGTATAAGAGGTTTGATTCTTTTATGCTTAAAACTGGTTTCGTTAAGAGCAATTACGATAGTTGCCTGTATTTTTGTGGTGATGATGTTGATAATACTGTTTATCTATTGCTTTATGTTGATGATGTGCTGATTGCTTGCAAACATAAAGATAAGATTGTGAATTTAAAATCTTTGTTGAAGTCAGAGTTTGATATGAAGGATTTAGGATCTGCCTCTAAAATCCTCGGCATGAACATACATAGGAATAGGGCTGACCGTTCTTTGTTTATATCCAAGAAATCCTTCTTGCAGAAAATTTTTTCAAATTTTCGATGCATTTGTGCAAACTAGTTTGTACCCCTCTTGCGAGTCATTTTCAGCTTTCTTCAAAATCTTGTCCCAAAACTAAAAATGAGAAGAAAGATATGGCCAACATCCCTTATAGAATGACCATTGGATCCGTCATCTATTACATGATTTCCACCCGACCTGATATTGCTTATTCCATAAGCCTTTTGAGCAATTTCATGTCTAATCCGGGTAGGGATTAGTGGACTGTTCTCAAGTGGTTGTTGAGGTACATTAATGGGACGAGTGATCAGGGTTTGCATTATGTTTGAATTGGCTGGTTATGTGGATTCTGACTTTGCAGGTGATAAAGATGGTCGAAAATCTACCACATCTTATTTCTTTACCCTTGTGGGTAATTGTGTTTCATGAAAATCACAGCTACAGTCTGTAGTCGCCATTTCCACTGCGGAGGCTGAATACATTGCTGACACGGAGGCAATTAAGGAAGCTATTTGGCTTCAAGGGCTTTTATCTGAATTGCATATTTTACATTCCAAAACTACTATTTTTACTCATAGTCAAAGTTATCTTCATTTGTGTAAAAATCCTATCTATCATGAAAGAACTAAACATATAGATGTTAAATATCATTTCATTAGAGAAAATGTTTCAAATGGTTTAGTTAATATAGAAAAAATTAGTACTAAAGAAAATCCTGCTGATTTTGATACTAAAATTGTGACAACTGACAAGTTTGCTTTGTGCAGGGATCTCCTTCATATAGATGAAGGTTGACTCATTTGAGTTTGTCCTAGCTGGAAAATCAATGAAAATGTGTTCAAGGTGGAGTTTGTAGGCCATTTTAGGCCCATTTTTTCACATTTTATTTTTATTCTCCCAGCCTAATTTTCCCTATGATGAGTCTTGGACTGGACCTCACTAATGAGAAGACTGGGCTTAATTTCTTGGGCCAAGATATCAGGCGGGCCGGTTCAGCCTAACCCGCCCAAGGTGACATGGTATATAAATACCTCTCTTTCTTCTTTTGGCTGCCCTAATTTTGGATAGCCTCCTTCGCTTTCTATTTTCTCCTCCTCTTCTTCACAACTGAGCTTTGGCTCTTCTGGCTCTCAAGGATACCTCTTACAACAATGCTGCGAGTCGACAATGTCTGACTATGTGTCCGGCCATTGCCACGAGGAGAGAGAGAGAGAGAGAGAGAGAGAGAGAGAGAGAGAGAGAGAGAGCTGAAAGAGAAGGAAAGAGAGTGGTCTTGTCTTTGTGAGTTCGTCCTTTCTGAAGGACGTCTTTGACCGCTGCGTCTTCAACATTTTCGGTTGATCGTTTTCATCTTTCACAGAAAACCGGTACCAGTTTTCTAGAGGATCGTTCGATTTTTGCTATCATTTTGCTACTGCTAGCTTCGGCTTCGTTCAGCTCCCGCCAACCATGAGGTAAACTGCTCGTTCGCTGCTGCTCATTCGCTTGCTCACTGCTCGCTGGACCGTTCTTCTTCGCGGCTTCAGGTAAGCTCATTGAGCTTGTTTTCTTTCCATTTTGCTAGCTATTTTTCGTAGGTCCTTTTTCGGTCACGCTTCCTCACCGAGCTTCGGACGAATAGGAAGATCGGTGATCTTCTTTGGCAGCGGAAGGAGAAGAAGAAAAACTCTTCTGTAATAAATTAGGTTCTATTTTTTTGTTTCTTCTTCCGGATCTTTAATAGTAAGTAGGAAAAGTTGTAATAGTAAATAGGAACTTGGGATCTTCAGATTCGTACAACATAAATTATTTACTCATCATAAAATTTCTTTAATCTAAATTTGTATATCATTTTCGCACATTTTAGACTTACCTTGGGCTCCCTGTCTTTGTCGAAAAATGTTGTCCGAGTACTATACAAACAAAAGCTCTTAATGTACATTGGATATAAAGTAAAGTAAAATAAATTTAGTAGATACACTAAATAAGAATGAAAATAAATGAATAATATATAGAAATACCTCAAAAAAGTCAATATTAACGGTCTTTCTTACCACATGAGCACCAATTATTAGATCACAAACTAGACACTCTTTATAAGTTTTATTCCGTGCATCTCTAATCTAGGAATCATCAAAAAAAATTTTAAATGAATCAAAGTATTGGACTAATTTTAGGAATTGAAGAAAAATGTAAACTGAAAATTTATTAAAATGAATTTACCGTCTTTAAACAAAGCTTAAGGCTGGTTGGAGAGGCTAATTTAATAGATCTTAGTGCATTATGAATCCATTTATCCTCATTATTTCTTCCTGCAAGTTCCTGAAAAATTAAAAATTTTATACTATTAATTGGACAAAAAAATGCAAAACAAAACAATTTAGAGATATGTGTATGATAATCAAATAATAATTACAAGTGACAATAATATTTCTTCCACTGTCTTGTTTGAGAAACATTTATTAATAAGATCTAATCTATTTATCCACAAAGTAGAAAATCACAAAAATGGGGTTATGTAATGAAGAAAGGAGTGGAGAAATTTGAAGCCCATTTTGCAGATTATAGCTTTGCAAGGTATAAAATAAGTTTTTTGATTTCATGAAAAAAAAAAAAAACTAAAAAAATGGGTAATTAATACCTTTTGTATGGACTGTCTGCCTTGAAGGTTGGTGAACGGGAGAAATTTTTTATGATATCTGAAATAGCATGGTTATTATCAAGCTTTTCTAATTCATCCTCCAATTGTTCAATATCCTAAAATTAGAAATTTTAGTCAATAAATTACAATAGAACGTTTTTTTTTTTTTTGGTGGAATACTTTATCAAAGGATTAACAACAAATAAAACATAATAATAAAAAAAATAGAATCTATGGTAGTGTAAGTCGTGTAATCAATCATTTACACTAATCTAATAGGTGATGGTTTTCTTTCGTAATTGTATTAGTTTCATACTTTCTTTTGTCTTCTTTTTGCGATTGTTTATGGCCTATTTTTCATTACTTAAAATTAGCAGTTGTTAGTCTATTTTAAGTTATAAGTTGTTTTGGACTTGTTCACAACTGTTTATTATATATGTTTTTAGCTTAAAAAAAATAAAAAATCTATTTTGGAAAAGTTACTGTGGAGATATTTTTTAGAACTGCTTCTGCTAATTGATATTATTAATAATAAAATTGTTATATTAATTGATTTAAAAGAAATTTTTATAAACACTTATTTTTAATTGCATAAAGAACGTATAAGTAATGGAGAACAAGGCCTACATATAGAATTCAAAAAAATATTTTATTTATATGCCATTCACAAATATGGAGAAAGAAATATAAAGAAAGAGAGAATAGAGAAATAAATAAGGAGAAAGAAATTTAGAAAAAGTATAATAAATACTCTTTGAAAGTAGTAAAAAAACATTTATTATAAAACAAAATAAAAATTCTAAAAAGACAATTATTTTGAAACGAAACGTATATGTAGGCCTTTTTGGCCCATGTTTAACACTATTTTCATTTTTTTCTCAGCCTATTACTTTTACCCTAGTGATGAATTTCGGGTTGGGCCTCACTAGAGAGGATTTGGGCCGACTGGACCATGGCGACATGTGTATAAATGTCTCGCTTTCTCTTTCAGTTGTCCTAATCTTTCTTTTTCTGTTTTGGTCGCCGCCTCCTCATTTTCTCTCTCTAACTCTTCATCTTCCTTCTGTCTTCCTCTTGAACCGACTCTCGATTCTTCTTGGCCGCAGCTCTTGAGGACTCCAACCGCCGTCTACCGGTGCCACTAGTCATTTACTGACTGCGTGCGCAAGGTTCCGGTTGAGGAAGAAAGAGCCTTTATAGAGAGATAGAGAGATTGTGCTCTATTCTTGAGGTCCACCAGTAAAATCTGAGGGATTCCATCTTCTCCTCTCGGAGGGTTGAGACGGTGACGTTTCGTCACTGTGCACGGAAACCGGAGCTCAGTCGTTCCTCCGGTTTCCTTTGGCTGTCTGATTCATGACCTATCGGATCTCCCGATACAAGAGGTGAAAAGGTTACTGCTTTATTTCCCTTCTTATTATTACTAACCGGTTGTTCCATCCTACTGTTATTCCGACATCCTACCGGAGAAGAGAAGGCAAAACGATGACTGAAGACTTTCTGTAATAGATAGGCTTTCCCTTTTCTTCCTTTCTGTTTCTCTTTTGGTACTGTAATAGTAAGATAGGAGTTGTGTAATAGTAAATAGGATCCAGTCATTAGATCCTCGGCATAACAGTATATAACACTAACTAATCAATGTTAGTCTTATTATATCATGATATCAAATTTTATTTATTTTTACAATTTAAATATTTTAGTGTTTAATAACAAGGGTTGATACCAATTTTAGTACCCCTAAATTATTATAGTATGACAATCGAATACCTAATCTTAATAGCGTGACAATTGAGAGTCTAATTGGGATTCATATGGAATTTGTTAAAGGGGGTTAATAAACATAATTCGAGAATCTATATGTATAGCGCGAAAAATTCATTTCTTACCATGAACTTTCTTTCTTTACACAACTTCTCTCTAACCTCTCGCTAACCTCAAATTCAAATCTTTCACATTCAACATAGTTTGGAAGTAGATATGGATCATTTTGAAGATTTTTTCGCAAGAAAATATCGATTTTGATGTAAGAAAACTCTCAATTTGTTTTTTGTGACTAGACCGAGTTATGCCCAGGTAGGAGAAAATCTCCAACGAGTTTTGCCCATTCTAGCGAAAATGTTTACAAAATTTCGCTCAGATGGGCGAAACTCGGTTCAGTTGGTTTTTTTATTAAATGTTATTTTTATGCTTTTTATAATTTTTTTAATTAATATAAGATGTATTATTAATTTGTTTTGTATTATGTTTTAACGTAACAGGCAGATATAGATCCGAATACATTTGAAGAATTTTTGGAACCAGAAGAATACGTGGATCACGGACATTTATTCAAAATAGAGTTGGTGGATTGGGCAAAAGAAACGGCTAAAAAAGTGAACACATATTTGATTGTCACTCAGTATTTGAGATCAAGAATATCCGACTGTCGACCGTATGTTACATTGGGTTGCCAGCGTGGAGGTGCAAATAAATCAAGAACGAAGCCGAGAGTTGACGATGAAGAAGAAGAAGTTTCCATAAAAAGGCAGGCATTTAGCCCTAAGGGCATTATTACTTGTGTTTTGATTATGATTAACATGTGCTTGTGTGAGTATGTTAGCTAACCCTTCATAGAACAAAAGAAGAACATATGAAGTCTCAAAGTCTCAAGCAAAAGATCTTGTTGATGAGGGCAAAATAGAGAAGAAGAGATCAAGCCATACCAAGATCAAATCAATTGAAGACATTGAAGACATTGTATTTGTGAACTAGGTACTATCTTGTAAAACTCTCTAGTCTTAGTCTTTGATTCATTGATCATACATGAAGCTCTTCTATTGTTTTTCTAAAATATAATCCTTGGTTCCAAGTATTCTTGACTAAAGATGTTTTGGATAGTTTTTCTTCTCTTTAAAAATTGTCAAGAATGCCTTTGAAACTTGGAAGAAAGTTTTGTTCAGAAAAAAACTTGGCTGAGGAAAAACAGAAATTCGGAAGTCCGTTTTTAAAACCGATCGTCAGTTTTTTCAAGGTATAAAATTCGGCAGTCCGTTTTTCAGAAAAATCAAGTCCGAATATTTCTGTTCAGAAATTCGGCAGTTCGGTTTTATAAACTGGTCGTCCGTTTTTCCACAGCACAAAATTCGGCAGTCCGTTTTTAGAAAACTCAAGTCCGAATCTTTCTGTTTCAAAGAACCGGAAGTCCGTTTTCTGGAACCGGTCGTCCGGTTTTAGCTGTCAGTGTAAAAAAATATTACCGTTGCACAGAAGCAACGGTCATTTCTGAAAAATGACAGCCTATTTCTTAGGCAACGGTCTTGAGCTTAAAAAACCCTATATATACACTCAATTATCAGCCAAAAATTCAAGAAGTTTGGGAATTATTCATTGAGAACATTTAATACATTTCAAGAGCTTCAAAAATACATTTTTATTACAAATCATTTTTGAACCCAAACAAAATCTTCTTGAGCTTCATTATTGACCATCCATCAAAGAAGAAGAAAAGAGGTGCTTGTAGAAGTATACCATTGAGTTGTAATCTTCCTCTTCTCAAGCTAAACTGGTAACATTGTTCCTAACTCTCTCTATTCTATTATTGTGATCAAAGGTTTGTGGAAAACCCTTTGGGTGATCCTTTGATTAACTAGTTGTATTGTTGTGATTGAGGTTTTGGTGTAAAACCCTTGAAGGGTGAACCTCATTGTGTAGTTGTGTAATCAACTTGAAGTTAGTGGATTTGTGAAATCCTTGGGTTGAGGCTCAAGGTAGTGGATGTAGCTCTTGGAGAGAGTGAACCACTATAAATTGTTGTGCATGCTATTTAATTCTTTGCTCATTTCTTAATTGCCAATTCTATAAGATTATGCTTTGTATGAATTCTTATTAAAAAGAGTTTTAGAAATCTTTCACAAACAAATTGGAGGTTTATCTTTCTAATCAAACAAAAGATTTTTTAAATTAGCCAAAAACCTTATTCACCCCCCCTCTAAGGTTTTTCAATTGGTATCAGAGCGGGGCTTCTTTAAAAAGGGACTAACATCCTTGAAGCAAAAGATCATTATTTTACTATGGCTAATGTTTCTAGTTTACCATATGTAGAAGGCTCTTCTACAAATAGACCTCCTCTTTTCGATGGTTCAAATTATACTTTTTGGAAATCTAGAATCAAAATATATATTTGCTCTATTAACTTTAATCTTTGGAGCATTGTAGAGAAAGGACCTTATGTTCCTATAAAGGATGGAATAGTCAAGAAGGTCGAAGATTATGATGAGCTTGACTCAAGGAAGATGACTCTAAACTTTCAAGCTATGAACATATTGAGTTGTGCCTTGGATGCAAATGAATACAATAGAGTGAGCGGATGCGACTCGGCTCATGAAATGTGGAAGTTACTTGAAGTAACTCACGAAAGCACCAATCATCTTGTAGCCGATTGTCCCAAGGCCCTTAAAAAGGAAAAGGAAGCTTTAGAAGTCAAGCTTGAGGCATTGAGGAAAAAGAAGAAAGGCAAAGGCCTAATTGGAGCTTGGGATGAAGACTCAAGTGAAAATGAAGAAGAAGAAAATGCCAACATATGCTTCATGGCACTAGAAAATGAGGTACAATTTTCACTTCCTAACTCTTCTAGTATCGTTGATGATGATTGTGATATTGATCCTAGCATAATGCTTTTTGAAATGTATGATGAGTGCAAAAAGGTTACTAAACGAAACAAAGATTTGAAAAGCAAAACTCAATTTTTGTTAGATGAAAATTCAAGACTCATTTGTGAAAATAAAGCCATTCTTGAATCCTTGGAAGTCTTGAAGAAAGAAAAAGAGAGCTCAAATGATGACCTTCAAAAACTTGTTTTAGAAAACAAAAACCTTTGTGAAAAGATTTCCTTTCTTGAAAAATGTTTAATTGATTATGATGTATTAAAGAAAAAGGTGAGTGATCTCACTCTTTGTGTTGAAAAATTCACCAAAGGAAAAGAAAACTTTGAAAAACTTCTTGGCTCTCAAAGATCACCCTTTGATAAAAATGGTATTGGATATACTCATTCCAATATTTTCTCAAAACAAACACGGTTTGTCAAAGCTTCATCATCTCACTCACACCTTTGTTGCACCTATTGTGAAAAGAGTGGTCATAAAGCCACAAAATGTTTTATAAAGAAAAAGATTGAAAGAGGAGTTAAAACCGTTTGGAAAATAAAAGAAAATCCAACTAACATTCATGGACCCAAAAAGATATGGGTACCAAAAGACTTTGCTACTTCTTTTTTGTAGGAACACAAGACAAGGTCATCTAAGTGGCGGATGCTTAAGACACATGACCGGATATGCATCCCTCTTGATTAAACCAAGGAAAACCGAAGGTGCTTTGTTTTTGGAAGGATCATCGGTATAGGTAACATTGCATATTGTTTATCTTCTTTGACTAAGGAAGTACCTTAAATTGATGGTTTGAAGCATAATTTATCTAGCATTATTCAATTGTGTGATTATGGGTACAAAGTTGTTTTTAAAAGTGAATCTTCTTTTATCATAAACAAGCTTGTAAACAAAATAATTTTTTCAAAAAAAAAAAGAGTTGGCATTTGTCTATGTCTTTTATCTTGAAGTTCTCATATTCTCAAAACTTATAGTGTCTCTTAATTCATGATGATGATGTATTTTTGTGGCATAGAAGGTTTGGTCATGATAGTATGGATTTATTAAACAAACTCTCTTCAAAAGAACTTGTTAGGGGCTTACCAAAACTTCATTTTGAGAAAACTAGACTTTGTGATGCTTGCCAATTTGGAAAACAAATTAATACCTCTTTTAAACCATAGTAAATGATTTCAACTTCAAAACCTTTAGAACTCATTCACATGGATTTATTTGGACCAATGAGGACCACTAGTCTTGGTGGTAAGAGGTATGCCTTTATTATTGTGGATGATTTTTTTTCCCTTGGACTTTGTTTTCAAACCGAAAGGATGAAGCATTTCATGAATTTATTAAATTATTCAAAAGAGTCCAAACCTCCCTTGTTTGCAAATTGATTTCTATAAGAAGTGATAATGGGAGAGAATTCAACAACCAAGATTTTACAAAAATCTGTGATGATTTTTGTATTTTACAAAACTTTTTTCGGTAGCCAAAACTCCTCAACAAAATGGATTTGTGGAAAAGAAAAATAGAACTTTACAAGAAATGGCAAGGTCAATGCTTTATGAAAATTCCCTTCCTAAACTTTTCGGGCCGAGGCCGTTAACACCGCATGCTACATTTGAATCGTGTTATCTTGAGACCTTCTTTAAAGAAAACTCCCTTTGAACTCACTTTTAATAAAACCCCCTCAATTGGTTATTTTAAAGTTTTTTGATGCAAATGCTTTATTTTAAACACCAAGGACAATCTTGGAAAATTTGATCGAAAATTCGATGAGAGAATTTTTCTTGGTTATTCTTCAAACGAAAAGGCTTTTAAAAGAACCTTATGTGTTGAAGAGTCTATTCATGTATATTTTGATGAAACTAACATTTTTGTCAAGAAAGATGATGATGACATAGATAACTCTTTAAGCTACCAACCTTTGTACACTCAAGCAATGGAAGAACATGCTTATGGAGGAAGAAGAGATCGAAGCAACACAAGAAAATGATCAAGAAGCTCAAAATCTTCCTCAAGAAGGGATATATCCAAAGGATCACTCTAAGGCTTTTCAATTGGTATTATTTCTAATCTTAATTTGCTTTTGTTATGCTAAGTGATCTGCTTCTTGTTATGGACTTCTTGATGACACTTTAATGTTGAAAGTCCTACTACTACCTCTTCTATGATCCCTTCGTACTTTTCTCCTACAATTTTTTGATTTATGACAAAAGGGGGAGAAAATAGTGCAAGATGTAAGGGGGAGAAATTTTGTTAATATGATGATTATTGATGATGCCTATAAATTGTTTACAATGATTATTGATGCAAGGGGGAGTTATCTCCTTTTCTTGGTGATTGTTATGCTTTGCCTTTTTGATATTTTGATGCATCACCATACTTTACTTTTGCTCTTTTGTTCTTCTTGCATATGTGTTTGTCATAATCAAAAAGGGGGAGATTGTTAGCCCTAAGGGCATTATTACTTGTGTTTTGATTATGATTAACATGTGCTTGTGTGAGTATGTTAGCTAACCCTTCATAGAACAAAAGAAGAACATATGAAGTCTCAAAGTCTCAAGCAAAAGATCTTGTTGATGAGGGCAAAATAGAGAAGAAGAGATCAAGCCATACCAAGATCAAATCAATTGAAGACATTGAAGACATTGTATTTGTGAACTAGGTACTATCTTGTAAAACTCTCTAGTCTTAGTCTTTGATTCATTGATCATACATGAAGCTCTTCTCATGTTTTTCTAAAATATAATCCTTGGTTCCTAGTATTCTTGACTAAAGATGTTTTGGATAGTTTTTCTTCTCTTTAAAAATTGTCAAGAATGCCTTTGAAACTTGGAAGAAAGTTTTGTTCAGAAAAAAACTTGGCTGAGGAAAAACAGAAATTCGGAAGTCCGTTTTTAAAACCGATCGTCCGTTTTTTCAAGGTATAAAATTCGGCAGTCCGTTTTTCAGAAAAATCAAGTCCGAATATTTCTGTTCAGAAATTCGGCAGTCCGGTTTTATAAACTGGTCGTCCGTTTTTCCACAGCACAAAATTCGGCAGTCCGTTTTTAGAAAACTCAAGTCCGAATCTTTCTGTTTCAAAGAACCGGAAGTCCGTTTTCTGGAACCGGTCGTCCAGTTTTAGCTGTCAGTGTAAAAAAATATTACCGTTGCACAGAAGCAACGGTCATTTCTGAAAAATGACAGCCTATTTCTTAGGCAACGGTCTTGAGCTTAAAAAACCCTATATATACACTCAATTATCAGCCAAAAATTCAAGAAGTTTGGGAATTATTCATTGAGAACATTTAATACATTTCAAGAGCTTCAAAAATACATTTTTATTACAAATCATTTTTGAACCCAAACAAAATCTTCTTGAGCTTCATTATTGATCATCCATCAAAGAAGAGGAAAAGAGGTGCTTGTAGAAGTATACCATGAGTTGTAATCTTCCTCTTCTCAAGCTAAATTGGTAACATTGTTCCTAACTCTCTCTATTCTATTATTGTGATCAAAGGTTTGTGGAAAACCCTTTGGGTGATCCTTTGATTAACTAGTTGTATTGTTGTGATTGAGGTTTTGGTGTAAAACCCTTGAAGGGTGAACCTCATTGTGTAGTTGTGTAATCAACTTGAAGTTAGTGGATTTGTGAAATCCTTGGGTTGAGGCTCAAGGTAGTGGATGTAGCTCTTGGAGAGAGTGAACCACTATAAATTGTTGTGCATGCTCTTTAATTCTTTGCTCATTTCTTAATTGCCAATTCTATAAGATTATGCTTTGTATGAATTCTTATTAAAAAGAGTTTTAGAAATCTTTCACAAACAAATTGGAGGTTTATCTTTCTAATCAAACAAAAGATTTTTTAAATTAGCCAAAAACCTTATTCACCCCCCTCTAAGGTTTTTCAACCTTCTTTCAAAACTCTCTCGACACACAAAACAAAAGACGAAAAATGCAGCATGCCTGCTAAAGATCGTAATGTAAGTCAATCCGACTTTCGTCTACCAACAACTCTATAATGTGTTCTACACTGTTGAAAGCTAGATCCACATGAGGATTCAGCTGACAATTATAGTTAGAAAACCTATAGCACTTAACTGCGCGAAGTACTGCATTTTGGTGTAGAGAGCACAAATCGTGTTGAGAGTGAACATTCAGTCCTAAAGCTATGTCTTTCAACATGACATGGTGATTTGGACACTATGTTCCTTAATATTGACTCTCTCATTGAAGGTCAAATTACTGAGATTAAGAGCTCATTGGAGTATTCTAGGCTTAAAGAAAAGTTTAGTGCCAAGAGTAATCCGATATTGAAGAATGTAAGTAATAACATCAGTCATTTGAAGAAGATATGAGTTGAGATAAAGAGAGTTCCAAAGATCGTTGATTATCCAAAAATTAAGTGCGGACACTATATGAGAACATACACGGCCTCCCGTGTTCATTTCGAGTTGATTACATGGTTCAATCACATTCTCCCTATCATTTGGACGATATTTCGGCTTTTTGGAGGACACTAAAAATTGACGGTAACTATTCTTATTAGCAGGAAAAGGACATGGATTCTGAGATGCATGATCTTGCATTCCTCTTGGATCAATAAGTACAGGACCCATATCCAAAGTTAAGGAGATGTGTCGTCTTGCGAAAGGGGTATTAAGTCCGATTTTGCCTGAAGATCCTGGCATGACATTGACATCTCCCCCTGAGGTTACAGCCATAAAAGGAAGACGAAAGACGAACTTAACAAAAAGGGACAAGTCATATTGGGAGCACGTGTCAATTGCTCATAGAAAGATACAAAAGTCAAGTGGTTCTAGTCTTGATTTTTCAAGGGAATAATATTATTTGGATGACCGATTCTAAAAAAGGTCATCCGATTTTTTCTTTATTTAATAAAAAATCGAATGATCCTTTTTAAAATCGGTCATTCGATTTTCTCTTTAGTTTCAAAATCAGACGACTGATTTTGAAAACCCATCATTCGATTTTCTCGGGTCATTTCTCAAAATAAACGTTTTTCACTTTATTTCGGCAAGCAGTTTATATATTGAATCAAGGAAAAATAAAACTTTATACTAAAAAACAGTACATGAAGAAACCGTACACAAAAGTAAACATACTAAACTAACATACTAAAGAAATGTCCAGATCAAAGCATAAAACAACATCAATCTAAAAGCGAGGTTGATAATAGTTCTTCATTATCTGGAATATCCTTCCGTAGGGAGAGTCCTCAATGTTATCACGGTCCACCTCACGAGCAATCATGTCTAGGAGAATAGCGGGTAATATGGGAGCTACAGTCGGAAACTGTGTGCCACGTGGAAGTCTTTCAGGATTCTGTATCCTGGGATAGGTGCGAGGGATAAACCATGGCATGTAATCATATGTGCAATGGCTTGGGTGTACAACAGGTACACTAGTCCATATCTCCGTCAACAGATGTGAAGGTGCTTCTAGCCACAACGCCCGATAAATGCATTCTTCACGATGTACATCCTGTTATTTGCTGGCCTACGAGCCTCCAAAAGTCGAATAGGATGTGCTGGAATGCGTTGAACCTACCGAAACTGTCGGACGACTCTGTCAAGAATGTACGGCTTAATGAAATCAAAGTATATAAGCATCAATGCCATATAGAAACCCACACGTCCTGGATCTCAGAAGCCTTGTACGGATTCCAACTTACCTCATCAGCAGTCATTACACTCGAATGTCTAATAATTTATGCTCAGATTATGTCACATCATTGCATACCGCTGGATATACGGCTCACAAGAATTCACTCCCGGTCTCATCGCTGGAGCAAACATAGGAAAGTACGTGTATATCCATGCCTAATAAACACATATACAACATATAAATGATTTCAAACTATGAGTAATCAAGGTAAATAGACAAAAGAAGAGAGTGAATGATAATACCTCAAGCAGTGGCCAACATCTAGCCAACTTCTTCGCATCAACCCGCGAGGCATGGCCTAGGTTTTGGTACAAGTACGCAAGCGTCGTAGCACCCCATGCAAATCCTCCACTGCCTCGAACATTCTTCACGAGCGGCCACTGCTTGGCGGGGATGATGTTACCACTCTTATCGGTGAAGAGTGAACTTCCAAGTAAATACTGTATGTAGCATGCAACCCTCAACTCCGGGGAAAGTCCACTACCGGGATCCTCTGTAACATTTGCCAACTTCTGAGCATTTATACCACCTCTGGAGTAGGTGATACCCAAGTCGCTCTGAATAATCCCAACCAGCTGGTCCCGAGAATACTGTAGATCCACAATGTTACCATAAGCAGGTACACCCAGAATCAACTCGACATCAAGTAATGTAACTGTCATCTCTCCCCAAGGCATGTGGAAACTGTTAGTGTCTGGCTGCCACATCTCTACAAAAGCATATAGTAATGCTGAGTTGGGTTGCTGGAACATGCAAGACCTCAAATGGATGAGTCATGTCCCCTTGGCCAAATCTGCTACCTCAGACCCACTAGGGGTCCAACCCCTCAGTGACACAAAGCGCGATCGCGACTTCAATATATCTCGCTCCTGCATATGATCAAAATAAATTAATATAAATATTAAATCATGTCATACTAAAAATAAATATAGAATGGAGCAATAAATTGTTCATAATTTATCAGTCTACGCCATATAGAACTAGCAATATGTCCGTTGTATGAAGGGATAAGCACTGGATCTTATGGACCTCAATTAGCTGGTCTTGTCTGCTCCCAACCTACATTCTTCGTTTTCTTCCTCTACGCTGTTGGAGGATGCGACTTCTCAGGTCTTTTCTGTCGAGACCCAGCCATCTTACTCATCACTTACATGAAACTGCCAGTCAACCCTTTCCCTTTCCTCGGACCTGGCCCAACACCAGATGAAAATGCAAGGGCCACAAATACATGGGACTCTTTAGTTTAGTTGCCGCTCCAGAACTGGGAGGATGGTAAATTGCTCAAGTGGGTTGCTTGCGACTATCCCCGCCCCTCAGATCGGGCGCGAGCGACCCCTACCTAACTAACTCGTAGTCAAAGATCGCCACCTAATTTTTTATTGCCACAAAGGTATTTTCTCTGCTATTCAAAGTCGACCTTTGTAGCAACCACCATTTGCAGTTCACCGGTTTTGCTTACCCCACATCCGAGCAAATTTCAACAAGACTTTTAAAAATACAAACCTAAAAAGCTTGATGTGGCAGGCCGGAACAGAAACAAAACAATGGAAATTTGACCGTGTAATGAAAGAGATTCAAGAAAGAAATATTGATGCTTACATTTACTTGATGAAGTTGGACGCAGAGAAATGGACACTGTTGCATGATAGCGGTCACAGACATGGTATCATGACAACCAACATTTTTGAAGCACTTAACAATGTGTTGAAGAAAGCTAGAGTTCTACCTATAAAAGCCCTGGTTGAACTAATATTCAACAAACTAGTTAAGTACTTTCACCAAAGAGGCTGAAAATTGTGTGCATCCATTTCCAACTCGAATTTTTGACAAGTTCTTGCAGATTGAACTGAAATCAAGAGAACACAAAGTTACAACTTACAATCCGCGAGAGGGAATATACATGGTCAGATCTCCAATCCGGGTTTTTGGTACGGGCAACAACTTCTATACATTGCGGTTAAATAATAAATTTTGTAGTTGCGGAAAATGGCAAACATATACGTTGCCTTGTTCTCATGTTCTTGCAGTGTGTAGAGAAAATGGGTCAAGAACAGATACTTATGTGCCGGAGATATATTCGCGACAAACGTACAGAAGAACTTACCAAGTGAATTTTCACTTGAGTGAGAACTTTTGGAGAGATGTCCCTTTTAATTTGACGTTCTATCCTCCAAACATGAAAAATGAACGGGATAGGAAACAGGGTAAGCGATTTCAGGGGGAAATAGATTATAGAAATTCGGATTCTCCCCTAAGATGTGGTAGATGTCGCATGCCGGGACATAATAGGAAAAATTGTAATAACCCTAGACCGAACAATGTATAAGTTTGACATTTTCTTGAAATAGTTGTAATAAAACATGTTTATATTAATGAAAATTTTCTTTCAATTTCTTCTAATTACTACATCATTGCTTTAAATATTTACGGTTTCTTTAGTATTACTTCTTCAAATAACTTGCGATGAAATGGTTAAAATGTAAATATATTTTCCAAGAAATGATATAAATATTACAAAATAAGTTAAATATAATAAATACAGTCTTTTTAAAAAAAATTATATAATTATAAGTTTTTCCAAAACAAATTTTCATTAAAAAAACAATTCATTAAACAAAATACTAAAAAAAAATTTATAAAATTATAAAAAGAAATTTTGGTTAAAAACAAAAAAAATGTTCATTAAAAAAATAAAATAAATAAATAAATTTAAAAAATTTAAAAAATAATTACGTGGCTGATAACGCACGAGTATGCGTTATTGCCTACTCATAACGCACACCCATTGTGTGTTATCAGCCTCATAAGCCTGAATTCATGATTAACAGATAACGCACAACCATTATGCGTTATGGCCAGAGTCGGAAAAAAAAATTTAGGCCACTTTAATGCCCAGTTATTTTAACTGAGCCCAACCCAGAAAAGAACCCCATAAAACTGCTGAGTGATCTGTACTAATTTTTTTCTCAATTATTTTCCTCATCCGAAGTCGCAAATTACGTTCCTCCAAGTCATCTAAATAAATACTTCATTAATTTGGCATATAATATAGCTCTTTCTTCATTATTTAAAATAAGTAGGTTTTAATTTATTTTAAGTTATAAATTATTATTGACTTGTTCTTAATTATTTATTATACATGCTTTTATTTTAAATAAGTTGAAAAAAATTATTTTTTTAGTTTTTGCAATCACAAACTTCAAACATTGTAATTCTACATTTATGCTATTTGTTCATTATTTATAATTCAATAGAGTTCTTGCTTTAAAGATTATAGCTTCGAGGGATAGTAGTTGTGCTGCTGTTCGATAGAGTTGAAGACTTGAAGGGATTCAAGGTCAAACAGCTTATTTCGAGAGGAAGCTGTAGGCCTTTTATGGCCCATATTCTCTCAATATTTTTTTTTCAGCCCAATTTTCTCTCCCTTACCCAATGATGATGGGCCTCAGCCTAGAGTAGGCATTTGACTAGGTCAAGGAATGCCAGGGCCGGCTACCCGGTCTGCCCGTTGGCGACCCCTCGTTTTATTCCCGCTGCCTCCTAGATTCTTGTGCGCACACTCTCCCACTCCTTCTCTTGCCCGTCTCTTCATTCTGCTTTCTGCCTCTTTGAGTCCCATTGGAACTCTTTGGTTCTTCTGCTCCTCTCCTCTCTGCGGCTCCGCCGCTGCTCCTCTCTGTGCCAGCTTCTCTGTAATACTGTCCCTTGCTGGTCCTCTCTTTCACCTGTTTTGCCTGTCTGTTTGGTGTTTTTAGAGAGTGAGCCGAGAGAAAATAGAGAGAAAGAGAGAAGGAGGTAGTGCCAGTTACTTTTGTCACGGCTAAGGCCATTTCTGAGGGTGTAACGTCCGATCAACCCTTCGCTTTCCCACGGTGCCTAACGCGGCGTTGCCACTGCTCGGCGACCGTTCGATTGCCTGGTGACTGTTCGCTTGCTTTGTCTCGGTCATCTCTTTGGTTTGTTTTTCCGCCGTCGGTTTCCACCGCGGCGGTGGTAAGTGAAGCTTCTGTTTTTATTCTGTTTTCTTTATCACTAACAGTTTGCTAATTTTTACAGGTATCTTTTTGTGAAGATTTAATCTTTCTGTCTTTCTTTTATTCCGCTGTGATTTTCTGTTTGTTTTTTAGGCGTGTAATAGTAATTAGGCTTTCATTTGTAATAGTAATTAGGTTCTTTCCTCAACAATTGGTATCAGAGCCAGGTTTGCCTCATCGGCGCCAACATTCTTCAACAACCTTTCAGATCTGAGGAGTTCCTCAGATCCGTTTGGTGAAGTTCTCTTTTTCCCTCTTCATTCTTACAGTTTTATTATTGTTTTATCTTTTTATTGCTTCCGTTCGGCTTGCCGCCGTGCTTTACTATTTCAGAGTTTTTATCTTTCGGCTTGTCTCTGCTTATTATTTCTGTGATTCATCTTGCTGCCGGTTTCTGTTCTCTGTTTCTGGGTTTCGGCTTGCCGCCGGTTGTTCATCTCTGTTTGTTTGTTGATACGGCTTGCCATCGATTCTTACTATTACTGTGATTATTGGTTTATTATTCTGGTTTTTATTTCTCTTTTCCTGTTTACTATTATTATTCTGCCTCTATTTTTCTCTTATTTTTCCTTTCAGTTGTTTTTCCTTCTTTTTCAAAAACAAAAACCCAAGTTTGGCTTGAATCCATGAGATTTTAAGTATCTATGACTTGGCGGTTTTTTTGTTTTTCAAAAATTTTTATATAAATATATTTTTATATATTTCTGTTCTTGTCTTTTTCTGGTGCTTGGTGAAACTGTTTGTTTCAGCCTCTCTTTCTCGTTATTCTATTTGTTTTCTGTTTAGGTTTTATGTTCTCTTTGTTACACTGTTTTGCTTAATCAAAACCAAACCTAATCAAACAAACTAAAATAAACAACGCTGTTTTTCTTTTGAAAATTTTTTCTTTGTGTTTTTTAGGAAAATCTTATTCAAAACTCTTTTTCAAATCTTTCATCTTTCCAAGCCACCAAATTACACCTATTTTGTCTTTAAAGCATGTCAGTTCCAAAAATTGAAACTGATAGGTTTGATGGTAAATCTGATTTTGTAATGTAACGGAGGAAAATGAAAGCAGTTTTAGTACAAAATAAAATTGTTCCCGCTATTTGTAGTCCTGAAGCGTATCCGGAATCTTGAAAGGGTGAAATTCTTAAAGAAAAACTAGGTGATGCTCATAGTTGCCTCACTTTGCATTTGACTGATAACGTTTTACGAGAAATTGATGAAAAAAACAATGCTTTTGAAATTTGGACAAAACTGGAAAAGCTATATTTGGGAAAATCTCTTTTTAATAAAATTTATTTAAAAGAGCAGTTTTTCGGTTTCAAAATGAGCGGGACAAAATCACTTTCTGAAAATATAGATGATTTGAATAAAATCATTTTGGAACTTCAAAATGTCGGAGAGAAAATCTTTGATGAAAATATTGCTGTTGTCTTACCTGATTTCTTTAATGATGTCAAATCTGCTATTAAATATGACAGAGATGATTTGTCTCTTTCCGATGTAAAAAATACTTTGAAATCAAAAGATTTGGATTTACAAAAAGAAAATAAATCTCATGGTGAAAATCTTTTTGTGCGAGAAAGAATTGAGCGGAGAGAACCTCCTAGTCATCGTTTTAAAAGTCGTTCCAAATCACGAGAGAAAAGCAAAGTAAAATGTTTTTATTATGGGAAATAGGGTCATATGAAAAATAAGTGTTTTAAACGGATTAAAGATGAGAAACAACGTAAACATGGTAAAGGAGGTAATAAAGTCGACAAAACCCACGTTTTTGAGTCAGATGGTAACTCTATGTTTTCTAAGGTTTTGTGTGCTTCTCTTTCTCCTTCATGTATTGATGTTGTTAATTATTAGGTGCTTGATTCTGGTTGCTCATTTCACATGACACCTAACAAACATTGGTTTTCTGATTTCAAACCTTTAAACCAAGGAAAAGTTTTTATGGTTACTAATCAGGTTTGTGATATTAAAGGCATTGGTAATATCTTCATAAAAATGCATGATGGTGTGACTAGAAAACTCACTGATGTGAGATACGTGTCTGACTTACGTCGGAATCTTATCTCTCTTAGTTATTTGGACTCTCTGGATATCTCCTTTAAATCTAAAAACGGAATTTTACGTGTTTGCAAAGGAAACCTAGTCATGTTAAAAGGTTTTAAAAATGAAACTTTATACATTTTTCTTGGTAAAACAGTTTGCAACTCCACTGCATTGATTTCAAAAACTGTCCCTGAGAAAACTATGTTGTGGCATCGGAGGATCGGCCACATTAGTGAAAATGGGCTTTATCATTTACAAAAACAAAAACTTTTATGTGGTGACAAAATTGATTCCTTGGATTTTTGTGATCACTGTGTTTTGGGAAAACAACATAAAATCAGTTTTTCAACCAGCACACACAAGTTTTTTGCACCTCTAGATTATGTGCATTATAATCTGCGGGGACCTGAAGTTCCAACTTACGGTGGTAAAGTTTATTTCTTGTCTATTGTTGATGATTTTTCTAGGCATGTATAGGTTTTTCTTTTAAAAACCAAAGACCAAACGTTTGAAAATTTTTGTGAATGGAAACGTTTTGCCGAAAATCATTCTCGAAATAAACTAAAAACTATCAGGACCGATAACGGTCTTGAATTTTGTAACCAGAAGTTTTCTGACTTGTGTGCATCACATGGTTTTACACCATAGAACGGTTAGATATAACCCACAACAAAACGGAGTTGTTGAAAGAATGAACCGTACCATTATGGATAAGGTTCGATGTCTTCTAGTTTCTTCTAGTGTTCCTAAACCTTTCTGCGGTGAAACTGTTAGTATAACAGTATATATCATCAATAGAAGCCCTTCCACAGCTATAAACTTTAGGACTCCTATAGAACTCTGGTATGGTAGGATATCCTAGTGTGGTAAAGGGTTATAGGTTATTAGTAGGGATGTCATCTTCAACGAGTTAGAGATGCCCTGTCTTAAAGATAAACCTATCTTTGATAATCCTCCTAGTGTTCCCACTCCTAGTAGTATTCCGATGGAGGTGGAGACCATCTCTGAACCTTCCTTAGATCCACCTCAGGAACCTGAAACCAATCCTGAGTCTTCTGATCCTTCCAGTAGTACTCCCGTTCTTCCTAGTATTTCTGAAACTTTTGATACTATTCTAGATGGTTCTGATGAGGAAGAAGTACATCCTGAGGCTCAAACCCAAGCTCTTAGAGATTATCAACTCGCTAGAGATCGAGTCCGTAGGGTACCTAAGGATCATCCTCGGTATTGTTACTCCTACATTGTATTATATGTCTTTGTTGTTGCATCTTATGTGGAAGAAAAAGAACCTTTATGTTTTTATGAGGTTTTAAAAAGTTCCAATCGTGTTTTATGGTTACGTGCGATGAAAGAAGAAATGTTTTCTTTAAACAAAAACAAAACCTGGATTCTTGTTCCAAAACCTTCAAAACAAAAACTAGTTGATTGTAAATGGATTTTCAAAATAAAAGAATCTGAGTCTTCTAACGAACCTCCAAGGTTCAAGGCCAGACTTGTTGCAAAAGTTTTTTCACAAGTTGAGGGCATTGATTTTAACGAAATTTTTTCTCTTGTTGTTAAATACAAAACAATCAGGATTGATCTTGCTCTTGTTGCTTTTTATGATCTTAATCTTGAAAAACTTGATGTGAAAACTGCTTTCTTACATGGTGATCTTGAAGAAACCATATATATGTGTCAACCACATGGTTTTGAGGTAAAGGGTAAGGACCACATGGCGTGTCTTTTGAAAAAATCTTTATATGAACTTAAATAGTCTCTCAGGCAATGGTATAAGAGGTTTGATTCTTTTATGTCAAAAATTAGTTTTTCAAAAAGCAACTATGATAGTTGTATTTATTGTTCTGGTAATAATGTTGATTCGGCTATTTATTTGTTGTTATATGTGGATGATATGTTAATCGCTTGTAAACACAAAGCAATCGATGATCTGAAATTCTTGCTGAAATCTGAATTCGATATGAAAGATTTAGGGGTTGCATCCAAAATTCTTGGGATGAGTATTTCAAGAGATAGATTTGATCGTTCTCTTTTTCTATCTCAAAAACATTTCCTTCAGAAAATTGTATCCAAATTTTCAATGCACCTATGTAAACCCGTCACAACTCCCCTTGCAAGTCACTTTAAACTTTCCGACAAAAATTGTCCTAAAACTGAAAGTGAGAAAAGAGATATGGCCAATAGACCTTACAGAATGGTCATAGGCTCAGTTATATACTCAATGATATCTACCCGTCCTGACATTGCTTTCTCTATAAGCCTTCTCAGCAGATTTATGTCAAATCCCGAAAGAGATCATTAGGCTACCCTTAAGTGGCTTCTACGTTACCTAAATGGAACTGTAGATCGGGGTTTACACTATCATAATTGGTCTGATTTTGAATTAATTGATTCTGATTTTGCAGGTGATAAGGATGGTAGAAAATCTACCACTTCCTATTTCTTTACCTTAGCGAGTAATTGCATTTCATGGAAATCCCAACTGCAGCCGGTAGTTGCCTTGTCAACTACTGAGACTGAGTATATTGCAGCAACAGAAGCAATCAAATAAGGCATCTGGCTTCAAGAGTTATTGAATGAATTAAATATTTTACATTCTAAAGTTACTATTTATACTGATAGTCAAAGTTGTTTACATTTGTGTAAAAATTCGGTCTATCACGAACGGATGAAACATATTGATGTCAAATACCACTTTATTAGAGAAAAGGTCTCTAGTGGTGTTGTTGACATAGACAAGATTAGTACTAATAATAATCCTGCAGACTTTGGTACTAAAATAGTAAACACTGACAAATTTATGTTTTGCAGGGATTTTCTTCATGTGAAAACAATTGACTCGAATTGAGTCATTTCAGGGATGAAAAATATTGTTTGAGGTGGAGATTATAGGCCTTTTGTGGCCCATGTTCTCCCAATATTTTTTTTTTCAGCCCAATCTTCTCCCCCTTACCCAATGATGATGGGCCTCAGCCTGGAGTAGGCATTTGACCGGGTTAAGGGATGCCCTAGCCGGTCTGGGCCGGTCACCCAGGCTACTCGTTGGCGACTCCTTATTTTATTCCCGCTGCCTCCTCGATTCTTGTGAACACACTCTCTCACTCCTTCTCTTGCCCGTCTCTTCATTCTGCTTTCTGCCTCTTTGAGCCCCGTTGGAACTCTCTGGTTCTTTTGCTCCTCTCCTCTCTGCGGCTCCGCCGCTGCTCCTCTCTGTGCTGGCTTCTCTGTAATACTGTCCCTTGCCGGTCTTCTCTGTCACCTGTTTTGCCTGTCTATTTGGAGTTTTTAGAGAGTGAGCTGAGAGAAAAGAGAGAGAAAGAGAGAAGGAGGTAGTGCCGGTGACTCTTGTCACGGCTAAGGCCATTTTTGAGGGTGTAACATCCGATCAACCCTTCGCTTACCCATGGCGCCTCGACGGGCGTTGCTGCTGCTCGGCGACTGTTCGATTGCCTGTGACTGTTCGCTTGCTTTGTCTCGGTCATCTCTTTGGTTTGTTTTTCCGCCGTCGGTTTCTACCGCTACGGTGGTAAGTGAAGCTTCTGTTTTTATTCCGTTTTCTTTATCACTAACAGTTTGCTAATTTTTACAGGTATCTTTTTGTGAAGATATAATCTTTCTGTCTTTCTTTTCTTCCACTGTGATTTTCTGTTTGTTTTTTAGGCGTGTAATAATAATTAGGCTTTCATTTGTAATAGTAATTAGGTTCTTTCCTCAACAGAGATTTGAAGAGTTAAAAGGATTCAACTCCGTTGTGGTTCAACAGTGTTGAGGATTGAAGAGAGTTTGAATCCATGCGACCACACACCAAGGGGAGAATTGAAGAGTTGAAGGGATTAAACTGTGCAGTGTGTAAAGGGAGGTTGCACTGAATCCACTAAGGAACCACAATATGTGTAAAAGAGTTAGGAATTTTCTTGTACTGTGTTGACAGTTATTAGTAAAATGATTTCTGGGCGTGGCCTGCAGATGTAAGTTTAGTCGAACTGCGTTATCAATTGCTGTGTGTTGTGTATTTGTTTCGTTTATTGTTTTTCACACTATGTTTCACACTACTACTCATGCAGCAAATTCAGTCACATTACACGATTTGTCTAAGTATTAACTTACAAAATTAATTAATTATAGGATAATTATATTTACCTTCATTTAAAATACTAAACATCTTTAAGATTTCGTCAAACTATATTCTTTTCTTAACTAAAAAAAAACTAAGCAATTAATCCCTAGGTGTTAAATATAACTACTATCATAATTACCTTCTAATTGTTAAATCCACTCTATACTCGTCTTTGTTTATGTAAACAACAAAATAATAATATTTTTTATCTATTATATTTTTATGATGGATTTACAAGTGGGCCATAACAAGATGATATTGTGGTGGAAATACATGAACATCAAAGAGAAAATTAAATATCATTTTGAAGTTACTAATTAAATCAAATATTTTTCTAATATTCAAGTTATTGAGGCTACTATTGAAAAAAAAATACGAAAAAAGGAAAAAATTGTAAATGGCTCAAAAATAAGGGAAGAATAACATTGTTCTCAAATGTAAAATTAATATCATTAATGTGTTAATAATATAAAATTCTTTTTTTTTTTAACTAACCAAACAATATAAACATTTAATACATCTACTAATATATTCTCTAACGTACACCTTCTAATTGTCTAGATTCAAAAGAAAATAAACTAAATTAACCTTGACTATGATTAATAGTTCTAGATAATTGGTTAATTCTAATAAGATAGGCGTATATGTAGAAAAATATCATTTAATATTCTCTTATTTATTAGAATGATAAAATTTTTTTTAAAAAGAATCTCTCTTAGCGACATATAATTTGAAGCTGAACTTTGGTGGTTGTGTGATTTCTCCCACATTTGAAGCTGAACTCCAATGTATAATTATACACATATATAGTATTATATTTTTGTTTGGAGCTTTGACAATTTGGGCATATATAAGTTTTAAAGACTTTGTTTCCATTGACATCTCAATTCATCTGTTAGCCTTGAATCAGTGAGTGAGTGATATGGAGAGAAAAATAACATCTGTTCTGGACAGTATTCATCAGACTGAAGAAGCCCTCAGAGAGAAAGATCTAACCTTCAGGACTTCACCTTTCAAGAATAAAATCCTTGAAAATCAGTTTTCGTTGCTCAAAATATTCAGGTGGTTCTCTGCCAAATTGTCACATGTTTTTGAGGATAATTTACACTCTTCTATTAGAGTAATAGGAGCTGTATATTACCTCAAGTGCATACTCAAGGATCTGGATCATGAAGACAATGAAGACTCAGCAGCTGAAATTTGTGTGAAAAAGCTTTTGCACTTTAATCCAATTCTCAAAGAAGCTTTTCAAGATTTGGCAGATCTCTTCTTGCAAAGCAAATGTTTCAGCATAGAAGAATTGAAGGAAATCCTAGATCTGGGAATCCAGAGTCTCAAGGATCTAAGGGCTTTAAAACCTGATATGATTGCGAATTGGAAGAATTGCAAAAAAATTGATCCAAATCAAATTGGATCTGTTGAAAAGAGATTAGAGTTTGTTTCTGCTATTTTTCACTTTGCTTCAAGAGATCAACAACGTATCGATGAATTGAAAAGTTTCTTCAATCATATTGAAGATTGGGCTAAAACTGCAGCAGTCGTACCATTTCTTTTTTGGGTTGACGAAACGGATGGATTGAATGTTGCCGTTTCTCAATTGATGGAGAAATTTAAGCCTTGTACTGCGGAGCTTGCAGAGTTGTATCTTGGAGCCCTGATGGCCTTAAAGCCATCCCAAACTCAAGAACATGATTTTAATGTTAAGGAAATAGCTGTTGCACGTTTTCTTGAAGTCTTGCTGGAGGATCTTATTCTCCCTTCTGATGATGATTTTGAACTGCTTCAACATGGCCTAACATTTTTCACATCATTACTTGTGAATTCACCACTGCTGAAATGTGTTGAAAAGGGGAAGCTAATTTTCAAACAGGTTGCATCATTGATTTGCTCGTTGTATGCCTGCAATTTGAAAGAGAAGCCAAGTCTTCTTCACGATTTGATAGAAAACATAGATCAAGCCAAGTCTGAAATCAGGGAGTTTCAGCTTGAGGTACCGGCTTTATCATCGAATTATAATTTTCCTAGCACAAATGTAAAAGGATTTTTGGATTTTTTCTTTGAAGACCTGGTGGAAAAGTTGAAGTACGAGACTTTGACAAAATATCAAAGACGTCAAGTCACAAGAATTCAAAAGTTGCTACAGTGTCTTAAGCCCTTGCTCATGGCAGTATTTGAGCACCAAGATGAGATGGAAGGACTCAATGATCTTCAAAGGAAAATCAACAGGATGGTATACCGTGCCGACTATGTAATTGACTCTTGTTTTCTTTCCGATCCTACCATTTATTGGCAGAATGTGATGTGTCTTTCTGATGTTATTGAAGAAATTCAATTCATTCAGACTGAACTAAGTCAGTCTAGATATAAGCAGATAAGCAATACTAGAGTCATTGGAGATAAGATGATGAATTCTGGTGCCGTCCTCCCTCCTCAAGCTAACAACCTCGTGATGGATAATGTTATGGTGGGTTTCATAGATGAGAAGGAGAGAATAATAAATTTCCTTACAGGAGGATTAACTCAACTCGACATTGTTGCAATTGTTGGCATGGGAGGTCAAGGTAAGACCACTCTTGCCCAAAACGTTTATTATGAACCTTTGGTTCGGCTTCTTTTTAAAAAATATGCATGGCGTTCTATCTCTCAAGAGTACAACATTAAAGATATATTGATTGAGATTTTAAAACAAGTCGATTCAGAAGTTGATATCTCTGATAAAAGTAAGGAAGACTTGGCTGCAATGTTGTATAGATGTTTGAAAGGAAAAAGTTACCTAATTGTTTTGGATGATATCTGGAATATTGAGGTTTGGAATGAGTTAAAAGCATCATTTCCAGATGATGAGAATAGGAGCAGAATAATCCTTACTAGTAGAATTCATAAAGTCGCTTTGGAAGCTAAAGCAGATTGCTGCCTTCTAGACCTTCGTCCACTCTCTCTTGAGGATAGCTTGGAGTTATTAGGACAAAAACTATCCTACAAAGATGGGTTTCCTCTAAATTTACTTGACTTGGGAAGGAAAATTGCAAAAATTTGCAAAGGGTTACCTTTAGCCATTGGATTGGTTGCAGGTTTACTTGCAAATGCAAATGGTAATTTTGCATTTTGGGAACAAATTGCTGAAACCCTAACGCCACAGCAGGTTGCAAGAGAAGGGTGCATGGATATTTTGCAAGTAAGTTACAATAAATTACCAGATTATTTGAAGCCTTGCTTTCTTTATCTTGCAGCATTTCGAGAGGATCAACAAATTTTAGCCAAGAGCTTAACTCGGTATTGGATTGCTGAAGGATTCGTGCAAAAGAATGAGAAGAAAAGTTTGGAGGAAGTTGCAAATGAGTACTTGATGGATTTGGTTGGTAGAAGTCTGTTGTTTGTAGCACAAAGAAGTTCCACATATGGGATGAAGAAATTTGTTGTCCATGATTTGGTGCGAGAATTGTGTTTGGAGAAAGCTACGGAAGAAAATTTCTTATTAGCACCAAAATTTTCTAATAATCTTTCCGTTGACTCAATGCATCACTACTATCGACTATGCTTTTCTGATATAGAATGTTTTTCATCTTTTGACTCAGAACCAACCGTCTCAGCAATCCGCACTTTTCTCTCTTTCGCGGAAGTTGATGTTCCTACTTACTTTTTTTTATCCTTTAAATTTTTACGAATCCTTGACTTAGTCATTGGCAATTGTGAAATTGACATTGTTGATATCACACAACTAATCCACTTGCGGTACTTGGCACTTGATGGTGCACTTTTGCTTCCACCATCAATTGTGAATCTTTCAAGATTGGAATATCTTGTGTTAAAAAGCACCCAGAATATATGTTATTTGCCAAAAACTATGTGGAATATGAAAAGTTTACGATATTTAAATCTAGGTCGTGGTAGGTTTATAGGTATGGATGATTTGGTAGATGAATCTCAATTGAATCATTTGAAGACTTTTGTTTTACATTGCACTTGTTCAGAAGAAGAGTTCAAATGGATACTGAAAAAGATGCCAAATCTTCGGAAGCTAGGTATTAAATTAGACTTATGCTTACGATTATCAGACTTTCTTAATAAGATTGAATCGCTAACTTTGTGGATGTATGGAAGAGCCCTTGAGGCTAAATTTGAATTTCCATCCTCTCTTAAGAAACTTACCATAGAAGGAGATTCTCTTTTATCAAAAAGTGTAACATCTGCAATTGGTAGGCTGCCCAATCTTGAGGTTCTGAAATTATTAGTCATAGAATTTGAAGACCAAGCATGGGATGTGGAAGATGAAGAATTCTTGAACTTGAAATACCTAAAGTTATTGAGTTTTGATATTGTACAATGGAATGTGTCCACGTATTCCTTCCCTCAGCTTCAACAACTTATTCTGAAATATTGCGATTCTCTTCTTGAGATTCCTTCTAGATTCGGAGATCTTTCGACCTTGAGAATGATGAAGGTCTCTCGTTGCGGGGGACTTTATAATTCTGTCCAGGACATTGTTGCAGAACAACAAGAACTTGGAAATATGGACCTGAAAATCACAATTTCAGATGGGGGTTTATAAGATTTCATTCTTCTTCCTTGGTAAATTACTGCTCCCTATGTTATTTTTACTTGTCTTTTCTCATTATTATCCATTTTTCTTTTACTTTTCACCACATTTTCTTTAAGGGGATGATGTTTTATGTTTTCTTTGTGACAAGTATAAAACACATTTTGTTTTAGAAATTCATAAACTTGTTGAAAAAAATAAATTTGTCATTTTGGGATCTTTGCATAAAATTCATTCAAGATTTAAATTCTTTCTTCAATGTATTTGCTTTATAAGGGCTGATTTATCTATTGTTAATTAATTATAGGAACCAAAAGTTGCTTAGGAGATAGATGGTGTCCGTGAAATCTTGAAAAAACACAAAACGAAATCACTTGAGCAGCTTGTATAAGTTTCAGTTAGTTTCTTCATATTTGAGTTCTGGGGCTCCATCTAAAATCACTTGTAATATCTTCAAGTTTGTATTTTGATTGGTGGATTCTTCATCATTTTGTTTGAGTTCGAGTTTGAGTTGAAAATGAAATGCTACTCCAATAATTTATGTAATATATCTTCCTTCATGTTTACAGATTTGCTTTGGTATTTGCTCTGTAATAACTGCTGTAATCATCACTTGAGCTGCAATTTTAATGAATATGCTGCTTCTCTTTATATGATGGATCGATTGTTTGTTGTTAAAATCAAGCGTAGCAGCGAGGCATCCATCCCTTCCCTTGAGAATTAATTGTCTTGTGCGTCTCTGTCTGGCTAGAATCCAAAAGTCTCCTGAGTCTGAAAACACATGCATGCATACATGCTCAACTCAAGGACCCATATTTAATGTAATGTAGATTTAATTATCGTAGAATAAACAGCATTTCTTACACTTTTCTCCAAAATCTGGTCCATGCCAAATGCGCAGCCATTGGTGGTTTTCCATGTTTTTGGTTATATACTTTTTCTGTTTTAAGTTATTAATATCACGGTTCAATACATTTACGTTTCATTTTCACTTTAATACCTTAACGTTATATTTGTAACATTTTAGTATAGTCTATTAGATGACACTTTGAAAAATTTCTTTTATGATCAAAATACTCATTTTTTAAACATAAAGGCTAATTTTACAAAAACAAAACAATATTATTTTTTTTATAATCCTTTTTATTATTAAAAAATTACTAACATTTTAAAATAGAAAGCAATTTTTTTAATTACTTGGAGCAACTTATTTGACATAAATTTAATTATATTTTTCTTATAAATTTATTTAAAGTTAGTAAATTTAACTAAGTTACGAAATAATTAAAATTATTTTTTTATATTTCTATCTGCTCCAAACCAAAATAATTTTGATGTGAAGAAACCTAATTTTGAAGATTTATTTAGTTTTGTTTGATTTTGTAAAACAAGAAAATAAATTTCCTTAAATAGCAAAATTAAGTTTCTATAAATGAAATTAAATGCATAATGTACTAATTTTATAAATCACTAATTAGTAAAAAAAACAAAGATAATAAATAAAATTAAGTCATTTTCTAAATGGTTCTAGCATATTTAGCAATTTTTAAGGATAAAAGTGACTTTTCTGCATAAAAAATTAACACCGTTACTATTAACTGTTAATTAAGGAAACTAAAGTGACACAAAAATAACGTTAAGATACTAAAATGAAAGTTATAGCAAATGTTAGGATACTTCAATATAATTTATCCTTAATATTATATATGTTTTTTGCATGGACTATATAATAATTCGGCAATTACGGACTTTGTTAGTGCCCGGCTATGGCTTCTTCAATAGATTTTTAGCTTACACTATTCTGAGTTTCCCAACTATATAATTCTAATCCGCTCAACAAAATAAAGTTTTTGTGCGTTTTTTAAAATATATATAATAAAAAAAAATTAGAAAAGCTAACAAAATAATTTAAAAGTTTTCATATTTTTCTCCACTTTCTCTCTCTTCTCTAATTTCTCTTTACAAATTCTTTTAAAATTTTCACAAACTTCAAGAAAGGTACATATGAGTAATTTTGAAAATTATACGCAAAAAAATTTAGTTTTGAGATAAAAACCATCTGAATTAATAAGAAAAATGAAATTGACGAATTTTTACATGAGGAGCGTAGATTTGCTTGAATTTCACCTAAGTCAGCAAAATTATTGAAGAATTTCAATAATTATAAATTTTTCTCATTCGAAAAAAAGTTATTTTTTGTATTTTTCGTAAATAATCTTTAAAATCATTCATATATATTTTCTCACGCTTTTAAAGTAAAAAATTAAAAATATTTTTAATTAGAGAGAAGGCAGATAAAAAAGAGGTAGAAAGAGGAAGTGGGAATGAAACAATGATTTTGTTTATGCTGAACTTTGAGATCTTTATTAACTAAAAAAAGAAAAAAAAAATTCCTTCTCCCCTTCCGCCACCTCACCCCCTAATTTGGTCATCGAATCGGCGGCGCAGTAGTAACTACAACTGAATATGCTGGTTGTGATTCGAACACCACAAACCGAGGACTGGCAAGTAACAGCGATAACGTCCTCAACTGAGCATTAGATTTGGATTTTGGCTCTAACTCTAAATCCAAATGGTGCTTTTTCTTGGGATTATAGCTCGTCCTCGCCCTACTCCATCTTCTCTAACATATATCACTCGCTCCACCCGCCGATTTTCTCCCATGAAGAACACTTCAGTCGCCGTTTCAAGACATGGGTTCTCCGCTTTTCAGCATATCCGAGTCTCCTTGCGTTCGGATTCCAGAAATTACTCTACAGTTCGTGCAAGTATAATCTAAGTTCATTTTTTTATGCTTTTTTTTTTTAAAGTTCGATCTCCATTTTTTTTAATCGATTTGGGATATGTCGTAGCTGTTCTAACTAATTTTCCCACCTCACTGCGGTAATATTTTGTAGCTGTCCTACTGCATTAGTGGGTTTTATGCTGTCGTTGGGTTATTGTTCTTACTTTGTTCAAATTCTGATTGACCAGTGGATTAATTACTTTATATTTAACTTTTGTACTAAGAAATGCTCATATGCTCTGGGAGTTCATATTGTATCATTGTATTTACACGATAATTCTTTTGGTAGTCCTTTTCTTCTATCCGTTGTTTGCATCTTTTGAAAGTTTTTCTGCTATAAGCTTGATTGAAAAGGAACCTTTTATGAACTTGGTTGAACTTATAATGTAAAACTACTATTGGTATATTGTTGGAATGATATCCTTTTAAATATTGAAGTTGAATTATTACTAGATTTAATTTTGAAGTAGTACCTCTGTGCCTGTCTCTGATTGGTAGAAGTTAGTCAGATTGCTTCTTCCTCTTAGCATTGACAATTTAATCTATCTTCTTTACATCGCCTTACAACAGCTTGCTAGTTTTCCAATTTAGAAGGGTTATCGAGTGAGAAAAAATGCTCTCACGTTTTTCAGTTGGTCTTACCTTTCAAGCCCTTTTTTTGTCATTTTCTCTGCATTTTTATTTGAGGAGTTACTGATAAATACAGTTCCTTTGAAAATTGAAGCTAATGGCAGTAACATGGTGACTATGACAAATTGTCTTTACAGTTTTATTTGTACTCAAGCTTTTGTTATATGCATGACAACAGTTATATTATTACAGGCACTGCAACTCAAGCTGCATCATTGATGTCCATAGAGCAACCTGAGATTCTATTTTTGGGGACTGGAACTAGTGAAGGAATTCCACGCGTGAGCTGTCTTACAAATCCTATAAATACCTGTCCTGTAAGCCTTCAGGATCTCTTTAGAATTTTTGTGGTTTTTGAGTTGATAGTTTGAAATTCTTATAGGGAAATATTCAGAGTTTATGAAATTGAATCTTATTGTACAGGTGTGCTCAAAAGCTGCAGAACCTGGTAACAAGAATCGAAGGCTTAATACAAGTCTACTTATCCGCTTTCCCAGGCCCTCGGGAATATGCAACATCCTGATTGATGCTGGCAAGTATGTCGTGTAAATGACTACATTATCATACAATATAAGAAGCGTGATTAAAATAATAAGAGAAAGTAGAGATATTTGTACACACGTTATTCTTGCAGAGAAGAATTCAAAAGATATTTATTGAACTGGGAATATGGGGTTTATGTTGCAGGTTCTTCTACCATAGTGCACTGAAGTGGTTTCCTACTTTCGGGTGAGCTGCCTTTTGCTGAAACACTGCAGTTATGTTGTGCTGTCGTGAGATATTTCTTGACTATCTAAGATGATTTATCAACTGGAAATTCTACTTTCTCCCATTAAGTTTATTTTCCCATGATTGTAGATGAAAAGTGGCATATTGTATTTTACCTGAGTTTCTAGTTTGTGTCCTCCTGTGGAATAGAAGTATATGAAAGTTGTTCGTAATGTCAGTTGTAAAATCATGTACTTACATAGCGCCAAAACTGATGTATAATAATTAACTGACGTAAAATTTCACCCTCTCTAATATGGTCATAGAGATAAGTTCTCCGTAATCAGTATAGTTGGTAGTTGCAATACAGAAACCTTTACATATACTCCTAAAGAAAGATGTAACATTGTTTTTAAGCTATTTGACTTAACAATGCAGATCTCATTTCTCATTTATATCATATATAGGAATCTTGAAAACATTTATCATAAACTCTTCTGTTACGAGAAAACTATTACAAATTTTTAATTGAATATATTGGCTACCAGGTAAGTTGATGTTATTACCTTTGAGATGGTTGTTTAGATTCATTGTTACCCTATCATATGTATGCCTTATTTCTGATAAGTTGAATTTGTCAGGATAAGAACGATTGATGCCGTAATAATTACTCATTCTCATGCTGATGCTATTGGAGGTCTCTAACATGAATACTTTTTGGTATTATCACGTATTTTACGAGAGATTATTTACTTCTGAGTGTTTCTTTTCTTTTCACATATATTACAGCTGCAGACTCTGAACTTTGATTGTTATTCAGGTCTAGATGATCTTCGTGATTGGACAAACAATGTCCAGCCTAATATTCCCATTTATGTTGCAAAGCGTGATTTTGAGGTCCAAATTCTCCTTCAACTTCCGTTCCATTTTGCTCTAGTACTTGTCTTTAACCTTTCGTGTATGAAATGTGTTCATGGTCATTATTAGTCAAATAGGATAATGTGATATTCAAATGTAAGAACCTGATAAGTAAGTCTTTATTTCTGTTCATAGTCAGTCTCCTCGTTGCTGGACAGATGATATCTTACTATTTTCCCGTGTCATTTCAGGTGATGAAGAAGACACATTATTATCTAGTTGACACAAGTGTCATTATTCCTGGTGCTGCAGTCTCAGAGTTGCAATTTAACATCATACATGAGGATCCTTTCGTCGTACATGACCTTAAGGTTATATGTGAACATTCTTCTATTCATAGTTGTATTAAGCCTTCAGGAATGCTATTTTATCTAACTACATTACAAAATGGGGGAAGTCAAACCTGTCCAAATTATTGCTTTTCTTAAAAGGAAGAAAAGGTTGAAGAATATTAAATAAACGCATTTTGCTCTCATGCTGGACCGCTAACCCACTCGTGGTGCATTCATGAGATAAAAGAAGGTTGTGGCTCCAATTTGGGATTAAATCTCAATCCAATTTTTTTGTTTTCTTTTTTTTTTTTCACTTTTTCTTTCACTCTAGATCCCACATTTTCTCTCACAAACAACTTAAAATTTCACAAAATTCAAGACAAAGAAACTCACTTTTTTCAACTAAAAACTAATCCTAATAAAGCGTATGCTGTCTGAGCTCTGACAGATTTGGATATGCAACTTACACTATTTGACTGTGGCCATGGGCTCTGGTTTATTTATAGTTGTTTATGTGTCGGAAATGAATTGACTTCAATGATTTGTTTAGCCACACGATGTCCTAGGTGAGAATTTGTAGTGTGGTATGCAGTGAGAATTACGTATACCTAATTTACCCTCTTCTGTTGTCAGTTTACTCCTCTACCGGTGTGGCATGGGACAGGTTACCGTTCTCTTGGTTTTCGTTTTGGAAACATCTGTTATATCAGGTAAAGTTTGGGGGATTGCTTTTATTTTGGTTGTTCATCATCAGGGAATACTGCTAATCCATCTTCAATTGATATGTAGTGATGTCAGTGAAATACCTGATGAGACTTATACCCTTTTAGAGGATTGTGAACTTCTCATCCTGGTCTCTCTCTCTCTCTCTCTCTCTCTCTCTCTCTCTCACACACACACACACACACACACACGCGCGTGCGCTACTCTCTTTGAATATCCATACAAGAGATCAAATGTTAAATAACATATATTCTTTCTTTCTTTAGGATGCCCTGAGACCAGATCGATCTTCTTCAACACATTTTGGACTTCCCAGAGTAAGTTTAACTTATGTTACGGTACTGCTCTCCGTTATCATTCATTTCTTCGACTCATATTTGTGTTTGATCTTCCAGGCTTTGGAGGAAGTTCGAAAAATCCAACCAAAAAGAACGCTTTTCACTGGTATGCATCATTGTTCCATAGCTGCCATCACTACCTGTCTCTAATATATTCTTGAAAATCGGTATGTTCTTGGCTAACTGGAAAATTAAAAACTGACATTATTTGCTGGTGAAGGTATGATGCATCTGATGGATCATGAGAAAGTTAATGAACGTCTCCTTGGGTTGAAGGAGAGTGAAGGAATCGACGTACAACTCAGCCATGACGGGCTTCGGGTGCCAATTAGCCTATAGCATTCTGGTTTGCTCTCCATTTGTTGGATTTTGACATATTCATTCTGTTAAAGAAATTCATTATACTTGTAGTTTCATCCATACGAGAATTGATCCGATTCTTATAGTCCTCCATGAAAAAAAATTGTTTCAAGGTCTTTGGCTCTCTGCTAGTAATAAGAAATTGTGGTATCAAATGACAGCGCTCTGTTCTAGTTCAACTTTGTTGTTGATGACTTGCTGTTTTGTTGTTATTATTAGTGTTAGAGAAATTGCTTATAAACTTTAGCAGTCCATGATGGTTGGAAGTTTTTTCGTAATCTACAGAAAAACTTCCCTTTTTTGGTAAAGATTTTACCAATAGAAGAAGGTTGAGGGAATTCCAAACTACTATTCTAATTACTAAGGAGTTTTCACTGAAAGCAACATATGCGGTTTTTAAATTGTAGTGTGTTTCGGGGGCTTTTCAAGAGTGACTAGTGGGATGTGAATTTCCGATGGTGGAGGAAGGATCATGATAGAGGTTTAGGAGCACGGATGTAGAGCTTGTAACTTTCAAAGTTAAGGGAATGAGTTGGTGTAAAAGAATCCTCAAAATTTTGTTGATTTCTTAAGAGCCAAAGGAACCGTGCAGTAACTCTAAACAGAATCATATTAGTAGGGTCCTTTATGAGATTGATATGCTAAAATAGGTCCTTAAAGAGTATAGTTAGGAAAGAACTATAGTGTGGGATAACGTACCATGCCTCTTTAGTATAGAGGTAGTCAAAGAGGACATGTGGGAAAACATATAATTGATGTGAGTTAAGTTGTTGGTGCAAATTATACGCATTAAAGTGTTATATTAGTAGGAACATCCAAAATGCCTTAATAAATGAGAATACATATAATACACATGAGTTAAGTTGTCGAATATTGATGTGCGTGATAAATTTTGACATTTATGGTCATTCAAGAATAAGTCATGGATAAAAAAATAATATAAAAATAAAAAATTGTTAAATTTAGTTCTTAAAATTTAGATGATGACATATTATAATTCTCAAAGTTTATTTTCTATTAGTATAATGTTTAAATGATTTACGTAAATCTAATAAAATATTTTTATCATCAAACACTTATTTTTGTTAAAAAACACACGAGAAGTGACTTGAATGAGGATTAGTTTAGATTGAAATAAAAGTTGGCCCTTCCTAAAACAATGAGAGTTGAACAATGAGATAAAGAAAGAGAGGAAGAAAAGAGAAAAGGAAAATTGGTACTAGGAAGAGGGGTATTTATGGGAAAATATGAGATATAATTTACCAAGGAGATCAATAAATTTAACTCGGGAATCTATATGTATAGGAAAAAAATTCATTTTTCATTGTCAATTTTCTCTCTCCTCAACAAATCCTCTCCCTTCTGTTTAAAAGTTTAAATTTCAACATCAGTTTTAGGAAGATCCGACCATTGAAAAAAAAAGAGGTTAGTATTTTGATCTATACTAATTTATTTACAATGTTATAGGTTTAAAATGTAAAATATTCATTAGATTGAAAGAAAAAGTTGTCTTTTTTCCTTGAATACCTGCTGATTCTGTGTCTTTTTCGCTCGGACTGGCGAAATTGTCTGGTGGGTTTCGCTCGGTCCGGCGAAACTTTGTGTGCATTATCGCCGGTTCAAGTGAAAATCTTGGTATTTTTGCACCGATTCAAGTGAAATTTTGCTATGTTTCTTGCCAGGCTGGGCGAATTTCGTCTGCTTTTTCGCCAGCCTGGTTTTAATATTAATTGTTTATTTATTTTTTTTAACATTTATTTATATTATTTAGTTTTGTGTTTATAAATGTTTAAAATTATGATTATGTTTATTTGTTTATGTTATGTTATTTAATTTTGTTTATTTAGAATATTCTATTTTATAATTATTTGTTTAATATGATTATGATTTATGTTTACGTGAATAATGCCACTTTAAATTTGCATAAATTATTTTGTTAGTATAATTGTTATAATTATTCATGTTATATTTTGAATCAATTTATTTGTTTAGGTTGACATTATTTAATAAAAAAATATGAAGCTCTTAAAGGGGATAATAAATATAACTCAGGAATCTATTAATGTATAAATCTTAATGAATAACTCTAACCAAATAATAATTTAAACATTGATATTTCAATAATATTGTGAATAATAATTATTTAAAATTATTATTTGAATTAATAATAATTAATAATACATAAAGAATAATGATAATAATTTAAATAATAGGATCCAACCCCTTTTAAATAGTAATTTTAATAATAAATAATTACACTATTGACATAATACCTATTATTTACATTATTAATAATGAAAAATAATAAAATAATATAAATAACTTATTTACAAATAAATAAATAAACAATAAGATAATAAAATACAGAGGGATTTGAGAAGTGAATATTGATTCCATATAAAAATATATAGAGCAGTTTATCCCTTATTAGTAATGAAGTAATGTAAATGAAATAATAAACTTATTAAAAAAATAATAAATCAATACAATAATACAAAAGAAATAATACAATAAATTTTAAAAAATAAATAATAAAATAATATAAAATACTTAATTAAAAATTAGAATTTAAATAATAAAAAATTATGAATAATAAATACAATATTTATTCAAATTATGAAAATATACAGAGCGAGTTATACTTTATTATTAATAATAAATAATAAAGTAATGTGAATGAAATAGTAAGACATGAATTAGGCAAAAGTATGTTAATTATTTATGAATATGTTTTGGAATTTGTTTAGATGGTTCGGCTCGTAGCATGTAAAGGAGATGATGATCTAGGTCTTGTGACAGACAGGATAGGTCGAAGGTTGTATAGTTACTGCCTCATCCCGTGATGTGAGGGGTCACCACAGTACATCTGATATCCCCTGTACTCCTGCCTTGGTTTTGTGATATATTATGACCCTGGTGCACCGGGGTCTCCTACCCAACCACCCCATATACCGGTTAGGACTCGCCCTCCCCCATCACACCGTCCCATACACTCCTATACCCTATGAGATATATAGATCTTCTCAGCCACCATCTTAGCCCCCATCTACATCATATGATCCACATGCACATGCTGCTTCTGTGCCTCCCCATATACCCAGCCAGGATTCGCTATTATATAGAACTAAACATCAGCAACCACTAAATGAGGTTAGTGGTCCACAGTTGCAGTTAGGTGCTAAGTTTTTTGATCAGCTTATGTCAGGAGTCCCGGTCGACTCATCTTACAGCACAGTTGATTATACAGCCACTGATTATGGTATTCTCTCATTTGAGCCTTGTTTAGGGAGGGATTCTGGTTTATCAGCCGAGGGTGATCGGGGTCGGTCTGAAGAGCATGATATAGTTGGATCCCTCCTGATTGGCGATTAGCGAGACTGATCGAGTTCTTGCAGCTGAACATGCTTCGAGACATCGAACCTAATGGATCGAATAAGTAGATCGACAAGAGAGAGAGATAGGCTAAAACTCGCTTCTTCAAGCTCCGCCCAACCTATACAACGTGCTGTGGTGTGAATGCTCGTTCCTGTGCGCATCGCCTATTCTCACAAGTTTTTAAGGAACTAATTCCAACTCTCGGAGGATTCCTTATCAACAATTGCGAAAGCAAGTGGGAACAAGTGATTATTTGCATCCCACATACTTGCAATTAATAGCACGCCCTTGTATGGTCCCCTTAAGTGTGTTCCATCCACAGAAATCACCGGCCAGCAATATGGAAATCCGTCTATACATGGCGAGAAACACCAAAAAACAAATTTGAAAACATAATTAGGGGGACTGCTTGTTCTGTGATGCAAAAATTCGTATACAGTCCCCGGGTTTATATCCTGTACAGCTTGTAAGTATTTAGGTAGAATACTGAAGGTTGTATCCCATCTACTAAAAACCCTTTCGATGGCAAATTTTCGAGCATACCATGCCCGCTTGTAAGTATAGCATGTTTGAAACATTACCTTCACTTCTTGAATGATGTTTGAAATAGGTATCTCAGGATCGTTGACAACTAGGTGTGATATAGACATTGAGATAAATTTTGAAGACAAGTTTCTGTGTTTGTTTTGTTCAATCTGTACAAGGCATGTGTGTTCCTTGACGAATCTGGTTATTTCTCACCGACTGTGCATGGCTTTCTTTTTTATACGGATGTACCGTGAACAGTAATTATCATTACTGTGATGGTAACATCTTGCAGTCCATGTATCAATCTTACTTTTCGAAACTCGGTACTCACACCCCATACTGACAGAGTACTTACGAACTGCACTTACTGCCTACACTTTGTCAACTAATCTTATGCGTAACTGTATGCCAGTCGTTCCAATCGAGTAATTGGACGGTACCAGATTCTATAATGTCATCTATAGGAGAACCCAAGCCCATATCTAGGAATGCTCCAGAATGGGTGTAGTCATACCTAGCGTTGCTGAACCATTGGTTGCTCTCCCATTGTTGCACTATGTTTTCGGTGACCAGGTTGTCAGGATTTTTAGGATTCAGGGGAGGATGGAACTCTCCTTCTTCCGGGTCATTGTCATCATCTAATTTAGATTGACTGGAAACGGCAATCTCCTTCTGACCCGTTAACCTCATCGTTATCATTGTTTATGGTACTATACAACATAGACGGTTCATCAGAAACCATCTGTGTTACGGCCGTAATATGTTCGGGCAAAGTTGTTGTGTTCCTGTCGTGTGTACTTGGAATATTTTGTTGTTCGATAGGCTTAAATTCAACAAGAATATGAATTCCTTCCTTCGATAGGTCGGCCGGAATAGTCCATAAATACCGCATTTCTTCGTCATTGTTCATGCTATATAAATTAAAGTAAAACATACGATGCACCTCGTAGTACGAAGGCACCCTCATCGTCATTCGAACATTCCAGAGATTGGGATCCATATCTCAATATTTCAATATTTTTTTTTTACTAGTTCCGCATGTGAAATAATTCAGTTTGTGGCAATGTCCAACTTTTCCGAATTGTTCCAGTAAAATAGGGACCGTTTGTATCCCTTGCAATTTCAGAATCCCAAAATAACTGTACTCTAATAGGGTTGATTGCTTCCATTTCAAAATGATTCAACTGTAAGTGTTTAGGGCGGATGAAAATGAAGATGCTAGGAACTTCGAGAAATGAAAAAAGAATGAGAGGTTTGCTAAAGCTGTTTTGAAGATGTAAAGAATAATGAATGAATGTATGTATTTATAGACTTTCAACATCACTGCATTTTAGGGGAGTAAGTTGTAATGGAATGAGGGAAACATAATTGGTGGGATGAATTATTGTTCTTCCATCATCAGGGTTCACGGGAAGCAATAAATTATTGTCCTTTGAGTTACTGTTTAATATGAAATCATTGTCCTTGGAAGCTGTTTTAGATAAATTTTTGTCCTTTTCAACAGGTGCTAGTGGATTATTGAAGATAACGCAAAATGGTAGTGTGTTATCAAGGAGATACCGAATGATGGTTGTGCGTTATCTCCTTGATAACTCACAACCATTGTGTGTTATCTGTCTTTTTTTTTCTTTTTTTTCAGACTGCGTTTTTCTTTACTTGTTTACCCTTTTGTTTTTTTTTCTTAACACATTTATCCCTTTTTATTATTTTTCTAAATTTTTTATTTTTTCCTCCAAACTTTCTTCTTTTATACACATACCCTTTTTTTTTTTTCCTTTTTCCAAACCAATTAAAACATTTGTTTTAGGGTTTTGCAAATCAAATTAAAAATGCTATGTTTATCTCGGAGAATTTGAAATTTTGGATTTTTTCCTATAACAAAAAGAAACCTAAACCTAATACGATCAATAATATAAACATCAGCTGAATACTTTATAATTTATTTTAAATTACATATAACTGTCAATGAAAAATAGAAAATAATAATTACAGCTTAGGCTAGTCGGATGGCGTGAACAGCACAGTCTTCTTACCAGCACGATGCCCGAAGCTGAGAGCCTGAACACCGTCCATGTCATCTTGCCGCTCCTCTTCGTCAGACGAGGATGCCTGCGATATAAGTTGATGTGGCGTTGATGAACCGGCTGTGCTCGGAGGAGGTGGTGCCCGAAACCCGGAAAACCTGTAGGCTGAAGAATGCGGTGATTGAAATGATGCAAATTCTAAACTGGGCGCGGGAGGTATCTGCAATATCCCGGATCCACTAGGGTGTGGCTGGGAAGTTGGCGTCAAACCCAAACTAAAAGAAGGCATATCTAGGTTTGGGCTGTCAAATGGGTCGACATACGGTTGACCACTACCAGATCCCTCACCCTTCTCAACCACTGCTGGCCCGGGGTCGAGATGTTCCTGCCTTTGTGGAGCAGAAGGTATAGGAGGGCGTCCACCTCCTGCTCCATGCCCAGGATGTCTCCGAGCATCCCTTTTAACTCCACGAGCACCTTGGTCCGGTACGTGCTCCCGAGGACGGCGACGTGACGGTTGAACAGGGAACGTCTTCTGGATATCGTACTATGAAGGAGTGCATCCCAAAGTACCCTCGATAGAGACCATACACGGCCGAATAATCGTCTGCACTTTCTTCATAATCGCGGCCATCTGTGAAGGAGATGAAGGTGGCTCCCGAATCGCCACTGAAGCCATATCATCCACCTCCTGCAACATAAAAGTCTAAAAAAAAGAAAAGAATTTAACAAATTAAATACATAAATAAATTAGAATTCAACATAAATAACTAAAATGCATAAGAACTTACCATCATCCGTCTCCACACCGGCAGGCTGATAACCATGCGAACAGGTATCACGGTTAGCTGGATTGCCTATGTAAACCCGTGTATACCATCTGATGTACTCATCACTGGTGTATTACAATGCCGCAACAGCTACAGCAGGACCATCCCTAACACGAAGTCGCCACTGGTTCCAGGCATCGAGATGGATAGCATGCTTTGTAACTCAGAATGTGTTAGCATTCCCTCTCAGCTGGATCCGGTTCAAGTCTAGAAGAGTATCAACTGCATCTCGAACCATCTGAGCCCGTGCGAACTGGCGCATCACACGTTCGGGATAGTGGTACTCCACTATCTCGTAACATATGAGCGCGACCTCTGCCCGCCACAAGTTGGATGGAACCAGAGCACGGTCATAGTAAGGGAGCCATATAAACTGTCATGTCAAAATTCAAAATCAATAACAATGTAAGTACGTAAAAAAAAAACACATTTAATTACAAATAATACAAGTTATTGTAAAGTGAACCTGATCAGATGGCATAAAATCTAAGTGGTCTCTGTACGTAACCAGAGTGTGCGTAGGCAGCTGGCTACAGTCAAATGTTGTGCACCATATTGCACCAAGAGGAGCAAGAGGGTCGGCCTGAATCTCTGTCATCAGCTGAGGCAGCAATGTAGGTATACGCGACCACGCCCAAATCTGAATTAACACTAAGACCCCCCCCCCCCCCCCCCCAATATGTCGTGTACCTCCCAAAGCCACCATGCACAGCTGCCTATACATAAACCCAAGAACGCAGCTACCCCAGCTATATGTCCTAATAGCATCAAAATCCTCTAATACACTGAGGTAGCGCACGTGAACCAAATTCCCGGAGAAGTCGGGAAGCATGTGTCCGTCAATAAGTAACAAAATAAATCCACGAGCGCAGTATTAGATCATCGTCGGTTTCTGAACCGGCGAACACTCTCAGGATCCATGCTTCCAATGGTTCCTTCTTGACCTTGTATCTAGAAAAGTCGCTGAGAGACAACCGCCCACCAAGTAGTCTCTCGATAAAATCTATCCAATACTGTTTCAGATGTACACTCCAACTAGGGCCGGTAACGGCCATACCGTCTATCCCTAAACCTCACAGTGCCTGTACATCCTGCAGTGTTATTGACACTTCCCCACATATCAGGTGAAATGTGTGAGTCTCCGATCTCCACCGCCCTACCAATTATGTAATAAGAGCGTGGTCCAACCTAATGTAACCATACCTAAATACTCCCCCCAACCCGGTTCTGTTAATAATCTCAACCAATCTACGGGGAGCCGTACTATAGTATTGGAATAGGTTGCGCCCAAAACGCCTACACTGAAGGTCAGTATAACACGTCTCGCAATCCCCACTCCAGATTAAACCGGATCTGTGCTCGTGGTGTTTAGATAAGACGTCAGGGACAATGGGCCCCGGATGCACGTGTGCTGGCACTTCTTCCATCTACATTAATTATATTTTCAGATAGTGTCAATATCTATATGTTAAAATTAAAAAGTTTTAAACATATTCTAATTCCAAACTCTTTAAGGTGTGTTCTTTATGGTACACTGCATTTTAGGGTTTTAGGTTTGAATGATTTTTAGTGTATCAAATTTAGTGCAGTTTAGGGTTTTCAGAGTTTTTAATGTTTTATAATTTATAGTTAATCAGCAAGAATATTAAGATTTAACTGTTATTACGTTTAACGGTTATAACATCTATAGTTTTACGTTTTAATATTTCCAAATATCCGGGATAGTGTTAACAGGGATGCAAAATTTAGGGATGTTTAAATAAATAATATTTTCAAGTTTTTAAGGTTTACTGTTGCGTACTATACATGATTAAATCGAATAAATGTTTAAAATATTCAGATTTTCGTTTCTTTAAAATATTGAAATTTTTATAATGTACCATGTAGAATTTTAATATTATGATTTTGGTTATTTAAGCTTTACTGTTAAAAAGTTTATAGTTTTACGGTTATTGTTGGTGTAAATTTTTGGACTTTGATAATAGATTTTACGTTTTCTTGTATTTAAAGTTTAGCATTTTTAAGTCTTTTAAGGTTACTTATAGTATATTTTCTACTGTTTAAAAAAATAAAAAAAATAAAAATACCGAATTACAGATTCCCATATTTTCTAACATGCAAATTAATTATCTAAATAATTAGAAAAAATTTCTAATAATCATAAAGTAAGAAATTAAACCTAATTATCCAAATAAATTCATGAAAAAAATTTATTACCCTAATATCACTTTTTAAATGGAAAAAAAATTATATACGTAACATTATCAAATTCGTACACATTTATTAATAACTACAATTTTAAACATAAATCCAAACCCCACTTTTAAAAAAAAATTAATGTAAAATTTTGGATTTTAATAATAGATTTTTAAGTTTTGTATTATTTAAATTTTACAATTTTTACCTTACAACAACAAATTTTTAATATTTACTACTGTTTATAAAAAAAAGTTAAAAAATATAGAATTACAGGTTTTCGTTTTTTCTACTCAATAATTTATACGAAATATGTAAAATAATTATCTAACTAATCTCTAATAACCATAAAGTAAGGTAATAAATTAAACATAATTATCCAAATAAATTCACGAAAATAATACATCACCCTAATATCACTTTTTAAATTAAAAAACAATTATATACATAAAATTATCACATTTGTACAAATTCATTAACAACAAACATTTTAAACATAAATCCAAAACCCAATTCCACAAAAAATAAATTCATTCAAGTTAATAAATAAAATTCATAAAAAACATTAAAAAACAACAAATAACGAAATAATTACACTTAATAAATAATAGACAAAAAAAATTTTAAATAACTAAAAACTTACCGAAAACACTAGAGTGCAGCTTTAGTCTACCATTTTTCACTCCAAATCTTTAGTAGCCTTCGTACTCCAAAGAAAGTCTCCAAGATTAACCAATTTTTAACTGTAAATTTTAAAATAAAATACACATTTATTAGAAGAAAAGAAGTCAAAGCATAATAATAAGAAGTAAAAAAATAAATAAATAAAAGTAGAGTAAAATAATTTACTTAGCAGTAGGCGGAAGTGGCTGCAAAAAAATTTCTGAAAGAGAAGGATGAAAAAAGGAAGAAGAATGAGATGGGAAGGCTGAAAAATGAAGAAAGAATGAAGGAGGAAAGAGAGAGAGGTTGCTGAAAAAAACAGCAAGAAGAAATAAGGGGGAAGAATAAATAAGCTGAAAAAAATAAAAGGGGAGGAAGGGGGCGGCGGCGGGTCCAGTAGGGTTTTTTTTATAACATGATAACGCACTTTGTGCGTTATCATCTTAATAATGCATAATGACTGTGTATTATTAAGCTTGATAACACACAGTCATTGTGCGTTATTTACAGGTCAGCGCCAGATGGCATTTACGTCAGATTTTCACGTAATTAGCGCGATGATTAGGGATAACGCACAACGATTGTGCGTTATCATCTGGGATAACGAACAATCGCTATGCGTTATGGCCAGACTCGGAAAAAGAATTGGACTACTTCAGTACCCAATTATTTATAATGGGCCCAACCTAGGAAAAAACCTTTTATGACAGATTGGTGGAGCATAATCAAGTTTTATAAGCCTAATTTGATATGCATGTCTCCAAATAATCACAAACTTAATTTACAGCGTTTCATGATATGCATATTTTTTCAATCGACTATCTAAGTACATTTTCTATATTAAATTTTTTAGTCTACACTTTTCATAATATTTTTATTAATATAAATTTTATAAAAAAATATATTACAGAAGTATACCAAAGCATATATTAAATGATGTTGGAGTCAAATTTTTTACTACATTCCCTTCTTTATTTCACACGTAACTAATAAAACTATCAAATATGATAATGATACAAAGCAATGTGCAAAAATGGTTCATTTTACAAATAGTCCTTCCCTCTCTACAACTTCAAGTTGCCTGTTTTCTAAACGCATAGATACAATAGTGTGGAAAATATTTTTTCTTACAAAGAATAACTAAGTTAATCAAATCAACCAGTGGACACAAAAAAGAACAATCAAATGGGCCCCAAGATACCTCATGCGGGGGAACCGTTGAACCAATTCAAATAATACGAGCACAATCACCGGCATCGCATATTATGACTAGTTTGTCTTGGTTGATTTGGTTTGCCAACTTAGGTTGTAGTTTTCTGTACTCATCTTCAACAAAAGATGCTGCTTCTAAAGCAAGATCTGAATCAACAAACGCAAGGCAACAGCCTCGAAATCCTGCACCACTGAATCTTGCTCCATAAACGCCAGGACCCTTTCTTAGTATCTCATATAGTTGTATCAATGGTTCACAACCTGCACCAGCAAAGAAAATACAAACGTAGTAATATAACTAACATAATTGCAACATCACACAATGAAAAAAGAAGAAAAATGTAAAATCCTGCATTTTTACTTCAAGAACAATCAAACAAGGTCGATATATAGTTTACCACACTCATAGTTCTTTATGGAACTGAGCCCAGATTCCGAAACAAGTCTCCCGAATTCTTTCAGATTCCCAGAAGCCCATGCTTCGAGGCCTTCATAAAAATTTGAAAAAAAATATGAATATTAAACAAACAAGGGTCAAGAGGATGTCTAAATCACACAAATAACAGCGACACCATACCTTCCACGACACGCTTATTTTCTGAGAAATAATGCTCTGCTCTTTTTGCTAGATTTGGTTCTAATTGTGCCTGCAAAGATTGAATGATAAACACATCCTAAAGTTAAATGCAAAAGCAAGAAAAGTTGCTAATTTCAGTATAATAAAATGTTCCTCACAAGCTGTCCAAATCAGTGCATGCTACAGTACAGGGGGCATGATAATATCAGAGTTTGGCTTGCTACATCACATGTATCCTAGTTATTGGTTATCTTACAAAAGACAAAATAACATGAAAAATTGCACATTCAGATTCAGAAACATCAAATGTACCCTACCTTATAAGTCTCATAAACCTCTGGTTCAACTGCAAAAAAAGAAAAAATCAAAAGAATTCAGTCATTTGTTTAATGATAATGTATGTGTAACTCATTAAAGGAAGGGGGAAAAACATCTGACCACAGGACAGCACTGGCTCTGCCACTTCATTATGAGAAGCCCTGAAGAGCAGAATCATGTCAGACAAAGATGAATAACTGCTGGTCCTGGGTCATTATAATCTTTTATCTTGAGAAGAATTAGAAACACAACTCATTATACGAAGAATATGTGCAAAAATGATTTTGTGGTGGGAAGAGTTTACTTGAGTGCCAAGTTGTGAGTTTGCTCAAATCCTAACAATTCTTCAGTGGAGAAAAACGTTTAAAACCGGAAAGCATTGTATATAAAATAGGTGCTGTGACAAAGACGATCTCAATCATGCATCTATATCCTACCTCTTCCTTTTTTCTCCAAAATATTAGGATTCTTGAGTGGTCGTATATTATAGAGCAGCTGACACATCGTAACATTAAATGGTAGGGATGACATTTATCCAGCACAAATAGATGCTTTTGTTTAATTTGCAGTGTTGTCTCTTAACGGCTAAATAACAGAGATGCTTAATGAAGCTAATTGCCAACAACAATAGCTGTGGTGCATGGATGACTTTTATTTTATATCTACATGTAAGATAATCATCATTCCGTAGTCAGGATCACTTAGTTTTTTCTAATAACAGTTTTTTGAAGTAAAAGATACATAACTGAACGAACCATGTAATATAGAAAGCTTGCACCCTTCACCAGGTTCACAACTACGCTGTATGATAGTGCATTCTCAATATTATACAAGTAGTTTAGTTCTTTAATAAGATAGCTGGTCAATGTAGAAAATTTGCACCTGTTGATGATTCAGATGTATCTAATCAACAGTCTAGCGTGCTCTTCTAGACCTATATATCTAAACTGTATTGCTTTAATATCCATCATCTCATAGTAGCCCATACATTCAGTTTATGTATCTAGAAGAGATGGATGCTAATATATGAGAAATGACATACTGCAAAGTCAAATCATCCTAAATTAAATGGAGGCTCTGGGATTTGCTCATCTAAACTAGTTTAAGTCTTTTCATCATACTTCTTTAGCCCTGAGGAGAAGTTAGCAGTGAACTATTCAACTGTTATATCGTAGATAATCTCTTCTGAGTTTCAAGTCCCACTTACCTTTATGAATTCAATTTGAAACCGCATTATTTAATTCTTCCTCTTCAAGAAGGAATTAGGTACTGAAAACTCTGAGCTCCAACATTAAGTCATAAGTACCTAAGAGACTATGTAACAGGTTAAAAGATCTTACTGGAGCAGAACCCTTGCAGCCTCCTGACATTCAGCAACTCGACGATTATATCCAGGATTAGTTGTCAAGGCCTGCTTCAAACCTGAAAATGCCAATAATATTTTATAGGCATTCTTCATATCAGATTTTTGGCCTCGGTAGATATTTGGAGCTTGTATAAGCCTATGATCTTTGGTCTGTACAATCGACATAGGCTCATAAGAAATTTATGAATGAAAATGAAACAAGAAGCAAACAAAAATCTGAACGTATTGTGATATGCACAGAAAGAGAAAACTAACAAAAGAATAGCGAGGGGGGGAGAAAAGAAAGGAAATGAATCTATCATTCCATCAAATGGTAACAGACCAAGAGTTGTAAACTTTTACAAACTAGTTAGCTCAAATGACCCAAATTTCCAAAGAGGATAAATTTTTAAATATTGGAATTTAGCAAATAAATTATTCCTCTCTTATAACTTTTATTTATTTATTCTCGGTATCCTCTCTTATAACTAATATATGCAGGAAAAATATAACACAGCATTTTATATCACAAGAAACAATTATTGGTTATTCATCCAAGTGATTTAGGCTCTCTACTTGGTTTGTTGTTTTTTCGTTTTTCGAGTTTTTACTCAATTTTTCACTTTGGGTCCCACCTCTCCTCTCACAAAAGATTTAACTTTCACGAACTCCAAGAGAAAAAAAATAAGCTTTTACTAAAAAAAACAGCAAACCAAGAAGAGACGTACATACGATGGTCAGTTTTTGAAGCACTATTCTTCATGAACCTGCCAACTACTATAGTTCTTTTATTGTTTATTTATTTTTTATGAATAACTACTATTATTATTTTAGTAGTTGACATATGCATGTTTCACATGGTTCCAATTTTTTTTATTTATTTATTTTTATGCTGAACATGTTTCCATTCTATTAAAACATGCTAGAGAATCATTCACTGATGTTCCCTAAGCTTCAAGAGAATCATTCACTGATGCAGTATGCACCTAGTATAAGAAGAGCTGCAAACCGTAGTCAGCCTAACTTTCTGAAAAATATACATACTTGTGTTCAGAAAGTAATCACAGATAAGAGTTTTACCTTGCAATTCATACAAGTTAAGCAACCATAGCTTGATAGAAGTATAGCTGATTGATCTAATATCCCATTTTTCAAACCCAAATATTCATTTTCTATGAGCCTGCAAAAACATGATGCCACATATGCAAAATCCTATTAAATAAAAATAAAATACAGAAAATATAACTAGATATTCTAGCACATTGAAGCCCCATTATATACATGGGATCTGTGAGTGCATCTAACATCTGAAACCCTATAAATAATAAAAAGAAGTAAGACCTATTGCAAAGAGCTAAAGATTCAATACTAGGTCCTCTTTAATAAGAAATATAATCCAACAAGTTCAAGTGCAAAACAGGCTGATAACTAAAGACGCATAACATAACTGTAGGCCTGTTGGGCCAATTGTTCACACATTTTTGTTCTTTTTCAGCCCTATTTTTGACCATATGATGAGATTGATTGAGCCTCACAACTAAAAGAGGATTGAGTTTATTTTTACCCAAGATGCCGGGTGGGTCGGGTGGCAACAGCCCAATTTTGAATGAGTCTTCCCATGTGACTTGGCTGCTTTGAATGAATCCACCCTAGGTGCTCTATAAATACTCTCTTCCTTACTATTATTGACAACCAACTCTGTGGAGCAGCCTTCTCTCTCGTTTCTTTTCTCTCTTCTCCTTCTTCTTTGCAGCTTCTTCTTTCTGCTGCTGCGTTGTTCTCTGTGATTTCTTCTGTTGTTGCCACCGCTAGTAGCCATTCTTGGCTGACTGCAAGCTTGGGTGGCTTGTGAATGAGAGAACCGTGAGTGAGAGTTTAGATTAATAATGTGTGAGGGTCATCCGTTGTTCTGAGGGTTTTGATCGAGGATCAGTATTTGCAGCAAAAGCTGTCGTCCGGTTTTGCCTTTCGTCGTCTGTTTTTGGCGTCCGAATATCTCTGTTCCCCTCTTTTATATAGAAACCGATCATCTAGTTTTTTAAGTTGGTCGTCCGATTCTGTCTGTTGTGGCAAAAATCGATTTTTGCCTACTTCATCTGTTTTGCTAATCCCATTTTGCAGGTTTGGAGGAGAATCGGTTGTCTGTTTTTCGGACATCTCATCCGATTTGAAGATCCTTTTTTTGAGTTGTTATCCGGTTCCATCATCCGGTTATTTTGTAATAGAATAGATTTATATTCTTTTGTTTTTCCGCTGCAATTGTAATAGTAAATAGGGTGTTTGTAATTTATAATAAGGCTGATCACCAAATCCATTATGTAACAAGAACATTATCTCACTACAAAAGGTTAGGAAAACAAACAGAGTAGGATGATTGCTTGTCATAACCAATAACTGTGAGGTAAAGTAAAGCTATTGCACTAATTGATCCAAATACTGAAGATTTCCTTCATATTCAATATTGCTAGTCATATTGATTGATGTTCTTCTAAGCATAATCATGCTTATTCACAAGGGCTCTACACACTTTGGTTCTTACTGCCTCCCTTCCATGGCCCTTGGAAGATTGATTAGAGAAACCACTATTAAATTACCTAACTAGATGGACCAGCTTCTTTGCAGTAAAGACAGATAGCCATTAAAGATGTCTTAGACAAAAAGGAATTTTCTTTCCAAAATTTTGATGATATACGAGCAGGCAAGGACCAGGTTCACATTTATGGGTGATGTTCTAGCTCTGATGGCTAACCTAAAATCTATTGTGATGCTCAAGGAATGGGTTTATAGTTACTGCCATAGCACATGAATCTCAGCAGCAGTAGTAGCATATTAACTTCAATACTGGTGGAAGATTAGAACCAAGAAAGTGTGACCGAGGTGTTACTTAAGGGTAAATCTTACATGTATGCATGCAGAGCCCTAGAATAGAGAAGCAAAAACATAATATGCGGATTGTGACTTACAGATGTTATACCTGTCATACTCAATATTTTCTTCAGGAGATATAGAAAGGTTATTAGCACTTTGAAAGGCCATCAAGTACGCTATACCAACCTATAGGAAATGGGAGAGAAAATCTGAGGTTACTATCGCTTGCCAGTGAATAAAAGCAAGTGACAGTTAAAAAAAAAAGAATATAATCATCACGTCAAACAAGTTACTAACGGCACAAACTCACTCAAATACTACTAGTATATACCAATCTCCTTACCAATAGACTACTGCAAAGAGTTCGTTAATAATAAAAGAGAGAACAAAGTAATCCAGGCCTCAGGCAAAAAAATTATGAAACACGAACTTATATAGACAGTTAATAAAGCCAACTCACAGCAGCTGAGGAACTGAGACCTGAACTATCAAGACCATCAGATCCACAAATAAATCCTATGATACCCTGCAAAGTTCAAAATTGTGCATGGTTCAGACCAAAGAAGATATACAACAAAAACTTAGTGTTCACAAAACAACCATATAACTCATCGTTCTGTTTGGTCTATCAAAGAGTAACCAACGGAAAAATCTGCCACAGCATAGAGCAAGCTTGCAGATATGATTAACACAGTTGTTCTAGTAACATAAATAACAAGATTGAGAAAGACGCGTTTAAGCCTTTTTTTCTTCTTCTCTCCCATTAAGTGAGAAGAATAGGTGTAGATATCAACAAACTTCAGAATATATAGTTTTTGGTTTCTTTATATCAGCAGACCATCTATAAACTAATACATATAAACGAACTATTGACCTTCTCTCATGATTCAGTCTGCAGTTAGAGTTTGTGAGTTCATGAAAGAGAAATAAGAAAAAGAACGTATAACCTTTGTCAGACAGTTCCCTTTCTTTTGTAAGGCATAGAGCGCTCCTCTGGCATAACTTCCCCAGTTGCACTCTTCCTGTGACTTAGATGAGTTCTTTGTCTGACATGATTCACTTGAACCATTAGCATAGTTTGGAAGTTGAACTTCATCAACTCTGAGAAAAGCAGTTCTAGAGCTCTCAGTTCCCATTTCATAAGATCAGAAGTTTTAAGCATTTTAATATGGTTCAATATCTTGGGACCAAAAACCCTTCTATGAAGGAAAAAGCACATTGCAAGGAATGAAAAGTTGGGGTATTATGCAAAAAGAGTTCTTCCCTTATTGAATACGTAACATTTTGTTGATCAAGCAAACCAGGTCAGTCAGAGAATCATTCTTATTGCAATACAAAAAGGAAGCACAACTCTGCTGAATATGCACTAATATGCTGCCAGTTGAATAGACTTAGTTATGAAGTAACTCTCTAGATGATAATAATTCAATTTACTGGTTTGAAGCATATGCTGGTTCTCATTGTGGTACAGTTACCAAATTTCTTTGGGTTATCACCATATTAACACCCAGGAGTTTATTGGGATAGCAACTCAATATGAACAAAGTGGTTTTGTAGGGTTATAGTTGTGAGAGAAGAGATGGGACCCAAAGTGAAAAAAGTGAATTCTTTTGTTTAAGTTGAGTTGCTAGGCAAATACACCCTAAAGAAGCAACAGAATCTTCAAAGAATTTCGTGGTGTGAACTCTTATGTCCTATGAACTCAGATTGCAGAGTAGAGATAGATAGACCACTGTTTTTAATTGTCAACTAAAAGTAATCCCCTACACGTCCACTTCCCCTCCCAACTAGCTTCTAAATGAGTCTCCTGGATTACAAAGGTCTGCTCTGTTCACTGTAGTTGGAAATAGCACCAACAATACATACCCATTTCTCAAAAAGGCTCAAGCTTCCTAGCTTTTTAAAAACTAAGAAAATAGTTCTTCAAATAGAAATAATTTATTCAGTAAAATTTATCTTTTTTCATTTCAGAGTTTTATAGAAGGACAAAATAGAGCAGAATGCAGAAATTCTACAGAACAATAATGTCAGCAAGTAAAGCAACAGCCGTATCAGAAAGGCCAAGTTAGCAATTACAAGAGCAGATGGCAGGAAAACTTGAGCTAGAAGTTAAGTAGACTGCACTGAGAATAATAAAAAATATCATGTCCATAATCAATAGACAAGTATACACTCACAAGAAGAGAATTCATGCTTTTATTTATATAACTTTAGAGTACCATGTCACTGAATATCCAATATGTAAAATATCTAGACTTCTAACAGGGAAAAAAAAAAAAAAGGAAGGCAAGCCTCACGAATTTGGGATCTTTAAAATAATGCTTCAACCACAACACATAAGCTGCTATGTTAGAAAACTCAATGAGTAACAGACTTGCAAATAAAGTAGAGTTTCATTTGCATCCGTTTCTTCTTGCAAAACTACACTTAACATATAAATAACTAATATATAATTGAGAAAGTAATTTATAAAGTTTTTTACCTGAAATGAACTTGTCCTTTGAACTGTTTTGATTGCAACAAAACCTACAGAAAGGAGGTTACATCAATTGCACGAGTACGAACAGTCCAAAGAAATTACTCAAGCTTAAGTCAATTGGCATTAAGGGGTAAATTTTCCAAATATAAATTCAAATTTCTTTGCCCAAATTTCTGAAACAAGAAAGTAAAATTCTTATTAGTGAATCAGGAAACAAAAGGTGCTTCCTTCTGTTTCATTCCATCCAATCTACAATAATTTGTATTGCAAATATTTCTGACAATATATGTAATTGAAAATGTAGAGAGCAAACCCAGGGCAGACGGGAAAGAGGGTAGTTAAACTAATCTCAATAGGGTTGGAACAAACGTAAAGGTAAATTTTTCAAAAGAAATAGGAGGGCATAAACTTTCTGGAGGGAATCTGAAGAACCTTGGAAGGAGAAGAGCCACATGAGTTATTGAAATGAAGGGTTAGGGGCAACAACTAAAGTTGGAACATCTATTTCAATTACCACCACCCCCGCTATGTCCATGATCTTTGAGTTTATAGGATGATAAGTTATGTAAGTTACATGAGTAACAAAGGAATATCGAAGAGTCCCTATTTATGAGTTATGATGGGAGGGTCACTCTATGTCTATAAATAGGGTCCCTCCCTCCAATCTTGTAGAAATGTAGAAGTATAAAAGCATTAAAGATCTAGGTTATTTGGTTTGTGTTATTAACCTGCCACTATACACAAACATAATGTCAACAGAGTTAGGAGTGGGAAGATCAAGTAGCTCACTCTTCGTCATGGTTAATATGACTCAAGGATATCTAATACATGTAATCTGTTCTATTTTTGTGTTTATGAGGCATAATTGAAGATCATTCCGCTTCCATTTATTATGTTAATTTTTCAACTTAAATCATATTATTCTAACAAGTAATATACATTGATTACTGCCTTTGCTTATATAAGCATAGTTTTCACTCTACAAAGGAAATTTGCTTTCTAATGTCCAAAATGATCAGGAGACACATTTCTTTCTTCATTCATTATTGTTTGCCCAACCTAAAAACACTAGTATAGATAATGGTAGTATAATGTATAATATCACTCTTTATATTTCCATTATAAGAATGGGAAAGATTCAAAGCTCAATTATACCAAAAAATAAAAAACTTGAGATGTTCGAATGTTCAAGCAGCTAATAACTCTATTCAAAGAATCAAACCTGTGAATCACCAGAAGGTACAAAACCAAGCAGTATTCCCTTATCGATTGTCATAGCTGAAACAGTTCCACCCTATAACAATATAAGTAATCAGTTTTCTTTGATTTCTTGCTTTTAATTCTTAACTATCCTAACATGAATTGGAAAGAGTACAGAAACCATTTATAAAATAAGGTAGAGATGCAGTATTGAATCCCATGTGTAATTATAACAAATTGGCAACAGCTAACATTATCCTAAAAGAAACCAGGGATCCAATTGGTCCAGCAATCAAGAATAGAATTCTCCTCCCACGAATCAAAAGAAGCTTGTAAATAAAGAATAAAACAAACCTGATGATCAATGTGAGCTCCCAAAGGACAAATTCGATAAGGAGATACAACAAACTTCACATTCTTAGCATCTCCACCAGACATTTCAACAACCTTCTCCCTTATTTCATCCAACTACATCAGTAACAAAAAAAAACAGAAAAGTCAGTAACAATTGGCATATGTTAGTGAACTTCATTGCACCGACAGAGTTTTGAAAAATAATAATAATAAATTCCTCAGATCATACAACATCTACAGATATCACGCTAAGAAATTGAACCCACACTGTAAGTTCTACTGAATTTCATCGTCAATAAAACCAATAAAAAAAAGAACGAATCCATATGCACTGGGAATGGAAAGAATTACGGAGACAATTACCTGAAACTTCGACGGCCAAGAGAGACCATCCATCTCTAAAAATCGTTTCTTGGAGTCAATGGCCTATCCTTTTGTTAAGTTGAACTGGGTTTTGCAATCTCCGAGTGGAAATGGTTGTATATAATGCGAACTTGAGAGAGAGAGAGAGAGAGAGAGAGAGAGAGAGAGGAGTACAGTTAAAGAAAAACACGGAAATTGCGGGTGAAATGAGCCGGGAAAGGTAGTTTCTTTCTGTTGAGATGTCGTTTCGTATATGCTTAGATTTGAGTTTTTGGTGCACCAGGGGAATTAGGGAATACACCATCTCTAATATTGTTGGAATTGTTAGTAACATTTGTTATAACATTTCCAATAATATTCTTAATATAATATTATTTTATTAATAAAAGTTATAAAATAAAAAATAAATTCCTTAAAAAAATATATATTATAAAAATATTATAGATGATTTAAATGTTTCTAATAATACTGTCCTATTTTTAATATTAAAAGATTTCCTAATTCTTATTTCTTTCGATTAATTTAAGATAAATCTTAATTTGGTCATTCCAAATTGGAATTTGTCTCAATTAACCAGCTTATTTTACAATTATCCATAAAAATTCTTAAAATTATTGAAATTGTTTCGATCAAAAACCCCCCATAATTACCGTCTAAAAATTGACAATCAATAGTCAATACCAAAAAAACAATTGTTCAGTCCAAAATTAATAATAAAAATAATTTGGAACCTCTCTTAATTTCTTTTTTCTTATTCCTCTTATTCCAGTTGCCTTCTTTCTTTCACCTCTTACTCGTCATCATCTTAGCCCTCTCTTCTTTCCCGACTCGACTCTACTCTCTTTTTCTTCTCTTCCCCTCTTTCTTCTCCCTTCTCTTATTCTTCTTCCTCTTGCCACTCTTCCCTGGTGCTCCTATGCTCCCCCTGCTTATTCTTCCCTTATTTTGATATCTTATATTGTTCACATGCACAAGAATTTTTTGATATCTTATACTGTTGCTAGTACCATTGGTGAAAATCTTGTCATCAAGACACTACTTTTTTCTATGGTAAGTGATGAATCTTAGGCTGCTAGCTCTATACCCTGTAAGACCGAGAATGATTAGAGATTGATGGGGATCTACCAGTAAAGGTATTCGGATGCTTAAGTTAGTATGGATTCCAAAAGGGTAATTAGGCAGAGAGTGAGAGCATTTATGTATTTAATTAATAGTAAATGAACACTTAAGATCGTCTAGCATACTTCTTTTATTAGCTATTTTCTCTTAGGGTTTATCTTTTAGAGTTTATCGTCTAGTACACCTCCTTAATCTTTTATTCTTAAGATTTTTATTAATAAAAATACTATAAATGATGTGTACTAGAGAGTATACTAGAGAATATAGGAGACAATCCCGGCAGGTAAATGAGGAGACAAAGGACTTTTTATAGTCTATTATCTGGGTTGACTACTCTTTGTATTGTGTATAGGCTACATTGATCCCCCTCACGATCTTTTATTCTGCTCATGTTTGGGCTAAGCTGTTGGAGTTATGGATGGAATGAATGAGAATTTATATTGCTTTCTCTTTAACGGATGAGTAATGTTAAGTTACTACCTATAATTTTGATTAATTAAAGTAACTCTTATGTTACTTTGGTTTTTTATGACAAGTGAGTTACTTGTGTTTAATTCTAGTTTAATTAAGTTCATAATCCTTTTAGCATTTATTTTTCTATTTCTCCTTTCCTCTTCTTCTCCCTATAAATAGATGTAGTTTATTCTTGTTTTCTCACAAGTCACAACAAAATAACACAAAACACTTTCTAAAATATTCTCTCCCGAGTTAATATATTCTAGTGATAGAAAAAGGCTCTGTTAAATTTGTTTTGTTCATCACAGTTGTGCTACTGTGTTTGAACGTTTGTTATTATATCCTAAGAGATAGACGTCCACGGATTCTCAGGCATCAAGGAGAGGACGAATCTGTTTTAAGAATACTGTTATACAAGCCTTAACGAAATCCTATAATTCGAATTTACTATTTAAGGTTTTATGTTTCTCTATTTTATTTATATCTATTTTTTTCTTGGATTATTATATATATTATTTCTAACAATCTTAAGAAAAATTATTTTATATAATCCAAGGCGAACATATTACCGTAACTAAGGAAGTTGGAAGGTTATTTGAAAAACAAAACCATTTTGTATTTCTGTTTTTTTAAAGGAGAAAAAAAACAATTTTATATTTCGTCTTTTTCTTAAAAAAGTAAAAAAAAAAAAAAAAAACCCCATTTTGTACTTTTGTTTTTTTACAGGAAAAAAGAAACATAAATTGTCTTTCTATTTTTTAATATATATATATTGTGTTTCTTTCTTTAAACAAATTGTGATTCTATTTCTGTAAACATAATTGTTTCAATGTATCTTCTGTTTCCAGTTTTTAGTTTCTGACTAAATTCATGACGTTTAACATAAGTACTTATTAAAAAAAATAACATTTTACAGAAAGTGTTTTAGATTTTTTTTTTCCATAACAGAATTATTAAGGTTTATCTTCTAATTCTGGTTTCATTTTTCTTAATTTAAACATTAACAGAAAATGAGTTATATGAACAAGATCTCATCCAGTTCTCAGTCTGATGCTATTGTCACCGCTCAGGCTTCGAGCCAAACACAACCATTGACAATGAGCCACAATGAAAAGTGTGTGAAATTCACTTGAGAGAATTTCAAAATGTGACAAAAGAAAATGTTGTTTTATTTGATCACGTTGTACTTGGCCAAATATTTGAAAGCATGCCCTACTATTAAAGAGGATGAGGTAGACGTTTCTACCGCCTACAACGTTGGAAGCATTATGATTTTCTTTGTCGTAATTACATTCTAAATGGCTTATCTAATGCACTATATGAAGTGTATAGTGTTAAGAAGACGGCTAAAGAATTATGAAAAATCATTGGACCATAAATACAAATCTGAAAAAGCTGGTACTAAGAAATTTTCAGTAGCCAAATTCTTGGTTGATTCTAAAACTGTTGTGAATCAGGTACAGGAACTTCAACTGATCACTCACGATATTTTTGCTGAAGGGATGATTATAAGTGATTCTTTTCAGGTAGTAGTTATTATTGAAAAGCTACCCTCCACTTGGAATGACTTCAAGACCTACCTTAAGTATAAGAGAAAGGAAATGATAGTAGAAGAATTAATTATCAGACTTCAAATTGAAGAAGGCAATAAAGGTGCTGCTAAGAAGGTCTACAATACAACAAATCTTAATGTTACTAAAATAAACTTGGTGAAAGTTAAGAAAGGTTTCAAGAAAAGAAAACAACCTGACCGGGGTCTAAGTTGGGACCAAAAGGAAGTATTTCTAAGAAGCCAAGATTTCAAGAAAAGTGCTTCAAATGTAATAAGATAGGCACAAGTCATTTGATTGCAGACTTTCGAAGGGGGTAAACAATGTGGAGGACATTACTAAAGAAGTGTCTGAACTTATCCTTTGTGTTGTGATTTCTGAAGTCAACCTAATTAACTCAAATTCAAGAGAATGGTGGTTTGATACTGACGCCACACATCTTATTTGCTGGAATTAGTTCCTTGTAAGAGATCGGAGAAACTCTACACAGACAATGCTGCAACTTTCAAGATTAAAAGAACAGATATTGTAATTTTAAAAATAACTTTTGGAAAAAAAGTGAAGCTTCAAAATGTGTTTTATGTACTTAACACAACAAGAACCTTGTTTCTGAGATACTCCTAAATGTAAATAGATTTAGAATGGGTTTTTAATCTTAGAAGTTATTTCGTCTAAAGGGGGAATATTTATAGGTAAGGAATATGTATTAAATGAAATGTGAAAACTCAATGACACGCCAATTCACATTTGATAAATCTTTAAAATATAGAGAGAGGAAAGAAAAGATAAAGCTTTAAAATAAAAGTTTATTAAATTAATAAAAAATATTATAAGTATTTTACCAAAAAACACATTAATTTTGTCATTTTAATTTGTGTGAAAAAATAATTTAATCTTACATTACCCTTACATTATTACCTTTACATTATGAAACAAAAGGAGTATTCCATACATTCATAATTATGGAGGGGGCAATTATCTCAATCAAAGCACACTTACGCATAATTTCATTTCCTCGGTCTTCCCACCCTAAAAATAATGAAAGGCATACATTTAAGGAACACAGAACCAAAATGGAAGCATTACAATTACTAAACTACAAAACACTGAAATTATATACCCCTTTTATAACACTCAGGATCATCTAGTACATCCTGTAGCACACTTTTTTCATTAAAAACTTTCCTTTAAGATTTGTCTTTAGGATTTTATTAATAAAACTAATATAAATAGTGTGTACTAAAGAGAATATTAAAGGATGTACTAGACAGTCCCAACCGCTTTCATTGCATTGCATCGAGAACAAACAAGAAATTTAAGCTAAGCATGCCCATGACAACAAAGTGAGCCACTTCAAACAAAGATAGTACAAGTAACTAGGGGATTACCAATTATTTTCAAAGGAAAGCATTAAATTCCCAAAGGTTTACAACTTAGTAGAGTAAAAAAGCAGCCACAAAAATTTATTACATGCTCTACATTGATTCAGAAATCGGTCAATTGCTGCAACTTTGCATCTTTATAACTCAAACATCCCTGCATAAAGAATCATACATGGTGTTAGATGATTGTTATAGTGCCACAAAAAGAATCCTATTTTGGATGCCAATGCCCCCAGAAGCCAATGTCTGCACTAGAAAATTAAGGCAGTTACAAGAACATGGCATCTCTACTTTGTTCCAATTGCATGCGTGGTCAAGGTTAGCAGCTTTGCGTTCCAGAAAAGTGGGGATCCATAAGAGAAAAATAAAGTTCGTTTGTCGCTAGGGATCCATACTTAGGCAGCAGCTCATGAAGCTATCCTTACAAACGAGCAGTTTACCAAAAAGAAAAACTTTGAAACGAGTAAAATGATAAAGGTACTTGGATTATGCCCCCTTTATACATACTGTCAGACAAATTTGAAACGAGTAACATGACAAAGCTTTGGTAGAGTTGAAAGACAAATAGAGAAGAGAAAGCTCATGTTTGTAACACACAGATTGCTCCCATGGTTAAATAATTCCACCAATCTGAGGTCCATCTTTTGTCGATATTATGCAAGAAAGATACCCAATGATATATCTTTATTAATTACACAGCAACAGAATCCCTTCTCAATATAGATGCAATACCAGAAAAGTACATTTTTCAAAGGCACAGCAGTGCTTCATTATTTTACTAAAATCATCTGGCTTCATTTCTAGACGGGTCAAACAACAGCATACAAACATTCCCAATGAGTACGGATTATAAAGAGAGGATTTTGATGACAAAGTTCCCAGTGTTTTGGCACATAGCCAACTGATCATAATCAGACGCTCTACTTAACCGTTATCATTTTTCTCTACCCTCATCTTGCCAAAATGCAGATATTTCCTACTATATTTGCTAGCAACATAAGAATTACATTTCAAATTAGCCCATGGAATAGAGAAGAAAAGAAAATATGAAGTTGGGAAAGGCAACTCTTTCCGCATTCCAAGACTGAGAACCTTCAAATAACAAACAGAAAGGAAGTGCCTTGTGGATTAACTAATGGAATAAGAGGAATACGTGAATTCTGTAGAAAAATACTAGAAATATGTTACTAATTTAACTTTGAATTATTATTTTTTGTGCTTAATAATTTAAGTTTTATTGATTTGGAGAGCCAAAATAGCAAAATATTCTAGTTCTTACACAAAATGAGCATAATTTTAAAAATTTTTGGGGGGCGGGCACATCTCCACAAAGAATTAAGTTTTTAAGAAATGGAAGAAAAAAATATCAAAACCAAACTCTATCTCAAGACACTAATATTCCCAGTGTTATTATGCGGTTTAAAGAGTTATATCAGTAGCCAAGAACTAGTAAAACCTTTGAAGAGTGGACTCCCATGAAAGTTAACACTAAACCAATAGTGTAACACTAAACAAGAAGCATTTTCAGCATTTTCCTCTTGATGCCTTACTTTGTCATCTCTTGGATTCCTAACACAAAATTATCAAAGGTATACTATTATCATTTCTATCTCAAAGTGAGGCTTGGCAGAGCTTTCCTTCCTAGTTTTGATATTTCCAAGCACCAAGATGAGACAGGGACTGAAATAGCAGATAAACTTGCTAATGTTCGAATGTTATCTAATAGATTAAAAATTTTGAAGAAAAGAATCATTGGAGAGAGTTGTTAGGAGATGAACTCTTCTTGTGAATTTAGTATACAACTAAATGAATGTCCTACTTTTAAGTTGGAGATTGTTGTGTGCAAACATCTTCTTATTCCGGGTTTGCAAGTTCCATTACAAAAAGCCGCCGATGAGCGCGATAGAAAAGATGTACATTCTCTTTAGTGTATTTTGTGCAAGATCTTAATCTAACCTTAAAGAATCATATCTCTCTGAAGAGGATTTTTAGATATCTTGTAGGTACACAAGAATTAAGTTTATGTATCCGGGAAATGCTACACTTTAGCTAAGGAGATATGAAGGTGCAGACTCTACCAAAAGCTGAGCAGATAGGAAAAGCACTTCGAGGACATGTCAGACCCTTGGAGAAAAAGTTGATCTCATGCTGTAGCAAGAAGAAAGCCTCGATTAGCTTGTCAACAGAAGATGCACCAAGTAGATAGCTGCTGAAAGCTACTTAGCTTAATTGCTCTAGATTAAGCATCAGCTCAATGATAAAACTCTGTTAAGTAAAGCGAGTTTTCAGAGAATAAAACTAATGTATAGTTTGAAACTCAAAGCAGCTTAAGATTGTAGAGGAAAAAATCTATCACTAAAACCATTAGCTCGACTCAACGATATGAAACTAAAAACAAACTTTCTCCACAAGAATTCTCTTTCCCTTCTTGCTTCTATCTTTTCTGCACCTTTTTTTCTCTTCAAGTTTTGAGAGATGAGGTCTTCACCTTTACATAGTGCAATTTGGTCCTTGAAGGTGACTCACAAGGGCTTGCTTGTCATTCCCACAAAATGGCATAAGAAATATGCTTCTTGGTTTTTTGCCTATATAATCTTTAGTATTAAATGCCTCATCTATAAATGGTATGCTAACTCCCGTATTCCCCATTTGATTTTCTACCAAAAAGGGCAGCACTAGGGAAGAGATGATAGAAGAAATATTCTATTTGATATACTACACATATTCCATCTTAGCACATCGTTGGAGAGGACTAATATTTGCATCACATGTTGACACATGGCTAGAGGAGACCAATTCTTGTTTCTCTTTACATCAATAATGGGGTGCCAACTAAGCTATTTGAAAAGCAGCCAGTTGATACCTTCACTAAACCCCTGCGTGAAGAAGTCTTTTGCAGGTTTCGTTTAGGACTCGACCTAATGGTTCTAACCAATTAACTTCTTTCTACATGTGTGTGTAAAAGTCGCCCTCTAAGTTTATGTTTCTTTGTTTAATAGGCTTTGATTGGTTTTGAACCTGATTTTAATGATTCTGAGATGAGTAAAGCTTACACAGCATTTGTGATCTTTCTATGATCTTTTCCCTCTCTCTTAATAAAGCGTTTATCCATTGAAGTTATCTTTTATTTTCCTCTCTCATGCTTCTTGAATAAATAAAGTTAATTGCTTTTTGTGATAAGACTTGGTATTGATGGTAAGTAAGAAGAATGATTGATTGGCTCTATGTTTCATAAGTTTGTTCCTTTTGAGTTCTCTCATAGTGTTTGTGGCGCTTGTCAGACTGGAAAACAATAAGAAAATCTTTTTAAGGCAAAAGGAGTTGTTTCAACAAGACCTTCGGAGCTAATACTCTTCACCCGTTTGATATCTTTTATTGAACAAATGATAAGCATAACTGTTTTTTGGTACTCTAGAAAGATAGCTTCATCAACCTCACCATTAAAATTTTCCCAAATGAACCTTATTGTTTAGCATGAAATGCTTGCATCCAAACACCTTGAAGCACCCTATATTTGTTTAAACATAATTGATTCCCTCTAGCCATATGTCAAGACGTGATGCAAAGATTGGTCACCTCCAACCATGTGCTAGGATGGAATAGGCTAAGTATATCAAATAGAATATTTCTACATCACTTTTCCTAGTGCTGCCCTTTTTGGTAGAACATCATAAGATCAAATGGGGAATATGGGAGTTGGCCTATTATTTATAGATGAAGCATTTAAGGCTGAGATTATATGGGCAAAAAATCAAGAAGCATATTCCTTATGCTATTTTTGTGAGAATGACAAGCAAGCCCTTCTGAGACATCTTCAAGGGTCAAATTGCTCTATATAAAGGTGAAGACCTCATCTCTAAAATTTTGGTACTGTTTAAGTAAAAGGGGGGTGAATTGGACCTAATAAAAATTTTGCTGAAATAAAACATTTTTTTCTAAACCAAAGGAAGGCAACTCAAACAAGAATAGCTTGATAAAAAACAACTTAAGCTAACCAAATCAGAGGGTATCACTTAAGTCATTAGCTCAGAGTCGTAGAGCTGTTGCTACTCGTACCACTAGTCATGCCTAGGCTACTTCTATGCTGCTATGCTGCTATGCTGCTCAAGAGGAACAAAAAGTGTTGAAGCAATTACTTGCTCGATCATTTGTTGTACTTAGCTTCTATACCAGTTTCGTCTATTTACAATTAATCTGCATTTATTAGCTTGTCTTCCATACCCCTTTTATGTGTGTGACAAAAAGGGGGGGAATTATTCAGTTTTTCCTATCTCTTTATGGTTGGATGAAATTGCTTTTAATGTTGGATGGATACTTTGGCTTAAAACTTTCTATTCTACTATGTTAGCTATCCTTTTTGTTTTTAAAATCAATCAAACCTTGTCTTTGAGCTATTGGCAACCATGGTTTCTTCGTAATGGAATCCATCAACCAAATGTTTTTCCCATCCATTACGATTTGCAGATTCAATGACTTCAATCAATGTTACGATTTCTCAATCATCACATGAGAATTGTTGATCTGTCACAATGTGAAGCACCTGATGACTTTGGATAGGAAAGCTACTTTGGTATGTACTATAAAGTTTTTATTTTCTGAAATATTAATCTAAACAAATCAGAATAACTAGTACAATTAGTGATTATATAATAATACTTTTTTTCCAGCAAGGTTCACAAATTTTTTGTTATGCATGAAAGGTTCATACTTTAGTTGAAAAATGAGTTATTTCAGGTATTTTGATATATCTTTATGAATTATACATCGACAAATCCCTTCTCAATATAGATGCAATCCCAGAAAAAAACATTCCTCAAAGGCACAGAAGTGCTTCATTAGTTTACTAAAATCATCTTCATTTCTAGATGATCAAACAACAGCATACAGATACTCCCAATGAGTATGGATTATAAAGAGAGGATTTCAATGACAAAGTTCCCAGTTTTGGCACACAGCTGATTATTGTTAATTGACGCCCTACTTAATCATTATCATTTTTCTCTACCTTCATCTTGCCAAAATGAAGATATTTCCAACTATATTTGCTAGCAACTTAAGAATTCAGCACATTAGCTCATGGAAATGAGAAGAAAAAGAAATATGAAGTTGGAAAAGGCAACTCTATCCATATTCAGAGACTCAGAACATTCAAATCACATTCCAGTTGTGGCATTCTCTAGAAAAATACCAGAAATATGCTTTGTTCATCACAATTTGATGCAAAAAAAAATATATATATATATATAAAATAAATAAATAAATAAATAAAAAAGAGCAAACTTCGACAAAAGAAAAGGCAAACGCAGAGGCAAACAAACCAAAACACAAATTAGGTTAGAGAGTCATTCCTCCACCAGATTTCAGCATAAACTTGACCCTAACACTACAGACTAAGAAGAGAAGAAGCAGAAAATAAAAAAAAGAAGCAAAAAGAGACAAAACCTGTAGTAAAGCTGAAATGGAGGATGATCTACTTGGAGGATGGAGAAGACTGGGGCTTCTTGTTGAGAACATAATCAGGAGGCGAATAGATCAGGGCCACAATCATAGCTCCCGGAAGCACGCCGTACTTAGCCACCATCGCCAGCTTTGTCACAAGTGGCTCCCCCTTCAACACGCTCAACAAAGCCATCTCAGTTCAGTCTTCCTTTATGGTGTTTGTCGCTACTAAATAGAGAAAAAGACAGAAGATTACCTTACCTAATGCAAGAAGAAAGCAAGAAAAACCTGAAAATAATATTGACGTATCTTGAATTGTTCAGTAGTTTTGTTCTAAACATAAAGGTAAAGAAAGATACCCAAGAAATACAATACTTTAATGCTTAATAGACCATTTAGAAATCAAATGTCCCTGTTCATTGGTTTGTTCTTACACCTGTACAGGATTCATATTTTATTGCAGTGGACTTGTCTATTTCCTTACCAAACTTGGCCATAAGAATACCATGGAATATGGAAAAGGAAAATATAGGGATTTTCTTCACAGAATGCAAAGAAGCTCTATGTTATGAAGAAAACAAAAAGAAATAAAACAAACCAAGACTAGAAGATACTAGACCATAAATACTTTTGAGGCAAGAAAGACTAAGGCAGACAGAAAAAAAGAAGGTGAATCCATAAAAGAAATTCGATTTCAGATAACACAAGGAAGCTTGAGTTCACATGAGAAAGAGCTTCCTACTTTTAGAAGTGAGATTTCTGTAGTAAACAAATCTGAGTTCCAGATTTGTAGATTTTGTTCTGCAGATCAATTTTTCTCAAGTAAACTTTATAACTGTGCAGTCAATTGATCAATTTACAAATAAATTGCTCTGAGATTCAGGTTGGATTCAGGTTGGATTCAAGAACGCAGATTTCCAAAGATGATTTGCATACAATCATCAATTCAGATAACCCAATGAAATAGAAACTATGAAAAAGCAAATAACTGGGGCTCTCAAACAGTAGCAGTCACAAAAGGAAAATCACCACTTACCCATTTAAACAAACACAATGGCAATAAATGGGATCGCCCAAGAACCAATGCAAATTGTACCTGCTTTTCAATTGTAGACTGACTCGGTACATAGTTTTCATTACTGGGCAAACAAATAACCAACAAGTAGCAAAGAAGCAAAGAGCTAGGTACTGTATGAAATAATTTAGACCAATAATTCCCGGTAGGAGTTTATATGAAATGCTAGCAGCCTTATAGGCTTGACAGAGGATTGTGATGGCAATTACAAAAAATCAACACCGAATACAAAAAGAATATAGTGCAAATATGAAGTCAGATATTAGCAATGAAAGCTTTCAGGAGTACATAAAAGATAAAACTAATAGTCTCAAAGCAGAGACTTTAAGAATCTCCTTTCCTCTAAGAAGATAATATTCTTGTTTTCTGCCAAGGAGATGTAGAAGAGACTCAGAATTTAAGGGCACTCTAATGTAGTTCCAAGCTAAGTTAGGGTTCAAGTTGTTGCTGAAAACAATTATACATTTTCCAACTATTCGGATGCTCTCAAATTTCTAATGTTACCTTGCCAGCTTCAGCTTAACAATCTTTCTGTTGCTAAGGAATTAACCGGGACAAAAGCCTACCAATTTTGATCGGATATCAGTTAAAGACAACAAAGGAAATCACAATCAAACCTTGCGCCAGTTGAGACCCATAGACAACAAAGAAAATACCTTCAAGCAAAACATTACAACCACAAACAATTGATCAACTTTTAGGATTTTTTTCAAGGTATATTAAAATCATTCTCAATTACGATCCAGTAAGGACACGATTGCCATTCTTGCAAATTTAAAAATTTTCAGTCAGAATCAAATCAAATAATAAACTTTGAATTGGCAATAGAAAGGGCAATAGAAAATAGGACTTGGATGACTTAAATTTTCAGGACAAATTAAAACCCATTTACGTTCTTGAATAAGAAATCAAAACCCAAGAATTAAAACAGTAATAAGAAAGAAGAAGATTGACGGAAGATTTTCGTACCTTAAAAACAACCACCGACTTAAACTGGAAAGAAGTCTCTCAATTGCCTGCTGCACAGTGTAGAATGGCAGCTCAGAGACGGCGGATCGGAGAATAGCAGGGCAGAAAGAAGCTTCGATGAAAAAACTGAACAAAGGGAATTTTGAGTGTTTGAGGAGAGAGTAAAAACCCAGAAAATAAATAAATAAATAATAATAATAATAATAAAAAATATCAATTTCGTGTCTCAAAGTTGTCACTTGTCTCAATTGAGGATCTCGTTTTTCAATTGTCTATAAAGAAAAGAGCCTCTAGAATTAGAGAATTGTTCCAATCAAGGACCTCTCCTAACAGCATAAATCAATTGATGATAGTGTCAACTTTTGGGGCGAAAATGAATAATAAAAATAAATGGAGGCCGTTCTTCCCTTCTTCCTCACACGACCTCCACGTCCCGTCCTATCCCATATGGGGCTGAAATGTATCCGAACAAGTCTATATCCATTTATAGCGAATAAAATTTAAAATTTATATTCACATATTCGAATCCGTTCCCATACTCGTATAACTTTTATTAAATGGATCTGGATAGAGTAGTATGATATCCAGACAGTGCGGTATACCCGTTGTAATAAAATAATAATATATTTATATATTATTTTATTTTTACATTTTTTATAAATACATAATTTATATTGTATTGAATTAGGGGTTTTGTTTTTATTAAATTAATGTATTGGTGAGGATTTTACGTGCACCTGAACTTTTGTTCATTTGAAATTAAAATATATTTTTTTAAAAATTTAAAGATGTTTAAATATTGTATTTGTAAAGGAGATGCTAAAGAAATTATGTTAATCAAATCATAATTTTCATTTTTAATAGATTGCTTTATATATATTTATTTAAAAAGAAAAAAGAAAAATAGAAGACGGGTATAGATATATCTAGACCCTACTTGAGAGACTCTTGAGAATAGAGTCTCGAATTAGTACAGTGAGTAACATATCTATTTGGACCCGTTTATAATCTTAGTCCCATCTCATCTTCTTCAATCCAATCCAATCTAATCGAACGGGTCATCTAATACTCATACACCATCTAGTAAATAATTTTTATGTTAATTTTATTAATAAAAATATTATAAAATAAAAAATAAACTCTTAACTTTAAAATATAATCTCTTAAAAAAAAAGAGAAGCATACTAATGTAGTAAAAGATATACTAAACCATCTTCAATGCAACCTAACCCAACTGTAGTACGCCAAAATATCATTTCAATATGCTCAATTCAACTGGTTCTAATCTTAAATCAAACAAATTTAAAATAACAATAAAGCTAAAAAAAATCTAAGTAGAAGTGCCATATAAAGAAAAATGACCTCCCTTCTCAATCAATAAAGGGCGTATTTTTACGGATTTTTTCTAATTAGTTATATTTTTTAAAAAAGTCATTAAAGTGGTCACGAATTTTTTTTTAATCTTCTTAAGACATTTGAATATTTGACCTCATGAAAATAACATATAAGTAGGTGCATGAGATTTTGTTTAATAATAAAGTATTTACATATTCTCCAACTTCAATCATTTAAAATTTATAATTAGAGAAAAAAAGACTACTTTTCTGTTTAATTTTTAAATTTGCGGCGTAATTTTTTAGTTAATAATAGAAAAAATATTAAAAAATTACAAAAATTTAAATTAAAACGAAAGTATGACGTTTTTGTGGGAACGGTTGATGGAAACCGCCTGAGGGTTGCTTTCACCATACCCCATATATTTCCTTTATCTTTCCCAGCTCCAGCACATCCACTTCCCTCCTTCTCCCACTTACTAATCGATTTTCCCTGCCCTCTATTTCCCAATCCTCTCACTTCCCCTCCGACTCTGATCAGTTAAAAATTTTTCAAGAAAATCACAGTAATCAATCAAATATTACACAAGCCTTGAGGGTTTTCTATGAATAAATCGCTGTATATCCATATCACAGGTGAGTCAAGAAATAAGGGGAAGCAGAAGGGAGAGCCAGTGCAGAGGTAGTGACGGGAAGAATGGTTGAAGAAGGAGAAGGAGGAGGGGGAACGCGGCGGCGCAGAGCCGTAGAGATGACAGGAAAGAAGGGATGAGGAGCAAAAGAATTAATGGGGAAGAAGAAATTGAAGGAAAAGCTCCAGTCTTTTTTTATTTATTCATTCAAGCCCAAAGTTGACCATTTGAAATTATTGACCGTGAATTGTGTGACGGAAGTCATTTGAAGCACTCGAATGGAACAAATTACTATTTTGAAGGATTATTTAGGGACAATTGAAAAACAAGGTCCTCAATTGAGATAAGTACCAACTTTGAGGGACCAAATTGAAATTTAATCCTAAAGAAAAAACTAATAGAGGTAGATTAAAAGGAGATGTCACTTCGGATCTCTATACCATTGTGTATCACTCGAGAAAATATATTATAAAAAATGTGATACATAAGGTGACATACAAAATGGTATATGAGAACTTGTGCTTCTTATTTTACCTAGGATCGTCTGTAACATTATGTGTAAAATCTTCTATAACATTCATTTTTATAATATTCTTTCTCCTTACAGATTTACCTTTTTTCTTTAGAGTTTAACTTTTATTTGGTAGGTTTTATTAATAAAATATTCTATATTAAACATATTACAAATAGTGTGATAGGGATATTACAGATAATCCAAATTGGATGTATGTCTCTTCAACTGAAACAATGTCGTTTAGGAACAATTTAACATAAAATGATGTCATTTTAATTTTTCACTTTTCGCCCAATTAACCCAAAATTTTGGTTGAATATTTTTGCCTCTTTTGATTTTTCAATAAAACTTTAGAGTAAATATTTTCTTTTCTAAATATCCGAGTAAATAAGACATAAAATAAATATCATACTATTTATATCATGACATATATATTTTTATTTATAAAAATTCTTATATTTTATTAATTTTGACAAAAGACATAGGTAAGAAAATATATTTTTACTAACTTTGAATATTGTATGTCATAAATAATATGTCAGGAAATCTATATATTGTTATAATATATAATCATTTATAATAAAACTTTGCACAAATACAAATAGAATTAATTTCGTTATATTCTTATGCATACTATAAGTCTAAACTATAAATTTAACTTATTTCTAAGTTGGAAATATGCGAAACTAAAAATACAAAAATGAATAGAGAAAATATCATTTATTTAGCATTGTAAAACTTAATGTAACTTTGTTTTGTTCAAGATTGCAGAAAGTGAAAATTTTAAGAAAAACATAATTAATAATAGCTCCCATTTCCAGGGCCTACGGATCATCATCTTCTTCCACCTCAATTGGTTTGATGTTAAAGTCAAGCGTAATTAATGGTCTTCTTCTGCCCTTTCATAGTTTGGACTATGTTTGAAGCGAAGAACTGTATAAAACATTAAAGTTCAAATATAGTTATTGATTAGCTCTACCATCACCATAAGAATATATAAAATTAATCGAACTTTGCCTTGAAAATATTTCATCAATTATTTTTTATTTATATGAAATTACATATAATAACGGTTGACAAAACAACTTAATTATAAAGAAAATAAGATTCACGAAGTTTTTTTTTTTTTTTTTTTTGGAATTTCAATCGGGCACAAAATATTTTAATCAAAGTATCTAAGATTGAAGGCTTGAAAGGAATAAAAAACATCATACAAAATTTAAAAACTTATGAAAAAAAATAAATTGAATTTAAGCAACCCTTATAATTGAATCATTGATGTGACAATAAGACGAGCGATGTTAAAGGTCGCGTTAGCTTTGTTTCGGACCTCTGGTGGTGCCTATAGTAGATTAATGAAGATATTATTTGATTGTCAAATTATATAATTAATAATGTAACTATCTTATATGAGTAGTTATAACAGAAATGGAAATGAAAATGACACTATAAAAAATTGGGCCTTTACTGATGGATATCACCAACGATGGTGCCTTCCGTTAGAAATTTTCAATGGATTATTGATCGAAAAAGAGGATGATGAATGACTTTTCAATTAAGCAAAGAAATGTGGAGGAGAAAGTGCACCAGAAAATAATGGGTGGTACCAACGGACGTGTCGGTCGGTATGTACAGGTATCAATGATAAGCGACTTGACGTTGTATTAAACGTTGAGCCAAGTGCCATTATTAGTGATTTTGAGATATGGACTTGTGATCCATCCCCATTTAACGTTTAAATACAAGAGCTCTCTTGTAAGATTTTTACAATATATTTGCTAGTATTTAATTGATCTTACAAATAAATGGTGATCACTTTAATCGAATATTTGTTTGAACTATAGATATAAAGCCCTTTTGTATTTCCTAAAAGAAATTCATATTTTGAAACGTAAGTCATAAGTCATGACTCTAATTGACTTATCATTTCATTTTCTCATTTCCTGAGAATTCATCCCTAAAGAGATTCACACTTTTAAACGTAAGTCATAGGAATTGAAACATAATTCATTAAATACTTTCTTGATTCAATGAAAGTAATAATCCTCTATTGATCCCTTGGATCTATTGGTTACAAGCCAATATGCACTATCATCATGCATAGTTAATTCCTTTTCCCCCAAATTTTCATTGAAGTTCATGAATCTTTTCAGCCTAACACTTTGAACTTCCAAATGCATTAGTATAGAGTTTCTTTTAATACATTTATCTGATATGGTAATTTTATACAATGTCAACAAGTTATTAATACAACTTCATTCCTAATAACCTAGAGAACAAATAGAGTCTGCCAATCTAATTATCTTTTACATGACACTCTATTTTCCTTTTCAAACACATAATGATATTGTGACATGTAAAGAGTTGAAGTTTAAATTCCAATAGATTCAGAAATTATGGATCATAACTGAAAACCTTAGAGGGGGGTGGAGGGTGAATAAGGTTTTTGACTAATTAAAAACTTTTGCATAATTTAACATATAGAGCCTTCGATTTTATTTGAAGAAGAATTTAATAACTCTTTTTAATAAAATTCCTAACCAAACAAAATCTCTTTTATAAAGAATGATCAACCAAATAATCATAGAGATAATAAGCAAAACACAAAAGAAAAAGACAAAAGATTTATAGTGGTTCACTCTCTCAATAGAGCTATATCCACTACTTTGAGACTTAACTCAAGGATTTCACACAAATTCACTAGTTACAAGCTTTTACAAAATACTACAATGAGGATCACTCTTCAAGAGTTTCACATACAAACCTCAAAGTTTACAAAACAATACAAGATAATCAAAATATCAAAGAATCACTCAAGGGTTTTCACAAAACCTTTAATAACAAATTAGATGTAAAAGAAGAGTTGAAACAATATTACCAAAAGAGCTTGAGAAAAAATAAAATATAACTTTTGAAGTGCTTCAAGCTTCCCTTCTTCCTCTTTGAGAGATGATCAAATAATATAACTCCAAGAAGTTTTTCTTTTAAATAATTTAATGATGATTGAAAATTTCATTTAATGCCTTAAATGTATTCTGAAAGCTCCTTCAACTATCGCTCATTTATGGCTGATCAATAGCCCTTTTATATGTATAGGTAAAAAATTAGCCGTTACTATCAGAAGCAACGGTCATTTTTTGACAGTAAAAACAGAAACTAGACGACTGGTTTTAAAAAGTGCACGTTCGATTTTCTTGAAGAACAGAAAATCAGATAATTGATTTTCTTAAAGAGTAAAAATATGAAGACCGATTTTTTGCATGCTTAAGAAATTTTTCAGACGTCCGATTTTCTAAGGAGTAACCGATTTTTTTAAACAAAAATCAGATGACTGATTTTTATACTTAAAAAAGACAACAGGTTTTCTTATAAAACACAGATTTTCCTTCACTTTCAGAATATGTACTTTTGAAGTAACAACTTTTAAACATGTAACACTTTTAAATCATCAAAGCTTTATCAAGAGATTTCTCAAAAAATATTTCTTCTAAGGAGCTAACATAATTGATCAAAAATAAAATAAACAAGTTAGGGAGTTTTACATGAATACCTTATAAAGCTATCCCTAACCATTCTTCTTGTCTTCAAGGTCTTTAACTTGATCATTTCTTCTTTATAAAGTCTTGTAGCCTTGAGTGATTTTTTGCTTCTTTCTAGATTACCCTTTAAACTCCTTTTGTGCGTGCATCTTTTTTTCTTCTTACAAAACTATTTCTATTATCACAAAACACAAGTTAATCATAAACAAAACATTACAAATATGCCCTTAGGACTTATAATAATATTTCCACTTCTATCATTTTTTGAAAATTCAATATATAACTTGTTAGAAAATGCAACTTTAGCTTTGTGAGTTTTTATTCTCTCTTAAAATATAATCTTCTAAAATCAGAAAAATTATCACAATATGATATTTAATAATTGTTTACAAACATATTAAAATATCATGTCCACTAAAGATTAGATAAAATACAAACAATATATGTATTACTATATATGAAGTCTAGACATGTTTGTAAATATATATCCATAAACATGTGTATGATACTATTATTTAATTAAGCATGCATTTCTCCAAGTGGACATACTTTAAACAAAGTTATCTAATAAATGAAGAAGTCTAAAAAGACTATTTATAAATCAAGAGAGAACAAAAAATCTCTTATTTGTATGCTTCCTTTATATATACTATATAGTAATATAAGAGAAGACAGTTCTATCCGGAGTCGATAATTTTCAATTCAACCGTCAAAACATGATCTCCACCGTTCAGATTAAAGAATTACCTTTCCTCTACTACCACTCCAAATTTTAGCACAGCCATCATTTTTTTCTAACTCTCTTTTCTTCTCTCTTTCACAGCTGCCTCTTACTTGTCTCATTCATTTCACCTATATTAAGAAAGTTACGCATCTACAATTTCTTCTCTATTGTTAATATAGCCTCTTTCAAACAACTACTTAATATAATAAAGTAGCTTTCTCACATTATATTGATGGAGTCATTTTCGAAATAAACCTTAAGACTATTAGAACAAAAACAATAGTGGGATCAAGATGACTCCAAGGATGATATCATATGAGTATATTCTACCCACAAGAATAAGTAAATTAGAAGTTCACAAGATTTGAACATTTGTAGATAATCTTGGATCAATTATTTTATATACTTTTGCCAAGTCTATTGTGAGAGATTCTAATAGATATTCTTATTTAAGTAGATTCCTAGAAGGATAAAATTTAGCTTATAATTTTGAATCACACCTTAAGTGTGACCTAACACTTGATTTTAAAGACAATTATCCTCTAAAAGAGGAAGGATTTTATGAGTAAATGTTATTCTTGAAGAATAAAGAAAGGCAAGTATGATGGTCAAGAGTTTTGAAATCAAACTTTTGGCTTGATTAATAAATTGAACATTCTAAAATGTTCTACATGGATATGACACATCATTACTATTCCAAGTCATTAAGTCATTATATATTATTAAAGATTTTTTGTAAAAGGACATTGAAGTGTCAATTGGTTCTGAAGCACCATGATTATGCACATTAGTATATGATTATACTTGTTTCATACAAGTAGATGGTTGTTATGGTTCTTCTCTAACTAATGCCTATAGAATGTATATTGAACTTATAGTTTGATATCTTCTTATAATTATCTTGAATTTTGAAAAACAATCCAACTCCTGAAGGGATGGATATATAAGATATTGACTGTTCACATGATCCACACAAGTCACGTCATGCATTGATATATTCTATAATATTGTGTATATAGACACATATAGCAATCGCTTCTTTAACTTGTGTTGAAGAAATAACTAATTATGATGACTGACTGAAATGGGTGTGATTAAGATAAAATATTATTATATTCGAGATTATATCCTTTTACATGAAATTCCAATTACAACATAGATATTATAAAGTTTGAAGATATATAAAAAGAGATAAGATATGCATATTTGTACGTGATCTCTAGAAGAGATGTAGTAATGATGTGCAACAAATTCGATATTATGATAATCTGGAAGTTTGTCCACTAAGACATTTCCAAGAACAACACTTGAGATCATTAGAGGGGAGTGTTAGGAATTAAATAATATTTGTAGATGTCCATAAGAGATAAGAATATATAACATAAAGTCTTATCTCCTGAAGAGATAAATATTTTGAAAATATAAAAAATCATAGATATTCTAGAGATAGATATTGTGAAAATATAGATGATAGAATTTTAATTATATTTTAGCTATAATAGAATCTATCGCTTAATTTATCCCTTTCTCTTGTATCATCTGAATCTTATAAATAGGACTTTTACCCTTCAATTGTAATTATACCTTATAGAGAAATTAATAAAAATTTTATACTTTTCCTCTTTATTCTTTTCAATCTTATTTTCTTTTCTATATATTTTTCTAATTATTCTTTATATTTCTATTCTCTAATTTTTCATACTTTATATTTTATATCGATTATTCTATATATTGAGCCGATAATATTGCATAAACTAAGTTTCATAATATATATTTATATTAGTAGTCACGATCCCATCAAGAATTAATAAGTCTTGCGTTCAAATATTTTGAAGGGGGTCAATAAATACAACTCGGGAATCTATAAGGATAACTCGAAAAAATTTCATTTTAAACATTTCACTTTCTCTCTCTAAAATTTTCTCACTAACCTCCCTCTAACAAAAACACCAACTTTCAACATTAAAGCAAACTTAGAAGAACATATGGATCCATTTGAAGATTGTTTACAAGAAAATGTTAGTTTTGAGGTAAGAAAATAGATTAATGTTTTTTTTCAGATTCTGGAGCACTTTCGCCCAGACGGGCAAAAGTCCAAGCAACTTTGGCCCATCTAGGCGAAACTGCACCGACACATTCATCCAGATTGGCAAAAGTTACTTGGACTTTTCTCCCGTCTCAGCGAAAGTGGTCCAGAATTTTTTTTATATATATTTTTTTCGGTTTAGGATCTTCACATTTTTTTTAAAATTTTATTTTTTTGCATTGCTAATATTTTTGTTTTACATTAACAGGGATGAAGATCTAAATACGTTTGAAGAATTTTTAAAACCAGAAGAATATATTGATCATGGACATTTATTCATAACAGACCGAAAATTTTATTCGAAAGATGAGTTGGTGAACTGGGCAAAACAAACTGCGATAAAAGATAACACGTATTTGATCGTCAATCGGTATCAGAAATCAAGAACATCTGATCGTCGACCGTATGTTACATTGGCTTGTGAACGTAGAGGTGCAGTTAGAAAAAAGACGAAACCAATAGTTAACGATGAAGAAGAAGAAGTGCCAATCAAAAGGTGAGGACCTTACGGGACAAAAAATGTGGGTGTCCATTTAAATTAAAGGGAGAGCAAATAGCTACAAGTGAAAATTGGCAATTGTTCGTACACAACTAGAGGCACAACCATTAAATAGCTGTTTACAATCATGGTCATGCTTAGGCTGCCAGACTTATAGAGGAGCAGTTGTAACAGATTGAACAGTTCAGGAAAATTCATGTGACGCCTCGTAATATCCTACGATTTTTTCGTGAACAAAACGTTGGTTGTGCAGTTAGGTATGTTAGGGTGGAATTATTTTTAATAGTTTTATTAAAATATTTTAGATTTGTGTTTCTTTCGTTAATATAACGAATTTTATGATATATGTAGTGCACAAAAAATATAAAATGTTGTTGCAAAGATTAAGAAGAACATGATGAAGGGACGAAATACGGTAGAGGAAGTTCTTTCCTTAAGTGCAGAACGGGGTTACACAGTCTTCTATAGAAACCGTGAGGAGAGCAACGTACTAAGAGATATTGTCATTGCACACCCCACATCAATTGCAATGATTAGAACATGGCCATATATACTGATAATGGATACCACGTACAAAATGAACAAGTAAGTTCTCTAATGGATCATTGTATTATTAAATATCTTTATTAATTTAAATTTATATTGCTTTTTAATCTTTTTTTAAATAGTGAAAAATATTTTAAATATTGTTTAAAACAGTTTCCATTGTAATCATAAATTTTCCCCTTTATGAATATAATTTAGGTACAATATGCCACTATTGGAAGCTGTCGGAATGACTTCGAATGGAAAGAACTTCACAGTGGCGACCGCTTTTATGTGCAATGGACATGCTACTACATACAGATGAGTACATCAACAAATCAAGCACACATATATTTCATCTTCTATATTATCCAGGAACGGTTCAATTCTTAATGATGGTGAGCCAATTGTTATTATTACGGATAGGGAAAGTGGACTCATGCCTGTGATTGATGATGTGTTCAAAAACATCTATCATATGTTATTTAGAAGGCACATCAATCAGAATATGTTGGCAAAGTTAACATAGCTCATTAAAGATGAAGAGGTTGCACAATGGTTCGTGAATGGCTCGTGGCAGAAATTAATAAATGAAATTGATGAGGCCGAATACCGTAAAAAATTAGAAGTTTTGAAGTCGAGGTGGCAAAGCAGGCCAGACATTTTACATTACCTGTTTAACACATGGCTGAATCCACTTGTGCATAAATTTTGCAGGGTTTTTGGGCATCTGAAGTGTTACATTTCGGTGTTAAGACAAAGAACCATGCTAAGAGCAAACATTTGGTACTGAAGCTATGGCTCTCAATGTGTCATGGTGATTTGGACACCATGTTTCTTAATATTGACTCTCTCATTGAAGGTCAAATTGCTGAGATAAAAACCTCATTGGAGATTTCTAAACTTAAAGAAAAGTATGGCGCGAAGAGTAATCCCATATTAAAAAATATAAGTAATATCATTAGACATTTGGCTTTGAAGAAGATATGGCTTGAGATAAAGAGAGCTGGTGAGATAAGTGATGATCCGCAGAGTAAGTGCGAGCATTATTTAAGGAAGTTGCACAGTCTTTCCTGTGCATGTGAATTGGTTGGTAGGTACGTACATACATGCACTTCCGCTACAGGCAGAAGATATTTATATCTTTTGGAGAAAACTAGAAATTGGTGGTGACATCCCGAATGTACATGAAAGAGACATGGATTCCGAAATGTGTGATCTCACCTCCATATTAGAGGAAATAAGTACCGGTCCAATATCAAAAGTCAGGGAAGTGCGTTGTCTCATCAAAGGTGTTATAAGTCCGGTGTTGCCGACGATCCTTGTGCTCCATTGACAACCTCCCCAAAACCGCAGTCACGAAGGGACAACGGAAGACAAATTCAACCAAAAGGGATAAGTCTTTCTGGGAATACATGTCCATCACACATAGGAAGATAGGAAAGTCAAGCGGTTTAGGGTCTGCTTTGGGAAGGAGTTCCGGTTCAGGGTCTAGTCCTAGTCCACGTGGTAGAGGTAGACCTCTCCGTTCCGGTAGGGGTAGGGGTAGAGGATGTAACAGTGGACGAAGCAGTTTATCTTCTATTGTAAATCCGGATGCCCCTTCAACGCTATTCCCATTCAGTGATGCATTTTCTATGTTCATGTATGAGTTCATTCAAAATTGGAAGAATGTGGTAGGTGATGGTAATTGTAGGTTTAGGGTAGTGGCCAATTTTCTATTCGGGGATGAAAACCAGTGGCCTGAAATTCGTAGAAGAATGTCTTATGATTTGCACCATCATATGAATATGTATGTGTCATTTTCGGATCAGTGGAACGTGTGTCTGAGCTGATAAGGAAGACCTACTGGGATCAGGGTTCGGCGCCTTATGCGCACTGGTTGGATACCCCTAATCATCTTTATGTCATTGTCAACATATTCAATTTCTGCATGGTTTTAATTGCACGTTTAGGGTTGACCACCATCATTCCCCTTTACTCTAATATGGATTGCACTACTGGAACACTTTGTATCGGGCCAACAACATTTCATTCAGGTATAAAGAATGTGTAATTGGTAATTCTTTCGGTTTATTGTCTTGGTACTTTATTATTAGGAGTTTTAGAGCTTCTTAAGTACTTTATTTTTTTCCGTCTTATGGTTTTTTTTTCTTTTTTGTGTTATATAGTTACATATGCGAGATGGATGCCCGTTGCCTCCAATGCATGTACAATGACAATATCATCGAGATATAAGGGTCAGTGGGTGGGTAGATTATTATTATGAATGGATTGCAGAGTGGATTCGGCTATCACGTACCTCGAATCCAACACGGGGTTCTACTCATGTTGTTATTCCCTAGTTACATACGGAAACGTAAGTTTAGAAATTATTTTATGTTAATGTCATGGATTATATTATTATTATTACATTAACGGTTTTCTGTTTTCAGTTTATTATTATTTCATTATTCCCTTTTAAAAAAAATCGTATATAAAAAGATAAACATAAGAGAACCACTGATAATAAAAATGCCAAAAAAGGAGAAAAAATAATAAATTCCCACTGGGCCAATAAATATAACAAAGTACTAACTATCGCGGTAATGTCTCGTAAGCAAATCCAACATCCTATCAAATTTCTCTTCCTTCCCAACATCCTCTCGCCTAGCCTCACGGGCTATCAAATCTAACAGAGCCTGGAGTGGCATCAGGGGATCAGCTGGTACGTGAAATTCACGGAGAATATTCACGGGATTCTGTATCCGAGGATGATTATGAGGGAGGAACCACACTGCATGTAATCATCCGTGTAGGCACTGGGAGGAATAGCCAGAACACTAGTCCAGGTCTCCGTCAGTAAATGCGATTGTGTCTCAAGCCACAGTGCCTCCACACATAAATTCCTCACGTGTACATTCTATTGTTGTGGGCCTACGTGCCTCCTGAGATCGGATAGAGTGTGCGGGAATACATTCCTAAACTCGAACTGTCTAGCAACCCTGTCAGTCATATACGGCTCAACACAGTCGAAGTATGCAATGAAGCCGTGCTATGTGAAAACCCCACAATCCCAAATCTCTTGAAGTCTGTAAGGCGTCCATCTAACCTCATCAGCTGTCATCATATCTAGCCGCAGACGAATGTCCAACAGTTTATTCTCAGTCTTGTAACCCAACATGGGATACTGCTGAATGTAAGGCTTGCAAGACTGAGTGTCCGGTTTAACCGCAGGTGAAAACATGGGAAAATACATATAAATCCATGCCTAATACAATAAATAAATACTTACATAAACATAATGAAATTATAAAAAACCCTAAATTCTATGAACATATATAATATGCAATATAAATCATAATAAATATATAAATATAATTAATAAATATATAAATATAATTAATAAATAAAAAGTGAACATAAATAATACCTCTAGTAGTGACCAGCATCCTGCCAATTCCTTTGCATCTATGCATGAGGTCGCACTAAGATTCCTATACAGATATACAAGCGTCGCAGCACCCCAAGCAAACTTCCCAAAAGATCTCACATCCTTCACCAGTGGCCAAAGTCTGGAAGGAACTATGTTGCCACTCTTATCAGTGAACAAGGAGCTACTAAGCAAATACTGTATGTAACATGCAGCTCTATCACTCTTAGAAAGTGTACTCCGCGAGCTAGTGGCAACATCAAATACTCCTGACTGTTTATCCCTCCACCAGTGAATCCTAAACCGAGATCACCTTGGATAACAACTACTAACTGATCCTGTGATAAATGCATATCAATGGCCCGGCCGTATGCAGAGACCCCGAGTATCAGCTCCACGTTATGTAGTGGAAACGTCATCTCACCCCATGGCATTCCCATGGCATGTGGAAGGTGTTCGTGTCCGGCTGCCACCTCTCAACAAATGCCGATAATAATGCCGAATTAAGGTATTGGTTCATGGCAAATACTTTAGACTTGTCCCGATCACCAATGAAACAACCTCTGCATTAGTAAGGCTCTGTAAGTGCCATGTAGCGTGATCGACACTTTAATAAACCACGATCGTGACAATAAAACAAATCAATTTCTTATTAGCATTACGTAATAAATCATAAAAAAATTTTACATATGATATAAATAGTTGAGAAATTACATAAAAAAAATTAATAAAAAAATTGAACATGTACACGGGAGGATAAAGATAAGTACCTGTCCACGCCATATCGGGACTGCCAAATGCCCACTCTGCTGGGCCTCTCTGCTCCCAATCTGAAGCCTTCACTCTCTTCCTCTGTGTAGGAGCCAGAACATCACGAGCCGTATCTGGTCTTTTGTTCCGAGACCCTGAAATCTTACTCATGACCGACATAAAACTGTCGGTAAACCCTTTCCCTTTTCCGTGACGAGGCCGCCCATCGGATCCACTAGCAGGTGCCACAGGTGCCAAAGACACAGGCTGCTCCTCGTCTCCAACATCCTTACCGTCATCATCATCATCTCCATCACCATCGCCACTATCATAAGCTCTCTCATCCTCCTCTCCCCCAATATGTAGGGATCGGACCCTATCAGGCTCTTCGCCTAAACCCCTATCACTCTCAAATCTCAAATCTGCGGACTGCCTCCCCATGAATGGCTCAGAAGATGAAACGCCATAATCTCCAACGGTATAACCATATGTGCTATACGAAGAGTCGGGCTGGACAGCGCCAACCATCTGCTCAAAAAATCTGTCCCTAACTACCTCGCCGGACCACTAAACTCAGCAAAGACTCCTGAGCTGAAGATCTGTATGGTATATGAGGACGTACAGTGGGAGTTGCTAGGTAGGGATCATACAATGCGGGTGGTGGAGGTGAATGTGGATGTGCAGATCTGTATGCCTCATATGGTACAGGGGTGTGAGGCAAATGTGATGAGAGGGGACGTTGAGATCTAAAAGGTACAGGCGGTGATTGGGTAGAAGACCCGGGTGTACCTGTATCATAATGTAAACCAGTAGGAAGGGGTAGGGGTAGACGGGAGGTCCGATGTACTATGTCGCCCCTCCACATCTCTAGACAAAGCTGTGACAGTGCGACCCTAAACTCGACCTGTTCTGTCCGTGACATGACTAAGATCATCATCTCCTCTACGGCCGCTCGGTCGAACAATCTATTATTTATTCAAATACATTAATAAATATTTTTATACATTACAACATTTAATTTTTCCTATATTATTATTTTATTATTTATTCTTATCGGGACAATGTTATTTTATTTCTACTATTTTATTTTATTTCGTACTATTTACTACCATTTATTTTCTACTACTATTATTATTTTTTATTTCATCACTAATATTACTTAGTAATAGTTATTAATTTACATATTATTTTACCTAAACTCTAAAATCTAAGGCCAAGAATAACGACCAATTCAAATTAACCTTCAAATTGTTGAGCAATTACATAACACACCTTCTCATATTAAACACATAAATATAAGAAAACAATTTCAAACATGTAACATTTATTTTACATGTACAAAATTAAATAACATTTGTAATAACATTTATTATTAGTTTATTATTTATATTCGTTATTTTTTCCTTTAACACTATTAGTAATTATGGACAAAAAAGTAAAAAAATAATACACAAACATTAAAAAAAAACAAAAAAGATGCAAGAGACTTTCGTCCAGAGTAGCGGAGTCACCATGAATTTTCGCCCAGCTAGTGATTGTTCAAGAGCCTGATCGCTAGGTCTGGTGAAAGTCTCTTGTACTTTCGCTCGACCGGGTGAAAATGCACGGTAATTTTCGCCCAAGCTAGTGAAAGTCACTATTTCCGTAAAAAAAATTAAAAGTACGATTTTTTTCCGAATTTAAAGCATATTTTCATGATATAAATTGATAAAATTGTAAATAAATAAATATAGATTGAAAACTAACTTTTTTTTTTTCTTTTAATTTGAATAGTCAAATCTTTTAAGATTTGAGATTGGAGTGAAGAGTCTTAGAGATAATTTAGAAAATTTTTTTTAGAGTGAGAAAATTTTTATGAAGAAATAAAATTTTTTAAATTTTTAAAAATTATCCTTGAAAATTTTCAAATTACATTTATTGACTCCATTTTGAAACTATCCTTAGTAATAGTAATACGTGTTTGTGACTCAGTTTGGTATCATGTCTGATTTATTCTTCAACAAGCATGCATCATCACTCCGAAAGTCGTAAGATTGTAATTGGAGAAGAGGGGATATCCCATTAATTTGGATCATAACGAAATTCCATTTTTAATTTTTTTTGGATAAACCGTAAGATTTTCTTTTGCTAAAAAATAAACATCCTTCGCATTTGACAGGAAGGCGAAAATTCATACTCCCACGGTCAACTATGTAACTATTTTTGGATTTATTCTAACAAATTAATATTTAAGAAAATAATGTAATTTTTAATAAGATATTTATTATATTTTTAATAAATAGGAAGAGAAAAAGAGAGAAAAATAATAACACAAAATTAAGATATTTTTAGTAATTAATCCTTTCGTTCCAAAATATAAATGTCGTTCTAGAAACTAACTTTTATTTCATAATAAATATTCCTTCCGATCATAAATATAAAGAATTTTAGTCATTTACACATAGATTAAGAATCTTGATAACAAGACCAACTACAATATCCTTTCTACCTTTCATATATGAAGAAATAGACAAATAGTAGGAGTGAAATATATTACTACCTCCGGTAAAAAATATAAGTCCTTTTGGAATTTACATACAAATTAAGGATTAAGAAAATAATGCAAATTTTTATGTGGTATATATTTTATCCTCAATAAATAAAGAGAGAGAAAGAGAGGAAGGGGAGGTAATAAATGCATTAAAGAAGATATAATTAAAAAAAAGACAATAAATACACATTAAAAATGTAAAAGAACTTATAACTTTGATCATCTAATTTTGGCTAAAATTATTTATATTTTTTACTGAAGTTAATAATAGAAAGATGAAAAAAATTTAATAAATACTTATTAAAAACTGTAAAACTCTTTATATTCTTGACTATCCTTTCGCCGGGTCTAAAACCCATTATAATCCCACTACAAAATAATAAGGCGTTCAAAATGCTGCATTGTTTATCTTTCAGTGATCAGCATGCATGCTTAAATTAAATAATGTTTTCTTGCTAGGAAGTTTCAGACCTTTGAAACAGTCAGATTATAACTTTTGATACCTTTAAATCTACTATTAATCTCTATCTTCAACCTCTCAGAGTGTCTGAATATGGAAATTATCCTGAATATCAAAGTGGCTGTCTCTGCTTTAACGCTACTTCTTGTTCTGGCAGCAATTCTATACAAGATTATGTGCTGCAGTTTCATGGTCACTAACCATCCTAATGGTCCGGCGCCTAACGTTCAAGTTGAAGCTTCGTCGGGTATTCAAATCCCTCTCAATCCGCTCGAAGCCGCCGGCAACCCTTGATGAGTCTTCTTCACCTCTTCTCTCTCTACAAAATATGATCGACGAAAAGGTAATTATTGTGTGTATTTGGAATCCAAGTTCAAACCAACTTTTCTCTCCTGCTTTATATTTCCTCCCACACAAATTTAAATTTTAAGAGATAAAAAAAAAAAGTATTTTTTTCAAATCAAATCACAATCCAAATAAGCCATAATTAAATAGATACCTCATGGATTTTTGAGCTGCATGTTTGTATTGAGTCTAAACTCTTAAAACTGAAGTTCGAATATATATATATATATATATATTAATTATTGAAAAGTAACATTTTTTATTTTTTATAACATTTTTAATATAATATTTTATTAATAAAATTTATCAAATAAAATCGTAAGTGATGATCTGCCATAGGGAATTATAAAGGGAAAAGAAAAAATTATTATAAAAAAAATATTTCAAACAAATAATGTTATATTAGTCTATGTGAGTGTTGGTATCACCAAAAAATTGGCCAAAGTTATTCAAGGATTTAAAAAAGAGACAAATATTTACTTCAAAAAATGCATAAAGACTGTTGTGTTGGCCGTATATTGACCTATATTTATCTTTTCTCTGCTTTGAAAGTCACAGAATTGATATCAAGAAATATTGCACACTAAGAAGTTTCAGGTGCAGCATGTGCAGAAGGAATTCCTCCACAACAATATCATTGGATGGATATTGGAGATCCATTATATAAATAAATGGATTGTAGTAATATTTACAACTCTAAATGATGAACAGTTTCGATCTTCCTCTGTAATGTATATGGTTGTGATTCATGTATTATATATTTGGTTCAATGGTGAAGATTCTAATTTTAACTTTATGATTAATAAAAGAAATTTAATAATTTACTAACGAGTTTATTCTATGTGCAGCATAAATTTTAGAGAGAGAATTTTGTGGCGATAATGAAAGTTATTGATTTGAAAGCTAATCTTCCATTCTTGAGCTAATCCGCTTCTTAGGAGCTAAGCCTGCCAGCCATCCAGAAAATTTAGTTTGGCGGAAAACTTTTCTGGGTACAAATCCTTCTTGACGCGTGTCAAGATTCTCTGGTAGAAAGTTGCAGATACAACTGAAACAAGAAAAGATATCTTTCCCCAAGGCTTTCACCAAAAACATTATTAGAGGGAAGACACATTAATTCTTTTATGCAAAAAGATCTAAGTTGACTTGCTTTATTTATCGAAAAATTTGAATATTCACTTGAATGAAAACTGATTCACTTTTCTCTTTCCTCTGACATGAAGGTTGTTCCTTCTTGGCACACTCGACCTTGAAGAAAAGAAGAACTCAGCTGCAAAGAAATTCTCTTGTTGATTGATGCTGTAAAAGTAAAGACACACATTTATTATTTTAAAAAGAGAGAAGCATCGCAAGAACACTTGATCGTTTTTGAGCTTGAGATCTTTAATGGAGTAAAGTTACTGCTCAACCATTCCATGGAGGATTGATACTTAATGAAAAATCTTTTGTAATATATAGTTGAGGGTCATCTTTAAAACTCTCTTTGTTTGGTTGGCAAGTACCAAAAGAAACTTGCAACTTACTCAAGTTCATAGTTGATAGATTTATTGGAAGTCTATGGTAAATTTACTGATATATCTAAAATTAGACTTGTAAAAAGATAGATGTTGATCTATTGAAAATTAGGTTGTAAGGGTGTTATCTCTACCCGATTAAAGAGATTGTTTAGTGAAAACTTTAAGGATGGTTTCTTTAAGAAGAGTGGACGTAGGTACATTGACCGAACCACTATAAATTATGTGTGCAAATTGTTGTAGAAATTAATTACCATTACAATGGCTATTTACTATTACAAGCCAAAAACACATAAAGAAAAAACCAGCGGAAAAACAGAAAAACTATTACACAATGTTCCTCTCTCGGATCAACAGAAAGGAATATAACTTTAGAGCTGCAAACAGTAAACAATTAATAGTAAAAATAAAAGTAAAGAAACTAGGAGAAAATGCTTACCAATGTCGCGGACAATGGCTGCCGGTGAAAACAGTGACGAGTCGAGAGAGACAAGATGCCGAGTAGCGGCTATGTTGTACGAGTTGCGTCGAGGCGTCGCCGGTGAGTGACAGGATGATCGGAACCCTCAGATCCGAACCTCAATAATGATAAGGGTCACTGGTGCCCTCTCTCTCTATCAATCTCTCTCTTTCTTTCGGCTCTCTCAAACACACCAAGTAAAAGATCAAGCGATGATCCAAGGAAGCCGACGGTCACAGGAAGCCAACGGACGGAGGAGAGCAGCAGAAGAAGCCGCGAAGAAGAAGAGAAGAAGAGTCGGGAGAAACCAACAGTCAAGAGGCAGAGAAGAATGAACTTCAAGAGAAAGAGAAAATGGATGCACAAGAAACGAGGGGAGAGAGGGTATTAAATGGGAGAGATACCAACGGGAAGCCCGGGTGGCCATTTCATCATAGGGTAAAAATGGGCTGGAAAAAGAAAATATTGGGAAGACTTCAACGCCCAAAAGGCCTACACAAACCTTTCTTTATTGCTTTCAATTCTTGCTTAGAAAAAATTGTTTTGTAATGATGAAGTTATGAGGTTTTTTTTTTTTTTTTTTTGTCTAATGGATTAGTTTCGTGATTTTTTCTCAAGTTATCTTGTTTTCAAAGCTAACTAATACAAAAAAGTTTTAAAAAAAATCATTTTAGTTTAGAGTTCCAATTCATGCCTCTTTGAAACCCTTTCAGGACAACGTTACAGTTTAGTTTAATTATCTGCTGACCATAATATATGTTTCCAATAGGTTTTGAAGTTCTTGCCTCGATGGTTTATGATTTAATAGATTTCTATATTTCATCTTGAAAATTTTAGTTCGAATCAAGTCTATGTTACCACGTATAAAATTCTAGCTTGCATTGATTTACATTATCTCTCTTAATAATATTTTGAATTTTTTGTCTTCATAATAGAACTTTTCGTCATGAATAGAGATATAGACTTAAACATATAATGGAATTCTATGTGCAATTAATCCTTTGTTTTTGTTTGTGTACCCATTTAGGAATTTCTTCTAAGGCTGATCAAAGAAGAAATGACCTTTTGTTGTCATCCAAAATATATCAATGGAGTGGAGAAATAGGAAATGGGGAGGCTTGGAAGGAAAATAGAATGAGCAAAGAAGAAACAAATACTTCACTAAAGAGAAAGGGTTTTAGGAGGGACGGAACTAGGATTAGAAGGATGGGGACGAAGTTGCACTATAACATTTATCAAAATTACGTCCATATAATGAATATTTTCTAAACATGAAAACTGTTTAAACAATTTCAAATTTAATAAAAAAGATAGTATATATCAATCATTTTACATAATTTTCTAAATAATCATAAACATTTGCAAACAAAATTTGTCGATTTACTCATTTCTCTTCTAAAAATACAGCCCATACTATAATAACTTTATAATAATTTTCCGGTGAAAGGAGAACGATTCACCCCTTCTTTCAATGTAGTTCCTTGCATGAACTTTCAGCAACTCTTTGGAGATTGTCCTCACTTGAAAGTGATTTGGAATTTGCAAGAAAATCTTCTTTTTAATTTTTAATCTTTTATAATATTCTTATAGTTCTTAGAAGATCAGGCAATGTACTAGCTCACCCTATACTTGCTATTGATGGCTCAAGATGTCTTTGGATTGTGTGTTTGATTATGAAACTTAATATAATTAAATTTCCTATTATATATGATCTCACTTTTACATCTATAAAATAATTTAATTTTTACGTAACAGAAAATAAAATCTTAAAATAAAAAAATGGTACTCCAAAATCATGTTCTAGCATACGACGAGCAAGAATTTATTAAATTTAGTCCCAAAAAGAATGATGGAGACTAATATTTAAAAAAAAAATAAAATTCATAACTAAAATTATTGAAAAAAATAAATAATTTTAAGAGTTAATCTTAAAATAAATGATTCTAGGAATTAGTTTATCAATTTCTCATTTTTTATTCCTAAAGTTTTTCCTAGTTTTAGGACCAAAACAATCAAAAGAAAATTTCAAAACGTAGTCATTTTTATCCGTCCGACAAATTTTTTTCCCGACTATTAAGGTTGTTGTGGAAACTAATTACTATTACATAAGCTATTTACTATTACAAGCAAAAAAAAAAAAGGAAAAATAACAGCGGAAGAAACAAGAAAATTTACACAGCCTTCTTTACTCACAGCAAACAGAAAAGAATAAAATTCCAGGGCTGCAAAAACGATAAACGATTAATAGTAAAAATAAAGGTAAAGAAATCAGAAGAAAAGCTTACCACCACCACGGGCAATGGCCGCTGCGGGAACAGTGACGAGCCGAGAGAGACAAGACGCTGAGCAGTGGCTGTGAGGAATGGGCCGCGTCGAGGCGTCGTCAGTGAGTGACGGGGTGATCGGACCCTCAGATCTGGACCTCAACTGGAAAACCATCACTGGTGCCACACACACACACACACTCTCTCTCTCTCTCTCTCTCTCTCTCTCTCTCTCAAACACACACAGAAAAAGGTCAAGCAATGATCCAAGGAAGCCGACGGTCACAGGAAGCCGACGGACGGAGGAGAGCAGCGGATGAAGCCACGAAGAAGAAGAGAAGAAGAGTCGGGAAAACCAACAGTCGAAAAGGAGAGAAGAATGAAATCCAAGAGAAGAAGGAGAAACAGCTACAAAAGAAACGAAGGGAGAGAGGGATTAAATGGGAGAGACACCAACGGGTAGTCCGGGTGGCCAGGCCCGGGTCTGACCTGGCATATCTTGACCTAGTCAAATGGGCACCTCTTCTCCAGCTGAGATCCAATTCATCATAGGGAATTAAAATGGGTTGGAAAAAGAAAATATTGGGAAGACTTCAAGGTTCAAAAGCCCTACAAAGATTTTTGAAAAATATAAATGTAACTAAAATAGTCCATATTTAATAAATTACAAAAATACTTAGTAATAAAGATAAATAAATAGAGTTCATGAATTAATCTATGTGAATCTAAGGATCAATAAGAGATCTACACCTAAAAAAGAAAGTTTATTCCTGCTTGGGATCGTGAGGACGGGATCTTACTTACCTTAGTGGTCTTAAAATCACTTGCCCCTTTCTTTGAGGTACCTTACGTCTATCGCCCCTGCAGTGAAGCAATGCAATATGGATTTGGAGGAAGCTAGAGCTCAAAAGCAGTTTTCTCTTCGAAACCTATTGGGGTGAGACACTACAAGGGAAATTATACACAAATGATCAAGATCTAGTTTGATACAATGAAAATTGAAGTGTGAAGTTTGAATTATTTAAATTCTAAATTCTGAACTTTAAGTTTGAATATTGAATATAAAAACTGAAATTTGAATTTGAATTTGAATGCTTAATTAATTAATAAGTGGTAATTATATTCGAAAAAAGTGTCAATAATTTGCAAAAAATATGTATATTCAAATTCCAGACTTTAGAGTTAAAGGAAAAAATTTTCACTTAAAATTTATAACTACAATTTAAGTACATCTTAAACAATTAAGTAAAATTTACAAAATTATTATCAAACGCAGTTGAATATTAAGCACTTAATAATTTTTATTATTAAATACACTTAAGTCAATAAGTATTTAATTAATTAATTTAAGAGCTAACTTAATTCGTCAAACAAGGTCGAAATCTTTGAACGTCGCAAAAATACTATAAGGTGCTCAAAATAGTGGAAGTAATTGAGCATGGGATCATTATCACCATAACCCTTGGTAAATATACTAAAGACGAAAATGATTTATTTGATATTATGGATGACTATATATATCTATTTATATTCTTTAGGGGCCTATACTAGAAAACTTAACTATATAGAGCCTTAAACTATTTTTTCCTTTTCATTTGTAGATACAAACATTTATTTTAGTTGTTTATAGCCATAAGCTTTTATTTATCCTTTTTAGCGACGAATTATTTTTAGCATTGTAAAGTTATAACAATTTAATGATTTCACTGTAATATTTGGTGGATTTTTTGCACATTTTATAATCTAACTTAAAAAATGTAGTTATTTTTTTTATCATTTCATTAGATCCTTGTGTCAAAATACAACAAATTCCATCGTGAAAATTTTAAATTGTAATTGATGTCAAAATAGTTTATGCCTACAAAAATAAAAGTTCATAATTATGAACAGAAAAATAAAAATAATTTCATACTATATATAACTAATTTCTAGACTATAATAACTATAAAATAAACTTGTTAGATCAAGTAATTAAATTTACCTAATTTTAGGGACCAAAATGACAATGTTTTATATTTCTTTTAATGGATAAGATGCTAATTTTACTAAAAAGGTGTTAAGTAAAAAATAAAAAAAGAGATAAATTTAGCACTCACGATCGTGAGTCGTTATACCATATACTCGGTTACACCATACTAGGTGTAACCAATAACAAAACGACGACGTTTCATTAAAGTCGGCAAATATCGAAACTCAATCTCGCCACGTGCAACTACACATCACGCATCTTCTCCCACGAACCCACAATTCCCCTCTCAAAACTATTTAGCTTCTAAAAATTAATCGTTCTGTTTTCGTGAGATTTTAAGGCGATTTTTAAGATTCCAAAACGTATTTCTTGTTTTATATTACAATTTCTTTGATCACTTCCATATCTTTCTAATTCTCTTTTATTTCACAATAAAAATAGGAGAAAAATGAGTTCTTCAAGCTACAGTCTTTCTAGGAATTCTTCAAGCAGTTTTTCAAGTGCTAATAGGTGATAATACTAGTTGCAAATTGTAAATTAGATATTTTATGATATTTTTTCTATGTTTTAAATATATAAAATAATGAAAACTGCTTGAATTACGAAATATTATTTTATAAAACTTTCAATTGCTAATTTTCACATTGAGAATGCTGAGTTTTAAAAACTTTGGAATCCTAGTTTAAATCTTTGACTATATAGTTTTAGAACTGTGAAATGTCTAGCTTTAACTCTAATAATGCCAAGTTTTAAATTGAAGCATGCCAAGTTTTAAATATAGGAATGCCTAGTTTTATAGTTAATAATGCCTAGTTTTAAATATAGGAATACCTAGTTTTATAGTTAATAAATGCTTAGTTTTAAATATAGGAATGTCTAATTTTATAGTTAATAATGCTTAGTTTTAAATATAAGAATGCCTGGTTTCATAGTCAATAAGGCCTAGTTTTAAATATAGGAATGCTAGTTTTATTGTTAATAATACGTAGTTTTAAATATAGGAATGCATAGTTTTATAGTTAATAATACCCAGTTTTAAATATAAGAATGCCTAATTTTAAATATAAGAATGCCTAGTTTTAAATATAAAAATGTCAAGTTTAGAAGTATAAATGCCTTGTTTTTAATAGCTAAAAATGCCTAATTTTAAAACTTTGCAATGCCAAACTTTAAAAACCGGGAATGCCTAGTTTTCATTATAATAATGTCAATTTTTACAGCTGACAAATCCTACTTTTAAATTGAATAACGCCAAGTTTTAAACCTAGGAATGTCTAAATATAATTTAGGAAAGACTTGTTTTAACTTTAAAAATGCCTAGTTTTACATCTGAAAATGCCTAGTTTTTAAGTTAGGAATGCATAGTTTTATAACTCATAATGCTTATTCTATAAACTAGTCATTTCTAGTTTATAAACTTTGTAATGTCAAAGATTGAAAACTGGAAATGCAAATTTTTAAATCTAATAATGTCAAATCTTTAAAACTAAGAATGGCTATTTTTAAATTCTAAGAATGCCTAATTTTATATTTAAGAATGCCAAGTTTTAAGAATGCCTAGTTTAATACTTAAAATCCGGCACTCTTACCATTAAAACTAGACACTTCAGTTCATAAAACTTGGTACTCTTACTGTTAAAACTAGGAACTTTTGTGCATAAAACTTAGCATTTTTAATTCTAAAAGTAGACACTTCTGTTCATAAAACTTGGCTCTCTCTACATAAAACTTGACATTGTTATTTTTAAAAATTAGGCACTTCTACTTATATAAACGGGCACTCTTAAAGTTAAAACTATGCACTTCTGTTCATAAAACTTTGGCGCTCTTACTTTTGAAATTAGGCACTTCTGTTCATAAAACTTGGCATTGTTAATTCTAAAAGTAGGCACTTCTGCTCATAAAACTTGGCACTCCTGTACATAATACTTGGCATTGTTAGTTTTAAAACTAGGCACTTCTACTTATATAAATTGGACACTCTTATTGTTAAAATTAGGCACTTCTGTTCATAAAATTTGGCACTCTTACTGTTAAAAAATTAAGCTCTTCTGTGCATAAAACTAGGCATTTCTAGTTTTAAAACTTTGAAATGTCTAAGTTTAAAACTGGAAATACTTAGTTTTAAATATAAGAATGCTAAGTTTTAGAACTATGAATGACTAGTTTTTAAAATGGGCATGCCTAGTTTTTAAAACTTTGGAATGTCAAAATTTATAAACTGAAATGCTAAGTTTAAATACTAATAATGCCAAGTTTTAAACCTAGTTTTAAAACTTTGCAATGCCTAGTTTTAATGCTAAGAATGCCTAGTTTTTTAGCTATGAATGTCTAGTTTTAAAACTTAGAATGCTTAGTTTTTAATCTATTAATGTCTAACCGTGACAAAGGAGACAAAACAAGAAACTAGAAAGAAGACTATGAGCCAGCTGATGATGACACAATTGCCACTTTAATTGCGAGGTAAATATACAAACAAACACAATACAATTGAATTCTTCCTTTCTAATTTGCATTTCTATTCACTTTTTATTTCAATTATTTATTTTCTTTTTTATTTCAACGTTATATAATTCAGGATAAGCCCCAACAAACCACCACAATCACAGAAAAATGAACCTGTCGGTATCATAAGTAAGCTTAAAAGACCAAGAAAAACAGAATAAGGAAATATGGCATTATCAAAATGCCCAAGACAACACTAAAATGACAAACATGACAACAACAAGTATCAATATTGTTGTACAAAGTTTAACAAAAGGAGAAAAAAATGCAGCGAGAGATATAGGTGTTGGATCATTACTCACTGTCCATTTCACAAGGCTCCCTAAAAAACTTGCAATTTATCTTGTACAAAGATTTAATGTCCACGAGATGAGTACAAAGCTTGAGAATTCCACAATAAACATTGATAAGGCTAATGTAAACATGGTATTGAGAATACCATATGGAACGATAGAGGTTGAGGAGTCTACCATAAAAAGCGTTGAAAAAAAAGAGCACAAGGCCTTCATAAAGGAGATGAAAGATAAATATACCAAGTTCCACCTCTGGTGTCGGCTGTACAAAATAGGCTAATTGACAGCAAAGATGATGGGGAGTACTTCAAGAAGGAAATTTTTCCTTTTTTTGCATAACAAGCTTGATATATCAAACTTCATTGAAGACCCTGCACACCAATCTCCTGAGAACAATAACAAACAACAATCAAATTCAGAACTACAACTAGTGCAAGTACACATTTGCAGTATTGATAGACAAATGCGAAACATTCCACAAAAACCCCTCAACCAAGAGCTGCTTTACTGGACCTGTCAAATTCTTGGTGGTAAGCATTTTATTCTAATATATCTTGTGTTCATAATTTAATAAAACCATTATTCCTAACTTACTCTAAACTTGCATTGTGCATCTCTTCTATCTTGAAGTACAAGCTTGGGAAGAAATGAGCGATCCTAGTGATAAGTTGCTAGGATGATGATACTATTTGGAAAAGGCAAAAGCAAGAGATAGTAGCAGGAGGTTTTGGGCTGGGAAGAATGCTTGAACAGCTAAAGAAACAAATTAATCAAGAAGAGAGTTCACCAAACCACCTAGCATTAGCTCTATTACCTCCATCACATCAAACCATTCATAATGACAAAACAAAGGTACAACACAGAAAAAAAAGTTTTTTTTTCTTCTTAAAACTTGGCACTCTTACTGTTAAAACTAGGCACTTATATTCATAAAATTTGGCAGTCTTATTGTTAAAACTAGGCACTTCTGTACATAAAACTTGGCATTGTTAATTCTAAAAGTGGGAATTTCTGTTCATAAAACTTGGCATTCTGTACATAAAACATAGCATTGTTAGTTTTAAAAATTAGGCACTTCTACTTATACAAACTGAGCACCTTACTGTTAAAACTAGGCACTTCTGTTCATAAAACTTGGCACTCTTACTATTAAAACTAGGCACTTCTGTGCAAAAAAGTTGGCATTGTTAATTCTAAAAAAGAAAGCACTATTATTCATAAAACTTGGCACTCATGTACATAATACTTGGCATTGTTAGTTTTAAAATTAGGCACTTCTACTTATACAAACGGGGCACTCTTACTATTAAAACTAGGTACTTCTATACCTAAACTTGGCACTCTTACTGTTAAAACTAGGCACTTCTGTGCATAAAACTTGGTATTGTTAATTCTAAAAGTAGGCACTTCTATTCATAAAACTTGGCACTCCCGTACATAATACTTGGCATTGCTAGTTTTAAAATTAGGCACTTCTACTTATATAAACTGGACACTCTTACCATTAAAAGTAGGCACTTTGATACATAAAACTTGGCACTCTTACTGTTAAAACTACGCACTTCTATACATAAAATTTGGCATTGTTAATAAAAAACCTTAGAGGGGGTGAATAAAGTTTTTGGTTACTTTTCAAAAAATCTTTTGTGTAATTAAAAGATAAACCTCCAATTTTGTTTGAGAAAGAATACTAAAACTCTTTTTAATAAAAATCTAAATCAAACAAAATCTTACAGTTATGACAATTAATTAAAAAGCATAGAATAAAGATGCACAACAATTTTAGTGGTTCACTCTCCCAAAGAGCTACATCCACTACCTTGAGTTAACACCCAAGGATTTTCCAAATCCACTATAATCCAAGTTTACAACAATCACAAGTCTGAGGATCACCCACCAAGGGCTTTGCAAGTAACCTCAATCTATAACACAAATACAATCAACACAAGTTTGAGGATCATCGAACAAGGCTTTTGCACTCAACCTCAATTCACAACACAATATAAATCAAAGGATGACCCAAGAGGTTTTTCAACACAAACTTTTGATATCAAAAGAATAAGAGATAAGTAGGAACAATGTTACCAAGTGAGCTTAAGATAAATGATACAACTTAATGGAATACTTCTACAAGCTCCTCTTTACTTCTTCTTTGATAGATGATCATAAATGGAGCTCCAAGAAGATTTTTCTATTTGTTTTTATGAGAGGAAGATATTTGAAAGAATGTGCTTTTAAAGCTCTTTAAATGTTGTAAAATGATCTCAATCAATTTTCAATCAACTTCTCTTACCTTTACTGCACATGAAAAACTCAATTTATAGAAGAGGGAGCAAGTGACCGTTACTGTTCTGTAACGGTAATATTTCAACGGTAAAAACTGAAAACCGGATGACGGGTTTTAGAAATCGAACGTCCGATTTTCTTATAAAACGAAAATCGGATGAGCCATTTTTTAAAATAGGAAGACCGGTTTTGAAAGAAAAAGATTCGGATGCATCCTACAAAAATCGGACGACCGATTTTTCTAAAGCTAGAAAAATCAGACGACGGTTTTAAAATAGGACGTCCAATCTTTCTTTTCCTTTTGAAAAATCAGATGGCCGGTTTTAAAATCGGATGACCGATTTTTTGGAAAAGATTTTACAGCCTATTTTTAACAAGAAAAGATCTTTCCTTCCTATTTTAAAGACATGTACTCTTGATACTCTTTTAAAGGTAAGAAAACTTTCAAAGGCATAAAAAAAACTCTATCAAGAATACTTGATTTCAAGAAAAGTTTATAGAAAGAAATTCATCTAAGGAGCTTCACACATTATCAAAAATAAAAGATGAGAGTTAGGGAGTTTTACAAAGAAATACCTTAGCACATCCCTAACTAAGACATAAGAAATACCTTAGCACATCCCTAACTAAGACATAAGTCTTCAAAGTGTTTATTGCCTTGATCTTGGAATGGCTTGATCTCTCCTTCTTCATTATACTTTAATTGCCAAGATCTTTTACTTCTTATGCAGTGTAGCCTTGAGATTCTAAAAATGCTTCTTTTGTTCTATAAAGATTGAGCTATACTTATCACACAAACATATGTTAATCATAATAAAAAACATATGCAATAATGCCCTTAGGGCTAACAGTTAATTCTAAAAGTATGTACTTCTGCTCATAAAACTTTGCATTGTTAGTTTTAAAAAGTTGGCACTCCTGTACATAAAACTTGGAATTGTTAGTTTTAAAAGTAGGCACTTCTAAGCACTTCCAATTATAAAAGTGGACATTGTTATTGTTTAAACTAGGCTCTATTAGTTATAAAAGTAAGCACTCCCAGTTATAAAAAGTAGTTATTGTTACTGTTAAAACTAGGTATTGCTTGCTTAAAATAAACCTTTTGTATGTTACATATAATTGGCACTGATAGCTACATGTATTCTTTTATAAATTTCAGGCTCTAATTGAAAAAGTAGCAACAACAATGACTGTATTTGGTAACAGTGTTGTCAACCTTTTTGAGACTTGTAAAGAGTTAAAAGCTGACAACATAGACATCACAAGCATATTCAAGAAGTTACGCTCTGAAATGCTTCCCATCTTACAAACAGCAAAAGAATTCAAAGCTCACAAAATGCTCCTGCTTCATCGTCTAGGCAACCCACTGACAGCCAAGATGACAAATTCTTTGAAGTCCCAGAATTCTTAAATGTATATGAGGAATTTGAAAAGAATATGTTGAGGCAAAGAATTTAAGAGACAAAACAATGACTAGTTTTTTGAACTGAGATTGGACTAAAATACACAAACATAATGCCCACTACTCCTACATAACAAAAAAAAAAAAAGACACGTTGTACATTGACTTGGAGACAGAGGACATTTTTTATGTAACAATGGACATTGTAAATCTAAGCATAGCTATTGAAAAGGAGCAAATGGAAAACAACAGAAATAAGAAGACCAAAAAAAAGAAAAAGAATAAAAATAAAACAAACAAGAAGAAGAATAGCAAGAAGAGGTACCTGATGATGTTCAGTAAGAAGAAGAGGCCCACTATGATGTTGACAAGTTTGTATACCAAACCCTTATATAAAAAAGAATAAAATACATGTTTAATACACTTATAATTGACATTTCCCTCCCCCTGCAGTGCCATTAAAGATACTGATGGAGAATTTGTGAGGAAACAACAGTTGAACCAAGTCCACTTCACAGGATTAGGAAAGTTCCAGTAATTTGAAGTCGCCTTTTTGGTCAGCACAACATAATATGAATTTCGATTCTCTATAACAAAGATGATCCTAACTGACTTTGCATTTCTTGATGAACTGCAAGAACATAACATTTTGAGCAGGTATATATTTTCTTCTATGATTCATCTCATCTCATATAATAGGATTCCACTGGAAGTCACAAAACTAGGCATTTATTATATCAAAACTAGGCACTTCAAGTTTTGAAACTAGGAATTTCAACAATGTAAAGTTTTAGGACTCAGAATGCTTAGTTTTAATGTTAGCATTGCCTAGTTTTAAAATTGAGAATGTCTAGTTCTAGACTAGACATTTCTATTTTTAAAACTTTGGAACGCCAAAGTTTGAAAATTTGGATGAATTAGTTTTAAAGTAAAGAATGCTAAGCTTTAGAAATATGAATGCCTAGTTTTAAATCTAGAAATGCCTAGTTTTATAAGATAGAATGCTTAGGCCTAAAAAACTAGGCATTCTAAAATTGGAATGTCAAAGTGTTAAAGCTAAAATTTTAAACTTTGGAATGCCAAAGTTTGAAAACTGGGAATGCCTAGTTTTAAAGCTAAGAATGCCTAGTTTCAAAACTAGGCACTACTAGTCCTAAAACTATGATTCTTAGTTATAAAACTAGGTATTGTTGGCTATGAAAATAGGCCCTCCAAATATAAAATTAGTATCACCAATTTACTTTGTTTTGTTTTGGTTATTAAACTTTATATATTTTAATCTATTTATTTATATTTATTTCTTTTCCCATTTTTTCCCAGTGACATCATATTCGAACACTCTTCACATGATACAATCTGCAGCATCTCAAGGGCAGATGCTAGGTCTATGATGAGTGATCAGTACATAGAACACACTCTTATTGAAGCTTGGGCAATGCATATGAATCAGGTTATAAAAAGACCTAAGCATAACAAGCTAAGAAGAATTATTTTCTCATCAAATGTGTTTGTATATTTCTTTACATTAACCGTTTCCGGGACAACAACCACCAAAACCTTTTCTTTTTCTTACAACAGGCTATTACAATGCCTTATAGTAAATCATTGAAAGAACAAGAACGATGTGAAAACTTTATAGACAGACCCAATGTGGAGCTTAAAGTTTCTGGAATTAGCAAGGATTATTGCCGAGATGCTGACCTTGTAAGTAATTTTAATAATTACACAACGATTTCTTCATATATAACTTAATATTTTTACATTGATTTGAATTTTGTGCAAATTGTAGCTACTCTTCCTCGTGATACTTTCAGCGCATTTCTACCTTGTCGTAAACTTAATTGACAAAAATGTAGAAATAATTGACAACAAGCCATTGCCAAAAGGAATAAAAGCAGCAAACAAGTACTCAGGCATTACAATGTTCTTCATAAGTAATTATGCATTATAAACAACTATATACAATCATCTTTTAACAAAAAACAATTAATATATGTGCATCCTTGTGATTGACAGAAAAATGTCATGAAACAATATTCATTAAAGCATGAGGGGTCATTTGTCAAACACAAACATGACATTAAATACAAAGCAGAGGTGAGGGCAATGAAATGGCAAAATAAAAACAACTTTATAGGCTGTGGCGTCTATTGCATGAGACAAATAGAGATGTATAACGGCCAACAAAGTTCAACTTGGGATCCACTGTTGGCCCAATAAAAAAAGATGCAAGCATCCTCTCAAGACCTAGAGTGAAATGTATGTACACAATCATAATGTCTAACATGAATGATGAAAGAGAGAATGTAAAAAAAGCAGCAACAAACTTCTAAAGAACCAACATCCTTAAAAATATTTGTAGTTGTATGATACAGTGTTTGAAATAAAAATCAAATATATTTGTATTTGTCAATCTTTATGCTGATTATGTTTTAAATATTTGTATTTGTATTTAGAAAACTAGGCACTGTCAGATGTATAACTAGGCATTCCTATAGTTAAAACTAAGCATTTCTATTGTTAAAAGTAACCTATATAATTAGGCATTCCTATTGTTAAAACTAGGCACTGTCAGTTAAAAACTAGGTATTGTCAATTAAAAAACTCGTAAAGACTCCCAACTATATTGAAGAACTTACATGTGTATGAAATGTTTAACGTGCTCTCGTTATAGACTACTATATGTCTAAAGGCAGTTACATAAGGATGCTAAACTTCGTACACATGCTAGCCCTCATTGCATACCATAAGCTCTTGGCAGTACTCTGGAAATTTCATGAACTATTCTTCAAAAAGCCTATATGTCCCAATAGTATATACTTCATTAGCATGTGTAAGCAACTTTGATTCAGTCACCGTCATCTTAACAAACCCTTTCTCACAACGAAATTCTTCCATGTTCGTATTGATCCTCCATTCAGAAACAACTTCATCAAAAATCCGATAAGAATCACATAACATGGTAGTTTATGAAAGCCTCTTGGAAAGAGCATCGTTAGTTGTCTCACTCTTTTGAGATTATAGGACACCCCAGAAAAGAAATCCTTACTAAAAGTCGGGCACCACTTCTCCCTCAAATTGTAAAACCTATTCAACCAACTGTCATCGTGACAAGCAAACTTATCCAACAAACTACAAAAGAAAACAAGTGACAACATATCAATTTCATATAATAAAGTTAATGCACATATACTTGTAAAAACTAGGTTGTCATGTGTAAAACTAAGCACTGTAATATATAAAACTAGGCAATGTGAAAATCAAAACTAGGCACTGTCAAAAAAAAAAAAAAAAAAAGTAACAACATATCAATTTCATATAATAAAGTTAATGCACATATACTTGTAAAAACTAGGCACTTTAATGTGTAAAACTAGACACTGTGTAAAACTAGACACTGTCATGTGTGAAACTAGGCATTGTCATGTATAAAACTATACACTGTCAAAATCAAAACTAGGCATTGTAAAAATAAAAAAGCAATAACATATCAATTTCATATAATAAAGTTAATGCACATATACTTGTAAAAACTAGGCATTGTCATATGTAAAACTAGGTACTATCATATATAAAACTAGGTGAAAAACCTTGGGGGGGAGGGGGAAGGGGTGGATAAGGTTTTTGGCTAATTTTCGAAAACTCTTTTGTGTAATTAAAAAGATAAACCTCCAATTTTGTTTGAGGAGTACTAAAACTCTTTTTAATGAAAATTCAAATCAAACAAATTCTTACAGTTACGACAATCAAGTAAAGGTATATAATAAAGATACACAACAATTTATAGTGGTTCATGTTGGAGACCGTAGGCAAAAAACAAAATAAAATAAAACTACGGAAATCCACCAACAGGATCTGCACATACTAAAAAAACCGATTGGATAGAAATTACCTCAATGTTTTGATTGTTCGATGTGGAGGCACTGCTGTTTACGCTTCGCCCTTTACTGGTATCCACGCGACGAACTCCTCTGCAAGCGATCGGGATGCTAGCCCCTTCTGTATTCTGAAAACTGTTCAGAACTGATCCTGACTATCTGGTAATAGGTCGTATTTCGGAGAGAGGAGGCCAGATACTATATCGCCATTCTAGGGTTTAAGATTTTGTTTTTCTTTAATCAGATAAAAGACGACTGCCAAGAAAAGGTTAACATAACCTTTTATAGCTGTCAAAAACCCTAACTGTCATCTAATGACAGTTTAAGCTCGTCTGTCTATTCCTATAATCATCCAACGGTTGGATGAGTAATATTAAGTAATTAATTTCATTTATTCGATTAAATCAAATTAATTACTTATTAACTTACCAGAAAATACAATATGGAATCTGATTCCCCTTTTGTATACGTTCAACGAATCTGGACACAATCTAGATTCATTGAACGTGGACATTATGCTCACAAGATCGTCTATGTGTGTGACCCTGTAGCTTCACTTAACATTGGCAGTGAATGAAAAATGTCCTAGACATTTATTCACAAAACATAAACGGCCTCTAGCAAGACATTATGCTTACTCAAGTTAAGTAAATGCAATAATAACCTAGCATCAGATTTAATATTTAGTCCTTTTGTCACACGATATCCTAATTAAGTATAAGACATGGATCAAGTCATCCTTATAAAACTTAATTAAACATTTACTTGATCACCAGGCAGACTGTTCAACAAATAATATTAATAACACCTTATTAATACTTATTTGAGCATGACCATGCATATTTTCCAGTCTTCCTTATCAAGGGGCCCATGGATATCTTTCTCTAAAAAGAGAGGGAAAAATCCCTTTCACTCTCTCCAATATTTAAGCCATGACAAGAAAATAAGCCAACCAATAGTCATAATAATCACCTAATTAATAGTGATGTTTGACTATGTCAAAACATATTTTCTCCCCATGCAAGAAACATTAGAAACATTAGGTCAAAGGACACCAAATATAAAACTGAGAAGAAATACTTATAACTTAAACCCACGCAATATTTCTTCTTCACTTTGGGTCATGTCCAATACAATATTCTCAATATGTATTTATGAATTGGTTTTATATATCATATTCATGATCAGTAAAACTTGACCATCAATCAACTTCACACTAGTTTACAAGATGTAATAAACTAGGGACAAATTAGAATAGTATTTTATTAGCTATAAGGGTTTTACTATCAAGTCACATACTTGATGACCAAGAGCATAAAATACAATTCAAAAATACATGCTTCATAAATCGTAAATGTGAGTCAATTGGTCTTAGGGCATATACTAACAGTTCACTCTCCCAAAGAGCTACATCCACTACCTTGAGTCAACACCCAAGGAGTTTCAAAATCCACTATAATCTAAGTCTACAACAATCACAAGTTTGAGGATCACCCACCAAGGGTTTTGCAAGCAACCTCAATCCACAACACAAATACAATCAACACAAGTTTGAGGATCACCCAACAAGGGCTTTGCACATAACCTCAATACTCAACATAATATAAATCAAAGGATGACCCAATGGGTTTTTCAACACAAACCTTTGATATTAATAAAAGAGAGATGAGTAAAGAACAATGTTACCAAATGAGCTTGAGAAGGAAAAGGAAAAATACAACTCAATTGAATGCTTCTACAAGCTCTTCTTTACTTCTTCTTTGATGGATGATCACAAATGAAGCTCAAGAAGATTTTTTTTGAGATGAAAAGTTGTGTGAAGGAAGGAATGTACTTTTTGGCTCTTTAAAGTTCTTAAATGATCTCAATAAATATTTCACCAAACTTTTTCACTCTTGCACCTGATCAAAAATCAATATATGTAGAAAAGAGAAGAAAGTAGTCGTTACACTGTGTAACGGTGATATTTTTCACAGTAAAAAGAAAAACCGGACGATCGGTTTCTAAAAACGGAAGTCCGATTCCTTATACAAGAAAATCGGATGAGCCCTTTTCTGAAATAGGACGACCATTGAAACAGAAAGATTCGGACGCATCCTACAAAATTCGGATGATCCCTCTTAAAAATCAGACGACCGATTTTTCTAAAACTAGAAAAGTTGGACAACCGATTTTTCTCTCTTGGAAAAAATTGGATGACTGGTTTTAAAATCGGATGACCAGTTTTGAAAATGGATGACCCTTTTTTTTAGAAGGATTTAAAAGCCAGATTTCCTTAAACAAAAATAACTTTTCTTCACATTTCAAAACACTTCAAAACATGTATTCTTGATACTCTTTTAGAGATACGAAAACTTACGAAGGCATCAAAAAGCTCTATCAAGAATACTTGGATATCAAGACAAGTTTATAGAAAGAAATTCATCCAAGGAGCTTCACATTTGATCAAGAATAAAAAATGAGAGTTAGGGAGTTTTACAAAACACCTTAGCATATCCCTAACTAAGACACAAGTCTTCAAGGTCTTCAATGCCTTGATCTTGGAATGGCTTGATCTCTCCTTCTTCATTGTGCTTTAATTGCCAAGATTTTTTACTTCTTATGTAGTGTAGCCTTGGGACTTCATAAATACTTCTTTTGTTCTATAGAGACTAAGCTATACTCATCACACAAACATATGTTAATCATAATAAAATACATATACAATAATGCCCTTAGGGCTAACACTAGGCACTGTCAAAATCAAAACTAGGCACTGTCAGTTATACAAACTAGGCACTCTTAATTATAAAAGTATGCACACATATTTGAGAATACCTACTTTTAAAGCTAAGTATGCCAAATTTTAAAAATGATAATGACTAGTTCTAAAACTAGGCATTTTGGTTTTAAAGTTAAGAATGCCAAGTTTTAGAACTAAAAATGCCTAGTTTTGAACCTAAGAATGCCAAGAGTGAAACTGTGAATGCCTAGATTTTAAGCTACCAATTCCTAGTTTTAAAAGTAGGCATTGACACACAAAAAAGTAGGCACTCTCATGTCTAAAACTAAGCATTATTGTATACTGAAACATAAATTACCTCTTCCAATGAAACTCAAATTCAGAAACTGTATCTGTGTTCTTTAATACATGATTAAACTGCTTAACAAAGTCTTGTTTAGACATTAACCTCATAATATGCTTCTTTGAATTTCCCCAATATGCCAAATACACAAACGATGCCGTGTACTTGGGAAAACTACACCAATAGCAATAGCCATAGTAGCAGACTGGTCGATCATCAATGTAATAGGATGCTTATTTCCCATATACTTCAAGAAGGTGTTGAACAACTATGTGAAGGATGTTGTTTTCTCATTCTTTAGAATCCACAACGAAACATAACATTTCCACAGTAGTTATCCATCCCTATAAACGGGCTGCAAATCATCTCATATGTGTTCGTATAATATGTCGTATCATGCACCACCAAAAAGATCATACTCACGCCTCATCCGACTATCCCTCCAAAAGAAACAACATAATGAGCAATCACTGTCGATCTCCAAATCAAAGTAGAAATCATCTTAGTTTCTTTCTTCCGTTTAAAAATTTGTATAAGTGAGTTCACGTTCCCCCATTCAAATTCTTTGATCATAGAATATTATACGCATCCCTTGACGTAAATCCAACAAATGGTGAACCCTAACCTGCTTCTTCAAAACCCTCAACCCAGCAACGATGGACACCCCACTATCCTTCAACTCTTGAAGATAACCAGCATTATTCTTTGTAACTTGCCTCTAAGAACGCATATAGTTTCTCTGATTCAGATCACAAAAACCATGATCATGATTTACATCATGTCTGCTAACTGTCCAGCCACCCTCATCATTCAACTGAAACTCAATCATCGCCTTGCAACCTATATGAAAATGAACTTTAGTATATGCCTTTTCCCCCTTCCCCTTATTAGACTTCATCCCTTGTTTGTAGCAATAAAACTGCTTCAAGTATTGTGTCTTACATCCTACCTTGAACTTTTGATTTCCCTTAAGAACACTAAACCCCAACCTGAATGCATGATTATTGTACAATTTGAATGCATCTTCTTCGGATGAAACAACACTTCCAACCAACGAATCTTCAATTGATGTTTCAACAATAGCTGCATTCAAAACTATGAACTTTTCTTAATAAAACTTGGCATTGTTTTGTTTAAAACTCGGCATTGTTAGTTTGAAAACAAGGCATTGTTATATCTAAAAGTAGGCACTTCTATTTACAAAGCTAGGCATTTCTCTTAATAAAACTTTGCATTATTAATGTTAAAAGTAGGCATTGTTAATGTTAAAAGAAGGCACTGTTATATTTAGAAGTAGTCACTTCTACTTACAAAACTAGGCACTTTTCTATACTTGGCATTATTAATGTTTAAAGTAGGCACTCTTCTATTTAAAACTCGGCTTTGTTAGGTTGAAAACAAGGCATTGTTATATTTAAAAGTAGGCACTTCTATTTATAAAACTAGGCACTTCTCTTAATAAAACTTGGCATTGTTAATGTTAACAGTAGGACAAAACTAGGCACTTCTCTTAATAAAACTTGACATTGTTAATGTTAAAAGTAGGCATTATTCTATTTAAAACTCGACATTGTTAGTTTGAAAACAAGGCACTGTTATATTTAAAAGTAGATACTTCTATTTACAAAATTAGGCACTTCTTAAAGCTTGACATTGTTAATGTTAAAAGTAGGCACTGTTCTATTTAAAACTTGGCATTGTTAATGTTAAAATAAGGCACTTTTATATTTAAAAGTAGGCAATTTTATTTATAAAAGTAGCACTTCTCTTAATAAAATTGGCATTGTTAAGTGGCACTGTTAACTAGAATTGTTCAACTATATAATAATAAACTATAATGAAACTATTAGCAGCTTTAATATAGTTAAAAATAATGATGAAAACACAAACATTTAAAAATAAAACAAGCAATCATCTAATGGTAAATAAAACATAGGCACTCACAGTTCAAAACTAGGCATTCCGATTCATAAAATTAGTACTCTAATGTATAAACATCAGCATTGTTAAACCATTAGCAACTTTATGCTAGTTAAAAGAAATGATGAAAACACAAAAATTTAAGAATAAAACAAACTATTAAATCATCTAAATACACAAACAGAAATTAAAATTTTGAAATTTAACACTGCTAGTTGAAAAATCTAGTATTCTTATTTGAAGAACTAGGCATTGTTAGATGAGAAAGTCGGCACATATACATTCAAGACACATGCAACCACTGGATAACAAAACAAAAATAAAAAAGGACATTGCTACCTGTAACTTCTTCTTCCAAGCATTCAAGACGAATAGAATCAATGCCAATGCTCTCAGATTGATTGATAATATCCCAATTAAATTCTTCAAGATCACAATTCTCTATTGATTTTACGATATTGCTGAGGATAATCGATGATCAATTGAATTAAATAAGAAATCGTGAATTCATGAAATATTTGTTTGGAGTAAAAAAACAAATCATGCAAAGCAATTGTGAATTAAATGAAAAAAACACTCATATATTCATGAAAGACAACCTTAAGAGTAGAAGAAATTGCACAAAGTAAAAAGGAAAAAATCTTATTTCTTTTAAATATTTGTTTCAATTAATTTCATCATGCACGTGAAATTGTAATAATTATAATCGATTATATGCATAATCTAATTTACACAAAATTGTTTAATATATTATTTAATACACTTTCTTTAATAATTATTTTTTCTTAAAACTTATCTTTTATTTTGTAAAATTCTTATTAATAGAATTACCGTAAATTTGGGATATGTACTAAAAAGGTGTATTAGAGGAGGTTTCAGCCGTAAATTTAGCCAACAGGCTCTTGGCCACTAAACCATCTTCCAACCTTTTTCTTCAAGTTTCTGGAGTGATCTAGAGTGAGCCCCCAATTCTCTTCTTCAATGTTCCCAACTCCCTTTTAATACTTCATACTCCACACCCGCTTCAGAACATTACTGGTCGTCCCTTGTCCATCTTTGTCTTCTCAATTTGAACTCGATTTGGAAAATTTACTTCTGCGATTGCCTTGATTTTCCAGTTATTAGAATTTTCCGGAATAATTCTGAGGTTGGTTGTAGGGTTAGGGTTTGTTGGAGGAATTTCCACTGTGAAGGTTGTAAGAATTGAGTGAAAGGACAAACCATGGAGTCGTATTATACATTCTCTAAGATGAAAAGGAAGGAGCTTGATGATGTTAATGATGATTTCTCCGATTTCTCACTCTCCTCGCCGGCTCGCAAAATTCGTCGACTGGTAACTTGCTTCTCAGTTTATTAATGTCAATTTTTTTCCCGATTGATTTCCAATATTTTTGTAGTTATTTATTTGAGTTTGGCGATTTCTGTTTATTCTTTTGGGACAAAATTGTAGAACTGTTCCTGTGATTGCGTAATTTCTGAGCGCACCAATATCGACCATTCTTGTCATTTTTTTCGTATTAGGTAGAAGCAATGTTATGTTTCTAAAACTGAAAAAGTATTTCCAGAAAAAAAAACTGAAAAAGTGTTTTATTAAATTTTTATTAGGATTTTTGGGTGTGTTAAATTCATACTTTTGCATGTATAGGATGCTGATTTGCCTCCCATAATAGAAGAGGAAGAACCAGATATTTCAATAGGATTTGAGCAACCAGAGCTGGAGCGGACTTTTGGAAACAACTGTAGGAGAGGTGTGGTGATTGAAGAACTACCAGATATACCAGAGAATGAGGAGAGGGCACTTGTTGTTTTCAAGCCTGTTAGCACTCCTCTTGTGCAATCATCAAATTTTTCAGTCTCCGTTGATCCAAGATTCATTTCGGGTTTCAAAAGTTAGTATCCAAACCTTGGTTTTTCATTTTGTCTTAATTTAGTTCCAGTGTATTGCTATGTGTTAGTTATTTCCTTTCTTCTTTGGTAGAGTTTGGAAATATCAACCAACTGAGAAAAAGAAAGCTATATAGCCATATAAGGATGAAGGGCAAGATTTGCAAGGACTCGTAATTGTTAAGATGCTTAAAATAGTATAGAGAAACTATCATAACATCTACTTTATTGGATGAAGGCAGGGCAGAGAAGTGCATGTCTATCTTTGGAAATATGTTCATGTAAGATGGTTGGGTGAGGTAGGATTGTTTAGGCTCATAGTCGTCAATCTGCTTCTGCGCCCTTGTCCCCTCGTCTGAATATCACATAGGCCTATTTCAAAGTGTATTTGGATTAGAGGTTGGTTGGAAAAAAGTGAGTTTCTTTCCTGTATTTTGTGAAAGTTTTTTGTGAGAAGGAAGTGGGACCCATGGGAAAAAAAGGAGAAAAAATTTTGGGTACGGGATGGTGTCGAAATGCACCCTACATTCCCACGTTTTAAGGAAGTTAATATTGTTAAGCAAGTATTTTTTTGCTTCGTATTTTCCTTATATGCAGTTCATTGATACTATGATGACTTCAGCTTGAATTAATTATTGTTTTCTTGAACTAGCACTCTGTACATTTTTCAAGTTTTGGAACTAATCAATTTATTATGAGTTTCACAAGTGCTTGAGTGTGCATTTTGTTCAACATTATACGATGGTGTTAGTTTTAATATCCTTGGAAAATAGGAAAAATCTGGTTAATACTCATGTACAATAATTAGGGGAATACAAAGGAATTATCAAATTAACTACCCTTATTTATAAAGGGAATAGGCCTATATTTGAGAAGAAAGGGGAAAGAATTGAGTCTATCTTAATGGAACTGATGGAGTTTGATTTAACGAGAGCATGGTGTGGAGTTACTTTGATTGTTATTTTTCTTCTCTTGTTATGGTGATATATCTTCTGTTTGCATCGAATAGCAGGCTGCATCATCTCTTCAGAGGCTGGTACTATATGTCATTTTTCACAATTGTGCATTGGACTTGTTCTGAGCTTAGACCAGCTTATCTAAGGATCAATATGTAATGTTCTTTGATTTGATAGCTTCGTGTTGTTTCAGTTATATAAGGCTATTCTCTAGAGTGATTTTCTGTTATTCTCCAGCTTAAATGCCTAAACACTAATCAGCTATTATATGATTTATAGACAAAGCCCTGTGGTCAAATCAGTCAAGTCCATGGATATCATCTCAAAATGAGCCGGCAGATCAGGAGGAGAAGTCTGGTTCAGCAAACAAGTGCCTTGCAGTTGTACCATGGATGCCAATGCAGCTTCCTTCAGTTGCTGGTTGTGAAGCTTTCCCTGAAGCAGATCCTGCTGATATGATGGAAGCTGAAGAAATGGAAGGAGTAACTATGGATATCGAGGATGGCAGTGTTGGCATGGACCAGAGGAGTGAAATGAATATGACTGAGGGTTTACATCAGTGGCAACAACAGCACTGTATGATTCCTCAGCCACCGCAGAATGTATCAACCCCTCTTGTATGGTACCAATGATTGGATGGAGCTCGTACGGTGGAATTTGAAGTCACGGCAATGTAGCTACTTCGTGATTGCTTATGCCTTCTGGGATCGGTCTTTTAGTACATGGTAGTAGTAGGAGAATTTGAAGTCGCAGCAATGTAGCTACTTCGTGATGCTTATGCCTTCTGGGATTGGTCTTTTAGTACATAGTAGCAGTAGTAGTAGTAGTAGTAGTAGTAGTAGTAGTAGTAGAACCACGTGGTAGATATTAAGCTATAAGATTAGCTAGGACGGTACGTATAATTTGGTGAAGAGAGCCTTTAATTCTGGATCTGGTGCTAAGGTAGAATGCCCCTCATTGATTGAGATGCCTTTTGTAGGGGCATTTAGACTGTTTAGATGATCTTTTTTCTTGGATAGCTGGAGAAGGTTCTCTTCCATAGTTGGAATGGCCCCCTATTGCAGGGAGAAGTGCTTGCTGCACTCGGCATTGCTGGAGATGATTTTGTACTGTCAAGGCTTTTGATGGAATGAATCCTCATCTGTTATGATTTTCTTCATTCAGCAATTTCTCTTTTGCAGTATTTTCCCAACATAGTTATATTTATTTGTTTTCAATAATTTTCTAATAATTTGAATTTTTTGCTAACTTATTTATCTATTTGATGTCTCATTAGCTATAGTATACTATATCAATTATAATGTATTTATACTATGTGAATTACAATGTATTTATGATGTTGAAAAATTATTCATTTATATATTTTAACTTTGACAATGTTTTTGATTTTTGACTTTTTTATTCAAATCATTTTCGAATATTTAAAACTATCTCCTAATATATTTTCCTTTCTGACAATGATTTCCCCATCACTTACAACTCCAACGACCAGTTCATTTCCCAAGGCCTTCGCTTGCCTTAGCGCGCTGGCATGGCCATAGTGCATGAGGTCAAAGCAGCCATCCTTGTAAACAAGAGCACGAAAACTGAGAGAAAAAACAAACTCACTTATTCCCAACTAAAAGCTATCCAAATAGAGCCTGAATAAACTAACGTTGACCATTTTATCTTGGATGTGTTGTTGATACATTGAATAAAGTAACCGGGAAAATGCAGAACATGAAACTAATTGAATGATAAAGAGATCCTTATTTAAAAATCAACAAAAAGTTTTCTCAAACAGCCAATGGGCAATACTTAAAAAGAACAAGCTAGAAATAGCAGAAATGAAAATCAAGACTTAAATTTGAGAATTATATGGTATAAAGAAAGAAAGCCAGAGATTATTACTATAACAATCACTTTTGGTGATGATGGAAGAATCAAGAACAGAAATAGACAGAAGCATGAAACAACAAAACCAAATGCAGATAGACCATGATTGCAGAAACAAGAACAAGGAACACCGAGAAAAAAAGAGCCTAAAGAATAAACATGGTGATCAATAATAGACCAAAAAAACCGATACATATGCAACAAATATTCTCAATTACACAGTAGGATGCAACATATTCTATGACCTTGAAGGAAAATTAGATAGCAAAGTAATTAACATAAAGCAGTAACATTTCAAACTGATGCAATGGACCTCAGCATTACATTACATTTTCAAATCTGATAAATCAAAGGATACAAACCACTTTAGCGAGGCGCCTTTTTCTTCCCAGCAATAGCAACCCTCTTGCCCTTCAAAGTCCTGCAGTTGTTCTTTGTCCGTTGTCCCCTACAAGGTAACCCTTGAATATGTCTCACACCTCTGTAGCACTGAATCTCCTTTAGCCTTCTAATTGCAATTGCATTGAATCTCCTCTGTAAAAATGAGCCATACAATTAGAATGGAACTCATTTTTCACAGAAAGTAATCAAACTTCACAAGTCCGGACATATAGTATGCCCCCAAATAAACACAAGCAGTCATGTGCAAGCACAATAGCTCTTGAGAGCCAAAAATTGACTACTTACGGAAAAGGCAAAAGTTAAAATGATACATCTGACTGTAGGATACATATTATTGAATTAACATTACTTCAGCGATATGAACAAAGCTGGTATAATATACTCCAATTGACCAAGGACAAATCTCTTCTTAAAAAGCTTCTAGAGATACGGCAGTGAATTGCATCCAAGACGTACAAAAAACAATAGATACTATAGTATTTAGGTTTGCCTAAATGTCACATCAGAACAAAGATTCATGATGTTGAACTTGATGACAAAATCATAGCACAAAAAATGCTTGGAAATTTGCTCTATTTCCATAAGTTTAATTAATACAGTTTCAAAAAATAAACAAGTAAAACTAAGCACTTTAACGGTCGTGGTAATCCAACATGCTAACGAAATTTCATATGAACTTCTGGCTATAGCATATATAACCAAATCTTAAATGCTTCCTTATGTAGCTTTGTATGGCAAGCAGGAGCTTACTTACATATACACATTTAAAGACTGAATAATTCTGAAATAACTGAAAACTTCATCATTTAATGATTTTTAGATTTTCACAAGTCTGGCGATCATAAATGAGTTGGATGATTTAATTTTATTCCAAAAGCTTGAGACCCATTCACAAACATTATGCATTCATGTACAACAATTGCTCATCCCTAGTACACATCATTCTCCTTAATCACCAAAGATGACTAAGCTGTACCTGAATGCAATTCCCTGCCATGAGTCAACATTTCTCAACATCATCATACAATTTTTCATTTAATATTGGCTTCTTATTCTGTTTCTTCTTTACAATTCATTCCTCATACAACTTATTGAAGTTAATGCTTTTTAAGTTCACTTTCTCAGCTCTACCCATTTCAATGCCAAAAGGGCATGGAAGATTTAATGACAGTTACAGTTTTGTTATTTTGTGGGATAGATGAAAAAATTTGCTAAGAAGTCAACATTGACATGTTTTGGCATAGACTGATACAAAGCTTGTACACCATTACATTGTTATATTAATCTATTATCTCCACCAGTTAAAAATCAATTAAAGGTTCAATTCCTCAAAAGAATAGACAAATGCTTTTAATTCTAACATCACACTATGCACTAGGCAGCATCTAATAGGATATTTCAAACCATGTCAATTATATTGCTCAATTTGTTTTGTTACTTTCTTCCTCATGTTAATAGTTTTCTGCATCCTATGCACAGATCATCCCTTGCATCAGAAAGAATCTAGAGACCTACTGCATGTGATGCATTTAGCTGGTAGAACTCCTTTTAATGCTAAATCATAAGTAATATCATGTTTTAAGATTACGATAGTTTATGACATGAGTTTCAAACTCAATTGTAAGTTCACACAAGCATTAAACTATGTTAACTCAATTTGTTAATACCATAGTTCCTAGCAGATGTCACTTCCCTATCTTGCATTGGAAATGCAATGCTGAATGAACTAAGCTCGTTTTGACCTTTTTCCCCTAAGATCATTCTTCCCTCTTTGCTTTCTCTTCTTTTCTCTTCCTTGTTTCCTTTTTTCCCCAAACCAGTGTCAAGCTAGGAGAGAAAGACAGTGGAGAAGAAAACATGCCAAATTTGAGAATTGTTTACTGGTCTGCTGAAATCTTTAAACAAAAAGTTCAATATCTTGTTCCACATCTTTCATTGTACTTGAAGTAACTTCTGTCAACTTTCAGAAAGCATATTCGAAATAACCCATCTCCCTCTTCAATATACCATTCTTAACACATATGTAACATTCTTAGAAAAAAAAATTATCAAACAAAAGTTTCACAGACAACCTCAAAACCAACCAATATTACTTTTCTATCATGATTTCTCTGTGTGGCTTGATACACACACACAGTAGCTGGAGTCAAAAGCCTTTACAGGATAGATTACATATCAACTTGTAGGATTTATCAGCAATCATAAGAGACCAAGGAAGGCACACTGAAGGCATATTTATTTGCTATCATAAAGACCAATAAAGGGGCACTCAATACGTGCTCAGTTCTCTGGGGAATGGCCAAAAGATGAGAAGGATAATTATCCTAGTTTCGCCCTCTAACATGAGACAAAACTTAAATAACCACAAATACCTTGTGGCTATAACATTATTCAGTGGAAAGTGTGCAAAAACATGTATACTCCGACATTACCGTTTAGAGCCTAGACAGATACTTATTGATGATGTATAAAAGTAATGTATAAAAGTATTGATTAACATAATGGGTGTTATAACAACAGCAAGGTTGCAACACTTGCAGATAGACCACAGAAACATGTACATACATAGTCAAATAGCAAGATTTTGGTCACTCAATTTGCTTTGCACCCCTGCAGATAGAACTCAGAAATTTGTACATGCATAGTCAAATAGTCAGAGCTTTGTTTACTGTGTTCATTGATTGACATGTAAATTCCTAATTTACTCCATAATTGAGGATCTAAAGCATTATTCTATTACACTCCCCTCCCCCAATGTATAAAAAAAAAAAAGCAGCATTATTCTACTAAGTCCGTAGAAATTAGTATATAAATTCAAACTGTTTTTAAACAATTTAAACAACTTCACAAGAAGCAAAGTGATAAAATAGGGCTCATTAGTGCCTAAAAGACAGCCAATGCAATCAAAATCACATTTTAAAAACTTATAAGGGAAATTGCAGGACAGCAAACCATGGCAAACAAGAAAAAGCTACAATTTCCAAAACGACACAAAAACATGTTACATTGTATATTAACGGATGGAATTGCATAGAAAAATTTACCAAGTCTCCCTCAATCATATACTTGGAAACTTCATCACGGAGAGTGGTGAGCTCTTCCTCAGACAAGTCCTTTGTGATTTTATTCTCCATACCGAGGTCATTCAGTATCTGCTTAGCACTGGTACGCCCAATCCCATGAATGTACTGCAACGAATACTCCACTCTCTTGTTGTTCGGAATCTCCACACCTCCCACACGAGCACATTTTATACTCAAACCTCCAATCTACAACAAAAAAAAAAAAACCGAAATTGTGAAGTAATTTGAATAAGGAAAAAACCCCAAGAAACCAAAATTAACAAGAAATCATAAACTAAACTCCGAATTTTCAAGAATGAGAACAACATTACCTTGGGAATGGTTGATGAAACAGGGAGTGAGAGAGAATTGAGGGGGTTCCTAGAAGATGAGATGTTACAGATGAGGGAGAGAGAAGGAAGAACTGGTGTAGCCATAATATATTTTTTTTCTTTTTTTTGGGATAAATTCTTTCTATTTTTGGGTTTGAGGAAGAAGAATACAACACAGAGCAGAACAGAGCAGTAGGGAAGAGGATAATGAAAGCAGGAGAGAGGAGAGGCAAGTGAACGGAAGGCTGTTATGTTATCTTTCTGCAGAACCTGTTCATCTTTCGGGCCGGGTAGGAATATTATTGGGCTTTCCAGTAACCTTACCCCTCTCTTCTATTATTATTATTATTATTATTGTTTATTATTATTATTTGGCTTAAATTATTCAAAAAAAAAATAACGTGCTTGTAAGGCTGTAAACAGAGCGGGTCTTGTCCGTACTCGAGTGTGTCTATATCTGTTTATAGCAGATAAGGTTAAAATTTTATACCCGCAAACTCGGACTCGGACCCAAACCTGTATAAATTCTATTAAATGGACGTATGCATGAAATAACGATATCCAGACCCGTTTACTCTTATAGCCGTTATAATAAATAATATATATTATATTATTTTTATATTTTTTAATATATAATTTATACATTATTCTATTTGTGTGTACTTAACTTTTAATCATTTGAATTAGGGATGTTAAAGAATTGTATTTATTGACAGAGATGTTGAGGAAATTATGTTGGCATATCAAACCTATTCGAGATCCTGGAGGTTTAAGTTTAGATCCATAAATTTCATACTCAAAGAATTTGAATTTTGATTTGAGTCTATATTTTACTATAAAGATCTAAATTTAATACAAAAATTATTGTATCCGTTTATACCGCAGGGGAGGTATAAAAATAACTTTATTCAAATGAAAACTTGACTTGGTTATGATTTTTTTCTATAAATATGACTTGATCATAATTATTTTTTAACTATATTTTGTCATATAAGACATAATTTGACAAAGTCAATAGTTTAAAATTTATTTCCGTGTATAAAAATATAAAATATAAAAGATTGTAGGTAATTTAGAAAAAAAAAATGTAAGTCATTAATAGGTATCTATGATTTCCTCATTTATATTGACCCTAAAATCAAGAAAATTTTAAATCTATACATTTATAAGATCCATAACCCACCTCAGTCCTCCCTATAAAAAAAAAAAAAAAAAAAAAAAGAACAAGAACAATAAAAGAAGCTGATCAGTGACGTCAACAGATTTGACAAAAAAAAATTCCAAAAAGAATTAAATTAGCAATTTAATAATATACCGTGTACATCAGAAAAAATAATTAGTTATGAGGTACAATTCAATACTCAAATTTTACAATAACGGAGATGGTAAACCCTCAGAGGATATGATAGTTAGTTAAGATAAGATGGCAATAACCATCACTTACAAATGTCAGGAGGTAAATCAATCAATCAAACACAGGATGGAATATAGTGAGTGAAAGAAATGGTTTACCAAAGTTTCCTAACTAAAATTTTATGTTCCTATAACACTATTCTTCTTCATCTAAGTCCTTCAAGACCAAAAATTAGAATGGTCCAACTGCGCTTGCTACCTTAAATGGCCCGGGCTACCACCATGCACGCGAGGTAGAGCTATAGAAGCCGGTGGGCATCTATATACATGTCATGGCATTTCAGTCTCCAGATACATATTTCTTTTCTGCGTAATATCTCTTCTCACTTGCTTCCTTCTTCGTGTTTCTTTTCTGGAAAAAATAAAGAAAATCTGAAATTAGAACTCATGAAGAGATTTAACTCATGCAATGTTCATGGAAAGAAACAAGAGGATTACCGCCAAGAAGAGGGGAAAAGCCAGAACAAGAGAGGAACTGAAGATTAACTTAGACATAGGCCAATCTATTCATAAAAGGCCAATTTGCCATCAATAGTTGCATTCACAAGTTAATCGAAAGATTCTAAAGAACCAGATGCTGAGGAAATTATAAAATGCCTGCAATAACCATGGCGTTTTCTTATGTACTAAAAAAATTCTCTCGCAAATATGTGGTGTACACAAGTGCCATGTTTTACCCATTTGTCATACAATGATCTCCTAATCTGTGTGTGTATTTTAGTTATACAGTGAGAAGAGGTGGTGTAGAGCTACATCACTTGCAACTACACAACTGTAGCAAAAGAAATAAATGGGAAAAGGGAATACCACATAGATGTCATGATTTGCTATTATCCTTTGGGCTACAGAGGTTGTAGTAATATCTTTTGGGCTCTCTAGCATTTTGAAGATTCCCATGCTTTTGGGTACAGCATATGGGTCAGGTTTGTTCTGCATCACAAAATAAAGCCATGAGCTAAAATATCTACAGTTGTTAAAAAGTCTTTCAACAATAAAAAAAATAAATAAATAAATAACTTACGTTCGATAGAGAACTCTTCTCAGAAACTGTCCCATGAACAACTAAAGATATATTGAAAGTCTTTATCTGTTTGCAAAAGATTAGAAAGATTGGAAAGAAGGTAAGATGATCGATAACCATACAATTAAGGGGAAAATGTTAAACATAATTACAACATTAAACATCTTGACTATGATGAGAAGGGGATATTTTCAACTGTTAAAAATTATAATGATCACCATTTCAAATATCATAACTCTGATTATGTGCTTTTCAGAATAATAGTTCTACTTTCGAAGAACCTTAGGCTGAAAATGCCAGTGACATTTGTAGTGGAATAAACGCTGCAAAAGTTGCATATTGTGTTCCGACTACGGTTCGCGATAATGCATGGAGGGAAATGTAAAGGTAGAAGAAGTAATGACATGACATTATATCCATGGCTCATACAATAACAGACTACTTTTAGCATCTATAATCCATTAATGACCATCTATATAAGTTAATGATGAGGACAAAGCATTGTTTCTCTTCTACATGCTCAGCTGATCCATGATTTAGCACCATGAAAGTGCTCATGCATATGTTTCAAACATACTTTGGTAATAACAAGGGAAACCAAGTACCAGGCAATATCATATTGTCAAGTTCTATATGTCCTACAAGAGATTAATTAACCATCTGAGCTGAAGGTAGCTTCATGATACCATTTTTTGTCATTTAATGTCCTTTCTCTGTCAATAATTGTTGTTCTTTCCACTATCCTCTTCATTCCCCTCAGTCTGCTTTCTAGCAATGTTTCAATTTTCTTGTTTTTGCCACAGAATTACTTTTGTTTTTAACACCCGCAAAGAAATTACTGTATCTACTTATTAGATGCTACCTACAAAAAGCTACAGAAATTATCATATCAAAAGTTAATAATGAAATGCCTTTTCTCATTTTGTGTGAGAAAGAAAATAAGAATTGACATAGCTTGAAATTGGTCCTAGTTACTCTCCAGGACATAGTAGAAGAAGGGAGGGGATTAATCATAGTCCTTAAGCTGAAAAATATTACAGTTTCTCAGAAGAATAAGCGGGCCCCTGTGGTGCTTTGTTTTATCAAAGTTCTAGAACAGGACCAATACATTATTATATCTTCATTTGGTCTTAAGACGCAGCAAGTACATGAGTTCTACTAACCATGTTTTGGCATTGCAGGAAAAGACTAACAGCAAGAAGATTTGATTGCGAGCGAAACTCTGGACTGTCTTTCTGGTATAAGATACTCACCTAGGGAAATATAATCTTGAGATGACTCTGCTTCCTTTTGTTGATTACCCTCAAATTATATACGTGAATAGCATGATGTTTGTCCAAAGAAGAATCATGCTCAGAAAGGAGCAAAAATGAAGGTGTTCAACCATGATACCTCCCACCTTTATATGATCTAGTTAGGGATATTTTATATAGGGCGGCAAACATTTCGCAAGATGATAAAGCACTGACAGTTACAATAATAGGAACTTAGTGCCCCCGACCCTGCCCAAGGCAGATTTTTGGTGTGGCCTTCAGCCCACACTTGTACACAAGTTTTACTATCTCTTAACTGGGAGTTCCGTTCGTTTCAGAGATTCCTCGCTCGCACCCCCCCCCCCCCCTCTTCCCGGCACACCCCCCCAAAAGAAAGAGGTGCAAAAATGAAGTGTTTAATTCTCTATTACTATAGCATGCATATAAATGGAACAGAAGCATACCATGTCATTTGAAACTTCCCAAGGTGCACCAATAATGACCTCGTCAACATAACGGCAGGCTAGCACACTAAGACTACGCTCATGCAGATTCATAAGTGGAAAATGATTTCCTCGCAGTTCACTGCAAGACAGAGGTTCTGTTATGTCCAAAATATAGGCATACAAAATCACCAGCAGAATTTAAAATATTGGTGGTAATGATAGTACATTATGAGTTATGATCCAACAAATGAAAGTGGTGCAATATTGTCTTTGCTGATTTCATGGTTAAGCATAGATGAATGGCTAACGTAGACAGCATGGTAAGGTCAGTGCATACCTGACAGTCTGATCTGTATAAATTCCAACTAAAAGAAAATCTCCTAGTTGTCTGGCAGCCTTGAGAATCTGTAATCACCAAAAAGAAAAGCTCATTCTACCACCATGATAGCCTAGCAACAGAATGAACTAAGTACACAAAAATCAAATGAAAGGCAAAAGCATGGCCTATAAACTTTGTTATAGGAGAACATAATAAGCTGCACATGACACCAGCATATGCACATGAAATTGAATTTGCAGAATCCAACACATCATTTAATTGTATTAAGATCCGAAAATGGATTCAGCACTCAAACATCCAATCCCTCAAAGACAGGTTTAAGCTTTAGAATATCTGCACTTGTATAAAGAAACACTAACTTCATTCAATCAGAGATCAAAGCTGAAATAGACTAGTCATGTTCCTGGTAGTAATACCCAAGAAGCTTCATGCATCAACCGGTTGTTGCATTGGTCAAGACAATACCAAATAAGAGCTATTTCAGAAACCATATCAAAGAAAAGACATAGCCCAACAACCACCTTCTTCATTCAAAAAGAAGCTATAGTTGTTACATGACAGATAGCTTAGTGAATTATTTATGGATATGCATGCTCTTTACCTACTGCATACTTTGGTTTATGATTGCTTTACCAAAGAAAAGTAATTTATGGACAAGAAATGATCACGGAAGCCCATACACAAAATAAAAATCATAAATATATTTTCAATCATCCTAGAAGGATCAATAATAACTCTAAAAGAAATAATGCAGACCAATCAAAGAGATTAATTCCTAGACCTCAGAGAAAACTGATGAGACTCCAAATGCTAAAACAATCCGCCAGCATTCACAAGCCAACCTGAGCCATTCCTCCCTTTTTTGTGTATTTTTTTAGGTATAAATTTGACATTCAGTACAAGTGGAAGGAAGTACTATGATGTAGGTTAAGAAGTAATGCATGTGTAAAAAAGAGACAACATTAAAGTCGAAAAATGCTGGTAATCACAAATATTCCTAATTCCTGCATTTCAGCTTGTCAAGCTCCAATTTTGAGGTACCTCCACGTGACCAGCATGGAAAAGATCAAAGGCTCCATCAATGTAAACCACACGAGCATTGGGTCCTGGTCCCTAGAAATTAAAGAATGAAAAGATAAAAACTTGCTCAGGTTTAAATAGATTACCAGAGAGAGGAGGTGGGGGGGGGGCTGGGGCTGTAGAGAAAGCTAGAAATACTGTTAGTTGTACCAGTCTATTGTCGTTATCTCGGATTCAAATGTCCTAAGTATAATGTTCCATATGTGCACTAGTGATACAATTGTTTCAACAATCAGGCAGTAGATTCCCAGATCAAGAAATAACTTAGGTCATTAAAAAAAGAGTTTTAACTAAATACAAACTGAAAACTGTATATAAAGACCATATCAAACTCATGCCTCATAGTTTTATAAAAATTACGATATGTATGTACATTGTATATATACATATATATACCTATATATACACACACACACATATATATATATATATATGTATATATATGTATACATATGTACATATATGTAAACTATAGATACATATATACATTTATATATATGCATATGTATATATATGTATATGTACATTGTATATATACATATACATACATATACACACATATATACATTACCTATACACACGCACATATATATATATATATACATACAAGGACCATACTTTTCTTTAGACTTTCCTTCCAGGTGAAACTTGAAAATTTTTCCCATTCTTTTGGCCATGTAATATAAGTTGATTAGCATTTCTTTATTCTTATCTTCCCATTTTTCCAGCCATTTCAAGCTATTAAGAAACCAGGATTTATGCAAAGACAAAGAAGACAACATACTTGTATAATGAAAGACTATCATACTTGTACCATGACAAGTCAGGCAGAAGGTTGAGTACCTTGCCATTTGAAAACTGAACTATTCGCCGGGATGTAGGTAAAAAGTGGGATACATGGCCAGCATTGGTCTGACTTCCTTGGAGACAGCTTGTCTTTCCACTATCTGATCTGTCAAGCTGAGAGAGTTCAGAGCTATCCACTTTCATATCCTTTGCAAATGAAAGTATCCTTCCTGCATAAAAAGTAAGCTATGCAGTTAATATATGCAGGCTACGGGATATCTTTTATTTTGAATTGCCAACTGAAGTAAAAGAACCATTTTTTCTAAAATTATTAAGACACTAGTACCTGTTGCAAATATGAGTTGATAAGAAAGTATAGACATGTTCAGACGTGATAAGGACTAGTTCATTTGAATCTTAAAAACTATTAGCTACCATTAATTTTCTACTTATATTCAACAAAAGGATGTGCAGACATTAAAAATCCTTCAAGATTATACAAGAGTATGGCTACTTTAAAATATAGAATTTAAAGTGTAACACAAAAAGTCAGTCATTTGCCTAAAGGGCCAAAATGGAACAATACCACTCAAACACATAAAAGAAATTCTAGGCAAACCTTAGCAAACATGCAAACTCTCCATGAAGAATCTGACCAATTAACATTGATTAATATAAATTCCATGACATAGCATAGGATAATTATAGTACCTACAATATCTGTGCTGGATACTCCTTCCGTGCGTTTGATCTGCTTGTATCGGCCCACTTTCTTAGCCAGAGCATAAGCATCAGTTCCATCTGGAAGCAAACAAGGATCATCACCATGTATGATATAGTCAATCTTATATTCAGTGAAAAGCCGGTTCATAAACTCTTCAGTTATTTCGTATGGCGCACTCGCAATAACTTCATCCACCCACTTCAACCCGCTTACAAGGGCCAGCCTGTAAAATCCTTTTATTAGATCAAAGTACTATAATTACGCAAATCAAAAAGTCCCGTATGTTGAACTCATAAAAAAACATGAACAATCTGTCAGGAAACTACTTGAAATAGGTACAATCCCAAAGGTATCCAAAAATTGACTACTTAAGGAAAAGTTAAAATGATACATTGAGTGTAGTATACATATTATTGGATTTACATTACTTCACCAGCGATATGAACAAAGCTGGTATAATATACTCCAATTGGCCAAGGACAAATCTCTTCTTAAAAGCTTCTAGAGATACGGCAGTGAATTGCATTCAAGATGTATTATTTTTTTACAAAAAACAATAGATACTATAGTATTTAGGTTTGTCAAAATTTCACATCAGAACAACGACTCATGATATTAAACTTGATGACAAAATCATAGTACAAAAAATGCTCGGAAATTCGATCTATTTCCATAAGTTTAATTAACACAGTTTAAAAAATAGATAAAGTAAAACTAAGCACTTTAATGGTCGTGGTAATCCAACATGCTAACGAAATTTCATACGAACTTTTGGCTATAGCATACATAACCAACTCTTAAATGCTTCCTTATGTAGCTTTATATGGCAAGCAGGAGTTTACTTACATATACACATTTAAAGACTGAATAATTCTGAAATAACTGAAAACTTCATCATTTAATGATTTTTAGATTTTCACAAGTCCGGCAATCATAAATGAGTTGGATGATTTTATTTCCAAAGCTTGAGACCCATTCACAAACATTATGAATTCATCTACAACAATTGCTCATCCCCGGTACACATCATTCTTCTTAATCACCAAAGATGACTAAGCTGTACCTGAATGCAATTCCCTGCCATGAGTCAACATTTCTCAACATTATCATACAAATTTTCATCTAATATTGGCTTCTTATTCTGTTTCTTCTTTATAATTCATTCTCATACAATTTATTGAAGTTGATGCTTCTTAAGTTCACTTTCTCAGCTCTAACCATTTCAATGCCAAAAGAGCATGGAAGATTTAACAATCGTTACAGTTTTGTCATTTTGTGGGATAGATGAAAAATTTTGCTAAGTCAACATTGACATGTTTTGGCATAGACTGATACAAAGCTTGTACACCATTACATTGTTATATTAATCTATTATCTCCACCAGTTAAAAATCAATTAAAGGTTCAATTCCTCGTAAGAATAGACAAATGCTTTTAATTCTAACATCACAGTGTGCACTAGGGAGCATCTAATAGGATATTCCCAACCATGTCAATTATATTGCTCATTTTGCTTTGTTACTTTCTTCCTCGTGTTAATAGTTTTCTGCATCCTATGGACCGATCATCCCTTGCATCAGAAAGAGTCTAGAGACCTAATGCATGTGATGCATTTAGCTGGTAGAACTCCTTTTAGTGCCAAATCATAAGTAATATCATGTTTTAAGATTATGATAGTTTATGAAGTTTCAAACTCAATTGTAAGTTTGCACAAGCATTAAACTAGTTTTACTCAATTTGTTAATAATATAGTTCCTAACAGATATTACTTCCCTATCTTGCATTGGAAATGCAATGCTGAATGAACTAAGTGCGTTTTCCCCTATTTCCCCTAAGATCATTCTTCCCTCTTTGCTTTCTCTTCTTTTCTCTTCCTTGTTTCCTTTTTTCCCCAAACCAGTATCAAGCTAGGAGAGAAAGACAGTGGAGAAGAAAACATGCCAAATTTGAGAATTGTTTGGTGGTCTGCTGAAATCTTTAAACAAAAAGTTCAATATCCTGTTCCCCATCTTTCATTGTACTTGAAGTAACTTCTGTCAAGTTTTGAAAAGCATATTCGAAATAACCCATCTCCCTCTTCAATATACCATAAAAAATTAAGTGTGTAGTGGTAACAAAGCGAACATCAAAAGCAGTAAAACCGATCATGACCAAGCAAATAAAACTTCATAACTCAACAATTTCAAAATTCTTGAATCCAATCAAAATCTGTACCATGATATGGATCAGTATTAAATTGAAGCTGGTACATGATATTCCCCCTGACAGATTCACTTGCTATAGAATGAAAAAAATCAAAATTTATTTTTACCTCTCCTCCATAGGTAAGACAGGAGGCCCCTTATTGGCAATGATTTCCTCATCACTCACAACTCCAACAACCAGTTCATCTCCCAAGGCCTTCGCTTGCCTTAGTGCGTTGGCATGGCCATAGTGCATGAGGTCAAAGCAGCCATCCATGTAAACACGAACACGTTTTTTTTCACATTTTTTCTTATGGAAAATTTTATCAGGGAAGAAAAATGGCAGAGCAGGAACACTCATCCCACCAAAATAGCTAGTAGATATCCCAAGCAATGCTGCAGTGAGCATTATCCCACCAAAGAGATGTGGGTAATAATACATCCCATCCCATATCCAATTACTGCTCTCGAAATCCATATTCTCCCTTGGCTACTCCTATTTACTCAATATAAATATGAGGAGGCACAAACCTGCAACCAAGTATATATTGGAGGGTCTTAATATACAAATGAAAATTAAATGTATTTTCTCACATCACGGTGAAAAAAGTATTAAATTCACAACTAAAACCAAAAGGGAAATCTTAATCTTAAAAGCAATAAAGCAAAAAGTGCTGGATCAAGCATGAAATGTTCATAAAGACGCGGCAACTTAATGCAAATGAGAATTCTGAAGAAACATTATAGATGGAAGTCCTGAAAAAACGCCAAATGCTATGCTACTTTTGCAATAATTACCCAAATTACAAACACAAAAATCAATAATTGAGACAGAAAATACCAATCTTCAACCTCTGCCAGGAAAACAAGAGGACAAGAGATCTGGATGCGAGATAGAATGAACATCTTCACGGAAACATAAACAACTGCAAAAAAATGCAGCAAAAACTACCTCTCTATTTAATACAATTCACCTTATTCATAAATCTAGCCTAAGAAACAGCCCTTGAGTAAAACTCCAAATATATCTAGACTTAGATTACCAAAAAAAACTGTTTCTTTCAAGGATTCAATTCGAAGAACTTGAGGAAAGAAAGAAAATGATAAAACTGAGAGTTTCAATAAAAATCCCAAGATGACGGATGTAATAAGATGAAAATTTTCACAAACAGATGATGAAATGCCAAATACATCGAATATAACGCCCACCAGTTATCTAAAATTCTGCTGAATTGAGAATTTTGTCAGATCAAATCTTCACCTTTTTCCAGGAGTTCATGCCTCCTCTGCGCTCCCCTTCCTGTTAAGAAATGTATAAATATCTGGTGGATGTTTACATATCAAACTTTTTTGTTGGCCACAATAATACGTCTTGAGAAAATTGACGAAATACCCTTCAACTTTTGATTTTTTTTCACATTCACCTACTTTAGTTTTTTATTCATACATCACTAATTAGTGACGAGCATGAATAGATTAATAAGATTTTTACTATCCCTATCTATTGTATAATGAAACCACAGCCAAGGGAACGAGTTTGGCAGAATCAACAGGGAAAGAAGACCTAGTTGAACTCGACTTTAGTCTGACTTTATGAAATGACTTGAGAAGTGTAAAATAAATAAAAACCCTTGAACAAAAATAAAATTTAACCATATTAATTTTGGCGTTGACCTAGGTAAAATTTAATAGATTACTTGTTGAATGAAAAGACGATTAATTTATATAGGTAAATTGTAATATTTAATTTTTAAATTTATTTCTCTTAATAAAGTTAATTTCTAATCATTATATATATATATATATATATATCAAGTTCTCAATTTATTTTTGTGCGAAGAAGATTGTCATTTCTAAGGCTTTGTTTGCATTAGGTTTTGTTGTGAAACCTGATGGAAATTTTTAATTTTAGACCCACAACTCTCTCATAACTAATTACACTTTCTACAAAATCCAAAAAAAATTCTTACAATTCGTCTCTCTCCAAACACTATTGGATAATTAAAAAAAAAAAAACTATACACCTACACAAAGCAAGATAGATCATGTGTAATGATTTTATAAATTCTATATTATATTTTCAGAAAATAGAACGTTCCATAGCATATATGTATATACTGTTTTATAATTCTATGAATTATATGTTATAATTCAATAGGAAAATAATGCAAGTTTTCACGACATAGTATAGTTTGCAATTTCTGAAAGCTCATTTATCCCATTTCCCCCAAATTACAAACAAGCGCAACTCATCCAAAAACTATTTCTATGCAAAATAATCTCCACGTGCAACCACCGTTGATCCCAAGCCAATCCATCTTCTTCTTTGGTATATACCAGCAAAGAGAGATCCCTCAATATAGATTTGGAGAGCCATCATACGTGGATTTGACAAGAAAATATTTTGAACACATTTTCTAAAAAAATGAATCTAACACAACGGACCTCACCAAGATTCAAATCCTGAGTCCGCCCCTAGATTGATCTAACATTCATCATCTTTGCACAGTACAAAATAGTTTTGACATTGTTATATAGTATTCTTTGCACCTTAAATTACTCGATAAAAATTTGATAATTAAAACTTATGATGAAAAAGCTTATAACTCGTCCTATCCATTGAAGAAGACCAAATTATTCGTTGAAATTTATTCATGTTTTGAACCATGAAATTTTGATACTTGAGCTGAGGGCAATGAGACTCAATGTGACAATATTATGATCCCCAAATAGTCTTATGCCCTGAGAAGGAAAAAATTACAAACATATGAGTAGTAGTAGTAGTATCTACAGATAGTACATAGCAAATCTAGAGCACTCGATGGGTTAATAGCACAAAAGCACATAGAGAAAATAGCTAGAAATGTCTCTCTTAACTAATTTCTTATAGCGGGTCATACTGAAAATATTTTTTTTGACACTTTTTGCCCTTAAACGACTTTCAAAAGGGAAGAAATACCCCAAACCAGCAGAATCTGGTGAAAAATAAGCAACAAGAAATCACATGCATTGCAAATGGCTATGCTTGAAGGGTGAAATTGCCAAAAAATGGCAACTATGTGAAACGCACTGACTTCTTGCTGCCCACTTTCACTGGATTCCACCAATTATGGGTATTTTTAGACAGTCGAAAGTTTTTAGGGGCAGAAGCTGTTTAAAAGGGGGAAAAAAATTGGGCATGATGACTGGTTGCACAAAAATAGGTCATGGGCATTTTTTACTATTTTCTCAAAGAACATATTTAACCTCCCCCATTATGTCCTGTCCCCAACCCAATACTGGAAAAGAGAAAGCATCAGAGATTTGGGATAAAGAAACAAGAGCACGAGCAAAAAGATATAACACGATCCATATGTGATGTCAGAGAAGCTCAAGTACTTCCTCAAAAGATATTAAGGATCTATAGGATCAATGGTGAAGCAAAAGAAGTTCATTGTATCAAAATAGATAAAAAGAGAGATGAAGTATTATAGTACCTGCTAATGTAGGAGTTATCAGTCGTATTGATAATTACTTTATCTCCTGCTATAATATGATTTGGTACCTGAAGAGAAACACAACTCACATAACAAGAAATAATTGCGAATGTTTTACTTGTGACAATCTTGCTATTCGTATAGGGTACTGTAAATGTTGAAAGGTATATAGATTCTATGTTCTAATTGTTTCTGTAACAAGCTTGCAAAGTCAATCATTTAACAGAAACTGGGGATGCAATTGTGAATGCATCAACTCACCTGGACTGTGAGACCATTGTCCAACTTAACCTTCTTATACCTGCATAAGTAGATAACGATGAGGATGAAGCCTGTGACTGGAACGCTTATTTATTGATAATGATAGCATGACCACATAACTAGCCTACAAAAGGTCATGAACTTACTGAGGAGTGGCTGTAGAGCCCTTCAGATAAACTTGAGCTTCAGCAACAGTACATGTGACCTTTGTTGGAATTGTTGCAGATAAAGGTCTTCCATCAAAAAGTTGCAAGGTTACTTTCATATCATCTGCAAGTCCAAACGTCCAGAAGTATTGTAACCACAAAACAAGTAGAATAGAGCATGAGAATGGTTACCTAAGGCAATTTTTACACAAAAAGATGCACATTATAAACAAGTTTGTATCATGAATCAAAGTTATGAAACCCTGAAAGCAGAATGCAAGAAGAAAACCTATCAATTGTATATGAAAGTTAGAAAAACAATGACAAAGATATAATACAAGGACATCCAATTTTAAGCAAAGAAATATATGAAATATCATCGGGAAATAACTAATCTACATGGATCATAGGGGTTTATATCATATCTCTTACCAATCAAAAAGAAATCTAAGATATCAAATGGCAGTCAGTGGATAAATTGTTAAGGGGATAGTGCATCACAAGAAATGTGTTCCTTCACTGACATTGGAAAATGGAACTCACAAGAGTGCTTCTTGGTGTCTATGCATGTTATTGGCAAGCACACCATCAATTACAATCCCAGTAAAAAAGTGAAGTGAGTTGCGATTCTTTACAACTCCAGAATACACTTCCACAAGCCCGAGAGTAAAATTTTGGAACTATGGAGAAAATTTTCAAACAGTGTAATTGCAATTAAAATTATCATTTGTTATGAATTTCCATCCATGTTTTCTTCTATTGTTTTCCTGGACCTGCTTGAGGTTCCAAAACTTCGTAGGTAAAAGCAAAAATAATTTTGCAGAAAAAGCTACAAGATACACTATTTGACTTCTTCGTTATGTTCTTGCACAGTGTAGCATCGATCGATTCTTTAATTTGCAATAATTTAACTGCCTTTGCTTTCAAATGTTTCCTGTTTTCTTCAACCAAAGTCACCGATCACTTAAAATGCCTACAATAAAAGTAGAAAAGAAATTTTTAATAAACAAGCACTATTTATTGAATAACATTAGATCTTTACCTTGAAGATATGCAACGGAATCACCAAACAGATGCTTCGGTACATTTATTTGCACATATGTCTCAGGCCTGGAAGAAACAAAGTAAATCGTGCATTAAACAACTAAAGTAAATCCAGTAGTTAAAATCAGAAAGTTTTCAACTGAAAGTGTAGGCTAAAACTCACTGGACTAGAACAACAGTATCATCATCTGTGTAAAGGTAATCATAAGATTTTTCTTCAACAAAGACTTCTGCACATAGTTTACATACAGGTGCTTAGAAATTTTCAGAAATATCCATCCTTGTACAAAGATAACTCTGTCCAAATATAGATACATTTCTGAGAAACAAGTATCGGTAAATTTTTTCACTTTTTCCACTTTGGGTCCAAGTCTTCCCTCACAACCAATTCAGCTTTTACAAAACCCAATAAAAACAAAAAACATGCTTTTCAAATTAAAAAACCATCCAGATATGGCGTTTCCCATATGCTTTTGAACATGCCTAAGCAACATCTTTAAAACATAAATTAAAAGATATAACCAAAAACTCAAAGAAAAGAATAAGCCTACAACAATTCCAAATTATGCTGGAATGTAAACACAATGGATGCATGTTTGATATTGTCCTGTCCCTTGTGGCTGGCTGTAAACTTTATGAGTAAGCCACAATGTCCTAAAATAGATTAGTTCATTTTGAAGGACCAAACATATAATGAAAAACATGAAAGCTGGTGATTTATCTATAATCTAAAAGTAGAATATTTAAGTTTGTTTCCCAATGTTCGAAAACCATGCACATATGTAAGAGGAATCACACAGATTACAGTAGAATTAGTTGCTTGAAAATGAAATCGAAGGTTCCAATTCTAAGGTGATAAACACATAACAGTAAGCTTGTCACTAGAGAAGTCAACGGCTAAAAGTTAAGGTTCCAAGAGAAACAACCACATATAAACATGGAAATTAGCCAAAACTAACTGAACAACTATAGAATTTATCCCAACTACAATCAAGGAAATAAAACTTCTACACAAAAGAATTTATGACACGTACTGCAAGACAATAGGAGCCAAAAGAATTCCACTACTCTGCAAATAGATAGGTTATTGAAAATCCTACACATACATCAGTGAAAACTTTAGCAGCAACAGAGGCCAACTATGAATGAAAATTTTCCTACCTATCTTACAAACACATGAACAATGAAATGTATGCATGGAAAAGAGTAAACTTTGCATCATCAAATTGGAAAACTATTGAATACATTTTGGCTTAGATATGTGTAGCCCAATTATTGGAAGAGATATGAATATTCAATCCAAGAAAAAATTAAATGCTGCAACATTTACTCTTCACAAAAGGACTCCATACTTTCAATTGCCTCATCAGTTCGGAACCTTTCATTCAATTTACTTCCACTATCAACATCACGGAGTTCCACCTGTTGAAAATTTCCAGAAATATAAAGTAATAAGAATATACAGCCAAAACCCTACACATAGATCACTTAATAACACAAGATAAACAATAAGAACGCCAAAATTAGTAGCATTTCCTAAAATTATGGGCAAAATTTTCAGAAAAACACATAAGGTACTGACTTCTCAATTCCTTTACAAGCTTTCAACATTGAACATCCAACGCAATCTTTGTAATAATTGGATATAGCAAATCTGATAGTTCCCAAAGTATGTTGATTAAAAAGAAAGCAGAAAACCCAAAGAGTTGGAACTTGTGTTTCATCATTAGATGATGGGCAAGTTGGTTGATAAGCCACTAAGGATACAATTGGGCAGAAATATGAACGAGGCTAATGAAAGTATAACAATACCAGTGTAAAACAAGGGTGTTAATTCATAAAACATCAATCAGTCCACTTACCCATAATAGCCAAAATAAAAGACAAAACAGAATGACATTGTCTGAAAGTGTATTAAAACATGGATTCAATGTTCCCGGACCCCTTTCTAAGCAAGACTGTGGCTGATGATGCCCTTGGAGCTACTTGTATTAGACTTATTTGTACAGATATTACTTAATCTATGCTAGACAGCTTTTTCGGCCCCAAAAAAATTATGAACCTAGCATGACCACACAAGCATGGTAGAAGTGGCACATAGCAACCAGATTACCTTAAATAATTAATTTCATATTCAACCATACATCAGTCCACTGACATAAATGAAAAATTAGTTACAAAGTATTGGATTTTTACAAATTACTTCAGAAATGGGAGAACAAGGCTAGAGAATAGCATTGAAATATTTCAATCACATTCAAATTCAAAGGGGAGAGGTTTTAACCACTTAAAAACACTAAAATCTTTTGTTGGGGAAAGCCTCAATGCTTGCACAGAACCTCACCTTGTTAATCAAATTTTGAAGCATGGAGTACAGTTTAAGCAGCAATCAAACCAGAAATGAAGAGAAAAAAATCATCATCATGTAATGCAGAACAGCAGAAGAAGATAAAGAAGAGATCTTAGTGCAAGGTATGAAACTGTAAGAAACAATCCTTTTTCTCAACTTAAATAGTAGATCTATCTATTGATCAAAGTATGAAACTTTTCTGGCAATGGTAAGTTTGGATCCCAGGAGTGGGGATCGGTTTGTTGCTCCACTGGTTCCAACAACCATGAGCTTTCAGTGAAGATGCAAAAGTATATTGCAGATTTACAAACAGAATCGATAACACATCAGCAATTACAGCAATTATCAAATGAATGGAAGTTGGTAAAGAGACCTGTATTATAGCTCCACCTCTTCCTTGTGTTGTATGTTGTGCCTTTACAACCTAAACCACATTGCATTGATCAATAATATCTAATTCTTAGCAGGCATTGGTAACAAAAAATGAAATCATACCACATCAAACAAAAAATAATGCAATAGTTACCTGATAAATCTTTCCTGAATTGCATGAATTTCCACCATAAAATAGCAACATAATTCCCTGTTAAAATGTGTAGTATTGCATCCAAGAACGTATAAAAGGGAAACATAAAAAATCAAACCTTTTCTCTCAATGACATTCCCAGGTCTCACCTGAAACAAAAAAATTAAGTTAATACATGTAAATCACTGGCCAAAAAAAATACAAAATCGCTCAATACACTATCATTGACAATGACCTGAGAAGAACTTCACCAGGTAAACACACAATTACCCCTAATGTGTTCAATTTGGACAAGAATAACTAGAACTTTGGCAGATTAAACGGGTTTCAAAACCAAAAGAACATCTTTTCTATACAGTGAATTTACTTATATGACAGACTATACGCAGAATGGCCCATTAGATACAGAAGAATAGAATATCAATCAATCGGAACATACTCATAAAAGATAAAGTAGTAAACAAAGTAAACTATAGAAGTAGAGATTATTACATCTCCGCCGGAAAATCTGGCATGGCGAAGCTGCGTGGCGGACCATGGAGAGGAAAGAAGAGCTCTACTTCCGGGAGATGCATCAGCTTTATCTGAAACTCTAGACTCTGTGCTGGTCCAGGTGGTGATGAGAGCTCTCGCTATAACCGAACCGCCATCAAAGAGGGGTTCTGACGGATTTGAAGTTGCAGTTGATGAGGCAGAGTACAGAGCTCTAGAGAGTCGACTGCAAATCACTCCTCGCATTTTCAACTGATTTTCTGATTTTGTTTTGATTAGTACGGACATATTTAAAGGCTTTTTTCGGAAGATTATTTTTTTAATCCCCAAACAAATAATGCTTCTCGTTTTGGTCCTCAATCATTAATTTGAACTTTTTCTATTCTCAAATTACATTCATCCTTTGTATTAATCTTTTAACTCAAAATAATATACTAAGAAAGAAACCCCCACCCGCCTCCCCCCCTCCCCCGATAGATTTTAAGTTTGGAAAAAATAGTGTTCTTTTTCTTCATTAGTGTGTAAGCTTTTTGGGCCAATTCTCTCCCAATATTTTCATTTTTCCAGCCCAATCTATTTTTAACCCAATGATAAAACCATGGGCCTCAAACCAAGATAGGTGGCTGAAGTTTGAATGAGTAAAAAAGCCCGGGCTGATCTATTTATGTTTTCTCTCCCTCCTCGGTTCCAGCGACATTCCAGACTCTTCCTTTCTTTTCTCTTTTTCTACTCCTTCTTAGCCTTCCCGAGAGCCGTCTTTGTCTCTTCTTCTTTTCCCCTTCTTTACCGTGGCTTACCACGTCTGTTGCTCTCCTCTTGTGACCTCCGTGGTGCTCTGTTATATCGTGGTGCTCTATCTCTCTCTCTCTCTCTCTCTCTCTCTCTCTCTCTCTCTCTTTTATGGTCTAACTATATGATACCTCTTTGTTTTGTTTTCCTTTATAACGAAATGTATGTTTGTTTCTGTATGAAAATGAAATATATTATTTCAACCAACTCGATAATAAGTAATTGTTTGTTATAATTATGTCAATTAAGTAATTACATATATTAAGATCACTAGAAAAATAATGTACACTCACGCACGAATACATTCAGGGTTAAATTAAACTTGTCATTTTTTTAGTGGCAACATGTTTACTGAGGCACAATTTACCAACTTTACAGTGCCAGCAATATTCTAGTCCAACTATATTGAGATTAAATATGGATGTACTCTTCGCCACTTAGGAGACTCTACGGGAAACATTCGAGCTTATGTGGACGGAAAGATTGAGATCAACGTCGATATAACCTCATTTTCTCAAAAGGTATATATATATCTCTTACAATGTCAGTCATTATTAATAAGTAGACAACTGTATATAATTTCCTTTAATACTTCCTTAAAAGAAATTGAATAAGATTAGTTTTTTTTTTTTGGAAGAAAGAGATCTTTATACATACACTCAAGAATTACAAAATCAATTTACAATAGAGAACAACATTTGTTCTAGCACTTAGTGCTTGAAGTATATTGCCTCCAGAGGTGCGCTTTAACAAGACTTCAGCAGGCCTCTTTTAATGAAACCAAGTTTGGAATTAATGGAAAGAGATTCCCTATTTTCTGAGAAGATTATATCATTGTGGCCATGGAAAAATTCAATAGCGAGTAAACTAGAAGACAACAAGTCAACTGATGCCCTCAAGATCAGAGTCTCAATGCTGAAATAAGTTCCAATCCAACCATCTCTGAGTATTTCTCAAGCCAAAGAATTGAAGCCAATGCTTGTGAAGAAGAAGGAATTTTCAAAGTTGACCATTTGATCACAATTCCTCAAGGCACATATATCTGATTCCAAAGAGTTAAAATAATCCAAAGAATATGGTGAAACCTCCGTAGCTCAGGATGATAAGAAAAGTTTGGTTTTAATTCCGCCCCATTGGACTTGCCATAGAAATAGGTAGAACCGTAGAGGTCTTTGAAATTTCTACACATTTAGCCAAGCCATACGCTCTTCTACGGGCGCCGGAACAAGTTGGTATGCCGTTTTTGCAGAAAATTTGCTTGTACTATCCAATTTCCATCGAGCCATATCTTGGTCTTTTTAATTTGCCGAGATCACAGCTAGTTATAATTTTCCCAAGATGTGAGGCGAAAGGTTGGCTATGATAGAAGAGATGTTGGCTACTGATACACGAAGAAGTTCCTACGATAGAGGTAAGGAGCACCAGTCACTCAAGTTGTCTTCATTTAACTAGTCATCTATCCAAAATGGAGCATAAGCTCAATTTCCAAAATCTCAAGCTAAGCCACACTTCAAGTATTTGTATCCTTCTACAAGGCTCCTCCAAGTGTGTGAGGTAGCCCTGAATTTTTTCCCTAGATTAGGGATAAAAATCTCCGAGAAAAGCAAGCTAAGGATACCTTATTCATTTCCTTCAAGGATTTCAGTCCTAAACCTCCTCTTTTCTTTAGGTTGACCAAGATGATCCAGGCAATGATGTGAAGAGTTGAAACTCCCTCATTTTCTCCCCAAAGAAAACGCATATTTTCTTTCTCAATAGGTTTTAAAGTATGTACAGGTAAAAGGGAGGTCTGCATAGCATAGTTAGAATAGTTTGAGTAAGGCTTTTGAAAAACATTCGTACATTTCTTTCTTAGTCAGCACAGTTTTAATAAGCTATTGTTAGAAGCCTAATTTGCACCTATATTACTTTCTCTATAAATAAATTTCTTATTAATGATAAATTTTAATTTAGAATTCAAAATATATTATCCTAATATAAGATTGAAAATATTTAGCAGTTCTTTCAAAAACTTTGATTTGTGATTTATGGACTGGTTCATGTAATGTCATATTTTAAAATTTGACTATGCATATGGTGCAACACAAAATATGAACCCAATAACTTTTTATGTTTTGACCGTTGCCCAATGAGCATGACAATCTATTTCTATGTCTTTCCTATTTCATGATTATTTCTTTTATTATTAAACGATTAACTTAAATAGTCACACAAACACACATCTAGTTTTTTGACAAATCTAGTAAGCGAAATTTAACCAAAACCAAGCCTTTTTGAAAGAGCTGATGTTTATTGTGGGCCCGATTCACATCTTATTCAAAAAATTTTTTATGCGAGAACACGACTGTCTTTAAATCTTTTTTAATCCCTCGTTCCGCAAAACTAAATGTGAAAGATGCTATCTAAACCCTTAAGGTATGGTCAGAAATAATTTGTTTTGTTTGGGCCTTGCATATATCTCTTATGCTTTTCCAATTCACTTTTTCCCCTTTTCTCTTCATTTTTTTTGTCTTTTTTGGTTCACATTATATATTCATTTAGAATTATTATCAAACTGTATGTATATGTTTCACTATGAAAATGATTATTTATTATTTTAGTTAATATAATAAGTAATTGTTTTACTATTATTTGGTCAAATAAGACTAATATACTAAGATTATTAGAAAAATGATATGAGTCACACACACAAATATATTTATATTATGATATTAATATATACATATTGGATGTGCTAATACATTCTTTGAAGAGAATTAAATTCCCAGATAATAATCCTTTGGATTTATGATATTTCCATTGATTTAGTTTAGATCCTTTAGGATTCTACAATCCTTGTATTTTGAGCCTATAAATAAGCCATATAAGAATGTATTAATGAGATGACTATGATTTATCTCTTATGTTCACTTTCTCTCTATATGTTCTCTATTTATGTTTGTTATTCTACTTTTTTATTATGTTAAATATTTCAAGCAATTAAATATGTTGCGTTTATCAAATTTATAACAAGTTATTAGAATGATTGCTTGAGGAAAGCAAAGCAATAGAATTCTCATCCCAATTCTCATGGAGAGCTTTTAATTTATATAGTGAGCCATTGGTTCCCACGATGGAGAAAAGTGCTTGTCTATCTATTACAGACTATGGGTCATTGGTTTTTCATATCACCAAGAATGATTTAAGGAATTGTAGTGCTGTGCATGGAAGCGCCGGCGGATTAAACTATCGAGTCCTACGTATCGGGTTAGTGGCGGTTTTGATCTTGGGCTCTTCTCCTTGAGATTTGTGTCATTGCGCAGCAAAGCTCTTGTCAATCTAATGGAATACATTACCTACCTTGAAGTTTCTTAAGGTAAAATTCAATCTTTGTTATTATATTTAATATATATTAGTTTGATGTGATGAAAACATTAAATATTTTACAATATTTTTATAGTAACTCATTTAGATATTTCACTCGCAATAACAATATTATAATTAAGGTAATTGATTATCTTTTGAAACTAAATAATAATACTGAGTTATTATTGATAGATATTATAATATTCCTACTAATTTCATGTAATTTTTGGAAGAGAATGAAATTAAATATTTTATTTGTGAAAAGAGTTATACTCTTGATTATAACTTATAATCATATTTATAATGATTCATTGAATTTAATATTTAAATTATCACAAGCAGTGATAAATTAATAATAAGAAAGGAAAAGAGAATTTATAATTTCAAATAAACATTAGTGATGAAATATAGAATATAATTTGTAACGTACTTGTAGTACGTCAAACAAAATATTTGTTATGCATCATTTAGGAATGAAAGATATGATGCTACTGACAATTGATCTTTTCTTGAATACTAATTATATCTATGTTTGTATAGACTTGTTGATGTACCCAATTTTTTAAATAATTAGAGGAAAAAAGTCACCTTTTGTTTATGATTAAATTTGGTTTTGCCATATTATATATGTTGTTCCTTGTTTAGTTGTGATGTCCAAGAAGATCAAAATAGTTATATATTGAGAATATGATGGTAGTATCAATTTCTAGAAGAGTTAATAAACTGAAATTAAAGCTCTACAAGAACTAATCAATTGAAGGTTTCAGAAGAGCTAATTGATCGAAGTCGCTCGAAGAGATAGTTAGTCAATAGCTCTAGAAGAGCTTATTTATTAAAGATTCCAAAAGAATTAATTAAAGAAAATTCTAGAGAAGAACTAATTATTTAAAGATTTTGAAAGAGTAAATTGACCAAAAAGGTCATATGATTATTATGATGGATAAATTTTTTAGAGTCAGCATTATTCTCAAACTCATAGAATAAATGTGAATTACATAGATTCCTATTTTCTCTCCATATCATTTTGTAATTCGCAAAAATTGATGCAATTATAATGCATCATCAAGTAATCTTGAGTTCACTTATTCAAAAATATTAAATGTTGGCATGATCAGTTAGACCATCCCAGATCACTAAAATACGAAATATCATAAAAAATTTGTGACAATATTTTTATGGTACCAAAAGTTTCTAATATCACAAATTTTATTTGTACTACTATTTTTCAAGAAAAAATAATTTTATGAATACCATCAATATATTAGGGATGAATATATAGTTGATGCATCGACCTTTGGTCACATATATATTGTTGACTGGCAAGTTGAACTTTGAAATTTGAATAATGAGCTTATATTTTAAATTCTCCCATCAACATACTTTGTCTTAATATTATAGATGATGTTGTACTATTTGTATAAATATTAAATGTTCCTGCAGAACATGTTCGTAGACCTAGTAAATGATTTTATATGTGAAACCATATATGTGCTTTGAAATTTATTGATGCATATTTTATAGTAGTACTTGTTCGTATTTTGTCAACATATTTTTGTTCTCCTCATTATAATTGGCTCCATACCAAATATTTTCTCATCCAATATTTATATATGCCTATACAAATATATTTATCTACCAAAATGTGTAGAGATGGGTTGAAAAAAAGAGAGATTGTGTAGTCAGATAAAGATAAATTATGTGTCTCATATTGATCCTTCTACAAAGATAATTTGAACCAGAAGTTCAAAGGATTAATAGCCAAGTATATTTATTGACAAAAGAAAATTCGACATAGAATGCTATAAATATATGGAACAAAAAAATAGCACAAAACATCCACTCAAATGAGGATCTTGAATTAAAGTTTCTAAACTCGAATATTTTAGAGATATTTGGCCAAAATATAATATAAAAGTTCCGGACAATTATTAAGTACATTTGAAGTGTACATGTATTTCTAGAAGGAATTTTATACTTGAAGTACAATTTCACAAGAATAAGAATTAATAAATAAAGTGCGAACTTGAATAAGTTATGATATAAGATTCTTCGTAAATTTCTGGCAATATTAATTACGAACAAATAAAATTTTTGGTAGTGGATTGTATTTAAAAAATAGCACACCAAGCTCTAATAGTTTATATCAAATACTTAACGGATTCTATAGGCATGCATGAAGCATGTAAGTGAATTATTCCTGAAATATAAAATCATTGTGTTAGTGATTTTTATTTAAAGAGATATATGAAATTAAGATTGAATATATCCATTAAACTTTTCTTAGAATTTGTTATATTTTCCTCTTATGATTATTTATTTACAATAAAATATTCTCCATATTAGGGGGAGAAAATTAGATTCATAAAGTTTCATATTCATTGTTGCATAATTTGATATATATACAAGTTTTTGTGAACTAGAAGTTCTTTAGATTAATTATTTGCAAAAGAATAACAAATATACTTGATTTTTTGTTTTGCCCGATGATCACCATCTTATGGCCAAAGCAGTTTGTGGCATTAGCCACAGCCCTTTATACTGAACTAGTTTGGAGGTAGCTCGTCTCAGATTCAAGAAAATCGGGCCCCTCTTGTAGAGGATATGGGTACCGATTGGGCCATGCTGTGTGGGTGCTGAGCAGAGAATGATACGGAGGGTAGAGGCTACTATTTCGAGCATCTCTGCTATGTTCGATGAGTACATGAGTGATGCATAAGAGACAGTGAAATTCTTACCAGGATCGGCCAAAAGGGCAATGGCTAGAAAGATAGAGGAAGAACACAAAAGGAAGGTGGCCTTGTTCGAGAAGATGATTCAAGATCTTGAATGACTTGTGTTGGAAAGGAAAGAGGAAGACCATAGAGGCTCTAAAACACTTCTACTGTCCATGGTACAAGTGAAGGAATAAAAAGAAGAAAGTGTAGAAGAGTTAGAAGCCTCAAACTTCAAGAGGGAGAGAAATCTGGAACCTACCATCGACTGTAGGATTCTGGATCAAGGAGAAGATTGAAGCTGGACCTACCGTCAGCGATAGATACCTGCTACCGTCCACACTAAGGGTCTAGACCAAGTAGAGTTGGAGGACATGACCTACCGTCCATGATTGGATGGGACCTATCGTCAACTGTAGGTCTCAGCTGGGCAAAGGATTTGAAGAGTTTTAAACTCTTTGACCTCTCATTTTGGTCTCTTAACTTCTTTTGACTTGTAATTAAGTAGCCTAAGTAACCATTTACTTCTTTCAAATTAAACTAATAGCTAGGGTTGGATGTTAATCATGTAAGGACCTATATATACTTATGTTGCAACCATTTTGAGGGATAGAATGTAATATATGAAAGTTTAAGAGTAAACTTAGAGTTCTATGGTTTCTTGTTCTTCCTTGTAAAATAGGGATTCCTACGTAAAATAAGGCAGGGAATTCTTGAATCTTCATTCAAGAGTTCTTGTTCCTTCTCCAACTTCGTATATCTCCTTGAGGTACTAGCTCTTTAGCTAGTGTTGCTTGAAGCTAGGTCTTTCCTTGTGACAGGAGAATAGGTGAGGCTTCTCCTAGTCCTTAATGATTCTCCCTAAAGATAGGAAGGTTTTATTTTTTTACTTAGTTAATTCCTGCAATTTTCCTCTTTGATTTATATATTTCTCATATAAAATATTCTTCAAAGTTCCTTTTTTAAGAGAGAAGCATCTTGAGAAGGAGTTGGACTTCAATTAATCTGGGGAAGTTCACATCAAACAGGCGGCTATTCGAGAAGAACCACTCGGCATACACTCCTCCACTGATATTAAACCTCGTCAGAGCTGCTATGGCTATTATTCCCTCGATATCTTCATTGATTGCCCTAGCTATAAACTAGGAATCCTGACCCTAAAGTGTCGGTTCGATTCTACCCCTCTCTCTATTGATGCCCCGACCCCACCATTATGATGTCCCTGTCCTTTCGTGATAATAGGCCCGAGGATATTTGATATTTATGGGGATATTTTATAAAGATTTTCTATATATTTTTTTTTATGAAGGTGTTCTATATATTATGTTTTATGTATGAGTTTTAGTTTCTTGATATTTATTACTGAATATTTTAGATTGTTAATATTTAGATATTGCTTGTTTGCGTTTATAATTGCATTGTAGCATTTCAAGAAGTTTTTGACAATTATATTCTCGAAACTTTAATTCGAGATCTTCATTGTATCATGTCATGATATAGATATATGGAACAAAAAAATAGCACAAAAATCCACTCAAATGAGGATCTTGAATTAAAGTGCGAACATAAATAAGTTATGACATAATTCTTCGTAAATTCCTGGCAATATTGATTACAAACAAATAAAATTTTTGTAGTGGATTGTGTTTAGAAAATAGCACACCAAGCTCTAATAGTTTATTTCAAGTCCTTGAAGGATTCTATAGGGATGCATGAAGCATGTAAGTGAATTGTTCCTGAAACATAAAATCATTGTGTTAATGATTTTTATTTAAAGAGAAATATGAAATTAAGATTGAATATATCCATTAAACTTTTCTTAGAATTTTTTATATTTTCCTCTTATGATTATTTATCTACTATAAAATGCTCTCCATATTAGGGGGAGAAAATTAGATTCATAAAGTTTCATATTCATTGTTGAATCATTTGATATATATACAAGTTTTTGTGAAGTAGAAGTTCTTCAAATTAATTATTTGCAAAAGAATTACAAATATACTTGATTTTTTGTTAAATATAGAAGAGTTACAAAATTGAATTTGTAGATGCTTCTATAGATGTCCAAGATAACTAGAAATGCTAAGTCATGCCTAAAGCATGATCGATTTTTTATTATCGAGATTCTTGAAAGAAAGAAATATTTGAAGTATTCCTGTTGAAGAGTTTATAATTGACTCGCGAATATGAGAAGTAAGTATTTCCAGTTGTATCTTGATTTACTAATCAAACATGCCAAAGATGGAATTTTTTTTTTTTATTTATAAAAGGTTTATATGAATATAGTATTTGATTATAAGATGATAGTAAACACCACATGCTTATATATGAGAAGGTAATGAGTACCTTTGGTCTTGAAGCATTATAAATTTACATAATTGGTACACTATTATTCTTTATATGACATTTGGAGTAGTAGTATTATTATTGTCCCCTATAATATTTTTCAAGAATAATTAATCTCGAATTATGGAAAAAAATCTAACTCCTGTAGAGATGGATAAGCATCAAGTTGCTTGCTTATATGATACAATCTCAAACCATAAAGCTACATATACGTGACGATAGCAACCACTCCAACAATATTGAAGTTTGAAATTGTTATGTGGCTTGCTAAAAATATGTGTGATAATTATTGATAGTTATCTTCAAGATATTTATATGGTATCCTTTAAAGGTCAAAATTACAACCATATTATTGGTTGAAAAATTTGAAGACATGTTTAGAGAAATATGGCAAAACGAATTTCACCAAAATTTCTTTATAACAAAGTTGAAATTGATGTGCAATAATTTTGATCAAATGTGATACATAATCATAAAGATTTACTCACTAAGACGTACCAATGTACTGGTTTAATTATATTTTAAACAAGGGAGTATATAAAACATAAATGAATAGTGTACTCTATTTTAACGAGGCATATTTTTCATTTTATAGACATCCAAGGGGGTGTCTTATGAAACTAATGTCTACATAGTGGATGTGCAAAATACGTCATTTGAAGAGAAGTAAACTCCCAAAAATGATTATAGTTGGATTCATGATATGCCCACTGATTTAGTTTAGATCCTTTAGAATTTTACAATCCTTGTATCTTGAGCTTATAAAAATGCTATATTAAAAAATATTAATTAATAAGATGATTCATGTTTATCTCTTGTGTTCTATTTTCTTTCTATATGTTCTCTATTTATCTCAATTCTTTTACTTTTATGTTATTTAAAATATTCCAGACAATTGATGTGTCGTATTCATCATAAGACTAAACTTGTTTTTATTTGTTGTTTTGGAAGGCACTTTGTTTGATTGAAGGAAAAAATACTAGGAGATTTTCATCAGAAGTAAAATAATGACTTCCTGGATGATTATAAATAAATTATTTTTTAGTATAATACATAAAAAGATATTATATAAAAATTCGATCTTTAAACAAACTTGATCTCATTTCTTCTATTTTTTAAAATTATAACGAATATTGGAGATCAATAAATTACGTGGCAAAATATAAAATTTATGCGTGAAAAAATTCAAATATTTTTCCCTCTAAAACTCACTTTCTCTTTCTATACATGTTTTTGCACATTTAATCTAAAAAAATGTGGTGATGTTTTTTAAAATTTGAAGATTTGGGAGTTAAAATTGTATAATTTTGAAGATTATATACACGATAAGATTAAGTTGAGATAAAAATCACAAAAAACAAATTAAAATTTAAAAAAATACACCATCTGCACGTTTGAGCTATGCCCTGGCGCGAATAAGAAGAGAGTCGCACCAAGGCCTGGCACGAAGATATCCCTATTCACAGCAGGGCTTGGCTCAAGCGTGCAGATTGTGTATTTTAATAATTTTTTATTTATTAATTTAATTATTTTTTAAATATGTATATATATTTTAGTACCATTATGTTAATTTTTAGATTAATATTATAATTTGAGTCTTTTATGTTAAAATATATATATATATGTTAGCGTTTAATTTATTTAGTTGATAATTAAATGTTTAATTTTGATTATATATATAATGGTGTTAAGTTTCTCAGTGATTAAATAATTTTATAAAATATATAAACCAGTTAATTATTAAAAACAAAATTAATATAACAAATTAAATAACATTAATAATTAAAAAAAATTAAAAAATATAAAAAACAGCCTTTGGTGAAAACACCGGGTACCCTGCGCCAGGCCTTGGTGTGAGGCCTACTTGGTCCATGCTAAGGCCTTGGCGCGAGGCAGCCCATGTTCGTACTAATGCCTGATTTTTCTATTTTAGTGCATTTTTAAAAATTTTAAACCGATAAAAATGTAAATAAATGAGTATATAAGATATATTAAGCTTTTTTTCAACTTTTAATGGTTAGATTTTAGTAGATCGTTATTTGAAGGTTTAGGATGTAGAGAGAACTTGGAAAGAAAGAAAATAGAGAGAGAAAATAATTTCGTAAAAATGAAAATTTTCGTGTGTAAATTTTAAATTTTAGCGCATAATTAATCGTGCTCGTTGTTCTTTTAATGCTCTCCTTCTCTTATTATGTAGTATTACTGTGTTGTGCTTTACAAACCTAGTCAATGTCTATTCTAAATTCTATACTTTTTTTTCAAATGTAGACAGCTGTTCTACGAATCATGTTCATTCCAAAGTTTTTTTCTTTAGGCTCCATTTTTCCTCTAACATATCACAAATTTTAAAAAGAAAAAATCATTTTTTTCAAATCAGAACCCAATCCAATTAGAATAGGATTGGATTTTATTTCAATGAACTCACCATTTCTATCAACTTTCTAAACCATTTCCATTTTGTTGGACCAAACAACATTTCATTACCCTATGTAAAGTAAAACATTTTTTTTTTGGACATGAGTAAAATAGATCTAACTCTGTGAAATTGTCTATTTTAGAGATGGAAATAATACTTAAGAAAGGATTTTTTGAATCCTCTTTTGGTTGTTTGTTGAAGGAATAACTTAAAAAGATTTTTGAAAACTTCCCATCCACCTTCTTTTTTTTCACGAAATCCCTAATATAGCTTGGTTTTAAAATGTTTCCTTTGGTTTATTAATGTTTTTGTACCATGAGTTAAAGGGTTTTCATTCATTGTCTTGTGAGGATGCCAAGTTGAGCCAGCAAAGTTGCTATAAGACTGGCATTTCTTGGATTTTAGACACCAACAAATACGATATATAATCAAAAATTTAAATGCTCGTAATAAATGTTTGGAGGCAAAGCTGGTAGCTCTAGTTCTTGATTTGCTACTGCTACTGTTTGTAGTGATATGTTAAAAATGGCTTCAAGATTTGAACCGTAAAGGCTAGATTGCAAAATACAATAAAACAAAGAGACCAAGGTAAAATTACAAAATGTAATTTATACAAGGGAATTCGGTATGATTTAATGAGTTTGAAGGGCGACCACAACCTTCCAATTAGGTTTCATTGACGTATATTTGATATTTTTTTGGATATTTTATTATATTTTGAAACACTATGACATTTGATATTTGAGGTAATTTTTGTGGATATTGAATGATATTTTAGGGGATATTGATTGGTAGTTTTTGTATGCATATTTTTTAGAATGGTTTGATAAAATTTTAAAAATTAATAAAAAGAATTCAAGGTGATGGCGATTGATTGGCTACAAAACTTGGTAGCAAAAAAATTAAAAAAATTATAGTCTCAACAGAATGTAGGTCGCAACTTTTTTGTTACCTTCTGTATATATATGTATATATATAATATATATAATATATATATGTATGTATTCATTTTTCAGTTTTAGTATTTAGACTTAAGATTCAGAATTTAAAAACTTAACAATTTAGACTTAATACTTAAGTTTCAGTTTTATCAAACGAGGCCTAAGTTATGTCAAATTTTTGTATGTTAAATTTAAGTAGTGTTTTTTTAATTGGATTTGTCTATGGCTCACCCCTGTGGCACACATTTATGTGGATTAACTTTCCCATGTAAGATATACGTTTCCTTATAGTTAAACAATATTTATTAGGTTTTAAACTTTTTAAAGATTTTTACACTTAAAGAATCATATCTGGTATGCGTTATTAATCATACATATTATGCTTTATCTATATTAACTTGTGCGTAAGAGGCACACATTAGAGACACTCTCTTTAATTAATTTAATATTGATTCTTTTTTAAAACAAATTTGATTGGGCCACCTGTGTTCTCAGTCTTTCTGGTGGGCCAAGCTAGTTCCACGTACCACGTATCATATATTGTGGGGATTATTGATATATGTTATGTTTTATCTAGTGTGTCACAGATGACACATGTTAGACACGCCCTCTTTAATTTAATTTTGATTCTCTTTTAAAACAGATCGGCCAAACCACATGTGTTAGTCTTTCTAGTGAGCCATCTTGGTCCATATACCGTTCTTAAGCTTGCGGCAGACCAGCACATGAAATCAGTAAACCAGCAGACCAACCTGCCATCTATGTTGATTCGGCCCTTTCAGGGCTTTAGCCCCTATTTATTAACCTAACTGAACACTCAATCCTCAGTATGTAGTATTCCTTCATTTCTTCTGCCTTTCACAAGTTAAGAGTTTGTCTTTTCGTCCTTTGATTTTGAATTGATAATCTTAGCAAAAAAATGCAAGAAAACAAAACCCCAAATCTATCAGACAACCTTCTGTATCTATTTGAAATAATCTTACTAAACATTCTTTCAAGGCTTCCGGTGAAAACTCTAAACAAATTCAAGTGTGTTTCAAAATCTTGGCTTTTTCTGATTAAATCTAATCCTCATTTCAAGAATCTCTAACGTTGTCAATCTATTAAATCTCCTAGTTTGATTTCTTTTGATATCAAGGGTTTGATCAACGATTCCTGCATCGATGAAGGAAAAGATTGCAAAATCATTGTATCGTCAACTAATACCACAAGCGATGGTGAAGTTTGTGATAAATTCGTGGTCGAAATGGGTAAAAAAGTTAATAGTGACGACTCTTTTTATCAGGTAACTTCTTGACGTGACATAATATGCATTTTTACTGAATTGGAAATTATAGTTTGTAATCCAAGCCATCAAGAATTTTTACCACTTTCTGGAATTGGGATTATTTCTCCTAATTCAATTGGTATAGCGTATCTCCCTTCTTCGGATGATTATAAAGTTGTTCAACTTTATAAAATGTTATAGATGATGTTGAATGGCTAGGATGCAAGATCTATAGTATCAAAGAATATTGTAAGGAGTACACCGAGTTTTCGGTTGATTTAACGGTTTTAATTTTGAGCCATTTGATTTTATTCCTTTAGACGAACGTTTACCAATTTTCATAAATGGATTCATGTATTGGATGATGAAGTAAGTTCTCATCAGGAGGAGGGGGATGATACTTTAGCCTATTTTTTGGACTTGAGAAATGTGTCACTTGGCACTATTTGCTACCCAAAATTATCTGTGGAAGAAAGATTTTGCTTTCGTATGAAGATGTTAAACTTGTGGAAGTACTAGGGTTTTTGTGTATTGAATTATGTTTGTCGTTGATTTCGAGCATTAGATTGTACGCTTTGAAGGATGTTGTTGATGGAGGAAAATGGGAGAAATTTTTCAAAATTTCACTCTCTCATATTATTCCAAGTATTGGGAGATGTCAAGTTTTGGGGTATTTTGATTGGGATAAGTTAGTCATAGCTCAAGCTTCAAAGAAGAATAAGAGTAAACCATATCTTGCACGCCATCTAAAATGCACAAAAGACTTGATCAAGAAAGCAGAAATCCAATACCAGGTTAATGGTAGTTTTCGGATGCTACATTCCGGTAGCCTCTTCTCCTTCAATCCCAAAAAAGAAAACACTAGTACTTTTGAACTGCGTTTGTCTGGAGAGGAAACGATGGATATATGACTATCTATCTCTCTAAACAGTTCAAACTTCTTGTTGGTGCATACATAGGTACATTTTTTTTTGCTCATTTGGGATTTTCCTTTTTTTCATAATTATTTTGTGCAAGTACTAATTAACTTAAGCGTTGAAACTGTATATCTTGACAGGAACCGAGACGACACCATGAAGGCAAAAACTCAGAATATCATATCAAAGTATCTTTGTCTCTATGAGTAGTTGCTTGCAACTATAGCTGTTGTATTTCCCCTCAACCCAATTACAGTCGATTGAATAGTAGTTAATCTATATATGTTTGGTTTGATTATGTCAGAGTTTATAGGTATTAAAGGAACCATGTTATCATTTGTACTTAATTGGATTAGAGAACTTCATGTCTCTAAATCAATGAAATCATGGTTGGTTTCCCCAAAAAAAAAAAAAAAAAAAGCTATGTTTCTTACAATGCTATGTAACTTAGTCCCCATGATTGTGTATATAGACATATATAGAAGTCACTTCTTTAACTTATGTTGAAGAAATAATTAATTATGGTAGCTGGCTAAAATGTGTGTGATCTCAAGATGAATAAATTATTATATTTGAGATATTTACATATCCTCTTAGATGAAATTCTAATTATATTGTTGGATCATTATAAAGTTTGAGGATATATTTACTTATATAAATATATATTAAAGGAGATAAGCTATGCATATTTTCATGAGCTCCAGAAGAGATAAGATAATGATGTGCAATAAATTCGATATTATGATAATTTTGAAGATTTGTTCACTAAGACACTACCAATAATAACCCTTGAGATCATTCACGAATGCAGTCTTTTTAAGAAACGCAAGTGATTATCGTATCATGGGGAGTAATATTTGACATAGAGAATAGTATAAAATCTTATGAAGGTAACTTAAACTATCTTACCATTACCTTGAGTTGTTACATGATAATCTTTTCTTTGATCATATTGTTGCTAATGTCATATCTTCTTGTGTATCTATTTAGAGTAAGACTCATATCATCCTTGGATCTTTTGTTGAAAGTGATTGTGTTAAGAGAGTTGGTTGGTTCCCTTGTTAAAGCTCATCTTTGTGATTTGTGAAAACTACCTTTGGAAATGGTATTTTTGAACTAACTTTGAAGAATCTTGTGGAGAAACATCTTGTTTATTCTATTACCTTTATTGACTTTCTTTTAAAAGAAAATATTTTAAAATGACTTATTAGTTCAAAACACGAGTTCTTATGTCAAGCTTTTAAATAAATCCTTTGGTAGTACTTTGCTTTTAATCATGTCTTAGTTATGATAGAATCTATCTCAATCTCTATTTCTTGTATTCCCGAAACACTATAAATAGGGCTATAGGCCTTCACTTATAACTACACCTGAGAGATGAACTAAGGAAGAAATGTAATGAATTTAATGAATGCTACACATCGATTTCTTGGAATAATAATATAACTATAAAGTGAAAATAATTATAAGCAATAACATAAGGAGAGAGAAAATAGAACTAAAAAATCAAGTCTCAATTATCCTATTAATATCTTCTCATATGGCCTATTCATAGGCACAAAGTATAAGAGATTGCAGAAAAGGATCTAAACTAAATCAAAGCGGATATCAGAATCCAATCAAGATTAGTAATTTGAAAGTTTAGTTCTCTTCAAGGCACATATAAATTTCATAAGAAGAAAAATTTTAACTTATAAGTTAGGCTTATAGGGGGTTTTCCCCCTTAAACTTATTGTATTGTGGACTTGGTCCACAAACTTTAATTCGTTACTTTTTGGTACCCAAACAATTTATATTTGGTGAATTAGGTACATTTATCCAATTTTGTCGGTAACCAGTTCTTTTATCCGTTAAGTGGAGGATATTTGTAACACCCTACCCCGTAAGCACTTAGCATGACTTTAAAATTACGGACATAATAAAAATAGAGTTTGGATCTATATTGGTGGGATATAGTGTTTTTGGCACTTAGTGGTATTTTGGAGATATTTAGGATAAGAATAAAATTTTATTATATTGAGGTTTTATTATTAAGGTTTATAAGTGCCTTTAAGTGGATTTTATTTTTAATACTTGGTGTGTGTATTTTAGAAATTTAAATACTTGACATTTTCATATAAGGGTTTAAAAAAAAAAAAAACTTAGTAATTAAGAAAACCGCTGCCACCTCTTGGGCCACCCGTCCATTTGCTGTCTTTTTTTTCTTTCCTCTTGTTCCCCCACTTAGCCGCCTTGTTTCTCTATATATATGCATGCATATGTATCAATTTTTTTTTATCAAAAAGGGCAGCCATATTAGCTTCTTTAAAAGGTTAGTTTGTATGTTTTTATTTTTTTCTTTCCTTTGTAATTTTATTATAATACCTATATATATAGTTTAAGTGTATTGTTTGTTTGTTTTCTTTAGTATATAGTGAGATTTATTTCTAGTTAGATTATATATATATATTTTAAGTTAGTTATTTATTTTAGGATTAAATGTTTTAAATGGATTTTTAGTATATACTATATAGTTAATTATGGTTTCTTGGGAGAGTATATATATTTTTTAAGAGTATAGGATTTTCGATATTTTTAAAGAATTATTATGAGTATATATATAAGTGTATATATATACCTCCTAAGCTCATTTCGTAGGATCTCGATATTTTTTAAGGAATAGGGCTATTTGATTGGTACCCAGGTATTAAGTATTTTCGTATTATTATTTTGTAGGATCTTAGCACCAGATCTACATACAGGTGAGTCCACAAACTCCATTTTATTATGTTATTTCAAATATTATAAGACGTATAAATATGTTTTTTTTTCCCGAACCATTATAAAATATTGCTATTTTTGGAATGATATCTCTCAGCGTGTTTTTGGAGATGTTCTCCACAATGTGTTACCTGTTTCCTAGAAAAATCCATAGGAGTGGTGCTCCATATAAGTGTTTATTTTAAAACAGACTATTATGGTGGTGCATAAGAAATTTGTTGTACGCAATTTTTTCGGAAATATTTATATGTTGGAAAATGTTCTAGCTTGAAAAGTTACATATTTCGACATGCATGAATATGGATCTGGCATTGACATAATTATGAAATTTGCATGAGCATGTGGTGACTGGCGGATGGGGATTTTTGCTAAAAATATTTATGACCTGATTCTGTTCTGACGGCTGGACAAATGGCCTTTCTGTTTAAAAATACATATAAAAAAAACCCCATTCCGACCAGGGTGTCAATTCTGGTTCGATCTTGTGTTCGGAAGCGTCAGAGGATTGCACTGTATGTGGCTAGTCCCCCGTAGGAGGGCCTCTTCCGATGGCGTGGACGATTCGGACTCAGGAGAGTGGATCCACTTGAAGAGGGGCATAGACCGCAGAGGGTGTGGCCCAATCGGTCTACATGGACACTGCATCATGCTCTGTACTCAATGATATCTACCCGTCCAGACATTGCTTTTTCTATAAGTCTTCTCAGCAGATTTATGTCTAACCCTAGCAGAGATCACTGGACTGCTCTCAAGTGGCTTCTACGTTATCTTAACAGAACCTTAATCGAGGCTTACACTATCATAATTGGTCTGATTTTGAACTAATTGGATTTGTTGATTCTGATTTTGCAAGTGATAAGGATGGTAGAAAATCTACCTCATCCTATTTCTTTACCCTCGCGAGTAATTGTGTCTCATGGAAATCTCAATTGCAGCCGGTAGTTGCCTTATCAACTATCGAGGTTGAATACATCACAGCTATGAAAGTGATTAAAGAAGCCATCTGGCTTCAAGGGTTATTGAATGAATTACAAGTTTTACATTTAAAAGCTATTATTTATACTGATAGTTAGAGTTGTTTGCATTTATGTAAAAATCTGGTCTATCGCGAACGGACAAAACATATAGATGTCAAATATCACTTTATTAGGGAAAAAGTCTCTAGTGGTATAGTTGACATAGATAAGATTACTACTGATAATAATCCTGTAGATTTTGGAACTAAAATTGTAGACACTGACAAGTTTATGTTTTGCAAGGATTTCCTTCATTTGGACACGGTCTGATTCTTGGTAAGTTGAAACAAAGGTTGGAAAAATATTGTTCGAGGTGGAGATTGTAGACCTTTGGGCCTTAGTCTCCTAATATTTTTCCCCATTCTTCTAGCCCATTACTTTCTTTCCCTATGATGTTACATTGGGCCACAACAGAAACAGATAAGGTTGTTGAACTAGTCAGAGATGCTGGGCCGCGCTGGGCCAGGCCAACCCAGGCTTTCCCGTTGTAACCTGAGCTATATCTACCCTCTCCGCTCCTCGGTTCTCATCCCACAAAGCCGTCTCTCTATTTTTCTTTTTCTCTTTCTCTGTTGCCCGTTGCATCTCTGTTTCTTCCTCTTCCTTTCTCGGTCTTTGCGGCTAGCTGTAACCGTTGCCTCTTCGCCTCTTCGGCTTCTGCGCCGCTGCTGTGCTTGTATCGATCATCGGTATCTTGCAATCGTTTCTTGATTGCTGTTTGCTTGAGGGAAATAGAAAGGGTGAGAGAGAGAGAGAGAGAGAGATAGAGAGAAGAACCGATGATATTGTGGCCCTTAGATTGGGGGAAAAACCTCCATTTTCACCGATCTTGCTGCGTTTATTGCCAGTGCCTTGACGCGGCTTGCTGCTATTCGCCGCTGCTCGGCGTCGCAGACATCCCGGCTCGGTGGTTCACGTTGTCAATACCTACATCGCCGTGGCAGGTAAGGGTGCATTAATTATGATTATTTTTCTTCTCTTGACTGTTTGTTTTGGCTGTCCTTTCGTCTTGCCATTCTAGACTTTAACCGATTCACAAGAGGAGGAGGAAGTGACATTTTTGTAATATATTGGGTTTATTTTTCGGCTATTTTAGTTGTTAATATTGTAATAGTAAATAGATTGATTTGTAATAGTAATTAGTTTTCCCAACACTTATAACTTTAAACTTATAACTGATTACTTATGTTTATATAATGTTTTATAACTTATTATTATCCAACTAGCATTTTATACTGTATAGAAGATTTCACGAGTTGAAGAAGAAGGTCGAGGAGGAAGCTGCAGGTTTGCAGTGACAGGCACTGTTATGCCTGATGATCACCATCTTATGGCCAAAGCAGTTTGTGGCATTAGCCGCAGCCCTTTATATGGAACTAGTTTGGAGGTAGCTCGTCTCAAATTCAAGAAAATCGGGCCCCTCTTGTAGAGGATATGGGTGCCGATCGGGCCATGCTGTGTGGGTGCCAAGTAGAGAATGATACGGAGGGTAGAGGCTACTATTTCGAGCATCTCTGCTATGTTCGACAAGTACATGAGTGATGCACAAAAGACAGTGGAATTCTTACAAGGATCTGCCAAAAGGGCAATGGCTAGAAAGATGGAGGAAGAACACAAAAGGAAGGTGGCCTTGTTTGAGAAGATGATTCAAAATCTTGAATGGCTTGTGTTGGAAAGGAAAGAGGAAGACCATAGAGGCTCTAAAACACTTCTACTGTCCATGGTACAAGTGAAGGAATAAAAGGAAGAAAGTGTAGAAGAGTTAGAAGCCTCAAACTTCAAGAGGGAGTGAAATCTGGAACCTACCACCGACTGTAGGATTCTGGACCAAGGAGAGGATTGAAGCTGGATCTACCGTCAACGATAGATACCCGCTACCGTCCACACTAAGGGTCTAGACCAAGTAGAGGTGGAAGACATGACCTACCGTCCATGATTAGATGGGACCTATCGTTAACTGTAGGTCTCAGTTGCGCAAAGGATTTGAAGAGTTTTAAACCCTTTGACCTCTCATTTTGGTCTTTTAACTTCTTTTTACTTGTAATTAAGTAGCCTAAGTACCCATTTACTTCTTTCAAATTAAACTAATAGCTAGGGTTGGATGTTAATCATGTAAGGACCTATATATACTTATGTTGCAACCATTTTGAGGGATAAAATGTAATATATGAAAGTTTGAGAGTAAATTTAGAGTTCTATGGTTTCTTGTTCTTCCTTGTAAACTAGGGATTCCTACGTAAAATAAGGCAGGGAATTCTTGAATCTTCATTCAAGAGTTCTTGTTCCTTCCCTAACTTCGTATATCTCCTTGAGGTACTAGCTCTTTAGCTAGTGTTGCTTGAAGCTAGGTCTTTCCTTGTGATAGGAGAATAGGTGAGGCTTCTCATAGTCCTTAATGATTCTTCCTCAAAATAAGAAGGTTTTATTTTTTTTACTTAGTTAATTCTTGCAATTTTCCCCCTTTGATTTATCTATTTCTCATATAAAATTCTTCAAAGTTCCTTTTTAAGAGAGAGGCATCTTGGGAAGGAGTTGGACTTCAATTAATCTGGGGAAGTTCACATCAATCAGGCGACTTTTCGAGAAGAACCACTTGGCATACACTCCTCCACTGATATTAAACCTCGTTAAAGCTGCTATGGCTATTGTTCTCTCGATATCTTCATTGATTGCACCAGCTACAAACTAGGAATCTCAACCCCTAAAGTGCCGGTTCGATTCTACTCCTCCATCTATTGATGCCCCGGCCCCACCACTTATGATGTCCCTGTCCTTTCGTGATAATAGGCCCGAGGATGTTTAATATTTATGGGGATATTTTATAAGGATTTTCTATATATTTTTTTGTGAAGGTGTTCTATATATTATGTTTTATGTATGGGTTTTAGTTTGTTGATATTTATTACTGAATATTTTAGATTGTTAATATTTAAATATTGCTTGTTTGAGTTTATAATTGCATTGTAGCATTTCAGGAAGTTTTTGACAATTATATTCTAGAAACTTTATTCAAGATCCTCATTGTATCATGTCATGATATAAATATATGGAACAAAAAAATAGCACAAAACGTCTACTCAAATGAGGATCTTAAATTAAAGTTTCTAGACTCGTCATTCTAATATTTTAGAGATATTTCGCCAAAATATAATATAAAAGTTCGCATAAAAATTATAAAATTCCGAACAATTATTAATACATTTGAAGTGTACATGTATTCCCAGAAGGAATTTTATACCTGAAGTATAATTTCAGAAGAATAAGAATTAATAAATAAGGTGCGAACTTGAATAAGTTATGACATAGTTCTTCGTAAATTCCTGGCAATATTGATTACGAACAAGTAAAATTTTTTGTAGTGGATTGTGTTTAGAAAATAGCACACCAAGCTCTATCCTTGACGGATTCTATAGGTATACATAAAGCATGTAAGTGAATTGTTCCTGAAACATAATATCATGGTTTTAGTGATTTTTATTTAAAGAGATATATGAAATTAAGATTGAATATATCCATTAAAGTTTTCTTAGAATTTGTTATATTTTCCTCTTATGATTATTTATCTACTATAAAATGTTCTCCATATTAGGGGGAGAAAATTAGATTCATAAAGTTTCATATTCATTGTTGAATCATTTGATATATATACAAGTTTTTGTGAAGTAGAAGTTCTTCAGATTAATTATTTGCAAAAGAATTACAAATATCCTAACCTCATTTTAAATTGTATCTAAAGCTGAGGATTTTTTTGTAAAATATAGAAGAGTTACAAAATTGAATTTGTAGATGCTTCTATAGATGTCCAAGTAGGACGAAATACAAGTCTTATAACTAGAAATGCTAAGTCATGCCTGAAGTATGATCCATTTTTTGTTATAGAGATTCTTGAAAGAAAGAAATATTTGAAGTATTCCTTTTGAAGAATTTATAATTGGCATGCAAATATGAGAAGTAAGTATTTCCAGTTGTATCTTGATTTACTAATCAAACACCCCAGAGATGGAATTTTTTTTATTTATAAAAGGTTTATATGAATATAGTATTTGATTATAAGATGATAGTAAACACCACACGCTTATATATGAGAAGGTAACGAGTACCTTTGGTCCTGAAGCATTATAAATTTGCATAATTAGTGCACTATTATTCTTTATATGACATTTGGAATTGTATTATTACTGTCCCCTATAATATTTTTCAAGAATAATTAATCTCGAATTATGGAAAAAAATCTAACTCCTGTAGAGATGGATAAGCATCAAGTTGCTTGCTTATATGATACAATCTCAAACCATAAAGCTACGTATACGTGACGATAGTAACCACTCCTTCAACAATATTGAAGTTCGAAATTGTTATGTGGCTTGCTAAGAATATGTGTGATAATTATTAATAGTTATCTCCGAGATATTTATATGGTATCCTTTAAAGATAAAAATTACAGCCATATTGTTGGTTGAAAAATTTGAGGATATGTTTAGAGAAATATGGCAAAACCAATTTCACCAAAATTTCTTTATAACGAAGTTGAAATTGATGTGCAATAATTTCGATCAAATGTGATACATAATCATAAAGATTTACTCACTAAGACATACCAATGTACTAGTTTAATTATATTTTAAACAAGGGAGTATATAAAAAATAAATGAATAGTGTACTCTTTTTCTTTCACTAGGCATTTTTCAGCCACAAAGTTTTTTTTCTAGTAAGGTTTTAACGAGGCATATTTTTCATTTTATAGACATCCAACGGGGTGTCTTATGAAACTAATATATACATAGTGGATGTGCAAAATACGTCATTTGAAGAGAAGTAAACTCCCAAAAATGATTATAGTTGGATTCATGATATGCCCATTGATTTAGTTTAGATCTTTTAGAATTCTAGAATCCTTGTATCTTGAGCTTATAAAAATGCTATGTTAAAAAATATTAATTAATAAGATGATTCATGTTTATCTCTTGTGTTCTATTTTCTTTCTATATGTTCTCTATTTATCTCAATTCTTTTACTTTTATGTTATTTAAAATATTCCAGACAATTGATGTGTCGTGTTCATCAAAAGACTAAACTTGTTTTTATTTGTTGTTTTAGAAGGCACTTCGTTTGATTGAAGGAAAAAATACTAGGAGATTTTCATCAGAAGTAAAATAATGACTTCCTGGATGATTATAAGTAAATTGTTTTTTAGTATAATACATAGAAAGATATTATATAAAAATTCGCTTTGGATTTATTTTAAACAAACTTGATCTCATTTCTTCTATTTTTAAAATTATAACGAATATTGGAGATCAATAAATTACGCGGCAAAATATAAAATTTATGCGTGAAAAAATTCAAATATTTTCCCTCTAAAACTCACTTTCTCTTCCTATACATGTTTTTGCACATTTAGTCTAAAAAAATGTGGTGATGTTTTTTAAAATTTGAAGATTTGGGAGTTAAAATTGTATAACTTTGAAGATTATATACCCGATAAGATTAAGTTGAGATAAAAATCACAAAAAACACATTAAAATTTAAAAAATACACCATCTGCACGTTTGAGCTACGGCCTGGTGCGAATAAGAAGAGAGTCGTGCCAAGGCCTAGCATGGAGATATCCCTATTCGCGCCAGGGCTTGGCTTAAGCGTGCATATTGTGTATTTTTATAATTTTTTTATTTATTATTTTAATTATTTTTTAAATATATATATATTAGTACCATTATGTTAAATTTTAGATTAATATTATAATCTGAGTCTTTTATGTTAATAAATATTTATATATGTTAGCGTTTAATTTATTTAGATGATAATTAAATGTTTAATTTTGATTATATATATTGGTGTTAAGTTTCTTAGTGATTAAATAATTTTATAAAATATATAAAACCAGTTAATTATTAAAAATAAAATTAATATAACAAATTAAATAACATTAATAATTAAAAAAATAAAAAAAAATAAAAAACAGTCTTTGGCAAAAACACTGGGTACCCTGCGCCAGGCCTTGGTGTGTGGCCTACTTGGTCCACGCTAAGGCCTTGGCGCGAGGTAGCCCATGTTCGTGTTGATGCCTCATTTTTCTATTTTAGTGCATTTTAAAAATTTTTAAACCGATAAAAATGTAAATAAATGAGTATATAACGATATATTAAACTTTTTTCAAACTTTTAACAGTTAGATTTGAGTAGATCATTATTTGAAGTTTTAGGATGTAGAGAGAACTTTGAAGTTTTAGGATCGTTATTTGAAGTTCTAGGATCGTTATTTGAAGTTTTAGGATCGTCATTTGACCTAATATGCATTTTTACTGAATTGGAAATTATAGTTTGTAATCCAAGCAATCAAGAATTTTACCAATTTCTGGAATTGGGATTATTACTCCTAATTCAATTGGTATAGCGTATCTCTGTTCTTCCGATGATTATAAAGTTGTTCAGCTTTATAGAAATGTTACAGATGATGTTGAACGGCTAGGATGCAAGATCTACAATATCAAAGAATATTGTAAGGAGTACACCGAGTTTTCAGTTGATTTTAACGGTTTTAATTTTGAGCCATTTGATTTTATTCCTTTAGATGAACGTTTACCAGTTTTCGTAAATGGATTCATGTATTGGATGATGAAGTACAGTTCTCATCAGGAGGAGGGGGACGATACTTTAGCCTATTTTTTGGACTTATAAAATGTGTCACTTGGTACTATTTGCTACCCAAAATTGGCTGTGGAAGAAAAGATATTGCTTTCGTATGAAGATGTTAAACTTGTGGAAGTACTAGGGTTTTTGTGTATTGAATTATGTTTGTCGTTGATTTCTAGCATTAGTTTGTACGCTCTGAAGGATGTTGTTGATGGAGGAAAATGGGAGAAATTTTTCACAATTTCACTCTCTCATGTTATTCCAAGTATTGGGAGATGTCAAGTTTTGGGGTTTTTTGATTGGGATAAGTTAGTCATAGCTCAAGCTTCGAAGAAGAATAAGAATAAACCATATCTTGTACGCCATCTAAAATGCACAAAAGACTTGATCAAGAAAGCAGAAATCCAACACCAGGTTAATGGTAGTTTTCGGATGCTACATTCCGGTAGCCTCTTCTCCTTCAATCCCAAAAAAGAAAACACTAGTACTTTTGAACTGCGTTTGTCTGGAGAGGAAACGATGGATATATGACTATCTATCTCTCTAAACAGTTCAAACTTCTTGTTGGTGCATACATAGGTACATTTTTTTTGCTCGTTTGGGGTTTTCCTTTTTTTTTTTTTCACAATTATTTTGGGCAAGTACAAATTAACTTATGCGTTGAAACTGTATATCTTGACAGGAACCGAGACTCCACCGCGAAGGAGAAAACTCATAATATCATATGAAAGCATCTTTGTCTCTATGGAGTAGTTGCTCACAACTATAGCTGTTGTATTTCACCTCAACCCAATTATAGTCGATAGAATAGTAGTTAATCTATCTATGTTTGGTTTGATTATGTCAGAGTTTATAGGTACTGAAGGAACCATATTATCATTTGTACTTAATTGGATTAGAGAACTTCATGTCTCTAAATTAATGAAATCATGGTTGGTTTCCAAAAAAAAAAAAAAGTTGTGTTTCTTACAATGCTATATAACTTGTCTCCACGATTGTGTATATAGACATATACAGCAATCACTTTTTTAACTTATGTTGAAGAAAGAATTAATTATAATGGCTGGCTAAAATGTTTGTGATCTCAAGATGAATAAATTATTATATTGTAGATATTTATATATCCTCTTCAATGAAATTCCAATTGTTGGGTGATTATAAAGTTTGAGGATATATTTATATATATATATATATATTAAAGGAGATAAGATATGCATATTTTCATGAGCTCCAGAAGAGATAAGATAATGATGTGCAATAAATTCGATATCATGATAATTTTGAAGATTTGTTCACTAAGACACTACCAATAATAACCCTTGAGATCATTCACGAATGCAGCCTTTTTAAGAAAGGCAAGTGATTATCGTATCAGGGGGAGTGATATTTGATATAGAGAATAGTATAAAATCTTATAAAGATAATTTAAAGTATCTTACCATGACCTTGAGTTGTTACGTGATAATATTTTCTTTGATCATATTGTTGCTAATGTCATATCTTCTTGTGCATCTATTTAGAGTAAGACTCATGTCGTCCTTGCATCTTTTGTTGAAAGTGATTATGTTAAGAGAGTTAGTTGGTTCTCTTGTTAGAGTTAGTTGGTTCTCTTGTTAAAGCTCATCTTTGTGATTTTGTGAAAAACTACCTTTAAAAATAGTGTTTTTGAACTAACTTTGAAGAATCTTGTGGAGAACATCTTGTTTATCCTATTACCTTCATTGACTTTCTTTTGTAAGATGATATTTTAAAATGACTTATTAATACAATACACGAGTTCTTATGTCAAGCTTTTGAATAAATCCTTTGGTGGTACTTTGCTTTTAATCACGTCTTAGTTATGATAGAATCTATCTCCATCTCTATCTCTTGTATTAACAAGACTTCCATTATTCTGGTTAATTTAGAAGAGAACGTACAATCTTGAATATCTGAAATTGTATAAGTGGAAATTAGTTTCTTATCATTCAATGGGAGGAAGGGGGGAGGGGGGGAGGAGAAGAGGAAGAAGGTATAAGAAGGAAGAGCTGGAAGAAGAAAGAGGGGGTTGGATAATTTTTTTTTTTATTTTTCTAAATTTGATCTTAAATATTTTTTATCTTTAACCACAAAATAATCTAAGTGAGAGGGTTGGATGATTTTTTAGTTTTTGGATGAAAATACCCTTTATTTAATGGATAAAAGAATTGGTTGATAGAATTAGACAGATGTACCTAATTCACCAAACATAAATTATTTTGGTACTTAAATAACGAATTGAAGTTTATGAACTAAATCCATAATACAAATAAGTTTAATGGGGAAAAACACGGATAAGCCTGTAATTTATCCTAGAGATAAAAATGTTTGTAGCTAAAAGTTACAAATGTTTGTTGAAAATCAATAATCAAAATCTTTCTCCTACGAACTTTTATATTTTGGTCATATCCTGTTTTGCCTGACAACCAATTCCTATCTCTCTTTCCTATTTAATGATTATTTCCTTTATCATAACAATTAATTTGGATAATCGTATACCCACATACACAGACACAAACTCTTTCAGCATATCAAATTAGCAAGAATCCACTAGAGCTAGCTCTTTATAATAGAGCTGCGCTTTATTGTGGACAAGATCCACATCTTATTTGAAATTTTTTTAAAAAAAATTCGAGATTCACAACTTTCTTGAGATATTTATAATCTCTGTTCTTGGAAAATTACAAGTGAAGGGTCACTAACTAGAATCCTTAAAGTAAGGTTGAGAACAATCTGCTTCAATTGGTCCTTGCGGAAGTATCTTTTTTTTTCCTTCCAATTTTGCATTTATTCCCTTTGTGCTTTATTTTTCTATTTACTTTTTTGTTAATCCTATGTATTGTCTTTTTTTACTCTACTAGTATAAGTGACGTAGCGTTTTCTTTTTTCTCAATTCAAAATTTTTTGCACGCAATAGACTTCTTATATTTTGATTGTTTCCCATGAGCATGACAAGCAATTTCTACCTGCCTTTATTATTTCATGATTATTTCCTTTATCATTGCACAATTAATTTCGATAATTCACACAATCAAGCACGCACATGCACACTTTTTCTCTGTATCAAGTCACTAAGAATTCTATCAAAGTCAACCTTTTTTAAGAGAGTTGAGCTTTATCGTAGACCAGAACCACATCTTATTCAAAAACTTTTTTTTTTATATTTTTTATATAGGTGATATTCTCAACTGTCTTGATTTCTTTTCGAATCTCTTTCACAAAAACAACAAGTGAAGGGGCTCTAACGGTAACCCTTAAGGTAAGATCGAGAACAATATGCTTTGATTAGTAATTGAGAAAATCTCTTTTGTTTTACCAATTTTACATTTTTCATGTTGCAAGGGTATTATGGAAAACATGATGTCTAATTGTCACCTAAAAATGTTTTTTAAGAGTCATTGCCTACAAATTATACTGAATGCATAGATTAATATTGTTTGTGTTATAGATATATATCTTGTAACCTAAATTCAGTATCTCTGCTTATTTTTTAGTCTGTATTTTTAGGAATCATCATAATTTCATTCAATGGAAATAAACAACGTAGTAGAATAGCATTCTAGTTGGATTGTATCTTCGAAAGAAATAAGAGAAAAAGGAATCCGAAATCGCGAAAGAGAGCATTCCCCTTGAATACTTGTGAATGATAGGGATTTTCCTAACTATAAGTTTTAAATCAAATACTTGCACATGCACAAGATCATTGTAACGCAGCTAGTAAAAAGGTGTCGAACAACATAAAGAGACTTAATTATCTATATTATTATCTTCCTAAATTAATTTTATAAAAAGAAGTCGAATTCAGTTATTCCTGAATTAATTAAAACTAATAAATAAAATTAACTAAATTAAAAACCAACAGTAGTTTAACTAAAAAGGATGATTTAGAACCTTGAATTTACCTCTAACCTTTATAACAATGGTTTAATTTTAATTAGGACAAAAGATCTAGCCCACAAGCTCTGATTCAATTAAGAAATATATTGCAATTAAATTCGTGGCATAACTCATCTGACCATTAGCATGACTTATTCAATTTTATAATAAATATCATCCAAAATTAGTAGGAACTATTCAATTCTAAAAATTCACAATATACATACAAAAATTACATATCTCTCATACTCAAGACTACAAGAAGTAAGTGTGGATAAAGTACCAACTAACCCCACTAATTATTCTACGAGAAAAATCACAAAGTTAATTGAACCAAACCAATACAGATCCCAGAATATACTATCACATAAAATAATCCAATAAATAATTCCAAATAAAATAAATTAAGTTACCAGGCTGGAGTTTCATCAAGATTCTAAAAAGAAATTTAGTTTATGACTAAAGAGAAAGAAATAACCAAATTCTTAAACAACAACATGGCTTCTTCATTTTTTTCTTCAATTGGCAATGCTTGAATTCCTTCTCTCTTTGCTCAATGCTTTTGGTGGCTCTCTAAGAGGTGGGAGAAGCGCCCCAAAGAATTGATCTTCCAACTTATTAAGAGAAGAAACAAATTCCAATTTGAGTTAGAAGAGAATTCCTCTCCAATTCAATTTTAGATTTCAATTTTGGCCCACTAACTCACAGAAGATACAGCAAACGGACCCGAGAGTCCCACTACATTTACCCCTTACACGGCTTCTAAGTTGGCTTCCAACTTAGGAGCCGGCTCTCAGTAATACTTGAGAGTTATTAGAGCTATATTTAGATCAGTAAATTCACTTAACTCTATATATTTGTCATTATTAAATTGTAATATATGCTAACCTAATCATTCTATAACAAATTATATCTTTTTTCGAGAGCTGCCGAAGCTATTTTTGCTACCATTTAGGAGCGGTTCATGGGGACTTTCTACAGTTGGTCTCAGGTCTCGCCAGAGGTCTGGGTTTTGTGGTGATGAGATTTTTTTTTTAATTTTATTTTTATAATCTTGTAGTTGTTTTTATATATCTTTAATTTTTTTAGGTCATATTCTTATATAATCTTATACATTTTCCATTTACTGCAGGAAAAATATGTATGAGACCCAGCATTACCCATCACGAAGATGAGGTAAGCATGGGAGAGCAATGTCAGTACGCGGGTAACGGATTTGTTGGGTGACGATCGGGAGAAGAAGAAGAGACCTCTGTGGATTGAGAAGAGATTCTGGATTGACTTATGGAAGAATTAGGATAGTCTTAAGGTTAATGTCCAGTCCGAACAAATAAGAAGAACAAGAATGAGGGACAGGGAAGGGGGAACAAGGAGCCAGGAAGCACACAGATGAGTCTATCTCCTTTCCCGAGACTCTCGCAATGAGGGTAAGAACTTTATTTAATATTACTTTTTCAATTAATTACTATAATGAAAAAAGGTTGTTACTTTTCCGTAAAATGATTTATCAGAGAGGCTTTTGAAGAGCAAATACTCGGAGGAGATTCACGAGCATCGGAAGGGTAAATTAAGTGAAAACTTTAAACATATAACTTATAACTTATTTTTACTTATAACTTTAAACTTATAACTTATTACTTATGTTTATATAATGTTTTGTAACTTATTATTATCCAATTAACATTTTACAATGTATACGAGATTTCACGAGTTGAAGAGGAAGGCCGAGGAGGAAGCTACAGGTTTGCAGCCACAGGCACTGTTATGCCCGATGATCCCCACCTTATGGCCAAAGCAATATGTAGCATGAGCCGTAGCCGTTTACACAGAATTAGTTTGGAGGTAGCTCGTCTCAGATTCAAGAACAATCGGGCCCCATCTTGTAGAGGATATGGGTGCCAATTGGGCCATGCTATGTGACTGCCGAGGAGAGAATGATATGGAGGGTAGAGGCTACTATTTCGAGCATCTTTGCTATGTTTGATGAGTACATGAGTGATGCACAAGAGAGTGGAATTCTTACAAGGATCGGCCACAAGGGCAATAGCTAGAAAGATGGAGGAAGAATACAAAGGGAAGGTGGCCTTGTTTGAGAAGATGATTCAAGATCTTGAATGGCTTGTGTTGGAAAGGCAAGAGGAAGAACTTGGAGGCTCTAAAACACTTCTACTATCCATGGTACAAGTGAAGGAATAAAAAGAAGAAACAGTGGAAGAGTTAAAAGCCTTAAACTTCAAGAGGGAAAGAAATCTGGAACCTACCACCGACTGTAGGATTCTGGACCAAGGAGCGTATTGAAGCTGGACCTACCGTTAACGATAGGTACTCCCTACCGTCCATGCTAGGTTTCTAGACCAAGTAGAGGTGGAAGACATGACCAGCCGTCCATGATAGGATGGGACCTATGATCGACTATAGGTCTCAGTTGGGCAAAATATTTGATGAGTTTTAAACTCTTTGACCTCTCATTTTGGTCTCTTAACTTCTTTTGACTTGTAATTAAGTAGCCTAAGTGCACATTTACTTCTTTTAAGTTAAACTAATAGCTAGGGTTGGATGTTAATTATGTAAGGAACTATATATACTTTTGTTGGAACCATTTTGAGGGATAGAATGTAGTATTTGAAAGTTTGAGAGTAAACTTAAAGTTCTATGGTCTCTTGTTCTTCCTTGTAAAATAGGGATTCCTAATTGTAAAATAAGGCAGGGAATTCTTGAATCTTCATTCAAGAGTTCTTGTTCCTTCCCCAAATTCGTATATCTCCTAGCTCTTTAGCTAGTGTTACTTGAAGTTAGGTCTTTCCTTGTGATAGGAGAATAGGTGAGGCTTCTCATAGTCCTTGATGATTCTCCCTCAAGATGGGAAGGTTTTATTTTATTTTTTTTACTTAGTTAATTCCTGCAATTTTTTCCCTTTGATTTATATATTTCTCATATAAAATTCTTCAAAGTTCCTTTTTAAGAGAGAAGCATCTTGGGAAGGAGTTGGACTTCAATTAATCTGGGGAAGTTCACATCAATCAAGTGGTTTTTCGAGCAGAACAACTTGGCGTGCACTCCTCCATCGAAATTGGACCTCGTGAGAACTGCTATGGCTATCGTTCCCTCGATATCTTCATTGACTTCACCAGCTAAGAACTTGGAATCCCAATGCCTTAGGTGTCGGTTCGATTCTACTCCTTTCTCTATTGATGCCCTGACCCTACCACTTATGATGTCCCTATCTTCTAGTGATACTGGGCCCGAGGATGTTTGATATTTATGGGGATGTTTTATGAAGACTTTCTATATATTTTGTTTTATGAAGATGTTATATATATATATTATGTTTTATGTATGAGTTTAGTTTGTTGATACTTATTATTGAATATTTAAGAAAGTTAATATTTAGATATTACTTGTTTGGGTTTATAATTGCATTGTTGCATTTCAGGAAGTTTTTGGCCGTTATATTCTGTAGGTAATATATTTTTTGGGAAAATTTACTGACGGCTCCGTCATCGGTAATACGTGTAGGTAAATTTACCGACAGAGGTATGGTCTGTCTCTAAATCCGTTGGTCAGTAGAACCGACTGAAACTCTTCGTCGATAGTACTCAACAAGATGGGACCCAATGGGTAAAAAAGGTCATCAGGAAGTCCATCGGTAATAGCTGTTACCGACAACTTGGTTGTCGAGAACAGTAATTACCAACGAAATCCAATTGACAGTTGTTGATCCATTGTTTTGTCGTCGATATGAAGTATATACAAATGAAACACCCAACAGGTTTGTCCGTGCGTAAAAGGGGATTTTCTTGTAGTGTCAATAAGGTAGGACTTTGAAGCGTGTAAAGTATGGCTACGATGTTAATTATAAAATGAAGGTAAATAATTCAAATTCAATGAAAAAAGAGCTTGCAAAGAATATGGTACTTTTAGATTGCGACAAACTTTCTAACTTTGTTTTTACTCCTCTTTTTTTTTTCAATTAGTATATTCACCAACCACCCTCTTCTTTCCTCAAGATTTCATCATTTAAGACCATTTTTTTCTCACATTCATAATTCTGGCCTTTCGCATACTTTTTTTTGCTCAAAACATTTTTTCATATTTTTTCTTTTTTCAGCACAACAAGTCATCTTTTTTTTTTTCTTTTACTTATTTCATTTTTTTAAATCACTTATTCTCCTTACATATTACTAAAACTGACTTACCAATGAAGCATAAGCTAGAATTTTGTATTAAGCTCTACAAGATTTATAAGGGTTAATATTTAAATAGTTTAAAGAAAGAAAATAACATTTAAGGCTCAAAAGGGTACGAAAGTAAAAATCATGAACTTGTAAGGTTGAAAGGCACAAACGATTCAAAGAAGGCGTATGATGATCGTTTCCAAGGCAAATAAGGAAGACCTTTCTATTTCGCCTCAAAAGGTACTCAAGTAAGTTCTAAAATATAGGGAAGAGATACATCAACTCTATGCAACTCAGAAATTATGAAAATGATTTTTTGAGCACTAACAAGACCCATGTGCTCAAGTGAACGTCGTGCAAAAGTTATAAAAAATATAGACATGAGTTCATCACCTAAATTTAAAATAAGAAACAAACACTTTTCTCAACTTATTCAAGATATTTTTTAAAGGCACATAGCAAGAACCATTCTTCAAGTGAAATCTTATTTATGGATTTTTCTCCAAAAAAAATTGAAAGAAAAATAAACAAAAAAATTCTACAAAAATTGATAAAATGAACTAAAATCATAAGAAAAATGAAAAAATTGACACAAAACAATAGCATCTTCTCTTCTCCCTCACATCTAGACTATAAATTTTCCGCATTGAAATAAAAGAATGCGCCAAGAGTAGAGAAGGAAAAAAAAGAGAACTACACAACTATGCAGAAGAGACAATAATAACGGAAGCATGCAAGAGTGGTAGACAATCTCTATAAGCTCCATAATGATGATAAGATGTCTTATTCTCCTATAAAACAGACATTCGGTACCTTTACACAAATCAAATAAAAAATGAAAAAAAAGGGAAATAAACTGAATAAAAAATACTAAAAAATAACAAAAGAAAATTGAAACTAATTTTTTTAAACCTGCTAAAGACAATAACAGAAATCAAAAAAATATTTTTTAAAAAGATTCGAGAAAAAAAAACCTAAATAAATAAATTAAATAATAAACTAACAAAATTAATCAACAAGTGAAAATTCATTGGACGAAATTAATCAAATCCACTAAGTAAAAAAAAAAGAATCTACGCCAAAACTAACACAAGAAAGTCAACAAACATTTTTATTTAAAAAAAAAAATTCTAGGGACTAAAACAATTAAATAAAAGAAAATCCTAATTAAACAAATAAAAAAAAAAATAAATTTACAGAAAATAACACAAGTAATTAATTTAACATTTTTTAAGTAACGGCACTCGAAACTTGATAGAGATTTTTCTAAGTAAATTTTAAACTCAACACTTGCAAGTTCACAAGATCAATGTAATGCGACTAGTAAAAGGAGGTTTAACCACATGAAAATGCTTAATTGTGCAAAAGGAAGGGGTAGGCCAAACAGGAGAGTCCTCTTACTAAAGATAATATAGAAACAGTACCAAAATTATTATCTCTCTAAATTGATGTTATAAAAGGAAATCGAATTTAGTTATTTAAAATGTTTCTAAATTAATCAAAGCTAATAAATATTATTAACTAAATTAAAAATAATAAGAGCCTAACCAAAAAATATTATGTAGAACCTTGAATCTATCACTAACCTTTATAGTAATGGTTTAATTTTTTTTAAGAGGAAAGGTTAGACCTCTTTGTGGTGACATAGGTTAAAAGCATTGATTTACTTAAGGAAAAATATATTTTCCGATTAAATGAATGACATGGCTCATCCAATCATTAGCATGACTTATTTAATTTTATGACATAAATCATTTAAAATTAGCATGAACTATTCAATTCTAAAATTCATAATATACCTACAAAAATCACAGATCTCTCATACTCAAGACTACAAGAAATAAGGATGGATAAAAGTACCAATTATTCCAAATAATTATTCCACAAGAACAATCACAAAGAATTAATTGAATCAAACTAATAAAAATCTCAAAATATGCAATCACATAAATTAATAAAGTAAATAGTCCCAAATAAAATAAATAAAGTTACAATGCTAGGGTTTCATCAAGAATACAAAAAGAAATTTAGTGCATGGCTAAAGAGAGAGAAAGCAACAGATTCTTGGACAGGAAGATGACTTCTTCTTCTTCTTCTTGAATTGGCTATACTCGAATTCCTCCTCTCTTTGTTCAACGCTTTCGGCGGCTCCCCTTGAAGGTAGGAAAAGCGCCCTCAAGAATTGATTTTTCAACTTATTAATAGAAGAAAGAAATTCCAATTTGAGTTTGAAGAGAATCCCACAATATAGGCGTAGCTCAAATGGGGTGCAGAGTTCACTACGGGAGAACAGGCATTTAGAGACGAATGAATCGGACAGTATCCCTCTCTAAATAGAGACATAATAGAGACCTATTAGAGATATAATGAAATAAGGATACAAACAGAGAAATTGGAGATGATACAGAGACAACTATTGTTGGTCTCTACAAAATGCGACTGTATTTTGGAGGAGGCGAAATTATAAAAGCCGTTTATACACTGTTATTGAATCCCTCTTTATTTTTTGCGACCAAATAGCCACGGTTGAGTTGCATCTCTATATTTATGACTTGTTGGAGATAACATAGAGTCGATTTGTAAATGGTAGCTATATATTTTTAATATTGAGACCAAATATAGACGAATATTGTAGTCTCCATAGGTCAATTAAGGATATGATTTAATACGAATGGTCTCCAATGTCAGAGACCGTATAAGTGTTCTCCAAATGGTTTCTGCACATTGGCACAGTGGAGACCAACACATCGTCTCTATTTATCATTGTAACATTAGAATTGTGATGGAGTCAATTTTTCCGTCTCAAGATTATAGAGACCAATTAGAGTTTGTAATGTGTGTCTCAAAAAGGGACAATAACATATGTCCGTCTCTATTCCATCTTTAAATATATGTAAATTTGAAGTTGATGACTGACAACATTAATCCGTCTCAAGATCAGTAGAGCCAATTTTGTTCGTCTCAAAATTGTAAAGAACAATTAGAGTCTATAACTTGCTTCTCTAATATTGACGCTAACATCTTTCCATCTTTATTACGTCTCCAAATGCATGTAAATTTAAAGTTGGTGACTGATGTCTCTATTCTGTGTCTAAGGTGGTATTTAACTTAAATTAAAATTATTGGACTTTTGGCCATTGAGATGAAAAATTGACCATTGGATATAATTTTTATATATTTTCGATAACATTATACAAGTTGTATCTTCATTGAAGTTGTGCATTTAAACAATCATCTATGGAGACCACTATACACAAACATGCGGTTCACATGATTTCAGATTTTTGATCAACTATCAAATTAGGTTATTGTTTTTATGAAACTAGATATACATAATTATAAACGATCGAATTTTGTATCCAAGGTCGGATCTATATTTTAGTAAGTGAAATGATCTAACTTATATACAATTCGTCAAATATAGTAGTAAATCTAAAATGCATAAGTTACTCTATTATGAACTAATTAACACTTGTATTTATTTTGAAATAAAATCTTATAATTTATTTTAAATCAAAGTGGAGATACAATACATATTTTTTCCAAAAAATACATATTTTTATATATTATATACACACACATAATTAAAGTTATTTTGGGTATATATAAAAATTAAATTATGGTGAAATTAATTAATTAATAATATCAAATAAAGTAATTAAATTAATATATTTTTTTGATTCCCTCAAAAAATATATTTTTAATTAAAGTATTGATTTTTCCATTATCCTTTACGAAGAGAAATTAAGAGGTCGTTTATCCTTCATGGGCAAATTTTTCAGAAAAACACATAAGGTATTGACTTCTCAATTCTTTTACAAGCTTTCAACATTGAACATCTAACACAATCTTTGTAATAATTGGATATAGCAAATCTCATCTTGATAGTTCCCAAAGTATGTTGATTGAAAAGAAAGCTGAAAACCCAAAGAGTATGGAACTTTTGTTTCATCATTAGATGATGAGCAAGTTTGTTGATAAGCCACTAAGGATACAATTGGCAGAAATATGAACGAGGGTAATGAAAGTATAATAATACCAGTGTAAAACAAGGGTTTTAATTCATAAAACATCAATCTGTCCACTTACCCATAATAGCCAAAATAAAAGACAAAACAGAATGACATTGTCTGAAAGTGTATTAAAACATGGATTCAATGTTCCTGGACCCCTTTTGTAAGCAAGACTGTGGCTGATGACGCCCTTGGAGCTACTTGTATTAGACTTATTTGTACAGATACTACTTAATCTATGCTAGACAGCTTTTTCGGCCCAAAAAAAATTATGAACCTAGCATGACCACACAAGCATAGTAGAAGTGGCACATAGCAACCAGATTACCTTAAATTTAATTTCATATTCAACCATACATTAGTCCACTGACATAAATGAAAAATTAGTTACAAAGGAAGTATTGGATTTTTACAAATTACTTCTGAAATAGGAGAACAAGGCTAGAGAATAGCAGTTGAAATATTTCAATCACATTCAAATTCAAAGGGGAGAGGTTTAAAACACTTAAAAACATTAAAATCTTTTGTTGGAGGAAGCCTCAATGCTAATAATATACTGAGAAACAAACCCCCAACCCCCTCCCTCGATAGATTTTAAGTTTGGAAAAAATAGTGTTCTTTCTCTTAATTAGTGTTTTTAAAGTCTCAAAATTCATTTATGGTGGTTCAAGTCTAATTGCCATGAGTTCAAACCTTAGTGGTCCATATCTTGTTGCTAAATTTCTTATCATTATACCTGCTTTATACAGGGACTAAGGATCGTCTAGTACATCTTCTACTACACTTCCTTAACTATAACAATAAAATCATTGCATCGTATATTTTCTTAGAAGTCTTTTAGGTTGAAGCACAATTCTTTCCCTTCAATTTTCCCCTGCAATTTGTTGAACTACTAGATTCTCTTTTTTTTTTTTTTTTATGGTCTAACTATATGATACCTCTTTGTTTTGTTCTCCTTTATAACTTAACGTATGTTTGTTTCTGTATGAAAATGAAATATATTATTTCCACCAACTCAATAATAAGTAATTGTTTGTTATAATTATGTCAATTAAGTAATTATATGATTAAGATCATTAGAAAAATAATGCACAATCACACACGAATACATTCAGGGCTAAATTAAACTTGTCATTTTTACAGTGACAAACATTGCAACATGTTTACTGAGGCATAATTTACCAACCTTACAATGCCAACAATACTCTAGTGCAAATATATTGAGATTGAATGTGGACGCACTCTTCGTCACTTAGGAGATTCTACGGGAGACATTAGAGCCTATGTGGATGGAAAGATTGAGATCAACATCGATGTAACCTCATTTGCTCAAAAGGTATATATATCTCTTATAATGTCAGTCATTATTAATAATTAGACAACTGTATATAATTTCCTTTAATACTTCCTTAAAAGAAATTGAGTAAGATTAGTTTTTCATTTTTTCTTTTGGAAGAAAGAGATCTTTATACATACGCTCAAGAATTACAGAATCAATTTACAATAGAGAACAACGTTTATTCTAGCACTTAGTGCTTGAAGTATATATCTTTTAATGAAACCAAGTTTGGAATTAATGGAAAGAGCTTCCCTATTTTCTGAGAAGATTATATCATTGTGGCCATAGCCAAATTTAATAGCAAGTAAACTAGAAGACAACAAGTCAGCTGATGCGCTCAAGATCAGAGTCCCAACTCTGAACTAAGTTCCAATCCAACCATCTCTAAGTATTTCTCAAACCAAAGAATTGAAGCCAATGCCTGTGAAGCAGAAGGAATTTCCAAAGTTGACCATTTGATCACAATTCCTCAAGGCATATATATCTGATTCCAAAGAGTTAACACAATCCAAAGAATATAGTGAAACCTCCATAGCCCAGGATGATAAGAAAAGTTTGGTTTTAATTCCGCCCCATCGGAGTTGCCATAGAAATAGGTAGAACCGTAGAGGTCTTTGAAATTTCTATACATTTCGCCAAGCCATACGCTCTTCTATGGGTGCTAGAACAAGTTGCCATGCCATTTTTGCAGAAAATTTGCTTGTAATGTCCAATTTCCATCGAGGCATATCTTGGTCCTTTTAATTTGCCGAGATCACAACTAGTTATAATTTTCCCAAGATGTGAGGCGAAAGGTTGGCTATGATAGAAGAGATGTTGGCTACTGATACACGAAGAAGTTCCTACGATAGAGGTAAGGAGCACCAGTCACTCAAGTTGTCTTCATTTAACTAGTCATCTATCCAAAATGGAGCATAAGCTCAATTTCCAAAATCTCAAGCTAAGGCACACTTCAAGTATTTGTATCCTTCTACAAGGCTCCTCCAAGTATGTGAGGAAGCCCTAAATTCTTTCCCTAGATCAGGGATAGAAATCTCCAAGAAAAGCGGGCTAAGGATACCTTATTCATCTCCTTCAAGGATTTCAGTCCTAAACCTCCTCTTTTCTTTAGGTGACAAATATGATCCAGGCAATGGTGTGAAGAGTTAAAACTCTCTTATTTTCTCCCCAAAGAAAACGCCTATTTTCTTTCTCAATAGGTTTTAAAGTATGTACAGGTAAAAGGGAGGTCTTCATAGTATAGTTAGAATAGTTTGAGTAAGGCTTTTGTAAAACATTCGTACATTTTTTTCTTAGTCAGCTCAATTTTACTAAGCTATTGTTAGAAGCCCAATTTGCACCTATATTACTTTCTGTATAAATAAATTTCTTATTAATGATAATTTTTAATTTAGGATTCAAAATATATTATCTTCATATAAGATTGAAAATATTTAGAAGTTCTTTCAAAAACTTTGATTTGTGATTTATGGACTGGTTCATGTAATGTCATATTTTCAAAATTTGATTATGCATATAGTGCAACACAAACTATGAACCTGTTGTTATATATTAAGTATGAGTTTACTGTTTGAGAATGAATAGTTAGTTATATATTTCAACAATGGACTGCTATGTATTGTACTTTTTAGCTCTAGTTTGTTATAAAAGTAATATAGCTTTTTTTTTTTCCCCTGAAATCAAAATCTTTGCCACCAAATAGACCTTTTATGTTTTGACCGTTACAAAACTTGCTTGAAAATCAATTTCTATCTTCTTTCATATTTCATAATCATATCCTTTATCATAAACAATTAATTTTGATAATCTCAACACACACTCATACATACACTTACTATATCAAGTTAGTAGGAATTCTATCAGTGCCTGTCCTTTTCAACATAGCGAGATTTATTGTGGACAAGATCCACATCTTATTTAAAAACTTTCTTTTCTTGTGTCATTTATTTTTTCTGTAGAGGAGAGGTTCAAAATTTTCTTGAGTTCTTTTCTACTAGTGAAAGGATGCTAACTGGAACACTTAAGCTATGGTAGGAAACTATCCGCTTAATTAGGCTTGCGAAAATAACTTTGGTTTTTTTTTTTTTTAAATTTTACACAATATTCCTTTGCGCTTTATGTTTTTGTGTTTCTTTTTTAGTTCATGCTATGTACGTCTATTTTTCTCTAATATTAGTAAAAGTAGTTTTTTTTTCCATTATTCCTCAATTTAAAATCTTTTGCACCCAATAACTTCGTATGTTTTGACCATTGCCCAATGAGCATGACAATCTATTTCTATGTATTTCCTATTTCATGATTATTTCTTTTATTATTAAATGATTAACTTGAATAGTCACACAAACATACATCCAGTTTTTCGACTAATCTAGTAAGCAAAATTTAACCAAAACAAAGCCTTTTTGAAAGAATTGATGTTTATTGTGGGCCCGATTCACATCTTATTCAAACTTTTTTCTATGCGAGATCACGACTGTCTTTAAATCTTTTCTAATCCCTCTTTCCACAAAACTAAATGTGAAAGATGCTATCTAAACCCTTAAGGTATGGTTAGAAATAATTTGTTTTGTTTGGGCCTTGTATATATATCTTATGTTTTTCCAATTCACTTTTTCCCCTTTTCTCTTCATGTTTTTTTTGTCTTTTTTGGTTCACGTTATATATTCTTTTGGGATTATTATCAAACTGTATGTATATGTTTCACTATGAAAATGATTATTTATTATTTCAGTTAATATAGTAAGTAATCGTTTTACTATTATTCAGTCAAATAAGATTACTATACTAAGATTATTAGAAAAATGACACGTCGCACGCACAAATATATTTATATTATAATATTAATATATACATATTGGATGTCTCAATATATTCTTTGGAGAGAATTAAATTCCTAGATAATAATCTTTTATTTAGTTTAGATTCTTTAGGATTCTACAATCCTTGTATTTTGAGCCTATAAATAAACTATATGAGAATGTATTAATGAGATGATTAGTGATTTATCTCTTATGTTCACTTTTTCTCATGTTCTCTATTTGTATTTATTATTCTACTTTTATATTATGTTAAATATTTCAAACAATTAGATATGTTGCGTTTCTCAAATTTATGACACGTTTTTATATTATGTTAAATATTTCAAACAATTAGATATGTTGCGTTTATCAAATTTATGACACGATTGCTTGAGGAAAGCAAAGCAATAGAATTCTCGTCGCAATTCTCATGAAGAGCTTTTAATTGATATAGCGAGCCATTGGTTTCCCCGAAGGAGACAAGTGCTTGTCTATCTGTTACAGACTATGGGTCATTGGTTTTTCATGTCACCAAGAATAATTTAAGGAATTGTAGTGCTGTGCATGGAAGCACCGTTGGATTAAACTATTGAGTCCTACGTATCGGGTTTGTGGCGGTTTTGATCTTGGGCTCTTCCCCTTGAGATTTGTGTCAGCGCAGCGAAGTTCTTGCCAATCTAATGGAAGCCATTACCTACCTTGAAGTTTCTTAAGGTAAAATTCAATCTTTGTTATTATATTTAATATATATTATTTTGATGTGATGAAAAGATTAAATATTTTACTATATTTTTATAGTAACTCATTTAGATATCTCAAATATGCTCTCACAATAACAATATTATAATTAAGGTAATTGATTATCTTTTGAAACTAAATAATAATACTGAATTATTATTGATAGAATATTATGATATTCGTACTAATTTCATGTAGTTTTTGGAAGAGAATGAAATTAAATATTTTATTTGTGAAAAGAGTTATACTCGTGATTATAACTTATAATCATATTTATAATAATGACTCATTGAACTTAATATTTAAATTATCACAAGCAGTGATAAATTAATAATAAGAAAGGAAAAGAGAATTTATAATTCCAAATAAATATTAGTGATGCAATATAGAATATAATTTGTAACGTACTTGTAGTACATTAAACAAAATATTTATTTTGCATCATTAGGAATGAAAGATATGATGCTACTGATAATTGATGTTGTCTTGAACACTAACCATGTCTATGTTTGTATAGACTTGTTGATGTACCCAATTTTTTAAATAATTAGAGGAAAGAAGTCATCTTTTATTTATGGTTAAATTTGGTTTTGCGATATTATATAAGTTGTTCCTTGTTTAGTTGTGATGTCCAAGAAGATCGAAATAGTTATATATTGAGAATATGATGGTAGTATCAATTTCTAGAAGAGTTAATAAATTGAAATTAAAGCTCTACAAGAACTAATCAATTGAAGGTTTCAGAAGAGCTAATTGATCGAAGTCGCTCGAAGAGATAGTTAGTCAATAGCTCTAGAAGAGCTTATTTACTAAAGATTCCAAAAGAATTAATTAAAGAAAATTCTAGAGAAGAACTAATTATTTAAAGATTTTGAAAGAGTAAATTGACCAAAAAGGTCATATGATTATTATGATGGATAAATTTTTTAGAGTCAGCATTATTCTCAAACTCATAGAATAAATGTGAATTACATAAATTCCTATTTTCTCTCCATATAATTTTGTAATTCGCAAAAATTGATGCAATTATAATGCATCATCAAGTAATCTTGAGTTCACTTATTCAAAAATATTAAATGTTGGCATGATCAGTTAGACCATCCCAGATCACTAAAATACGAAATATCATAAAAAATTTGTGACAATATTTTTATGGAACCAAAAGTTTCTAATATCACAAATTTTATTTGTACTACTATTTTTCAAGAAAAAATAATTTTATGAATACCATCAATATATTAGGGATGAATATATATTTGATGCGTCGACTTTTGGTCACATATACATTGTTGACTTGCAAGTTGAACTTTGAAATTTGAATAATGAGCTCATATTTTAAATTCTCCCATTAACATAATTTGTCTTAATATTATTGATGATGTTGCACTATTTGAATAAATATTGAACGTTCCTGCAGAACATGTTCATAGACCTAGTAAATGATTTTATATGTGAAACCATATATGTGCTTTGAAATTTATTGATGCATATTTTATAGTAGTACTTGTTCGTATTTTGTCAACATATTATTTTTGTTCTCCTCATTATAATTGGCTACATACCAAATATTTTCTCATCTAATATTTATATATGCGCTATACAAATATATTTATCTACCAAAATGTATAGAGATGGGTTGAAAAAAAGAGAGATTGTGTAGTCAGATAAAGATAAAATTTTGTGCCCTATATTGATCCTTCTACAAAGATAATTTGAACCAGAAGTTCAAAGGATTAATAGCCAAGTATATTTATTGACAAAAGAAAATCTGACATAGAATGCTATAAATATATGGAACAAAAAAATAGCACAAAACGTCCACTCAAATAAGGATCTTGAATTAAAGTTTCTAGACTCGACATTCTAATATTTTAGAGATATTTGGCCAAAATATAATATAAAGTTCGCATTAAAATTATAAAAATTCCGAACAATTATTAAGTACATTTGAAGTTTACATGTATTTCCAGAAGGAATTCTATACCCGATGTATAATTTCAAAAGAATAAGAATTAATAAATAAAGTGCGAATTTGAATAAGTTATGACATAAGATTCTTCATAAATTTCTGGCAATATTGATTACGAACAAATAAAATTTTTGGTAGTGGATTGTGTTTAGAAAATAGCACACCAAGCTCTAATAGTTTATTTCAAGTCCTTGACGGATTCCATAGGCATGCATGAAGCATGTAAGTGAATTGTTCCTGAAACATAAAATCATTGTGTTAGTGATTTTTATGTAATGAGATATATGAAATTAAGATTGAATATATCCATTAAACTTTTCTTAGAATTTGTTAGATTTTCCTCTTATGATTATTTATCTACTATAAAATGTTCTCCATATTAGGGGGAGAAAATTAGATTCATAAAGTCTCATATTCATTGTTGAATCATTTGATATATATACAAGTTTTTGTGAACTAGAAATTCTTCAGATTAATTATTTGCAAAAGAATTACAAATATACTTGATTTTTTGTTAAATATAGAAGAATTACAAAATTGAATTTGTAGATGCTTCTATAGATGTCCTAGTAGGACGAAATACAAGTTTTATAACTAGAAATGCTAAGTCATGCCTGAAGCATGACCGATTTTTTGTTATAGAGATTCTTGAAAGAAAGAAATAATTGAAGTATTCCTCTTGAAGAATTTATAATTGACAAGCGAATATGAGAAGTAAGTATTTCCCGTTGTATCTTGATTTACTAATCAAACATCCCAAAGATGGGATTTTTTTTATTTATAAAAGGTTTATATGAATATAGTATTTGATTATAAGATGATAGTAAATACCACATACTTATATATGAGAAGGTAACGAGTACCTTTGGTCCTGAAGTATCATAATTTTGCATAATTGGTCCCCTATAATATTTTTCAAGAATAATTAATTTCGAATTATGGAGAAAAATCGAACTCCTGTAGAGATGGATAAGCATCAAGTTGCTTGCTTATATGATAGAATCTCAAACCATAAAGCTACGTATATATGACAATAGCAACCACTCATTCAACAATATTGATGTTCGAAATTGTTATGTGGTTTGATGAGGATGTGTGTGATCATTATTGATAGTTAATTCCGAGATATTTATATGGTATCCTTTAAAGGTCAAAATTACAACCATATTGTTGGTTAAAAATTTTGAGGACATGTTTAGAAAAATATGGCAAAACGAATTTCACCAAAATTTCTTTATAACAAAGTTGAAATTGTGTGCAATAATTTCGATCAAATGTGATACATAATCGTAAAGATTTACTCATTAAGACATACCAATGTACTGGTTTAATTATATTTTAAACATGGGAGTATATAAAACATAAATAAATAGTGTACTCTTTTTCTTTCACTAGATGTTTTTCACCCACAAAGTTTTTTCTCTAGTAAGGTTTTAACGAGGCATATTTTTTATTTTATGGACATCCAAGGGGGAGTGTTATTAAACTAATGTATACATAGTGGATGTGCAAGATACGACATTTGAAGAGAAGTAAACTCCCAAAAACGATTATAGTTAGATTCATGATATGACCATTGATTTAGTTTAGATCCTTTAGAATTTTACAGTCCTTGTATCTTGAGCTTATAAACATGCTATATTAGAAAATATTAATTAATAAGATGATTCATATTTATCTCTTGTGTTCTATTGTCTTTCTGTATGTTCTGTATTTATCTCAATTCTTTCACTTTTATATTATTTAAAATATTCTAGACAATTGATGTGTCGTGTTCATCGAAAGACTAAACTAGTTTTAATTTGTTGTTTTAGAAGGCACTTTGTTTGATTGAAGGAAAAAATACTAGGAGATTTTCATCAGAAGTAAAATATAATGACTTCTAGGATAATTATAAATAAATTATTTTTTAGTATAATACACAAAAAGATATTATATACAAATTCACTTTGGATTTCTTTTAGACAAACTTGATCTCATTTCTTCTATTTTTTAAAAATTATAACGAATATTGGAGATCAATAAATTACACGGCAAAATATAAAATTTATGCGCGAAAAAATTCAAATATTTTTCCTTCTAAAACTTACTTTCTCTTTCTATACATGTTTTGTGCACATTCTGTCTAAAAAAATATGGTGATGTTTTTTAACATTTGAATATTTTGGAGTTAAAAAAAATATAATTTTGAAGATTATGCACATGATAAAATTAATTTTGAGATAAAAATCGCAAAAAACACATTAAAATTTAAAAAATACACCATCTGTACGTTTGAGCCACGCTCTGGCGCGAATAAGAAGAGAGTCGCGCCAAGGCCTGGTGCGGGGATACCGCTATTCGCGCCTGGCTTGGCTCAAGTGTGCAGATTGTGTACTTTTATAATTTTTATTTATTGATTTAATTATTTTTTAATATATATATTCTAGTACCATTATGTTAATTTTTTAGATTAATATTATAATCTGAATTTTTTATGTTAATAAATATATATGTTAGCGTTTAATTTATTTAGTTGATCATTAATATTAAATTTTAATTATATATAATGGTGTTAAGTTTCATAGTGATTAACTAATTGTATAAAATATATTAAAGCTAGTTAATTATTAAAAACAAAATTAACATAACAAATTAAATAACATTAATAATTAAAAAAATTAAAAAATATAAGACACAGTCTTTGGCTCAAACACCGGGTACCCTGCGTCAGGCCTTGGCGCGAGGCAGCCCATGTCCGTGCTAATGCCCGATTTTTCTATTTCAGTGCATTTTTAAAATCTTTAATCCGATAAAAATGTAAATAAATGAGTATATAATGATATATTAAGTTTTTTTCTAAGTTTTAACGGTTAGATTTGAGTAGATCATTATTTGAAGTTTTAGGATGTAGAGAGACGTTGGAAAGAAAGAAAATAGAGAGAGAAAATAATTTGGTAAAAATGAAAATTTTTGTGTGTAAAATTTTGAATTTTATCGAATAATTAATCGTGCTCATTGTTCTTTTAATGCTCTCCTTCTATTATTATGTAGTACTACTGTGTTGTGCTTTACAAACCTAGTCAATGTCTATTATAAATTCTATAATTTTTTTTTTTTCAAATGTAGGCAGCTGTTCTATGAACCATGTTCATTCTGTAGGCTTTCTTGGCCAATTTTCTCCCAATATTTTTATTTTTCTAGCCCAATCTATTTTTAACCCAATGATGAATCCATGGGCCTCAAACCAAGATAGGTGGCTGAAGTTTGAATGGGTCAGAGATGTCAGGCCGGGGCAGACCGGGCCAGCCCGGGCTGTCTGTTGTGACTCTTGATCTATTTATGTTTTCTCTCCCTCCTCGGTCCCAGGGGCATTCCAGACTTTTACCTTCTTCTCTCTTTTTCTTCTCCTTCTCGGCCTTCCCAAGAGCCGTCTCTGTCTCTTCTTCTTCTCCCATTCTTTACCACGGCTTACCGTGTCTGTTGCTCTCCTCTGGTGACCTCCATGGTCCTCTGTTACACCGTCTCTGAAAGCGGTGGTTCTGTGTTGTTCTTATTCAGTCATTTCTGATCTTTTTGTGAGGAGAGCGTAAGGGCAAGAGAGTGGGTGAGCGCCGGTGGTCTTTTCTGTTTGAGGCTGGATTTGAGGGTGATTTTTACCATTAAAGTTGATACCTTTTGTCTTAACGGCACCTCAAGACGGTCATCATTTCAACGCTGCTGCTTAGCGCCGTCGAGTCTCGTTGTATGCCACTGGGAGTTCCGACACTGCAGCGACAGGTAAGTGCCCCTTACTGATTCATGGTTCATTTTTCTTTTAACGGTTATTGTGTTTAATTTTGGTCTTGCCGATTGGCTTGAATCGGCTGTGAAACAGGAAGAGGAAGAAGGAATTTTTACTATAATAGAATAGGTTTTTCCGCTGCCTTACTATTCTTTTACTGATTTGTAATAGTAATTAGAGTGTGTAATAGTAATTAGGTCCTATCAAGTGGTATCAGAGCCAGGTTTGGCTCGTCGGCACTAGCAACCATCTGAAGATTTCAGATCTGAGGGAACTGTTGAGCTCCTCAGATCTGGCCAGTGAAGTTTTCTTTCATTTTCTCTTTTCTTTCAATTATTCTTTACTGTTTTTTTGTTTTGGCTTGCCGCCGTTTTATTTTCCTGTTTTTCCTTTCTCGGCTTGCTACCGGTTATTGCTTGTGTTTCTGTTGCGATTCTTGGCTCGCCGCCATCTGTTTCTGCTTCTATGTTGCTTTGGTTTGCCGCCGATTGTGATTTCTATTACTGTGTTTTTATTGATTGAGTTACTGTTCAGTTTTCCTGTTTACTATTCTTGTTTTATACTTGCTTCTGTTATTCTGTCTTTGTTTTTTGGGTTTTTCATTCAGTTCTTTTTCAAAAACTATAAAACCCAAGTCTGGCTTGAATCCGTGAGATTTCAAGTATCTGTGTCTTGGTGTGGATTTTCTGTTTCTCAAAATTTTTTTATTTTGCTCCCTCTGTTCTTTGTCTTTTTCTGTTTTTGGTAAGGCAATTTTGTTGCTGCCGTGTTTCTCGTTATTTCAGTTATATTTTTTGTTTCTTGGGTTTCGTGCTTCACGTTGTTGTGCTGTTTTTTTTTAAAAAGAACAAATCAAGCAAATTAAAACAAACTAACGCCATTTTTCTTGAAATTGTATTTTTCTATTGTTTGAAAAATCCAGGAAGCTTTATTCTTTTTCAAAACTTTTTCAAATCTTTCATGTTTCCTAGTTATTTAATTACACTTATTTGCCTTCGAAACATGTCATTTCCAAAAATTGAAACTGATAAGTTTGATGGCAAATTTGACTTTGTAATGTGGCGGAGGAAAATGAAAGCAATTTTGGTACAAAATAAAATTGCACCCACTAGCTGTAGCCCTGAAGAGTATCCAGAATCTTGGAAGGGTGAAATTCTTTCAGAAAAACTAGGTGAAGCTCACAGTTGCGTCACCTTGCATTTAACTGACAATGTTTTACGAGAAATTGATGAAAAAGACAATGCTTTTGAAATTTAAACTAAACTGGAAAAACTATATTTGGGAAAATCACTTTCAAATAAAATTTATTTAAAAGAGCAGCTTTTCGATTTTAAAATGAGCGGGTCAAAAACACCTTCAGAAAAAATGGATGATTGAAATAAAATTGTTTGGAACTTCAAAACGTTGGAGAGAACATCTCTGATGAAAATATTGAAGTCATTTTATTAAATGCCTTAGCTGAATCTTTCAACGATGTCAAATCTGCTATTAAATATGGCAAAGAGGGTTTATCTCTTTCCGATGTTAAAATTTTTTTGAAATCTAAAGATTTGGATTTCCAAAAAGAGAATAAATCACATGGTGAAAATCTTTTTGTACGAGGAAGAGTTGACCGGAGGGAACCTCCTAGTCACCATTTTAGAAGTAAAAGACGATCCAAATCTCAAGAGAAGAACAAAGTAAAGTGTTTTTATTGTGGTAAAGAGGGTCATATGAAAAATAAGTGTTTTAAACGGATTAAGGATGAAAAACAACGTAAACATGGTAAGAGTAATAAAATCGACAAAACCCACGATTTTGATTAGATGGTAGTTCTATGTTTCCTGAGGTTTTGTGTGTTTCTTTTTCCAGTTCATGTTCGAAAGTTGTTGATAATTGGGTTCTTGATTCTGGTTGCTCTTTTCACATGACACCCAACAAACACTGGTTTTCTGATTTCAAACTCTTAAATCAAGGAAAGTTTTTCATGGGAAACAATCAAGTTTTTGATATTAAAGGCATTGGTAATATTTTCATTAAAATGCATGATGGTGTGACTAGGAAACTCACTGAGGTGAGATACGTGTCCGGCTTACGTCGAAATCTTGTCTCCCTTAGTTATTTGGACTCTTTGAGTCTTTCTTTTAAATCCAAAAATGGTATTTTATATGTTTGGAAAGGGAACCTAGTCATGCTAAAAGGTTTTAAAAGAGAAACTTTATACATCCTTATTGGTAAAACAGTTTGTAACTCTATTGCATTGATTTCAAAAAGTTCCCGAGGAAACTATGTTGTGGCATCGGAGGATCGGCCACATTAGTGAGAAGGGGCTTTATTGTTTACAAAAACAAAATCTTTTATGTGGTGACAAAATTGATTCATTGGATTTTTGTGACCACTTCGTTTTGGAAAAACAACACAAAATCAGTTTTTCAACTAGCACACACAAGTCTTTTGCAATACTTGATTATGTGCATTGTGATCTATGGGGACCTGAAAAAGTTCCAACTTATGGTGGTAATGTTTATTTCTTGTCAATTGTTGATGATTTTTCAAGGCATGTTTGGGTTTTCCTATTAAAAACTAAAGATCAAACTTTTGTAAAAAATTTGTGAATGGAAACATTTTACTGAAAATCATTCTACAAATAAACTAAAAACTATCAGGATCGATAACAGTCTTGAATTTTGTAATCGTAAGTTTTCTAATTTGTGTGCGTCGCATGGCATACTACACCATAGAACAGTTAGACATAACCCACAGCAAAATGGAGTTGCCAAAAGGATGAACCGTACCATTATAGATAAGGTTAGATGTCTTCTTGTTTCTTCTGGTGTCCCAAAACCTTTTTTGGGGAGAAGCTGTTAGTACGGCTGTCTACCTCATCAATAGATCCCCTTCTACAGCTATAAGCTTTAGGACTCCTATAGAACTCCGGTGTGGTAGACCTCCTAACCTTTCCAACTTGAGAGTTTTCGGGTGTGCGGCCTTTGCACATCAGAAGGAGGGAAAACTAAGGTCTAGAAAGGAAGTGTTCATAGGATATCCTAGTGGCGTGAAGGGTTATAGAGTGTGGTTATAGGGTGGACCAGGGGTGAGGGTCGTTATCAGTAGGGATGTTATCTTGAATGAGCTAGACATGCCCTCTCTTAAGGATAAACCCATCTCCGATAGTCCACCGAGTGTTCCCACTCCTAGTAAATATCCTTGTGGAGGTGGAGGTCACCTCTGAACCTTCCTTAAAATCACCCCAGGAACCTGAAACCAATCCAGAGCTTCCTTCTTCATCCAATAGTACACCTAATCCTCCTAGTATTCCTGAAACCCTTGATCCTGTTTTAGAAGGTTCTGATGAGGAGGAAGAACACCCTGAGCACAAGCTCAAGCCCTTAGGGATTATCAGCTTGAGAGATAGAGTCCGTAGGGTACTTAAGGATCATTCTCGGTATGGTTACTCCTACATTGTTTCATATGCCTTTTCTATTTCATCTTATGTGGAGGAAAAAGAACCATTATATTTTTATGATGTTTTGAAAAGCACTAATTGCGTTTTATGGTTACGTGCTATGGATGAGGAAATGTCTTCTTTAAACAAAAACAAAACCTGGATTTTTGTTCCAAAACCCTCTAAACAAAAGTTAGTTGATTGCAAATGGATTTTCAAAATAAAAGAACTTGAGTCTTCTAATGAACCTCCAAGGTTCAAGGCCAGGCTAGTTGCAAAAGATTTTTCACAAGTTTAGGGCATTGATTTCAATGAAATTTTTTCTTCTGTTGTTAAATATAAAACGATTAGGATTATTCTTGCTCTAGTTGCTTTCTATGATCTTAATCTTGAACAACTTGATGTTAAAACCACTTTCTTACATGGTGAACTTGAAGAGACTATATATATGCGACAACCACCAGGTTTTGAGGTTAAGAGTAAAGAACACATAGTGTGTCTTTTAAAAAAGTCCTTATACGGGCTTAAACAATCACCCAGACAATTGTACAAGAGGTTTGATTCTTTTATGATAAAAATTAGTTTTACTAAAAGAAATTATGATAGTTATCTTTACTTTTCCGGTAATAATGTTGATTCTGCTATTTATTTATTGCTTTATGTGGATGATATGCTAGTTGCTTGCAGGCATAATGCTAAAATCAACAATCTAAAATCCTTGTTAAAATTTGAATTCAACATGGAGGATTTAGGTATTGCATCCAAAATTTTGGGGTTGAGTATTTCAAGAGATAGATCTGATTGTTCACTTTGTCTATCTCAAAAGCCTTTCCTTCAGAAAATTGTACCCAAATTTTCAATGCACCTGTGTAACCCCGTTATAACTCCACTTGCGAGTCATTTCAAACTTTATGACAAAACCTATCTTAAAACCGAAAGTGTGAAAAGAGATATGGCTAATATCTTTTTCAGAACGGGCATAGGCTCAGTCATACACTCAATGATATCTACCCGTCTAGACATTGCTTTTCTATAAGCCTTCTCAGCAGATTTATGTCTAATCCTAGAAGAGATCTCTGGGTTGCTCTCAAGTGGCTACTACGTTATCTTAACGGAACCTTAGATTGGGGCTTACACTATTATAATTGGTCTGACTTTGAACTAATTGGATTTGTTGATTTTGATTTTGCAGGTGATAAGAATGGTAGGAAATCTATCTTTGTCCTATTTCTTTACCCAAGCGGGTAATTGTGTCCCATGGAAATCTCAATTGTAGTCGGTGGTTGCCTTATCAACTACCGAGGCTGAATACATCGCAACAACGGAAGAGATCAAAGAAGCCATCTGGCTTCAAGAGTTATTGAATGAATTACAAGTTTTACATTCAAAAGCTATTATTTGTACTGATATTCAGAGTTGTTTACATTTAAATAAAAATCCAGTCTATCATGAACTGACAAAACATATAGATGTCAAATATCATTTCATTAGAGAAAAAGTCTCTAGTGGCTTAGTTGACATAGATAAGATTAGTACTGATAATAATCCTGCATATTTCGGTACTAAAATTGTAAACACTGACAAATTCATGTTTTGTAGGGATTTCCTTCATTTGGATACAAGTTGACTCTAATTGAGTCATTCCAGGGATAGGAAAATATTGTTCGAGGTAGAGATTGTAGGCTTTCTAGGCCAATTTTCTCCCAATATTTTCATTTTTCCAGCCCAATTTACTTTTAACCCAATGATGAATCCATGGGCCTCAAACGAAGATAGGTGGCTAAAGTTTGAATGGGTCAGAGATGCTGGGCCAGCCCAGGCTGCCAGTTGTGACTCTTGATCTATTTATGTTTTCTCTCCCTCGGTTCCAAGGGCATTCCAGAGTTTTCCCTTCTTCTCTCTTTTTTTGCTCCTTCTCGGCCTTCCCGATAGCCGTCTCTATCTCTTCTTCTTCTCCCCTTCTTTACTGCGGCTTATCACATCTATTGCTCTCCTCTGGAGACCTCCATAGTCCTCTGTAATACCGTCTCTGAAAGCGATGGTTCTGTGTTGTTCTTATTCGGTCATTTCTGATCTTTTTGTGAAGAGAGCCGTAAGGGTGAGAGAGAGGGTGGCGCCGGAGATCTTTTCTGTTTGAGGCCGGATCTGAGGGTGATTTTTACCATTAAAGTTGATACCTTTTGTCTTGTTGGCACCTCGACGCGGTCGTCATTTCAACGCCACTACTCGGCGCTGTCGAGTCTCGTTGTATGCCGCTGGGGGTTCCGACACTACAGCGACAGGTAAGTGCCCCTTACCGATTCATGGTTCATTTTTCTTTTAATGGTTATTGTGTTTAATTTTGGTCTTGCCGATTGGCTTGAACCGGCTGTGAAACAGGAAGAGGAATAAGGATATTTTTACTGTAATAGAATAGGTTTCTCCGCTGCCTTACTATTCTTTTACTGATTTGTAATAGTAATTAGAATGTGTCATAGTAATTAGGTCCTATCAATTCCAAACTTTTTTTCTTTAGGCTCCATTTTTCATCTAACATATCAAAAATTTCAAAAAGAAAAAATCACTTTTTTCAAATAAGAACCCAATCCAATTAGAATAGGATTAGATTTTATTTCAATGAACTGACCATTTCTGTCAACTTTCTAATCCGTTTCCATTTTGTTGGACCAAACAACATTTCATCACCCTATATATAGTAAAACATTATATGAGTAAAATAGATCTAACTCTCTAAAATTGTGTCTATATTAGAGATGGAAATAATACTTAAGAAAGGATTTTTTGAATCCTCTTTTGGTTGTTTGTTGAAAGAATAACTTAAAAGGATTTTTGAAAACTTAATATTTAAGTTTTCAGTTTTATCAAACGAGGCCTTAAGTTATGTCAAATTTTTGTATGTTAAATTTAAGTAGTGTTTTTTTAATTAGGTTTGTCTATAGCTCACCCCAGTGCCACACATTTATGTGGATTAACTTTCCCATGTAAGATGTACGTTTCCTTATGGTTAAACAATATTTATTAGGTTTTAAACTTTTATAAGATTTTTACACTTAAGGCATCGTATCTGGTATACATTATTAATCATATATATTATGCTTTATCTATATTAACTTGTGCGTAAAAGGCACACATTAGAGACTCTCTTTAAATAATTTAATATTGATTCTTTTTTAAAACAAATTTGATTGGGCCACCTGTTCTCAGTCTTTCGGGTGGACCAAGCTAGTCCCACGTACCACGTATTGTATATTGTAGGGATTATTGATATATGTGATGTTTTATCTAGTGTGCCACAGATGACACATATTAGACATGCCCTCTTTAATTTAATATTGATTCTCTTTTAAAACATATCAGTCAAACCACATGTATTAGTCTTTCTAGTGAGACATCTTGGTCCCACAAACCATTCTTAAGCTTGAGGCAGACCAGCACACGAAATCAGCAGACCAACCTGCCATCTATGTTGATCCGGGCCTTTTAGGGCTTTAGTCCCTATTTATTAACCTAACTGAACACTTGATCCTCAGTTTGTAGTTTTCCTTCATTTCTTCTGCCTTTCACAAGTTAAGAGTTTGTCTTTTCGTCGTTTGATTTTGAATCGATAATCTTAGCAAAAAAATGCAAGAAAAAAAACCCTCAAATCTATCAGACAACCTTTTGTATCTATCTGAAATAATCTTACTAAACATTATTTCAAGGCTTCCCGTGAAAACTCTAAACAAATTCAATTGTGTTTCAAAAGCTTGGCTTTTCTTGAATTCATCTGATCCTTTTTTCAAGAATCTCCAATGTTGTCAATCCCTTAAATCTCTTAGTTTGATTTCTTTTGATATCAAGGGTTTGATCAACGATTCCAGCATCGATGAAGGAAAAGATTGCAAAATCATTGTATCGTCAACCAATATCACAAGCGATGGTAAAGTTTGTGATAAATTCGAGCTCGAAATTGGTAAAAAAGTTAATAGTGACGACTCTTTTTATCAGGTAACTTCTTGCCGTGACCTAATATGTATTTTTACTGAATTGGAAATTATAGTTTGTAACCCAAGCAATCAAGAATTTTTACCTATTTTTGGAATTGGGATTATTTCTCCTAATTCAATTGGTATAGCGTATCTCCCTTCTTCGGATGATTATAAAGTTGTTCAACTTTATAGAAACGTTACAGATAATGTTGAACAGCTAGGATGCGAGATCTACAGTATCAAAGAATATTGTAAGGAGTACACCGAGTTTTCGGTTGATTTCAACGGTTTTAATTTTGTGCCATTTGATTTTATCCTTTAGATGAACGTTTACCAGTTTTCGTAAATGGATTCATGTATTGGATGATGAAGTACAGTTCTCATCAGGAGGAGGGCGACGATACTTTTGCCTATTTTTTGTACTTGAAAAATGTGTCACTTGGTACTATTTGGTACCCAAAATGGGCTGTGGAAGAAAAGATTTTGCTTTCGCATGAAGATGTTAAACTTGTGGAAGTACTAGGGTTTTTGTGTATTGAATAATGTTTGTCGTTGATTTTAAGCATTAGTTTGTACGCTTTGAAGGATGTTGTTGATGGAGGAAAATGGGAGAAAATTTTCACAATTTCACTCTCTCATGTTATTCCAAGTTTTGGGAGATGTCAAGTTTTGGGGTTTTTTGATTGGGATAAGTTAGTCATAGCTCAAGCTTCAAAGAAGAATAAGAATAAACCATATCTTGTATGCCGTCTAAAATGCACAAAAGACTTGATCAAGAAAGCAGAAATCCAACACCAGGTTAACGATAGTTTTCGGATGCTACATTCCGGTGGCCTCTTCTCCTTCAATCCAAAAAATGAAAACAGTAGCACTTTTGAACCGCCTTTGTTCGGAGAGGAAACGATGGATATATGACTGTCTATCTCTCTAAACAGTTCAAACTTCTTGATGGTGCATACATAGATACATTTTTTTTTGCTCGTTTGGGGTCTCCTTTTTTTCATAATTATTTTATGCAAGTACTAATTAACTTAAAGCGTTGAAACAATATATCTTGACAGGAACCGAGACTCCACCATGAAGGTTAAATCTCAGAATATCATATCAAAGCATCTTTGTCTCTATGGAGTAGTTGCTCGCAACTATAGCTATTGTATTTCCCCTCAACCCAATTATAGTTGATAGAATAGTAGTTAATCTATCTATGTTTGGTTTGATTATGTCGGAGTTTATAGGTATTGAAGGAACCATGTTATCATTTGTACTTAATTGGATTAGAGAACTTCATGTCTCTAAATCAATGAAATCATTGTTGGTTTCCAAAAAAAAAAAAAAACTATGTTTCTTACAATGCTATATAACTTAGTCACCACGATTGTGTATATAGACATATATAGCAGTCACTTCTTTAACTTATGTTGAAGAAACAATTAATTATGATGGCTGGCTAAAATGTGTGTGATCTCAAGATGAATAAATATTTTTCCCTCTAAAACTCACTTTCTCTTTCTATTAGCATGTTTTTTGCACATTCTGTCTAAAAAAATGTGGTGCTGTTTTTTAAAATTTGAAGATTTTGGAGTTAAAAATGTATAATTTTGAAGATTATATACATGATAAGATTAATGTTGAGATAAAAATCACAAAAAACACATTAAAATTTTAAAAATACACCATCTGTACGTTTGAGCCACACATTGGAGCGAATAAGAAGAGAGTCACGCCAAGGCCTAGCGCGGGAATACCCCTATTCGCACCAGGGCTTTGCTAAAGCGTGCAGATTGTGTATTTTTATAATTTTTTATTTATTAATTTAATTATTATTTAACATATATATATATATATTTTAGTACCATTATGTTAATTTTTAGATTAATATTATAATGAATTTTTTATGTCAATAAATATATATGTTAGCGTTTAATTTATTTAGTTGATAGTCAAATATTTAATTTTAATTATATATAATGGTGTTAAGTTTCTTAGTGATTAAATAATTGTATAAAATATATTAAAACCAGTTAATTATTAAAAACAAAATTAATATAACAAATTAAATAACATTAATAATTAAAAAAATTAAAAAAATATAAAAAACAGCCTTTTGTGCAAACACCGGGTACCCTGCGCCAGGCCTTGGTGCGAGGCCTACTTGGTCCACGCTAAGGCCTTGGCGCGAGGCAGCCCATGTTTGTGCTAATGCCTGATTTTTCTATTTCAGTGCATTTTTAAAGTTCTTAAATCGATAAAAATGTAAATAAATGAGTATATAACGATATATTAAGCTTTTTTCAAACTTTTAACGGTTAGATTTGAGTAGATCGTTATTTGAAGTTTTAGGTTGTAGAGAGAACTTGGAAAGAAAGAAAATAGAGAGAGAAAATAATTTGGTAAAAATGAAAATTTTCGTGTGTAAATTTTAAACTTTAGCGCATAATTAATCGTGCTCGTTGTTCTTTTAATGCTCTCCTTCTCTTACTATGTAGTACTACTGTGTTGTGCTTTACAAACCTAGTCAATGTCTATTCTCAATTCTATACTTTTTTTTTCAAATTTAGGCAGCTGTTCTACGAACCATGTTCATTCCAAACTTTTTTTCTTTAGGTTCCATTTTTCCTCTAACATATCACAAATTTCAAAAAGAACAAATCACTTTTTTCAAATCAGAACCCAATCCCATTAGAATAGGATTGGATTTTATTTCAATGAACTCACCATTCCTATCAACTTTCTAATCCGTTTCCATTCTGTTTGACCAAACAACATTTCATCAACCTATGTAAAGTAAAACATTTTTTTTGGATACGAGTAAAATAGATCTAACTGTATAAAATTGTGTCTATTTTAGAGATGGAAATAATAATTAAGAAATGATTTTTTGAATCCTGTTTTGGTTGTTTGTTGACAGAATAACTTAAAAGGATATTTGAAAACTTCCCATCCACCTTTTTTCTCACGATGCCAGATGAAATCCTTAATATAGCTTGGTTTTAAAATGTTTCCTTTGGTTTATTAATGTTTTTGTACCAAGAGTTAAAGGGTTGTCATTCCTTGTCTTGTGAGGATGCCATGTTGAGCCAGCAAAGTTGCTATAAGACTGGCATTTCTTGGATTTTAGACACCAACAAATACGATATATAATCAAAAATTTAAATGCTCGTAATAAATGTTTGGAGGCAAAGATGGTAGCTCTAGTTCTTAGTTTGCTATTGCTACAGTTTGTAGTATATATCAAAAATGGCTTCAAGATTTAAAGCCCTTAAGTCGATTGCAAAATACAATAAAACGAAGAGACCAAGGTGCGATGATAAATTGTAATTTATACAATGGAATTTGGTATGATTTAATGAATTTGAAGTTGAAGGGCGACCACCGCCTTCCAATTAGGTTTCATTAACATATATTTTATGTTTCTTTAGATGTTTAATTATATTTTGAAACAATATGATATTTGATATTTGAGGTAATTTTTATGGATATTGGATGATATTTTAGGGGATATTGATTGGTAATTTTTGTATGCATATTTTTTAGGGTGGTTTGATACATTTAAAAAATTAATAAAAAGAATTCAGGGTGATGGTGATTTATTGGAGACAAACTTTGTCGCCAAAAAATAAAAAGAAATTATGGTCGTGACCGAAAGTTGGTCACAACTGTTTTGGCGCCACCTTCTTGTCACAAAATGATCGCGAGTATGGTCGTGAGTATGTCGAATTCGAGATTTACGATGAAACTGCTGCAACGCCCGTTTAGGTCGCTGGTTAGTCGCTAACTTGCAATTAGCAACCGATCTGCAACTGAAATGGCGGTCGCATATTTCAATTTGTTTAGTGTAAGTTGTGTCAAATTTGTCTTATGTTTAATTAACTTGTGCATTTTTAATTGGGTTTGTCTAATGCGTGCCCCTTTTGGCACACATTAATGTCGATTAACTTTCTAATTTAGAATATAAGTTTGTTATGGTTAACCAATTTGTGTTAGCTTTTTAGATTTTATAAGATTTCTTACACTTAATCTATCATATATGGTATGCGTTATTCATATATGTTATACTTTAATCCATATTAAATACGCCATAATGACACACATTAGATTGACTTTAATGTTGATTATGTTTATTTGAAAAATCGCCAAATCCATTTGTTCTGAGTCTTTCTGTTTGCGACCGATCATCGCTAAGCTGTCGTAAAAACGGGTTTGCAACCAAACATTTGGAGGCGAAGACTGCCGCCACCTATTTTGGTTGTTGGTAGGTTGCTAATTGGGAGTTAGCGACTGATTTGCAACCGAAATGGCGGTCGTAGATTTTTTTTGTTTTTGTTTTTTTAATGTAAGGCTTTTCTTGATAAAGTAATATACATCTTAAAAGGAATTAGTTAAGAGCTTATTACATTAAATTTTCTTGATAATATACATTATTAAGTAGTTAATATTTGATGTGCATGTGTTTAACAACAATTTTTGAAAATCGCCTAATTGTTTAAGATGTACTTGACTGTAGTTATGAATTTTAAGTTGAATTTTTTAACTTAACTCTGAACTTTATACGTATATATGTATATATATATATGTATAATATATATGTATGTCTACATTTTTCAGTTTCAATATTTAGACTTAAGATTCAGAATTTAAAAAATTAATAATTTAGACTTCATACTTAAGTTTTCAGTTTTATCAAACGAGGCCTAAGTTATGTCAAATTTTTGTATGTTAAATTTAAGTTGTTTTTTTTTTTTTCAATTGGGTTTGTCTATGGCTCACCCATGTGGCACACATTTATGTGAATTAACTTTCCCATGTAAGATATATGTTTCCTTATGGTTAAACAATATTTATTCGGTTTTAAACTTTTATAGGATTTTTTACACTTAAAGAATCATACCTGGTATGCGTTATTAGTCATGCATATTATGCTTTATTCATATTAACTTGTACGTAAGAGGCACACATTAGAGACACTCTAATTAATTTAATATTGATTCTTCTTTAAAACAAATTTGATTGGGTCACCTGTTCTCAGTCTTTTTGGTGGGCCAAGCTAGTCCTACATACCACGTGCGTATCTTGTGTGGATTATTGATATATGTTATGTTTTACCTAGTGTGCTACAGATGACACATATTAGACACACTCTCTTTAATATAATATTGATTCTCCTTTAAAACAGATTGGCAAAACCACATGTGTCAATCTTTCTAGTGGGCCATCATGGTCCCACATACTATTCTTAAGCTTGCGGCAGACCAGCGCACGAAATCAGCAAACAACTGACCAACCTGCCATCTATGTTGATCCAGCCGTTTTAGGGTTTTACCCCCGATTTATCAACCTAATCGAGCAAACGATCCTCAGTCTCAAGTTTTTGTTCATTTCTTCTGCCTTTCACAAGTCAAGAGTTTGTCTTTTCGTCCTTTCATTTTGAATTGATAATCTTAGCAAAAGAATGCAAGAAAACAAACCCCCAAATCTATCAGATGACATTCCGTATTTATCTAAAATAATCTTACTAAACATTCTTTCAAGGCTTCCCAAGAAAACTCTAAATAGATTCAAGTGTGTTTCAAAAGATTGGCTTTTCCAGATTTCTTCTGATCCTCCTTTCAAGAATCTCCAACGTTGTCAATCCCTTAAATCTCCTAGTCTGATTTCTTTTGATATCAAGGGTTTGATCAACGATTTCAACATCGATGAAGGAAAAGATTGCAAAATCATTATATCATCAACCAATATCACAAGCGATGGTGAATTTTGTGATAAATTCGAGGTCAAAATTGGTAAAAAAGTTAGTAGTGATGACTCTTTTTATCAGGTAACTTCTTGCCGTGACCTAATATGCATTTTTACTGAATCGGAAGTTATAGTTTGTAATCCGAGCAAATAGGAATTTTTACCAATTTCCGGAATTGAGATTATTTCTCCTAATTCAATTGGTATAGCGTATCTCCCTTCTTCGGATGATTATAAAGTTATTCAACATTATAGAAATGTTACAGATGATGTTGAACGACTAGGACGCAAGATCTACAGTATCAAAGAATCTTGTAAGGAGTACACCGAGTTTTCGGTTGATTTTAATGGTTTTAATTTTGAGCCATTTGATTTTAATCCTTTAGATGAACGTTTACCAGTTTTCATAAATGGATTCATGTATTGGATGATGAAGTACAGTTTTCAATAGGAGGAGGGGAACAACACTTTAGCCTATTTTTTGGACTTGAAAAATGTGTCACTTGGTACTGTTTCTACCCAAAATTGGTTGTGGAAGAAAAGATTTGCTTTCGTATGGAGATGTTACACTTGTGGAAGTACTAGGGTTTTTGTGTATTGAATTGTGTTTGTCGTTGATTTCGAGCATTAGTTTGTACGCTTTGGAGGATGTTGTTGATGGAGAAAAATGGGAGAAATTTTTCACAATTTCTCTTTCTTATGTTATTCCAAGTATTGGAAGATGTCAAGTTTTGGGGTTTTTGATTGTGATAAGTTAGTAATAGCTCAAGCTTCAAAAAAGAATAAGAATAAACCATATCTTGTATGCCGTCTAAAATGCACAAAAGACTTGACCAAGAAAGCAGAAATCCAACACCAGATTAAGGGTAGTTTTCGGATGCTACATTCTGGTAGCTTCTTCTCCTTTAATCCCAAAAAAGAAAGCAATAGCACTTTTGAACCGCCTATGTCTAGAGAGGAAACGATGGATATATGACTATCCATTTGTCTAAACCGTTCAAACTTCTTGTTGTTGCATGCATAGGTACATTTTTTTGCTCGTTTGGAGTTTTCCTTTTTGTCATAATTATTTTGTGCAAGTGCTAATTAACTTAAGCGTTGAAACTGTATATCTTGACAGGGACTGAGACTTCAACATGAAGGTGAAAACTTAACGAATATTATATCAAAGCATCTTTGTCTCTATGGAGTAGTTGCTTGCAATTATAGCTGTTGTGTTTCTCCTCAACCGAATTATACTTGATAGAATAGTTGTCAATATATCTTTGTTTGGTTTGATTATGTTGGAGTTTATAGGTACTGAAGGAACCATATTATCATTTGTACTTAATTGGATTAGAGAACTTCATGTCTCTAAATTAATGAAATAATGGTTGGTTTCCAAAAAAAAGTTGTTTTCTGACAATGCTATATAACTTTGTCTCCACGATTGTGTATATAGACATATATAGCAGTCATTTTTTTAACTTATGTTGAAGAAAGAATTAATTATGATGGCTGGCTAAAATGTGTGCAATCTCAAGATGAATAAATTATTATATTTGAGATATTTATATATGCTCTTCGATGAAATTCCAATTATATTGTTTGGTGATTATAAAGTTTGAGGATATATATATATATATATATTAAAGGAGATAAGATATGCATATTTTCATGAGGTCCAGAAGAGATAAGATAATAATTATCAATAAATTCAATATTATGATAATTTTGAAGATTTGTTCACTAAGACACTACCAATAATAACCCTTGAGATCATTCACGAATGCAGTCTTTTTAAGAAACGCAAGTGATTATCGTATCAGGGGGAGTAATGTTTTACATAGATAATAGTATAAAATCTTAGGAAGATAACTTAAACTATCTTACCATTACCTTGAGTTGTTACATGATAATCTTTTCTTTGATCATATTGTTACTAATGTCATATCTTCTTGTGCACCTATTTAGAGTAAGACTCATATCATCCTTGGGTCTTTTGTTGAAAGTGATTATGTTAAGAGAGTTGGTTGGTTCTCTTGTTAAAGCTCATCTTTCTGATTTCGTGAAAATTACCTTTGAAAATGGTGTTTTTGAACTAACTTTGCAGAATCTTGTGGAGGAACATCTTGTTTATTCTATTACCTTTATTTACTTTCTTTTGAAAGACTATATTTTAAAATGACTTTTTAGTTCAAAACACGAGTTCTTATGTCAAGCTTTTGAATAAATCCTTTGGTGGTACTTTGCTTTTAATTTTGTCTTAGTTATGATAGAATATATCTTGATCTCTATTTCTTGTATCCCCTAAACACTATAAACAGGGCTCTAGGCCTTTAGTTAGAACTAAACCTGAGAGATGAACTAAGGAAGAAATGTAATGAATTTAATAAATGCTACACATCGATTTCTTGGAATAATAATATAAATATAAAATGCAAATAATTATAAGCAATAACATAAGGAGAGAGAAAATAGAACTCAAAAATCAAGTCTCAATCATCTTATTAATATCTTCTCATATGGCCTATTCATAGGCACAAAGTATAAGAGATTGCATAAAAGGATCTAAACTAAATCAAAGGGGATATCTGAATACAATCAAGATTAGTAATTTGAAAGTTTAGCTCTCTCAGGGCACGTATTAATTTCATGATAAGAAAAATTTTAACTTATACGTTAGGCTTATAGGTGTTTTTCCCCCTTAAACTTATTGTATTGTGGACTTGGTCCACAAACTTTAATTCGTTACTTTTAGGTACCCAAACAATTTATGTTTTAGGAATTAGGTACATTCGTCCAATTTTGCCGTTAGCCACTTCTTTTATACGTTAAGTGGTGGATATTTTCGCCCAAAAACTAAAAAATATCCAACTCTCTCACTTAGATTATTTTGAATCCAAAGAGAAAAATAGAAAAACTAGGATCAAATTTAGAAAAAAAAAAACTAGCCAATCCCCTCTTTCTTCTTTCTCCTCTTCCTTCTTCTACCTTCTTCCTCCACTTCCTCCCATTGTCAACTACCACCACCACCTTCCAACTTTTTCAGCAGGAATTTTAGCTTCTTTTAAGCTTTCTCCCTTGATTTATTCTCTTCTATCAACTTTTTCTCCAATTAAATCAACTTTATTTTCCAAAAGAAAGATAAAAAAATAAAAAACTAATAAAGAAAAAAACTGGAAACATCAACAACAGTAATCAAAAATCAATTTTTTGGACTACAAGATTATCAAGAACAACAAACAAACAACGAATTCACAATCCAACAAACCCTTTTTTTTTATAATTTAAAAAATAAAAAAAGAGAGGCATAAGAGAGAGAGGAGAGAGCATTTCTTGAAGTTGCTCTTTCGGCAAGCAATCTTCCTCTAAGGCATTCTACTATTCTCAAACTATTTTCAGTTTCAATTTCTCATTGTGAAATTCAAATTTTACCATCTCATAAAAAACCAACCCACAATTGGAAAAAGGAAAAAAATGGAAACAAAGAGAGGAAGCGCACCTCCGTCATCAACCACTGGCAATGGTGGCTCCCGGAATCATCATCTTCTTCGATGGTACAAAGAGGGGAAAGGCGGTCGTGGAAGAAGAAAGAGGAAGGGTGGTGTGTTGGTGGTGGAAGAAGGAAGAGGAGGAAGAAGGAAGAGGAGAAGGGGGGTGGTAGTTTAAAATGGGAGGAAGAGGAGGAAGAAGGTAGAAGAAGGAAGAGCTGGAAGAAGAAAGAGAGGGTTGGACAATTTTTTTTATTTTTCTAAATTTGATCTTAAATTTTTTTTAGCTTTAACCTGAAAATAATCTAAGTGAGAGGTTTGGATGATTTTTTAGTTTTTGGATGAAAATACCCTTTATTTAATGGACAAAAGAATTGATTGATGACAAATTTGGACAGTTGTACCTAATTCACTAAACATAAATTATTTGGGTACTTAAATAACGAATTAAAGTTTATGAACTAAATCTACAATACAAATAAGTTTAAAGGGGAAAAACACCTGGAGATAAAAATGTTTGTAGCTAAAAGTTACAACTGTTTGTTGAAAATCAATAATCAAAATCTTTCTCCTCTGAACTTTTATCTTTTGGTCACATCCTGTTTTGCATGACAACCAATTCCTATCTCTCTTTCTTATTTAATGATTATTTCCTTTATCATAACAATTAATTTGGATAATCATAGACCCACATACACAGACACAAACTCTTTTGACATATCAAATTAGCAAGGATCCACTAGAGCTAGCTCTTTTCTATAGAGTTGCGCTTTATTGTGGACAAGATCCACATCTTATTTGAAAACTTTTTTTTTTTAAAATCCGAGATTCACGACTTTCCGGAGATATTTATGATCTCTATTATTTGAAAATTACAAGTGAAAGGACACTAACTAGAACCTTTAAAGTAAGGTCGAGAACAATCTGCTTCAATTGGGCCTTGCAGAAATATCTTTTCTTTTTCCCTTCCAATTTTGCATTTAATCCCTTTGTGCTTTATTTTTCTCTTTACTTTTTTGTTAATCCTATGTATTGTCTTTTTTTCCTCTACTAGTACAAGTGACGTAGCATTTTCTTTTTTCTCGATTCAAAATTTTATAGACTTCTTGTATTTTGACTGTTTCCCATGAGCATGAAAACCAATTTCTATGTGCCTTTTTTATTTTATGATTATTTCCTTTATCATTGCACAATAATTTCGATAATCATACAAGGAAGCACGCACATGCACACTTTTTCTGTGTATCAAGTCACTAAGAATTCTATCAAAGTTAGCCTTTTTTTAGGCAGTTGAGCTTTATCGTGGACCAAAACCACATCTTATTCATAAACCTTTTTTTTTTTCTTTTATAGAAGCGATATTCATGACTGTCTTGATTTCTTTTCTAATCTCTTTTTCACAAAATCTACAAGTGAAGGGACTCTAACGGAAACCCTTAAGGTAAGATCAAGAACAATATGCTTTGATTTGGAATTGAGAAAATCTCTTTTGTTTTACCAATTTTACATTTTTCATGTCGCAAGGGTATTATGGAAAACATGATGTCTAATTGTCACCTACAAAATTTTTTAAGAGTCGTTGCCTACGAATTGTATTGAATGCAAATATTAATATTGTTTGTGTTATAGATATATATCTTGTAACCTAAATTCAGTATCTCTGCTTATTTTTTTAGTTTGGATTTTTAGGATTCGTCATAATTTCATTCAATTGAACAAAACAACGTAGTAGAATAGCATTCTAGTTGGATTGTATCTTTGAAACAAACAAAAGAAAAAGGAATCCGAAATTGCGAAAGAGAGGATTCCCCTTGAATACTTGTGAACGATAGGGATTTTCCTAACTATAAGTTTTAAATCAAATAATTGCAAATGCACAAGATCATTGTGATACAACTAATAAAAAAGTGTCGAACAATATAAAAAGACTTAATTATCTAAATTATTATCTTCCTAACGTAATTTTATAAAAAGAAATCGAATCTATTTATTCCTGAATTAATTAAAACCAATAAATAAAATTTACTAAATTAAAAACCAACAAGAGCTTAAGTAAACATAATGATTTAGAACCTTGAATTTACCTCTAATCTTTATAACAATGGTTTAATTTTAATTAGGAGGAAAGATCTAGCCTACAAGATTTGATTCAATTAAGAAATATATTGCGATTAAATGCATGGCATAACTCATCTAACCATTAGCATGACTTATTCAATTTTATAATATAATCATCTAAAATTAGTAGGAACTATTCAATTCTACAAATTCACAGTATACCTACAAAAATTAAATATCTCTCATACTCAAGACTACAAGAAGTAGGCATGGATAAAGTACCAATTAACCCAACTAATTATTCTACGAGAAAAATCACAAAGAATTAATTGAATCAAACCAATAAAGATCCCAAAATATACAATCACATAAAATAATCCCATAAATAATCCCGAATAAAATAAATTAAGTTACTAGGCTAGGGTTTCATCAAGATTCTAAAAAGAAATTTAGTTTATTACTATAGAGAAAGAAATAACCAAATTCATAAACAATAACATGGCTTCTTATTATTATTTTTTTCAATTGGCGATGCTTGAATTCCTCCTCTCTTTGCTCAATGCTTTCGGCGGCTCTCTAAAAGGTGGGAGAATCGCCCCCAAGAATTGATCTTCCAACTTATTAATAGAAGGAAGAAATTCCAATTTGAGTTAGAAGAGAATTCCTCTCGAATTCAATTTTAGATTTCAATTTCAGCCCACTAACTCACAGAAGACAGAGCAAATGGACCCGAGACTCCCACTACATCTAACCCTTCTGCGGCTTCTATGGTGGCTCTTCCGACATGAAAGCTGGCTCTCAGTAGTACTCGAGAGTTATTAGTGCTAAATTTAGATCAGTAAATTCCTTAACTCTATATATTTATCATTATTAAACTATAATATATACTAGCCTAATCATTCTGTAACAAATTATATCCGTTTTTGAGAGCTGCCGAAGCCATTTTAGCTACCATCTAGGAGCGGTTCATGGGGGCTTCCTACAGTTTGTCTTAAGTCCCACCGGAAGTTTGAGTTTTGTGGGGATGAGAGTTTTTTTTTTTAAAGTTTTATAACCTTGTAGTTGTTTTTACATATCTTTAGTTTTTTTACTTCATATTCTTATATAATCTTAAACATTTTTCAGCGAATGCAGAAAAAATATGTATGAGACCCGGCATTACCCATCATAAAGATGAGGCAAACATGGGAGAGCAAGGTCAGTACAGTGTTAACGGATTTTCTGGGCGACGATCGAGAGAAGAAGAAGAGACCTTCATGGATTGAGGAGAGATTCTGGATTGACTTGTGGAAGCATTAGGATAGTCTTAAGGTCAATGCCCTGTCCGAACAAATAAGAAGGGCAAGAATGAGGGACGGGAAGGGGGGGAACAAGAAGCTGGAAAGCATATAGATGGGTCAATCTCCTTTCCCGAGACTCTCGCAAAGAGGGTAAGAACATTATTTAATATTACTTTTTCTATTAATTACTATAACAAAAAAGTGTTAATGGTATTGTTATTTTTCAGCAAAATGATTTATCAGAGAGGTTCTTAAAGAGCAAGTACTTGGAGGAGATTCGCGAGCATCGGAAGGGTAAGTTATGTAAAAGCTTTAAACTTATCACTTATTACTTATGTTTATATAATTTTATAACTTATTATTATCCAACTAACATTTTATACTGTATAAGAGATTTCACGAGTTGAAGAAGAAGGTCAAGGAGAAAGCTGGAGGTTTGCATCACAGGCACTGTTATGCCCGATGATCCCCACCTTATGGCCAAAGCAGTTTGCGGCATGAGCCACAACCCTTTATACGGAACTAGTTCGGAGGTAGCTCATCTCAGATTTAAGAACAATCGGGCCCCATCTTATAGAGGATATGGGTACCGATCGGACCATGCTGTGTGGGTGCCGAGTAGAGAATGATACGGAGGGTAGAGGCTACTATTTTGAGCATTTCTACTATGTTCGACAAGTACATGAATGATGCATAAGAGACAGTGGAATTCTTACAAGGATTGGCCAAATGGGCAGTGGCTAGAAATATTGAGGAAGAACACAAAGGGAAGGTGGCCTTGTTCGAGAAGATGATTCATGATCTTGAATGGCTTGTGTTAGAAAGGAAAGAGGAAGACCTTAGAGGCTCTAAAACATTTCTATTGTCCACGGTACAAGTGAAGGAATAAAAAGCAGAAAGTGTGGAAGAGTTAGAAGCCTAAAACTTCAAGAGGGAGAGAAATCTGGAACCCACCACCGACTGTAGGATTCTGGACCAAGGAGAAGATTGAAGCTAGATGTACGGGCGACGATAGATACCCGCTATCATCCACACTAAAGGTCTAGACCAAGTAGAGGTGGAAGACATGACCTACCGTCCATGATTGGGTGGGACCTATCATCAATTGTAAGTCTCAGCTAGGCAAAAGATTTGAAGAGTTTTAAACTCATTGACCTCTCATTTTGGTTTTTTAACTTCTTTTGACTTGTAATTAAGTAGCCTAAGTACCCATTTACTTCATTCAAGTTAAATTAATAACTAGGGTTGGTTGTTAATCATGTAAGGACCTATATATACTTATGTTGCAACCATTTTGAGTGATAGAATGTAATATATGAAAGTTTGAGAGTAAACTTAGAGTTCTATTGTTTCTTGTTCTTCCTTTGTAAAATAGGGATTTCTAATTATAAAATAAGGCAGGGAATTCTTGAATCTTTATTCAAGAGTTCTTGTTTCTTCCCCAACTTCGTATATCTCCTTGAGGTACTAGCTCTTTAGCTAGTGTTGCTTGAAGTTAGGTCTTTCCTTGTGACATGAGAATAGGTGAGCCTTCGCATAGTCCTTAATGATTCTCCCTTAAGATGGTAAGGTTTTATTTTTTTTACTTAGTTAATTCCTGTAATTTTCCCCTTTGATTTATCTATATCTCATATAAAATTCTTCAAAGGTTCTTTTTATGAGAGAAGCATCTCGGGAAGGAGTTGGACTTTAATTAATGTAGGAAGTTCACATCAATCCGACAACTTTTCAAGAAGAACCACTTGGCATACACTCTTCCACTGATATAAACCTCGTCAGAGCTGCTATGGCTATCGTTCCCTCGATATCTTCATTTACTGCACAAGACAAACTTGGAATCCCAACCCCTAAAGTGTCGGTTCGATTCTACTCCTCCCTCTATTGGTACCCCATTCCCACCACTTATGATGTCCCTGTCCTTTCGTGATACTAGGGCTGAAGATGATTGATATTTATGGGGATGTTTTGTGAGGATATATTTTTTTTACAAAGGTGTTCTATATTTTATGTTTTTATGTATGAGTTTTTTAGTTTGTAGATATTTATTACTAAATATTTTAGATTATTAATATTTAGATATTGCTTGTTTGGGTTTATAATTGCATTGTAGCATTTGAGGAAGTTTTTGACAATTATATTCTAGAAACTTTAATTCAAGATCCTCATTGTATCATGTCATGATATAAATATATGGAACATAAAAATAGCACAAAACGTCCACTCAAATGAGGATCTTGAATTAAAGTTTCTAGACTCGACATTCTAACATTTTAGAGATATTTGGCCAAAATATAATATAAAAGTTTTCATTAAAATTATAAAAATTTCGGACGATTATTAAGTACATTTGAAGTGAACATATATTCCCAGATGGAATTATATGCCTGAAGTATAATTTCAGAAGAATAAGAATTAATAAATAAAGTGCAAACTTGAATAGTTATGACATAAGACTTTTCGTAAATTCCTGCCAATATTGATTACGAACAAATAAAATTTTTGGTAGTGGATTGTGTTTAGAAAATAGCACACCAAGCTCTAATAGTTTATTTCAAGTCCTTGACGGATTCTATAGGCTTGCATGAAGCATTTAAGTGAATTGTTCCTGAAACATAAAATCATTGTTAGTGATTTTTATTTAAAGAGATATATAAAATTAAGATTGAATATATCCATTAAACTTTTCATAGAATTTGTTATATTTTCCTCTTATGATTATTTATCTACTATAAAATGCTCTCCATATTAGGGGGAGAAAATTAGATTAATAAAGTTTCATATTCATTGCTGAATCATTTGATATAGATACAAGTTTTTGTGAACTACAAGTTCTTCAGATTAATTATTTGCAAAAGAATTACAAATATACTTAATTTTATGTTAAGTATAGAAGAGTTACAAAATTGAATTTGTGGATGCTTCTACAGAGGTTCTAGGAGGACGAAATACTAGTCTTATAACTTGAAATGCTAAGTCATGCCTTAAGCATGATCCATTTTTTGTTATAGAGATTCTTGAGAGAAAGAAATATTTGAAGTATTCATCTTGAAAAGTTTCTAATTGCCAACCGAATATGAGAAGTAAGTATTTCCAGTTGTATCTTGATTTACTAATCAAACATGCCAAAGATGGGAATTTAGTTTATTTATAAAAGGTTTATATGAATATAGTATTTGATTATAAGATGATTATAACACCACATGTTTATATATGAGAAGGTAACGAGTACCTTTGGTCCTGAAGCATCATGAATTTGCAGAAATGGTGCACTATTATTCTTTCTATGACATTTGGAATGGTATTATTAGTGTCCCCCTATAATTTTTTTCAAGAATAATTAATCTTGAACTATGGAAAAAAATCTAACTCCTGTAGTGATGGATAAGCATCAAGTTGCTTGCTTATATGATACAATCTTAAACCATAAAGCTACGTATACGCGACGATAGCAACCACTCCTTCAACAATATTGAAGTTCGAAATTATTTTGTGGCTTGCTGAGAATGTGTGTGATCATTATTGATAGTTAAATCCGAGATATTTATATGGTATTCTTTAAAGGTCAAAATTACAACCATATTGTTGGTAGAAAAATTTGAGGACATGTTTAAAAGAAATATGGCAAAACGAATTAAACCAAAATTTCTTTATAACAAAGTTGAAATTGATATGCAATAATTTTGATCAAATGTGATACAAAATCATAAAGATTTACTCACTAACACATACCAATGTACTGGTTTAATTATATTTTAAACAAAGGAGTATATAAAACATAAATGAATAGCGTACTCTTTTTTTTTCACTAGGCGTTTTTCACCCACAAACTTTTTTCTCTTGTAAGGTTTTAACGAGGCATATTTTTCATGTTATGGACATCCAAGGGCGAGTGTTATGAAACTAATATATACATAGTGGATGTGCAAAATACGTCATCTAAAGAGAAGTAAACTTCGAAAAATGATTAGAATTGGATTCATGATACACCCATTGATTTAGTTTAGATCCTTCAGAAATCTACAATTCTTGTATCTTGAGCTTATAAATGTGTTATATTAAAAAATATTAATTAATAAGATGATTCAAATTTATCTCTTGTGTTCTGTTTTCTTTCTATATGTTCTCTATTTATCTCAATTATTTTACTTTTATATTATTTAATATATTCCAGACAATGTGAAGTGTTCATCAAAAGACTAATCTTTTTTTTTATTTGTTGTTTTAGAAGGCAGTTTGTTTGATTGAAGGAAAAAGCACTAGGGGATTTTCATCAGAAGTAAAATATAATGACTTCCTGCATTGTTATAAATAAATTATTTTTTAGTATAATACACAAAAAGATATTATATAAAAATTCGCTTTTGATTTATTTTAAAAAAACTTGATCTCATTTCTTCTATTTTTTTAAAAATTATAACGAATATTGGAGATCAATAAATTACGCGGCAAAATATAAAATTTATGTGCGAAAAAATTCAAATATTTTTCCCTCTAAAACTCACTTTCTCTTTCTATACATGTTTTTTGCACATTCTGTCTAAAAAAATATGGTGATGTTTTTTAAAAATTTGAAGGTTTTGGAGTTAAAAATTTATAATTTTGAAGATTATATACACGATAAGGTTAATGTTGAGATAAAAATCACAAAAAACACATTAAAATTTAAAAAATACACCATTTGCACGTTTGAGCCACGCCCTGGCGCGAATAAGAAGAGAGTCTCGCCAAGGCCTGGCGCGGGGGTACCCCTATTCGCACCAGGCCTTGGCTCAAGCGTGCAGATTGTGTACTTTTATAATTTTTTATTTATTAATTTAAAATTTTTTAATATATATTTTAGTACCATTATGTTAATTTTTAGATTAATATTATAATGTGAGTTTTTATGTTAATAAATATATATATGTTTGCATTTAATTTATTTAGTTGATAATTAAATATTTAATTTTAATTATATGTAATGGTGTTAAGTTTCTTAATGTTTAAATAATTGTATAAAATATATTAAAACGAGTTAATTATTAAAAACAAAATTGATATAACAAATTAAATAACATTACTAATTAAAAAATTAAAAAAATATAAAAAAAAGCCTTTGGCGAAAACATCGGGTACCCTGCACCAGGCCTTGGTACGAGGTAGCCAAGTCCGCGCTAATGCTTGATTTTTCCATTTCAGTGCATTTTTAAAATTTTTAAACCGTAAAAATGTAAATAAATGAGTATATAACAATATGTTAAGCTTTTTTCTATCTTTTAATGGTTAGATTTGAGTAGATCGTTATTTGAAGTTTTAGGATGTAGAGAGAACTTGGAAAGAAAGAAAATAGAGAGAGAAAATAATTTGGTAAAAATAAAAATTTTTTCGTGTGTAAATTTTAAATTTTAGCGCATAATTAATGGTGCTCATTGTTCTTTTAATGCTCTCCTTCTCATATTATGTAGTACTACTGTGTTGTGCTTCACAAACATAGTTAATGTCTATTCTAAATTCTATAAACTTTTTTTCAAATGTGGGCAGCTGTTCTACGAACCATGCTCATTCCAAACTTTTTTTCTTTAGGCTCCATTTTTCCTCAAACATATCACAAATTTCAGAAAGAAAAAATCACTTTTTTCAGATCAGAACCCAATCCAACTAGAATAGGATTGGATTTTATTTCAATGAACTCGCCATTTCTATCAACTTTCTAAGCCATTTCCATTTTGTTGGACCAAACAACTTTTCATCACCCTATATATAGTAAAACATTTTTTTTTTTGGATATGAGTAAAATAGATCTAACTCTCTAAAATTGTGTCTATTTGGATCCTCTTTTGGTTGTTTGTTGAAAGAATAACTTAATAGGATTTTTAAAAACTTCCCATCCACCTTCTTTTTTCTCACGATCCACGATGAAATCCTTAATATAGCCTGGTTTTAAAATGTTTCCTTTCCTTTATTAATTTTTTTGTACCATGAGTTAAAGGGTTGTCATTCTCTGTCTTGTGAGGATGCCATGTTGAGCCAGCAAAGTTGCTATAAGACTGGCATTTCTTGGATTTTAGACACCAACGAATACGATATATAATCAAAAATTTATATGCTCGTAATAAATGTTTGGGGGCAAAGCTGGTAGCTCTAGTTCTTAATTTGTTACTGCTACTGTTTGTAGTGATATTTTAAAAATGGCTTCATGATTTGAAGCCGTTAAGTCTAGATTGCAAAATACAATGAAGCAAAGAGACCAAGGTGCAATTATAAAATGTAATTTATACAAGGGAATTCGGTATGATTTAATGAATTTGAAGTTGAAGGGTGACCACCTCCTTCCAATTAGGTTACATTGACGTATATTTGAGGTTTCTTTGGATATTTTATTATATTTTGAAACAATATCATATTTGATATTGAGGTAATTTTTGTGGATATTAAATGATATTTTAGTGGATATTAATTGGTAATTTTTGTATGCATATTTTTTAGGATGGTTTGATAAATTTTAAAAATTAATAAAAAGAATTTAGGGTGATGGTGATTGATTGGCAACAAAATTGGTAGCCAAAAAATTTAAAAAATTATAGTCTCAACCGAAAGTCGGTCGTAACTTTTTTGGTACCTTTTGTATATATATATGTGTATATAATATATATGTATTCATTTTTCAGTTTTAATATTTAGACTAAAGATTCGGAATTTAAAAAATTAACAATTTAGACTTAATATTTAAGTTTTCAGTTTTATCAAACGAGGCCTAAGTTATGTCAAATTTTTGTATGTTAAATTTAAGTAGTGTTTTTTTAATTGGGTTTGTCTATGGCTCACCCCAGTGGCACACATTTATGTGGATTAACTCTCCCATGTAAGATATATGGTTAGACAATATTTATTAAGTTTTAAACTTTTATAAGATTTTTACACTTAAAGAATCATATCTGGTATGTGTCATTAATCATACATATGTAGCTTTATCTATATTAACTTGTGCATAAGAGGCACACATTAGAGACACTCTCTTTAATAATTTAATATTGAATCTTTTTAAAACAAATTTGATTAGGCTACCTGTTCTCAGTCTTTCCGGAGGCCCAAGCTAGTCCCACATACCACGTATCGTATATTGTAGGGATTATTGAACATATGTTATGTTTTATCTAGTGTGCCACAGATGAAACATGTTAGACACGCCCTCTTTAATTTAATGTTGATTCTCTTTTAAAACAGATTGGCCAAACCACATATGTTAGTCTTTCCAGCGAGCCATCTTGGTCCCACATACCATTCTTAAGCTTGCCACAGAGTAGCACACGAAATTAGCAAACCAACAGACCAACCCGCCATCTATGTTGATCCGGCCCTTTCAAGGCTTTAGCCCCTATTTATTAACCTAACTGAACACTCGATCCTCAGTTTGTAGTTTTCCTTCATTTCTTCTGCCTTTCACAAGTTAAGACTTTGTCTTTTCGTCCTTTTATTTTGAATAGATAATCTTAGCAAAAAAATGCAAGAAAAAAAAATCTCCAAATCTATCAGACGACCTTCCGTGTCTATCTGAAATACTCTTTGTATACATTCTTTCAAGGCTTCCCGTGAAAACTCTAAACAAGTTCAAGTATGTTTCAAAAGCTTGGCCTTCCCTGATTTCATATGATCCTCATTTCAAGAATCTCCAACGTTGTCAATCCCTTAAATATCCAAGTCTAATTTCTTTTGATATCAAGTGTTCGATCAACGATTCCAGCATCGATGAAGGAAAACATTGCAAACTCATTGTATCGTCAACAAATATCACAAGCGATGGTGAAGTTTGTGATAAATTCGAGGTCGAAATTATTAAAAAAGTTAATAGTGACGGCACTTTTTATACGGTAACTTCTTGCCGTGACCTAATATGCATTTTTACTGAATTGGAAATTATAGTTTGTAATCCGAGCAATCAAGAATTTTTACCAATTTCTGGAATTGGGATTATTTCTCCTAATTCAATTAGTATAGCATATCTCTCTTCTTCGGATGATTATAAAGTTGTTCAGCTTTATAAAAATGTTATAGATGATGTTGAACATCTAGGATGCAAGATCTACACTATCAAAGAATATCGTAAGGAGTACACCAAGTTTTTGGTTGATTTTAACAGTTTAAATTTGGAGACATTTGATTTTATTCCTTTAGATGAACATTTAACAGTTTTCGTAAATGGATTCATGTATTGGATGTTAAAGTACAGTTCTCATTAGGAGGAGGGGGATGATGCTTTAACCTTTTTTCGGACTTGAAAAATGTGTCACTTAGTACTATTTGCTACCCAAAATTGGCTGTGAAAGAAAAGATTTTGCTTTCGTATGAAGATGTTAAACTTGTGGAGTACTAGGGTTTTTGTGTATTGAATTATGTTTGTCGTTGATTTCGAGTATTAGTTTGTATGCTTTGAAGGATGTTGTTGATGGAGGAAAATGGGAGAAAATTTTCACAATTTCACTCTCTCATGTTATTCCAAGTTTTGGGAGATGTCAAGTTTTGGGGTTTTTTGATTGGGATAAGTTAGTCATAGCTCAAGCTTCAAAGAAGAATAAGAATAAACCATATCTTGTATGCCGTCGAAAATGCACAAAAGACTTGATCAAGAAAGCAGAAATCCAACACCAGGTTAATGGTAGTTTTCGTATGCTGCATTCCGGTAGCCTCTTCTCCTTTAATACGAAAAAAGAAAACAATAGCACTTTTGACCGCCTTTGTCTGGAGAGGAAACGATGGATATATGACTGTCCATCTCTCTAAACAGTTCAAACTTCTTGTTGCATACATAGGCTCATTTTTTTTCCTCGTTGGTGTTTTCGTTTTTTTTTGCTTAATTATTTTGTCCAAGTACTAATTAACTTAAGCGTTAAAACTGTATATCTTAACAGGAACCGAGACTCCACCATGAAGGAGAAAACACAAAATATCATATCAAAACATCTTTGTCTCTATGGAGTGGTTGCTCGCAACTATAGTTGTTGTATTTCCCCTCAACCCAATTATAGTCGATAGAATCGTAGTTAATCTATCTATGTTTGGTTTGATTATGTCAGATTTTATAGGTATTGAAGGAACCATATTATCATTTGTACTTAATTGGATTAGAGAACTTCATGTCTCTAAATGAATGAAATCATGGTTGGTTTCCCAAAAAAAAAAAAACCTATGTTTCTTACAATGCTATATAACTTAGTCTCCACAATTGTGTATATAGACATATATAGCAGTCACTTCTTTAACCTATGTTGAAGAAATAAATAATTATGATGGCTGGCTAAAATTCATGTGATCTCAAGATTAGTAAATTATTATATTTGAGATATTTACATATCCTCTTAGATGAAATTTCAATTATATTGTTGGGTCATTATAAAGTTTGAGGATATATTTACATATATATATATATATTAAAGGAGATAAGATATGCATATTTTCATGAGCTCCAGAAGAGATAAGATAATGATGTGCAATAAATTCGATATTATGATAATTTTGAAAATTTGTTCACTAAGACACTACCAATTATAACCCTTGAGATCATTCATGAATGTAGTCTGTTTAAGAAATGCAAGGGATTATCGTATCTGGGGGAGTAATATTTGACATAGAGAATAGTATGAAATTTTATGAAGATAACTTAAACTATCTTACCATTACCTTGAGTTGTTACATGATAAGCTTTTCTTTGATCATATTTTTGCTAATGTCATATCTTCTTGTGCATCTATTTAGAGTAAGCTCATATCGTCCTTAGATCTTTTGTTGAAAGTGATTATGTTAAGAGAGTTGGTTAGTTCTCTTGTTAAAGCTCATCTTTGTGATTTTGTGAAAACTACCTTTGAAAATGGTTTTTGAACTAACTTTGAAGAATCTTGTGGAGGAACATCTTGTTTATTCTATTACCTTTATTGACTTTCTTTTGAAAGACTATATTTTAAAATGACTTATTAGTTCAAAACTCGAGTTCTTATGTCAAGCTTTTGAATAAATCCTTTGGTGGTACTTTGCTTTTAATTTTGTGTTAGTTATGATAGAATCTATCTCAATCTCTATTTCTTGTATCCCCTAAACACTATAAATAGGGTCTAGGCCTTCAGTTATAACTACATGTGAGAGATGAACTAAGGAAGAGATGTAATGAATTTAATAAATGCTACTCATCGATTTCTTGGAATAATAATATAAATATAAAGTGAAAATAATTATAAGCAATAACATAAGGCGAGAGAAAATAGAACTCAAAAATCAAGTCCAAATCATCTTCTTAATATCTTCTCATATGGCCTATTTATATGCACAAAGTATAAGAGATTACAGAAAAGGATCTAAACTAAATGAAAGGGGATATCTGAATACAATCAAGATTAGTATTTTGAAAGTTTAGCTCTCTTCAGGGCATGTATTAATTTCATAATAAGAAAAATTTTAACTTATAAGTTAGGATTATAGGTGTTTTTCCCCCTTAAACTTATTGTATTGTGGACTTGGTCCACAAACTTTAATTCGTTACTTTTAGGTACCCAAACAATTTATATTTGATCAATTAGGTACATTCGTCCAATTTTGCCGTTATTCATTTCTTTTATCCGTTAAGTGGAGGATATTTTTTTCGAAAAACTAAAAAATCATCCAACCCTCTCACTATTATTTTGTGGCTAAAGAGAAAAATAGAAAAAAATAGGATCAAATTTAGAAAAATAAAAAAACTATCCAACCCCCTCTTTCTTCTTTCTCCTCTTCCTTCTTCAACCTTCTTCCTCCTCTTTCTCCCTCTATAAACTACCACCACCACCTTCCAACTTTTTCAGCAGGAATTTTAGCTTCTTTTAAGCTTTCTCCCTTGATTTATTCTCTTCTTTCAACTTTTTCTCCAATTCAATCAACTTTATTTTCCGAAAGAAAGATAAAAAAAATTAAAAACTAATAAAGAAAAAAAACTGGAAACATCAACAACAGTAATCAAAAATTAATTTTTTTGACTACAAGATTATCAAGAACAACAAACAACAGATTCACAATCCAACAAAACCCCTTTTTTGTAATTTAAAAAATAAAAAAAGAGAGGTATAAGAGAGAGAGGAGAGAGCATTTCTTGAAGTCGATATTTTGGCAAGTAATCTTCCTCTAAGGTATTCTACTATTCTCAAACTATTTTCAATTTCAATTTCTCATTGTGAAATTCAAATTTATCATCTCATCAGAAAAGAACCCACAATAGGAAAATGAAAAAAAATGGAAATAAAAAGAGGAAGAAACCTCCGTCTTCCACCACTGGCAATAGCAGCTCCCAGAATCATCTTCTTTGACAGTACAAAGGGGGGAAGGGCGGTGGTGGTGGTGGTGGAAGAAGGAAGAGGAGGAAGAAGGAAGAGGAGAAGGGTGGTGGTAGTTTAAAATGGGGAGAAGAGGAGGAAGAAAGTAGAAGAAGGAAGAGCTGGAAGAAGAAGGAGGGGGTTGGATAATTTTTTTTTTTCTAAATTTGATCTTAATTTTTTTTATCTTTAACCCGAAAATAATATAAGTGAGAGGTTTGGATGAGTTTTTAATTTTTTGATAAAAATACCCTTTATTTAATGGACAAAAGAATTGGTTGATGTTGAAATTGGACAGATGTACCTAATTCACCAAACATAAATTGTTTGGGTACTTAAATAACGAATAAAAGTTTATGAACTAAATCCACAATACAAATAAGTTTAAAGGAGAAAAACACCTATAAGCCTATAAGTTATCCTAGAGATAAAACTGTTTGTAGCTAAAACTACAAATGTTTGCTGAAAATCAATAATCAAAATCTTTCTCCTTTGAACTTTTATCTTTTGGTCATATCCTGTTTTCCATGACAACCAATTCCTATCTGTCTTTCCTATTTAATGATTATTTCCTTTATCATAACAATTAATTTGGATAACTATATACCCACATACACAGACACAAACTCTTTCGGCTTATCAAATTAGCAAGAATCCACTAGAACTAGCTCTTTTCTATAGAGCTACGCTTTATTGTGGACAAGATTCACATCTTATTTGAAACATTTTTAAAAAAAAATATGAGATTCACAACTTTCTTGAGATATTTACAATCTCTATTCTTGGAAAATTACAAGTGAAGGGATACTAACTACAACCTTTAAAGTAAGGTCGAGAACAATCTGCTTCAATTGGGCCTTGTAGAAATATCTTTTTTTTCCCTTCCAATTTTGCATTTAATCCCTTTGTGCTTTATTTTTCTCTTTACTTTTTTGTTAATCCTATGTATTGTCTTTTTTTCCTCTACTAGTACAAGTGACGTAGCATTTTCTTTTTTCTCAATTCAAAATTTTATAGACTTCTTGTATTTTGACTGTTTCCCATGAGCATGAAAACCAATTTTTATTTAACTTTCTTATTTCATGATTATTTCCTTTATCATTACACAGTAATTTTGATAATCACACAAACAAGCACGCACGTGCACACTTTTTTTGTGTATCAAGTCACCAAGAATTCTATCAAAGTCAGCCTTTTTTGAGGGAGTTGAGCTTTATTGTGGACCAAAACCACATCTTATTCATAATTTTTTTAAAAAAATTTTTATAGAAGCGATATTCAAGACTGTCTTGATTTCTTTTCTTAGCTCTCTTTCACAAAATCTACAAGTGAAGAGGCTCTAATGGGAACCCTTAAGGTAAGATCGAGAACAATATGCTTTGATTTGGAATTGAGAAAATCTCTGTTGTTTTACCAATTTTACATTTTTCATGTTGCAAGGGTATTATGGAAAACATGATGTCTAGTTGTCACCTACAAATTTTTTTTTAGAGTCGTTGCCTACGAATTGTATTGAATTCATAGATTAATATTGTATGTCATAGATATATATCTTGTAACCTAAATTCAGTATCTCTGCTTATTTTTTAGCCTTGATTTTTAGGAATTGTCATAATTTTATTCAATGGAACTAACCAACGTAGTAGAATAGCATTCTAGTTGGATTGTATCTTAGAAAGAAACAAAAGAAAAAGGAATCCGAAATTGCGAAAGAGAGGATTCCCCTTGAATACTTGTGAATGATAGAGATTTTCCTAACTGTAAGTTTTAAATCAAATACTTGCAAATGCACAAGATCATTGTAATACAACTAGTAAAAAAGTGTCGAACAATATAAAACGACTTAATTATCTAAATTATTATCTTCCGAAAGTAATTTTATAAAAATAAATCGAATCTATTTATCCCTGAATTAATTAAAACTAATAAATAAAATTAACTAAATTAAAAACCAACAAGAGCTTAACTAAAAAGGATGATTTAGAACCTTGAATTTACCTCTAACCTTTATAACAATGGTTTAATTTTAATTAGGAGAAAAGATCCAGCCTACAAGCTTTGACTCAGTTAAGAAATATATTGCAATTAAATGTATGGCATAACTCATCTAACCATTAGCATGACTTATTCAATTTTAATAATATAAATCATCTAAAATTAGTAGGAACTTTTCAATTCTAAAAATTCACAATACACCTACAAAAATTACATATCTCTCATACTCATGACTACAAGAAGTAAGCGTAGATAAAGTACCAACTAACCCAACTGATTATTCTACGAGAAAAAACACAAAGAATTAATTGAATCAAACCAATAAAGATCCCAAAAAAATATACAATCACATAAAATAATCCAATAAATAATCCCAAATAAAATAAATTAAGTTACCAGGCAGGTCTTTCATCAATATTCTAAAAAGAAATTTAGTTTATGACTAAAGAGAAAGAAATAACCAAATTCTTAAACAATAACATGGCTTCTTCTTCTTCTTTTTTTTTTTTTCAATTGGCGATGCTTGAATTCCTCCTCTCTTTGCTCAATGCTTTCGACAGCTCTCTAAAAGTGGGAGAAGCGTCCCCAAGAATTGATCTTCCAACTTAGTATGAGAAGAAAGAAATTCCAATTTGAGTTAGAAGAGAATTCTACTCTAATTCAATTTTAGATTTTAATTTCAGCCCACTAACTCACAGAAGACAGAGCAAACGGTCCCGAGACTCTCACTACATCTAGCCCTTCCGCTACTTCTTAGATGGCTCTTTCGACTTGGAAGCTGGATTTTAGTAGTACTTGTGAGTTAGTAGTGCTAAATTTAGATCACTAAATTCACTTAACTCTATATATTTTTCATTATTAAACTGTAATATATACTAGCCTAATCATTCTATAACAAATTATATCCGTTTTCCAGAGCCGCCGAAGCCATTTTAGCTACCATTTAGGAGCGGTTCATGGGGGCTTCCTGTAGTTGATCTCAGGTGCCATCGAAGGTTCGAGTTTTACGGTGATGAGAGTTTTTTTTTATTTTTTAAGTTTTATAATCTTGTAGTTGTTTTTACATATCTTTAGTTTTTTTACGTCATATTCTTATATAATCTTATACATTTTTCATTGAATGCAAAAAAAATATGTATGAGACCCGGCATTACCCATCACAAAGATGAGGCAAGATGGGAGAGCAAGGTCAGTTCGCTGTTAACGGATTTTCTTGGCAACGATCAGGAGAAGATGAAGAAAAGACCTTCATAGATTGAGGAGAGATTTTGGATTGACTTGTTGAAGCATTAGCATATTCTTAAGGTCAATGCCCTATCTGAACAAATAAGACGAGCAAGAATGAAGGACGGGAAGGGGGGGGGGGGGGGGGGGGAACAAGGAGCCGTGAAGCACACAGATGGGTCTATCTCCTTTCCCAAGACTCTCGCAAAGAGGGTAAGAACATTATTTAATATTACTTTTTCGATTAATTACTATAACAAAAAAATGTTAATCTTATTGTTATTTTTCAGCAAAATGATTTATCAGAGAGGTTCTTGAAGAGAAAGTACTTGGAGGAGATTTGCAAGCATCGGAAGGGTAAGTTAAGTAAAAACTTTAAACTTATAACTTATTATTACTTATAACTTTAAACTTATAACTTATTACTTATGTTTATATAAATTTTATAACTTATTATTATCCAACTAACATTTTATATTGTATAAGAGATTTCACGAGTTGAAGAAGAAGGTGAAGGAGGAAGCTGCAGGTTTGCATCAACAGGCACTATTATGCCCGATGATCCCTACCTTATGGCCAAAGCAGTTTGTGGCATGAGCTGCAACCCTTTATACGGAACTAGTAAGGAGGTAGCTCGTCTCAGATTCAAGAACAATTGGGCCCCATCTTGTAGAAGATATGGGTGCCGATAGGACCATACTGTGTGGGCACCGAGTAGAGAATGATATGGAGGGTAGATTTTACTATTTCGAGCATCTCTGCTATGTTCGACGAGTACATGAATGATGCACAAGAGATAGTGGAATTCTTACAAGGATCTGCCAACAGGGCAATAGCTAGACAAATGGAGGAAGAACACAAAGGGAAGGTGGCCTTGTTCGAGAAGATGATTCAAGATCTTGAATGGCTTATGTTAGAAAGGAAAGAGGAACACCTTAGAGGCTCTACTGTCCATGGTACAAGTGAAGGAATAAAAAGAATAAAGTGTGGAAGAGTTAGAAGCCTCAAACTTCAAGCGGGAGAGAAATATGGAACCTACCACCGACTGTAGGATTCTAAACCAAGGAGAAGATTGAAGCTGGACCTACCGTCGATGATAGATACCCGCTACCATCCACGCTAAGGGTGTAGACCAAGTAGAGATGGAAGATGTGACCTACCGTCCATCATTAGATAGAACCTATCGTTAACTATAGGTCTCAGCTAGGCAAAATATTTGAAGAGTTTTAAACGCTTTGACCTCGCATTTTGGTCTCTTAACTTCTTTTGACTTATAATTAAGTAGGCTAAGTACCCATTTACTTCATTTGGATGCTAATCATGTAAGGACTTATATATACTTATGTTACAACCATTTTGAGGGATAGAATGTAATATATGAAAGTTTGAGAGTAAACTTAGAGTTCTATGGTTTCTTGATCTTCCTTGAAAAATAGCGATTCCTAAATGTAAAATAAGGCGGGGAATTCTTGAATGTTCATTCATGAGTTCTTGTTCCTTCCCCAACTTCGTATATCTCCTTGAGGTACTAGCTCTTTAGCTAATGTTGCTTGAAGTTAGGTCTTTCCTTGTGACAGGAGAATAGATGAGGCTTCTCATAGTCCTTAATGATTCTCCCTCAAGATAGTAAGGTTTTATTTTTTTTTACTTAGTTAATTCCTGCAATTTTCCCCCTTTGATTTATCTATTTCTCATATAAAATTCTTCAAAGGTCCTTTTTATGGGAGAAGCATCTTGGGAAGGAGTTGGACTTCAATTAATCTGGGAAGTTCACATCAATCAGACGAATTTTCAAGCAGAACCACTTGGCATACACTCCTCCACTGATATTAAACCTCGTCAGAGCTGCTATGGCTATCGTTCCCTCGATATCTTCATTGACTGCACCAGACAAACTCGGAATCCCAACCCCTAAAGTGCCGGTTCGATTCTAATCCTCCCTCTATTGATGCCCGTTCCCACCACTTATGATGTCCCTATCCTTTCGTGATACTAGGGCCGAGGATGATTGATATTTATGGGGATGTTTTATGAGGATATATTTTTTTTATAAAGGTGTTCTATATATTATGTTTTTATGTATGAGTTTTTTTAGTTTGTTGATATTTATTACTAAATATTTTAGATTATTAATATTTAGATATTGCTTGTTTGGGTTTATAATTGCATTGTAGCATTTGAGGAAGTTTTTGACAATTATATTCTAGAAACTTTAATTCAAGATCCTCATTGTATCATGTCATGATATAAATATATGGAACAAAGCAAATAGCACAAAACGTCCACTCAAATGAGGATCTTGAATTAAAGTTTCTAGACTCGACATTCTAATATTTTAGAGATATTTGGCCAGAATATAATATAAAAGTTTTCATTAAAATTATAAAAATTTCGGACGATTATTAAGTACATTTGAAGTGAACATATATTCCCAGAAGGAATTACACACCTAAAGTATAATTTCAGAAGAATAAGAATTAACAAATAAAGTGCGAACTTGAATGGTTATGACATAAGATTTTTCATAAATTCTTGGCAATATTGATGACGAACAAATAAAATTTTTGGTAGTGGATTGTGTTTAGAAAATAGCACACCAAGCTCTAATAGTTTATTTCAAGTACTTGACGGATCCTATAGGTTTGCCTGAAGTATTTAAGTGAATTGTTCCTGAAACATAAAATCATTGTGTTAGTGATTTTTATTTAAAGAGATATATGAAATTAAGATTGAATATATCCATTAAACTTTTCTTAGAATTTGTTATATTTTCCTCTTATGATTATTTATCTACCATAAAATGCTCTCCATATTAGGGGGAGAAAATTAGATTCATAAAGTTTCATATTCATTGCTGAATCATTTGATATATATACAAGTTTTTGTGAACTACAAGTTCTTCAGATTTATTATTTGCAAAAGAATTACAAATTTACTTGATTTTTGTTAAATATAGAAAAGTTTCAAAATTGAATTTGTAGATGCTTCTATAGATGTCCTAGTAGGACGAAATACAAGTCTTATAGCTAGAAATGCTAAGTCATGCCTGAAGCATGATCGATTTTTTGGTATAGAGATTCTAGAAAGAAAGAAATATTTGAAGTATTCCTTTTGAAGAGTTTATAATTGGCAAGCGAATATGAGAAGTAATTATTTCCAATTGTATCTTGATTTACTAACCAAACATCCCAATGATGGATTTTATTTTATTTTATTATTATTTTTTTATGTATAAAAGTTTTATATGAATATGGTATTTGATTATAAGATGATTATAAACACCACATGCTTATATATGAGAAGGTAACGAGTTCTTTTGGTCCTGAAGTATCATAAATTTGCATAATTGGTGCACTATTATTCGTTATATGACATTCGGAATAGTATTATTATCGTCCCCTATAATATTTTTCAAGAACAATTAATCTCGAATTATGGAAAAAAATCTAACTCCTGTAGAGATGGATAAGCATTAAGTTTCTTGCTTATATGATACAATCGTAAACCATAATGCTATGTATACGTGACGATAGCAACCACTCCTTCAACAATATTGAAGTTTGAAATTGTTATGTGGCTTGTTGAGAATGTGTGTGATCATTATTGATAGTAAATTCTGAGATATTTATAAGGTATCCTTTAAAGGTCAAAATTACAACCATATTGTTGGTTGAAAAATTTTAGGACATGTATAGAGAAATATGGCAAAACGAATTTCACCAAAATTTCTTTATAACAAAGTTGAAATTGATTTGCAATAATTTGGATCAAATGTGATACATAATCATAAAGATTTACTCACTAAGACATACCAATATACTGGTTTAATTATATTTTAAACAGGGGAGTATATAAAATATAAATGAATTGTGTACTCTTTTTCTTTCACTAGCCGTTTTTCAGCCACAAAGTTTTTTCTCTAGTAAGGTTTTAACAAGGCATATTTTTGATTTTATGGACATCCAAGGGAGAGCGTTATGAAACTAATGTATACATAGGGAATGAGTAAAATACGTTATCTAAGGAAAAGTAGACTCCCAAAAATGATTATAATTGGATTCATGATATGTCCATTGATTTAGTTTGGATCCTTTAGAATTCTACAGTCCTTGTATCTTGAGCTTATAAAAAGGCTATATTAAAAAAATATTAATTAATAAGATGATTCATATTTATCTCTTGTGTTCTATTTTCTTTCTATATGTTCTCTATTTATCTCAATTCTTTTACTTTTATATTATTTAATATATTCCAGACGATTGATGTGTTGTGTTCATCTAAAGACTAAACTTGTTTTTATTTGTTGTTTCAGAAGGCACTTTGTTTGATTGAAGGAAAAAATACTGGGAGATTTTCATTAGAAGTAAAATAATGACTGTCCTGGATGATTATAAATAAATTATGTTTTAGTATAATACACAAAAAGATATTATATAAAAATTCGCTTTGGATTTATTTTAAACAAACTTGATCTCATTTCTTCTATTTTTTAAAAATTATAACGAATATTGGAGATCAATAAATTACGCGGAAAAATTTAAAATTTATGTGCGAAAAAATTCAAATATTTTTCCCTTAAAACTCACTTTCTCTTTCTATACATGTTTTTTGCACATTATGTCTAAAAAAATGTGGTGATGTTTTTTAAAATTTGAAGATTTTTGGTTAAAAATGTATAATTTTGAAGATTATACACACGATAAGATTAATGTTGAGATAAAAATCACAAAAAACACATTAAAATTTAAAAAATACACCATCTGCACGTTTGAGCCACGCCCTGGCGCAAATAAGAAGAGAGTTGCATCGAGGCCTGGCTTGAGGATACCCTGTTTGCGCCAGGGCGCAGCTTAAGCGTGCAAATTGTGTATTTTTATAATCTTTTATTTATTAATTTAATTATTTGTTAATATATATATTTTAGTACCATTATGTTAGGTTTTAGATTAATATTATAATCTGAGTTTTTTATGTCAATAAATCTATATGTTAGCGTTTAATATATTTAGTTGATAGTCAAATATTTAATTTTAATTATATATAATGGTGTTAAGTTTCTTAGTGATTAAATAATTGTATAAAATATATTAAAACCAGTGAATTATTAAAAACAAAGTTAATATAACAAATTAAGTAACATTAATAATTAAAAAAATTTTAAAAATATAAAAAAACAGCCTTTGGCGCAAACACCGGGTACCCTGCGCAAGGCCTTGGCGTGAGGCCTACTTCATCCATGATAAGGCCTTGGTGCGAGGCAACCCATGTCCGCTAATGCCTGATTTTTCTATGTCAATGCATTTTAAAAATTTTTAAACCGATAAAAATGTAAATAAATGATTATATAACGATATATTAAACTTTTTCTAACTTTTAACGGTTAGATTTGAGTAGATCATTATTTGAAGCTTTAGGATGTAGAGAGAACTTGGAAAGAAAGCAACTAGAGAGAGAAACTAATTTGATAAAAATGAATTTTTTCGTGTGTAAATTTTAAGTTTTAGTGCATAATTAATCGTGCTCATTGTTCTTTTAATGCTCTCGTTCTTTTATTATGCACTATTGTGTTGTGCTTTACAAACCTAGTCAATGTCTATTCTAAATTCTATAATTTTTTTTTTCAAATATAGGCCGCTGTCCTACGAACCATGTTCATTCCAAACTTTTTTCCTTTAGGCTCCATTTTTCCACTAACATATCACAAATTTCAAGAAGAAAAAATCACTTTTTTCAAATCAGAACCCAATCCAATTAGAATAGGATTGGATTTATTTCAATGAACTCACCATTTCTATCAACTTTCTAATTCGTTTCCATTTTGTTGGACGAAACAACATTTCATCAACCTATGTAAAGTAAAACATTTTTTTTTTGGATACGAGTAAAATAGATCTAACTCTGTAAAATTGTGTCTATTTTTGAGATGGAAATAATAATTCAGAAATGATTTTTTGAATCCTGTTTTGGTTGTTTGTTGACAAAATAACTTAAAAGGATATTTGAAAATTTCCCATCCACTTTTTTTCTCACGATGCAGGATGAAATCCTTAATATAGCTTGGTGTTAAAATGTTTACTTTGGTTTATTAATGTTTTTGTACCATGAGTTAAAGGGTTGTCATTCCTTGTCTTGTGAGGATGCCAAGTTGAGCCAGCAAAGTTGCTATAAGATTGGCATTTGTTGGATTTTAGACACCAACAAATACGATATATAATAAAAAATTTAAATGCTCGTAATATATGTTCTGAGGCAAAGCTGGTAGCTCTAGTTCTTAATTTGCTACTGCTACTGTTTGTAGTGATATGTTAAAAGTGGGTTCAAGATTTGACGCCCTTAAGTCTAGATTGCAAAATACAATAAAACAAAGAGACCAGGGTGCAGTTACAAAATGTAATTTATACAAGAGAATTCGGTATGATTTAATGAATTTGAAGTTGAAGGGCGACCACTCCCTTCCAATTAGGTTTCATTGACGTATATTTGATGTTTCTTTGGATATTTTATTATATTTTGAAACAATATGATATTTGATATTTGTGGTAATTTTTGTGGATATTGAATGATATTTTAGAGGATATTGATTGGTAATTTTTGTATGCATAGTTTTTAGGGTGGTTTGATAAATTTTAAAAATTAATAAAAAGAATTCAGGGTGATAAAGATTGATTGGCAACAAACTTGGTAGCCAAAAAATAAAAAGAAATTATGGTTGCGACCGAAAGTTGGTCGCAACTTTTTTGGCACCACCTTCTTGTCACAAAATGATCGCAGCTACCTATAGCAAAAATGGTCGCGAGTATGTCGAATTCGAGATTTGCGATGAAACTACTGCGATGCCCATTTAGGTCGCTGGTTAGTCGCTAACTGGCAATTAGCAACCGATCTGCAACTGAAATGGCGGTCGCATATTTCAATTTGTTTAGTGTAAGTTGTGTCAAATTTGTCTTATGTTTAATTAACTTGTGCATTTTTAATTGGGTTTGTCTAATGCGTGCCCCTTTTGGCACACATTAATGTCGATTAACTTTCTAATTTAAGATATAAGTTTCTTATGGTTAACCAATTTCTTTTAGCTTTTTAGATTTTATAAGATTTCTTACACTTAATCTATCATATATGGTATGCGTTATTCATATATGTTATACTTTAATCCATATTAAATGCATCATAAAGACACACATTAGATGGACTTTAATGTTGATAATGTTTATTTGAAAAATCGACAAAAATCCATTTGTTCTGAGTCTTTCTGTTTGCGACCGGTCATTGCTAGCTGTCGTAAAAACGGGTTTGTAACAAAACTTTTGGAGGCGAAGACAGCCACCACCTATTTTGGTTGTCGGTAGGTCGCTAATTGGGAGTTAGTGACTGATTTGCAACCGAAATGGTGGTCGTAGACTTTTGTTTTTTGCTTTTTTTTTTAATGTAAGGCTTTTTTTGATAAAGTAATATACATCTTAAAATGAATTAGTTAAGAGCTTATTACATTAAATTTTCTTGATAATATACATTATTAAGTGGTTAATATTTGATGTGCGCGTGTTTGACAACAATTTTTGAAAATTGCCTAATTGTTTAGGATGTACTTGATTATAGTTATAAAGTTTAAGTTGAATTTTTTCACTTAACTCTGAACTTTATACGTATATATGTATATATATCTATATATATGTATGTAAATATATGTATAATATATATGTATGTCTACATTTTTTAGTTTCAATATTTAGACTTAAGATTCAGAATTTAAAAAATTAATAATTTAGACTTCATACTTAAGTTTTCAGTTTTATCAAACGAGGCCTAAGTTATGTCAAATTTTGGTATGTTAAATTTAAGTTGTTTTTATTTAATTGGGTTTGTTTATGGCTCACCCATCTCACACACATTTATGTGGATTAACTTTCCCGTGTAAGATATACGTTTCCTTATGGTTAAACAATATTTATTAGGTTTTAAGCTTTTATAAGATTTTTTACACTTAAAGAATCATATCTGGTATGCGTTATTAATCATGCATATTATTCTTTATTCATATTAACTTGTGCATAAAAGGCACACATTATAGACACTCTAATTAATTTAATATTGATTCTTCTTTAAAAAAAATTTGATTGGGCCACCTGTTCTCAGTCTTCCTGGTGGGCCAAGTTACTCCTACATACCACGTGCGTATATCGTGTTGATTATTGATATATGTTATGTTTTATCTAGTGTGCCACAGATGACACATATTAGACACACCCTCTTTAATTTAATGTTGATTCTCTTTTAAAACAGATTGGCAAAACCACATATCTCAGTCTTTCTAGTGGGCCATCTTGGTCCCACATACCATTCTTAAGCTTGTGGCAAACCAGCACACAAAATCAGCAAACCAACAGACCAACCTGCCATCTACGTTGGTCCGATCGTTTTAGGGCTTTACCCCCGATATATTAACCTAACCAAGCAATCGATCCTCAGTCTCAAGTTTTCCTTCATTTCTTCTGCCTTTCGCAAGTCAAGAGTTTGTCTTTTCATTCTTTGATTTTGAATTGATAATCTGAGCAAAAAAATGCGAGAAAACAAACCCCCAAATCTATCAGATGACCTTCCGTATCTATCTGAAATAATCTTACTAAACATTCTTTCAAGGCTTCCCGTGAAAACTCTAAACAGATTCAAGTGTGTTTCAAAAGATTGGCTTTTCCTGATTTCTTCTGATCCTCATTTCAAGAATCTCCAACGTTGTCAATCCCTTAAATCTCCTAGGCTGATTTCTTTTGATATCAAGGGTTTGATCAACGATTCCAGCATCGATGAAGGAAAAGATTGCAAAATCATTGTATCATCAACCAATATCACAAGCGATGGTGAATTTTGTGATAAATTCGAGGTCAAAATTGGTAAAAAAGTTAATAGTGACGACTCTTTTTATCAGGTAGTTTCTTGCCGTGACCTAATATGCCTTTTTACTGAATCAGAAATTATAGTTTGTAATCCGAGCAATCAAGAATTTTTACCAATTTCTGGAATTGGGATTATTTCCCCTAATTCAATTGGTATAGCATATCTCCCTTCTTCGGATGATTATAAAGTTGTTCAACTTTATAGAAATGTTATAGATGATGTTGAACAACTAGGATGCAAGATCTACAGTATCAAAGAATCTTGTAAGGAGTATACCGAGTTTTCGGTTGATTTTAATGGTTTTAATTTTGAGCTATTTGATTTTAATCCTTTAGATGAACGTTTACCAGTGTTCGTAAATGGATTCATGTATTGGATGATGAAGTACAGTTTTCATCAGGAGGAGGGGGACGATACTTTAGCCTATTTTTTGGACTTGAAAAATGTGTCACTTGGTACTATTTGCTACCCAAAATTGGCTGTGGAAGAAAAGATTTTGCTTTCGTATGAAGATGTTAAATTTGTGGAAGTACTCGGGTTTTTGTGTATTGAATTGTGTTTGTCATTGATTTCGAGCATTAGTTTGTATGCTTTGAAGGATGTTGTTGATGGAGGAAAATGGGAGAAATTGTTCACAATTTCACTCTCTCATGTTATTCCAAGTATTGGGAGATGTCAAGTTTTGGGGTTTTTTGATTGCGATAAGTTAGTCATAGCTCAAGCTTCAAAGAAGAATAAGAATAAATCATATCTTGTATGCCGTCTAAAATGCACAAAAGACTTGATCAAGAAAGCAGAAATCCAACACCAGATTAAGGGTAGTTTTCGGATGCTACATTTTGGTAACCTCTTCTCCTTTAATCCAAAAAAAGAAAACAATAGCACTTTTGAGCCGCCTTTTTCTGGAGAGGAAACGATGGATATATGACTATCCATTTGTCTAAACAGTTCAAACTTCTTGTCGTTGCAGACATAGGTACAATTTTTTGCTTGTTTGGAGTTTTCCTTTTTGTCATAATTATTTTGTGCAAGCACTAATTAACTTAAGCGTTAAAACTGTACATCTTGACAGGAACCGAGACTCCACCATGAAGGCGAAAACTCAAAGAATATTATATTAAAGCATCTTTGTCTCTATGGAGTAGTTGCTGTCAATTATAGCTGTTGTATTTCCTCTCCACCCAATTATAGTCGATAGAATAGTAGTTAATATATCTTTGTTTGGTTTGATTAGGTCAGAGTTTATAGGTACTGAAGGAAACATATTATCATTTGTATTTAATTGGATTAGAGAACTTCATGTCTCTAAATTAATGAAATCATGGTTGGTTTCCAAAAAAAATGTTGTGTTTCTTACAAAGCTATATAACTTAGTCTCCACGACTGTGTAGATAGACATATATAGCAATCACTTTTTTAACTTATGTTGAAGAAAGAATTAGTTATAATGGCTGGCTAAAATGTGTGCGATCTCAAGATGAATGAATTATTATATTTTGAGATATTTATATATCCTCTTCGATGAAATTCTGATTATATTGTTGGGTGATTATAAAGTTTGAGGATATATATATATATATATATTAAAGGAGATAAGATATGCATATTTTCATGAGCTCCAGAAGAGATAAGATAATGATGTGCAATAAATTCGATATTATGATAATTTTGAAGTTTTGTTCACTAAGACACTACCAATAATAACCCATGAGATCTTTCATGAATGTAGTCTTTTTTAAGAAAGCAAGTGATTATTGTATCGGGGGGAGTAATATTTGATATAGAGAATAGTATAAAATCTTATTAAGATAACTTAAACTATCTTACCATGACCTTGAGTTGTTACATGATAATATTTTCTTTGATCATATTGTTGCTAATGTCATATCTTCTTGTGCATCTATTTAGAGTAAGACTCATATCGTCCTTGGATCTTTTGTTGAAAGTGATTATGTCAAGAGAGTTAGTTGGTTCTCTTGTTAAAGCTCATCTTTGTGATTTTGTGAAAACTACCTTTGAAAATGGTGTTTTTGAACTAAATTTGAAGAATCTTGTGGAGAAACATCTTCTTTATTCTATTACCTTTATTGACTTTCTTTTGAAAGATGATATTTTAAAATGACTTATTAGTTCAAAAAATGAGGTCTTATGTCAATCTTTTGAATAAATCCTTTGGTGGTACTTTCTTTTAATCATGTGTTAATTATGATAGAATCTATCTCCATCTCTATCTCTTGTATCCCCTAAACACTATAAATAGGGCTCTAGGCCTTCAGTTATAACTACACCTGAGATATGAAATAAGGAAGAAATGTCATGAATTTAATAAATGCTACACATCGATTTCTGGGAATAATAATATAAATATAGAGTGAGAATAATTATAAGCAATAACATAAGGAGAGAGAAAATAGAACTCAAAAATCAAGTCTGAATCGTCTTATTAATATCTTGTCATATGACCTATTCATAGGCACAAAGTATAAGAGATTGCAGAAAATGATCTAAACTAAATCAAAAGGAATACCTAAATCCAATTAAGATTAGTAATTTGGAAGTCTAGTTCTCTTCAGGGCACGTATTAATTTCACAATAGGAAAAATTTTAACCTATAAGTTAGGCTTATAGGTGTTTTTCCCTCTTAAACTTATTTGTATTGTGGACTTGGTCCACAAACTTTAATTCGTTACTTTTAGGTACCCAAACAATTTATATTTGGTGAATTAGGTACATTCGTCCAATTTATCCATTAAGTGGAGGATATTTTCGTCCAAAAACTAAAAAACTCATCCAACCCTCTCACTTAGATTATTTTGAGGCTAAAGAAAAAAAAAAAAAATAGGATCAACTTTAGAAAAATTAAAAAAAATTATTCTACCCCCTCTTTCTTCTTTCTCCTCTTCCTTCTTCTACCTTCTTCTTACTCTTCCTCCCACTGTAAAGTACCACCACCACCCTTCCAACTTTTTCAACAGGAATTTTAGCTTCTTTTAAGTTTTCTCCCTTGATTTATTCTCTTCTTTCAACTTTTTCTCCAATTCAATAAACTTTATTTTCCAAAAGAAAGATAAAAAAAACTTCAAAAACTAATAAAGAAAAAAAAAAGACTAGAAACATCAACAATAGTAATTAAAAATCAATTTTTTGACCACAAGATTATAAAGAACAACAAACAAACACCAGATTAATAATCCAAAAAAATCGTTTTTTTTAATTTAAAAAGATAAAAAAAGAGAGGAATAAGAGAGAGAGAGAGAGAGAGAGAGAGAGAGAGAGAGAGAGAGAGAGAGAGAGAGAGAGAGAGAGAGAGGGAGAGAGCATTTCTTCAAGTCGCTCTTTCGGCAAGAAATCTTCCTCTAAGACATTTTACTGTTCTAAAACTATTTTCTGTTTCAATTTCTCACTGTGAAATTCAAATTTACCATCTTATCAGGAAAAAACCCACAGTTGGAAAATGAAAAAAAATGGAAACAAAGAGAGGAAGTGCACCTCCATCTTCCATAACCGGTAATGGCAGCTCCCAGAATCATCATATTCTTTAACGGTACAAAGAGGGGAAGGGTGATGTGGTGATGGTGGAAAAAGGAAGAGGAGGAAGAAGGAAGAGGAGAAGGGTGGTGGTAGTTTATGGTGGGAGGAAGAAGAGGAAGAAGGTAGAGAAGGAAGAGCTGGAAGAAGAAAGAGGGGGTTCGATAATTTTTTTTATTTTTCTAAATTTGATCTCAAATTCTTTTTATCTTTAACCCCGAAGTAATCTAAGTGAGAGGGTTTGATGATTTTTTAGTTTTTGGATAAAAATACCCTTTATTTAATGGACAAAAGAATTGGTTGATAGAATTGGACAGATGTACCTAATTTACCAAACATAAATATTTGGGTACTTAAATAACGAATTGAAGTTTATGAACTAAATCCACAATACAAATAAGTTTAAAGGGGAAAAACACCGATAAGCCTATAATTTATCTTAGAGATAAAAATGTCTGTAGCTAAAAGTTACAAATGTTTGTTGAAAATCAATAATCAAAATCTTTCTCTTACGAACTTTTATATTTTGGTCATGTCCTGTTTTGCCTGACAACTAATTCCTATCTCTCTTTCCTATTTAATGATTATTTCCTTTATCATAACAATTAATTTGGATAATCATACACCCATATACACAGACACAAACTCTTTCTGCATATCAAATCAGCAAGAATCCACTTGAGCCAGCTCTTTTCCATAGAGCTGTGCTTTATTGTGGACAAGATCCACATCTTATTTGAAAATGTTTTTTTAAAAAAATTCGAGATTCACAACTTTCTTGAGATATTTATAATCTCTATTCTTGGAAAATTACAAGTGAAGGGACACTAACTAGAACCCTTAAAGTAAGGTCGAGAACAATCTGCTTCAATTGGGCCTTGCGGAAATATCTTTTTTTTTTCCCCTTCCAAGTTTGCATTTATTCCCTTTGTGATTTATTTTTCTATTTACTTTTTTGTTAATCCTATGTATTATCTTTTTTTGCTCTACTAGTATAAGTGACGTGGTGTTTTCTTTTTTCTCAATTCAAAATTTTTCGCACGCAATAGACTTCTTATGTTTTGACTGTTTCCCATGAGCATTACAACCAATTTCTACCTTCCTTTATTTATTTCATGATTATTTGCACATGCACAAGATCATTGTAATGCAGCTAGTAAAAAGGTGTCGAACAACATAAAAAGACTTAATTATCTATATTATTATCTTCCTAAATTAATTTTATAAAAAGAAATCGAATTTAGTTATTTCGGAATTAATTAAAACTAATAAATAAAATTAAATAAATTAAAAACCAACAATAGTTTAACTAAAAAGGATGATTTAGAACCTTGAATTTACCACTAACCTTTGTAACAATGGTTTAATATTAATTAGGAGGAAAGATCTAGCCCACAAGCTCTGATTCAATTAAGAAATATATTGAAATTGAATGCATGGCATAACTCATCGAACCATTGGCATGACTTATTCAATTTTAAAATATAAATCATCTAAAATTAGTAGGAACTATTCAATTCTAAAATTCACAATATACCTACAAAAATCACATATCCCTCATACTCAAGACTACAAGAAGTAAGCAGGAATAAATTACCAATTAACCCAAATAATTATTCTACAAGAAAAATTATAAAGAATTAATTGAATGAAACTAATAAAGATCTCAACATATACAATCACATAAAATAATTCAACAAATAATCCCAAATAAAATAAATTAAGTTACCAGGCTGGGGTTTCGTGAAGATTCTAAAAAGAAATTTAGTTTATGACTAACGAGAAAGAAATAACCAAATTCTTAAACAATAACATGGCTTCTTCATTTTTTTTCAATTGGCGATGCTTGAATTCCTCCTCTCTTTGCTCAATGCTTTCGGCGGCTCTCTAAAAGGTACGAGAAGCACCCCAAAGAATTGATCTTCCAACTTATTAAGAAAAGAAAGAAATTTCAATTTGAGTTAGAAGAGAATTCCTCTCCAATTCAATTTTAGATTTCAATTTCAGCCCATTAACTCACAGAAGACAGAGCAAACGGACCCGAGACTCCCACTACATCTACCCCTTCCGCGGCTTCTAAGTTGGCTCTTCCGACTTGGAAGCTGGCTCTCAGTAATACTTGGGAGTTTTTAGAGCTAAATTTAGATCAGTAAATTTACTTAACTCTATATATTTGTCATTATTAAACTGTAATATATATTAACCTAATCATTATGTAACAAATTATATATGTTTTCGAGAGCCGCCGAAGCTATTTTCGCAACCATTTAGGAGCGGTTCATGGGGGCTTCCTACATTTCATCTCATCTCCCGCTGGAGGCCTGGGTTTTGTGGTGTTGAAATTTTTTTAATTTTATTTTTATAATCTTGTAGTTGTTTTTACATATCTTTAGCTTTTTTAGGTCATATTCTTATATAATCTTATACATTTTTCATTTAATGCAGAAAAAATATGTATGAGACCCGGCATTACCCATCACAAAGATGAGGCAAGCGTGGGAGAGCAAGGTCCGTACGCAGTTAACGTATTTACTGGGTGACGATCGGGAGAAGAAGAAGAAACCTCCATGGATTGAGGAGAGATTCTGGATTGACTTGTGGAAGCAATAGGATAGTCTTAAGGTCAATGTCGAGTCCGAACAAATAAGAAGAACAAGAATGAGGGACGGGGAGGGAGGAACAAGGAGCTGGGAAGCACACAGATGAGTCTATCTCCTTTCCCGAGACTCTCGCAATAAGGGTAAAAACTTTATTTAATATTACTTTTTCAATTAATTACTATAATAAAAAAGGTTAATCGTACTGTTATTTTTCCGCAAAATGATTTATCAGAGAGGTTCTTGAAGAGCGAGTACTTGGAGGAGATTCACGAGCATCGAGAGGGTAAATTAAGTGAAAACTTTAAACTTATAACTTATTTTTACTTATAGCATTAAACTTATAACTTATTACTTATGTTTATATAATGTTTTGTAATTTATTATTATCCAACTAATATTTTACGCTGTATACGAGATTTCACGAGTTGAAGAAGAAGGCCGAGGAGGAAGCTGCAGGTTTGCAGCGACAAGCACTGTTATGCACGATGATCCCCACCTTATGGCAAAAGCAGTATGTAGCATGGGTCGCAGCTGTTTACACAGAACTAGTTCGGAGGCAGCTCGTCTCAGATTCAAGAACAATCGGGCCCCATCTTGTAGAGGATATGGGTGCCAATTGGGCCATGCTGTGTGGGTGCCGAGGAGAGAATGATATGGAGGGTAGGGGCTACTATTTCGAGCATCTCTACTATGTTTGACATGTACATGAGTGATGCACAAGAGACCGTGGAATTCTTACAAGGATCGGCCACAAGGGCAATGGCTAGAGAGATGGAAGAAGAATACAAAGGGAAGGTGGCCTTGTTTGAGAAGATGATTCAAGATCTTGAATGGCTTGTGTTAGAAAGGCAAGAGGAAGACCTTGGAGGCTCTAAAACACTTATACTGTCTATGGTACAAGTAAAGGAATAAAAAGAAGAAACGTTGGAAGAGTTAGAAGCCTCAAACTTGAAGAGGAAGGGAAATCTGGAACCTACCACCGACTGTAGGATTCTGGACAAAGGAGCAGATTTAAGCTGGACCTATCGTTGAGGATAGGTACTCTCTACCGTCCACGCTAGGGTTCTTGACCAAGTAGAGGTGGAAGACATGACCAACTATCCATGATAGGATAGGACCTATCGTCAACTGTAGATCTCAGCTGGGCAAAATATTTGAAGAGTTTTAAAATGTTTGACCTCTCATTTTGGTCTCTTAACTTCTTTTGACTTGTAATTAAGTAGCCTAAGTGCCCATTTACTTCCTTTAAGTTAAACTAATAGCTAGGGTTGGATGTTAATCATGTAAGGAACTATATATACTTATGTTGGAACAATTTTTAGGGATAGAATGTAATATATGAAAGTTTGAGAGTAAACTTAAAGTTCTATGGTTTCCTGGTCTTCCTTTTAAAATAGGGATTCCTAATTGTAAAATAAGGCAGGGAATTCTTGAATCTTCATTGAGTTCTCGTTCCTTCCCCAAATTCGTATATCTCCTTGAGGTACTAGCTCTTTAGCTAGTGTTTCTTGAAGTTAACTCTTTCCTTGTGACGGGAGAATAGGTGAGGCTTCTCATAGTCCTTGATGACTCTCCCTCAAGATAGGAAGGTTTTATTTTTTTTTACTTAGTTAATTCCTGCAATTTTTCCCTTTTGATTTATCTATTTCTCATGTAAAATTCTTCAAAGTTCCCTTTTAAGAGAGAAGCATCTTGGGAAGGAGTTGGACTTCAATTAATCTGGGGAAGTTCACATCAAATTAGGTGGCTTTTCAGGCAGAACAACTTGGCATACACTCCTCCACCGATATTGGGCCTCGTGAGAACTGTTATGGCTATCGTTCTCTCGATAACTTCATTGACTGCACCAGCTGCAAACTCGGAATCCCAATGCCTAAGGTGTCTTTTCGATTCTACTCCTCTCTATATTGATGCCCCGACCCTACCACTTATGATGTCCCTATCCTCTAGTGATACTAGGCCCGAGGATGTTTGATATTTATGGGGATGTTTTTTGAGGATTTTCTATATATTTTGTTTTATGTTCTATATATTATGTTTTATGTATGAGTTTTAGTTTGTTGATATTTATTATTGAGTATTTTAGAATGTTAGTATTTAGATATTGCTTGTTTGTGTTTATAATTGCATTGTAGCATTTCAGGAAGTTTTTGACAATTATATTCTGTTGGTAATATATTTTTTTTGGACAGTTTACCGAGGGCTCCGTCATCGGTAATGCTGTAGGTAAATTTACTGACAAAGGTAGGGTCTGTCTCTAAATCCGTTGGTCAGTAGAATCGACTGAAACTCTTCGTCGGTAGTACTCAACAAGATGGGACCCAATGGGTAAAAAAGGTCATCAGGAAGTCCATCGGTAACAGCTGTTACCGACATCTTGGTTGTCGAGAACAATAATTACCAACGAAATCCAACTGACAGTTGTTGATCCATCGTTTTGTCATCGATATGAAGTACATACAAATGAAACACCCAACAGGTTCGTCCGTGTGTAAAAGGGGATTTTCTTGTAGTGTCAATAAGGTAGGACTTTGAAACGTGTAAAGTATGGCTACGATGTTAATATAAAATGAAGGTAAGGAATTCAAATTCAATGAAAAAAGAGCTTGCAAAGAATATGGTACTTTCAGATTGCGACAAACTTTCTAACTTTGTTTTTACTCCTCTTTTTTTTTCAATTAGTATATTCACCAACCACCCTCTTCTTTCCTCAAGATTTCATCATTTAAGACCATTTTTTTCTCACATTCATAATTCTGGCCTTTCGCATACTTTTTTTGCTCAAAACATTTTTTTATATTTTTTCTTTTTTCAGTACAACAAGTCATCTTTTTTTTTTCTTTTACTTATTTCATTTTTTTAAATCACTTATTCTCCTTACATATTACTAAAACTGAGTTACCAATGAAGCATCAGTTAGAATTTTGTATTAAGCTCTACAAGATTTATAAGGGTTAATATTTAAATAGTTTAAAGAAAGAAAATAACATTTAAGGCTCAAAAGGGTACGAAAGTAAAAATCATGAACTTGTAAGGTTGAAAGGCACAAACGATTCAAAGAAGGCGTATGATCATTGTTTCCAAGGCAAATAAGGAAGACCTTTCTATTTCGCCTCAAAAGGTACTCAAGTAAGTTCTAAAATATAGGGAAGAGATACATCAACTCTATGCAACTCAGAAATTATGAAAATGATTTTTTGAACACTAACAAGACCCATGTGCTCAAGTAAAGGTCGTGCAAAAGTTATAAAAAATATAGACATGAGTTCATCACCTAAAATTAAAATAAGAAACAAACATTTTTCTCAACTTATTCAAGATATTTTTTAAAGGCACATAGCAAGAACCATTCTTCAAGTGAAATCTTATTTATGGATTTTTCTCCAAAAAAAATTGAAAGAAAAATAAACAAAAAGATTCTACAAAAATTGATAAAATGAACTAAAATCATAAGAAAAATGAAAAAATTGACACAAAACAATAGCATCTTCTCTTCTCCCTCACATCTAGACTATAAATTTTCCCCATTGAAATAAAAGAATGGGCCAAGAGTAGGGAAGAAAAAAACATGAGAACTACACAACTATGCAGAAGAGACAATAATAACGGAAGCATGCAAGAGTGGTAGACAATATCTATAAGCTCCATAATGATGATAAGATGTCTTATTCTCCTATAAAATAGACATTCGTTACCTTTACACAAATCAAATAAAAAATAAAAAAAGGGAAATAAACCGAATAAAAAATACTGAAAAAATAACAAAAGAAAATTGAAACTAATTTTTTTAAACCCGCTAAAGACAATAACAGAAATCAAAAAAATCTTTTTTAAAAAGATTAGAGAAAAAAGAAAAACCTAAATAAATAAATTAAATAATAAACTAACAAAATTAATCAACAAGTGAAAATTCATTGGACGAAATTAATCAAATCCACTAAGTAAAAAAAAAAAGAATCTATGCCAAAACTAACACAAGAAAGTCAACTAACATTTTTATTTAAAAAAAAATTCTAGGGACAAACAATTAAATAAAAGAAAATCCTAATTAAACAAATAAAATAAAAAATTAAATTTACATAAAATAACACAAGTAATTAATTTAACATTTTTTAAGTAACGGCGCTCGAAACTTGATAGAGATTTTTCTAAGTAAATTTTAAACTCAACACTTGCAAGTTCACAAGATCAATGTAATGCGACTAGTAAAAGGAGGTTTAACCACAGAAAAATGCTTAATTGTGAAAAAGGAAGGGGTAGGCCAAATAGGAGAGTCCTTTTACTAAAGATAATATAGAAACAGTACCAAAATTATTACCTCTCTAAATTGATTTTATAAAAAGAAATCGAATTTAGTTATTTAAAATGTTTCTAAATTAATCAAAGCTAATAAATTATTTAAAATGTTTCTAAATTAATCAAAGCTAATAAATATAATTAACTAAATTAAAAATAATAAGAGCCTAACCAAAAAATATTATGTAGAACTTTGAATCTATCACTAACCTTTATAGTAATGGTTTAATTTTTTTTAAGAGGAAAGGTTAGACCTCTATGTGGTGACATAGGTTCAAAGCGTTGATTTACTTAAGAAATATATTTTCCGATTAAATGAATGACATGGCTCATCCAATCATTAGCATGACTTATTTAATTTTATGACATAAATCATTTAAAATTACCATGAACTATTCAATTCTAAAATTCATAATATACCTACAAAAATCACAGATATCTCATACTCAAGACTACAAGAATTAAGGATGGATAAAAGTACCAATTATTCTAAATAATTATTCCACAAGAACAATCACAAAGAATTAATTGAATCAAACTAATAAAAATCTCAAAATATGCAATCACATAAATTAATAAAGTAAATAGTCCCAAATAAAATAAATAAAGTTACAATGCTAGGGTTTCATCAAGAATACAAAAAGAAATTTAGCGCATGGCTAAAGAGAAAGAAAGCAACAGATTCTTGGACAGGAAGATGACTTCTTCTTCTTCTTCTTGAATTGGCTATACTCGAATTCCTCTTCTCTTTGTTCAATGTGTTAGCCCTAAGGACATTAATACTTGTGTTTTGATTATGATTAAAATATGCTTGTGTGAGTATGTTTAGCTAACCCTTCATAGAACAAAAGAGGAACATGTGAAGTCTCAAATTCTCAAGCAAAAGATCTTGTTGATGAGGGCAAAATAGAGAAGAAGAGATCAAGCCATGCCAAGATCAAATCATTGAAGACATTGAAGGCATTGTGTTGTTAGAATGAACTAGGTACTATCTTGTAAACTCCCTAGTCTTTGTCTTTGATTAATTGATCATATATGAAGCTCTTCTTATGTTTTTCTAAAATATAATCTCTTGTTAAAATCTAAGTATTCTTGACTGAAGATGTTTTGGAAAGTTTTTCTTCTCTTTAGAATGATTGTCAAGAATACATGCCTTTGAAACAAGGAAGAAAGTTTTTGTCTTAAAAAGAAACTTGGCTGAGGAAACAAAAATTCGGTAGTCCGGTTTTAAAACCGGTCGTCCGGTTTTTTCCAAAGTAAAAATTCATCAGTCCGCTTTTTAGAAAAACAAGTCCGAATCTTTCTGTCCAAGAATTCGGTCATCCGGTTTTAAAACCGGTCGTCCGATTTTTCTCTAAATCAAAATTTCGGCAGTCCATTTTCTAGCTTGATCAAGTCCGAATCTTTCTGTTTTAAAGAACCGGAAGTCCGTTTTCAGGAACCGGTCATCCGGTTTTTGCTGTCACTGAAAAAATATTACCGTTGCACAGAATGCAACGGTCATTTCTGAAAAGCAACAGCTATTTTCTTTAAGCAACGGTCTTGAGCTTCAAGACTCTATATAAACACTTATTTACCAGCCATAAAGGCAAGAAGTTTGGGGAAATACTCATTGAGAACATTTAACACTTTTAAAGAGCTTCAAAAATACATTTATTGCAAATTATTTTCAATCCCAAACAAAAATCTTCTTGAGCTTCATTGTTGATCATCCATCAAAGAAGAAGAAAAGAGGTGCTTGTAGAAGTAATCCATTGAGTTGTATCTTCCTCTTCTCAAGCTCATTCGGTAACATTGTTCCTTACTCTTCTTATTCTTTTATTGTGATCAAAGGTTTGTGGAAAACCCTTTGGGTGATCCTTTGATAAATTTGTTGTATTTGAGGTTTTTGTATAAAACCCTTGGAGGGTGATCCTCATTGTGTTGTTGTTGTTGTGTTTGAGGTTTTAGTGTAAAACCCTTGAAGGGTGAACCTCATTGTGTAGTTGTGTAACCAACTTTGAAGATAGTGGATTTGTGAAATCCTTGGGTTGAGTCTCAAGGTAGTGGATGTAGCTCTTTGAGAGAGTGAACCACTATAAATTGTTGTGCATGTTCTTTTATGTTTAATTCTATGCTCATTTCTTAATTGCCAATACTATAAGATTGTATTTTGTGTGGATTCTTATTAAAAAGAGTTTTAGAAATCTTTCACAAACAAATTGGAGGTTTATCTTTCTAATCTCACAAAAAGATTTTTAAAATTAGCCAAAAACCTTATTCACCCCTCCCTCTAAGGTTTTTCACAATGCTTTCGGCGGCTCCCCTTGAAGGTAGGAAAAGCGCCCTCAAGAATTGATTTTTCAACTTATTAATAGAAGAAAGAAATTCCAATTTGAGTTTGAAGAGAATCCCACAATATAGGCGTAGCTCAAATGGGGTGCAGAGTTCACTACGGGAGAATAGGCATTTAGAGACGAATGAATCGGACAGTATCCCTCTCTAAATAGAGACATAATAGAGACCTATTAGAGATATAATGAAATAAGGATACAAACAGAGAAATTAGAGATGATACAGAGACAACTATTGTTGGTCTCTACAAAATGCGACTGTATTTTGGAGGAGGCGAAATTATAGAAGCCGTTTAGACACTGTTATTGAATCCCTCTTTATTTTTTGCGACCAAATAGTCATGGTTGAGTTGCATCTCTATATTTATGACTTGTTGGAGATGACATAGAGTCGATTTGTAAATGGTAGCTATATATTTTTAATATTGAGACCAAATATAGACGAATATTGTAGTCTCCATAGATCAATTAAGGATATGATTTAATACGAATGGTCTCTAATGTCAGAGACCGTATAAGTGGTCTCCAAATGGTTTCTGCACATTGGTGCAATGGAGACCAACACATCGTCTCTATTTATCATTGTAACATTAGAGTTGTGATGGAGTCAATTTTTCCGTCTCAAGATTATAGAGACCAATTAGAGTTTGTAATGTGTGTCCCAAAAAGGGACAATAACATATATCCGTCTCTATTCCATCTTTAAATATATGTAAATTTGAAGTTGATGACTGACATCGTTATTCCGTCTCAAGATCAATAGAGCCAATTTTGTTCGTCTCAAAATTGTAAAGAACAATTAGAGTCCATAACTTGCTTCTCTAATATTGACGCTAACATCTTTCCATCTTTATTACGTCTCCAAATGCATGTAAATTTAAAGTTGGTGACTGATGTCTCTATTTTGTGTCTAAGATGGTATTTAACTTAAAGTAAAATTATTGGATTTTTGGCCATTGAGATGAAAAATTGACCATTGGATATAATTTTTATATGTTTTCGATAACATTATACAAGTTGTATCTTCATTGAAGTTGTGCATTTAAACAATCATCTATGGAGACCACTATACACAAACATGCGGTTCACATGATTTCAGATTTTTGATCAACTATCAAATTAGGTTATTGTTTTTATGAAACTAGATATACATAATTATAAATGATCGAATTTTGTATCCAAGGTCAGATCTATATTTTAGTAAGTGAAATGATCTAACTTATATACAATTCGTCAAACATAGTAGTAAATCTAAAATGCATAAGTTACTCTATTATGAACTAATTAACACTTGTATTTATTTTAAAATAAAATCTTATAATTTATTTTAAATCAAAGTGGAGATACAATACATATTTTTTCCAAAAAATACATATTTTTATATATTATATACACACACATAATTAAAGTTATTTTTGGCATATATATAAATTAAATTATGGTGAAATTAATTAATTAATAATATCAAATAAAGTAATTAAATTAATATATTTTTTTGATTCCCCAAAAAATATATTTTTAGTTAAAGTATTGATTTTTCCATTATCCTTTACGAAGAGAAATTAAGAGGTCGTTTATCCTTCATGGGCAAAATTTTCAGAAAAACACATAAGGTATTGACTTCTCAATTCCTTTAAGAGCTTTCAACATTGAACATCCAACGCAATCTTTGTAATAATTGGATATAGCAAATCTCATCCTGATAGTTCCCAAAGTATGTTGATTGAAAAGAAAGCTGAAAACCCAAAGACTATGGAACTTTTGTTTCATCATTAGATGATGGGCAAGTTTGTTGATAAGCCAACAATTGGTAGAAATATGAACGAGGGTAATGAAAGTATAACAATACCAGTGTAAAACAAGGGTTTTAATTCATAAAACATCAATCTGTCCACTTACCCATAATAGCCAAAAGAAAAGACAAAACAGAATGACATTGTCTGAAAGTGTATTAAAACATGGATTCAATGTTCCTGGACCCCTTTTGTAAGGAAGACTGTGGCTGATGACGCCCTTGGAACTACTTGTATTAGACTTATTTGTACAGATACTACTTAATCTATGCTAGACAGCTTTTTCGGCCCAAAAAAAATTATGAACCTAGCATGACCACGCAAGCATAGTAGAAGTGGCACATAGCAACCAAACTACCTTAAATTTAATTTCATATTCAACCATACATCAGTCCACCGACATAAATGAAAAATTAGTTACAAAGGAAGTATTGGATTTTTACAAATTACTTCTGAAATAGGAGAACAAGGCTAGAGAATAGCAGTTGAAATATTTCAATCACATTCAAATTCAAAGGGGAGAGGTTTAAACCACTTAAAAACATTGAAATCTTTTTTTGGGGGAAGCCTCAATGCTAATAATATACAAAGAAACAAACCCCCAACCCCCTCCGCCCTTCCTCGATAGATTTTAGGTTTGGAAGAAATAGTGTTCTTTTTCTAATTAGTGTTTTTAAAGTCTCAAAATTTATTTATGGTGGTTCAAGTCTGATTGCCAAGAGTTCAAACCTTAGTGGTCCATATCTTGTTGCTAAATTTCTTATCATTATACTTGCCTTATACAGGGACTAAGGATCGTCTAGTACATCTTTATAAACACTTCCTTAACTATTACAATAAAATCATTGCATTGTATCTTCTCTTAGAAGTCTTTTAGGTTGAAGCACAATTCTTTCCCTTCAATTTTCCCCTGCAATTTGTTGAACTACTAGATTCTCTCAAATTTTTTTTATGGTCTAACTATATGATACCTCTTTGTTTTGTTTTCCTTTATAATGAAACGTATGTTTGTTTCTGTATGAAAATGAAATATATTATTTCAACCAACTCGATAATAAGTAATTTTTTGTTATAATTATGTCAATTAAGTAATTACATGTATTAAGATCATTAGAAAAATAATGCACACTCACGCACGAATACATTCAGGGCTAAATTAAACTTGTCATTTTTTTAGTGACAAACTTTGCAACATGTTTACTGAGGCACAATTTACCAACTTTATAGTGCCAGCAATACTCTAGTCCAACTATATTGAGATTGAATGTGGATGCACTCTTCATCACTTAGGAGACTCTATGGAAAATATTAGAGCCTATGTAGACGGAAAGATTGAGATCAACGTCGATGTAACCTCATTTTCTCAAAAGGTATATATATCTCTTATAGTGTCAGTCATTATTAATAATTAGACAACTGTATATAATTTCCTTTAGTACTTCCTTAAAAGAAATTGAGTAAGATTAGTTTTTTTTTTCTTTTGAGATCTTTATACATACGCTCTAGAGTTACAGAATCAATTTACAATAGAGAACAACATTTGTTCTAGCACTTAGTGCTTGAAGTATATATCTTTTAATGAAACCAAGTTTGGAATTAATGGAAAGAGCTTCCCTATTTTCTGAGAAGATTATATCATTGTGGCCATAGCCAAATTCAATAGCAAGTAAACTAGAAGACAACAAGTCAGCTGATGCTCTCAAGATCAGAGTTCTAACTCTGAACTAAGTTCCAATCCAACCATCTTTGAGTGTTTCTCAAGCCAAAGAATTGAAGCCAATGCCTGTGAAGAAGGAATTTCAAAAGTTGACCATTTGATCACAATTCCCCAAGGCATATATATCTAATTCCAAAGAGTTAACACAATCCAAAGAACATGGTGAAACCTCCATAGCCCAGGATGATAAGAAAAGTTTGGTTTTAATTCCGCCCCTTCGGAGTTGCCCTAGAAATAGGTAGAACCGTAGAGGTCTTTGAAATTTCTACACATTTCACCAAGCCATACGCTCTTCTACGGGCGCGGGAACAAACTAGTATGCCGTTTTTGCAAAAAATTTGCTTGTACTGTCCAATTTCCACTGAGGCATGTCATGGTCCTTTTAATTTCCGGAGATCACAGCTAGTTATAATTTTCCCAAGATGCTAGGCGAAAGTTTGGCTATGATAGAAGAGATGTCCGCTACTGATACACGAAGAAGTTCGTGCAATAGAGGTAAGGAGCACCAGTCACTCAAGTTGTCTTCATTTAACTAGTCATCTATCCAAAATGAAGCATAAGCTAAATTTCCAAAATGTCAAGCTAAGCCACACTTCAAGTATTTGTATGCTTCTACAAGGCTTCTCCAAGTATGTGAGGTAGCTTCGAATTCTTTCCCTAGATGAGGGATAGAAATCTCCAAGAAAAGCGAGCTAAGGATACCTTATTCATCTCCTTCAAGGATTTCAGTCCTAAACCACCTCTTTTCTTTAGGTTGACAAATGTGATCCAGGCAATGGTGCGAAGAGTTGAGACTCCCTCATTTTCTCCCCAAAGAAAACACCTATTTTCTTTCTCAATAGGTTTCAAAGTATGTACAGGTAAAAGGGAGGTCTTCATAGCATAGTTAGAATAGTTTGAGTAAGACTTTTGAAAAACATTCATACATTTTTTTCTTAGTCAGCTTAGTTTTACTAAGCCATTGTTAGAAGCCCAATTTGCACCTATATTACTTTCTCTATAAATAATTTTCTTATTAATGATAATATTTAATGTAGGATTCAAAATATATTATCTTCATATAAGATTGAAAATATTTAGAAGTTCTTTCAAAAACTTTGATTTGTGATTTATGGACTAGTTCATGTAATGTCATTTTTTCAAAATTTGATTATGCATATGGTGCAACACAAACTATGAATCCATTGTTATATATTAAGTGTGAGTTTACTCTTTGAGAATGGATAGTTAGTTATATATTTCAACAAGGGACTGCTATGCATTGTACTTTTTAGCTCTAGTTAGTTATAAGAGTAATATAGCTTTTTTTTCCTGAAATCAAAATCTTTGCCACCTAATATACCTTTTATGTTTTGGCCATTACAAAACTTGCTTGAAAATCAATTTCTATCTTCTTTCATATTTCATAATGATATCCTTTATCATAAACGATTAATTTTGATAATCTCAACACACAATCATACATACACTTACTATATCAAGTCAATAGGAATTCTATCAGTGCTTGCCCTTTTCAACATAGCGAGATTTATTGTGGACAAGATCCACATCTTATTTAAAAACTTTTGGTTCTTTTATTCATTTATTTTTTCTGTAGAGGAGAGATTCAAAATTTTCTTGAATTCTTTTCTACCAGTGAAAGGGTGCTAACTGGAACACTTAAGCTATGGTAGGAAACTAATTGGGATTGAGAAAATAACTTTGGTCATTTTTTAAAAATTTTTTTACATATTATTCCTTTGCGCTTTATGTTTTTGTGTTTCTTTTATAGTTCATGCTATGTATTGTCTATTTTTCTCTAATACTAGTAAAAGTAGTTTTTTTTTTTTCATTTTTTCTCAATTTAAAATCTTTTGCACCCAATAACTTTTTCTATTTTGACCGTTTCCCAATGAGCATGCCAATCTATTTCTATGTCTTTCCTATTTCATGATTATTTCTTTTATTATTAAACAATTAACTTGAATAGTCACACAAACACACATCCAGTTTTTCGACAAATCTAGTGAGGAAAATTTAACCAAAACCAAGCCTTTTTGAAAGAGCTAATGTTTATTGTGGGCCCGATTCACATCTTATTCAAAAAATTTTTTTTGAGAGATCACGACTATCTTTAAATCTTTTCTAATCCCTTTTAAATGTGAAAGATGCTATCTAAACCCTTAAGGTATGGTCAGAAACAATTTGTTTTGTTTGGGCCTTGCATATATCTCTTATATTTTTCCAATTCACTTTTTCCCCTTTTCTCTTCATGTTTTTTTTTTGTCTTTTTTCGTTCACGTTCTATATTCGTTTAGAATTATTATCAAACTATATGTATATGTTTCACTATAAAAATGATTATTTATTATTTCAGTTAATATAATAAATAATTGTTTTACTATTATTCGGTCAAATAAGATTAATATACTTATTAGAAAAATGATACACGTTGTACGCACAAATATATTTATATTATGATATTAATATATACATATTGGATGTCCAAATACATTCTTTGGAGAGAACTAAATTCCCAGATAATAATCCTTTGGATTCATGATATTACTATTGATTTAGTTTAGATCCTTTAGGATTCTACAATCCTTGTATCTTGAGCCTATAAATAAGCCATATGAGAATGTATTAATGAGATTATTGGTGATTTATCTCTTATGTTTACTTTCTCTCTATATGTTCTCTATTTATGTTTGTTATTTTACTTTTATTTATGTTAAATATTTCAAGCAATTAGATATGTTGCGTTTATCAAATTTATGACACGTTATTAGGATGATTGCTTGAGGAAAGCAAAGCAATAGAATTCTCGTCCCAATTCTCATGGAGAGCTTTTAATTGGTATAGTGAGCCATTGGTTCCCATGGTGGAGAAAAGTGCTTGTCTATCTGTTACAGACTATGGGTCATTGGTTTTTCATATCACCAAGAATGATTTAAGGAATTGTGGTGCTGTGCATGGAAGCACCGTTGGATTAAACTATCTAGTCCTACGTATCGGGTTAGTGGCGGTTTTGATCTTGGGCTCTTCTCCTCGAGATTTGTGTCATTGCGCAGCAAAGCTCTTGTCAATCTAATGAAAGCCATTACCTACCTTGAAGTTTCTTAAGGTAAAATTCAATCTTTGTTATTATATTCAATATATATTATTTTGATGTGATGAAAAGATTAAATATTTCACTATATTTTTATAGTAACTCATGTAGATATCTCAAATATGTTCTCATAGTATCAATATGATAATTAAGATAATTGATTACCTTTTGAAATTAAATAATAATACTGAGTTATTATTGATAGAATATTATAATACTACTAATTTCACGTAACTTTCGGAAGAGAATGAAATTAAATATTTTATTTGTGAAAGAGTTATACTCGTTATTATAACTTATAATCATATTTATAATGACTCATTGAACTTAATATTTAAATTATCACAAACAGTGATAAATTAATAATAAGAAAGGAAAACAGAATTTACAATTCTAAATAAATATTAGTGATGGAATATAGAATATAATTTGTAACGTACTCGTAGTACATCAAACAAAATATTTATTATGCATCATTTAGGAATGAAAGATATGATGCTACTGATAATTGATCTTCTCTTGAATACTAATCATGTCTATATGTTATATAGACTTGTTGATGTATCCAGTTTTTTAAATAATTATAGGAAAGAAGTCACCTTTTGTTTATGATTAAATTTGATTTTGCGATGCTATATAAGTTGTTCCTTGTTTAGTTGTGATGTCCAAGAAGATTAAAATAGTTATATATTGAGAATATGATGGTAGTATCAATTTCATGAAGAGTTAATAAATTGAAATTAAAGCTCTAGAAGAACTAATCGATTGAAGGTTTCGGAAGAGCTAATTGATCGAAGTCTCTAGAAGAGATAATTAGTAAATAGCTCTAGAAGAGCTTATTTACTAAAGATTCCAAAAGAATTAATTAAAGAAAATTCTAGAGAAGAACTAATTATTTAAGGATTCTGAAAGAGTAAATTGACCTAGAAGGTCATACTATCGATGGATAAATTTTTTAGAGTCTGCATTATTCTCAAACTAATAGAATAAATGTTAATTACATAAATTCCTAATTTTCTCTCCATAAATTCCCAGATCACTAAAATACGAAATATCATAAAAAATTTGTTACAATATTTTTATATTTTTATGGAAACAAAAGTTTCTAATATCACAAATTTTATTTGTACTACTATTTTTCAAGGAAAAATCATTTTATGAATATCATCAATATATTAGGGATGAATATATAGTTGATGCATCCTTGGTCACATATATATTGTTGACTTACAAGTTGAACTTTGAAATTTGAATAATGAGCTCATATTTACATTCTCCAATTAACATAATTTGTCTTAATATTATTGATGATGTTGCACTACTTGTATAAATATTAAACATTCCTACAGAACATGTTCATAGACCTAGTAAATGATTTTATATGTGAAACCATATATGTGCTTTGAAATTTACTGATGCATATTTTATAGTAGTACTTGTTCGTATTTTGTCAACATATTATTTTTTGTTCTCCTCATTATAATTGGCTCTATACCAAATATTTTCACATCTAATATTTATATATGCGCTATACAAATATATTTATCTACCAAAATGTATAGAGATGGGTTGAAAAATAGAGAGATTGTGTAGTCAGATAAAGATAAAAATATATGCGTCATATTGATCCTTCTACAATGATAATTTGAACCAGAAGTTCAAAGGATTAATAGCCAAGTATATTTATTGACAAAAGAAAATCCGACATAGAATGCTATAAATATATGGAACAAAAAAATAGCACAAAACGTCCACTCAAATGAGGATCTTGAAGTAAAGTTTCTAGACTCGACATTCTAATATTTTAGAGATATTTAGCCAAAATATAATATAAAAGTTCGCATTAAAATTATAAAAATTCCCAACAATTATTAAGTATATTTGAAGTGTACATGTATTTCCAGAAGGAATTCTATACCTGAAGTGTGATTTCAGAAGAATAAGAATTAATAAAGTGCGAACTTGAATAAGTTATGATATAAGATTCTTTGTAAATTTCTGGCAATATTGGTTACGAACAAATAAAATTTTTGGTAGTGGGTTGTGCTTAGAAAATAGTTCACCAAGCTCTAATAGTTTATTTCAAGTCCTTGACGGATTCTATAGGCATGCATGAAGCATGTAAGTGAATTTTTCCTGAAACATAAAATCATTGTGTTAGTGATTTTTTTTTAAAGAGAAATATGAACTTAAGATTGAATATATCCATTAAACATTTCTTAGAATTTGTTAGATTTTCCTCTTATTATTATTTATCTACTATAAAATGTTCTCCATATTAGGGGGAGAAAATTAGATTCTTAAAGTTTCATATTCATTGTTGAATCATTTGATATATATAAAAGTTTTTCTGAACTAGAAGTTCTTCAGATTAATTATTTGCAAAAGAATTACAAATATACTTGATTTGTTGTTAAATATAGAAGAACTACAAAATTGAATTTGTAGATGCTTCTATAGATGTCCTAGTAGGACGAAATACAAGTCTTATAACTAGAAATGCTAAGTTATGCCTGAAACATGATCGATTTTTTGTTATAGAGATTCTTGAAAGAAAGAAATTTTGAAGTATTCCTCTTGAAAAGTTTATAATTGGCAAGCGAATATGAGAAGTAAGTATTTCCAGTTGTATCTTAATTTACTAATCAAACATCCCAAAGATGGATTTTTTTTTTTTTTTATAAAAGGTTTATATGAATATAGTATTTGATTATAAGATGATAGTAAGTACCTTTTGTCCTGAAGTATCATAAATTTGCATAATTGGTGCACTATTATTCTTTATATGACATTTGGAATAGTATTATTGTCCCCCATAATATTTTTTAAGAATAATTAATCTTGAATTATGGAAAAAAATATAACCGGTAGAGATTTATAAGCATCAAGTTACTTGCTTATATGATACAATCTAAAACCATAAACCTACGTATACATGACGATAGCAATCACTCCTTCAACAATATTGAAGTTGTTATGTGGCTTGCTGAGAATGTGTGTGATCATTATTCATAGTTTATTCTGAGATATTTATCTGTTATCCTTTAAAGGTCAAAATTACAACTGTATTGTTGGTTGAAAATTTTGAGGACATGTTTAGAGAAATATGGTATAACGAATTTCACCAAAATTTCTTTATAACAAAGTTGAAATTAATGTGCAATAATTTCGATCAAATGTGATACATGATCATAAAGATTAACTCACTAAGACATACCAATTTACTGGTTTAATTATATTTTAAACAAGGGAGTACATAAAACATAAATGAATAGTGTACTCTTTTTCTTTCACTAGGCATTGTTCACCCACAAAGTTTTTTCTCTAGTAAGGTTTTAATGAGGTATATTTTTCATTTTATGGACATCCAAGGGGGAGTGTTATGAAACTAATGTATACATAGCGGATGTGCAAAATACGTCATCTAAAGGGAAGTAAACTTCCAAAAATGATTATTGTTGGATTCATGATATGCCCATTGATTTAGTTTATATCCTTTAGAATTCTACAATCCTTGTATCTTGAGCTTATAAACATGCTATATTAAAAAATATCAATTAATAAAATGATTCATATTTATCTCTTGTGCTCTGTTCTCTTTCAATAGGTTCTTTTTTTTTATCTCAATTCTTTTACTTTTATATTATTTAAAATATTCCAGACTATCGATGTGTTGTGTTCATCGAAAGACTAAACTTGTTTTAATTTGTTGTTCTAGAAGGCCCTTTGTTTTATTGAAGGAAAAAATACTAGGAGATTTTCATTAGACATAAAATATTATGACTTCCTGGATGATTATAAATAAATTATTTTTTAGTATAATACACAAAAGATATTATATAAAAATTCGCTTTGGATTTATTTTAAACAAACTTGATCTCATTTCTTCTATTTCTTTTAAATTATAACGAACACTGGAGATCAATAAATTACACGGCAAAATATAAATTTATGCGCAAAAAAATTCAAATATTTTTCCCTCTAAAACTCACTTTCTCTTTCTATACATATTTTTTGCACATTCTGTCTAAAAAAATGTGGTGATGTTTCTTAAATTTTGAAGATTTTGGAGTTAAAAATGTATAATTTTGAAGATTATATACACGATAAGATTAATTTTGAGATAAAAATCATAAACACCAAATTGAAAATTAAAAAATACACCATCTGCATGTTTGAGCCACGTCCTGGCGCAAATAAGAAGAGAGTTGCGCAAAGGCCCGGCACGGGGATAGCCCTATTCGCGCCAGGGCTTGGCTCAAGCGTGCAGATTGTGTATTTTATAATTTTTTATTCATTAATTTAATTATTTTTTAATATATATTTTAGTACCATTATGTTAATTTTTAGATTAGTATTATAATATGAGTTTTTTATGTTAATAAATATATATATGTTAGCGTTTAATTTATTTAGTTGATAATTAAATATACAATTTTAATTATATATAATGGTGTTAAGTTTCTTAGTGATTAAATAATTGTATAAAATATATTAAAACCAGTGAATTATTAAAAACAAAATTAATTAACAAATTAAATAACATTAATAATTAAAAAATTTTAAAAATATAAAAAAAACAGCATTTGGCGCAAACAGCGGGTTCCTTGCGCCAGGCCTTGGCACGAGGCCTACTTGGTCCACGCTAAACCCTTGGCGCGAGGCAGCCTATGTCCGTGCTAATGCTTGATTTTTCTATTTTAGTGCATTTTAAAATTTTTAAACCGATAAAAATGTAAATAAATGAGTATATAACGATATATTAAGGTTTTTTCTAACTTTTAACGGTTAGATTTGAGTAGATCGTTACTTGAAGTTTTAGGATGTAGAGAGAACTTTGAAAGAAAGAAAATAGAGAGAGAAAATAATTTGGTAAAAATGAAATTTTTCGTGCGTAAATTTTAAATTTTAGCGCATAATTAATCGTGCTTGTTGCTCTTTTAATGCTCTCATTCTCTTATTATGTAGTGCTACTGTGTTGTGCTTTACAAACCTAGTCAATGTCTATTCTAAATTCTATAATTTTTTTTTTTTTCAAATGTAGGTAGCTGTTCTACGAACCATGTTCATTCCAAACTTTTTTTGTTTAGGCTCCATTTTTCCTCTAACATATCACAAATTTCAAAAAGAAAAAATCACTTTTTTCAAATCAGAACCTAATCCAATTAGAATAGGATTGGATTTATTTCAATGAACTCACCATTTCTATCAACTTTCTATTCCGTTTCCATTTCGTTGGACCAAACAACATTTCGTCAACCTATGTAAAGTAAAAAAATTTTTTTTTTCGATGTGAGTAAAATAGATCCAACTCTGTAAAATTGTGTCTATTTTAGAGATGGAAATAATACTTAAGAAACGATTCCTTGAATCCTCTTTTGGTTGTTTGTTGAAAGAATAACTTAAAAGGATTTTTGAAAACTTCCCATCCACTTTCTTTTTTTCTCACGATGCAGGATGAAATCCTTAATTTAGCTAGGTTTTAAAATGTTTCCTTTGGTTTATCAATGTTTTTGTACCATGAGTTAAAGGGTTGTCATTCCTTGTCTTGTGAGGATGCCAAGTTGAGCCAGCGAAGTTGCTATAAGACTGGCATTTCTTGGATTTTAGACACCAACAAATACGATATATAATAAAAAATTTAAATGCTCGTAATAAATGTTTGGAGGCAAAGCTAGTAGCCCTAGTTCTTAATTTGCTACTGCTAATATTTGTAGTGATATGTTAATAATGGCTTTAAGATTTGAAGCCCTTAAGTCTAGATTGCAAAATACAATAAAACAAAGAGACCAAGGTTATAAAATGTTATTTATTTCTTTGGATATTTTATTATATTTTGAAATAGTATGATATTTGACATTTGAGGTTATTTTTGTGGATATTGAATGATTTTTTAGGGGATAACGATTGGTAACTTTTGTATGCATATTTTTTAGGATGGTTTGATAAATTTTAAAAATTAATAAAAAGAATTCAGTGTGATGGTGATTGATTGGCAACAAAACTTGGTAGCCAAAATATTAAAAAGATTAGTCTCAAACGAAAATCGGTCGCAACTTTTTTGGTACCTTCTGTATATATATGATAGAATCGATTTTTAGCACAAATAAACACCTTAAGTTTTAATTATTAGCCTTTGAAAATATTTTATTTATTTATTAGTCATAATTATTATATTTAATCTATTTTATTTATCTTTGTGCAGATTTCTAAAAAAAGAATGGAAAATAAAGATTCCATATTAAATTTGGTAAAGGGAAGCTGCAGTATTTGAATCCTTTAAGGATTAGGATTAGAACTTTAATAGAATCCTTTAAGGATTAGGATTTTAGTTGAATCCTTTCAGGTTTAGGATTTTTCTTCTCTTTTGTCTATATATAGAAGAGCCACACAAAGAGGAAAAGAAAGAGAAGAGCGGCAGCGACTTTCAATTGGAGAAGAAGAAAGCCATGATCTACTCCAAGAAATTGGTTCCTTCTGTCCCTTTAGCCATGAACTAAATTTATTTTTAGAATCTTGATTAAACCCTAGCCATGTGACTTTGGTTTATTTTATTTTTGGGAGATTTATTCTATTATTTATGTGATTGCATATCTTGGGATGTTTATTGGTTTGATTCAATTAATTCTCTGTGATTGTTCTTGTAGAATAATTATTTGGGTTAATTGATATTTTTATCCATGCTTGATTCTTGTAGTCTTGAGTATGAGAGGTATGTAATTTTTGCAAGTATATTGTGAGTTTTAGAATTGAATAGTTCATGCTGATTTTAGATGATTTATGTCATAGGAATGAATAAGTCATGCTAATGGTTAGATGGATTATGTCATGCATTTAAGCACAGTATATTTCTCTACTGAATTGAAGCTTGTAGCCTAGATCACCACATGAATGTTTAATCATTGTTATATAGGTTAGTGGTGGATTCAAGGTTCTAAATCATCTTCTTTGGTTAATCTCCTGTTAGTTTCAGTTTATTCATTAGTTTTAATTAATTTAGGAATAATAATAAAATCTCATTCTTCTTTTTATAGAATTAATTTAGGAAGATAATAATTTAAGTAGTTAAGCCTTTCTCTGTGGTTTGATACCCTAATACTTTCATATTACTTTGATCTTGTGCACTTGCAAGTATTGGGTTTAAAACTTAGTTAGAAAATCCCGATCAATATATATGTATATATAATATATATATATATATAATATATGTATGTATTAATTTTTCAATTTTAGTATTTGGACTTAAGATTCAAAATTTAAAAATTAACTATTTAGACTTAATACTTAAGTTTTCAGTTTTATAAAACGAGGTCTAAGTTATGTCAAATTTTTGTATGTTAAACTTATGTAGTGGTTTTTTAGTTGGGTTTGTCTATGGCTCACCCCTGTGGCATACATTTTTGTGGATTAACTTTCTTATGTAAGATATACGTTTCCTTATTGTCAAACAATATTTATTAGGTTTTAAACTTTTATAAGATTTTTACACTTAAAGAATCATATCTGGTATGCATTATTAATCACACCAATTATGCTTTATCGATATTAACTTGTGCGTAAGAGGCACACATTAGAGACACTCTCTTTAATTAATTTAATATTGATTCTTTTTTAAAACAAATTTGATTGGGCCACCAGTTCTCAGTCTTTTTGGTGGGGCAAGCTAGCCCTATGTACCACGTATCGTATATTGTAGAGACTATTGATATATGTTATGTTTTATCTAGTTTGCCGCAGATGACACATATTAGACATGCCCTCTTTAATTTAATGTTGATTCTCCTTTAAAACAGATCGGCCAAACCACATGTGTTAGTCTTTCTAGTGAGCCATCTTGGTCCCACATACTATTCTTAAGCTTGCGACAGACCAACACACGAAATCAGCAAACCAACAGACCAACCTGCCATCTATGTTGATCCGGCCCTTTCAGGGTTTTAGCCCTTATTTAACAACCTAACTGAACACTCGATCCTCAGTCTGAAGTTTTCCTCTATTTCTTCTACCTTTCACAAGTTAAGAGCTTGCCTTTTCGTCCTTTAATTTTTGAATCGATACCCTTAGCAAAAAAATGCAAGAAAACAAACCCCCAAATCCATCAGAAAACCTTCCATATCTATCTAAAATAATCTTACTAAACATTCTTTCAAGGCTTCCCGTGAAAACTCTAAACAAATTCAAGTGTGTTTCAAAAGCTTGGCTTTTCCTGTTTTCATCTGATCCTCATTTCAGGAATCTCCAACGTTGTCAATCCCTTAAATCTCCTAGTTTGATTTCTTTTGATATCAAGGGTTTGATCATTGATTCCAGCATCAATGAAGTAAAAGATTGTAAAATCATTTTATCGTCAACCAATATAACAAGCGATGGTGAAGTTTGTGATAAATTCGATGAAGAATTCGGTAAAAAAGTTAATAGTGACGACTCTTTTTATCAGGTAACTTCTTGCCGTGACTTAATATGCATTTTTACTAAATTGGAAATTATAGTTTGTAATCCAAGCAATCAAGAATTTTTACCACTTTCTGGAATTGGGATTATTTTTCCTAATTCAATCGGTATAGCGTATCTCCCTTCTTCCGATGATTATAAACTTGTTCAACTTTATAGAAATATTATAGATGATGTTGAACGGCTGGGATGCAAGATCTACAGTATCAAAGAATATTGTAAGGAGTACACTGAGTTTTCGGTTGATTTTAAGGGTTTTAATTTTGAGCCATTTGATTTTATTCCTTTAGATGAACGTTTACCAGTTTTCGTAAATAGATTCATGTATTGGATGATGAAGTACATTTCTCATCATGAGGAGGGGAACGAAACTTTAGCCTATTTTTTGGACTTGAAAAATGTGTCACTTGGTACTATTTGCTGCCCAAAATTGGCTGTGGAAGAACAGATTTTGCTCTCGTATGAAGATGTTAAACTTGCTAGGGTTCTTGTGTATTAAATTATAGGTACATTTTTTTTTGCTCGTTTGGGGTTTTCCTTTTTTTCATAATTATTTTGTGCAAGTACTAATTAACTTAAACGTTGAAACTTTATATCTTGGCAAGAACCGAGACTCCACCATGAAGGCGAAAACTCATCATATCATATCAAAGCATCTTTGTCTCTATGGAGTAGTTGCTCGCAACTACAGCTGTTGTATTTCCCATCAACCCAATTATAGTCGATAGAATATTGGTTAATCTATTGATGTTTGGTTTGATTATGTTAGAGGTTATAGGTATTTAAGGAAGCATGTTATCATTTGTACTTAATTGGATTAGAGAACTTCACGTCTCTAAATTAATGAAATCATGGTCGGTTCCCCCCCCTCAAAAGAAGCTATGTTTCTTACAATGCTATATAACTTAGTCACCACAATTGTGTATATAGACATATATAGCAGTCACTTCTTTAACTTATGATGAAGAAATAATTAATTATGATGGTTGGCTAAAATGCGTGTAATCTCAAGTTGAATAAATTACTATATTTCAGACATATCCTCTTACATGAAAATCCAATTGTATTGTTGGGTCATTATAAAGTTTGAGGAAAATTTACATATATATATATATATATATTAAAGGAGATAAGATATGCATATTTTTATGAGCTCCATAAGAGATAAGATAATGATGTACAATAAATTCGATATTGTGATAATTTTGAAGATTTGTTCACTAGGACACTACCAATAATAACCCTTGAGATCATTCAAGAATGTACTCTTTTTAAAAACGCAAGTGATAGTAATAGTTGACATAGAGAATAGTATAAAATCTTATGAAGATAACTTAAACTATCTTACCATTACCTTGAGTTGTTACATCATAATCATTTCCTTGATCATATTGTTGCTAATGTCATATATTCTTCTGCATCTATTTAGAGTAAAACTCATATCTTCCTTGGATCTTTTGTTGAAAGTGATTATGTTAAGAGAGTTGGTTGGTTCTCTTCTTAAAGCTCATATTTTTGATTTTGTGAAAACTACCTTTGAAAACGGTGTTTTTGAACTAACTTGGAAGAATCATCTGGAGAAACATCTTGTTTATTCTATTTCCTTTATTGACTTTCTTTTGAAAGACTATTTTAAAATGATTTATTAGTTCAAAACACGAGTTCTAATGTCAAGCTTTTGAATAAATCCTTTGGTGGTACTTTGCTTTTAATCATGTCTTAGTTATGATAGAATCTATCTCAATCTCTATTTCTCTATCCCCTAAACACTATAAATAGGGCTCTAGGCCTTCAGTTATAACTACACCTGAGAGATGAACTAAGGAAGAAATTTAATGAATTTAATAAATGCTACGCATTGATTTCTTGGAATAATAATATAAATATAAAGTGAAAATAATTGTAAGCAATAACATAAGGAGAGAGAAAATAGAACTCAAAAATCAAGTCTGAATCATCTTATTAATATCTTCTCATATGGCCTATTCATAGGCACAAATTATAAGAGATTACAGAAAAGGATCTAAACTAAATCAAAGGGGATATCTGAATCCAATCAAGATTAGTAATTTGAAAGTTTTGTTCTCTTCAGGGGACGTATTAATTTCATAATAAGAACAATTTTAACTTATAACATTGGCTTATAGGTGTTTTTCCCCCTTAAACTTACTATATTGTGGACTTGGTCCACAAACTTTAATTCGTTACTTTTAGGTATCCAAACAATTTATGTTTGGTGAATTAGGTATATTCGTCCAATTTTGCCGTTAACCAGTTCTTTTATCTGTTAAGTGGAGGATATTTTCGTCAAAAAACTAAAAAATCATCCAACTCTCTCTCTTAGATTATTTTGAGGCTAAAGACGAAAATAAAAAAGTAGGATCAAATTTAGAAAAATAATAAAACCATCCAACCCCCTCTTTCTTCTTTCTCTTCTTTCTACCTTCTTCCTCCTCTTCCTCCCCTTCCTCCCACTGTAAACTACCACCCCCACCTTCTAACTTTTCCAGTAGGAATTTTAGCTTCTTTTAAGCTTTCTCCCTTGATTTATTCTCTTCTTTCAACTTGTTCTCCAATTCAATCAACTTTATTTTCCAAAAGAAAGATAAAAAAATCAAAAACTAATAAAGAAAAAGAACTGGAAACATCAACAACAGTAATCAAAAATCAATTTTTTTTACTACAAGATTATCAAGAACAACAAACAGACAACAGATTCACAATCCAACAAAACCCCTTTTTATAATTTAAAAAATAAAAAAAAGAGAGGAATAAGAGAGAGAGGAGAGAGCATTTCTTGAAGTCTCTCTTTTGGCAAGCAATCTTCCTCTAAGGCATTCTACTGTTCTCAAACTATTTTCCATTTCAATTTCTCATTGTGAAATTCAAATTTACCATCTCATCAGAAAGAACCCACAGTTGGAATTTAAAAAAAATAGAAACAAAGAGAGGAAGAGCACCTTCGTCTTCAACCACCGGCAATGGCGGCTCCCAGAATCATCATTCTTTTTGAAGGTACAAAGAGGGAAGGGAGGTGGTGGAAGAAAAAAGAGGGGAAGGGTGGTGTAGCGGTGGTGGAAGAAGGAAGAGGAAGAAGAAAGAAGAGGAGAAGGGTAATGGTAGTTTAAAATGGGAGGAATAGGAGGAAGAAGGCAGAAGAAGGAAGAGCTGGAAGAAGAAAGAGGGGGTTGGGTAATTTTTTTTTTCTAAATTTGATCTTAAATTTTTTTTATCTTTAACCCGAAAATAATCTAAGTGAGAGGTTTGGATAATTTTTTAGTTTTTGGATGAAAATACCCTTTATTTAATGGACAAAAGAATTGGTTGACGACAAAGTTGGACAGTTGTACCTAATTCACTAAACATAAATTGTTTGGGTACTTAAACAACGAATTAAAGTTTATGAACTAAATCCACAATACAAATAAGTTTAAAGGGGAAAAACACCTATATGACTGTAAGTTATCCTAGAGATAAAAATGTTTGTAGCAGAAAGTTACAAATGTTTGTTGAAAATCAATAATCAAAATCTTTCTCCTTCGAACTCTTATCTTTTTGTCATATCCTGTTTTTCATGACAACCAATTCCTATCTCTCTTTCCCTTTTAATGATTATTTCCTTTATCATAACAATAAATTTGGATAATCATACACCCACATACACAAACACAAACTCTTTCGACATATCAAACTAGCAAGAATCCACTAGAGCTAGCTCTTTTGTATAGAGTGGCGCTTTATTGTGGACAAGATCCACATCTTACTTGAATTTTTTTTTTTTTTAAATCCGAGACCCACAACTTTCTTGAGATATTTATAATCTCTATTCTTGGAAAATTACAAGTGAAGGGACACTAACTAGAACCTTTAAAGTAAGGTCGAGAACAATCTGCTTCAGTTGGGTTTTGCAGAAATATCTGTTTTTTCCCCTTCCAATTTTGCATTTAATCCCTTTGTTCTTTATTTTTCTCTTTACTTTTTTTGTTAATCCTATGTATTATCTTTTTTCCCTCTACTAGTACAAGTGACGTAGCATTTTCTTTTTTCTCAATTCAAAAATTTTCACACTTCTTGTATTTTGACTATTTCCCATGAGCATGAAAACCAATTTTTATGTGCCTTTCTTATTTCATGATTATTTCCTTTATCATTGCACAATTAATTTTGATAATCACAAAAACAAGCATGCACATGCACACTTTTTCTGTGTATCAAGTCACCAGGAATTCTATCAAAGTCAGCCTTTTTTGAGGGAGTTGAGCTTTATCGTGGACCAAAACCACATCTTATTCATAAACCTTTTTTTTAATTTTTATAGAAGCAATATTCTCGACTGTCTTGATTTCTTTTCTAATCTCTCTTTCACAGAATCTACAAGTGAAGGGGCTCCAATAGGAACCCTTAAGGTAAGATCGAGAACCATATGCTTTGATTTGGAATTGAGAAAATCTCTTTTGTTTAACCAAGTTTACATTTTTCATGTCACGATGTATTATGGAAAACTTGATGTCTAATTGTCTCCTACAAATTTTTTTTAAGAGTCGTTGCCTACGAATAGTATTGAATGCATAGATTAATAATTTTTTGTGTTATAGATATATATCTTGTAACCTAAATTCAGTATCTCTACTTATTTTTTAGTCTGGATTTCTAGGAATCGTAATAATTTCATTCAATGGAACTAAACAATGTAGTAGAATAGCATTCTAGTTGGATTGTATCTTCGAAAGAAACAAAAGAACAAGGAATCTGAAATTGTGAAAGAGAGGACTCCCCTTGAATACTTGTGAATGATAGGGATTTTCCTAACTGTAAGTTTTAAATCAAATACTTGCAAATGCACAAGATCATTGTAATACAACTAGTAAAAAAGTGTTGAACAATATAAAAAGACTTAATTATCTAAATTATTATCTTCCTAAAGTAATTTTATAAAAAGAAATCGAATCTATTTATCCTTGAATTAATTAAAACTAATAAATAAAATAAACTAAATTAAAAACGAACAAGAGCTTAACTAAAAAGGATGATTTAGAACCTTGAATTTACCTCTAACCTTTATAACAATGGTTTAATTTTAATTAGGAGAAAAGATCTTGCCTACAAGCTTTGACTCAATTAAGAAATATATTGCAATTAAATGTATGGCATAACTCATCTAACCATTAGCATGACTTATTCAATTTTATAATATAAATCATCTAAAATTAATAGGAACTATTCAATTCTAAAAATTCACAATACACCTGCAAAAATTACATATCTCTCATACTCAAGACTACAAGAAGTAAGCGTGGATAAAGTACCAATTAACCCAACTAATTATTCTACGAGAAAAATCACAAAGAATTAATTGAATCAAACCAATAAAGATCCTAAAATATACAATCGCATAAAATAATCCAATAAATAATCCCAGATAAAATAAATTAAGTTACCAAGCTGGGGTTTCATCAAGATTATAAAAAAAAATTAGTCTATACTAAAGAGAAAGAAATTACCAAATCCTTAAACAATAAAATAGCTTCTTTTTTTTTCAATTGGCGATACTTGAATTCCTCCCCTCTTTGCTCAATGCTTTCGGCGACTCTCTAAAAGGTGGGAGAAGCGCCCCCAAGAATTGATCTTCCAACTTATTAAGAGAAGAATGAAATTCAAATCTCATTTTCAGCCCACTAACTCACAGAAGACAGAGAAAACGGACCCGAGACTCCCACTACATCTAGCCCTTCCGCGGCTTCTGAGATGGCTCTTCTGACTTGGAATCTGGCTCTCAGTGGTACTCCAGAGTTATTAGTGCTAAATTTAGATCAGTAAATTCACTTAACTCTATATATTGTCATTATCAAACTATAATATATACTACCCAAATCATTATTAACAAATTATATCCGTTTTCGAGAGCGGCCGAAGCCATTCTAGCTACCATCTAGGAGTGGTTCATGGGGGCTTCCTACAGTTGGTCTCAGGTCCCACAGGAAGTTTGAGTTTTGTGGTGATGAGAGTTTATTTTTTTTTTAAGTTTTATAATCTTGTAGTTGTTTATACATATCATTAGTTTTTTTAATTCATATTCTTATATAATGTTAAACATTTTTCAGTGAATGCAAAAAAAATATGTATGAGACCTAGCATTACCCATCACAAAGATGAGGCAAGCATGGGAGAGCAAGGTCAGTACGCGATTAAGAGATTTACTAGGCGACGAACAAGAGAAGAAGAAGATACCTCCGTGGATTGAGGAGAGATTTTGGATTGACTTGTGGAGGCATTAGGATAGTGTTAAGGTTAATGCCCAGTCCAAACAAATAAGAAGAGCAAGATTGAGGGACAGGGAGGAGGGAACAAGGAGCCGAGAAGCACACAGTTAGGTCTATCTCCTTTCCTAAGACTCTCGCAAAGAGGGTAAGAACATTATTTAATATTACTTTTTTTATTAATTAATCTAACAAAAAAATGTTAATCGTATTGTTATTTTAAGCAAAATGACTTATCAGAGAGGTTCTTCAAGAGCAAGTACTTGGAAGAGATTCGCGAGCATCGGAAGGGTAAGTTAAGTAAAAACTTTAAACTTATAACTTATTATTACTTATGACTTTAAACTTATAACTTATTACTCATGTTTATATAATGTTTTATAACTTATTATTATCCAACTAACATTTTATACTGTATAAGAGATTTCAGGAGTTGAAGAAGAAGGTCGAGAAGGAAGCTGCAGGTTTGCAGTGACAGGCACTATTATGCCTGATGATCCCCACCTTATGGCCAAAGCAGTTTGTGGCATGAGCTGTAGCCTTTTATATGGAACTAGTTTAGAGGTAGCTCGTCTCAGATTCGAGAACAATCGGGCCCCATCTTGTAGAGGATATGGGTGCCAATCGGGCCATGCTGTGTGGGTGTCACCAGAGAATGATACGGAGGGTAGAGGCTACTATTTCGAGCATCTCTGCTACGTACGATGAGTACATGAATGAAGCACAAGAGACAGTGGAATCCTTACAAGGATCGGCGAAAAGGGCAATGGCTAGAAAGATAGAGGAAGAACACAAAGGAAAGGTGGCCTTGTTCGAGAAGATGATTCAAGATCTTAAATGGCTTCTGTGGAAAGGAAAGAGAAAGACCTTAGAGGCTCTAAAACACTTCTACATGTCCATGGTACAAGTGAAGGAAAAAAAAGAAGAAAGTGTGGAAGAGTTAGAAGCCTCAAACTTCAAGAGGGAGAGAAATCTGGAACTTACCACCACTTTAGGATTCTAGACCAAGGAGAAGATTGAAGCTGAACCTACCGTCGACGATAGATACCCGCTACCGTCCACCCTAAGGGTCTAGACCAAGTACAGGTGGAAGACATGACCTACCGTCCATGATTGGATGGGAGCTATTGTCAACTGTAGATCTCAGTTGGGCAAAAGATTTGAAGAGTTTTAAACTCTTTGACCTCTCATTTTTGTCTCTCAACTTCTTTTGACTTGTAATTAAGTAGCCTAAGTACCCATTTACTTCTTTCAAGTTAAACTAATAGCTAGGTTTGGATGTGAATCATGTAAGGACCTATATATACTTTATGTTGCAACCATTTTGAGGGATTGAATGTAATATATGAAAGTTTGAGAGTACACTTAGAGTTCTATGGTTTCTTGTTCTTCCTTGTAAAATAGGGATTCCTAATTATAAAATAAGGCAGGGAATTTTTAAATCTTCATTCAAGAGTTCTAGTTCCTACCCGAACTTTGTATATCTCCTTGAGGTACTAACTCTTTAGCTAGTGTTGCTTGAAGTTAGGCCTTTCCTTGTAACAGGAGAATAGGTGAGGCTTCTCATAGCCTTTAATGATTCTCCCTCAAGATAGGAAGGTTTTAGTTTTTTTACTTAGTTAATTCCTGCAATTTTCCCCCTTTGATTTATCTATTTCTCATATAAAATTCTTCAAAGTTCCTTTTTAAGAGAGAAGCATCTTGGGAAGGAGTTGGACTTCAATTAATCTGAGGAAGTTCACATCAATCAGGCGGCTTTTCGAGCACCACTTGGCATACACTCCTATATTGATATTAAACCTCGTCAGAGCTGCTATGGCTATCGTTCCCTTGATATCTTCATTGATTGCACCAACTACAAAACGGGAATCCGAACCCCTAAAGTGCCGGTTCGATTCTACTCCTCCCTCTATTGATGCCCCGGCCCCACCACTTATGATGTCCCTGTCCTTTCGTGATACTAGGCCCCAGGATGTTTGATATTTATGGGGATGTTTTTTGAGGATTTTCTATATATTGTTTTTATGAAGGTGTTCTATATATTATTATGAGTTTTAGTTTGTTGATATTTATTATTGAATATTTTAGATTGTTAATATTTAGAAATTGCTTGTTTGGGTCTATAATTGCATTGTAGCATTTCTGGAAGTTTTTTACAATTATATTCTAGAAACTTTAATTCAAGATCCTCATTTGAGTGGAAGTTTTGTGCTATTTTTTTGTTCGATATGTTTACATCATAACATGATATGAGTGGATGTTTTGTGCTATTCTTTTGTTCCATATATTTATATCATGACATGATAAAATGAGGATCTTGAATTAAAGTTTCTAGACTTGACATTCTAATATTCTAGAGATATTTGGCCAAAATATAATATACAAGTTCGCATTAAAATTATAAAAATTCCAGACAATTATTAATACATTTGAAGTGTACATGTATTCCCTGAAGGAGTTTTATACCTGAAGTATAATTTCAGAAGAATAAGAATTAATAAATAAAGTGGGAACTTAATTAATTTTAGACATAAGATTCTTCATAAATTCCTGGCAATATTGGTTACGAACAAATAAATTTTTTGGTAGTGGATTGTGTTTAGAAATAGCACACCAAGCTCTAATAGTTTATTTCAAGTCCTTGACGGATTCTATAGGCATGCATGAAGCATGTAATTGAATTGTTCCTGAAACATAAAATCATTGTGTTAATGATTTTTATTTAAAGAGATATATGAAATTAAGATTGAATATATCCATTAAAATTTTCTTCAAATTTGTTATATTTTCCTCTTATAATTGTTTATCTACTATAAAATGCTCTCCATATTAGAGGGAGAAAATTAGATTCGTAAAGTTTCATATTCATTGTTGAATCATTTGATATATATATATATGCAAATTTTTGTGAACTAGAAGTTCTTCAGATTAATTATTTGCAAAAGAATTACAAATATACTTGATTTTTTGTTAAATATAGAAGAGTTACAAAATTGAATTTGTACATGATTCTATAGATGTCCTAGTAGGACGAGATACAAGTCTTATAACTAGAAATGCTAAACCATGATCGATTTTTTGTTATAGAGATTCTTGAAAGAAAGAAATATTTGAAGTATTCCTCTTGAAGAGTTTATAATTGGCAAGCAAATATGAGAAGTAAGTATTTCCAGTTGTATCTTGATTTCCTAATCAAACATCCCAAAGATGGAATTTTTTTTTATATTTGTAAAAGGTTTATATGAATATAGTTTTTGATTATAATATGATAGTAAGCCCCACATGCTTATATATGAGAAGGTAATGACTACCTTTGTTCCTGAAGCATCATAAATTTGCATAGTTGGTGCACTATTATTCTTTATATGACATTTGGAATAGTATTATTACTGTCCCCTATAATATTTTTCAAGAATAATTAATCTTGAATCATGGAAAAAAATCTATTGGAATAGTATTATTATTGTCCCCTAAAATATTTTTCAAGAATAATTAATCTTGAATCATGGAAAAAAATCTAACTCCTGTAGAGATAGATAAGCATCAAGTTGCTTGCTTATATGATACAATCTCAAACCATAAAGCTACGTATACGTGACGTTAGCAACCACTCCTTCAACAATATTGAAGTTCGAAACTGTTATATGGCTTGTTGAGAATGAGTGCGATCATTATAGATAGTTAATTTTGAGATATATATATATATATATGGTATCCTTTAAGGGTAAAAATTACAAGTATATTGTTGGTCGAAAAATTTGAGGACATGTTTTGACAAATATGGCAAAATGAATTTCACCAAAATTTCTTTATAACAAAGTTGAAATTGATGTGCAATAATTTCGATCAAATGTGATACATAATCATAAAGATTTACTCACTATGACATACTAATATACTGGTTTAATTATATTTTAAACAAGGGAGTATATAAAACATAAATGAATAGTATACTCTTTTTCTTTCAATAGGCGTTTTTCACCCACAAAGTTTTTTCTCTAGTAAGGGTTGAACGAGGCATATTTTTCATGTTATGGACATCCAAGGGGGAGTCTTATGAAACTAATGTATATATAGTGGATGTGCAAAGTACGTCATCTGAAGAGAAGCAAACTCCCAAAAATGATTATAGCTGGATTCATGATACGCCCATTAACTTAGTTTAGATCCTTTAGAATTCTACAATCCTTGTACCTTGAGCTTATAAATATGCTATATTAAAAAATATTAATTAATAAGATGATTCATATTTATCTCTTGTGTTCTTTTTTCTTTCTATCTATTTATCTCAATTCTTTTACTTTTATATTATTTAAAATATTCTAGAGAATTGATGTGTCATGTTCATCAAAAGACTAAACTTGTTTTTATTTGTTGTTTTAGAAGGCACTTTGTTTGATTGAAGGAAAAAATACTAGGAGATTTTCATTAGAAGTATAATATAATGACTTCCTGGATGATTATAAATAAATTTTGTTTTAGTATAATACACAAAAAGATATTATATAAAAATTCGCTTTAGATTTATTTTAAACAAAGTTGATCTCATTTCTTCGATTTTTTTAAATTATAACGAATATTGGAGATCAATAAATTACATGGCAAAATATAAAATTTATGCGCGAAAAAATTCAAATATTTTTCCCTCTAAAACTCATATTCTCTTTCTATACATGTTTTTTGCACATTCTGTCTAAAAAAATGTGGTGATGATTTTTAAAGTTTGAATATTTTGGAGTTAAAAATGTATAATTTTGAAAATTACATACACGATAAGATTAATGTTGAGATAAAAATCACAAAAAACACATTAAAATTTAAAAAACACACCATCTGCATGTTTGAGCCACGCCCTGCCGCGAATAAGGAGAGAGTCGCTCCAAGGCCTGGTGCGAGGATACTCCTATTCGCGCCAGGGCTTGGCTTAAGCATGCAGATTGTGTATTTTTATAATTTTTTATTTATTAATTTAATTATTTTTTAATATATATATGTATATTAGTACCATTATGTTAATTTTTAGATTAATATTATAATCTAAGTTTTTTATGTTAGTAAATATATAAGTTAGTGTTTAATTTATTTAGTTGATAATTATTTATTTAATTTTAATTATATATAATGGTGTTAAGTTTCTTAGTGATTAAATAATTATATAAAATATATTAAAACAAGTTAATTATTAAAAATAGAATTAATATAACAAATTGAATAACATTAATAATTAAAAAAATTAAAAAATATAAAAAAAGCCTTTAGCAAAAACACCGGGTACCCCGCGTCAGGCTTTTGTGCGAGGCTACTTGGTCCACGCTTAGGCCTTGGAGCGAGGCAGCCCATGTCTGTGCTAATGCCTGATTTTTCTATTTTAGTGCATTTTTAAAATTTTTAAACTGATAAAAATGTAAATAAATGAGCATATAATGATATATTAAGCTTTTTTCTAACTTTTAACGGTTAGATTTGAGTAGATCGTTATTTGAAGTTTTAGGATGAAGAGAAAACTTGGAAAGAAAGAAAATAGAGAGAAAATAATTTGCTAAAAATGAAAATTTTCGTGTGTAAATTTTAAATTTTAGCGCATAATTAATCGTGCTCGTTGTTCTTTTAATGCTCTCCTTCTCTTATTATGTAGTACTACTGTGTTGTCCTTTACAAACCTAGTCAATGTCTATTCTAAATTCTATAAATTTTTTTTTTCAAATGTAGGCAGTTGTTCTACGAACCATGTTCATTCCAAACCTTTTTTCCTTAGGCTCCATTTTTCCTCCAACATATCACAAATTTCAAGAAGAAAAAATCACTTTTTCCAAATCAGAACCCAATCCAATTAGAATAGGATTGGATTTTATTTCAATGAACTCACCATTTCTCAACTTTCTAATCCATTTCCATTTTGTTGGACGAAACAACATTTCATCAACCTATGTAAAGTAAAATATATATTTTTTTTTGGATATGAGTAAAATAGATCTAACTTTGTAAAACAGTATCCATTTTTGAGATGTAAATAATACTTAAGAAAGGATTTTTTGAATCCCCTTTTGGTTGTTTGTTGAAAGAATAACTTAAAAGGATTTTTGAAAACTTCCCATCCACTTTTTTCTCACGATGCAGGATGAAATCCTTAATATTGCTTGGTTTTAAAATGTTTACTTTGGTTTATTAATGTTTTTGTACCATGAGTTAAAGGGTTGTCATTCCTTGTCTTGTGAGGATGCCAAGTTGAGCCAGCAAAGTTGCTATAAGACTGGCAATTCTTGGATTTTAGACACCAACAAATACGATATATAATAAAAAATTTAAATGCTCATAATAAATGTTCTGAGGCAAAGCTGGCAGCTCTAGTTCTTAATTTGCTACTGCTACTGTTTGTAGTGATATGTTAAAAATGGCTTCAAGATTTGAAGCCCTTAAGTCTAGATTGCAAAATACAATAAAACAAAGAGACCAGGGTGCAATTACAAAATGTAATTTATACAAGGGAATTCGGTGTGATTTAATGAATTTGAAGTTGAAGGGCGACCACCCCCTTCCAATTAGGTTTCATTGACGTTTATTTGATGTTTCTTTGGATATTTTATTATATTTTGAAACAATATGATATTTGATATTTGAGGTAATTTTTGTGGATATTGAATGATATTTTAGTGGATATTAATTGATAATTTTTGTATGCATATTTTTTAGGATGGTTTGATAAATTTTAAAAATTAATAAAAAGAATTCAGGGTGATGGTGATTGATTTGTGACAAAACTTGGTAGCAAGAAAATTAAAAAAACTATAGTCTCTACCGAAACTCGGTCGCAACTTTAATGGTACCTTCTGTATATCTATATATATGTATATATATGTGCATGTATTCATTTTTCAGTTTAAATATTTAGACTTAAGATTCAGAATTTAACACATTAACAATTTATACTTAATATTTAAGTTTTCAGTTTTATCAAACAAGGCATAAGTTATGTCAAATTTTTGTATGTTAAATTTAAGTAGTGTTTTTATTATTGGGTTTGTCTACGCTCACCGCTGCGGCACACATTTATGTTGATTAACTTTTCCATTTAAGATATACGTGTCCTTATGGTTAAACAATATTTATTATATTTTAAACTTTTATAAGATTTTTACACTTAAAGAATCATATCTGGTATGCGTTATTAATCATACATATGTAGCTTTATCTATATTAACTTGTGCATAAGAGGCACACATTAGAGACACTCTCTTTAATTAAGTTATTATTTATTCTTTCTTAAAACAAATTTGATTGGGCCACCTGTTCTCAGTCTTTCCGGTGGGCCAAGGTTGTCCCACGTACCTTGTATCGTATGTTGTAGGGATTATTGATATATGTTATGTATTATCTAGTGTGCCACAGATGGCACATATTAGACACGCTCTCTTTAATTTAATGTTGATTCTCTTTTAAAACAGATCGGCCAAACCATATGTGTTAGTCTTTCTAGTGAGCCATCTTGGTCCCACATACCATTCTTAAGCTTGCGGCAGACCAACACACGAAATTAGCAAACCAATGGACCAACCTGCCATCTATGTTGATCCGGCCCTTTTAGGGCTTTAGCACCTATTTATTAACCTAACTGAACACTCGAACCTTAGTCTATAGTTTTTCTTCATTTCTTTTGCCTTTCACAAGTTAAGAATTTGTCTTTTCGTCCTTTGATTTTGAATAGATAATCTTAGCAAAAAAAGGCAAGAAAACAAACCCCTAAATCTATCAGACGACCTTCCGTATCTATCTGAAATAATCTTACTAAACATTCTTTCAAGGCTTCCCATGAAAACTCTAAACAAATTCAAGTATGTTTCAAAAGCTTGGCTTTTCCTGATTTCATCTAATCCTCATTTCAAGAATCTCCAATGTTGTCAATCCCTTAAATCTCCTAGTCTGATTTCTTTTGATATCAATGGTTTGATCAACGATTCTAGCATCGATGAAGGAAAAGATTGCAGAATCATTGTATCGTCAACAAATATCACAAGCGATGGTGGAGTTTGTGATAAATTCGAGGTCGAAATTGGTAAAAAAGTTAATAGTGACGACTCTTTTTATCAGGTAACTTCTTGCCATGACTTAATATGCATTTTTACTGAATTGGAAATTATAGCTTGTAATCCGAGCAATCAAGAATTTTCACCAATTTCTGGAACTGGGATTATTTCTCTTAATTCAATTGGTATAGTGTATCTCCCTTCTTCGACTGATTATAAAGTTGTTCAACTTTATAGAAATATTACAGATGATGTTGAACGGCTGGGATGCAAGATCTACAGTATCAAAGAATATTGTAAGGAGTACACTGAGTTTTCGGTTGATTTTAAGGGTTTTAATTTTGAGCCATTTGATTTTATTCCTTTAGATGAACGTTTACCAGTTTTCGTAAATGGATTCATGAATTGGATGATGAAGTATAGTTCTGATCAGGAGGAGGGGGATGATACTTTAGCCTATTTTTTGGAATAGAAAAATGTGTCAGTTGGTACTATTTGCTATGCCAAATTGGCTGTGGAAGAAAAGATTTTGCTTTCGTATGAAGATGTTAAACTTGTGGCAGTACTAGGGTTGTGTATTGAATTAATTTGTACGCTTTGAAGGATGTTGTTGATGGAGGAAAATGGGAGAATTTTTTCACAATTTCACTCTCTCATGTTATTCCAAGTATTGGGAGATGTCAAATTTTAGGGTTTTTTGATTGTATGCCATCTAAAATGCACAAAAGACTTGATCAAGAAAGAAAAAATCCAACACCAGATTAATGGTAGTTTTCGAATGCTACATTCCGGTAGCCTCTTCTCCTTCAATCCCAAAAAGAAACAATAGCACTTTTGAACCGCCTTTGTTTGGAGAGGAAACAATTATGACTATCTATCTCTCTAAATAGTTCAAACTTCTTGTTGGTGCATACATAGGTACATTTTTTTTGCTCTTTTGTGGTTTTCCTTTTTTTCATAATTATTTTGTGCAAGTACTAATTAACTTAAGTGTTGAAACTGTATATCTTGACAGGAATCGAGACTCCACCATGAAGGTTGTAGGCTTTACAGCCCGTTTCTTCCCAATATTTTTTATTTTCCAGCGTAATTTTTTTTCCCCCCCAAAAACCCCATGATGTTCTGGGCCTCAACCCAAGTGGAATAGGCTATTGGGCTGCTTCTGGCCGCATCTTTGACCGGGTCTTAAGGGATCCCCGGGCGGCTCGGGTTGGCCACCCGGGCCGTCCGTTGGCGACCCGCGCCTTGTCCATTCGACTTCTCTTTAATTGCTGCTGCCACTTCGATTCTTGTGTAGTCTCCGGAACTCCTCCTATGAACCGTCTCTCATTCTCTTTGTCTTTTGGGAGTCCTCAAGACTCTCGGTTTCTCCTCCTTCTCTTTCGGCTCTGCCGCTGCTGTTCTCTCTCTGTTCTGGTGCTTCTATGCTGTTAGCCAGTCTTCTTTGTCACCTTGTTAGTCTGTTGGTGAGGTTAGAGAGATAGCCGTGAGGAAAGAAAAGAGAGAGGGAATAGAGGTAGTAGATTACCGGTGATTTCTTCCCGGTTGAGGCCCATTTCTGAGGGTTATAACCCCGATCATCATTTTTCTTCACTATCGACGCGTCGACGCGGCAGCATCGCTGCTCGGCGTCCGGTTCTGGTTTGGTTACCTCATTATTGTTCCTTGGCTGATTTCTGTTCATAGGAAGATTGAAACTTTCTATTTTTCTTCCGCTGTAATTTATTATTTGATAAATTTGTAATAGTAATAGTTAATTGTAATAGTAAATAGGAGTTGTTTTCTCCAACAAGTGGTATCAGAGCCTTGGTTCCGGCTCTTTGGCTTCGACATCCGACAACAACCTTCGGATTTGAGAAGTTTCTCAGAATCCGTCTAGTGAAGTTCCTACAACCCTTCTCTGCTTTTACAATTTTCTTTTATTTTCAGTTTATTTGGCTTGCCGCCGATCTTCTGTTTACTGTTTATCGGCTTGCCGCTGGCTTTATCTGGTTTATGTGTTTCGGCTTGTAGCCGATTACTGATTCTGTTTCTCAGTTGGTTGTCGGTTGTGACGGCTTGTTGCCGATTATGTTGCTATTACTTAATTATCTATATTATTATCTTCCTAAATTAATTTTATAAAAAGAAATCGAATTTAGTTATTCCTGAATTAATTAAAACTAATAAATAAAATTAAATAAACTAAAAACAAACAATAGTTTAACTAAAAAGGATGATTTAGAACCTTGAATTTACCGCTAACCTATATAACAATGGTTAAATTTTAATTAGGAGGAAAGATCTAGCCCACAAGCTCTGATTCAATTAAAAAATATATTGCAATTAAATGCATGGCATAACTCATCTAACTATTAGCATGACTTATTCAATTTTATAATATAAATCATCTAAAATTAGTAGGAACTATTCAATTCTAAAAATTCACAATATACCTACAAAAATCACATATCTCTCACACTCAAGACTACAAGAAGTAAGCGTGGATAAAGTAACAATTAACACAAATAATTATTCTACGAGAAAAATTACAAAGACTTAATTGAATTAAAACAATAAAGATCTCAAAATATATAATCACATAAATAATCCCAAATAAAATAAATTAAGTTACTAGGCGGGGGATTCATCAAGATTCTAAAAAAAAATTTAGTTTGTGACTAAAGAGAAAGAAATAACCCAATTCTTAAACAATAACATGGCTTCTTTATTTTTTTTTTTCCAATTGGCGATGCTTGAATTCCTCCTCTCTTTGCTCAATGCTTTCGGTGGCTCACTAAAAGGTGGGAGAAGTACCCCCAAGAATTGATCTTCCAACTTATTAAGAGAAGAAAGAATTCCAAATTTGAGTTAGAAGAAAATTCCTCTCCAATTCCATTTTAGATTTCAATTTCAGTCCACTAACTCATAGAAGACAGAGCAAACTGACCCGAGACTACCACTACATCTACCCCTTCCGTAGCTTCTAAGTTGGCTCTTCTGACTTGGAAGCTGGCTCTTTGTAATACTTGAGAGTTATTACAGCTAAATTTAGATCAATAAATTCACTTAACTCTATATATTTGTCATTATTAAACTGTAATATATACTAACCTAATCATTCTATAACAAATAATATCTGTTTTCGAGAGCCGCCGAAGTTATTTTCGCTACCATTTAGGAGCAGTTCATGGGGACTTCCTACAATTGGTCTCAGGTCCCGCTGGAGGTCTGGGTTTTGTGGTGATGAGATTTTATTTTATTTTATTTTTATAATCTTGTAGTTCTTTTTACATATCTTTAGTTTTTTCAAGTCATATTCTTATATAATCTTATACATTTTTCATTTAATGCAGAAAAAATATGTATGAGACCCGGCATTACCTATCACAAAGATGAGGCAAGCACAGGAGAGCAAGGTCAGTACGTGGTTAACGGATTTGTTGGGCGACGATCGAGAGAAGAAGAAGAGATCTCCGTGGATTGAGGAGAGATTTTGGATTGACTTGTGGAATCATTAGGATAGTCTTAAGGTCAATGTCGAGTCCGAACAAATAAGAAGAAAAGAATGAGGGACAAGGAGGAGGGAACAAGGAGCCGGGAAGCATACAGATGAGTCTATCTCCTTTCCCGAGACTCTTGCAATGAGGGTAAGAACTTTATTTAATATTACTTTTTCAGTTAAATACTATAACGAAAAAAGGTTAATGGTATTGTTATTTTTCTGCACCGTTATGCCTGATGATCCCCACCCTATGGCCAAAGCAGTATGTAGCATGAGCCAATGCTGTTTACACAAAACTAGTTCGAAGGCAGCTCGTCTCAAATTCAAGAACAATCGTGCCCCATCTTTTAGAGGATATGGGTACCAATTGGGCCATGCTATGTGGGTGCCAAGGAGGGAATGATATGAAGGGTAGAGGCTACCATTTCGAGCATCTCTGCTATGTTTGACGAGTACATGAGTGATGCACAAGACAAAGTGGAATTCTTACAAGGATCGGCCACAAGGGCAATGGCTAAAAATATGGAGGAAGAACACAAAGGGAAGGTGGCCTTGTTTGAGAAGATAATTAGAGACCTTGAATGGCTTGTGTTAGAAAGAAAAGAGGAAGACCTTGGAGGCTCTAAAACACTTCTACTGTCCATGGTGCAAGTGAAGGAATAAAAAGAAGAAACGGTGGAAGAGTTAGAAGCCTCAAACTTCAAGAGGGAGAGAAATCTGGAACCTACCACTTATTGTAAGATTCTGGACCAACGAGCAGATTGAAGTTGGACCTACCTTTGACGATAGGTACTCCCTACCGTCCATGCTAGGGTTCTAGACCAAGTACAGGTGGAAGACATGACTAACCGTCCATGATAGGATGGGACTTATCGTCGACTGTAGGTCTCAGCTGGGCAAAATATTTGAAGAGTTTTAAACTCTTTGACCTCACATTTTGGTCTCTTAACTTCTTTGGACTTGTTAGCTCATTTACTTCTTTTTAGTTAAACTAATAGCTAGGGTTAGATGTTAATCATGTAAGGATCTATATCTACTTATGTTGGAACCATTTTGAGGGATAGAATGTAATATATGAAAGTTTGAGAGTAAACTTAAAGTTCTATGGTTTCTTGTTCTTCCCTGTAAAATAGGGATTCCTAATTATAAAATTAGGCAGGGAATTCTTGAATCTTCATTCATGAGTTCTTGTTCCTTCTCCAAACTCGTATATCTCCTTGAGGTATTAGCTCTTTAGCTAGTGTTGCTTGCAGTTAGGTCTTTCTTTGTGACAAGAGAATAGGTGAGGCTTCTCATAGTCCTTGATGATTCTCCCTCAAGATAGGAAGGTTTTATTTTTTTTACTTAGTTAATTCCTGCATTTTTCCCTTTTGATTTATCTATTTCTCATATAAAATTCTTCAAAGTTCTTTTTTAAGAGAGAAGCATATTGGGAAGGAGTTGGACTTCAATTAATCTGGGGAAGTTCACATCAATCAGGTGGCTTTTCGAGCATAACAACTTGGCATACATTCCTCCACCGATATTGGACCGCGTGAGAACTGCTATGGCTATCGTTCCCTCGATATCTTCATTGACTGCACCAGCTACAAACTCAGAATCCCAATGCCTAAGGGTTGGTTCGATTCTACTCCTCTCTCTATTGATGCCCCGGCCCTACCACTTATGATGTCCCTATCCTCTAGTGATACTAGACCCGAGGATGTTTGATATTTATGGGGATGTATTATGAGGATTTTCTATATATTTTGTTTTATGAAGATGTTCTATATATTATGTTTTATGTATGCATTTTAATTTGTTGATACTTATTATTGAATATTTTAGAATGTTAATATTTAGATATTGCTTGTTTGGGTTTATAATTGCATTGTAGCATTTCAGGAAGTTTTTGACAGTTATATTCTGTTGTAATATAATTTTTTTGGATAATTTTTCGACGGCTCCGTCATCGGGAATACATTTAGGTAAATTTACCGACAGAGGTACGGTCTGTCTCTAAATCCGTTGGTCAGTTGAACCGACTGAAACTCTTCGTCAGTAGTACTCAACAAGATGGGACCCAATGAGTAAAAAAGGCCATCAGTAAGTCCGTCAGTAACAGTTGTTACCGATAACTTGGTGTCGGGAACAATTGTTTCCGACGAAATGCAACTGACAGTTGTTGATCCATCGTTTTTTCGTTAGTATCAAGTACATATAAATGAAACACCCAATAGGTTCGTCCGTGGGTAAAAGGGGATTTTCTTGTAGTGTTAATAAGGTAGTACTTTGAAGTTGTAACGTAAGGCTATGATGTTAATTATGAAATGAAGATAAGGAATTCAAATTCAATGAAAAAAGAGTTTGCAAAGAAAATGGATACTTTCAGATTGCGACAAACTTACTAACTTTTTTTTTACTCCTTTTTTTTTTCAATTAGTACATTCACTAGCCACCCTCTTCTTTCCTCGAGATTTCATCATTTAAGACCTTTTTTTTTTTTTTTCTCACATTTATAATTCTGGCCTTTTGGATACTTTTTTTTCTCAAAACATTTTTTCATATTTTTTCTTTTCTCAGCAGATTAAGTCATCTTTATTTTTTTCTTTTACTTATTTCATTTTTTTAAATCACTTATTCTGCTTGCATATTACCAAAACTGACATACCAATGAAGCACAAGTTAGAATTTTGTATTAAGCTCTACAAGATTTATAAGGGTTAATATTTAAGTAGTTTAAAGAAAGAAAACAACATTTAAGGCTCAAAAGGGTACGAAAGTAAAAATTATGAACTTGTAAGGTTGAGAGGCACAAGTGATTCAAAGAAGGCGTATGATCATCGTTTCCAAAGCAAATAAAGAAGACCTTTCTATTTCGCCTCAAAAGGTACTCAAGTAAGTTCTAAAATATATGCAAGAGATACATCAACTCTATGCAACTCAGAAATAATGTAAATGATTTTTTGAAGTCGTGCAAAAGTTATAACAATTATAGACATGAGTTCATCACCTAAATTTAAAATAAGAAAATAAGCACTTTTCTCAACTTATTTAAAACATTTTTTAAAGGCACTTTGCAAGAACCATTCTTCAAGTGAAATCTTATTTATGGATTTTTCTCCCAAAAAAATTGAAAGAAAAATAAACAAAAAAATTCTACAAAAATTGATAAAATGAACTAAAATCATAAAAAAAAAGAAAAAATTGACACAAAACAATAGCATCTTCTCTTCTCCCTCAAATGCAGACTATAAATTGTCCCCAATGAAATAAAAGAATACGCGAATAGTAGAGAAGAAGGAAAACGAGAACTACACAAAGGGGCAGAAGAGACAATAATAATAGAAGCATGCAGGAGTGGTAGACAAACTCTATAAGCTCCATAATGATGATAAGATATCTTATTCTCCTATAAAACAGACATTCGGTACCCTTTTACAAATCAAATAAAAAAAAAAGAAATAAACCAAATAAAAAATACTAAAAAAGTAACAAAAAGAAAATTGAAACTAATTTTTTTAAACCCACTAAAGACAATAACAGAAATCAAACAAATCTTTTTAAAAAAAATTAGAGAAAAAACAAAAAACCTAAATAAATAAATTAAATAATAAACTAACAAAATTAATCAAAAAGTGAAAATTCATTGGACGAAATTAATCAAATCCACTAAGTAAAAAAAAAAAAGAATCTACGCTAAAGCTAACACAAGAAAGTCAACTAACATTTTTATTAAAAAAAATTCTAGGGACTAAAACAATTAAATAAAAGAAAATTCTAATTAAACAAATAAAATAAAAAATTAAATTTACGGAAAATAACACAAGTAACTAATTTAACATTTTTTTAGTAACGGCGCTCGAAACTTGATATGGATTTTTCTAACTAAATTTTAAACTCAATACTTGCAAGTGCACAAGATCAATATAATGCGACTAGTAAAAGGGTCTTTAACCACATAAAAAGGCTTAATTGTGCAAAAGGATTAGGCCAAACAAGAGAGTCCTCTTACAAAAGATACTATAGAAAAAGTATCAAAATTATTATCTCCCTAAATTGATTTTATAAACAGAAATCGAATTTAGATATCTAAAATATTCCTAAATTAATTAAAGCTAATAAATATAATTAACTAAATTAAAAATAACAAGAGCCTAACCAAAAAATATTATTAGGGTTCTAAACGGGGCGGGTCTTACACGTACCTGCGCGGGTCTGTACCCGTACCTGCGCGGGTTTTTACCCGTTTTTAGCGGGTAAGGTTTAAATTTTATACCAGCGGACCCGTACCCGTACCCATGCCCGTATTTATACTGCTATATGGGTTTGTGCAAGGTATGGTGATGCCCAGACCCGTATACCCGTATTAATAAAATAATAATATATATTATATATATTATATTAGATGGAGGGTATTAAATGTGCATAGGGAGGTTTGGCTGAGTGGTTAAAGAGGTAAGCTAAAATACTTGTTTGGCTTGGTAGTATAGGTTTGAATCTTGCTGCTATCCTAGCCTCTTTTATTTTTTTCTCCTTTTCTCTTCTTTTTCTTTTTAGTTCTTTTCAGTCCTTTTCTCTTCTTTTTCTTTTCAGTCATTTTCTCTTTTTTTTCTCCTTTTCAGTCTTGTTCCCTTTTTTTTTTTCTCCTTTTCAGTCCTAAATAGAGTCTCTTTATTTGATGTATTTGGCCCAACTAACCTCTTTCAAATTATTTATTTATTTATTTTCAACTTTATTTCAAATGCCATTTTACAAATAATTTATTTTACTAAATATAAAAATATATTCTTTCATCCCGTGTAAAAGCAATTTATGATAGTAATATTTTTGTCTTATTTTTTTTTTCATAGAACTGCTTAAAATATAAATCATGACAAAAAGGACAATCTTTTTCTTTATTTTTCTTTGTCGTTCTCTATCTTATATGCTACTATTTGACTTATCTATTAGGCGACACCGTATTATTACATATATTCTTTGCTCAGAGTTGTCTAGGAATTTTGATTACAGACTGAAATGAATATAGTTCTATATCCCTATTCATTTATATATATATATATACATATATGTTAAATGATTGTATTTGTTGAAAGAAATGTTGAGGAGATTATGTTAATCATGTTAAAATTTTTATTTTAGGATTATACATTGTTTTATATATTTTTGTTTAACAGGGAAAAAAATAGAAAAATATTATACGGGTACGGGTATACCATTACCCTACCCTGGACCCTGGAGGGTCGGGTCTGGGTCCAAAATTTTATACCCTGGTGGGTATGGGTCTGGGTCCAAGTTTAACTATAAGGGTACGGGTCTGAGTCTGGGGATACCCTGAGGGTCTGGACCCGTTTACAGCCCTAAATATTATGTAGAACCTGAATCTAGCACTAACGTTTATAATAATGGTTTAATTTTTTTTAAGAGGAAAGATTAGACCTCTATTTGGTGACATATGTTACAAGCGTTGATTTGCTTAAAAAATATTTGTGATTAAATGAATGACATGGCTCATCCAACCATTAGCATGACTTATTTAATTTTATCACATAAATCATTTAAAATTTGCATGAACTATTCAATTCTAAATTCATAATATACCTACAAAAATCACATATCTCTCATACTCAAGACTACAAGAATTAAGGTGGATAAAAGTACCAATTATTCCACAAGAAAAATCACAAAGAATTAATTGAACCAAACCAATAAAAATCTCAATGTAACATCCCGACTTAGAACCTTAAAGTTAGCTTTGGTCGTGGTAAGTTCGAATAAAAGTTTTGGGTTTAGTTTATAAAAAATAGTAAGTTTTGGGGTCATTTGGTAATTTTTAGAAAAATTAATGGAAGAATTTTTCTGGGGAAAAACTTTTTGGACATGTTTTAGCATTATGTGGTTTTAATACTTTAAAGTAGAAGTGGAAATTTTAAGTTTAAGATGAGTTTTTAGTCATTTTTTAGATTTGGGGCCAACGTAGAAGTTTTAGAAAGTTGAGGGACTACTTACTTGGAGAGGTGGTAATGATATGGCTGGTATGAACATCTGGACAAAGGAGTGGTTAACACATGGCTGGTTGGTGCCATTTGTCTCATGCATGGAAAGCCAAACTATGTATGAATGGCTATTTAAGGGAGGATCCAAAATGATGAAAAAATATAGCCTTTTTTTTTTTTTCCCTTTCTCCACTCTTTCTCTCTCCTATTTTTTTCTCTCTCCCCTCTCCCTCTTGGTCAACACTACACCAACCTTTTCTTTTCTTTTTTTTCCTTTTGTTTTTTTCTCTCCCTCTCTCTCTCTTTCTCTCCCACTTTTTTCTCTTTGTTTTTCTTTCTTATTTTTTTCTCTTCTTTTTTTTCTTCTCTCGGCTCTCCTTCTCTCCAGGTATATATAAATACATTTTTTATTATTTATTTATTTTTTCTTTCTTTTTCTTTGTTTCTCTTTGTTTCTTTGAGAGGTTTATTCTATTTTTTTCTATTATTATTAGATAATATTAAGGTTTAATAGTTATTAATTTATTTTGGGAACCCATAATTTTTTTTTAAAGAATCATTATAAAATTATTTTGGAGATGGTTTTAGAATATTTTCGGGTTTAAAATAATTGTAGGTACACCCTAAGATTATTATGGGATCATGGTTTTTCTTTTTTTTTTTTTTTTTTTTTGAACTATTTGATTAAGTTTTGAATGATATTCTTTGTAGGCTTAACTCATTTCGCGGCACAAGATGAGTTCACCGATCTCTTTTCTGTTAAAAGAAATTTAAATATTGTTCTTATAAAGCATATTACTTTGTTATCAAATATTGACAAAATGCGCAAAATAATTATCGGTGTTATATTACGGGTTATGCTAAAATGTAATAAGTAATTAACGTATTTATATTTTAAATAGTCGTTTATGGCACTAAAAAAATATATATTTTAAAGGTTAGTACCATATTCTTACTATTGCTTTTTCTAGAAACATTTCTTTTAACAATCCTTTTATTTTCAATTTTGAGTTTAAAATTATTTTGAAGAAAACATTTTCAAAATAAGTGTTATTTCTTTTTGGGAAATAATATATTTAAATATTTTAAATTCCTTTAAGGTTTTAAGTTTTAAAATAATTTGGGGAAATTATTTTCAAAATATTACTATTTTTTTAAGAAATAATATTTTTAATTCTTTTAAAAGTTTTTGAGTTTCAAGATTATCTTGAGAAATTATTTTTAAAATATTTATTATTTCTTTATAGAAAGAATATTTTTACATATTTTATATTTTCGAAAAAGAAAGTTTTGAGTTTTAAAATTATTTTGGAACATTATTTTTTTAAACATATTTATTATTTCTTCTTCGGAATAATGGTTTTTTATTTATATATCAATACTTTAAGTTTACTTAAAAGGATTTTGAGATATATTATTTGGAAAAGTAATTCTTAAAATAGTTATTACTTATTACTTCCTTTGGAAATAATATTTTAAATATTTTAAATATTTTAATAGGGTTTGAGATTTAAAATTATCTTTAACATATTTATTATTTCTTTTTGAAAATAATACTTTACATGTTTTATAGATATTCATAAAAAGGTTTTCTTGAGTTAAGAGAATATTTTCATAATACTTTTACTTTAAATATTCTTAAAGTATGATTTCGAAAAATGTTTACTAGTTATGTTTAAAGAATATTTCTCTACAGTTTTATTCTTACTTTAAATCTTGGAAGTATTAATAATTTCCTTTCTAAATTTATCATAATTTTTGATATGCATATTGGCATAACCTATTTTATACCCGGTAATATGTTTCAAAACTTACATTCCAAAGTCACATTTGCGTGGATACGAGTTTTGCCTAGCGGATAGGGAACTTTCGATATATGAAGAGTTTTATGTGGCCGATAGATAGCCTTTAATTTTTTAAAAGTAGATTAAAAACCCTAATACGGCAAAAAGGAGCTTAGTATACATTTTTGATCAACATGTCGAAAGGACTTGCATTGTGCGCGGATAGTCACCTGTACAAGGTCCTTTTCCTAACGACATGCTTGATAGTGTTACTCTTCATGTGGATCCAGTTGATAGAGGATGTAGTATCGTTCGAGGGTTAGGCCTAAAGCAGTATTGCATTTGACTCCGTATCATGCTCTGCAGTTGTAACTATTTCCTGGAAGGTTGGGTCAGGAGGGGCCCACCGGCTAGGATAGCATAGGACGGACGCCAAGGCTCGTTACCTGTTTATGTATATGTTGTGTGAGGTTGAAAAATCGAACGTTCATACAGTGTGTTTTGGAGTTCGGGCTGGTATTGACTACGGGATGCCGAAATTTGTCCGAAGACCCCGTTTCAGGTTCGGGACTCTGTCTGTTGAGCCTATCATGGTGCATGCATGTTTTTCTTAAAATTTCAGGTGTCGTGGCAGCGTCGACGTGTCTTGATTCACTCAGTCTTCTCGGCTATGCACGAACCCTTAAGAAAATTTATATTTTGCATAAGGGTTTTGAAAGCACTTACTTTGCTGGGATGATAAACCGTTTTATAAATATATATACTTTTCCTGTACGGGAAACTCATGAATGGCACACTTGCACGTGAACTAACTGAGCGTCCATCGCTCATGTTTTCCAAATGTTTCTCCCTCCATTTTCAGATGACTTGGTAACTAGCTCGAGTTAGGAAAGCCATGGTGAGCCATCGAAGCCGGCATATTTGAAGTCTTCCATCTCTAGTCAAAAGATTTTGATTATGCAGACTATGGCCTTAGCAGCCTTAAATCGATGTATAAGTTTGAGAAGCTTTTCTTATAAAGTTATATTCAAACCTTTCTTTCTTCTCACATTATTTAATATAGAAATACTCATTACAGCTCCTCCCGGTTGTACCTTAGTCTTGTATCTTTGTAAGTTCAGTGTCGAGAGGCACGCAGGTGCCTTACTCCGCCGCAGTTGACCTAGCGGAGGGGTACAGGACATCACAAGTGGTATAAGAGCTATAGGTTCGACACTCGGTTCTCTAGATCCTAGATGAGTTTTAAAGAGATGACTACTGTGACTCTATATTTTGGGATTTAGTAGTTTATTCTTCCTGTCTCGTTAGATAGTTAGAGACTGCAGAGTTGAGTAGCAGCTAAGATAACACAGATGAGAGGAACCCTTGAGCCTTGACAGTAGGTTATGACTCGATGACGTTAGGGTAGGATCGGTGAGCAGGTCGGCAAACGAGACCCCGGCCGAGGCCAAGGCTCGCCATAGAATCTTTAGTAGACGTTTTTTTTCCCAGCAAAGTTAGAATCTTGATAAGATATCCTATAATTTTGATATTTGAAGTAGTAGTATTAGTAAGTTTGATATTTTCATATATTTGGAGCAACTGTTAGCCCGATTGGTGTTTAACTTTCTTTATCAGCCCGTGTCTTTTGAGTATTTAAGGCTTAATAAAGTATGATGTCTTTCTAGTTATTTTTTTTGTGTTTTAAGTTTGATATTTCTTTTAAGTATGGGATGTTACGTGTAAGCTATAACTATAAACTTAAGGATAGCATTCCTAAGTTTTCTTGAGATTCGAACATATCTTTGGTTTAGGAAAATGTCAGGACCACACACAAAACTGAAGCTATGCTAGAACGTTCATCGCACGGACAGACAAATGCCGCAAGTCATGTAATAATAGGAAATTTCATGACGAAGATGACGGAGTTGTTGGAAGCCACGTTAGTAAACCAAAGAGGAGAACAGGCACATAATACTAGAAATGACGAGCCTTTTGAAAGATTCCTCCGATTTCGGCCCCCGGAGATCCATGGCGAAGTGGAACAAGAAGCTAAGGCAGAGTTATTTTTAGAACAACTAAACGACATTTACGATACACTACAATATGAAGGCGCCAGGAGCAGCAAAAGACTGGTGGTTAAGAATTTCCGAAGCTCGGGTATTAAGAAATCAGTTATGGACGTGGAAAGACTTCCAAGAGGAATTTAAACAAGAATACATACCCCGCTGGCTAAGGGAATGTCGTGAGGATGAATTCCAGCAACTGAAGCGGGAAGGGATGACGGTAGCATGGTATACTGCAAAGTTCAATCGTCTAGCCAAGTATTGTTTACGTCTTATAGACACGGAAGAGCACAAGACTCGCCAGTTTGTAAAAGGGTTGTGAGTGGATCTGTAACATGCCCTAGCCCCTTTACCACCAGCTTCGCTGCTACGGTTGAAGCTGCCACCAGGATTGAAATAGTGGATCAAATGACAAAACAGGGAATGATGGCACTAAATGCTTCATTCCATCCCCACAAACAATCAGGACAAGGACGCTAGAGACCCCAATATCCAAAGAAGCCATGAAACAGTAATCAAACGGGGAATTGGAACCGTCAAAATCCTATGATAAGGAACCCTCGTCCGAGTTGTACTTACTGCAGACGTGAGGGACATACGGCAGAAACATGCTATAGAAAGATAAGAACGTGTTTTCTCTGTGGAAAGACAGGACACTTTGCGAAACAGTACCCTACGACACAACCAACAATAACTGAAACATCTAGAGGAGTGGGACGACCACCAAATAAGGTAGGGGCGTCAGTAGGCCGAAACAATAAGCCGCTAGTCAAAGCCAAGGTCTACACCCTAGATGGACAACCTGCGAACGCAGAAACCGAGGTAGTTGAAGGTACTATTCGTGTCTTCTCTCACCCTGCTAAAGTATTAATTGATCCAGGAGCCACACATTCATTTGTGAGCAAGCATTTCATAAAGATTATCCCTAAAACTTCCGTTAGCATGCCCTATCAATTGATTGTTTGCACATCTATGGGAGTAAGTCAGGTCACAGAGGAGAAGTACCTCGATTATGAGATTTACGTAGGAAGCGAGGTACTATCTGGGGATCTGATTACCTTATCCTTTGAGGGTTACGATGTGATATTAGGAATGGATTGGTTGTCTAAGCATTATGCTCAGGTAGATTGCTAGAAGAAAATGGTTAAGTTTACCCGGCCGGGTATGCCTACCCTAGAATTTCAAGGAGATAAAACCAAGGGGCAAAACAATTTGATCTCCGGTATTAAGGCAAGAAAATTGATCAAGAAGGGTTGCCAAGGATAGTTGTCATACTTGCTCAACAAAATAGAAGAAGAAGAACAAATGGAGACTATCTCAGTGGTGAAGAAATTCTTGGATATTTTTCCTGCCGAATTAACAACTTTACCACCTGAACGGGAGGTTAGCTTCAGCATAGAACTAGTACTTGGTGCTGCACCAATATCCCGAATGCCGTACCGAATGGCTCATGAGGAGTCGAAGGAGCTAAAAGAACAACTACAACGACAAGGCTACATACGACCGTGCACATCACCATGGGGTGCACCAGTGTTATTTGTCAAAAAGAAAGATGGATCCCTTAGAATGTGCATCGACTACCGATGGTTGAACTATGTCACTGTAAAGAATAAATACCCTCTTCCCTTGACCGATGAATTGTTTGACCAACTTCGCAGAGTAGGTTGTTATTCAAAGTTGATTTAAGACAAGGGTATTACCAAGTGCGGATAAAAGAAAAAGACATCCCAATAACCACTTTTAACACTTGGTATGGACATTATGAGTTCGTGGTGATGCCTTTTGGTTTAACCGATGCACCAGCGACACTCATGAATTTAATGCAAAGAATTTTCCACCCATACTTGGACCAGTTTGTGGTCATTTTCATCGATGATATCCTAGTTTACTCACCGGACGCAGTGACATATGAGCAACTTCTTCGAAGTGTGCTGTAAACTCTACGAGAACACAAACTCTACGCCAAGTTTAGTAAATGTGAGTTCTGGATGCAGAAAGTGAATTTTTTGGGACATGTGGTCACACGTGAGGGCATAACCGTGGATTCGGCCAAGGTGGAAGCCGTGACTCACTGGGCCCCACCGAGAACCCCTACGGAAGTAAGAAATTTTTTTGGGCTAGCTGGATACTATCGACGGTTTATTAAGGATTTTGCTAAAATTGCTGGACCTCTAACACAGTTAACTTGAAAAGCTGTTGAGTTCAAATGGTCGGAAAAATGTGAGAAAAGTTTTCAGGAGCTGAAGCATCGGTTAACATCGGCACCAGTGCTAACTTTGGCTGATGCACAAAAGGAGTTTACCTTGTATACTGATGCATCTGGAGAAGGATTAGGGGCGGTGCTGATGCATGACAGGAAAGTGGTTGCCTATATCTCCCGAGAGTTAAAGAATCATGAGAAGATCTACCCAACGCATGACTTGGGGTTGGCAGCCATTGTGTTTGCACTCAAGAAGTGGCGGCATTACCTTTATGGGGCCAAGTACGAGATCTTTACCGATCACAAGAGTTTGAAGTATCTGTTCTCCCAAAAAGATCTAAACATGAGATAGCGAAGGTGGATGGAACTGCTTGAGGAATATCAGTGCCCAATCAACTATCATCTCGGAAAAGCAAATGTGGTAGCTGATGCTCTGAGTAGAAGTACAAAGGTAACAAGCCTCACTGTAACTTCAACCTTGGAACAAGAGATTAAGAAAGTGCAAAGGAATAATAAGGAATTTCAAAGATTTAAAACTCAAGTGGAGGCAAAGAAATTAAACGATTTTCAGATCTTGGGTACTAAAGGAAGCTTGTATTTTTGAAATCGGTTATATGTACCGAATGAGGCAGAAATTAAACGAAGGATATTGGAGGAAGCGCATAAAAGCAAGTATTTCATACACCTCGGTGAGAACAAGATGTATCATGACCTCAAAAGAAGGTTTTGGTAGAACAGAATGAAGAGAGATGTGGCAGAATATGTGGCTACTTGTCTCATGCCAAAGGGTGAAGGCAGAGCACAAGAAGTTGCAGGACTTTTACTGCCGTTACCCGTCCCCGAATGAAAATGGGATTGTGTCACGATGGACTTTGTCACGGGATTGCCACGGACAAAAGGTTACAAGGATGCCATCTGGATCATAGTTGATTGATTAACGAAGGTAGCACACTTTATTACCGTCAACATGACGTACTCCTTGGAAAGGCTAGCTCAATTATATATGGAAGAGATTGTAAGATTTCATGGGGTACCGGTAAACATTGTGTCAGATCGAGATCCGAGGTTTACTTCGAGATGTTAGCCTAAATTCAGACTTTGGAAGATATGTTGCGAGCATATGCTTTGGAGTTTGGAAACAAATGGATTGATAACCTGGTCTAGGCGGAGTTCACTTACAACAACAACTACCATACCTCAATCGGAATGGCGCCGTTTGAAGCTCTATATGGGAAGAAATGTAGAACGCCCTTATATTGGTATGACACCAGAATTCGCTCCCTTTGGAAGCATAATAGTTGGATGCCAGAGTTGGAAGAGGCACAGAAACAGGTAAAAATAATTTAGGAACGGCTCCAAGCAGCTAAAAAGTCGACAAAAGAGCTACGCTGACAATCGACGACGAGACCTGGAATTCGAGGTGGGAGATCGAGTTTTACTAAAACTCACACCACACTGAGGAAATTCCAAACACCCAAGAAAAGAAAATTTAAGCCCTCCGATCCATTGGACCATTTGAGATAAGCACCAGGATTGGTGAGGTAGCTTATCGGCTGATATTACCAGAAGAACTATCGGGCATCCATAACGTCTTCCACGTCTCCTAATTAAAGAAATAGCAACCGTCGCCCGAGCATGTCTTGAATGACGACCCGTTGGAATTGCAAACTAACTTGTCATACGAGAAAAAGCCTAATGGGATTGTGGAACGAAGCGTAAAGGAGTTACGTGGAAAGAAAATTCCGATATGCAAAGTATTATGGAGGCACCACGGCATCGAGGAAGCAACATGGGAAACCGAAGAGTTTCTACGTAGAAAACATCTGGAGATTCTAGGTACATGAACCTTAAAATTTTGAGGACGAAATTTTTCTAAGGAGGGTAGAATGTAACATCCCGGCTAAGCACCTCAAAGTTAGCTTTAGTTGTGGTAAGTTAGAAGAAAAGTTTCGAGGTTAGTTTATAAAGAATAGTAAGTTTTGGGGTCATTTAGTAGCTTTAGAAAAATTTGAGGAAGAATTTTTCCGGGAAAAAACTTTTCGGACATGTTTTAGAATTATTTGGGTTTAACGCTTTAAAGTAGAAATGGAAATTTTAAGTTTAAGATGAGTTTTTAGTCATTTTTAAGATTGGGGCCAGCGTAAAAGTTTTAGAAAGTTGAGAGACTACTTGGAGAGATGGTAATGACATGGTTGGTATGAACATGTGGACAAAGGAAGTGGGTGACACATGGCTGGTTGGTGCCATGTGTCTCATGCATGGAAAGCCAAACCATACATGAATGGCTATTTAAGGGAGGATCCAAAATGCTGAAAAAATACAGCATTTTTTTTCCCTTTCTCCACTATTTCTCTCTGCTGTTTTTTCTCTCCCCTCTCCCTCTTGGTCAACACTACACCAGCCTTTTTTTTTTCCTTTTTCTTTTTTTCTCTCTATCTCTCTCTGTCTCTCTCCCACTTTTCTCTTTGTTTTTCTTTCTTATTTTCTTCTCTTCTTTTTTTTTTTCTTCTCTCGGCTTTCCTTCTCTCCAGGTATATATATATATTTTTTTTATTTATTTATTTTTCTTTTTCTTTGTTTTGTTGAAAGCTTTATTCTATTTTTTTCTATTATTATTCAATAATATTAAGGTTTATTAGTTATTAATTTATTTTGGGAACCCATAATTTTTCTTAAAGAATTATTATAAAATTATTTTGGAGATGGTTTTAGAACTTCTTTGGGTTTAAAATAATTGTAGGTACACCCTAGGATTATTATGGGGTCATGGTTATTTTTTTTTTTTAGCTATTTGATTAAGTTTTGAATGATATTCTTTGTAGGTTTAACTCATTTTGCGGCACTAGGTGAGTTCACTGATCCCTTTTCTGGTAAAAGAAATTTAAATATTATTCTTATAAAGCATATTACTTTGTTATCAAATCTTGACAAAATACGCAAAACAATTATCGGTGTTATATTGCGGGTTATGCTAAAATATGATAAGTAATTAACGTATTTATATTTATAATATTCGTTTATGGCACTAAAAAATATATATATATTTTAAAGGTTAGTGCCATATTCTTACTATTGCTTTTACTAGAAACATTTCTTTTAACAATCCTTTTATTTTGAATTTTGAGTTTAAAATTATTTTGAAGAAAACATTTTCAAAATAAGTGTTATTTCTTTTTGGGAAATAATATATATTTACATATTTTAAATTCCTTTAAGGTTTTAAGTTTTAAAATAACTTGGGGAAAATATTTTCAAAGTATTACTATTTTTTAAGGAATAATATTTTTAATTCTTTTAAAAGTTTTTGAGTTTCAAGATTATCTTGAGAAATTATTTTTAAAATATTTATTATTTCTTTATAGAAAGAATATTTTTACATATTTTATATTTTCGAAAAAGAAAGTTTTGAGTTTTAAAATTATTTTGGAACATTCTTTTTTTAAACATATTTATTATTTCTTCTTCAGAATAATGGTTTTTTTATTTATATATCAATACTTTAAGTTTACTTAAAAGGATTTTGAGATATATTATTTGGAAAAGTTATTCTTAAAATAGTTATTATTTATTACTTCCTTTGGAAATAATATTTTAAATATTTTAAATATTTTAATAGGGTCTGAGATTTAATATTATCTTTAACATATTTATTATTTCTTTTTGAAAATAATACTTTACATATTTTCTAGATATTCTTAAAAAGGTTTTCTTGAGTTAAGAGAATATTTTCATAATACTTTTACTTTAAATATTCTTAAAGTATGATTTCGAAAAATATTTACTAGTTATGTTTAAAGAATATTTCTCTATGTTTTTATTCTTCCTTTAAATCTTGGAAGTATTAATAATTTCCTTTCGAGAAAAATTTATCATAATTTTTTACACGCATATTGGCATAACCTATTTTATACCCGGTAATATGTTTCAAAACTTACATTCCAAAGTCACATTTGCGTGGCTACGAGGTTTGCCTAGCGGATAGGGATTTTTCGATATATGAAGAGTTTTATGTGGCCGATAGATAGCCTATAATTTTATAAAAGTAGATTAAAAACCCTAATCTAGCAAAAAAAAGGGCTTGGTATACATTTTTTATCAACATGTCGAAAAAAGGACTTGCACTGTGTGTGGCTAGTCTCCCGTACGAGGTCCACTTCCTAACGACATGCTTGATAGTGTTACTATTGATCTGGATCCAGTTGATGGAGGACGTAGTATTGTTGGAGGGTTAGGCCCAAGGCGTGTCATGCTCTGTGGTAATAGCTATTTCCTGGAAGGTTGGGTTAGGAGGGGCCCATCTGCTAGTATAGCACAGGGCGGCCTGGTAAGTATGCTAGGGCTCGTTACCTGTTTATGTATGTATTGTGTGAGGTTGAAAAATTGAACGTTGGTACAGTGTGTTTTGGAGTTCAGGCTGGTATTGACTACGGGATGCCGAAATTTGTCCGAAGACCCCGTTTCAGGTTCTAGACTCTATCCGTTGAGCTTATCATGGTGCATGCATTTTTTTCTTAAAATTTCAGGTGTCATGGCAGCGCCAATGTGTCTTGATTCGCTATGACTTCTTGGCTACGCGTGAACTCTTCAGAAAATTTATATTTTGCATAAAGGTTTTGAAAGCACTTACTTTGCTGGGATGATAAACCGTTTTATTATATATATACTTTTCCCGTACGGGAAGCTCACGAATAGCACACGTACACGTGAACTCACTGAACTCCATTTTCAGATGACTTGGGAACTAGCTCGGGTTAGAGAAGCCATGGTGAGCCATCGAAGCCGGCATATTTGAAGTCTTCCATCTCTAGTCAAAAGATTTTGATTATGTAGACTATGGCCTTTACAGCCTTAAACCGATGTATAAGTTTGAGAAGCTTTTGTTATAAATTTATATTCAAACCTTTATTTCTTCTCAAATTATTTAATACAGAAATATTCTTTACAGCTCCTCTCGGTTGTACCTTAGTCTTGTATCTTCGTAAGTTCAGTGCCGAGAGGCACGTAGGTATCTTACTCCGCCACAGTTGACCTAGCGGAGGGGTACTAGGTATCACACTCAAAATATGCAATCACATAAATTAATAAAGTAAATAGTCCCAAATAAAATATATAAAGTTACAATGCTAGGGTTTCATCAAGATTACAAAAAGAAATTTAGTTCATGGCTAAAGAGAAAGAAAGCAACAAATTCTTGGACAGGAAGATGACTTCTTCTTCCTCTTCTTGAATTGGTGATACTCGAATTCCTCCTCTCTTTGTTCAATGCTTTCGGCGGCTCCCCTAAAAGGTAGGGAAAGCATCCTCAATAATTGATCTTTCAACTTATTAATAGAAGAAAGAAATTCCAATTTGAGTTTGAAGAGAATCCCACCATATAGGCGTAGCTCAAATGGGGTGCAGAGTTCACTACAGGAGAACAGGCATTCATAGACGAATGAGTCGGACAGTAACCATCTCTAAATAGAGACATAATAGAGACTTATGAGAGATATAATGAAATAAGGATACAAACAGAGAAATTAGAGACGATACAGAGACGACTATTGTTGGTCTCTACAAAATGCGACTATTTTGGAGGAGACGAAATTATAAAGACCGTTTAGACACTGTTATTGAATCCCTCTTTATTTTTTGCGACCAAGTAGCCACTGCTGAGTTGCATCTGTATATTTATGACTTGTTGGAGATGACATAGAGCCGATTTGTAAATGGTGGCTATATATTTTTAATATTGAGACCAAATATAGACGAAAATTGTAGTCTCCATGGCTCAATTAAGGATATGATTTAATATGAATGGTCTCCAATGTCAGAAACCGTATAAGTGGTCTCCAAATGGTTTCTGCACTTTGCCACAGTGGAGACCAACACATTATCTCTATTTACTATTATAACATTAGAGTTGCGATGGAGCCAATTTTTCAGTCTCAAGATTGTAGAGACCAATTAGAGTTCGTAATGTGTGTCTCTAAAAGGGACAATAACATATGTCCGTCTCTATTCCATCATTAAATATATATATAAATTTGAAGTTGATAAACAGACATCCCTATTCTGTCTCAAGATCGATAGAGCCAATTTTGTTTGTCTCAAAATTGTAAAGAACAATTAGAGTCTATAACTTGCTTCTCTAATATTGACACTAACGTCTTTCCATCTCTGTTACGTCTCCAAAATGCAAGTAAATTTAAAGTTGGTGATTGATGTCTCTATTGTGTCTCTAAGATGGTATTTAACTTAAATTAAAATTATTGGACTTTTGGCCATTGAGATGAAAAATTGACCATTGGATATAATTTTTATATGTTTTCGATAACATTATACAAGTTGTATCATCATTGAAGTTGTGCATTTAAACAATCATCTATGGAGACCACTATACACAAACATGCGGTTCACATGATTTCAGATTTTTGATCAACTATCAAATTAGGTTATTGTTTTTATGAAACTAGATATACATAATTATAAATGATCGAATTTTGTATCCAAGGTCGAATCTATATTTTAGTAAATGAAATGATCTAACTTAAATACAATTCATCGAATATAGTAGTAAATCTAAACTACATAAGTTACTCTATCATGAACTAATTAACAATTGTATTTATTTTAAAATAAAATCTTATAATTTATTTTAAATCAAAGTGGAGATACAATACATATTTTTATATATTATATACACACACAAATATTCAAGTTATTTTGGGTATATATATGAATTAAATTACGGTGAAATTAATTAATTAATAATATCAAATAAAGTAATTATATTAATATATTTTTGATTCCCTCAAAAAATATATTTTTAATTAAAGTATTGATTTTTCCATTATCCTTTACGAAGAGAAATTAAGAGGTCCTTCATCCTTTATGGGCAAAATTTTCAGAAAAACACATAAGGTATTGACTTCTCAATTCCTTTACAAGCTTTCAACATTGAACATCCAATGCAATCTTTGTAATAATTGGATATAGCAAATCTCATACTGATAGTTCCCAAAGTATGTTGATTAAAAAGAAAGCAGAAAACCCAAAGAGTTAGAACTTGTGTTTCATCATTAGATGATGGGCAAGTTGGTTGATAAGCCACTAAGGATACAATTGGGCAGAAATATGAACGAGGCTAATGAAAGTATAACAATACCAGTGTAAAACAAAGGTGTTAATTCATAAAACATCAATCAGTCCACTTACCCATAATAGACAAAATAAAAGACAAAACAGAATGACAATGTCTGAAAGTGTATTAAAACATGGATTCAATGTTCCTGGACCCCTTTTGTAAGCAAGACTGTGGCTGATGACGCCCTTGGAGCTACTTGTATTAGACTTATTTGTACAGATATTACTTAATCTATGCTAGACAGCTTTTTTCGGCCCCAAAAAAATTATGAACCTAGCATGACCACACAAGCATAGTAGAAGTGGCACATAGCAACCAGATTACCTTAAATAATTAATTTCATATTCAAGCATACATCAGTCCACTGACATAAATGAAAAATTAGTTACAAAGGAAGTATTGGATTCTTACAAATTACTTCTTAAATGGGAGAACAAGGCTAGAGAATAGCAGTTGAAATATTTCAATCACATTCAAATTCAAAGGGGAGAGGTTGTAACCACTTAAAAACACTAAAATCTTTTGTTGGGGGAAGCCTCAATGCTTGCACAGAACCTCACCTTGTTAATCAATTTTTGAAGCATGGAGTATAGTTTAAGTAGCAATCAAACCAGAAATGAAGAGAAAAAAATCATCATCACGTAATGCAGAACAGCAGAACAGCAAGGTATGAAACCGTAAGAAACAATCCTTTTTCTCAACTTAAATAGTAGATCTATCTATTGATCGAAGTATGAAACTTTTCTGGCAATGGTAAGTTTGGATTGGTTTGCTGCTCCACTGGTTCCAACAACCATGAGCTTTCAGTGAAGATGCAAAAGTATATTGCAGATTTACAAACAGAATCGATTATTGAAGAAAGAAACCCCCAACCCCCTCCCCCAATAGATTTTAAGTTTGGAAAAAAATAGTGTTCTTTTTATTAATTAGTGTTTTTAAAGTCTCAAATTTATTTATGGTGGTTCAAGTCTAATTGCCAAGATTTCAAACCTCAGTGGTCCATATCTTGTTGCTAAATTTCTTATCATTACCCTTGCGTATATTGGGAATAAGGATCGTCTAGTACATCTTCTAGTACACTTCCTTAACTATAACAATAAAATCATTGCATTGTATCTTCTCTTATAAGTCTTTTAAGTTGAAGCACAATTCTTTCCCTTCAATTTTCCCCTGCAATTTGTTGAACTACTAGATTCTCTCATTTTTTTTATGGTCTAACTATATGATACCTCTTTGTTTTCTTTTCCTTTATAACGAATCGTATGTTTGTTTCTGTATGAAATGAAATATATTATTTCAACCAACTCGATAATAAGTAATTGTTTGTTATAATTATATCAATTAAGTAATTACATATATTAAGATCATTAGAAAAATAATGCACATTCACGCACGAATACATTCAAGGTTAAATTAAACTTGTCATTTTTTCAGTAACAAACATTGCAACATGTTTACTGAGGTACAATTTACCAAATTTACAGTGCCAACAATACTCTAGTCCAACTATATTGAGATTGAATGTAGATGTACTCTTTGCCACTTAGGAAACTCTACGGGAAACATTAGAGCCTATGTGGACGGAAAGATTGAAATCAATGTCGATGTAACCTCATTTTCTCAAAAGGTATATATATCTCTTATAATGTCAGTCATTATTAATAAGTAGACAACTGTATATAATTTCCTTTAATACTTCCTTAAAAGAAATTGAATAAGATTAGCTTTTTTTTTTTTTTTGGGAAGAAAGAGATCTTTATACATACGCTCAAGAATTACAAAATCAATTTACAATAGAGAACAACATTTGTTCTAGCACTTAATGCTTGAAGTATATATCTTTTAATGAAACCAAGTTTGGAATTAATGGAAAGAGCTTCCCTATTTTCTGAGAAGATTATATCATTGTGGCCATAGCCAAATTCAATAGCAAGTAAACTAGAAGACAACAAGTCAGCTGATGCCCGCAAGATCAGAGTCTCAACTCGAACTTAGTTCCAATCCAACCATCTCCGAGTATGTCTCAAGCTAAAGAATTGAAGTCAATGTCTGTGAAGAAGAAGGAATTTCTGAAGTTGACCATTTGATCACAATTCCTCAAGGCACATATATCTAATTCGAAAGAGTTAACACAATCTAAACAATATGGTGAAACCTCCATAGCCCAGGATGATAAGAAAAGTTTGGTTTTAATTCCGCCCCATCGGAGTTGCCATAGAAATAGGTAGAACCGTAGAGGTCTTTGAAATTTCTACACATTTCGCCAAGCCATACGCTCTTCTACGGGCACCAGAACAAGTTGGTATGCTGTTTTTGCAGAAAATTTGCTTGTAATGTCCAATTTCCAACGAGGCATATCTTGGTCCTTTTAATTTGCCGAGATCACAGCTAGTTATAATTTTCCCAAGATATGAGGCGAAAGGTTGACTATGATAGAAGAGATGTTAGCTACTGATACACGAAAAAGTTCCTACGATAGAGGTAAGGAGCACCAGTCACTCAAGCTATCTTCATTTAACTAGTCATCTATCCAAAATGGAGCATAAGCTCAATTTCCAAAATCTCAAGCTAAGCCACACATCAAATATTTGTATCCTTCTATAAGGCTCCTCCAAGTATGTGAGGTAGCCCTGAATTCTTTCCCTAGATCAGGGATAGAAATCTCCAAGAAAAGCGGGCTAAGGATACCTTATTCATTTCCTTCAAGGATTTCAATCCTAAACCTCCTCTTTTCTTTAGGTTGACAAATGTGATCCAGGCAATGGTGTCAAGAGTTTAAACTCCCTCATCTTCTCCCCAAAGAAAACACCTATTTTCTTTCTCAATAGGTTTTAACGTATGTAGATGCAAAAGGGAGGTCTACATAGCATAGTTAGAATAGTTTGAGTAAGGCTTTTGAAAAACATTTATACATTTCTTTCTTAGTCAGCTCAGTTTTAATAAGCTATTGTTAGAAGCCCAATTTTCACCTATATTACTTTCTCTATAAATAAATTTCTTATTAATGATAAATTTTAATTTAGGATTCAAAATATAATATCTTAATATAAGATTGAAAATATTTAGAAGTTCTTTCAAAAACTTTGATTTGTGATTTATGGACCGGTTCATGTAATGTCATATTTTCAAAATTTTATTATGCATATGGTGCAACACAAACCATGAACCTGTTGTAACATATTAAGTGTGAGTTTACTCTTTGAGAATAGATAGTTATATATTTCAACAATGGACTGCTGCATATTATACTTTTTAGCTCCAGTTAGTTATAAAAGTAATATAGCTTTTTTTTTTTCCCTGAAATCAAAATCCTTGCCACCAAATAGACCTTTTATGTTTTGACCGTTACAAAACTTGCTTGAAAATCAATTTCTATCTTCTTTCATATTTCATAATCATATCTTTTATCATAAACAATTAATTTTGATAATCTCAACACACACTCATACATACACTTACAAGTCATGAGGAATTCTATCAGTGCCTGCCCTTTTCAACATAGCGAGATTTATCGTGGACAAGATCCACATCTTATTTAAAAACTTTATTTTTTTTGTATATGAGAGATTGTCTATGTTTCTCTAATACTAGTAAAAGTAGTTTTTTTTTTTTTTTCATTTATCCTCAATTTAAAATCTTTTACACCCAATAACTTTTTATGTTTTCACCGTTGCCCAATGAGCATGACAATCTATTTCTATGTCTTTCCTATTTCATGATTATTTCTTTTATTATTAAACGATTAACTTGAATAGTCACACAAACACACATCTAGTTTTTCGACAAATCTAGTAAGCGAAATTTAATCAAAACCAAGCCTTTTTGAAAGAGCTGATGTTTATTGTGGGCCCGATTCACATTTTAATCAAAAATTTTTTTATGCGAGATCACGACTATCTTTAAATCTTTTCTAGTCCCTCTTTCTGCAAAACTAAATGTGGAAGATGCTATCTAAATCCTTAAGGTATGGTCAGAAATAATTTGTTTTGTTTGGGCCTTGCATATATCTCTTATGTTTTTCCAATTCACTTTTTCCCCTTTTCTCTTCTTTTTTTTTTTTTGTCTTTTTTTGTTCAAGTTATATATTCGTTTAGAATTATTATCAAACTGTATGTATATGTTTCACTATGAAAATGATTATTTATTATTTCAGTTAATATAATAAGTAATTGTTTTACTATTATTGAGTCAAATAAGATTAATATACTAAGATTATTAGAAAAATGATATACGTCGCACGCACAAATATATTTATATTATGATATTAATATATACATATTGGATGTCCAAATATATTCTTTGGAGAGAATTAAATTCCAAGATAATAATCTTTTGGATTCATGATATTCCCATTGATTTAGTTTAGATCCTTTAGGATTCTACAACCCTTATATCTTGAGCCTATAAATAAGCCATATGAGAATGTATTAATGAGATGATTGTGATTTATCTCGTATGTTCACTTTCTCTCTATATGTTCTCTATTTATATTTGTTATTCTAGTTTTATATTATGTTAAATATTTTAAGCAATCAGATATATTGCGTTTATCAAATTTACGACACGTTATTAGGATGATTGCTTGAGGAAAGCAAAGCAATAGAATTCTCGTCTTAATTGTAGTGCTTTTAATAGCAATGATTTATGGAATTGTAGTGCTGTGCATGGAAGCACCGTTGGATTAAATTATCGAGTCTTACGTATCGGGTTTGGCTCTTCTCCTTGAGATTTGTGTCATTGCGCAGCAAAGCTCTTGTCAATCTAATTGAAGCCATTACCTACCTTGAAGTTTCTTCTGTAAAATTCAATGTTTGTTATTATATTTAATATAGTTTGATGCGATGAAAAAATTAAATATTTTACTATATTTTTATAGTAACTCATTTAAATATCTCAAATATGCTCTCGCAATAACAATATTATAATTAAAGTAATTGATTACATTTTGAAACTAAATAATAATATTGAGTTATTATTGATAGAATATTATGATATTCCTACTAATTTCATGTAATTTTCGGAAGAGAATGAAATTAAATATTTTATTTGTGAAAAGAGTTATACTCGTTATTATAACTTATAATCATATTTATAATGACTCATTGAACTTAATATTTAAATGATCACAAGTACTGATAAATTAATAATAAGAAAGGAAAAGAGAATTTATAATTGTAAATAAATATTAGTGATGCAATATAGAATATAATTTATAACGTACTTGTAGTACGTCAAACAAAATATTTATTATGCATCATTTAGGAATGAAAGATATGATGCTACTGATAATTGATCTTGTCTTGAATACTAATCATGTCTATGTTTGTATAGACTTGTTGATGTACCCAATTTTTAAATAATTAGAGGAAAAAAGTCACCTTTTAGTTGTTCCTTGTTTATGATTAAATTTGGTTTTGCCATATTATATATGTTGTTCCTTGTTTAGCTGTGATGTCCAAGAAGATCGAAATAGTTATATATTGAGAATATGATGGTAGTATCAATTTCTAGAAGAGTTAATAAATTGAAATTAAAGCTCTACAAGAATTAGTCAATTGAAGGTTAAGAGCTAATTGATCGAAGTCTCTTGAGGAGATAATTAGTCAATAGCTCTAGAAGAGCTTATTTACTAAAGATTCCAAAAGAATTAATTAAAGAAAATTCTAGAAAAGAACTAATTATTTAAAGATTCTGGAAGAGTAAATTGACCAAGAAGGTCATATGATTATTATGCATGGATAAATTTTTCAGAGTCTGCATTATTCTCAAACTCATAGAATAAATGTGAATTACATAAATTTCTATTTTCTCTCCATATAATTTTGTAATTTGCAAAAATGATGCAATTATAATGCATCATCAAGTAATCTTGAGTTCATTTATTCAAAAATATTAAATGTTAGCATAAGAAGTAGACCATCCCAAATCACTAAAATACGAAATATCATAAAAAATTTGTGACAATATTTTTATGGAACCAAAAGTTTCTAATATCAAAAATTTTATTTGTACTACTATTTTTCAAGGGAAAATAATTTTATTAATACCATCAATATATTAGGGATGAATATATAGTTGATGCATCGGCCTTTGGTCACATATTTTGTTGACTTGCAAGTTGAACTTTGAAATTTGAGTAATGAGCTTATATTTTAAATTCTCTCATTAATATAATTTCTCTTAATGTTATTGATACGCACTATTTGTATAAATATTGAACGTTCCTGCAGAACATGTTCGTAAACCTAATAAATGATTTTATATGTGAAACCATATATGTGCTTTGAAATTTATTGATGCATATTTTATAGTAGTACTTGTTCGTATTTTGTCAACATATTATTTTTGTTCTCCTCATTATAATTGGCTCCATACCAAATATTTTCTCATCTAATATTTATATATGCTATACAAATATATTTATCTACCAAAATGTATAAAGATAGGTTGAAAAAAAGAGAGATTGTGTAGTCAAATAAAGATAAAATTATGTGTCTCATATTGATCCTTCTAAAAAGATAATATGAACAAGAAGTTTAAAGGATTAATAGCCAAGTATATTTATTGACAAAAGAAAATCCGACAAAGAATGCTATAAAAATATAGAACAAAAAAATAGCACAAAACGTCCACTCAAATGAGGATATTGAATTAAAGTTCTAGACTCGACATTATAATATAATAGAGATATTTGGCCAAAATATAATATAAAAGTTCACATTAAAATTATAGAAATTCTGGACAATTATTAAGTACATTTGAAGTGTATATGTATTTCCAGAAAGAATTTTATACCTAAAGTATAATTTCAAAAGAATAAGAATTAATAAATAAAATGCGAACTTGAATAAGTTATGACATAAGATTCTTCGTAAATTTCTCGCAATATTATTACAAAAAAATTAAATTTTTGTTAGTGGATTGTGTTTAAAAAATAGCACACCAAGCTCTAATAGTTTATTTCAAGTCCTTCACGGATTCTATAGGTATGCATGAAGCATGTAAGTGAATTGTTCCTGAAACATAAAATCATTGTGTTAATGATTTTTATTTAAGGAGAAATATGAAATTAAGATTGAATATATCCATTAAACTTTTCTTAAAATTTGTTAGATTTTCCTCTTATGATTATTTATCTACTATAAAATGTTCTCCATATTAGGGGGAGAAAAATTAGATTCATAAAGTTTCATATTCATTGTTGAATCATTTGATATATGTACAAGTTTTTGTGAACTAGAAGTTCTTGAGATTAATTATTTGCAAAAGAATTACAAATATACTTGATTTTTTGTCAAATATAGAAGAGTTACACAATTGAATTTGTAGATGCTTCTATAGATGTCCTAGTAGGACGAAATACAAGTCTTATAACTAGAAATGCTAAGTCATGCCTGAAGCCTGATCGATTTTTTGTTATAGAGATTCTTGAAAGAAAGAAATATCTGAAGTATTCCTTTTGAAGAGTTTATAATTGGTAAGCGAATATGAGATGTATGTATTTCCAGTTGTATCTTGATTTACTCATCAAACATCCCAAAGATGGAATTTTTTTTATTTATAAAAGATTTATATGAAAATAGTATATGATTATAAGATGATAGTAAACACCACATACTTATATATGAGAAGGTAACGAGTACCTTTGGTCTTGAAGTATCATAAATTTGCATAATTGGTGCAGTATTATTCTTTATATGATATTTGGAATAGTATTATTGTCCCTTAAAATATTTTTCAAGAATAATTAATCTCGAATTTTGGAAAAAAATCTAACTCCTCTAGAGATGGATAAACATCAAGTTGCTTGCTTATATGATACAATCTCAAACCATAAAGCTACTTATACGTGATGATAGCAACCACTCGTTCAACAATATTGAAGTTCGAAATTGTTATGTGGCTTGCTGAAAATGTGTATTATCATTATTCATAGTTAATTCTGAGATATTTATATGGTATCCTTTAAATGTCAAAATTACAACCATATTGTTGGTTGAAAATTTTGAGGACATGTTTAGAAAAATATGGCAAAACGAATTTCACCAAAATTTCTTTATAAGAAAGTTGAAATTGATGTGCAATAATTTCGATCAAATGTGATATATAACCATAAAGATTTACTCACTATGACATACCAATGTACTTGTTTAATTATATTTTAAATAAGGGAGTATATAAAGCATAAATGAATAGTGTACTCTTTTTCTTTCACTAGGCATTTTTCACCCACAAAGTTTTTACTCTAGTAAGGTTTTAACGAGGCATATTTTTCATTTTATGGACATCCAAGGGGAAGTGTTATTAAACTAATGTATACATAGTGGTTGTGCAAAATACGTCATCTGAAAAGAAGTAAACTCTAAAAAATAATTATAGTTGGATTCATGATATGCCCATTGATTTAGTTTATATCCTTTAGAATTGTACAATCCTTGTATCTTGAGCTTATAAACATGCTATATTAAAAAATATCAATTAATAAGATGATTCATATTTATCTTTTGTGTTCTGTTTTCTTTCTATATGTTCTCTATTTATCTCAATTCTTTTACTTTTATATTGTTTAAAATATTCCAGACAATTGATGTGTCGTGTTTATTGAAAGACTAAACTTGTTTAAATTTGTTGTTTTAGAAGGCACTTTGTTTGATTGAAGGGAAAAAATACTAGGAGAGTTTCATCAAAAGTAAACTATAATGACTTCCTGGATGATTATAAGTAAATTATTTTTTAGTATAATACACAAAAAGATATTATATAAAAATTCGCTTTGGATTTATTTTTAAAAAACCTGATCTCATTTCTTCTATTTTTTTAAATTATAACGAATATTGGAGATCAATAAATTACGCGGCAAAATATAAAATTTATGCGGGAAAAAATTCAAATATTTTTCGCTCTACTTACTTTCTCTTTCTATACATGTTTTTTGTACATTCTGTCTAAAAAAATGTGGTGATGTTTTTTAAAATTTGAAGATTTTGGTGTTAAAAATGTATAATTTTGTAGATTATATACACGCTAAGATTAATTTTGAGATAAAAATCACAAAAAACGCATTAAAATTTTAAAAAATACACTATTTGCACATTTGAGCCACTCCCTGGCGCGAATAAGAAGAGAATCGCGCCAAGGCCTGGCGCCGGATACCCCTATTCGCGCCAGAGCTTGGCTCAAGCGTGCAGATTGTGTATTTTTATAATTTTTATTTATTAATTTAATTATTTTTTAATATATATATTTTAGTACCATTATGTTAATTTTTTTTATTAATATTATAATCTGAGTTTTTTATGTTAATAAATATATATGTCACCGTTTAATTTGTTTAGTTGATAATTAAATATTTAATTTTAATTATATACAATGGTGTTAAGTTTCTTAGTGATTTAATTGTATAAAATATATTAAAACCAGTTAATTGTTAAAAAAATTAATATAACAAATTAAATAACATTAATAATTAAAAAAATTAAAAAATATAAAAAACGGCCTTTGGCGTAAATACCAGGTACCTTGCGCAGGCCTTGGTGCGAGGCCTACTTGGTCCACGCTAAGGCCTTGGCGCAAGGCAGCACATGTCCGTGCTAATGCCTAATTTTTCTATTTCAGTACATTTTTAAAATTTTAAAACGATAAAAATGTAAACAAATGAGTATATAATGATATATTAAGCTTTTTTCTAACTTTTAATGGTAGATTTGAGTAGATCGTTATTTGAAATTTTAGGATGTAGAGAGAACTTGGAAAGAAAGAAAATAGAGAGAGAAAATAATTCGGTAAAAATGAATTTTTTCGTGTGTAAATTTTAAATTTTAGCGCATAATTAATCATGCTCGTTGTTCCTTTAATGCTCTCCATCTCTTATTATGTAGTACTATTGTGTTGTGATTTACAAACCTAGTCAATGTCTATTCTAAATACTATAATTTTTTTTTTTCAAATGTAGCCAGCTATTCTACGAACCATGTTCATTCCAAACTTTTTTTCTTTAGGCTCCATTTTTCCTCTAACATATCACAAATTTCAAAAAGAAAAAATCACTTTTTTCAAATCATAACCCAATCCAATTAGAATAGGATTGGATTTTATTTCAATGAACTCACCATTTCTATCAACTTTCTAATCCGTTTCCATTTTGTTGGACCAAACAACATTTCATCATCATATGTAAAGTAAAACATCTTTTTTTTATTTGGATATGAGTAAAATAGATCTAACTCTGTAAAATTGTGTCTATTTTAGAGATTGGAAATAATACTTAAGAAAGGATTTTTTGAATCCTCTTTTGATTGTTTGTTGAAAGAATAACTTAAAAGGATTTTTGAAAACTTCCCATCCACCTTTTTCCTCACGATGCAGGATGAAATCCTTAATATAGCTTGGTTTTAAAATGTTTCCTTTGGTTTATTAATGTTTTTGTACCATGAGTTAAGGGGTTGTCATTCCTTGTCTTGTGAGGATGCCAAGTTGAGCCAGTAAAGTTGCTATAAGACTGGCATTTCTTGGATTTTAGACACCAACAAATACGATATGTAATAAAAAATTTAAATGAACGTAATAAATGGTTGGTGGCAAAGCTGGTAGCTCTAGTTCTAATCTGCTATTGCTATTGTTTGTAGTGATATGTTAAAAATGGCTTCAAGATTTGAAGCCCTTAAGTCTCGATTGCAAAATACAATAAAACAAAGAGACCAAGGTGCAATTATAAAATGTAATTTATACAAGGGAATTCGGTATGATTTAATGAATTTGACGTTGAAGGGCGACCACCCCTTCCAATTAGGTTTCATTGATGTATATTTGATGTTTCTTTGGATATTTTATTATATTTTGAAGCAATATGATATTTGATATTTGAGGTAATTTTTGTAGATATTGAATGATATTTTAGGGGATATTGATTGGTAATTTTTGTATGCATATTTTTTAGGATGATTTGGTAAATTTTAAAAATTAATAAAAAGAATTCAGGGTGATGGTGATTGATTGGCGACAAAACTTGGTAGCCAAAAAATTAAAAAAATTATAGTCTCAACCGAAAGTCGGTCACAACTTTTTTGGTACGTTCTGTATATGTATATATAATATATGTATGTATTCATTTTTTAGTTTTAGTATTTAAACTTAAGATTCAGAATTTAAAAATTAACAATTTAGACTTAATACTTAAGCTTTCAGTTTTATCAAACGAGGCATAAGTTATGTCAAATTTTTCTATGTTAAATTTAAGTAGTGTTTTTTTAATTGGGTTTGTCTATGGCTCACCCTTGTGGCACGATTTTATGTGGATTAACTTTCCCATGTAAGATATACGTTTCCTTATGATTAAACAATATTTATTAGGTTTTAAACTTTTATAAGATTTTTACACTTGAGGAATCATATTTGGTATGCATTATTAATCATACATATGATGCTTTATCTATATTAACTTGTGCGTAAGAGGCACACATTAAAGACACTCTCTTTAATTAATTTAATATTGATTATTTTTTAAAACAAATTTGATTGGGCCACCTGTTCTCAATCTTTCTGGTGGGCCAAGCTAGTCCCACGTACCACGTATCGTATATCGTAAGGATTATTGATATATGTTATGTTTTATCTAGTGTGCCACAGATGACACATATTAGACACGCCCTCTTTAATTTAATGTTGATTCTCTTTTAAAATAGATCGGCCAAACCACACGTGTTAGTCTTTCTAGTGAGCTCTCTTGCTTCCACATACTATTCTTAAGCTTGCGGCAAACTAGCACACGAAATTACCAAACCAACTGACCAACCTACCATCTTCGTTGATTCGGCCCTTTCAGGGCTTTAGCCCTTATTTATTAACCTAATTGAACACTCGATCCTCATTCTGTAGTTTTTCTTCATTTCTTCTGTCTTTCACAAGTTAAGAGTTTGTCTTTTCGTCCTTTGATTTTGAATCGATAATCTTAGCAAAAAAATGCAAGAAAAGAAACCCCCAAATCTATTAGACAACTTTCCGTATCTATCTGAAATAATCTTACTAAACAATCTTTCAAGGCTTCCCTTGAAAACTCTAAACAAATTCAAGTGTGTTTCAAAAGCTTGGTTTTTCCTGATTTCATCTGATCCTCATTTCAAGAATCTCCAACGTTGTGAATCCCTTAAATCTCCTAGTCTGATTTCTTTTGATATCAAGGGTTTGATCAACGATTCCAGTATCGATGAAGGAAAAGATTGCAAAATCATTGTATCATCAACCAATATCACAAGCGATGGTGAAATTTGTGATAAATTCGAGGTCGAAATTGGTAAATGGATTAATAGTAACAAATCTTTTAATCAGGTAACTTCTTGCCGTGACCTATTATGCATTTTTACTAAATTGGAAATTATAGCTTGTAATCCGAGCAATCAAGAATTTTTACCAATTTTTGGAATTGGGATTATTTCTCCTAATTTAATTGTTATAGCGTATCTCCCTTCTTCGGATGATTATAAAGTTGTTCAACTTTATAGAAATGTTACAGATGATGTTGAATGGCTAGGATGCAAGATCTACGGTATCAAAGAATCTTGTAAGGAGTACACTGAGTTTTCGGTTGATTTTAATGGTTTTAATTTTGAGGCGTTTGATTTTATTCCTTTAAATGAACGTTTACCAGTTTTCATAAATGGATTCATGTATTGGATGTGTCCAATAAGAATCTAGACTCTGTTATATTATATTATGTATGAGAATCAATGGCTTAAAAGACAGATGTCAAGAGAAACTGTTAGACTTCTTTATTGTGTTGCGAAGAGAGATCAGATCCGCCAGCGGGTGATACGCGAGTGAGACTATCTGGCGGAAAAGACTTTCTGAATGAAGTACAATTCTCATTAGGAGGAGGGGGTACTTTAGCCTAGTTTTTGGACTTGAAAAATGTGTCACTTGGTACTATTTGATACCAAAAATTGGCTATGGGAAAAAAATTTTGCTTTCGTATGAAGATGTTAAACTTTTAGGAGTACTAGGGTTTTTGTGTATTGAATTATGGTTGTTGTTGATTTCGAGCATTAGTTTGTACGCTTTGAAGGATGTTGTTGATGGAGGAAAATGGGAGAAATTTTTCACAATTTCACTCTCTCATGTTATTCCAGGTATTGGGAGATGTCAAGTTTTGGGGTTTTTTGATTAGGATAAGTTAGTCATAGCTCAAGCTTCAAAGAAGAATAAGAATAAACCATATCTTGTATGTCGTCTAAAATGCACAAAAGACTTGATCAAGAAAGCAGAAATCCAACACCAGGTTAATGGTAGTTTTTCGGATGCTACATTCCGATAGCCTCTTCTCCTTCCATCCCAAAAAAGAAAATAATAGCACTTTTGAACTGCGTTTGTTTGGAGAGGAAATGATGGATATACGACTATATCTCTCTAAACAATTCAAACTTCTTGCTAGTGCATACATAGGTACATTTTTTTTTTCTCGTTTGGAGTTTCCTTTTTTTCATAATTATTTTGTGCAAGTACTAATTAACTTAAGCATTGAAACTGTATATCTTGACAGGAACCGAGACTCCACCATGAAGGCGAAAGCTCAGAATATCATATCAAAGCATCTTTGTCTCTATGGAGTAGTTGCTTGCAACTATAGCTGTTGTATTTCCCCTCAACCCAATTACAGTCGATAGAATAGTAGTTAATCTGTCTATATTTGGTTTGATTATGTAAGAGTTTATAGGTATTGAAGGAACCATGTTATCATTTGTACTTAATTGGATTAGAGAACTTCATGTCTCTATATTAATGAAATCATGGTTGGTTTCCCAAAAAAAAAAAAAAAAGCTATGTTTCTTACAATGCTATTTAACTTAGTCACCACGATTGTGTATATAGACATATATAGCAGTCACTTCTTTAACTTATGTTGAAGAAATAATTAATTATGATGGCTGGCTAAATGTGTGTGATCTCAAGATGAATAAATTATTATATTTGAGATATTTACATATCCTCTTAGATGAAATTCCAATTATATTGTTGGATCATTATCATTATATATTAAAGGAGATAAGCTATGCATATTTTTATGAGCTCCAGAAGAGATAAGATAATGATGTGCAATAAATTCGATATTATGATAATTTTGAAGATTTGTTCACTAAGACACTACCAATAATAACCCTTGAGGTCATTCACGAATGCAGTCTTTTTAAGAAACGCAAGTGAATATCGTATCAGGGGGGAATAATATTTGACACAGAGAATAGTATAAAATCTTATGAAGATAACTTAAACTATCTTACCATGACCTTGAGTTGTTACATGATAATATTTTCTTTGATCATATTGTTGCTAATGTCATATCTTCTTATGCATCTATTTAGAGTAAGACTCATATCGTCCTTGGATCTTTTGTTGAAAGTGATTATGGTAAGAGAGTCGATTGGTTCTTTTGTTAAAGCTCATCTTTGTGATTTTGTGAAAACTACCTTCGGAAATGGTGTTTTTGAACTAACTTTGAAGAATCTTGTGGAGAAACATCTTGTTTATTCTATTACCTTTATTGACTTTCTTTTGAAAGACTATCTTAAAATGACTTATTAGTTCAAAATACGAGTTCTTATGTCAAGCTTTTGAATAAATCCTTTGGTAGTACTTTGCTTTTAATCATGTCTTAGTTATGATAGAATCTATCTCAATCTCTATTTCTTGTAATCCCGAAATACTATAAATAGGGCTCTAGGCCTTCAGTTATAACTAAACCCAAGAGATTAACTAAGGAAGAAATGTAATGAATTTAATAAATGCTACACATCGATTTCTTGGAATAATAATATAAATATAAAGTGAAAATAATTATAAGCAATAACATAAGGAGAGAGAAAATAGAACTAAAAAATCAAGTCTGAATCATCTTATTAATATTTTCTCATAGGAGATTGCATAAAGGGATCTAAACTAAATCAAAGGGGATATCTGAATCCAATAAAGATTAGTAATTTGAAAGTTTAGTTCTCTTCAGGACACGTATTAATTTCATAATAGGAAAAATTTTAACTTATAAGTTAAGCTTATAGGTGTTTTTCCCCCTTAAACTTATTGTATTCTGGGCTTGGTCCACAAACTTTAATTCGTTACTTTTAGATACCCAAACAATTTATGTTTGGTGAATTAGGAACATTCTTCCAATTTCGCCGTTAACCAGTTCTTTTATCCTTTAAGTGGAGGATATTTTCATCGAAAAATGAAAAAATCATCTAAGCCTCTCACTTAGATTATTTTGAGGCTAAAGAGAAAAAAGAAGGATCAAATTTAGAAAAATAAAAAACTATCCAACCCCCTCTTTTTTCTTTCTCCTCTTCCTTCTTCTACCTTCTTCCTCCTCTTCCTCCCACTATAAACTACCACCACCACCTTCCAACTTTTTCAGCAGGAATTTTAACTTCTTTTAAGCTTTCTCCCTTGATTTATTCTCTTCTTTCAACTTTTTCTCCTATTCAGTCAACTTTATTTTCCAAAAGAAAGATTAAAAAAATCAAAAACTAATAAAGAAAAAAAACTGGAAAAATAGTAATCAAAAATCAATTTTTTTAACTACAAGATTATCAAGAACAAGAAACAAACAACAGATTCACAATCCAACAAAACCCTTTTTTAATAATTTAAAAAATAAAAAAAGAGAGAGGTATAAGAGAGAGAGAAGAGAGCATTTCTTGAAGTCGTTCTTTCGGCAAGCAATATTCCTCTAAGGCATTCTACTGTTCTCAAACTATTTTCAGTTTCAATTTCTCATTGCGAAATTCAAATTTACCATCTCATCAGAAAAGAACCCATAGTTGGAAAATGAAAAAAATAAAATGGAAATAAAGAGAGGAAGATCACCTCCGTCTTCAACCATCGACAATGGCGGCTCCCAGAATCATCTTCTATGACGGTACAAAGAGGGGAAGGGCGGTAGTGGAAGAAGGAAGAGGGAAAGAGTGGTGTGGTGGTGGTGGAAGAAGAGGAGGAAGAAGGAAGAGGAGAAGGGTGGTGGTAGTTTAAAATGGGAGGAAGACGAGGAAGAAGGTAGAAGAAGGAAGAGTTGTAAGAAGAAAGAGAGGGTTGGATAATTTTTTTTTTTTTTTGTTTTTCTAAATTTGATCTTAATTTTTTTATCTTTAACCCGAAAATAATCTAAGTGAGAGGTTTGGATGATTTTTTAGTTTTTGGATGAAAATACCCTTTATTTATTGGACAAAAGAATTGGTTGATGACAAAATTGGACAGTTGTGGCTAATTCACCAAACATAAATTGTTTGGGTACTTAAATAACGAATTAAAGTTTATGAACTAAATCCACAATCCAAATAAGTTTAAAGGGGAAAAAACCTATAAGCCTATAAGTTATCCTAGAGATAAAAATGTTTGTAGCTAAAAGTTACAAATGTTTGTTGAAAATCAATAATCAAAATCTTTCTCCTTCGAACTTTTATCTTTTGGTCATATCCTGTTTTGCATGACAACCACTTCCTATCTCTCTTTCCCATTTAATGATTATTTCCTTTATCATAACAATTAATTTGGATAATCATACACCCACATACACAGACACAAACTCTTTTGACATATCAAATTAGCAAGAATCCACTAGAGGTAGCTCTTTTCTATAGAGCCGCACTTTATTGTGGACAAGATCCACATATTATTTGAAATTTTTTATTTTAAAATCTGAGATTCACGACTTTCTTGAGATATTTATAATATCTATTCTTGGAAAATTACAAGTGAAGAGACACTAACTAGAACCTTTAAAGTAAGGTCAAGAACAATCTGCTTCAATTGGGCCTTGCAGAAATATCTTTTTTCCAATTTTTCATTTAATCCCTTCATGCTTTATTTTTCTCTTTACTTTTTTTTTAATCCTATGTATTGTCTTTTTTTTCCACTACTAGTACAAGTGACGTAGCATTTTTTTTTTTCTCAATTCAAAATTTTTCGTACGCCATACACTTCTTGTATTTTGACTGTTTCCCATGAGCATGACAACCAATTTCTATGTGCCTTTCTTATTTCATAATTATTTCCTTTATCATTGCACAATTAATTTCGATAATCACACAAACAAGCACACACATGCACACTTTTTTTGTGTATCAAGTCACCAAGAATTCTATCAAAGTCAGCCTATTTTGAGGGAGTTGAGCTTTATCATGGACCAAAACCACATCTTATTCATAAACCTTTTTTTTATAGAAGCGATATTCTTGACTGTCTTGATTTCTTTTCTAATCTAAATCATGCATGGAAAGGTTTTCAAAGCTCCCCCTGAACTAAAGCCTCAGTTTTCAAACTTGAATGATTTTGAGCTAAGTTTCAAACATATTTGAATAGCTCTACTTACAAGTGAAGGGGCTCGAACGGGAACTCTTAAGGTAAGATCGAGAACAATATGCTTTGATTTGTAATTGAGAAAATCTCTTTTGTTTTACCAATTTTACATTTTTCATGTCGCAAGGTATTATGCAAAACAGGATGTCTAATTGTCACCTACAAAATTTTTTTAAGAGTCGTGTCCTACGAATTGTATTGAATGCATAGATTAATATTGTTTGCGTTATGGATATATATCTTGTAAACTAAATTCAGTATCTCTGCTTATTTTTTGGCTTGGATTTTTAGGAATCATCATAATTCATTCAACGGAACTAAACAACGTAGTAGAATAGCATTCTAGTTGGATTGTATCTTCGAAAGAAACAAAAGAAAAACGAATCCGAAATTGCGACAGAGAGGATTCCTTGAATATTTGTGAATGAAAGGGATTTTCCTAACTATAAGTTTTAAATCAAATACTTGCAAATGCAAAAGATCATTGTAATACAAGTAGTAAAAAAGTGTTGAACAATATAAAAAGACTTAATTATCTAAATTATTATCTTCCTAAAGTAATTTTATAAAAAAAATCGAATCTATTTAATCCTGAATTAATTAAAACTAATAAAGAAAATTAACCAAATTAAAAACCAACAAGAGCTTAACTAAAAAGGATGATTTAGAACCTTGAATTTACCTCTAATGTTTATAACAATGGTTTAATTTTAATTGGGAGGAAAGATTTAGCCTACAAACTTTGATTCAGTTAAGAAATATATTGCAATTAAATGCATGGCATAACTCATCTAACCATTAGCATGACTTATTCAATTTTATAATATATCATCTAAAATTAGTAGGAACTATTCAATTCTAAAAACTCACAATATACATACAGAAATTACATATCTCATACTCAAGACTACAAGAAGTAAGTGTGGATAAAGTACCAACTAACCCCACTAATTATTCTACAAGAAAAATCACAAAGAATTGATTGAATCAAACTAATACAGATCCCAGAATATACAATCACATAAAATAATCCAATAAATAATTCCAAATAAAATAAATTAAGTTACCAGGCTGGAGTTTCATTAAGATTCTAAAAGGAAACTTAGTTTATGACTAAAGAGAAAGAAATAACAGAATTCTTAAACAATAACATGGCTTCTTCAATTGGCGATGCTTGAATTCCTCCTCTCTTTGCTCAATGCTTTTGGTGGCTCTCTAAAAGGTGGGAGAAGCATCCCCAAGAATTGATCTTCCAACTTATTAAGAGAAGAAATAAATTCTAATTTGAGTTAGAAGAGAATTCCTCTCGAATTCAATTTTAGATTTCAATTTCAGCCCACTAACTCACAGAAGAGAGAGCAAACGGACCCGAGACTCCCACTACATCTAGCCCTTCTATAGATTCTAAGCTCTTCCAACTTGGAAGCTGGCTCTCAGTAGTACTCGAGAGTTATTAGTGCTAAATTTAGATTCGGATATTCACTTAACTCTATAATATATATTATATCCATTTTCGAGAGCTGCCGAAGCCATTTTAGCTACCATCTAGGAGCAGTTCATGGGGGCTTCCTACAGTTGGTCTTAGGTGCTACTGGAGGTATGATTTTTGTGGTGATGAGATTTTTTTTTTTAAGTTTTATAATCTTGTAGTTGTTTTTGCATATCTTTAGTTTTTTTACTTCATATTCTTATATAATCTTAAACATTTTTCAGAGAATGCAGAAAAAATATGTATGAGACCTAGCATTACCCATCCCAAAGATGAGGCAAGCATGGGAAAGCAAAGTCAGTACGCGATTAACGAATTCGCTAGGCGACGATTGGGAGAAGAAGAAGAGACCTCCGTGGATTGAGGAGATATTCTGGATTGACTTGTGGAAGCATTAGGATAGTCTTTAGGTCCATTGCCCAGTTCGAACAAATAAGAAGAGCAAGAATGAGGGACGGGGAGGGGGGAACAAGGAGTCGGGAAGCACACAGATGGGTCTATCTCCTTTCCCGAGACTCTCGCAAAGAGGGTAAGAATATTGTTTAATATTACCTTTTTGAATAATTACTATAACAAAAAAATGTTAATCGTATTGTTATTTTCCAGCAAAATGATTTATCATGGAGGTTCTTGAAGAGCAAGAATTTGGAGGAGATTCGCGAGCATCGGAAGGGTAAGTTAAGTAAAAACATTAAACTTATAACTTATTAATACTTATTGTAGGCCTTTGGGCCTTAGTCTCCCAATCTTTTTCCCCATTTTTCTAGCCCATTACTTTCTTTCCCTATGATGTTACATTGGGCGACAACATAAACAGATAAGGTTGTTGAACTAGTAAGAGATGTCGGACTGGGCCAACTCGGGCTTGCCCGTTGTAACCTGACCCATATCTACCCTCTCCTCTCCTCGGTTCTCACAACCCATAGCCGTCTCTCTATTTTTCTTTTTCTCTTCCTCTGCTGCCCGTTGCGTCTCTGTCTCTTCTTCTTCCTTTCTCAGTCTTTGCGGCTAGCTGTAACCGCTGTCACTTCGCCTCTTCGGCTTCTGAGCCGCTGTTGTGCTTGTACCGGTCATCGGTATCTTGCAATCATTTCTTTATTGCTGTTTGCTTGAGGGAAATAGAAAGGGTGTGAGAGAGAGAGAGATAGAGAGAAGAACCGATGATATTGTGGCCCTTAGACTGAGGGTAAAACCTCCATTTTCACCGATCTTGCTGCCTTTATCACCGGCGCCTCGACGCAGCTTGCTGCTATTCGCCGCTGCTTGCCGCTGCAGATATCCCAGCTTGGTGGTTCACTGGTGGCGATACCTACATTGCCGCAGCAGGTAAGGGTGTATTTATTATTATTATTTTTCTTCTCTTGACTGTTTATTTTGGATGTCCTTTGGTCTTGCCATTCTCGGTTTGAACCGATCCACAGGAGGAGGAGGAAGTGACATTTTTGTAATAGATAGGGTTTATTTTTTGGATATTTTAGTTGTTAATATTGTAATAGTAAATAGATTGATTGGTAATAGCAATTATTTTTCCCAACACTTATAGCTTTAAACTTATAACTTATTACTTATATTTATATAATGTTTTATAACTTACTATTATCTAACTAACATTTTATGCTATATAAGAGATTTCACAAGTTGAAGAAGAAGGTTGAGGAGGAAGCTGCAGGTTTGCAGTGACAGGCACTGTTATGCCTGATGATTCCCCCCTTATGGCCATAGCAATTTGCGGCATGAGTCACAGCCCTTTATATGGAACTAGTTCGAAGGTAGCTCGTCTCAGATTCAAGAACAATCGGGCCCATCTTGTAGAGGATATGGGTACGGATTGGGCCATACTATTGGGTGCTGAGCAGAGAATGATACGGAGCTATATTCGACGAGTACATGAGTGATGTACAAGAGACAGTGGAATTCTTACAAGGATCAGCCAAAAGGACAATGGCTAGAAAGACAGAGGAAGAACACAAAGGGAAGATGGCCTTGTTCGAGAAGATGATTCAACATCTTGAACGGCTTGTGTTACAAAGGCAAGAGGAAGATTTTGGAGGCTCTAAAACACTTCTACTGTCCATGGTCCAAGTGAAGGAATAAAAAGAAGAAACAGTGGAAGTGTTAGAAGCCTCAAACTTCAAGAGGAGGAGAAATCTGGAACCTACCACCGACTGTAGGATTCTGGACCAAGGAGAAGATTGAAGCTGGACCTACCGTCAACGATAGATACCCACTACCGTGCACGCTAAGGGTGTAGACCAAGTAGAGGTAGAAGACATGACCTACCGTCCATGATTGGATGGGACCTATTGTCAATTGTAGGTTTCAGCTGGGAAAAAGATTTGAAGAGTTTTAAACTCTTTGACCTCTCATTTTGGTCTCTTAACTTCTTTTGACTTGTAATTAAGTAGCCTAAGTACCCATTTACTTCTTTCAAGTTAAACTAATAGCTAGGGTTGGATTTTAATCATGTAAGGACCTACATATACTTATGTTGCAGCCATTTTGAGGGATAGAATGTAATATATGAAAGTTTGAGAGTAAACTTAGAGTTCTATGGTTTCGTGTTCTTCCTTGTAAAATAGGGATTCCAAATTGTAAAATAAGGTAGGGAATTCTAGGGTCTATTAACTTCTTTTGACTTGTAATTAAGTAGCCTAAGTACCCATTTACTTCTTTCAAGTTAAACTAATAGCTGGGGTTGGATTTTAATCATGTAAGGACCTACATATACTTATTGCAACCATTTTGAGGGATAGAATGTAATATATGAAAGTTTGAGAGTAAACTTAGAGTTCTATGGTTTCGTGTTCTTCCTTGTAAAATAGGGATTCCAAATTGTAAAATAAGGCAGGGAATTCTTGAATCTTCATTCAAGAGTTCTTGTTCCTTCCCCAACTTCGTATATCTCCTTGAGGTACTAGTTCTTTAGCTAGTGTTGCTTGAAGTTAGGTCTTTCCTTTTGACAGGAGAATAGGTGAGGCTTCTCATAGTCCTTAATGATTCTACCTCAAGTTAGGAAGGTTTTATTTTTTTCACTTAGTTAATTCCTATAATTTCCCCCCTTTGATTTGTCTATTTCTCATATAAAATTCTTCAAAGTTCCTTTTTAAGAGAAAAGCATCTTGGGAAGGAGCTGGACTTCAATTAATCTGGGGAAGTTCACATCAGTCAAGCGGCTTTTCCAGCAGAACCACTTAGCATACACTCCTCCACTGATATTAAACCTCGTCAGAGCTGCTATAGCTATCGTTCCCTCGATATCTTCATGGATTACACCAGCTACAAACTGGGAATCACCAACCCCTAAAGTGCCGGTTCTATTCTACTCCTCCCTCTATTGATGCCCCAGCCCCACCACTTATGAAGTCCTTGTCCTTTCGTGATACTAGACCCGAGGATGTTTGATGTTTATGGGGATGTTTTATAAGGATTTTCTATATATTTTTTTATGAAGGTGTTCTATGTATTACGTTTTATGTATGTGTTTTAGTTTGTTGATATTTATTACTGAATATTTTTTATTGTTAATATTTAGATATTGCTTGTTTGGGTTTATAATTGCATTGTAGCATTTCAGGAAGTTTTTGACAATTATATTCTAGAAACTTTAATTCAAGATCCTCATTGTATCATGTCATGATATAAATATATGGAACAAAAAAATAGCACAAACCGTCCACTCAAATGAGGATCTTGAAGTAATGTTTCTAGACTCGACATTCTAATATTTTAGAGATATTTCGCCAAAATATAATATAAAAGTTTGCATTAAAATTATAAAAATTTGGGACAATTATTAAAACATTTGAAGTGTCCATGTATTCCCAGAAGAAATTTTATATCTGAAGTATACTTTCAGAAGAATAAGAATTAATAAATTAAGTGCGAACTTGGATAAGTTATGACATAATTCTTCGTAAATTCTTGGCAATATTGACTACGAACAAATAAATTTTTTTTGTAGTGGATTGTGTTTAGAAAATAGCACACCAAGCTCTAATAGTTTATTTCAAGTCCTTCACGGATTCTATAGGCATGCATGAAGCATGTAAGTGAATTGTTTCTGAAACATAAAATCATTGTGTTAGTGATTTTTATGTAAAGAGATATATGAAATTAAGATTGAATATATCCATTAAACTTTTCTTAGAATTTGTTATATTTCCTCTTATGATTATTTATCTACTATAAAATGTTCTCCATATTAGGAGGAGAAAATTAGATTCATAAAGTTTCATATTCATTTTTGAATCATTTGATATATATAGAAGTTTTTGTAAACTAGAGGTTCTTCAGATTAATTATTTGCAAAAGAATTACAAATATACTTGATTTTTTGTTAAATATAGAAGAGTTACAAAATTGAAATTGTAAATGCTTCTATAGATGTCCAAGTAGGATGAAATATAAGTTTTATAACTAGAAATGCTAAGTCATGCCTGAAGCATGATCGATTTTTTGTTGTAGAGATTCTTGAAAGAAAGAAATATTTGAAGTATTCCTCTCGAAGAATTTATAATTGGCAAGCGAATACGAGAAGTAAGTATTTCCAGTTGTACCTTGATTTACTAATCAAACATCCCAAAGATGGAAATTTTTTTATTTATAAAAGGTTTATGTAAATATAGTATTTGATTGTAAGATGATAGTAAACACATATGCTTATATATGAGAAGGTAACGAGTACCTTTGGTCCTGAAGCGTTATAAATTTGCATAATTGGTGCACTATTATTCTTTATATGACATTTGGAATAGTATTATTACTGTCCCATATAATATTTTTCAAGAATAATTAATCTTGAATTATGGAAAAAAATCTAACTCCTGTAGAGATGGATAAGCATCAAGTCACTTGCTTATATGATACAATCCCAAACCATAAAGCTACGTATACGTGATGATAGCAACCATTTGTTCAATAATATTGAAGTTCAAATTGTTATGTGGCTTGCTGAGAATGTGTGTTATCATTATTCATTGTTAATTTCGAGATATTTATATGGTATCCTTTAAATGTCAAAATTACAACCATATTGTTGGTTGAAAAATTTGAGGACATGTTTAGAAAAATATGGCAAAACGAATTTCACCAAAATTTCTTTATAACAAAGTTGAAATCGATGTGCAATAATTTCGATCAAATGTGATACATAATCATAAAGATTTACTCACTAAGACATACCAATGTACTGTTTTAATTATATTTTAAACAAGAGAGAATATAAAACATAAATGAATAGTGTACTCTTTTTCTTTCACTAGGCGTTTTTCACCCACAAAGTTTTTTCTCTAGTAAGGTTTTAACGAGGCATATTTTTCATGTTATGGACATCCAAAGGGGAGTGTTATGAAACTAATGTATACATAGTGGATGTGCAAAATACGTCATCTGAAGAGAGGTAAACTCCCAAAAACGATTATAGTTGGATTCGTGATATGCCCATTGATTTAGTTTAGATCCCTTAGAATTCTACAATCCTTATATCTTGAGATTATAAACATGCTATATTAGAAAATATTAATTAATAAGATGATTCATATTTATCTCTTGTGTTCTGTTTTCTTTCTATATGTTCTCTATTTATCTAAAATCTTTTACTTTTATATTATTTAAAATATTCCAGACAATTGATGTGTTGTGTTCATCAAAAGAATAAACTTGTTTTTATTTGTTGTTTTAGAAGGCACTTTGTTTGATTGAAGGAAAAAATACTCGGAGATTTTCATCAGAACTAAAATATAATGGCTTCCTGGATGATTATAAATAAATTATTTTTTAGTACAATACATGTTTAGGTGATATCCTTTGAGGCAAAGCTGGTAGCTCTGGTTCTTAATTTACAACTGCTGCTGTTTGTAGTGATATGTTAAAAATGGCTTCAGGATTTGAAGCCCTTAAGTCTCAATTGCAAAATACAATAAAACGAAGAGACCAAGGTGCATTTATGAAATGTAATTTATACAATGGAATTCGGTATGATTTAATGAATTTGAAGTTGAAGGGCGACCATCCCCTTCCAATTAGGTTTCATTGATATATATTTTATGTTTCTTTGGATATTTTATTATATTTTGAAACAATATGATATTTGATATTTGAGGTAATTTTTATGGATATTGAATGATATTTTAGGGGATATTGATTGGTAACTTTTTTATGCATATTTTTTAGGGTGGTTTGATAAATTTTAAAAATTAATAAAAAGAATTCAGGGTGATGGTGATTGATTGGCAACAAACTTGGTAGCCAAAAAATAAAAAGAAATTATGGTCGTGACCGAAAGTTGGTCGCAACTTTTTTGGCACCACCTTCTTGTCACAAAATGATCGCGGCTACCCATTGTAAAAATGGTCGTGAGTACGTCGAATTTGAGATTTGCGATGAAACTACTGCAACGCCCATTTAGGTCGCTGGTTAGTCGCTAACTAGCAATTAGCAACCGATCTGCAACTGAAATGGCGTTTGCATATTTCAATTTGTTTAGTGTAAGTCGTGTCAAATTTGTCTTATGTTTAATTAACTTGTGCATTTTTAATTGGGTTTGTCTAATGCGTGCCCTTTTAGAATACGTTAATGTCGATTAACTTTCTAATTTAAGATATAAATTTCTTATGGTTCACCAATTTTTATTAGCTTTTTAGATTTTATAAGATTTCCTACACTTAATCTATCATATATGGTATGCGTTATTCATATATGTTATACTTTAATCCATATTAAATGCACCATAAAGACACACATTAGACGGACTGTAATGTTTGATTATGTTTATTTGAAAAATTGACGAATCCATTTGTTCTGAGTCATTTTGTTTGCGACCGGTCATCGCTAAGCTATCGTAAAAATGAGTTTACAACCAAACTTTTGGAGGCGAAGACTGCCACCACCTATTTTGGTCGTTGGTAGGTTGCTAATTGGGAGTTAGCGACTGATTTGCAACCGAAATGGTGGTCGTAGATTTTTGTTTTTGCTTTGTTTTTTTTTTTTTTTTTGTAATGTAAGGCTTTTTTTGATAAAGTAGTATACATCTTAAAATGAATTAGTTCAGAGCTTATTACGTTAAATTTTCTTGATAATATACATTATTAAGTGGTTAATATTTTATGTGCGTGTGTTTGATAACAATTTTTCCAAATCGCCTAATTGTTTAGGATGTACTTGATTGTAGTTATGAATTTTAAGTTGAATTTTTTCACTTAACTCTGAACTTTATACGTATATATCTATATATATGTATAACATATATATCTATGTATGTCTACATTTTTCAGTTTCAATATTTGGACTGGAGATTAAGAATTTAAAAAATTAATAATTTAGACTTCATACTTAACTTTTCAGTTTTATTAAACGAGGCCTAAGTTATGTAAATTTTTGTATGTTTGAATTTAAGTTTTTTTTTTATTAGGGTTTGTCTATGGCTCACCCATGTGGTACATTTTTATGTGGATTAACTTTCCCATGTAAGATATATATTTCCTTATGGTTAAACAATATTTATTAGGTTTTAATCTTTTACAAAATTTTTTACACTTAAAGAATCATATCTGGTATGCGTTATTAACCATACATATTATGAGTTATTCATATTAACTTGTGCGTAAGAGGCACACATTAGAGACACTCTAATTAATTTAATACTGATTCTTGTTTAAAAGAAATTTGATTAGGCCACCTGTTCTTAGTCTTTCTGTTGGGCCAAGCTAGTCCTACATACCATGTGCGTATATTGTATGGATTATTGATATATGTTATGTTTTCTCTAGTGTGCCACAGATGACACATATTAGACACACCTCTTTAATGTAATGTTGATTCTCTTTTAAAACAGATTGGCAAAACCATCTTGTTTTCTCTAGGAATCATCATAATTTCATTCAATGGAAATAAACAACGTAGTAGAATAGCATTCTAGTTGGATTGTATCTTCGAAAGAAATAAGAGAAAAAGGAATTCGAAATTGCGAAAGAGAGCATTCCCCTTGAATACTTGTGAATGATAGGGATTTTCCTAACTATAAGTTTTAAATCAAATACTTGCACATGCACAAGATCATTGTAACGCAGCTAGTAAAAAGGTGTCGAACAACATAAAAAGACTTAATTATCTATATTATTATCTTCCTAAATTAATTTTATAAAAAGAAGTCGAATTTAGTTATTCCTGAATTAATTAAAACTAATAAATAAAATTAACTAAATTAAAAACCAACAGTAGTTTAACTAAAAAGGATGATTTAGAACATTGAATTTACCTCTAACCTTTATAACAATGGTTTAATTTTAATTAGAAGGAACCCTCTAGCCCACAAGCTCTGATTCAATTAAGAAATATATTGCAATTAAATGCATGGCATAACTCATTTAACCATTAGCATGACTTATTCAATTTTATAACATAAATCATCTAAAATTAGTTGGAACTATTCAATTCTAAAAATTCACAATATACCTACAAAAATCACATATCTCTCATACTCAAGAGTACAAGTAGTAAGCGTGGATAAAGTTCCAACTAAACCCACTAATTATTCTACGAGAAAAATCACAAAGAATTGATTGAATCAAACGAATAAGGATCTCAAAATATACAATCACATAAAATAATCCAATAAATAATCCCAAATAAAATAAATTAAGTTACCAAGCTGGGGTGTCATCAAGATTCTAAAAAGAAATTTAGTTTATGACTTAAGAGAAAGAAATAACCAAATCCTTAAGCAATAACATGGCTTCTTCATTTTTTTTCAATTGGTGATGCTTGAATTCCTCCTCTCTTTGCTCAATGCTTTCGCGCTCTCTTAAAGGTGGGAGAAGAGCCCCCAAGACTTGAGCTTCCAACTTATTAAGAGAAGAAAGAAATTCCAATTTGAGTTAGAAGAGAATTCCTCTCCAATTCAATTTTAGATTTCAATTTCGGCCCACTAACTCACAGAAGACAGAACAAATGGACCCGAGACTCCCACTACATCTACCCCTTCCGCAGTTTCTAAGTTGGCTCTTCCGACTTAGAAGCTAGCACTCAGTAATACCTGAGAGTTATTATAGCTAAATTTAGATCAATAAATTCACTTAACTCTATATATTTGTCATTATTAAACTGTAATGTATACTAACCTAATCATTCTATAACAAATTATATCTGTTTGTGAGAGCTGCCGAAGCTATTTTTGCTACCATTTAGGAGCAGTTAATGGGGGCTTACTACAGTTTGTCTCAGGTCCCGCCGAAGGTCTAGGTTTTGTGGTGATGAGATTTTTAAAATTTTATTTTTATAATCTTGTAGTTATTTTTACATATCTTTAGTGTTTTAGGGCATATTCTTATATAATCTTATACATTTTTCATTGAATGCAAAAAAAATATGTATGAGACCCGGTATTACCCATCACAAAGATGAGGCAAGCATGGGAGAGCAAGGTCAGTACGCGGTTAATGGATTTGCTGGGTGACGATCGAGAGAAGCAGAAGAGACCTCCGTGGATTGAGAAAAGATTCTGGATTGACTTGTGGAAGCATTAGGATAGTCTTAAGGTCAATCTCCTGTTCGAAGAAATAAGAAGAACAAGAATGAGGAATGGAGAGGGGGGAACAAGGAGCTGGTAAGCACACAGATGAGTCTATCTCATTTCCGAGACTCTCACAATGAGGGTAAGAACTTTATTTAATATAAAATTTTCAATTAATTACTATAATGAAAAAAGGTTAATCGTATTGTTATTTTTCCACAAAATGATTTATCAGAGAGGTTCTTGAAGAGCAAGTACTTGGAGGAGATTCACGAGAATCGGAAGGGTAAATTAAGTGAAAACTTTAAACTTATTTTTACTTATACCTTTAAACTTATAACTTATTACTTATGTTTATATAATGTTTTGTAACCTATTACTATCCAACTAACATTTTACACTGTATATGAGATTTTACAAGTTGAAGAAGGCCGAGGAGGAAGCTGCAGGTTTACATCGACAGGCACTATTATGCCCGATGATCCCCACCTTATGGCCAAAGAAATATGTAGCATGAGCCGCAACAGTTTACACGGAACTAGTTCGGAGGCAGCTCATCTCAGATTCAAGAACATTCGGGCCCCACCTTGTAGAGGATGTGGGTGCTAATTGGGCCACATGCTGTGTGGGTGCCGAGGATAGAATAATATGGAGGGTAGAGGATAGTATTTCGAGCATCTCTGCTATGTTTGATGAGTACATGAGTGATGCACAAGAGACAGTGGAATTCTTACAAGGATCGGCCACAAGGGCAATGGCTAGAAAGATGGAGGAAGAACACAAAGGGAAGGTGGTCTTGTTTGAGAAGATGATTCAAGATCGTGAACGGCTTGTGTTACAAATGCAAGAGGAAGACTTTGGAGGCTCTAAAACACTTCTACTGTCCATGGTATAAGTGAAGGAATAAAAAGAAGAAACGGTGGAAGAGTTAGAAGCCTCAAACTTCAAGAGGGAGAGAAATCTGGAACCTACCACCGACTGTAGGATTCTGGACCAAGGAGAAGATTGAAGCTGGACCTACCATCAACGATAGATACCCACTACCATCCACGCTAGGGTTCTAGACCAAGTAGAGGTGGAAGACATGACCAACCGTCCATGATAGGATGGGACCTATCGTCGACTGTAGGTCTCAGCTGGGCAAAATATTTGAAGAGTTTTAAACTCTTTGACCTCTCATTTTGGTCTCTTAACTTCTTTTGACTTGTAATTAAGTAGCCTAAGTGCCCATTTACTTCTTTTAAGTTAAACTAATAGCTAGGGTTGGATGTTAATCATGTAAGGAACTACATATACTTATGTTGCAACCATTTTGAGGGATAGAATGTAATATATGAAAGTTTGAGAGTGAACTTAAAGTTCTATGATTTCTTGTTCTTCCTTGTAAAATAGGGATTCCTAATTGTAAAATAAGGCAAGGAATTCTTGAATCTTCATTCAAGAGTTCTTGTTCCTTCCCAAATTCGTATATCTCTTTGAGGTACTAGCTCTTTAGGTAGTGTTGCTTGAAGTTAGGTATTTCCTTGTGACTGGAAAATAGGTGAGGCTTCTTAAAGTCCTTGATGATTCTCCCTGAAGATAGGAAGGTTTTATTTTTTTTACTTAGTTAATTCCTCGAATTTTTCCCCTTTGATTTATCTATTTCTCATATAAAATTCTTCAAAGTTCCTTTTTAAGTGAGAAGCATCTTGTGAAGGAGTTGGACTTCAATTAATCTTGGAAAGTTCACATCAATCAGGTGGTTGTTTGAGCAGAACAACTTGGCATGCATTTTTCCACCGATATTGGACCTCGTGAGAATTGTTATGGCTATTGTTCCCTCGATATCTTCATTGACTGCACCAGCTACAAACTCAGAATCCCAATGCCTAAGGTGTCGGTCTGATTCTACTCCTCTCTCTATTGATGCCCTGACCCTAACACTTATGATGTCCCTATCCTCTAGTGATACTAGGCCCGAGCATGTTTGATATTTATGGGGATGATTTATGAGGATTTTCTATATATTTTGTTTTATGAAGATGTTCTATATATATTATGTTTTATGTATGAGTTTTAGTTTGTTGATATTTATTATTGAATATTTTAGAATGTTAATATTTAGATATTGCTTATTTGGGTTTATAATTGCATTGTAACATTTCAGGAAGTTTTTGACAATTATATTCTGTTGGTAATATATTTTTTTGGACAATTTACCGACGGCTCCGTCATGGGTAATACTTGTAGGTAAATTTATCGACAGAGGTACGGTCTGTCTCTAAATCCGTTGGTTAGTAGAACCGACTGAAACTCTTCGTCGGTAGTACTCAACAAGATGGGACCCAATGGGTAAAAAAGGCCATCAGTAAGTCTGTCGGTAACAGCTGTAACCGACAACTTGGTTGTCGTTGTCGGGAACAGTTATTACCAATGAAATCCAACTGACAGTTGTTGATCCACCATTTTGTTGTCGGTATCAAGTACATACAAATGAAACACCCAATAGGTTCGCTCGTGGGTAAAAGGGGATTTTCTTGTAGTGTCAATAAGGTAGGACTTTTAAGCGTGTAACTTAAGGCTATGATGTTAATTATGAAATGAAGGTAAGGAATTCAAATTCAAGGAAAAAAGAGTTTGCAAAGAATATGGATACTTTCAGATTGCGACAAACTTCCTAACTTTGTTTTTACTCCTTTTTTTTTCAATTAGTACATTCACCAACCACCCTCTTCTTTCCTCAAGATTTCATCATTTAAGACCATTTTTTTTTCTCACATTCATAATTCTGGTCTTTTGGATACTTTTTTTTGCTCAAAACATTTTTTCATATTTTTTCTTTTTCAGCACAACAAATCATCTTTATTTTTTTCTTCTACTTGTTTCATTTTTTTTAAATCACTTATTCTCCGTGCATATTACCAAAACTAACCTACCAATGAAGCACAAGTTAGAATTTTGTATTAAGCTCTACAAGATTTATAAGGGTTAATATTTAAGTAGTTTAAAGAAAGAAAATAACATTTAAGGCTCAAAAGGGTACGAAAGTAAAAATCATGAACTTGTAAGGTTGAAAGGCACAAACAATTCAAAGAAGGCGTATGTTCATCGTTTCCATGGCAAATAAGGAAGACTTTTCTATTTCACCTTAAAAGGTACTCAAGTAAGTACTAAAATACAGGGAAGAGATATATCAACTCTATGCAACTTAGAAATAACGTAAATGATTTTTGAACGCTAACAAGACCCATGTGCTCAAGTGAAGGTCGTGCAAAAGTTATAACAAATATAGACGTGAGTTCATCTCCTAAATTTAAAATAAGAAAACAAGTACTTTTCTCAACTTATTCAAGACATTTTTTAAAGTCACTTAGCAAGAACCATTCTTCAAGTGAAATCTTATTTATGGATTTTTCTCCCAAAAAATTTGAAAGAAAAATAAACAAAAAAATTCTACAAAAATTGATAAAATGAACTAAAATCATAAGAAAAATGAAAAAATTGACACAAAACAATAGCATCTTCTCTTCTCCCTCACATCTAGACTATACATTGTCCCCAATGAAATAAAAGAATACGCCAAGAGTAGAGAAGACGAAAAAAGAGAACTACACAACTGGGCAGAAGAGACAATAATAATGGAAGTATGCAAGAGCAGTAGACAATCTCTATAAGGACCATAATGATAATAAGATGTCTTATTTTCCTATAAAACAAACATTCGGTACCTCTTTACAAATCAAATAAAAAATGAAAAAAAAGGAAATAAATCAAATAAAAACTACTAAAAAATAACAAAAGAAAATTGAAACTAATTTTTTTAAACCCGCTAAAGACAATAACGGAAATCAAACAAATCTTTTAAAAAAAATTAGAGAAAAAACAAAAAACCTAAATAAATAAATTAAATAGTAAACTAACAAAATTAATCAACAAGTGAGAATCCATTGGAAGAAATTAGGCAAATCCACTAAGTAAAAAAAAAAAAAATCTACGCTAAAGTTAACACAAGAAAGTCAACTAACATTTTTATTAAAAAAATTCTAGGGACTAAAACAATTAAATAAAAGAAAATCCTAATTAAACAAATAAAAGAAAAAATTAAATTTACAAAAAATAACACAAGTAATTAATTTAACATTTTCTAGTAACGGCACTCGAAACTTGATAGGGATTTTTCTAACTAAATTTTAAACTCAATACTTGCAAGTACACAAGATCAATGTAATGCGACTAGTAAAAGGGTGTTTAACCACAGAAAAATGCTTAAATGTGCAAAAGGAAGGAGTAGGCCAAACAGGAGAATCCTCTTACAAAAGATAATATCTAAAATGTACCAAAATTATTATCTCCCTAAATTGATTTTAAAAAAAGAAATCGAATTTAGTTATCTAAAATATTCCTAAATTAATTAAATCGAATAAATATAATTAACTAAATTAAAAATAACAAGAGCCTAACAAAAGAATAATATGCAGAACCTTGAATCTATCACTAACCTTTATAAAATGGTTTTATTTTTTTAAGAGGAAAGATTACATATCTATGTGGTGATATAGGTTACAAGCGTTCATTTGCTTAAGAAATATATTGTGATTAAATGAATGACATGGCTCATCCAACCATTAGCATGACTTATTTAATTTTATGACATAAATCATTTAAAATTAACATGAACTATTCAAATCTAAAATTCATAATCTACCTACAAAAATTACACATCTCTCATACTCAAGACTACAAGAATTAAGGATGGATAAACGTACCAATTATTCCAAATAATTATTCCACAAGAACAATCACAAAGAATTAATTGAATCAAACCAATAAAAGTCTCAAAATATGCAATCACATAAATTAATAAAGTAAATAGTACCAAATAAAATAAATAAAGTTACAAGACTAGAGTTTCATCAAGATTACAAAAAGAAATTTAGTTCATGGCTAAAGAGAAAGAAAGCAACAAATTCTTGGACAAGAAGATGACTTCTTATTCTTCTTCTTGAATTGGTGATACTCGAATTCCTCCTCTCTTTGTTCAGTGCTTTCGGCGGCTCCCCTAAAAGGTAGGAAAAGTGCCCTCAAGAATTGATCTTTCAACTTATTAATAGAAGAAAAAATTCCAACTTCAGTTAGAAGAAAATCCCACCATATAGGAGTAGCTCAAATGGGGTCCAGAGTTCACTACGAGAGAACAGGCATTTAGAGACGAATGAGTCGGAGAATATCTCTCTCTAAATAGAGAAATAATAGAGACTTAATTGAGATATATTGAACTAAGGATACAAACAGAGAAATTAGAGATGATACAGAGATGACCATTGTTGGTCTCTACAAAATGCGACTCTATTTTGGAGGAGACGAAATTATAAAAACAGTTTACACACTGTAGGCCTTTTTTGTGGCCCATGTTCTCCCAATATTTTTTTTCCAGCCCAATCTTCTCCTCCTTACACAATGATGATGGGCCTTAGCCTGGAGTAGGCATTTGACCGGGTCAAGGGATGCCCGGGCCAGCCCGGGCTGCCCATTGGCGACCCCTCGTTTTATTCCCGCTGCCTCCTTGATTCTTGTGTGCACACTCTCCCACTCCTTCTCTTGCCTGTCTCTTCATTCTGCTTTCTGCCACTTTGAGTCCCGTTGGAACTCTCTGGTTCTTCTGCTCCTTTCTGTGCCGACTTCTCTGTAATACTGTCCCATGCTGGTCTTCTCTTTCACCTATTTTGCCTGTCTACTTGGTGCTTTTAGAGAGTGAGCTGAGAGAAAAGAGAGAGAAATAGAGAAGGAGATAGTGCCGGTGACTCTTGTCACAGCTGAGGCCATTTCTGAGGGTATAACGTCCGATCAACCCTTCGCTTAGCCACGGCGCCTTGACGAGGTGCTGCCGCTACTCAGTGACCGTTCGATTGCCCGGTGACTGTTCGTTTGCTCTGTCTCGGTCATCTCTTTGGTTTATTTTTTTTCCGCCGTTGGTTTCTACTGCAGTAGTGGTAAGTGAAGCTTCCATAATCTCTTTGTGAAGATTTAATCTTCTGTTTTTCTTTTCTTCCGCTGTGATTTTCTGTTTATTTTTAGGCGTGTAATAGTAATTAGGCATTTATTTGCAATAGTAATTAGGTTCTTTCCTCAACAATTGGAATCAGAGCCGCATTTTGGCTCATCGATGCTGGCATCCGTCAACAACCTTTTTGATCTGAGGAGTTCCTCAGATCCAGCCAATGAAGTTCTCTTTTTCCCTCTTCGTTCTTACAGTTTTATTATTGTTATTTTTATTGCCTTTACTGTTTCAGAGTTTTTTATCTTTTGGCTTGCCACCGGTTTCTGTTTGTTGTTCCTGTGATTCGGCTTGTTGCCGGTTTCTGTTCTCTGTTTCTAGGTTTCGGCTTGTCACCGGTTCTTCATCTCTCTTTGTTTGTTGACACGGCTTGCCGCCGACTGTTATTATTCTGTCTCTGTTTTTCCCTTAGGTTTTCTTTCTGTTGTTTTTCTTTGTTCTTCAAAAACAAAAACCCAAGCCTGGCTTGAATCCGTGAGATTTCAGGTATCTGTGACTTGGCAGTTTTTTTCTGTTTTTCAAAAGTTTTTATATATATTTATATATATATTTCTGTTCTTGTCTTTTTCTAGTGCTTGGTGAAACTGTTTGTTTCAGCCTCTCTTTCTTGTTATTCTATTTGTTTTCTGTTTAGATTTTGTGCTCTCTTTGTTACACTGCTTTGCTTAATCAAAACTAAACCTAATCAAACAAACTAAAACAAACAATGCCGTTTTTCTTTTGAAAAATTTTCTCTGTGTTTTTGAGGAAAATCCGGATAGTTTTATTCAAAACTTTTTCAAATCTTTTATCTTTCCTAACCCACCAAATTACACCTATTTTGCCTTTAAAACATGTCAGTTCCAAAAATTGAAACTGATAGGTTTGATGGCAAATCTGATTTTTTAATGTGGAGGAAAATGAAAGCATTTTTGGTACAAAATTAAATTGCTCCGCTATTTGTAGCCATGAAGAGTATCCGGATCTTGGAAGGGTGAAATTCTTAAAGAAAAACTAGGTGATGTTCATAGTTGCCTCACCTTGCATTTGACTGATAACGCGTTATGAGAAATTGATGAAAAAGACAACGCTTTTGAAATTTGAACAAAACTGGAAAAACTATATTTGGGAAAATCTCTTTCTAATAAAATTTATTTAAAAGAAAAAATTTTCGGTTTCAAAATGAGTGGGACAAAATCACTTCTGAAAATATAGATGATTTGAATAAAATCATTTTGGAACTTCAAAATGCCGGAGAGAAAATCTCCGATTAAAATATTGCTGTTATTTTACTAAATACCTTATCTGATTCTTTTAATGATGTCAAATCTGCTATTAAATATGGCAGAGATGATTTGTCTCTTTCTGATGTCAAAAAATGCTTTGAAATCAAAAGATTTGGATTTACAAAAAGAAAATAAATCTCATGGTGAAAATCTTTTTGTGCAAGGAAGGATTGACCATAGAGAACCTCATAGTCATCGTTCTAAAAGTCGTTCCAAATCACGAGAGAAAAGCAAAGTAAAATGTTTTTATTGTGGGATAGAGGGTCATATGAAAAATAAGTGTTTTAAACGGATTAAAGATGAGAAACAACGTAAACATGGTAAAGGAGGTAATAAAGTCGACAAAACCCACGTTTTCTAGTCAGATGGTAACTCTATGTTTTATGAGGTTTTATGTGTTTCTCTTTCTCCTTCATGTACTGATGTTGTTAATCATTGGGTGCTTGATTCTGGTTGCTCTTTTCACATGACACCTAACAAACACTGGTTTTCTTATTTCAAACCTTTAAACCAAGGAAATGTTTTTATGGGTAATAATTAGGTTTGTGTTATTAAAGGCATTGGTAATATTTTCATAAAAATGCATGATGGTGTGACTAGAAAACTCATTGAGGTGAGATACGTACCCGACTTACGTCGGAATCTTATCTCTCTTAGTTATTTGGACTCTTTGGGTCTCTCCTTTAAATCTAAAAACGGAATTTTACGTGTTTGCAAAGTAAGCCTAGTCATGCTAAAAGGTTTTAAAAAGGAAAATTTTATACATTCTTCTTGGTAAAACACTTTGTAACTCCACTGCATTGATTTCAAAAACTGTCCCTGAGAAAACTATATTGTGGCATCAGAGGATCAGCCACATTAGTGAAAAGGGGCTCTATCATTTACAAAAACAAAATCTTTTATGTGGTGACAAAATTGATTCCTTGGATTTTTGTGATCACTGTGTTTTGGGAAAATAACATAAAATTAGTTTTTCAACCAGCACACACAAGTCTTCTGCACCTCTTGATTATGTGCATTGTGATCTGTAGGGGCCTGAAAAGGTTCCAACTTATGGTGGTAACGTTTATTTCTTGTCTATTGTTGATGATTTTTCTAGGCATGTATGGGTTTTTCTTTTAAAACCAAATACCAAACGTTTGAAACATTTGTGAATGGAAACGTTTTGCCGAAAATCATTCTGGAAATAAACTAAATACTATCAGGACCGATAATGGTCTTGAATTTTGTAACCGGAAGTTTTCTGACTTGTGTGTATCACATGGCATTTTACACCATAGAACAATTAGACATAACCCACAACAAAACAAAGTTGCCGAAAGGATGAACCGTATCATTATGGATAAGGTTCGATGTCTTCTAGTTTCTTCTGCTGTTCCTAAACCTTTCTGGGGTGAAGCAATTAGTACAGCAGTATACCGCATCAATAGAAGCCCTTCCACAACTATAAACTTTAGGACTCCTATAGAACTCTGGTGTGGTAAACCTCCTAATCTTTCAAATCTGAGGGTCTTTGGGTGTGCAGTCTTTGCTCATCAGAAAGAGGGTAAACTAGATCCAAGGTCTAGAAAGAGAGTGTTCATAGGATATCCAAGTGGGGTAAAAGGTTATAGAGTATGGTTAAAGGGTGAACCTGGGTTGAGGGTTGTTATCAGTAGGGATGTCATCTTCAACGAGTTAGAGATGCCCTGTCTTAAGGATAAACCTATCTTTGATAATCCTCCTAGTGTTCCCACTCCTAGTAGCATTCCGGTGGAGGTGGAGACTATCTCTGAACCTTTCTTAGATCCGCCTCAGGAACCTGAAACCAATCCTGAGTCATCTGCTCCTTCCAGTAGTACTCCTGTTCTTCCTAGTATTCCTGAAACTTCTGATCCTATTCTAGATGGTTCCGAAGAGGAAAGAGAACATCCTGAGGCACAAACCCAAGCTCTTACGGATTATCAACTCGCTAGAGATCGAGTCCGTAGGGTACCCAAGGATCATCCTCGGTATGGTAAATCCTACATTGTATCGTATGCCTTTGTTGTTGCATCTTACGTGGAAGAAAAAGAACCTTTATGTTTTTCTGAGGTTTTAAAAAGTCCAAATCACGTTTTATGGTTACGTGCAATGGAAGAAGAAATGTTTTCTTTAAACAAAAACAAAACCTGGATTCTTGTTCCAAAACCCTCAAAACAAAAACTAGTTTATTGCAAATGGATTTTCAAAATAAAAGAATCTGAGTCTTCTAACGAACCTCCAAGGTTCAAGGCCAGACTTGTTGCAAAAGGTTTTTCACAAGTTGAGGGCATTGGTTTTAACGAAATTTTTTCTCCTGTGTTAAGTACAAAACAATCAGGATTGTTCTTGCTCTTGTTGCTTTTTATGATCTTAATCTTGAACAACTTGATGTGAAAACTACTTTCTTACATGGTGATCTTGAAAAAACCATATATATGCGTCAACCACCTGGTTTTGAGGTAAAGGTTAAGGAACACATGGCGTGTCTTTTGAAAAAGTCCTTATATGGGCTTAAACAGTCTCCCAGGCAATAGTATAAGAGGTTTGATTCTTTTATGTCAAAAATTAGTTTTTCAAAAAGAAACTATGATAGTTGTCTTTATTTTTCTGGTAATAATGTGGATTCTGCTATTTATTTGTTGCTGCATGTGGATGATATGTTAATCGCTTGTAGACACAAAGCAAAATTCGATGATCTGAAATCCTTGCTGAAATCTGAATTCGATATGAAGGATTTAGGGGTTGCATCCAAAATCCTCAGGATGAGTATTTCAAAAGATAGATCTGATCCTTCTCTCTTTCTATCTCAAAAGCCTTTCCTTCAGAAAATTGTATCTAAATTTTCAATGCACCTGTGTAAACCCATCACAACTCCCCTTGCAAGCCACTTTAAACTATTCAACAAAACTTGTCCTAAAACTGAAAGTGAGAAAAGAGATATGGCCAATATACCTTGTAGAATGGCCATAGACTCAGTTATGTACTCAATGATATCTACCCGTCCTGACATTGCTTTTTCTATAAGCCTTCTCAGTAGATTTATGTCAAATCCTAGAAGAGATTATTGGGCTGCCCTTAAGTGGCTTCTGTGTTACCTGAATGGAACTATAGATCGGGGTTTACACTATCATAATTGGTCTGATTTTGAATTAACTGGATTTGTTGATTCTGATTTTGCAGGTGATAAGGATGGTAGAAAATCTACCACTTCCTAGTTCTTTACCTTAGCGGGTAATTGAATTTCCTGGAAATCCCAAGTGCAGCCGGTAGTTGCCTTGTCAACTATTGAGGCTGAGTATATCGCAACAACAGAAGCAATCAAAGAAGCCATCTGGCTTCAAGGGTTATTGAGTGAATTAAATATTTTACATTCTAAAGTCATTATTTATACTGATAGTCAAAGTTGTTTACATTTGTGTAAAAATCCGATCTATCACGAACGGACGAAACATATAGATGTCAAATACCACTTTATTAGAGAAAAGGTCTCTAATGGTGTAGTTCACATAGACAAGATTAGTACTGATAATAATCCTGCATAATTTGGTACTAAAATAGTAAACACTGACAAATTTATATTTTGCTAGGACTTTCCTCATATGGAAACAATTTGACTCAAATTGTGTCATTTCAGGGATGAAAATATTGTTTGACGTAGAGATTGAGGCCTTTTTTGTCGCTCGTGTTCTCCCAAATTTTTTTTTCCAGCCCAATTTTCTCCCCCTTACCCAATGATGATGGGCCTTAGCCTGGAGTAGGCATTTGACCGGGTCAAGGAATGCTCGGGCCAGCCACCCGGGCTGCCCATTGGCGACCCCTCATTTTATTCCCGCTGCCTCCTCGATTCTTGTGCGCACACTCTCCCACTCCTTCTCTTGCTCGTCTCTTAATTTTGCTTTCTGCCTCTTCGAGTCCCATTTGAACTCTCTGGTTCTTCTACTCCTTTCCTCTCTGCGGCTCCGCCGCTGCTCCTCTCTGTGCCGGCTTCTCTGTAATATTGTCCCTTAGCGGTCTTCTCTTTCACCTGTTTTGCTTGTTTTCTTGGTGTTTTTAAAGAGTAAGCCGAGAGAAAAGAGAGAGAAATAGACAAGGAGGTTGTCACGGCTGAGGCCATTTCTGAGGGTGTAACATCCGATCAACCCTTCGCATACCCATGGCGCCTCGACGCGGCGCTACTGTTGCTCGGCGACCGTTTGATTGCCCGGTGACTGTTCATTTTCTCTGTCTCGGTCATCTCTTTGGTTTGTTTTTTTTCGCCGTCAATTTCTACCGTGGCGGTGGTAAGTGAAGTTTCCATTTTTCATTCTGTTTTTCTTTATTACTAACAGTTTGTTAAGTTTGCAGAAATCTCTTTGTGAAGATTTAATCTTCTGTTTTTCTTTTCTTCTGCTGTGATTTAATGTTTATTTTGAGGCGTGTAATAGTAATTTGGCTTTTATTTGTAATAGTAATTAAGTTCTTTCCTCAACAGATACTGTTATTGAATCCCTCTTTATTTTTTGCGACCAAATAGCCACAGCTGAGTTGTATTTCTATATTTATGACTCGTTGGAGACGAAATAGAGCCGATTTGTAAATGGTGGCTATATATTTTTAATATTGAGACCAAATATAGACGAATATTGTAGTCTCCATAGATCAATTAAGGATATGATTTAATATGAATGGTCTCCAATGTCAGAGACCGTATAAGTGGTCTCCAAATGGTTTTTGGACATTGGCACAGTGGATACCATCACATCATCTCTATTTATCATTATAACATGAGAGTTTCGATGGAGCCAATTTTTCCATCTCAAGATTATAGAGACCAATTAGAGTTCGTAATGTGTGACTCTAAAAGGGACAATAATATATGTCCGTCTCTATTCCATCTTCAAACACATGTAAATTTGAAGTTGATGACCGACATCGCTATTCCATCTCAAGTTCGATAGAGCCAATTTTGTTCGTCTCAAAATTGTAAAGAACAATTAGAGTCTATAATTTGGTTCTCTAATATTGACATTAACGTCTTTCCATCTTTATTACGTCTCCAAAATGCATGTAAATTTAAAGTTGGTGGCTGATGTCTCTATTTTATCTCTAAGATGGTATTTAACTTAAATTAAAATTATTGGACTTTTGGCCATTGAGATGAAAATTGACCATTGGATATAATTTTTATATGTTTTCGATAACATTATACAAGTTGTATCTTCATCGAAGTTGTGTATTTAAACAATCATCTATGGAGACCACTACACACAAACATGCGGTTCACATGATTTCAGATTTTGATCAACTATCAAATTAGGTTTTTATGAAACTAGATATACGTATTTATAAATGATCGAATTTTGTATCCAACGGTCGGATCTATATTATAGTAAATGAAATGATCTAACTTATATACAATTCATCGAATTTAGTAGTAAATCTAAAATGCATAAGTTACTCTATTATGAACTAATTAACACATGTATTTATTTCAAAATAAAATCTTATAATTTATTTTAAATTAAAGTGGAGATATAATACATATTTTTACCAAAAAATACATATTTTTATATATTATATACACACATATATTAAAGTTATTTTGGGTATATATATAAATTAAATTATGGTGAAATTAATTAATTAATAATATCAAATAAAGTAATTAAATTAATATATATTTTTGATTCCCTCAAAAAATATATTTTTAATTAATGTATTGATTTTTCCATTATCCTTTACGAAGAGAAATTAAGAGGTCCTTTATCCGTTATGCGCAAAATTTTCAGAAAAACACATAAGGTATTGACTTCTCAATTCCTTTACAAGCTTTCAACATTGAACATCAACGCAATCTTTGTAATAATTGGATATAGCAAATCTCATCCTGATAGTTCCCAAAGTATGTTGATTAAAAAGAAAGTAGAAAAACCAAAGAGTATGGAACTTGTGTTGATCTATATTGTTGATTAAAAAGAAAGTAGAAAAAACAAAGTTTGTTGATAAGCCACTAAGGATACAATTAGGCAGAAATATGAACGAGGGTAATGAAAGTATAACAATACCAGTGTAAAACAAGGTGTTAATTCATAAAACATCAATCAGTCCACTTACCCATAATAGCCAAAATAAAAGACAAAACATAATGACATTGTCTGAAAGTGTATTAAAACATGGATTCAATGTTCCCGGACCTCTTTTGTAAGCAAGACTGTGGCTGATGACGCCCTTGGAGCTACTTGTATTACACTTATTTGTACAGATATTACTTAATCTATGCTAGACACCTTTTTCGGCCCAAAAAAAATTATGAACCCAGCATGACCACACAAGCATAGTAGAAGTGGCACATAGCAACCAGATTACCTTAAATAATTAATTTCATATTCAACCATACATTAGTCCACTGACATAAATGAAAAATTAGTTACAACGGAAGTATTGGATTTTTACAAATTAGTTCTGAAATAGGAGAACAAGGCTAGAGAATAGCAGTTGAAATATTTCAATCACATTCAAATTCAAAGGGGAGAGGTTTAAATCACTTAAAAACATTAAAATCTTTTGTTGCGGGAAGCCTCAATGCTAATGATATACTAAGAAACAAACCCCCAACCCCCTTCCCCCTCCCTCGATAGACTTTAAGTTTGAAAAAATAGTGTTCTTTTTCTTAATTAGTGTTTTTAAAGTCTCAAAATTTATTTATGGTGGTTCAAGTCTGATTGCCAAGAGTTGAAACCTTAATGGTCCATATCTTGTTGCTAAATTTCTTATCATTATACTTGCCTTATACATGGACTAAGGATGGTCTAGTACATCTTCTAGTACACTTCCTTAACTATAACAATAAAATTATTGCATTGTATCTTGTCTTAGAAGTCTTTTAGGTTGAAGCACAATTCTTTCCCTTCAATTTTCCCCTGCAATTTGTTGAACTACTAGATTCTCTCTCTTTTTTTATGGTCAAACTATATGATACCTCTTTGTTTTGTTTTCCTTTATAACGAAACGTATGTTTGTTTCTGTATGAAAATGAAATATATTGTTTCAACCAACTCGATAATAAGTAATTGTTTGTTGTAATTATGTCAATTAAGTAATTACATGTATTAAGATCATTAGAAAAATAATGCACACTCATGCACGAATACATTCATGGCCAAATTAAACTTGTCAATTTTTCAGTGACAAACATTGCAACATGTTTTCTGAGGCACAATTTACCAACTTTACAATGCCAGCAATACTCTAGTCGAACTATATTGAGATTGAATGTGGATGCACTCATCGTCACTTAGGAGACTCTACGGGAGACATTAGAGCCTATGTGGATGGAAAGATTGAGATCAACGTCGATGCAACCTCATTTTCTCAAAAGGTATATATATCTCTTATAATGTCAGTCATTATTAATAATTAGACAACTGTATATAATTTCCTTTAATACTTCCTTAAAAGAAATTAAGTAAGATTAGTTTTTCTTTTTTTTCTTTTGGAAGAAAGAGATCTTTATACATACGCTCAAGAATTACAAAATCAATTTACAATAGAGAACAACATTTGTTCTAGCACTTAGTGCTTGAAGTATATATCTTTTAATGAAACCAAGTTTGGAATTAATGGAAAGAGCTTCCCTATTTTCTGAGAAGATTATATCATTGTGGCCATAGCCAAATTCAAGAACAAGTAAACTAGAAGACAACAAGTAAACTGATGCCCTCAAGATCAGAGTCCCAACTCTGAACTAAGTTCCAATCCAACCATCTCTGAGTATTTCTCAAACCAAAGAATTGAAGCCAATGCCTATAAAGAAGAAGGAATTTCCAAAGTTGATCATTTGATCACAATTCCTCAAGGCATATATATCTAATTCCAAAGAGTTAACACAATCCAAAGAATATGGTGAAACCTCCACAGCCCAGGATGATAAGAAAAGTTTGGTTTTAATTCTGCCCCATCGGAGCTGCCATAGAAATAGGTAGAACCGTAGAGGTCTTTGAAATTTCTACACATTTCGCCAAGCCATACGCTCTTCTACGGGCGCCGAAACAAGTTGGTATGCTGTTTTTGTAGAAAATTTGCTTGTAATGTCCAATTTCCAACGAGGCATATCTTGGTCCTTTTAATTTGCCGAGATCACAGCTAGTTATAATTTTCCCAAAATATGAGGCGAAAGGTTGGCTATGATAGAAGAGATGTTAGCTACTGATACATGAAAAAGTTCCTACGATAGAGGTAAGGAGCACCAGTCACTCAAGCTGTCTTTATTTAACTAGTCATCTATCCAAAATGGAGCATAAGCTCAATTTCCAAAATCTCAAGCTAAGCCACACTTCAAGTATTTGTATGCTTCTACAAGGTTTCTCCAAGTATGTGAGGTAGCCCTGAATTCTTTCCCTAGATCAGGGATAGAAATCTCCAAGAAAAGCGGGCTAAGGATACCTTATTCATCTCCTTCAAGGATTTCAGTCCTAAACCTCCTCTTTTCTTTAGGTTGACAAATGTGATCCAGGCAATGGTGTGAAGAGTTGAAACTCCCTCATTTTCTCCCCAAAGAAAACGCCTATTTTCTTTCTCAATAGGTTTTAAACTATGTACAGATAAAAGGGAGGTCTTCATAGCATAGTTAGAATAGTTTGAGTAAGGCTTTTGAAAAACATTCGTACATTTTTTTCTTAGTCAACTTAGTTTTACTAAGCTATCGTTAGAAACCCAATTTGCACCTATATTACTTTCTCTACAAATAAATTTCTTATTAATGATAACTTTTAATTTAGGATTCAAAATATATTATCTTTATATAAGATTGAAAATATTTAGAAGTTCTTTCAAAAACTTTGATTTGTGATTTATGGACTGGTTCATGTAATGTCATATTTTCAAAATTTGATTATGCATATGGTGCAACACAAACTATGAACCTGTTGTAATATATTAAGTGTGAATTTACTCTTTCAAAATGGATAGTTAGTTATACATTTCAACAATGGACTGCTATGTATTGTACTTTTTAGCTCTAGTTAGTTATAAAAGTAATATAGCTTTTTTTCCCCTGAAATCAAAATCTTTGCCACCAAACAGACCTTTTATGTTTTGACCATTACAAAACTTGCTTGAAAATCAATTTCTATCTTCTTTCATATTTCATAATCATATCCTTTATCATAAACGATTAATTTTGATAATCTCAACACACACTCATACATACACTTACTATATCAAGTCAGCAGGAATTCTATCAGTGCCTGTCCTTTCAACATAGCGAGATTTATTGTGGACAAGATCCACATCTTATTTTAAAAAATTTTCTTTTTCTTTTATCATTTATTTCTTTTGTAGAGGATAGGTTCAAAATTTTCTTGAGTTCCTTTCTACTAGTGAAAGGGTGCTAACTGGAACACTTAAGCTATGGTAGGAAACTATCTGCTTAATTGAGCTTCCGAAAATGACTTTGGTTTTTTATAAAAATTTTACATATTATTCCTTTGCGCTTTATGTTTTTGTGCTTCTTTTTTAGTTCATGCTATGTATTGTCTATTTTTCTCTAATATTAGTAAAGGTAGTTTTTTTTTTCATTTTTCCTCAATTTAAAATTGTTTGCACCCAATAACTTTGTATGTTTTGACCGTTGCCCAATGAGCATGAGAATCTATTTCTATGTCTTTCCTATTTCATGATTATTTCTTTTATTATTAAATGATTAACTTGAATAGTCACACAAACACACATCCAGTTTTTCGACAAATTTAGTAAGAAAAATTTAACCAAAACAAAGCCTTTTTGAAAGAGCTGATGTTTATTGTGGGCCCGATTCACATCTTATTCAAACTTTTTTCTATGCGAGATCACGACTATTTTTAAATCTTTTCTAATCCCTCTTTCTGCAAAACTAAATGTGAAAGATGCTATCAAAACCCTTAAGGTATGGTCAGAAACAATTTGTTTGTTTGGACCTTTCATATATCTCTTATGTTTTTCCAATTCACTTTTTTCCCCTTTTCTCTTCATGTTTTTTTTTGGGTCTTTTTTGGTTCATGTTATATATTCGTTTGGAATTATTATCAAACTGTATGTATATGTTTCACTATGAAAATGATTATTTATTATTTAAGTTAATATAATAAGTAATTGTTTTACTATTATTCGGTCAAATAAGATTAATATACTAAGATTATTAGAAAAATGATAAACGTCGCACGCACAAATATATTATATTATGATATTGATATATACATATTAGATGTCCAACTACATTCTTTGGAGAGAATTAAATTCCTAGATAATAATCCTTTATTTAGTTTAAATCTTTTAGGATTCTACAATCCTTGTATTTTGAGCCTATAGATAAGCCATATGAAAATGTATTAATGAGATGATTGATGATTTATCTCTTATGTTCACTTTCTTTCTATATATTTTCTATTTATATTTATTGTTCTACTTTTATATTATGTTAAATGTTTCAAATATATTGCGTTTATCAAATTTATGACACGTTATTAAGATGATTGCTTGAGGAAAGGAAAGCAACAGAATTCTCGTCCCAATTCTCATGAAGAGCTTTTAATTGATATAGTGAGCCATTGGTTCCCACGATGAAGACAAGTGCTTGTCTATCTGTTACAGACTATGGGTCATTCGTTTTTCATATCACCAAGAATGATTTAAGGAATTGTAGTGCTGTGCATGGAAGCACCGTTGGATTAAACTATTGAGTCCTACGTATCGGGTTAGTGGCGGTTTTGATCTTGGGCTCTGCTCCTTGAGATTTGTGTCATTGCGCAGCAAAGCTCTAGCCAATCTAATGGAAGCCATTACCTACCTTGAAGTTTCTTAAGGTAAAATTAAATCTTTGTTATTATATTTAATATATATTATTTTGATGTGATGAAAAGATTAAATATTTTACAATATTTTTATAGTAACTCATTTAGATATCTCAAATATGCTCTCACAATAATAATATTATAATTAAGGTAATTGATTACCTTTTGAAATTAAATAATAATACTGAATTATTATTGATAGAATATTACGGTATTTGTTGGAGGTATCACATCAGTATGTGATTCTCCTAGATTATCTCTTATTCTATAAGAGATTACTTGATTAGAATCCTATATTGATTATAATTAGAATACTTTGTATTATAATATTATTATAGCAGTATTTCATATTAGTAGTTGGTTAAAATCCTATATTGATTAGAATTAGGATAATTTGTAGCCTATAAATAGTAGAAATAATGAATAAGAAAGACAATCAATTGAAGCATTCAATATTATTCTTCTCTGTGCCCTAAATTTCTTAACATGGTATCAGAGCCAGAGCTTCTTCTCTGTGCCCTAAATTTCTTAACATGGTATCAGAGCCAGAGCCAGGTTTGAAAAAGAAGAAGAAAAAGAAAAAAAAATCCTTTCACATCATGACTTTATTCTCTTTTCATTCAATTTGAGCAATTCTTTACGTTCAGTTTGGACAAGTTTTTTTTTTTTAGGTTTCTAATATTTCTTCTAATTTGCTTCAATAAAAATTTAGGAGATTATATATATATTTTTTAAAATCATATTCAAGTCAGGTAGCTTCATCGACAAATATTTGAAGCGCCTAGATTTAGAAATTGAAATTGGACATTGATGGTTGCTTTATCGAAAAAAAAAACTTTAAAGCGACATCAAAAGAATTTTCGATGATGGATTACGGAAGCCACTGCGACTGATGGAAGAAAACCACAACGACTGCGACTAATGGAAGAAGATCACAACGATTGCGACTGATGGAAGAAGATCACAACGACTGCGACTGATGGAAAAAGATCACAACGACTGCGACTGATGGAAGCACCACAGCGACAGCGATTGATGACAAAAAAACCACAGCGACAGCGATTGATGACAAAAACCATAACGACAGCGAGTGATGGTAAAGACCACAGTGACAGATGGTGGAAGACTACCAGATGTGCAATTTGCACGTTACGAAAAAATTTGAAAATTATGGCAAGTTGGACATGCAATTTTGCACGTTCCAACTTGAGGGAGGGTGTTGGAGGTATCACATCAGTATGTGATTCTCCTAGATTATCTCTTATTCTATAAGAGATTACTTGATTAGAATCCTATATTGATTATAATTAGAATACTTTGTATTATAATATTATTATAGCAGTATTCCATATTAGTAGTTGGTTAAAATCCTATATTGATTAGAATTAGGATACTTTGTAGCCTATAAATAGTAGACATAATGAATAAGAAAGACAATCAATTGAAGCATTCAATATTATTCTTCTCTATGCCCTAAATTTCTTAACAGTATTCCTACTAATTTCATATAATTTTTGGAAGAGAATGAAACTAAATATTTTATATGTGAAAAGAGTTATACTCGTGATTATAACTTATAATCATATTTATAATGACTCATAATTATCACAAGCAGTGATAAATTAATAAGAAAAAAGGAAAAGAGAATTTATAATTCCAAATAAATATTAGTGATGCAATATAGAATATAATTTGTAACGTACTTGTAGTACATCAAACAAAATATTTATTATGCATCATTTAGGAATGAAAGATATGATGCTATTGATAATTGATCTTGTCTTGAACACTAATTATGTCTATGTTTGTATAGACTTGTTGATGTACCTAATTTTTTAAATAATTAGAAGAAAGAAGTCACCTTTTATTTATTATTAAATTTGGTTTTGTGATATTATATAAGTTGTTCCTTGTTTAGTTGTGACGTCCAAGAAGATGGAAATAGTTATATATTGAGAATATGATTGTAGTATCAATTTCTAGAAGAGTTAATAAATTGAAATTAAAGCTCTACAAGAACTACTCAATTGAAGGTTTTAGAAGAGCTAATTGATCGAAGTCTCTTGAAGAGATAATTAGTCAATAGCTCTAGAAGAGCTTATTTACTAAAGATTCCAAAAGAATTAATTAAAGAAAATTCTAGAGAAGAACTAATTATTTAAAGATTCTAGAAGAGTAAATTGTCCTCGAAGGCCATATGATTACTATGGATAGATAAATTTCTCAGAGTCTGCATTATTCTCAAACTTATAGAATAAATGTGAATTATATAAATTCCTATTTTCTCTCCGTATAATTTTGTAATTTGCTAAAATCGATGCAATTATAATGCATCATCAAGTAATCTTGAGTTTACTTATTCAAAAATATTAAATGTTGGCATGATCAGTTAGACCATCCCAGATCACTAAAATACAAAATATCATAAAAATTTTGTGACAATATTTTTATGGAACCAAAAGTTTCTAATATCACAAATTTTATTTGTACTACTATTTTTAAAGAAAAATAATTTTATGAATACCATCAATATATTAGGGATGAATATATAGTTGATGCATCGACCTTATGTCACATATATATTGTTGACTTGCAAGTTGAACTTTGAAATTTGAATAATGAGCTCATATTTTAAATTCTCCCAATAACATAATTTGTCTTAATATTATTGATTATGTTGCACTATTTGTATAAATATTGAACATTCATGCATAACATGTTCATAGACCTAGTAAATGATTTTATATGTGAAACCATATATGTGCTTTGAAATTTATTGATGCATATTTTATAGTAGTACTTGTTCATATTTTATCAACATATTATTTTTGTTCTCCTCATTATAATTGGCTCCATACCAAATATTTTCTCATCTAATATTTCTATATGCGCTATACAAATATATTTATCTACCAAAATGTATAGAGATGGGTTGAAAAAATGAGAGATTGTGTAGTCAGATAAAGATAAAATTATGTGTCCCATATTGATCCTTCTACGAAGATAATTTGAACAAGAAGTTCAAAGGATTAATAGCCAAGTATATTTATTGACAAAAGAAAATCCGACATAGAATGCTATAAATATATGGAACAAAAAAATAGTACAAAACGTCCACTCAAATGAGGATCTTGAATTAAAGTTTCTAGAGTCGACATTCTAATATTTTAGAGATGTTTGGCCAAACTATAATATAAAAGTTTGCATTAAAATTATAAAAATTCCAGACAATTATTAAGTACATTTGAAGTGTACATGTATTTCCAAAAGGAATTCTATACCTGAAGTATAATTTCAGAAGAATAAGAATTAATAAATAAAGTGCGAACTTGAATAAGTTATGACATAAGATTCTTCGTAAATATCTGGCAATATTGATTACGAACAAATAAAACCTTTGGTAGTGGATTGTGTTTTGAAAATAGCACACCAGGGTCTAATAGTTTTTTTCAAGTACTTGATGGATTCTATAGACGTGCATGAAGCATGTAAGTGAATTGTTCCTGAAACATAAAATCATTGTGTTAGTGATTTTTATGTAAAGAGATATATGAAATTAAGATTGAATATATCCATTAAACTTTTCTTAGAATTTGTTAGATTTTCCTCTTATGATTATTTATCTACTATAAAATGTTATCCATATTAGGGGGAGAAAGTTTGATTCATAAAGTTTCATATTCATTATTGAATCATTTGATATATATACAAGTTTTTGTGAACTAGAAGTTCTTCAGATTAATTATTTGCAAAAGAATTACAAAAACTTGATTTTTTGTTAAATATAGAAGAATTACAAAATTGAATTTGTAGATGGTTCTATGGATGTCCTAGTAGGACGAAATACAAGTCTTATAACTAGAAATGCTAAGTCATGCCTGAAGCATGATCGATTTTTTGTTATAGAAATTCTTGAAAGAAAGAAATAATTGAAGTATTCCTCTTGAAGAGTTTATAATTGGCAAGCGAATATGAGAAGTAAGTATTCGAGGTTGTATCTTGATTTACTAATCAAAAATCCCAAAGATAGAATTTTTTTTTATTTATAAAATTTTATATGAATATAGTATTTGATTATAAGATGATAGTAAACACGACATACTTATATATGAGAAGGTAACGAGTACCTTCGGTCTTGAAGTTTCATAAATTTGCATAATTGGTGCGCTATTATTCTTTATATGACATTTGAAATAGTAGTATTGTCCCCTATAATATTTTTCAAGAATAATTATTCTCGTATTATGGAAAAAAATCTAACTCCTGTAGAGATGGATAAGCATCTTATATGATACAATCTCAAACCATAAAGCTACCCATACGACTTCCTGGATAATTATAAATAAATTATTTTTTAGTATAATACAAACTTGATCTCATTTCTTCTATTTTTTTTAAAATTATAACGAATATTGGAGATCAATAAATTACACGGCAAAATATAAAATTTATGCACGAAAAAATTCAAATATTTTTCCCTCTAAAACTTACTTTCTCTTTCTATACATGTTTTGTGCACATTCTGTCTAAAAAAATATGGTGATGTTTTTAAAATTTGAAGATTTTGGAGTTAAAAAAGTATAATTTTGAAGATTATACACATGATCAAATTAATTTTGATATAAAAATCACAAAAAACACAATAAAATTTAAAAAATGCACCATCTGCAAATTTGAGCCACGCCCTGGCATGAATAAGAAGAGAGTCGCGCCAAGGCCTGGCGCGAGGATACCGCTATTTGCGCCAGGCTTGGCTCAAGCGTGCAGATTGTGTATTTTTTAATTTTTATTTATTAATTTAATTATTTTTTAATATATATATTTATATATATTTTAGTACCATTATGTTAATTTTTAGATTAATATTATAATTTGAGTTTTTTATGTTAATAAATATATATATGTTAGCGTTTAATTTATTTAGTTAATAATTAAATATTAATTTTTAATTATATAATGGTGTTAAGTTTCTTAGTGATTAAAATATATTAAAACCAGTTAATTATTAAAAACAAAATTAATATAACAAATTAAATAATATTAATAACTAAAAAATTTTAAAAATATAAAACACAGCCTGTGGCTCAAACACCGAGTACTCTGCGTTAGGTGGCAACCCACGTCCGTGCTAATGCCTGATTTTTCTATTTCAGTACATTTTTAAAATTTTTACATCGATAAAAATGTAAATAAATGAGTATATAACGATATATTAAGCTTTTTTCTAAGTTTTAACGGTTACATTTGAGTAGATCATTATTTGAAGTTTTAGGATTTAGAGAGAAGTTGGAAAGAAAGAAAATAGAGAGAGAAATTAATTTGGTAAAAATGAAAATTTTCGTGTGTAAATTTTGAATTTTAGCGCATAATTAATCGTGCTCGTTGTTCTTTTAATGCTCTCCTTCTCTTATTATGTCGTACTACTCTGTTCTGCTTTACAAACCTAGTCAATGTCTATTCTAAATTCTATAATCTTTTTTTCAAATGTAGGCAGCTGTTCTACGAACCATGTTCATTCTTGTAGGCTTTCTAGGCCAATTTTCTCCCAATATTTTTATTTTTCCAGCCTAATCTATTTTTAACCCAATGATGAATCTATGAGCCTCAAAGCAAGATAGGTGGCTGAAGTTTGAATGAGTCAGAGATGCCGGGCCGGGGTGGGCCGGACCAGCCCATGCTGCCCATTGTGACTCTTGATCTGTTTTTGTTTTCTCTCCCTCCTCGGTTCCAGGGGCATTCTAGGCTTTTCCCTTCTTCTCTCTTTTTCTGCTCCTCGGCCTTCCCGAGAGTCGTCTCTGTCTCTTCTTCTCCCCTTCTTTACCGCGGCTTACCGCGTTTGTGGCTGTCCTCTGGTGACCTCCGTGGTCCTCTGTTACACCGTCTCTAAAGGCGGTGGTTTTGTATTGTTCTTATTCAGTCATTTCTGATCTTTTTGTGAGGAGAGCGTAAAGGTGAGAGAGAGGGTGAGTTCCAATGGTCTTTTGTGTTGGAGGCCGAATCTGAGAGTGATTTTTACCATTAAAGTTAATACCTTTTGTCTTGCCGGCACCTCGACGCGGTCATCATTTCAACGCCGCTACTCAGCGCCGTCGAGTCTCGTTGTATGCCGCTAGGGGTTCCGACACTGCAATGACAGGTAAGTACCCCTTACCGATTCATGGTTCATTTTTCTTTTAACGGTTATTGTGTTTAATTTTTGTCTTGCCGATTAGCTTGAACCGGCTGTGAAACAGGAAGAGGAAGAAGGATATTTTTACGATAATAGAATAGGTTTTTTGGCTGCCTTACTATTTTTTTTACTGATTTGTAATAGTAATTAGAGTGTGTAATAGTAATTAGGTCCTATCAACTGGTATCAGAGCAAGGTTTGGTTCGTCGGCACTGGCAACCATTGGAAGATTCCGGATCTGAGGGAACTGTTGAGCTCCTCAGATTTGGCCAGTGAAGTTTTCTTTCACTTTCTCTTTTCTTTCAGTTATTCTTTACTATTTTTGTGTCGGCTTGCCATCATTTTATTTTTCTATTTTTTCTTTTTCGGTTTGCCGTCGGTTATTGCGTATGTTTCTGTTGCGATTCTCGGCTCGACGCCATCTGTTTTTGTTTCTCTGTTGCTTTGGCTTGCCTCCGATTGTGATTACTATTACTGTGCTTTCAATGATTGAGTTACTGTTCAGTTTTCCTGTTTACTATTCTTGTTTTATACCTGCTTCTGTTGTTCTGCTGCTACTAACTTGTCTTTGTTTTTTGGGTTTTTCATTCAGTTTTTTTTCAAAAACTATAAAACCCAATCCTGGCTTGAATTCATGAGATTTCAAGTATCTGTGTCTTAGCGTGGATTTTCTATTTGTCAAAAAGTTTTTATTTTGCTCCCTCTATTCTTTGTCTTTTTCTATTTTTGGTAAGGCAATTTTGTTGCTGCCGATTTTCTCGTTATTTCAGTTATATTGTTTTTTTCTTGGGTTTCGTGCTTCACGTTGTTGTGCCATTTTTAAAAAAAAAAAAAGAACAAAACAAGCAAATTAAAACAAACCAACGCCATTTTTTTTGAAATTGTATTTTTCTATTTTTCGAAAAGTTCGGGCAGCTTTATTCTTTTTCAAATCTTTCATTTTTCCTAGTCATTAAATTACACTTATTTTCCTTCAAAACATGTCATTTCCGAAAATTGAAACTGATAAGTTTGATGGCAAATCTGACTTTGTAATGTGGCGGAGGAAAATGAAAGCAATTTTGGTACAAAATAAAATTACACCCACTAGCTGTATCCCTGAAGAGTATCTGGAATCTTAGAAGGGTGAAATTCTTTCAGAAAAACTAGGTGATGCTCACAGTTGCCTCACCTTGCATTTAACTGACAATATTTCACGAGAAATTGATGAAAAAGACAATGCTTTTGAAATTTGGACTAAACTGGAAAAACTATATTTGGAAAAATCACTTTCAAATAAAATTTATTTAAAAGAGCAGCTTTTCGGTTTTAAAATGAGCGGGTCAAAAACACCTTCAGAAAAAATGGATGATTTAAATAAAATCGTTTTGGAACTTCAAAACATTGGAGAGAACATCTCTGATGAAAATATTGCAGTAATTTTATTAAATGCCTTAGCTGACTCTTTCAGCAATGGCAAATCTGCTATTAAATATGGCAGAGATGGTTTATCTCTTTACGATGTTAAAAATGCATTGAAATCTAAAGATTGGGATTTACAAAAATAGAATAAATCACATGGTGAAAATCTTTTTGTACGAGGAAGAGTTGACCGGAGGGAACCTCCTAGCCACCGTTTTAGAAGTAAAGGGCGATCCAAATCTCGAGAGAAGAACAAAGTAAAGTTTTTTTTATTGTGATAAAGAGGGTCATATGAAAAACAAGTGTTTTAAACGGATTAAAGATGAAAAACAACGTAAACATGGTAAAGGGAGTAATAAAATCGACAAAACCCACGATTTTGATTTAGATGGTAATTCTATGTTTTCTGAGGTTTTGTATGTTTCTCTTTCCACTTCATGTTCTAGAGTTGTTGATAATTGGGTTCTTGATTCTGGTTGCTCTTTTCACATGACACCCAACAAACATTGGTTTTCTGATTTCAAACCCTTAAATCAAGGAAAGTTTTTCATGGGAAACAATCAAATTTGTGATATTAAAGGCATTGGTAATATTTTCATTAAAATGCATGATGGTGTGACTAGAAAACTCACTGAGGTGATATTCGTGCCCGGCTTACGTCGAAATCTTATCTCCCTTAGATATTTGGACTCTTTGGGTCTTTCTTTTAAATCCAAAAATGGTATTTTATATGTTTTCAGAGGGAACCTAGTCATGCTAAAAGGTTTTAAAAGAGAAACTTTATACATCCTTATTGCTAAAGCGGTTTGTAACTCTATTGCATTGATTTCAAAAACTGTTCCCAAGAAAACTATGTTGTGGCATCGGAGGATTGACCACATTATTGAGAAGGGGCTTTATTATTTACAAAAACAAAATCTTTTATTTGGTGACAAAATTGATTCATTGGATTTTTGTGACCACTGCATTTTTGGAAAACAACATAACAATCAGTTTTTCATCCAGCACACACAAGTCTTCTGCAATACTTAATTATGTGCATTGTGATCTATGCGGACCTGAAAAAGTTCCAACTTATGGTGGTAATGTTTATTTCTTGTCAATAGTTGATGATTTTTCAAGGCATGTTTGGTTTTTCCTTTTAAAAACTAAAGATCAAACTTTTGAAAAAATTTTGTGAATGGAAACGTTTTGCCGAAAATCATTCTAGAAATAAACTACAAACTATCAGGACCGATAACGGCCTTAAATTTTGTAATCGTAAGTTTTCTAATTTTTGTGCATCACATGGCATCCTACACCATAGAACGGTTAGACATAACCCAAAGCAAAATGGAGTTGCCGAAAGGATGAGCCGTACCATTATAGATAAGGTTAGATGTCTTCTTGTTTCTTCTGGTGTCCCAAAACCTTTTTGGGGGGAAACTGTTAGTATGGCTGTCTACCTCATCAATAGATCCCCTTCTACAGCTATAAACTTTAGTACTCCTATAGAAGTCTGATGTGGTAGACCTCCTAACCTTTCCAACTTGAGAGTTTTCGGGTGTGCGGCCTTTGCACATTAGAAGGAGGGAACACTAAGGTCTAGAAAGGGAGTGTTCATAGGATATCCTAGTGGGGTGAAGGGTTATATAGGGTGAGGGTTGTTATCAGTAGGGATGTTATCTTGAATGAGCTAGAAATGCCTGTCTTAAGGATAAAGCCATCTCCGATAGTCCACTGAGTGTTCCCACTCCTAGTAGTATCCTTGTGGAGGTGGAGGTCACCTATGAACCTTCCTTAGAATCTCCCCAGGAACCTAAAACCAATCCAGAGCTTCCTGCTTCATCCAGTAGCACACCTGATCCTCCTAGTATTCCTGAAACCCTTGATCCTATTTTAGAAGGTTCTGATGAGGAGGAAGAACACCCTGAGCACAAGCTCAAGCCCTTAGGGATTATCAGCTTGCGAGAGATAGAGTCCGTAGGGTACCTAAGGATCATCCTCGGTATGGTTACTCCTACATTATTTCGTATGCCTTTTCTATTGCATCTTATGTGGAGGATAAAGAACCATTATGTTTTTCTGATGTTTTGAAAAGCCCTAATTGCGTTTTATGGTTACGTGCTATGGATGAGGAAATGTCTTCTTTAAACAAAAACAAAACCTGGATTCTTGTTCCCAAACCCTCAAAACAAAAGTTAGTTGATTGCAAACGGATTTTCAAAATAAAAGAACCTGAGTCTTGTAATGAACCTCCAAGGTTCAAGGCCCGACTAGTTGCAAAAGGTTTTTCACAAGTTGAGGGTATTGATTTCATCGAAATTTTTTCTCCTGTTGTTAAATACAAAACGATTAGGATTATTCTTGCTCTTGTTGCTTTCTATAATATTAATCTTAAACAACTTGATGTTAAAAGTACTTTCTTACATGGTGATCTCAAAGAGACTATATATATGCGGCAACCACCAGGTTTTGAGGTTAAGGGTAAAGAACACATTACGTGTCTTTTGAAAAAGTCCTTATACGGGCTTAAACAATCACCTAGACAATTATACAAGAGGTTTGATTATTTTATGATAAAAATTGGTTTTACTAAAAGCAACTATGACAGTTTTCTTTACTTTTCTGGTAATAATGTTGATTATGCTATTTATTTATTGCTTTATGTGGATGATACGCTAATTGCTTGCAGGCATAAAGCTAAAATCGACGATCTAAAATACTTGTTAAAATCGGAATTCAATATGAAGGATTTTGGTGTTGCATCCAAAATTCTTGGGTTGAGTATTTCAAGAGATAGATCTGATCATTCACTTTTTCTATCTCAAAAGCCTTTCCTTCAGAAAATTGTATCCAAATTTTCAATGCACCTGTGTAAGCCCGTTATAACTCTACTTGCGAGTTATTACAAACTTTCTGACAAAACCTGTCTTAAAACCGAAAGTGAGAAAAGAGATATGGCTAATATCTCTTTTAGAATGGCAATAGGCTCAGTCATGTACTCAATGATATCTACCCGGCGAGACATTGCCTTTTCTATAAGCCTTCTCAGCAAATTTATGTCTAATCCTGGAAGAGATCTCCGGGTTGCTCTCAAGTGGCTACTTCGCTATCTTAATTGAACCTTAGGTTGGGGCTTACACTATCATAATTGGTCTGAGTTTGAACTAATTAGATTTGTTGATTCTGATTTTGCAAGTGATAAGGATGGCAGGAAATCTATCTCGTCCTATTTCTTTACCCTAGCGGGTAATTGTGTCCCATGGAAATCTCAATTGTAGCCAGTAGTTGCCTTATCAACTACGGAGGCTGAATACATCGCAACAATGGAAGCGATCAAGGAAGCTATCTGGCTTCAAGAGTTATTGAATGAATTACAAGTTTTACTACATTTAAATAAAAATCCGGTCTATCATGAATGGACAAAACATATAGATGTCAAATATAATTTCATTAAAGAAAAAGTCTCTAGTGGCTTAGTTGACATAGATAAGATTAGTACTGATAATAATCTTGCATATTTTCGCACTAAAATTGTAAACACTGACAAATTCATGTTTTACAGGGATTTCCTTCACTTGGGAGCAAGTTGACTCTAATTGAGTAATTCAAGGGATAGGAAAATATTGTTCGAGGCGGAGATTGTAGGCTTTCTAGGCAAATTTTCTCCCAATATTTTCATTTTTCCAGCCCAATTTATTTTTAACCTAATGATGAATCCATGGGCCTCAAACCAAGATAGGTGGCTGAAGTTTGAATGGGTTAGAGATGCCGGGCCAGCCCGGGTTGCCCGTTGTGACTCTTGATCTATTTATGTTTTCTCTCCCTCCTCGGTTCCAAGGGCATTCTACACTCTTTCTTTCTTCTCTCTTTTTCTGCTCCTTCTCGGCCTTCCCGAGAGCTGTCTCTGTCTCTTCATCTTCTCCCCTATTTTACCGTGGCTTACTGCATCTATTGCTCTCCTCTAGTGACCTCTATGGTCCTCTGTTACACCGTCTCTGAAACCGATGGTTCTGTGTTGTTCTTATTCAATCATTTCTGATCTTTTTGCAAGGAGAGCCGTAAGGGATGAGAGAGAGGGTGAGTGCCAGTGATCTTTTCTATCTGAGGCCGGATCTGAGGGTGATTTTTACCGTTAAAGTTGATACCTTTTGTCTTTCCAGCACCTGAAGCGGTTGTCATTTCAACGGTGCTGTTCGGCGCCATCGAGTCTCATTGTATGCCGTTGGGGGTTCCGACACCACAGCAACAGGTAAGTGCCCCATACCAATTCATGGTTCATTTTTCTTTTAATGGTTATTGTGTTTAATTTTGGTCTTGCCGATTGGCTTTAACCGGCTGTGAAACAGGAAGAGGAGGAAGGATATTTTTACTGTAATAGAATAGATTTTTCCGTTGCCTTACTATTTTTTTACTGATCTGTAATAGTAATTAGAGTGTGTCATAGTAATTAGGTCCTATTAATTCCAAAACTTTTTTTCTTTAGGCTCCATTTTTCCTCTAACATATCAAAATTTTCAAAAAGAAAAAATCACTTTTTTCAAATAGGAACCCAATCCAATTAGAATAGGATTGGATTTTATTTCAATAGACTGACCATTTCTATCAACTTTCTAATCCGTTTCCATTTTTTTGGACCAAACGACATTTTTTTGGACCAAACGACATAAAGTAAAACATTTTTTTTTGGATATGAGTAAAATAGATCTAACTGTGTAAAATTGTGTCTATTTTAGAGATGGAAATAATACTTAAGAAAGGATTTTTTGAATCTTGTTTTGGTTATTTGTTGGCAAAATAACATAAAAGGATTTTTGAACACTTCCCATCCACCTTTTTTCTTAGGATGCAGGATGAAATCGTTAATATAGCTTAGCTTTAAAATGTTTCCTTTGGTTTATTAATGTTTTGTACCATGAGTTAAAGGGTTGTCATTCCTTGTGTTGTGAGATGCCAAGTTGAGCCAGCAAAGTTTCTATAAGACTGGCATTCCTTGGATTTTAGACACAAACAAATACGATATATAATAAAAAATTTAAATGCTCGTAGTAAATGTTTGGATGCAAAGCTGGTAGCTCTAGTTCATAATTTGATACTGCTACTGTTTGTAGTGATATGTTAAAAATGGCTTCAAGATTAGAAGCCCTTAAGTCTTGATTGCAAAATATAATAAAACAAAGAGACCAAGGTGCAGTTATAAAATGTAATTTAGACAAGGAAATTCGGTAAGATTTAATGAATTTGAAGTTGAAGGGCGACCACCCCTTCCAATTAGGTTTCATTGACGTATATTTGATGTTTCTTTGGATATTTTATTATATTTTGAAATAATATGATATTTGATATTTGAGGTAATTTTTGTGGATATTGAATTATATTTTAGGGGATATTGATTGGTAATTTTTGTATGCATATTTTTTAGGATGGTTTGATAAATTTAAAAAATTAATAAAAAGAATTCAGGGTGATGGTGATTGATTAGCGACAAAACTTGGTAGCCAAAAAATTAAAAAAATATAGTCTGAACCAAAAGTTGTTCGCAACTTTTTTGGTACCTTCTGTATATATATTTGTATATATAATATATGTATGTATTTATTTTTCTGTTTTAGTATTTAGACTTAAGATTCAGAATTTAAAAAATTAACAATTTAGACTTAATACTTAAGTTTTCAGTTTTATCAAACGAGGCATAAGTTATGTCAAATTTTTGTATGTTCAATTGAAGTAGTTTTTTTTAATTGGGTTTGTCTATGTCTCACCCTTATGGCACACATTTATGTGGATTAACTTTCCCATGTAAGATATACGTTTCCTTATGGTTAAACAATATTTATTAGGTTTTAAACTTTTATAAGATTTTTACAGTTAAGGAATCACATCTGGTATGCATTATTAATCATATACATTATGCTTTATCTATATTAACTTGTGCATAAGAGGCACGCATTAGAGACACTCTCTTTAATTAATTTAATATTGATTCTTTTTTAAAACAAATGTGATTGGGCCACCTGTTCTCAGTCTTTCTGGTGGACCAAACTGGTCCCATGTACCACGTATCGTATATTGTTGGGATTATTGATATATGTGATGTTTTATCTAGTGCTCCACAGATGACACATATTAGACACGTCCTCTTTAATTTAATGTTGATTCTCTTTTAAAACATATCAGTCAAACCACATGTGTTAGTCTTTCTAGTCAGCCCTCTTGGTCCCACAAACCATTCTTATGCTTGCGGCAGACCAGCACATGAAATCAGCAAACCAACCTGCCATCTATGTTGATCCAGCCCTTTCAAGGCTTTAGCCCCTATTTATTAACCTAACTGAACACTTGATCCTCAGTTTGTAGTTTCCCTTCATTTCTTCTGCTTTTCACAAGTTAAGAGTTTGTCTTTTCATCCTTTGGTTTTGAACCAATAAACATAGCAAAAAAATACAGGAAAACAATCCCCCAAATCTATCAGACGACCTTCTGTATCTATCTGAAATAATCTTACTAAACATTCTTTCAAGGCTTCCCGTGAAAACTCTAAACAAATTCAAGTGTGTTTCAAAAGCTTGGCTTTTCCTGATTTCATCTGATCCTTATTTCAAGAATCTCCAACGTTGTCAATCCCTTAAATTTCCTACTCTGATTTCTTTTGATATCAAGGGTTTGATCAACGATTCCAGCATCGATGAAGGAAAAGATTGCAAAATCATTGTATCGTCAACCAATATCACAAGCGATGGTGAAGTTTGTGATAAATTCGAGGTCAAAATTGGTAAAAAGGTTAATAGTGACGACTCTTTTTATCAGGTAACTTCTTGCCGTGACCTAATGTGCATTTTTACTGAATTGGAAATTATAGTTTGTAATCCAAGCAATCAAGAATTTTTACCAATTTCTGGAATTGGGATTATTTCTCCTAATTCAATTTGTATAGTGTATCTCCCTTCTTCGGATGATTATAAAGTTGTTCAACTTTATAGAAACGTTACAGATGATGTTGAACGGCTAGGATGCAAGATCTATAGTATCAAAGAATATTGTAAGGAGTACACCGAGTTTTCGGTTATTTTAACGGTTTTAATTTTGAGCCATTTGATTTTATTCCTTTAGATGAACGTTTACCAGTGTTCGTAAATAGATTCATGTATTGGATGATGAAGTACAGTTCTCATCAAGAGGAGGGCGACAATACTTTAGCCTATTTTTTGGACTTGAAAAATGTGTCACTTGGTACTATTTGCTACCCAAAATTTGCTGTGGAAGAAAAGATTTTGCTTTTGTATGAAGATGTTAAACTTGTGGAAGTACTAGGATTTTTGTGTATTGAATTATGTTTGTCGTTAATTTCGAGCATTAGTTTGTACGCTTTGAAGGATGTTTTTGATGGAGGAAAATGGGAGAAATTTTTCACAATTTCATTCTCTCATGTTATTCCAAGTATTGGGAGATGTCAAGTTTTGGGATTGTTTGATTGGGATAACTTAGTCATAGCTCAAGCATCAAAGAAGCATAAGAATAAACCATATCTTGTATGCCGTCTAAAATGCACAAAAGACTTGATCAAGAAAGCAGAAATCCAACACAGGTTAATGGTAGTTTTCAGATACTACATTCCGGTAGCGTCTTTTCCTTTAATCCAAAAAAAGAAAACAGTAGCACTTTTGAACCACCTTTGTTTGGAGAGGAAATGATGGATATATGACTATCTATCTCTCTACACAGTTCAAACTTCTTGTTGGTGCATACATAGGTACAATTTTTTTGCTCATTTGGGGTTTTCTTTTCTTTCATAATTATTTTGTACAAGTACTAATTAACTTAAAGTGTTGAAACTGTATATCTTGACAGGAACCGAGACTCCACCATGAAAGTGAAAACTCAGAATATCATATCAAAGCATCTTTGTCTCTATGGAGTAGTTGCTCGCAACTATAGCTATTGTATTTCCCCTCAACCCAATTATAGTCGATAGAATAGTAGTTAATCCATCTATGTTTGGTTTGATTATGTCAGAGTTTATAGGTATTGAAGGAACCATGTTGTCATTTGTACTTAATTGGATTAGAGAACTTCATGTCTCTAAATTAATGAAATCATGGTTGGTTTCCAAAAAAAAAACTATGTTTTTTACAATGCTATATAACTTAGTCACCACGATTTTGTATATAGACATATGTAGCAGTCACTTCTTTTAACTTATGTTGAAGAAATAATTAATTATGATGGCTGGCTAAAATGTCTGTGATCTCAAGATGAATAAATATTTTACCCTCTAAAACTCACTTTCTCTTCCTATACTTGTTTTTTGCACATTCTGTCTAAAAAAATGTGGTGATGTTTTTTAAAATTTGAAGATTTTGGAGTTAAAAATATATAATTTTGAAGATTATATAGACGATAAGATTAATGTTGAGATAAAAATCTCAAAAAACACATTAAATTTAAAAAATACAGCATCTGCACATTTGAGCCACGCCCTGGCGCGAATAAGAACAGAGTCGCGCCAAGGCCTGGCCGGGAATACCCCTATTCGCACCAGGGCGTGGCTTAAGCGTGTAGATTGTGTATTTTTATAAATTTTTATTTATTAATTTAATTATTATTTAATATATATTTTTTAGTACCATTATGTTAATTTATAGATTAATATTATAATCTGAGTTTTTTATGTCAATAAACATATATGTTAGCGATTAATTTATTTAGTTGATAATCAAATATTTAATTTTAATTATATATAATAGTGTTAAGTTTCTTAGTGATTAAATAATTGTATAGAAAATATTAAAACCAGTTAATTATTAAAAACAAAATTAATATAGCAAATTAAATAACATTAATAATTAAAAAAATTAAAAAGTATATAAAAAACAGCCTTTGGCGCAAACACCGGGTACCCTGCGACAGGTCTTGGTGCGAGGGCTACTTGGTCCATACTAAGGCCTTGGCGCGAGGTAGCCCATGTTCGTGCTGATGCCTGATTTTTCTATTTCAGTGCATTTTTTAAGTTTTTAAACCGATAAAAATGTAAATAAATGAGTATATAACGATATATTAAGCTTTTTTCTAACTTTTAACGGTTATATTTGAGTAGATCATTATTTGAAGTTTTAGGATGTAGAGAGAACTTGGAAAGAAAGAAAATAGACAGAAAATAATTTGGTAGAAATGAAAATTTTCGTGTGTAAATTTTAAACTTTAGCGAATAATTAATCGTGCTCGTTGTTCTTTTAACGCTCTCCTTCTCTTATTATGTAGTAGTACTGTGTTGTGCTTTACAAACCTAGTCAATGTCTATTCTCAATTCTATAATTTTTTTTTTCAAATGTAGGTAGCTGTTCTACGAACCATGTTCATTCCAAACTTTTTTTCTTTAGGCTCCATGTTTCCTTTAACATATCACAAATTTCAAAAAGAAAAAATCACTGTTTTCAAATCAAAATCCAATCAAATTAGAATAGGATTGGATTTTATTTCAATGAACTCACCACTTATATCAACTTTCTAATCGTTTCCATTCTGTTAGACCAAACAACATTTCATCAACCTATGTAAAGTAAAACAATTTTTTTTTTTTTGGATATGAGTAAAATAGATCTAACTGTGTAAAATTGTTTCTATTTTAGAGATGGAAATAATACTTAAGAAACGATTTTTGAATCCTGTTTTGGTTCTTTGTTGACAGAATAACTTAAAAGGATTTTTGGAAACTTCCCATCCACATTTTTTCTCACGATGCAAGATGAAATCCTTAATATAGCTTGGTTTTAAAATGTTTCCTTTGGTTTATTAATGTTTTGTACCATGAGTTAAAGGGTTGTCATTCCTTGTCTTGTGAGGATGCCAAGTTGAGCCAGCAAAGTTGCTATAAGACTTGCATTTCTTGGATTTTAGACACCAACAAATACGATATATAATCAAAAAGTTAAATGCTCGTAATAAATGTTTAGAGGCAAAGCTGGTAGCTCTGGTTCTTAATTTGCTACTGCTACTGTTTGTAGTAACATGTTAAAAATGGCTTCAAGTTTTGAAGCCCTTAAGTCTCGATTGCAAAATACAATAAAACGAAGAGACCAAGGTGCGATTATAAAATGTAATTTATACAATGAAATTCGGTATGATTTAATGAATTTGAAGTTGAAGGGCAACCACCCCCTTCCAATTAGGTTTCATTAACGTATATTTTATGTTTCTTTGGATATTTTATTATATTTTGAAACAATATGATATTTGATATTTGAGGTAATTTTTATGGATATTGAAAGATATTTTAGGGGATATTGATTGGAAATTTTTTTATGCATATTTTTTAGGGTGGTTTGATAATTTTAAAAATTAATAAATAGAATTCAAGGTGATGGTGATTGATTGGCGACAAACTTGGCAGCCAAAAAATAAAAAGAAATTATGGTCGCGACCGAAAGTTGGTCGCAACTATTTTGGCACCAGCTTCTTGTCACAAAATGATCGCGGCTACCCATTGCAAAAATGGTCGCGATATGTTGAATTCAAGATTTGCTATGAAACTGCTGCAACGCCTATTTAGGTCACTAGTTAGTCGCTAACCGGCAATTAGCAACCAATCTGTAACTGAAATGGTGGTCGCATATTTCAATTTGTTTAGTGTAAGTTGTGTCAAATTTGTCTTATGTGTAATTAACTTGTGCATTTTTAATTGGGTTTGTCTAATGCATGCCCATTTGGCACACAATAATGTCGATTAACTTTCTAATTTAAGATATAAGTTTCTTATGGTTAACCAATTTCTATTAGATTTTTAGATTTTATAAGATTTCTTACCCTTAATCTATCATATATGGTATGAGTTATTCATATATGTTATACTTTAATCCATATTAAATACGCCATAAAGACACACATTAGACAGACTTTAATGTTAATTATATTTATTTGAAAAATCGACAAATCCATTTGTTTTGAGTCTTTCTGTCTGCGACCAGTCATCGCTAAGCTTTCGTAAAAACGGGTTTGCAACAAAACTTTTGGAGACGAAGACTGCCACCACCTATTTTGGTCGTTGGTAGGTCGCTAATTGGGAGTTAGTGACTGATTTGCAACCGAAATGGTAGTCGTAGATTTTTGTTTTTGCTTTTGGTTTTTTTTAATGTAAGGCTTTTTTTGATAAAGTAATATGCATCTTAATATGAATTAGTTAAGAGCTTATTACATTAAATTTTCTTGATAATATACATTATTAAGTGGTTAATATTTGATGTGCATGCGTTTGACAACAATTTTTTAAAATCACCTAATTGTTTAGGATGTACTTGATTGTAGCTATGAATTTTAAGTTGAATTTTTTCACTTAACTCTGAACTTTATACGTATATATGTATATATATGTATAATATACATGTATGTCTACTTTTTTTAGTTTCAATATTTAGACTTAAGATTCATAATTTAAAAAATTAATAATTTATACTTCATACTTAAGTTATCAGTTTTATCAAACGAGGCCTAAGTTATGTCAAATTTTTGTATGTTAAATTTAAGTTGTTTTTTTTTAATTGGGTTTGTCTATCGCTCACCCATGTGGCACATATTTATGTGGATTAACTTTCCCATGTAAGATATACGTTACCTTATGGTTAAATAATATTTATTAGGTTTTAAACTTTTATAAGATTTTTTACACTTAAAGAATCATATCTGGTATGCGTTATTAATCATGCATATTATGCTTCATTCATATTAACTTGTACGTAAGAAGCACACATTAGAGACACTAATTAATTTAATATAGATTCTTCTTTAAAACAAGTTTGATTGGGGCACCTGTTCTCAATCTTTCTGGTGGGCCAAGCTAGTCCTACATACCATGTGCGTATATTGTGTGGATTATTGATATATGTTAAGTTTTATCTAGTGTGCCACAGATGACACATATTAGACACGCCCTCTTTAATTTAATGTTGATTCTCTTTTAAAACTGATTGGCAAAACCACATATGTCAGTATTTCTTGCGGGCCATCTTGGTCCCACGTATCATTCTTAAGCTTGCAGCAGACCAGCACACGAAATCAGCAAACCAACAGACCAACCTGCCATCTATGTTGATCCGGCCGTTTTAGGGCTTTAGCCTTGATTTATTAACCTAACCGAGTAATCGATCCTCAGTCTCAAGTTTTTCTTCATTTCTTCTACCTATCACAAGGCAAGAGTTTGTCTTTTCGTCCTTTAATTTTAAATCAATAATCCTAGCAAAAAAATGCGAGAAAACAAACCTCCAAATCTATCAGATGACCTTCCATATCTATCTAAAATAATCTTACTAATGATTCTCTCAAGGCTTCCTGTGAAAACTCTAAATAGATTCAAGTGTGTCTCAAAAGACCGGCTTTTCCTGATTTCTTCTGATCCTCATTTCAAGAATCTCCAACGTTGTCAATCCCTTAAATCTCCTAGTCTGATTTCTTTTGATATCAAGGGTTTGATCAACGATCCCAGCATCGATGAAGGAAAAGATTGCAAAATCATTATATCATCAACCAATATCACAAGTGATGGTGAATTTTGTGATAAATTCGAGGTCAAAATTGGTAAAAAAAGTTGAAAGTGACGACTCTTTTTATCCGGTAACTTCTTGGCTTGACCTAATATGCTTTTTTACTGAATCGGAAATTATAGTTTGTAATCCGAGCAATCAAGAATTTTTACCATTTCCCGGAATTGGGATTATTTCTCCTAATTCAATTGGTATAGCGTATCTCCCTTCTTCGGATGATTATAAATTGTTCAACTTTATAGAAACGTTACAGATGATGTTGAACGGCTAGGATGCAAGATCTACAGTATCAAAGAATCCTGTAAGGAGTACACCGAGTTTACGGTTAATTTTAATTGTTTTAATTTTGAGCTATTTGATTTTAATCCTTTAGAGGAACGTTTACCAGTTTTTGTAAATGGATTCATGTATTGGATGATGAACTACAGTTTTCAATAGGAGCAGGGGAGGATACTTTAGCCTACTTTTTGGACTTGAAAAATGTGTCACTTGGTACTATTTGCTACCCAAAATTGGCTGTGAAAGAAAAGATTTTGCTTTCGTATGAAGACGTTAAACTTCCGGAAGTACGAGGTTTTTGTGCATTTAATTGTGTTTGTCGTTGATTTCGAGCATTAGTTTGTACGCTTTGAAGAATGTTGTTGATGGAGAAAATTGGGAGAAATTTTTCAAAATTTCACTTTCTCATGTTATTCCAAGTATTGGAAGATGTCAAGTTTTGGGTTTTTATTGGGATAAGTTAGTAATAGCTCAAGCTTAAAAAAAGAATAAGAGGAAACCATATCTTGTATTCCGTCTAAAATGCACAAAAGACTTGATCAAGAAAGCAGAAATCCAACACCAGATTAAGGGTAGTTTTCGGATGCTATATTCTGTAGCCTCTTCTCCTTTAATCCCAAAAAAGAAAACAATAGCACTTTTGAACCGCCTTTGTCTAGAGAGGAAATGATGGATATATGACTATACATTTGTCTAAACAGTTCAAACTTCTTGTTGCATACATAGGTACATTACTTTGCGCGTTCGGAGTTTTCCGTTTTGTCATATTTATTTTGTGCAAGTACTAATTAACTTAAGCGTTGAAACTGTATATCTTGATAGGGACCGAAACTCCAATACGAAGGCAAAAACTCAAAGAATATTATATCAAAGCATCTTTGTCTCTATCGAGTAGTTGCTCGCAAGTATAGCCATTGTGTTTCCCCTCAACCCAATTATACTCGATAGAATAGTAGTCAATATATCTTTGTTTGGTTTGATAGGTACTGGAAGAACCATATTATCATTTGTACTTAATTAGATTAGAGAACTTCATGTCTCTAAATAAATGATATAATGGTTGGTTTCCATAAAAAAAGTTGTGTTTCTTACAATGCTATATAACTTAGTCTCCATGATTGTGTATATAGACATATATAGCTGTCATTTTTTTAACTTATGTTGAAGAGAGAATTAGTTATGATGGCTGGCTAAAATGTGTGTAATCCCAAGATGAATAAATTATTATATTTGAGATATTTATATATCCTCTTCGGTGAAATTCTAATTATATTGTTGGGTGATTATAAAGTTTGAGGATATATTTATATATACATATATAAAAGGAGATAAGATATGCATACTTTCATGAGCTCCGGAAGAGATAAGATAATGATGTGCAATAAATTCGATATTATGATAATTTTGAAGATTTGTTCACTAAGACACTACCAATAATAACCCTTGAGTTCATTCACGAATACAGTCTTTCTAAGAAACGCAAGCGATTATCGTATCAGGGGGAGTAATATTTGACATAGAGAATAGTATAAAATCTTATGAAGATAAGTTCAACTATCTTACCATTAGCTTGAGTTGTTACATGATAATCTTTTCTTTGATCATATTGTTGCTAATGTCATATCTTCTTGTGCATCTATTTAGAGTAAGACTCATATCGTCCTTGGGTCTTTTGTTGAAAGTGATTATGTTAAAAGAGTTGGTTGGTTCTCTTGTTAAAGCTCATCTTTGTGATTTTGTGAAAATTACCCTTGAAAATGGTGTTTTTGGACTAACTTTGAAGAATCTTGTAGAGGCACGTCTTGTTTATTCTATTACCTTTATTGACTTTCTTTTGAAAGACTATTTTTTTAAAATGACTTATTAGTTCAAAACACGAGTTCTTATGTCAAGCTTTTGAATAAATCCTTTGGTGGTACTTTGCTTTTAATCATGTCTTAGTTGTTATAGAATCTGTCTCAATCTCTATTTCTTGTATCCCCTAAACACTATAAATCGGGCTCTAGGCCTTCAGTTATAACTACACCTGAGAGATGAACTAAGGAAGAAATGTAATGAATTTAATAAATGCTACACGTCGATTTCTTGGAATAATAATACAAATATAAAGTGAAAATAATTATAAGCAATAACATAAGGAGAGAGAAAATAGAACTCAAAAATCAAATCTGAATCATCTTATTAATATCTTCTCATATGGACTATTCATAGGCACAAAGTATAAGAGATTTTAGAAAAGGATCTAAACTAAATCAAAGGGGATATCTAAATACAATCAAGATTAGTAATTGGAAGGTTTAGTTCTCTTCAGGGCACGTTTTAATTTCGTAATATGAAAAATTTGAACTTATAAGTTAGGCTTATAGGTTCCCCTTAAACTTATTGTATTGTGGACTTAGCCACAAACTTTAATTCGTTACTTTTAGGTACCCAAACAATTTATATTTGGTGAACTAGGTACATTCGTCCAATTTTGCCGTTAACCAGTTCTTTTATGCGTTAAGTGGAGGATATTTTCATCGAAAAACTAAAAAATCATCCAACCCTCTCACTTAGATTATTTTGAGGCCAAAGAGAAAAATAAAAAAGAAATAGGATCAAATTTATAGAAATAAAAAAAAACTATCCAACCCCCTCTTTCTTCTTCTACCTTCTTCCTCCTCTTCCTCCCACCGTCAACTACCACCACCACTTTCCAACTTTTTCAGCAGGAATTTTAGCTTCTTTTAAGCTTTCTCCCTTGATTTATTCTCTTCTATCAACTTTTTCTCCAATTAAATCAACTTTATTTTCCAAAGAAAGATAAAAAAAATCAAAAACTAATAAGGAAAAAAAAACTGGAAACATCAACAATAGTAATCAAAAATCAATTTTTTTGACTACAAGACTATCAAGAACAAGAAACAAACAACAAATTCACAATCCAACAAAACCCCTTTTTTATAATTTAAAAAATAAAAAAAGAGAGGCATAAGAGAGAGAGAGGAGAGAGCATTTCTTGAAGTCACTCTTTCGGCAAGCAATCTTCCTCTAAGGCATTCTACTGTTCTCAAACTATTTTCAGTTTCAATTTCTCATTATGAAATTAAAATTTTAAAATCTCATCAGAAAAGAACCCACAACTGGAAAATTAAAAAAAATGGAAACAAAGAGAGGAAGAGCACCTCCGTCATCAACCACCGGCAGTGGTGGGTCCCGAAATCATCTTCTTTGATGGTACAAAGAGGAGAAGGGCGGTCGTAGAAGAAGGAAGAGGGGAAGGGTGGTGTGTTGGTGGTGGAAGAAGGAAGAGGAGGAAGAAGGAAGAGGAGAAGGGTGGTGGTCGTTTAAATGGGAGGAAGAGGAGGAAGAAGGTAGAAGAAGAAAGAGAGGGTTGGATAATTTTTTTTATTTTTCTAAATTTGATCTTAAATTTTTTTTATCTTTAACCCAAAAATAATCTAAGTGAGAGGTTTGGACAATTTTTTAGTTTTTGGATGAAAATACCCTCTATTTAATGGATAAAAGAATTGGTTGATGACAAAATTGGACAGTTGTACCTAATTCACTAAACGTAAATGATTTGGGTACTTAAATAACGAATTAAAGTTTATGAACTAAATCCACAATACAAATAAGTTTAAAAGGGAAAAATACCTATGAGCCTATATGAGCCTATAAGTTATCGTAGAGATAAAAATGTTTGTAGCTAAAAGTTACAAATGTTTGTTGAAAATCAAAAATCCAAAGCTTTCTCCTTCGAACTTTTATCTTTTGGTCATATCCTGTTTTGCATGACAACCAATTCGTATCTCTCTTTCTTATTTAATGATTATTTCCTTTATCATAACAATTAATTTGCATAATCATACACCCACATATACAGACACAAACTCTTTTGACATATCAAATTAGCAAGAATCCACTAGAGCTAGCTCTTTTCTATAAAGTTGCGCTTTAATGTGGGCAAGATCCACATCTTATTTGAAAACTTTTTTTTTTTAAATCCAAGATTCACGACTTTCCAGAGATATTTATAATCTCTATTCTTTGAAAATTACAAGTGAAGGGATACTAACTAGAACCTTTAAAGTAAGGTCGAGAACAATTTGCTTCAATTGGGCCTTGCAGAAATATCTTTTTTTTTTTCGTTCCAATTTTGCATTTAATCCCTTTGTGCTTTATTTTTCTTTTTACCTTTTTGTTAATCCCATGTATTGTCTTTTTTTCCTCTACTAGTGCAAGTGACGTAGCATTTTCTTTCTTCTCAATTCAAAATTTTATAGACTTCTTGTATTTTGACTATTTCCCATGAGCATGAAAACCAATTTCTATGTGCCTTTCTTATTTCATGATTATTTCCTTTATCATTGCACAATAATTTCGATAATCACACAAACAAGCACGCACATGCACAATTTTTCTATGTGTCAAGTCACCAAGAATTCTATCGAAGTTAGCCTTTTTTGAGGTAATTGAGCTTTATCGTGGACCAAAACCACATCTTATTCGTAAACCTTTTTTTTTTTTTTTAATAAAAGCGATATTATTGATTGTCTTGATTTCTTTTCTAATCTCTCTTTCACAAAATCTACAAGTGAAAGGGCTCTAACGGGAACCCTTAAGGTAAGATCGAGAACAATATGCTTTGATTAGGAATTGAGAAAATCTCTTTTGTTTTACCAATTTACATTTTTCATGTCGCAAGGGTATTATGGAAAACATGACGTCTAATTGTCACCTACAAAAATGTTTTAAGAGTCGTTGCCTACAAATTTTATTGAATGCATAGATTAATATTGTTTGTGTTATAGATATATATCTTGTAACCTAAATTTAGTATATCTGCTTATTTTTAGTCTGGATTTTAGGAATCGTAATAATTTCATCCAATGGAACTAAACAACGTAGTAGAATAGCATTCTAGTTGGATTGTATCTTTGAAATAAACAAAAGAAATAGGAATCCGAAATTGCGAAAGAGATGATTCCCCTTGAATACTTGTGAATGATAGGGATTTTCCTAACTATAAGTTTTAAATCAAATACTTGCAAATGCACAAGAACATTGTAATACAGCTAGTAAAAAAGTGTCGAACAATATAAAAAGACTTAATTATCTGAATTATTATCTTCCTAAAGTAATTTTATAAAAAGAAATCGAATCTATTTACTCCTAAATTAATTAAAACTAAAAAATAAAATTAACTAAATTAAAAACCAACAAGAGCTTAACTAAAAAGGATGATTTAGAACCTTGAATTTACCTCTAAACTTTATAACAATAGTTTAATTTTAATTAGGAAGAAAGATCTAGCCTACAAGCTTTGATTCAATTAAGAAATATATTGCAATTAAATGCATGTCATAACTCATCTAACCATTAGCATGACTTATTCAATTTTATAATCTAAATTATCTAAAATTAGTAGGAACTATTTAATTCTAAAAATTCACAATATACCTACAAAAATCACATATCTCTCATACTCAAGACTACAAGAAGTAAGCGTAGATAAAGTACCAACTAACCAACTAATTATTCTACGAGAAAAATCACGAAGAATTAATTGAATCAAACCAATAAAGATCCCAAAAAAATATACAATCACATAAAATAATCCAATAAATAATCCCAAATAAAATAAATTAAGTTACCAGGCTAGGCTTTAATGAAGATTCTAAAAAGAAATTTAGTTTATGACGAAAGAGAAAGAAATAACCAAATTCTTAAAGAATAACATGACCTCTTCTTTTTTTTTTTTTCAATTGGCGATGCTTGAGTTCCTCCTCTCTGTGCTCAATACCGGCTCTCTAAAAGGTGGGAGAAGTGCCCCCAAGAATCGATCTTCCAACTTATTAAGAGAAGAAAGAAATTCCAATTTGAGTTAGAAGAGAATTCCTCTCGAATTCAACTTTAGATTTTAATTTCAGGCCACTAACTTACAGAAGACAGAGCAAACGGTCCCGAGACTCCCACTATATCTAGCCCTTCCGCGGCTTCTGAGGTGGCTCTTCCGACTTGGAAGCTGGCTTTTAGTAGTACTTGAGAGTTAGTAGTGCTAACTTTAGATTAGGGAATTCACTTAACACTATATATTTGTCATTATTAAACTGTAATACATACTAGCCTAATTATTCTATAACAAATTATATCCTTTTACCAGAGCCGCCGAAGCCATTTTAGCTACCATTTAGGAGCGGTTCATGGGGGCTTCCAACAGTTGCTCTAAAATCCCGTCAGAGGTTCGAGTTTTGTGGTGCTGAGAGTTAAGTTTTATAATCTTGTAGTTGTTTTTACATATCTTTAGTTTTTTTACATCATATTCTTATATAATCTTATACATTTTTCATTGAATGCAGAAAAAATATGTATGAGACCCGGCATTACCCATCACAAAGATGAGGCAAGCATGGGAGAGCAAGGTCGGTTCGTTGTTAACGGATTTGCTGGGCGAAGATCGGGAGAAGAAGAAGAGACCTTCATGGATTGAGGAGAGATTCTGGATTGACTTGTGGAAGCATTAGGATAGTTTTAAGGTCAATGCCCTGTCCGAACAAATAAGAAGAGCAAGAATGAAGGATGGAAAGGGGGGAACAAGGAGCCGGGAAGCACACAGATGGGTCTATTTCCTTTCCTGAGACTCTCGCAAAGAGGGTAAGAACATTATTTAATATTACTTTTTCCATTAATTACTATAACAAAAAAAATGTTAATCGTATTGTTAATTTTCAGCAAAATGATTTATCAGAGAGGTTCTTGAAGAGCAAGTACCTGGAGGAGATTTGCGAGCATCGGAAGGGTAAGTTAAGTAAAAACTTTAAACTTATAACTTATTATCACTTATAACTTTAAACTTATAACTTATTACTTATGTTTATATAATTTCTAGAGCTTATTATTATCCAACTAACATTTATACTGTATAAGAGATGTCACGAGTTGAAGAAGCAGGTCAAGGCGGAAGCTGCAGGTTTGTATCGACAGGCACTGTTATGCCCGATGATCCCCACCTTATGGCCAAAGTAGTTTGTGGCATGAGCCGCGACCCTTTATACGAAAGTAGTTCGGAGGTAGCTCATCTCAGATTTAAGAACAATCGGGCCCCATCTTGTAGAGGATATGGGTGCTGATCGGACCATGCTGTGTGGGCACCGAGCTGAGAATGATACGGAGGGTAGAGGCTACTATTTCGAGCATCTCTGTTATGTTCGACGAGTACATGAATGATGCACAAGAGATAGTGGAATTCTTACAAGGATCGGCCAAAAGGGCAATGTCTAGAAATATGGAGGAAGAACACAAAGGAAAGGTGGCCTTGTTCGAGAAGATGATTCAAGATCTTGAATGGCTTGTGTTACAAAGGAAAGAGGAAGACCTTAGAGGCTCTAAAACACTTCTACTGTCCATGGTACAAGAAAAGGAATAAAAAGAAGAAAGTGTGGAAGAGTTAGAAGCCTCAAACTTCAAGAGGGAGAGAAATCTTGAACCCACCACCAACTGTAGAATTCTGGACCAAGGAGCAGATTGAAGCTGGACCCACCATTGACGATAGGTACTCCCTACCGTCCACGCTAGAGTTCTAGACCAAGTAGAGGAGGAAGACGTGACCTACCGTCTATGATTGGATGGGACCTATTATCAACTGTAGGTCTCAGCTAGGCAAAAGATTTGAAGAGTTTTAAACTCATTGACCTTTCATTTTGGTCTCTTAACTTCTTTTGACTTGTATTAAGTAGCCTAAGTACCCATTTACTTCTTTCAAGTTAAACTAATAACCAGGGTTGGATGGTAATCATGTAAGGACCCATATATACTTATGTTGCAACCATTTTGACTGATAGAACGTAATATATGAAAGTTCGAGAGTAAACTTAGAGTTCTATTGTTTCTTGTTCTTCTTTGTAAAATAGGGATTCCTAATTGTAAAATAAGGCAAGGAATTCTTGAATCTTCATTCAAGAGTTCTTGTTCCCTCCCCAACTTCGTATATCTCCTTGAGGTACTAGCTCTTTAGCTAGTGTTGCTTGAAGTTAGGTCTTCCCTTGTAACAGGAGAATAGGTTAGGTAAGGCTTCTCATAGTCATTAATGATTCTCCCTCAAGATAGCAAGGTTTTATTTTTTTTACTTAGTTAAATCCTGCAATTTTCCCCCTTTGATTTATCTATTTCTCGTATAAAATTCTTCAAAGGTCCTTTTTATGAGAGAAGCATCTTGGGAAGGAGTTGGACTTTAATTAATCTGGGAAGTTCACATCAATCAGACGGCTTTTCAAGCAGAACCACTTGGCATACACTCATCCACTGATATTAAATATCGTCAGAGCTGCTACGGCTATTGTTCCCTCGATATCTTTATTGACTGCACCAGACAAACTCGGAATCTCAACCCCTAAAGTGCCGATTCGATTCTACTCCTCCCTCTATTGATGCCCCGTTCCCACCACTTATGATGTCCCTGTCCTTTCGTGATACTAGGGCGGAGGATGTTTGATATTTATGGGGATGTTTTGTGAGGATATATTTTTTTATATAGGTGTTCTATATATTATGTTTTATCTATGAGTTTTTTAGTTTGTTGATATAGTGAATATTTTACATTATTAATATTTAGATATTGCTTGTTTGTGTTTATAATTGCATTGTAGCATTTCAAGAAGTTTTTGACAATTATATTCTAGAAACTTTAATTCAAGATGCTCATTGTATCATGTCATGATACAAATATATGGAACAAAAAAATAGCACAAATGTCCACTCAAATGAGGATCTTGAATTAAAGTTTTTAGACTTGACCATTCTAATATTTTAGAGATATTTGGCCAAAATATAATATAAAAGTTTTCATTAAAATTATAAAAATTCCGGACGATTATTAAGTACATTTGAAGTGTACATATATTCCCAGAAGGAATTATACACCTGAAGTATAATTTTAGAAGAATTAGAATTAATAAATAAAGTGCGAACTTGAATAAGTTATGACATAAGATTTTTTCGTTAATTCCTGGCAATATTGATTACGAACAAATAAAATTTTTGGTAGTGGATTGTGTTTAGAAAATAGCACACCAAGCTCTAATAGTTTATTTCAAGTCCTTGACGGATTCTATAGGCATGCTGAAGCATGTAAGTGAATTGTTCCCGAAACATAAAATCATTGTGTTAGTGATTTTTATTTAAAGAGATATATGAAATTAACATTGAATATATCCAGTAAACTTTTCTTAGAATTTGTTATATTTTCCTCTTATGATTATTTATCTACTATAAAATGCTCTCCATATTGGGGGGAGAAAATTAGATTCATAAAGTTTCATATTCATTGTTGAATCATTTGATATATATACAAGTCTTTGTGAACTACAAGTTCTTCAGATTAATTATTTGCAAAAGAATTACAAATTTACTTGATTTTTTGTTAAATATAGAAAAGTTACAAAATTAAATTTGTAGATGCTTCTATAGATGTCCTAGTAGGACGAAATACAAGTCTTATAACTAGAAATGCTAAGTCATGCCTGAAGCATGATCGATTTTTTGTTATAGAGATTCTTGAAAGAAAGAAATATTTGAAGTATTCTTCTTGAAGAGTTTATAATTGGCAAGCGAATATGAGAAGTAAGTATTTCCAGTTGTATCTTGATTTACTAATCAAACATCCCAAAGATGGATTTTTTTTTTTATGTATAAAAGGTTTATATGAATATGGTATTTGATTATAAGATGATTGTAAACACCACATGCTTATGTATGAGAAGGTAACGAGTACTTTTGGTCCTGAAGTATCATAAATTTGCATAATTGGTGCACTATTATTCTTTAAATGACATTTGGAATAGTATTATTACTGTCCTCTCCAATATTTTTCAAGAATAATTAATCTCGAATTATGGAAAAAAAACTAACTCCTGTAGAGATGGATAAGCATCAAGTTGCTTGCTTATATGATACAATCTAAAACCATAATGCTATGTATACGTGACGATATCAACCACTCCTTCAACAATATTGAAGTTCGAAATTGTTATGTGGCTTGTGGAGAATGTGTGTGATCATTATCGATAGTAAATTCCGAGATATTTATATGGTATCCTTTAAAGGTCAAAATTACAACCATATTGTTGGTTGAAAAATTTGAGGACATGTTTACAGAAATATGGCAAAACGAATTTTACCAAAATTTCTTTAGGATTCATGATATGTCCATTGATTTAGTTTGGATCCTATAGAATTCTACAATCCTTGTATCTTGAGCTTATAAAAAGGTTATATTAAAAAATATTAATTAATAAGATGATTCATATTTATCTCTTGTGTTTTCTTTTCTTTCTATATGTTCTCTATTTATCTCAATTCTTTTACTTTTATATTATTTAAAATATTCCAAACAATTGATATGTCGTGTTCATTGAAACACTAAACTTGTTTTAATTTGTTGTTTTAGAATGCACTTTGTTTGATTGAAGGAAAAAATACTAGGAGATTTTCATCAGAAATAAAATATAATGACTTCCTGGATGATTATAAATAAATTATTTTTAGTATAATACACAAAAAGATATTGTATAAAAATTCGCTTTGGATTTATTTTAAACTAACTTGATCTCATTTCTTCTATTTTTTTTATATTATAAAGAATATTGGAGATCAATAAATTACGCAGCAAAATATAAAATTTATGCACGAAAGAATTCAAATATTTTCCCTCTAGAACTCACTTTGTCTTTCTATACATGTTTTTTGCACATTTTGTCCCAAAAAAATGTGGTGATGTTTTTTAAAATTTGAAGATTTTGGAGTTAAAAATGTATATTTTCAAGATTATATACACGATAAGATTAATGTTGAGATAAAAATCACAAAATACACATTAAAATTTAAAAAATACACCATATGCACGTTTGAGCCATGCCCTGGCGCGAATAAGAAGAGAGTTGCGCCAAGGCTTGGTGCGGGGATACCCCTGTTCGCGCAAGGGCTTGGCTCTAGCGTGCAAATTGTGTGTTTTTATAATTTTTATTTATGAATTTAATTATTTTTTAATATATATATATTTTAGTACCATTATGTAATTTTTCGATTAATATTATAATCTGAGTTTTTGATGTTAACAAATGTATATATGTTAGCGTTTAATTTATTTAGTTGATAATTAAATATTTAATTTTAATTATATATAATGGTGTTTAAGTTTCTGAGTGATTAAATAATTGTCTAAAATATATTAAAACCAATTAATTATTAAAAACAAAATTAATATAACAAATTAAATAACATTAATAATTAAAAAAATTAAAAAATATAAAAAATAGCCTTTGGAGCAAACACCGGGTACCCTGCGCCAGGCCTTGGCGTGAGGCCTACTTGGTTCAAGCTAAGGCGTTGGCACGAGGCAGTCCATGTCCGTGCTAATGCCTAATTTTTCTATTTCAGTGCATTTTTAAAATTTTTAAACCGATAAAAATGTAAATAAATGAATATATAACAATATATTAAGCTTTTTTCTAACTTTAACTATTAGATTTGAGTAGATCGTTATTTGAAATTTTAGGATGTAGAGAGAACTTGGAAAGAAAGAAAATAGAGAGAGAAAATAATTTGGTAAAAAAGAAATTTTTCGTGTGTAAATTTTAAATTTTAGCGCATTATTAATCTTGCTCGTTGTTCTTTTAACGCTCTCCTACTCTTATTATGTAGTACTACTGTGTTGTGCTTTACACACCTAGTCAATGTCTATTCTAAATTCTATAACTGTTTTTTCAAATGTAGGCATTTGTTCTATGAACCATGTTCATTCCAAACTTTTTTTCTTTAGGCTCCATTTTTCCTCTAACATATCACAAATTTGAAAAAGAAAAAATCACTTTTTGTTTCAAATCAAAACCCAATCCAATTAGAATAGGATTGGATTTTATTTCAATGAACTCACCATTTCTATAAACTTTCTAATCCGTTTACATTTTGTTGGACCAAACAACATTTCATCACCCTATGTAAAGTAAAACCATTTTTGTTTTTTGGATATGAGTAAAATAGATCTAACTCTGTAAAATTGTGTCTCTTTTAAAGATCGAAATAATACTTAAGAAAGGATTTTTTGAATCTTCTTTTGGTTGTTTGTTGAAAGAATAACTTAAAAGGATTTTTGAAAACTTCCCATCCACCTTCTTTTTTCTCATGATGCAGGATGAAATCCTTAATATAGCTTCGTTTTAAAATGTTTCCTTTGGTTTATTAATGTTTTGTACCATGAGTTAAGGGGTTGTCATTCCTTGCCTTGTGAGGATGCCAAGTTGAGCCAGTAAAGTTGCTATAAGACTGGCACTTCTTGGATTTTAGACACCAACAAATACGATATGTAATAAAAAATTTAAATGCTCATAATAAATGGTTGGTGGCAAAGCTGGTAGCTCTAGTTCTTAATTTGCTACTGCTACTGTTTGTAGTGATATGTTAAAAATGGCTTCAAGATTTGAAGCCCTTAAGTCTTGATAGAGTCAATTTTTAATACAAATAAATACCTTAGGTTTTAATTATTCGTCTTTAAAAATATTTTATTTATTTATTAGTCATAATTATTATATTTAATTTATTTTATTTATTTTTGTGCAGATTTCTTAAAATGAATGAAAAATAAAGATTCCATATTAAATTTTGTAAAGGGAACCTGCATTATTTGAATCCTTTAAGGATTAGGATTAGAACTTTAATAGAATCCTTTAAGGATTAGAATTTTAGTAGAATCCTTTAAGGATTAGGATTTTGCTTCTCTTTTGTCTATATATAGAAGAGCCACACAAGAAGAGGGGGAAAAAGATCAAGAAGAGAAAAGAAAGAGAAGAGCTGCAGTGACTTTCAATTGGAGAAGAAGAAAGCCATGATCTACTCCAAGAAATTGGTTCCTTCTGTCCCTTTAGCCATGAACTAAATTTATTTTTAGAATCTTGATGAAACCCTAGCCATGTGACTTTGCTTTATTTTATTTTTGGGAGATTTATTCTATTATTTATGTGATTGCATATCTTGGGATGTTATTGGTTTGATGCAATTAATTCTTTGTGATTGTTCTTGTAGATTAATTATTTGGGTTAATTGATATTTTTATCCATGCTTAATTCTTGTAGTCTTGGGTATGAGAGATATGTGATTTTTGCAAGTATATTGTGGGTTTTAGAATTGAATAGTTCATGCTAATTTTAGATGATTTATGTCATAGAATGAATAAGTCATGCTAATGGTTAGATGGATTATGTCATGCATTTAAGCACAATATATTTCTCTAGCGAATCGAAGCTTGTAGCCTAGATCACCACATGAATGTTTAATCTTTTCTCCCAAATAAAATTAAATCATTGTTATATAGGTTAGTGGTGGATTCAAGGTTCTAAATCATCTCTTTGGTTAAACTCTCGTTATTTTAGTTATTTTATTTATTAGGTTTATTTAATTTAGTAATAATTTTTAGATAATAAACTTTGATTCTTTTTATAGAATTAATTTAGGAAGATAATAATTTAAGTAGTTAAGTCTTTCTCTGTGGTTCGATACCCTAATACTTTCATATTACTTTGATCTTGTGCACTTGCAAGTATTGAGTTTAAAAGTTAGTTAGAAAATCCCGATGAAGTTTTTGGCGCCGTTGCCGGGGAAAGGTTGAATTAATTGCTTGTGTTATTGTCTCCTAAATTTGTTAATATTTTTTACTTTATTTATTTTGATTTTTTTTTATTTCTAAAAAAATGAATTTTTTTTTATTGTTTTCTTAGTTGTCTTCATTTTTTATTTATTATTTTTTTTATTCTTCCATTTAGTAATTTATTCTTTATTATTATTTGTAGTAAAATTTTTTTTCTTCTTCCTTGAATTTGTTTATTAATGCATGGTCGTTGTTCGCTCTCTGTTGATTTAAAAGAATTTGATCCTGAGATAGAGCGTACACTTAAGGCACTTAGAGCACAAGGAAAAATTACTAACACTTGTGAGGTTAAAATGGCTGAAAATCCACGAGCCTTAAGGGAGTATTTTACTCCTAACACTTATAATTCACCAATAGGTAATAGACTACTTGAAATTGAGGCTAATTACTTTGAAATCAAAGCTTCTACTATTCAAATGTTACCATCTTTTTATGGGTTTGATTCTGAAAATCCTTATAAGCATATTGATGAGTTTTTAGAAATTTGCTATACTTTTAAACTGCCTAATGTAAGTGATTATGCTATTAGATTACGCCTTTTTCCTTTTTCTTTGAAGGATAAGGCTAAACATTGGTTGCATACACGTGAGAGAATAGGTACTTGGGCTGAAATGTCTAGGGAATTTCTGAAAAAATATTTTCCTATGGGTAAACTTACAAGGTTAAGGAGAGAAATCACTACTTTTTCCCAACAAAATAGTGAACAATTTCATGAGAGTTGGGAGAGATTTAAAGAACTTCTTCGTAGTTGCCCTCACCATGAAGTCCCTAAATGGCAGCAAATACAAAGATTTTATTTAGGATTAGATGAGAGAAATCGCCAAATGGTTGATTCCTCTTGTGGTGGTACCTTTCTTCATAAAACTCCAGATGAGGCATGGGATTTATTTGAAAATTTGAGTGATAATTCACAACAACACGCCACCTCCTCACGAGTAGGTACATCTAGGCAAATAGGAAATAGAGGAATGTTTGAAGTTTCTCAAAATGTTGATCTTTCTGTGAAAGTTGATGCTTTATCTAAAAAATTTGATCAATTGTTAGCTTTGAATACATTGCCTACTAATTCTACTAATATGCAAAGTGTTTGTGCAATTTGCTCTAGTCCTTCTCATTTTATCTATGACTGTCCTAGTGCTTCACTATTTCCAGAATTTGTACAGGAACAAGTCAATGCAGCCCAAGGATTTTACCGACAGAATGACCCATATTCAAACACGTACAATCCAAGCTGGAAAAACATCCCAATTTCTCCTGGAGGCAACAAGGAGGGGAAGTTCAACTAGGCCAACAACAATATCAACAAAACAGACAATCTGGTATGACTAATCCCCCTGGTTTTCAATTTCGAAGGTATGTACCTCCTCATCCTCCTCAAAGTGGAAACTCTATTTTTGAAGAAAAAGTATTATCTGCTTTGAAAGGTTTAGAATCTATGACACAAATTCTAGATTCACACACCCAATCTATTGCTAAGTTAGAAACTCAAATAGGGCAACTAGCTAATGCAATAAGTAGAAGAGATGAGGGTAAGCTTCCTAGTCATCCAATAGAGAATCCTAGAGCTAATTACCATGAGCAAGCTAAAGCTGTAATTACTATTAGAAATGGGAAGTTGGTAGATAATAAAGTAGGGGAACCTATTAAAGATAGTGAGTCAAATAATAATGAAACCAAGGGAATTTCTATGACTAAAATTGAAAGGAAGATAGAGAAGGAACTAGCTTCTTCCTCTAATTTTAAGACTCTAGAATCATCTCCTACGACTTCATACAAACCAAAGGTTCCTTATCCAGAAGCTTTATTGCCACTCCCACATCTTAGAAAGGATAATAAAAGGGAAGATATTTTAGAAACTCTCAAACAAGTTAAAATTAATCTTCCACTTTTAAAGGTTATCAAGCAAGTCCCATACTATGCAAAATTTCTTAAAGACATGTGTACTTTTAAAAGAAAATCTAAAACCAGTGTTTCTAAGAAAATCTTCCTAACTGAACAGGTGAGCTCTGTTTTGCAATATAACACTCCACCTAAATATAAAGATCCTGGTGTCCCTACTATCTCATGTCTTATTGGTAATCATAAAATAGATAGGGCACTCTTAGATTTAGGTTCTAGTGTTAATTTGATTCCATACTCTGTTTATGAAGAGTTAGGATTAGGAGAATTGCAACCAGCTGATATGACCTTACAATTAGCTCATAGGTCTATCAAGGTACCTAGGGGAAGAATAGATAATGTTCTAGTTCAAATTGATAAAGGTGTCTTCCCTATAGACTTTGTAGTCCTAGATATGGAACCTAGTAGATCTTCTCAAAATCATATCCCCATTATTCTAGGTCGTCCCTTCTTGGCTACTGCTGACGCCACTATTAATTGTAGAACTGGGGTTATGGATGTCTCTGTAATGAATATGAGGGTTAGATTAAATATTTTTAAAACTTCTTCACAACTTTCTATAGAAGATAATTCTGATTTCTATTTAGTAGATGTAAATGATGAATTAACTGAAGAAACTCTACCTTTAATGTGTTCAAAAGATTATACTTTTATTGAGAAAGAAAACCTTATCTGCATTGAAAATGTTAATTCTAATCTTGCCTGCATTGCTCCACCTGAAAACTCTTCTTTGATTGTGAATCATGAGCTTAATATGAGAGAAATAGATCCTGACTGAATGCAAAAGAATTAGGGAGTCTGGCTGAAGACTTTAAAATTAGCGCTTTTGGGAGGCAACCCAAATTTTATTTTATTTTTATATTTTTATTTTATTTTATTTTATTTTTATTTATTTATTTATTTTTTATTCCACTTGATTGATAGAAATGTATGAAATGTTTGTTTTGTAGGGTAAATAAACAACTTATCATTATCATGGAGATTACAGAGATTGTTTACTACTCTTGCAGACATGCATTAATACTGCCTCTTCTACCAGGTTGTATTGTTCTTTTCTTTGTCTCTTCTCCTACTCTTGGTACTCTTATCATATTGTGGACAATGTAGGGTCTAGGTATGGGGGAGAAGATGCTTTTATTCTGATATCTACTATTTTTTTTAGTATTTTTGTTTTTTTTCTCGTATTTCTTGTTCAATTATTATTTTTTTTAATTTTATTTATTTTTCTACATTATTTAAAAAAAATCAAAAATATGATTTCACTTAAAGGATGATTCTTTTTGAGTTCCTTTAAAAAGGTCTTTAATGAGTTGAGAAAAGTACTTATTTTCTTGTTTTTAAGTAGGGTGACGGACTTATGTTCTATATTTGCTATAACTTTTGCATGACTTACACTTGAGCACATGGGTTATTGTTAGTATTTACTAAATCCTTTACATTATTTTCGAGTTACATAAAGTTGATGAATCTCTTCCCTACATTCCAGAACTTACTTGAGTACCTCTTGAGGCGAAATAGAAAGGTTTTCTCGATTTGAGTCAGAGACGATGGTCATACCAAATTTGAATCGTTTGTGCCTTTCAAACTCACCAAATTTCATAAATCTTTACCTTCGTACACTTTTGAGCCTAAATGTTCTATCTTTCTTTAAACCACTTAAATATTAACCCTTAATCTTGTAGAGAGTTTAATGCAAACTTCTAACTAGTGCTTCAATGGTGGGTTATTGTTTTTTTTATGTTATGGAAAGAGAAGAAGTTATTTTGAAAAAAGGGAGAAGAAAATATATATATATATATGACTTGTGGTGTTGAAAAAAAAATGTATTGAGCTGAAAAAAAAAAAAAGGAAAAAGACAAAGAAATAAAAGTCGATACATGATTGTTACGAGTCATAAGGTGCAAAGAAAAAAAATTCAAGAGGCCCGAATTTATGAATATAAGAAAAGGAAGGGCCTTAATGATGAAATTTTGAGAAAAAGAAGATGGTAGTTGGTGAATGTATTACTTAAACAAAAAAGGAGCAAAAACAAAGTTAGAAAGTTTGTCGAAATTTTAAAGTATCCATCTTCTTTGTAAGCTCTCTTTTCTTTGATTTTGAATTCCTTACCTTCGCTTGATAACCAATGCCCTAACCTTACATTACAAGCTTTAAAGTCCTACCTGATCTGAGTTGAGTTGAGAATCCTTCATTAATGGAGAGAAGGTACGAAGAGTGAGCCTATGGAATGAACTCTTGCTGAGATTTGTTCTCTATATGTAATTTGAAAATTTTATTTAGTATTTATTTCATACTCTCTGATGACCACGATCACACATTACACAAGTTTTGCATTAGTTATGGGAGATAATTAAATATTTGTTTGTTTACTTGAGCTTGAAAATAAAAGGAAGAGTACTTGTCTTGATAAGTTTGAGATATTGATGGAGGGTACTTAATTTGGGCTATTCTCTATCTTTTCTAAAGTTTGTTGTTTATTTTGACTTTGTGGGTACGTCGTTTGCAAACCCTCACGAGACCATACTCGTCCACTAAGGGTAACTTAGGGGTTTAAAGGGCTTGTTGCACATGCTAAGTGCAATCGTGAGTCCTACGAAAGTGGCTAGTTAGTTTTTCTTTTTATTCTTTATTTTTGCTTGAGGACTAGCAAAACTTAGGTGTGGGGGAGTTGATAGAGTCGATTTTTAATACAAATAAACACCTTAAGTTTTAATTATTAGTCTTTGAAAATATTTTATTTATTTATTAGTCATAATTATTATATTTTATTTATTTTATTTATTTTTGTGCAAATTTCTTAAAAAGAATGGAAAATAAAGATTCCATATTAAATTTGGTAAAGGGAACCTGCATTATTTGAATCCTTTAAGGATTAGGATTAGAACTTTAATAGAATCCTTTAAGGATTAGGATTTTAGTAGAATCCTTTAAAGATTAGGATTTTGCTTCTCTTTTGTCTATATATAGAGGAGCCACACAAGAAGAGGAGGAAAAAGATCAAGAAGAGAAAAGAAAGAGAACAGCTGCAGTGACTTTCAATTGGAGAAGAAGAAAGCCATGATCTACTCCAAGAAATTGGTTCCTTATGTCCCTTTAGCCATGAACTAAATTTATTTTTAGAATCTTGATGAAACCCTAGCCATGTGACTTTGCTTTATTTTATTTTTGGGAGATTTATTCTATTATTTATGTGATTGCATATCTTGGGATGTTATTGGTTTGATGCAATTAATTCTTTGTGATTGTTCTTGTAGAATAATTATTTGGGTTAATTGATATTTTTATCCATGCTTAATTCTTGTAGTCTTGGGTATGAGAGATATGTGATTTTTGCAAGTATATTGTGGGTTTTAGAATTGAATAGTTCATGCTAATTTTAGATGATTTATGTCATAGAATGAATAAGTCATGCTAATGGTTAGATGGATTATGTCATGCATTTAAGCACAATATATTTCTCTAGTGAATCGAAGCTTGTAGCCTAGATCACCACATGAATGTTTAATCTTTTCTCCTAAATAAAATTAAATCATTGTTATATAGGTTAGTGGTGGATTCAAGGTTCTAAATCATCTCTTTGGTTAAGCTCTCGTTATTTTAGTTATTTTATTTATTAGGTTTATTTAAGTTAGTGATAATTTTTAGATAATAAACTTTGATTCTTTTTATAGAATTAATTTAGGAAGATAATAATTTAAGTAGTTAAGTCTTTCTCTGTGGTTCGATACCCTAATACTTTCATATTACTTTGATCTTGTGCACTTGCAAGTATTGGGTTTAAAACTGTGTTATAAAACTCCCGATCAAGTCTCGATTGCAAAATACAATAAAACAAAGAGACCAAGGTGCAATTATAAAATGTAATTTATACAAGGGAATTCGATATGATATAATGAATTTGAAGTTAAAGGGTGACCACCCCCTTCCAATTTGGTTTCATTGACGGATATTTGATGTTTCTTTGGATATTTTATTATATTTTGAAACAATATGATATTTGATATTTGAGGTAATTTTTGTGGATATTAAATGATATTTTAGGGGATATTGATTGGTAATTTTTTTATGCATATTTTTTAGGATGGTTTGATAAATTTTAAAAATTAATAAAAAGAATTCAGGGTGATGGTGATTGATTGACAACAAAACTTGGTAGCCAAAAAAATTAAAAAAATTATAGTCTCAACCGAAAGTGGTCGCAACTTTTCTGGTACCTTCTGTATATATATATATATGTATATATATTATATATATGTGTATTCATTTTTCAGTTTTTGTATTTAGACTTAAGATTCAGAATTTAAAAGATTAACAATTTAGACTTAATACTTAAGTTTTCAGTTTTATCAAACGAGGCATAAGTTATGTCAAATTTTTGTATGTTAAATTTAAGTAATGTTTTTTTAATTGAGTTTGTCTATGGCTCACCCCTGTGGCACACATTTATGTAGATTAACTTTCCCATGTAAGATATACGTTTCCTTGGCAGTGGCGGCATGACTTTTTGTAGCAGCACACTGATCTTGTTTATGAGCACATCCTCTACCTCTCGATACGAGAAGCAAATTGTTGTGTGGAGGAATCAATATCTCGACATAAGCCAAGGACCGCCGTCTTCAGCCGCGCAGAAAATCTCATGATATGGCGTGCTTTTGAGCATCTTTGAGGGATTGGTTTTGAGCAAGGAAGCCTTGAGTTGGCAAAACATAAAATATAGCTCTAAATTTATCAATGGAGATAGCATTGCTTTATTTATAAATTTAAGTAATAAAACAGCAATTCATTGAGCATTCACGGAAGAAGGATCGCCTTGCAAACGTCACTGCCTATGACATGTCAATATCTCCGCAAAAGGTCAGATTGATGCTTATTATCAATCCTTGTGGGAGCTGGAGCCCTTATGTGATGGCTTTAACACGCCCTCCCTCTTATAAGGAGCCCCTACTATTAAAACCTGAAACTGGCTGGAGGAACGGATCCTTTCTTCGTCACAAGTGTGCTTGGAATCTAAGTTTAAAGGCATGCCTCGACCAAGCCACCAACGAATAAGATCGCCCGGGAAAGAGAGGTCGACCCGGAGCTAATAAGATTAAAGCTCAAAAGATTACGGGTGATCAAGAACGTCTGCGGTAGAGGAAGACGAGAGATAACATGTAATGAAACCCAATTATCTTAATGCCATGACGACATATAGACCGAAATAGAGCAAACAAGAGGAACTCATCCTTTGGGAAGGAAAGAAGAGAGCGATCAGGGGACTAAAGAAGATTAGGTGGAGTAATGCCTTGGGCATTGGGACTAAAAGTAGAGGCAAGTTGAGTAAGAAGGCCTACCTATTTTTTCCCAATCTGTCACTTGCTCGTCCCTCTCTCATGAAAATTCTCTCTCCTCTTCCGGCGGCTTTTACTCATGTCTACAGCTAGTTGCTAAGACTATTCCCATTCAAGCATTCTCATTCAACGGTCTATCAATGCTGCTTGGAAAAGAAAGGGAAGAAATAAGAAAGAGATTATTCCCTGAGAGCTTGTCCAATACCACCAGTACCAAAAATGCATCTCCTTCGCCCACGAGATACTTCTATGCCAACCGGGAATAACGGCTCTGTTATGAAAGAAAGCGGCAGACAGACTTACCTCTGCTAACTAGTTTTGTATAGACTGGAAGTTAGAAAGACTAAGGTATGGTATAGTGCTCTACTATTGTCTGTGAGCGAATGAGTTTGTCGGAGGAGCTCTTTCTCCTATTTTTCGAAAAAAGAAGCGAAGTCCTTGAACAAACGATTTTTCCTTTGTTGAGATAGAATAGATAGACTAATCACCAACTAGATCGCCTATGAACAAAGTACGCACAAAGACATTTGAAACTTATTTCTGTGGCCGATTTTTTCACAAAATGCAATTCTCTTTCAAGAGAGATAAGGGCGACAAAAAGAAAAAAAAATGGAATCATGAAATGCACTTTCTTTGCCAGGAGAAGAAGGGCCGCTTTTCTTGTAACGAATCTATTCCATCAAATTTCTCTAGGACAAGGAGTGCTATCGCACGTGGCTGCAAAGCAGGTCTAATTTCGCGATAAAAGAGCTCTGTTTCCAAAGAGATTTGTCCATCAGTAATGGGGATCACATTATTAGGAATATAGGCCGATACGTCTCCAGCTTGTGTTTCAATGACGGGTAAGGCGGTCAAGCTACCTGCGTCTGTCTGGTCCGATCGTTTAGCCCCTCTTTCTAATAGACGGGAATGTAAATAGAAGACATCCCCTGGGGAAGCCTCACAACCTGGTGGTCGCAACCGTAGAGCGAAAAGCCTAAGAGCAGTGGATGAGTGATTCCCAAATGAGGACACGGCCTGATTGAGAAGTACTTTCAACTAACTCAAAGTGATAGAACAAGACAGTAGTTCAGATTCAAGTTGGCTCAGTGAGGGCGACCGCGAAAGTCACCGAATGGGTAAGTCTTTTCCTTTAGTTTGTCCCAGATTTCAAATATAAGGCGTGGGAGGACGTTGCAAATGTCTGGGGCGGACAATTTTTCAGCTTCTTGTGGTGGTCTTTCCCAGCTTTACCTTCTGCTGGTACTTCACCATCAGACCAACCTAATGGTTTCCTTCTCTACTTCAGTCTTCATTTTCCTCTTCACTGAAGCCTTCTTCCACAGAAATCTTCTCCTCTAGGTCCTGGATAGCTTCGGTGATTGGACTTCTACAGATGTTCCTCCGCAGGCTTTTTTATTCGTTTTTTCTTCCTACTCCTCGTCTTAGTCATCATTGCGCACATTTTGGTCTTCTATCGGGCTTTGGAAGCGACCTCCATTCTTTTAATATCGTTAGAGAAGAAAATAAGTATACTTCATGGGCTTGGAGGAGCCTCACATTTTTCCTATTTTAATGAAGTAAGGCTGGGTCGAAAGGATATGATCGGAGTTCGTCAATGAATCTCAACAAAAAGGCTTGAAACGGCCATTATTGAGACTCTTTTTTAGCCCATGATGAACGAGGACGACCATGAATCGTGCATTTTTTCGTAACCTCTTTGAATCTCTTTTTCTTTTCCAGCCACCCACTTGAGAAGCTAGTGTCGCCAGAAAGAAGCAACGAGGAAGCGAAGCAGTCTACGAAGCTTTGCTTCTCCTCCTGTAGTCGTATTGGCTCGCCGTCACTTTGATTCAAAAGGTAACCGACGGTTCCCGACTTTCTCCGCTTTCCTCAACCGTAACCATTTGTCATTCCGATTACTTCATCCATATTTTTTTATTATTTCAAAATAGCGATAGGCTCTAAAAAAAAGTGAAGGATAAGCTTCCATTCTAGAAGCGGTAGGATTACTAAAAGATCCTCTTGATTCGAAGCTTCGGACAGGGACTTGAGACTGGTATTCGAAAAATTGATTCGTAGCACTTTTGCAAAGCACTGAGTATAAGAACAGCCTATTCCACGCGCCCATAAATGAGTAAATTCTTGGTTTTGAGTGGCCTATTCCTTCGGTCGAGCGTTCTTCGGGCGTCGATCAATCTATCACTCGGCCGCTCTGCTATTGTCTGATTTTTTGTTTTCTGATCACACTCGAAATAAATTATGTATCTAGTACTTGTTCATATTTGGTTACCCAAAGCTTATGTAGAGGCACCTACGGCAGGATCCGTCATCTTGGCAGGAATTCCTCTAAAATCGGGAACCTACGGGTTTTTATGATTTTCAATACCCATGTTTCCCGAAGCCTTTCCAGCAATGGGGCCTAGGGACCGATATGATGATTGATTTAGGTAGGGCGGCCGGCCTACTACGGGCACCTGTAGGGATTAATGTGTGAGACCGCGATCCACAAACTGACATATGGGACTCACCCTTTTTCCAGATGCGCAGCATAAAGACTATACAAGAGAAATGGAAAATTAACAAAATGGATTCCAGGCTGACTCCCGCCTATTTCTTATCAGACTGTATCAGAGGAACAAAAGACACAGATTTTATAGCAGCGCTCGAAACTACTGTTTTAGTAAACTTTCCCAGGATGGATGGAGTTCTGGGCAAAACAACTCAGTCGAGCCTGAATTCTTGCACTAGCCGATTGACATCCTCCCCGGATGCCAAGTCTTGTTTCCGATCTCAGCGCTGCGCTAAGCGTGGTAGTTAGGGATTCTTAAAGTGCAGTTGAAAAGGCCTGGGATAGGGTCGAATCGAACGACGGAAAGTCTTAATCAGTCATTTAGTTATTAGTATTTTCCACTATGGAAGCAGGAGTGAGCCTTCGGCAATCGATCCTAAGCTCAAGGTACCTCTCTCGTGAACTTCTTGTGTGCTCCCTTACTCTGGAGAACTCCTCAAGGCACTCGAGTGAGTGGCGGAAGAAGCGCTGTTCTAGTGAATATAAAATGCTTTGCAAGTATTATTGAAGTGCACTTTCAGCAATAGCCGAGTTCAACGAAGGAGCAGAAGAGGGGAGAGGAGGAATCGAATCCCTATTGAAGTCCCAATTTAGAGTTATCAGTTGAGCAAGAGAACTTCAAGAAAGATGACATCAGGGGAAATCCTTTGTCTCTGTTTAGGTACGGTAAGTGCGTAAAGGCTCAAGATCTCATCCCCTTTCTCGTCAACCCAAGGGCGTGCTTTTGATTGAATGAATGCAGTGAGGGGTCTAGCCCTTCAACCCTTTAAAGGAAGAAAAGAATGTTGTTCAAATGCCCAATTTCTTGCTGAGAATTCAAATTTAATTACCTTGTCATACCGGAACATATAACAAGGGATGCAATCCGTTTTATTGCTGACAACGTTGCCGTAGCACGAGGAAAATTAGGATCCTTATTGGCTGCTATAGGAAGGAGGGAGAAAGATTCTTTTAAAAATCCTACTTGAAGAGAGCTCTATGGCCTCATCCAAGGGATCACTCCCCAAACAATTTTTCTTCCCCAACAAACTACTCCTTCACTACACATCGACGGGTAGCTTCAATGTGCATCTAGCTTCAAAGGGTAGCTTTCTTTCTGTTCTAACGGCCTCTTCTTCGTCTAATCGTTATACTTGTAGCAAGAAAGGGGCTTTGGAAAGATAGTTCGCCAGGTCTGTCTCGCACCCTCTTTTATCGCAAGGAGAATTCATCCTCCTAAGCCTTTGATTCACTGGCTTATATCCAGGTTTCAGAGGGAGCTTGTGCACAACTACATCTGGTAAACTTTTCCACTATCACCCCCAAACTCTGCCTTACGTAAAGTTGCCAGAGTACGATTAACCTCTGGATTTGAAATCACTGCTTATATACGCTGGAGGGGAGGGGGGATAGAAGTCCTATTATTTAGTAGAAAAGAAGGAAAAGAAAGAGTTAGAACTACATTAGCTACAAGTAAAAGGGCATACAGTAAAGGATCGTTTCCCCCCTTAATCCCCCTCGGGGGGAGATTGAGCTGCAGGCTGCAGTAGCAGCATTAGCTGCAGAGAGCTTTTGTCTCTTCGAGACAACAAAGGGGCAGCCCTCTCTCTATCTCGGTCTCAGTTTAGCATCACCATATTTCGTACATCATTAATAAAAGGCTACTTAAGGGTGTTCTCCTGGGCATTCTCTTAAACAAAGTCTTTCCCCTAAAATGCTCAACGCCCCATAGGTACTAAAGCTTTAAACCAGGGCTTTTTTTGTACTACTAGGGTGGGAATGAGAAGCTGTTCCCCCGTCTGAGTCGAATCGTATGGGTGGATTTTCTCTTCTCTCATGATAGGCATGGGGTAGCCCAGATGTCATGGGAATGAAAAAGCAGAAGGCCCTACGCAATTCTTGCGAGAGCTGGAGAAGCGTCTACGGGTAAAGCACCATATCCATATAACTGCTTGCCACCTACGCTCCGCCATCCATTCCAAGTTTAGGAACCACTGGACAGTCTTCTAAAGTTTTGGCAACAGGAATGAAGCTTTTTTGGCTGCAAGTATATCGAATTCAAGATTTGCGATTAAACTACTGCAACACCCATTTAGGTTGCTGGTTAGTCGCTAACTGGCAATTAGCAACCGATCTGCAACTGAAATGGCGATCGCATATTTCAGTTTGTTTAGTGTAAGTTGTTTCAAATTTGTCTTATGTTTAATTAACTTGTGCATTTTATTTTGGGTTTGTCTAATGCACGCCCTTTTGGCGCACCTTAATGTCGATTAACTTTCTAATTAAAGATATAAGTTTCTTATGGTTCACTAATTTCTATTAGCCTTTTAGATTTTATAAGATTTCTTACACTAATCTATTATATATGGTATGCGTTATTCATAAACGTTATACTTTAATCCATATTAAATGCGCCATAAAGACACACAAAAGACGGACTTTAATATTGATTATGTTTATTTGAAAAATCGACAAATCCATTTGTTCTGAGTCTTTCAGTTTACGACCGATAATCGCTAAGCTGTCGTAGAAACGAGTTTGCAACCAAACTTTTGGAGGCAAAGACTGCCACCACCTATTTTGGTCGTTGGTAGGTCGCTAATTGGGAGTTGGCGACTGATTTGCAACCGAAATTATGGTCGTAGATTTGTTTTTGATTTTTTTTTTTTTTTTTTTTGTAATGTAAGGCTTTTTTTGATGAAGTAATAGACATCTTAAAATGAATTAGTTAAGAGCTTATTACATTAAATTTTCTTGATAATATACATTATTAAGTGGTTAATATTTGATGTGGATGTGTTTGAAAACAATTTTTGCAAATCGCCTAATTGTTTAGGATGTACTTGATTGTAGTTATGAATTTTAAGTTGAATTTTTCACTTAACTCTGAACTTTATACGTATATATGTATATATATCTATATATATGTATATATATGTATAATATATATATATCTACATTTTTCAGTTTCAATATTTAGACTTAAGATTCAGAATTTAAAAAATTAATAATTTAGACTTCATACTTAAGTTTTCAGTTTTATCAAAAGCGGCCTAAGTTATGTCAAATTTTTGTATGTTCAATTTAAGTTATTTTTTTAATTAGGTTTGTCTATGGCTCACCCATGTGGCACACATTTATGTGGATTAACTTTCCTATATAAGATATACGTTTCCTTATGGTTAACAATATTTATTAGGTTTTAAACTTTTATAAGATTTTTTACACTTAAAGAATCATATCTGGTATGCGTTATTAATCATACATATTATGCCTTATTCATATTAACTTGTGCGTAAGAGGCACACATTGGAGACACTCCAATTAATTTAATATTGATTCTTCTTTAAAACAAATTTGAATGGGCCACCTGTTCTCAGTCTTTCTGGTGGGCCAAGCTAGTCCTACATACCACATGCGTATTGTGTGGATTATTGATATATGTTATATTTTATCTAGTGTGCCACAGATGACACATATTAGACATACCCTCTTTAATTTAATGGTTGATTCTCTTTTAAAACAGATTGGCAAAACCACATGTGTCAATCTTTCTACTGGGCTATCTTGGTCCCACATACCATTCTTAAGCTTGCGGCAGACCAACACACGAAATCAGCAAACCAACCTGCCATCTATGTTCGTTTTAGCATTTTAGCCCCTATTTATTAACCTAACCGAGCAATCGATCCTCAGTCTCAAGTTTTCCTTTATTTCTTCTGCCTTTCACAAGTCAAGAGTTTGCCTTTTTGTCCTTTGATTTAAAATCGATAATCTTGGCAAAAAAGTGCGAGAAAACAAACCCCCAAATCTATCAGATGACCTTCCGTATCTATCTGAAATAATCTTACTAAACATTCTTTCAAGGCTTCCCGTGAAAACTCTAAATAACTTTAAGTGTGTTTCAAAAGATTGGCTTTTCCTGATTTCAACCAATATCACGAGCGATGGTGAATTTTGTGATAAATTCGAGATCAAAATTAGTAAAAAATAGTTAATAGTGATAACTCTTTTTATCATGTAACTTCTTGCCGTGACCTAATATGCATTTTTACTGAAGGGGAAATTATAGTTTGTAATCCGAGCAATCAAGAATTTTTACCAATTTTCGGAATTGGGATTATTTCTCCTAATTCAATTGGTATAGCGTATCTCCCTTCTTCAGATGATTATAAAGTTGTTCAACTTTATAGAAATGTTATAGATGATGTTGAACGACTAGGATGCAAGATCTACAGTATCAAAGAATCTTGTAAGGAGTACACCGAGTTTTCGGTTGATTTTAAATGTTTTAGTTTTGAGCCATTTGATTTTATTCCTTTAGATGAACGTTTTACCAGTTTTCATAAATGGATTCATGTATTGGATGATGAAGTACAGTTTTCATCATGTGGAGGGGGACGATACTTTAGCCTATTTTTTGGACTTGAAAAATGTGTCACTTGGTACAATTTGCTACCTAAAATTGGCTGTGGAAGAAAAGATTTTGCTTTCGTATGAAGATGTTAACTTGTGGAAGTACTAGGGTTTTTGTGTATTGAGTTGTGTTTGTCATTGATTTCGAGCATTAGTTTATACTCTTTAAAGGATGTTGTTGATGGAGGAAAATGGGAGAAATGTTTCACAATTTCACTCTCTCATGTTATTCCAAGTATTGGGAGATGTCAAGTTTTGGGGTTTTTTTTATTAGGATAAGTTAGTCATAGCTCAAGCTTCAAAGAAGAATAAGAATAAACCATATCTTGTATGCCGTCTAAAATGCACAAAAGACTTGATCAAGAAAGCAGAAATCTCACACCAGATTAAGGGTAGTTTTCGAACGCTACATTCTAGTAGCCTCTTCTCCTTTAATCCCAAAAAAGAAAACAATAGCACTTTTGAAACGCCTTTGTCTGGAGAGGAAACGATGGATATATGACTATCTGTTTGTCTAAACAGTTCAAACTTCTTGTTGTTGCATACATAAGTACATTTTTTTTGCTCGTTTAGGGTTTTCCTTTTTGTCATAATTATTATGTGCAAGTACTAGTTAACTTAAGCGTTGAAACTATATATCTTGACAGGAACCGAGACTTCATCATGAAGGCGAAAACTCAAAGAATATTATATCAAAGCATCTTTGTCTCTATGGAGTAGTTGCTCGCAATTCTAGCTGTTGTATTTCCCCTCAACCCAATTATAGTCGATAGAATAGAAGTTAATATATCTATGTTTTGTTTGATTATGTCGGAGTTTATAGGTACTGAAGGAACCATATTATCATTTGTACTTAATTGGATTAGAGAACTTCATGTCTCTAAATTAATGAAATCATGGTTGGTTTCCAAAAAAGTTGGGTTTCTTACAATGCTAATAACTCAGTCTCTACGATTGTGTATATAGACATATAAAGCAGTCACTTTTCTAACTTATGTTGAAGAAAGAATTAATTATGATGGCTGGCTAAAATGTGTGTGATCTCAAGATGAATAAATTATTATATTTGAGATATTTATATATCCTCTTTGATGAAATTTCAATTATATTATTGGGTGATTATAAAGTTTGAGATATATATATTAAAGGAGAAAAGATATGTATATTTTCATGAGCTCCAGAAGAGATAAGATAATAATGTGAAATAAATTCGATATTATGATAATTTTGAAGATTTGTTCACTAAGACACTACCAATAATAACCCTTGAGATCATTCACGAATGCAGTCTTTTTAAGAAAGGTAACTGATTATCGTATCAGGGAGAGTAATATTTGATATAGAGAATAGTATAAAATCTTATGAAGATAACTTAAACTATCTTACCATGATCTAGAGTTGTTACATGATAATATTTTCTTTGATCATATTGTTGCTAATGTCATATCTTCTTGTGCATATATTTAGAGTAAGACTCATATCGTCCTTGGATCTGTTGTTGGAAGTGATTATGTTAAGAGAGTTAACTGGTTCTCTTGTTAAAGCTCATCTTCGTGATTTTGTGAAAACTGCCTTTGAAAATGGTGTTTTTGAACTAACTTTGAAGAATCTTGTGGAGAACATCTTGTTTATTCTATTACCTTTATTGGCTTTCTTTTGAAAGACTATATTTTAAAATGACTTATTAGTTCAAAACACGAGTTCTTATGTTAAGCTTTTGAATAAATCCTTTGGTGGTACTTTGCTTTTAATCATGTCTTAGTTATGATAGAATCTATCTCCATCTCTATCTCTTGTATCCCCTAAACACTATAAATAGGGCTCTAGGCCTTCAGTTATAACTACACCTAAGATATGAAATAAGGAAGAAATGTTATGAATTTAATATATGCTACACATCGATTTCTTGGAATAATAATATAAATAGAGTGAGAATAATTATAAGCAATAACATAAGGAGAGAAAAAATAGAACTCAAAAATCAAGTCTGAATCACCTTATTAATATCTTCTCATATGCCCTATTCATAGGCACAAAGTATAAGAGATTGCAGAAAAGGATCTAAATTAAATCAAAGGGAATATTTGAATCCAATCAAGATTAGTAATTTGGAAGTTTAGTTCTCTTCAGGGCACGTATTAATTTCATAATAAGAAAAATTTTAACTTATAAGTTAGGCTTATAGGTGTTTTTCCCTATTAAACTTATTTGTATTGTGGACTTGGTCCACAAACTTTAATTCGTTACTTTTAGGTACCCAAACAATTTATGTTTGGTGAATTAGGTACATTCGTCCAATTTATCCATTAAGTGGAGGATATTTTCGTCCAAAAACTAAAAAATATATCCAACCCTCTCACTTAGATTATTTTGAGGCTTAAGAGAAAAATTTAAAAAAATTAGGATAAACTTTAGAAAAATAAAAAAATTTATCCAACCCCTTTTTCTTCTTTCTCCTCTTCCTTCTTCTACCTTCTTCCTCCTCTTCCCCCCTCTTCCTCCCACTGTAAAGTACCACCACCACCCTTCCAACTTTTTCAGCAGGAATTTTAGCTTCTGTTAGGTTTTCTCCCTTGATTTATTCTCTTCTTTCAACTTTTTCTCCAATTCAATCAACTTTATTTTCCAAAAGAAAGATAAAAAAAACTTCAAAAACTAATAAAGAAAAAAAATTTGAAACATCAACAACAGTAATCAAAAATCAATTTTTTGACCACAAGATTATCAAGAACAACAAACAAACAACAGATTCGCAATAAAAAGAAATCATTTTTTTTTTATTTAAAAAGATTAAAAAAAAAAAAAAAAGAGAGGAATAAGAGAGAGAGGAGAGAGCATTTCTTGAAGTCGCTCTTTCGGCAAGCAATCTTCCTCTAAGACATTTTACTGTTCTCAAACTATTTTCAGTTTCAATTTCTCACTGTGAAATTCAAATTTACCATCTCATCAGAAAAGAAAACCCGCAGTTGGAAAATGAAAAAAAATGGAAACAAAGAGAGAAAGAGCACCTCCGTCTTCCACAACCGGTAATGGCAGCTCCCAGAATCATCATATTCTTTGACGGTACAAAGAGGGGAAGGGTGGTGTGGTTGTAGTGGAAGAAGGAAGAGAAGAAGGGTGGTGGTAGTTTATAGTAGGAGGAAAAAGAGGAAGAAGGTATAAGAAGGAAGAGCTGGAAGAAGAAAGAGGGAGTTGGATCATTTTATTTTTTTTTCTAAATTTGATCTTAAACTTTTTTTTTTTTTATCTTTAACCCCAAAATAATCTAAGTGAGAGGGTTGGATGATTTTTTTAGTTTTTGGATGAAAATACCCTTTATTTAATGGACAAAAGAATTGGTTGATGGAATTGGACAGATGTACATAATTCACCAAACGTAAATTATTTGGGTACTTAAATAATGAACTAAAGTTTATGAACTAAATCCACAATACAAATAAGTTTAAAGGGGAAAAACACCGATAAGCCTATAATTTATCCTAGAGATAAAAATGTTTGTAGCTAAAAGTTACAAATGTTTGTTGAAAATCAATAATCATAATCTTTCTCCTACGAACTTTTATATTTTGGTCATATCCTGTTTTGCCTAACAACCAATTCCTATCTCTCTTTCCTATTTAATGATTATTTCCTTTATCATAACAATTAATTTGGATAATCATACACCCACATACACAGACACAAACTCTTTCGCCATATCAAATTAGTAAGAATGTACTAGAGCCAGCTCTTTTCTATAGAGCTATGCTTTATTGTGGACAAGATCCACATCTTATATGAAAATGTTTTTTTAAAAAATTCGAGATTCACAACTTTCTTGAGATATTTATAATCTCTATTCTTGAAAAATTACAAGTGAAGGGACACTAACTAGAGCCCTTAAAGTAAGGTCGAGAACAATCTGCTTCAATTGGGCCTTGCGGAAATATCTTTTTTTTTTTTCCTTCCAATTTTGCATTTATTCCCTTTGTGCTTTATTTTTCTATTTACTTTTTTGTTAATCCTATGTTATTGTCTTTTTTTGCTCTACTAGTATAAGTGACGTAGCGTTTTCTTTTTTCTCAATTCAAAATTTTTCGCACGCAATAGACTTCTTGTATTTTGACTGTTTCCTATGAGCATGACAACCAATTTCTACCTGCCTTATTATTTCATAATTATTTCCTTTATCATTGCATAATTAATTTCGATAATTCACACAAACAAGCACGCACATGCACACTTTTTCTGTGTATCAAGTCACCAAGAATTCCATCAAAGTCAGCCTTTTTTAAGGGAGTTGAGCTTTATCGTTGACCAGAACTACATCTTATTCAAAAACTTTTTTTTTTTTATAGGTTATATTCTCAACTGTCTTCATTTTTTTTCTAATCTTTTTCACAAAAACAACAAGTGAAGGGGCTCTAACGGTAACCCTTAAGGTAAGATTGAGAACAATATGCTTCGATTTGTAATTGAGAAAATCTATTTTGTTTTACCAATTTTACATTTTTCATTTCGCTAGGGTATTATGGAAAACATGATGTCTAATTGTCACCTAAAAAAATTTTTAAGAGTCGTTGCCTACAAATTGTATTGAATGCATAGATTAATATTGTTTATGTTATAGATATATATCTTCTAACCTAAATTCAGTATCCCTACTTATTTTTTAGTCTGGAGTTTTAGGAATCATCATAATTTCATCCAATGGAAATAAACAACGTAGTAGGATAGAATTCTAGCTGGATTGCATCTTTGAAAGAAACAAAAGAAAAAGGAATCCGAAATTGCAAAAGAGAGGATTCCCCTTGAATACTTTTGAATGAAAGGGATTTTCCTAACTATAAGTTTTAAATCAAATACTTGCACATGCACAAGAATCATTCTAATGCACCTAGTAAAAAGGTGTCGAACAACATAAAAAGACTTAATTATCTATATTATTATCTTCCTAAATTAATTTTATAAAAAGAAATCGAATTTAGTTATTCATGAATTAATTAAAACTAATAAATAAAATTAACTAAATTAAAAACCAACAATAGTTTAACTGAAAAGGATGATTTAGAACCTTGAATTTACCTCTAACCTTTATAACAATGGTTTAATTTTAATTAGGAGGAAAGATCTAGCCCACAAGCTCTCATTCAATTAAGAAATATATTGCAACTAAATGCATGGCATAACTCATCTAATCATTAGCATGACTTATTCAATTTTATAATATAAATCATCTAAAATTAGTAGGAACTATTCAATTCTAAAAATTCACAATATACCTAAAAAAATCGCATATCTCTCATACTTAAGACTACAAGAAGTAAGCATGGGTAAAGTACTAATGAACCCAAATAATTATTCTACGAGAAAAATTACAAAGAATTAATTGAATCAAACCAATAAAGATCTCAAAATATACAATCACATAAAATAATCCAATAAATAATCCCAAATAAAATAAATTAAGTTACCAGGCTGGGGTTTCATCAAGATTCTAAAAACAAATTTAGTTTATGACTAAAGAGAAAGAAATAACCAAATTTTTAAACAATAACATGGCTTCTTTATTTTTTTTTTCAATTGGCGATGCTTGAATTCCTCCTCTCTTTGCTCAATGCTTTCGGCGGCTCTCTAAAAGGTGGGAGAAGCGTCCCCAAGAATTGATCTTCCAACTTATTAGGAGAAGAAAGAAATTCCAAATTTGAGTTAAAAGAGAATTCCTCTCCAATTCAATTTTAGATTTCAATTTGGCCCACAAACTCATAGAAGACAGAGCAAACGGACCCAAGACTCCCACTACATCTACCCCTTTCGCAGCTTCTAAGTAGGCTCTTCCGACTTGGAAGCTGGCTCTCAGTAATACTTGAGAGTTATTAGAGCTAAATTTAGATCAGTAAATTCACTTAATTCTATATATTTGTCATTATTAAACTGTAATATATACTAACCTAATCATCCTGTAAAAAATTATATCTATTTTCGAGAGCCGCCGAAGCTATTTTCGCTAACATTTAGGAGCGGTTCACGGGGCTTCCTACAGTTGGTCTCAGGTCACGCCGAAGGTCTAGGTTTTGTGGTGATGAGATTTTTGTTTATTTTATTTTCATAATCTTGTAGTTTTTTTTACATATCTTTAGTTTTTTTACGTCATATTCTTATATAATCTTATACATTTTTCATTTAATGTAGAAAAAATATGTATGAGACCGGCATTACCCATCACAAAGATGAGGCAAGCATGGGAGAGCAAGGTAAGTACGCGATTAACGGATTTGTTGGGCGACGAACGGGAGAAGAAGAAGAGACCTTCGTGGATTGAGGAGAGATTCTGGATTGACTTGTGGAAGCATTAGGATAGTCTTAAGGTCAATGTCTAGTCTGAACAAAGAAGAAGAAAAAGAATGAGGGACGAGGAGGGGGGAACAAGGAGCCGGGAAGCACACAGATGAGCCTATCTCCTTTCTCGAGACTCTCGCAATGAGGGTAAGAACTGTATTTAATATTATTTTTTCAATTAATTACTATAATGAAAAAAGGTTAATCGTATTGTTATTTTTCCGCAAAACGATTTATCAGAGAGGTTCTTAAAGAGCAAGTACTTGGAGGAGATTCACAAGCATCGGAAGGGTAAATTAAGTGAAAACTTTAAACTTATAACTTTATCTTATTTTTACTTATAACTTATTTTTACTTATAAATTTAAACTTATAACTTATTACTTATGTTTATATAATGTTTTGTAACTTATTATTATCCAACTAACATTGTACACTGTATACGAGATTTCACGAGTTTAAGAAGAAGGCCAAGGAGAAAGCTGCAGGTTTGCAACGACAGGCACTATTATGCCCGATGATCCCCACCTTATGGCCAAAGCAGTATGTAGCATGAGCTGCAGCCGTTTACACGGAACTAGTTCGGAGGCAGCTCGTCTCAGATTCAAGAACAATCAGGCCCCATCTTGTAGAGGTATGGGTGCTAATTGGGCCATGCTGTGTGGGTGCCGAGGAGAGAATAATATAGAGGGCAGAGGCTACTATTTCGAGCATCTCTGCTATGTTCGACGAGTACATGAGCGATGCACAAGAGAGAGTGGAATTCTTACAAGGATCGGCCACAAGGGCAATGGCTAGAAAGATGGAGGAAAAACATAACGGGAAGGTGGCCTTGTTTGAGAAGATGATTCAAGATCTTGAATGGCTTGTGTTAGAAAGGCAAGAGGAAGGCCTTTGAGGCTCTAAAACACTTCTACTGTCCATGGTACAAGTGAAGGAATAAAAAGAAGAAACGGTGGAAGAGTTAGAAGCCTCAAACTTCAAGAGGAAGAGAAATTTGGAACCTACCACCGACTGTAGGATTCTGGACCAAGGAGCAGATTGAAGTTGGACCTACCGTTGACGATAGGTACTCCCTACCGTCCACGCTAGGGTTCTAGACCAAGTAGAGGTGGAAGACATGACCAACCGTCCATGATAGGATGGGACTGATCGTCGACTATAGGTCTCAGCTGGGCAAAATATTTGAAGAGTTTTAAACTCTTTGACCTCTCATTTTGGTCTCTTAACTTCTTTTGACTTGTAATTAAGTAGCCTAAGTGCCCATTTACTTCTTTTAAGTTAAACTAATAGCTAGGGTTGGATGTTAATTATGTAAGGAACTATATATACTTATGTTGGAATCATTTTGAGGGATAGAATATAATATATGAAAGTTTGAGAGTAAACTTAAAGTCCTACGGTTTCTTGTTCTTCCTTGTAAGATAGGGATTCCTAATTGTAAAATAAGGCAAGGAATTCTTGAATCTTCATTCAAGAGTTCTTGTTCCTTCTGCAAATTCGTATATCTCCTTGAAGTACTAGCTCTTTAGCTAGTGTTGCTTGAAGTTAGGTCTTTCCTTGTGATAGGAGAATGGGTGAGGCTTCTCATAGTCCTTAATGATTCTCCCTCAAGATAGGAAGGTTTCATTTTTTTTACTTAGTTAATTCCTGCAATATTTCCCCTTTGATTTATCTATTTCTCATATATAATTCTTCAAAGTTCCGTTTTAAGAGAGAAGAATCTTGGGAAGGAGTTGGACTTCAATTAATCTGGAAAAGTTCACATCAATCAGGTGGCTTTTCAAGCAGAACAACTTGGCATACACTCTCCACCGATATTAGACCTCGCGAGAACTGCTATAGCTATTGTTCCCTTGATATCTTCATTGACTAGACCAGCTACAAACTCGGAATCCCAATGCCTAAGGTGTCAGTTCGATTCTACTCCTCTCTCTATTAATGCCCTGGCCCTACCACTTATGATGTCCATATCCTCTAGTGATACTAGGCCTGAGAAGTTTGATATTTATGGGGATGTTTTATGAGGATTTTCTATATATTTTATTTTATGAAGATGTTATATATATTATGTTTTATGTATGAGTTTTAGTTTGTTGATATTTATTATTAAATATTTTAGAATGTTAATATTTAGATATTGCTTGTTTGGGTTTATAATTGCATTGTAGCATTTCAGGAAGTTTTTGACAATTATATTCTATTGGTAATATATTTTTTTTTGGGACAATTTACCGACGGCTCCATCATCGGTAATACGTGTAGGTAAATTTACCGATAGAGGTACAGTTTGTCTCTAAATCCGTTGGTCAGAAGAACCGACTAAAATTATTCATCGGTAGTACTCAACAAGATGGGACCCAATGGGTAAAAAAGGCCATCAGTAAGTTCGTCAGTAATAGCTGTTACCAACTTGGTTGTCAGGAACAGTTATTAACAACGAAATCCAACTGACAATTGTTGATCCATCATTTTGTCGTCGGTATCAAGTACATACAAATGAAACACCCAACAGGTTTGTCCGTGGGTAAAAGGGGATTTTCTTGTAGTGTCAATAAGGTAAGACTTTGAAGTGTGTAACGTAAGGCTATGATGTTAATTATGAAATGAAGGTAAGGAATTCAAATTCAATGAAAAAAGGGCTTGCAAAGAATATGGATACTTTCAGATTGCGACAAACTTTCTAACTTTGTTTTTGCTCCTTTTTTTTTCAATTAGTACATTCACCAACCACCCTTTTCATTCCTCAAGATTTCATCATTTAAGACCATTTTTTTCTCACATTCAAAATTCTGGCCTTTTGGATACTTTTTTTGCTCAAAACATTTTTTCATATTTTTTCTTTTTTCAGCACAACAAGTCATCTTTATTTTTTTCTTTTACTTATTTCATTTTTTTATATCACTTATTCTCCTTGCATATTACCAAAACTGACCTTCCAATGAAGCACAAGTTAGAATTGTGTACTAAGCTCTACAAGATTTATAAGGGTTAATATTTAAGTACTGTAAAGAAAGAAAATAACATTTAAGGTTCAAAAGGGTACGAAAGTAAAAATTATGAACTTGTAAGGTTCCAAAGGCACAAACGATTCAAAGAAGGCGTATGATCATCATTTCCAAGGCAAATAAGGAACACCTTTCTGTTAGCCCTAAGGGCATTAATACTTATGTTTTGATTATGATTAACATATGCTTGTGTGAGTATTTTAGCTAACCTTTCATAGAATAAAAGAAGTACCTGTGAAGTCTCAAAGTCTACAAGCAAAAGATCTTGTTGATGAAGGGCAAAATAGAGAAGAAGAGACCAAGCTTTGCCAAGATCAAATCATTGGAGACATTGAAGACATTGAAGGCTTTGTCTATGTTAGAGTGAATTAGGTACTACCTTGTAAACTCCCTAGTCTTACTCTTTGATTATTGATCATATATGAAGCTCATTTTTACGATTTTCTCAGATATAAATTTTTGTTAAAATCTAAGTATTCTTGACTGAAGTTGTGGTGTTTTTGGAAAGTTTTTCTTCTCTTTAAAATGATTGTCAAGAATACATGTTTTTGAAACAAGGAAGAAAGTTTTTGTCTTAAAAAAGAAACATGGCTGAGGAAACAAAAATTCGGTCATCCGGTTTTAGAACCGCTCGTCCGGTTTTTCCAAAATCAAAATTCGGCAGTCCGTTTTTCAGAAAATCAAGTCCCAATCTTTCTGTCCAAAAATTCGGTCATCCGGTTTTAGAACCGGTCGTCCGATTTTTGTCTAAATCAAAAATTCGGCAGTCCGTTTTCTAGTTGGACAAGTCTGAATCTTTCTGTTTAAAAGAATCGGTCGTCCGATTTCAGGAACCGGTCGTCCGATTTTCACAGTTACTGTATAAAATATTACCGTTGCACTGAATGCAACGGTCATTTTTTTAAGACTCTATATATAGACTTTGTGATCAACCATAAAGTAGACAAGTTTTGTGGAATATTCATTGTGAACATTTAAAACTTTCATGAGCTTCAAAAGCACATTTATTGCAAACACTTTTTATTCCAAACACAAATATCTTCTTGAGCTTCATTATTGATCATCATCGAAGAAGAAGAAAGGAGGAGCTTATAGAACAATTTCATTGAGTTATACCTTTTATTTCTCAAGCTCAAAAGTGGTAACATTGTTCTTAAACCTATCCTTTTCTTTTATTGATATCAAAGGTTTGTGTTGAAAAACCCTTTGGGTAACCCTTTGATTTACATTGTGTTGTGATTTGAGGTTGTGTGCAAAACCCTTGTAGGGTGACCCTCATATTTGTAGTTGGTATATCTTTGTGTTTTAGTGGATTTGGAAAATCTTTGGGTGTTGACTCAAGGTAGTGGATGTAACTCTTTGAGAGAGTGAGCCACTATAACTCCTTGTGTTCTTCTTTAAGTTTCTTACTTGTCTCAACCACAAAATTTTGTTTGGTTTGGAATTTTATTAAAAGAATTTTTGAATTCTCTTTCAAACAAAATTGGAGGTTTATCTTTTAATTAACAAAGAATTTTCGATAATTAGCCAAAAACCTTATTCACCCCCCCCCCCCCCTAAGGTTTTTCAATTGGTATCAGAGCTGGGCTTCTTAAAAAAGGACTAACACCCTTGAAGCAAAAGATCTTTAGTTTACTGTGGGTAATAATTCTAGTTTACCATATGTAGAAGGCTCTTCTACAAAATAGACCTCCTCTTTTTAATGGAACAAGCTATACTTTTTGGAAGTCTCGAATTAAAATATATATTTGTTCTATTAACTTTGACTTGTGGAGCATTGTAGAGAAAGGTCCTTACATTCCCAAAATAAATGGAATAGCCAAGAAGGTTGAAGAATTTGATGAGTTCGACTCAAGGAAGATGACTCTCAACTTTCAAGCTATGAATATTCTTAGTTGTGCCTTGGATGCAAGCGAATATAATTGAGTGAGCTGATGTGATTCGGCTCATGAAATGTGGAAGTTACTTGAAGTAACTCACGAAGGAACAAATCAAGTAAAGGAGTCAAAGTTGGCTATGTTGGTGAGAGACTATGAGCTATTCATGATGAAACAAAATGAGAGCATTAGTGACATGTTCACAAGGTTCACCAACATCACAAACGGCCTAAAGGCATATAGGAAAGAATACTCAAGAGGAGAAGCTAATAGGAAAATTTTTGATGCACTTCCAAAAGCTTGGCAACCAAAAACACTAGCTATTGAGGAATCAAAGGATTTGAGACTACTTCCTATTGAAGAACTCATAGGATCACTACTCACCTATGAAATGAAAACAAAAAGATTGAATGAAATGGAAGATGAAGAAAAAGGAAGAAGAGGCATTGCACTCAAGGCAAATGAAGATGATCAAACATACTCATCAAACAATGAAGATGAGGTTGATGATGATGAGGAAATGGCATTGATAATGAGAAAATTTAAAAGATTCTACAAGAAAGGTTTCAACAATAGAGGGAAGAAACGTCCACTCAAGAAAGGAGGACAAAGCTCATCACTCTTCAAAGCTAGGTGTTTTGAATGCAATAGCACCGATCATCTTGTAGCCGATTGTCCCAAGGCCCTTGAAAAGGAAAAGGGAGCTTTAGAAGCAAAGCTTGAGGCATTAAAGAAGAAGAAGAAAGGCAAAGGCCTAATAGGAACTTGGGATCAAGACTCAAGTGAAAATGAAGAAGAAGAAAAGGCCAACATATGCTTCATGGCACTAGAAAATGAGGAACACAAATCAAGGCCATCTAAGTGGTACTTGGATAGCGGTTGCTCGAGGCACATGACCGGGGACTCATCACTTATGAGCAATCTCAAAGAAACCGAAAGTGGATTTGTCACTTTTGGAGATAAGAAAAAAGGAAAAATCATTGGTATAGGCAATATTGGTAACAATTCTTCCTCTCTCATTAAAGATGTTCTTCTAATTGATGGTCTTAAATTCAATTTGCTTAGTATTAGTCAATTATGTGATAGTGGAAAAAAGGTTGTTTTTGAAAGTGATTCTTCCTCTATCATTGATAAGCATGAAAACAAAACTATTTTTATTGCTAAAAGAGTTGGAAACGTCTATGTCTTTCATCTTGAAGATTTTCTTTCCCAAAACTTGAAGTGTCTCTCGGTTCATGATGATGATGCATTTTTGTGGCATAAAAGACTTGGTCATGTTAGTATGGATTTATTAAACCAATTATGTTCAAAAGAACTTGTTAGAGGCCTACCAAAACTTCACTTTGAGAAAACTAAACTTTGTGATGCTTGCCAATTTGGAAAACAAATTAGGACATCTTTTAAATCAAAGAACATGATTTCAACTTCAAAACCTTTGGAACTCGTTCACATGGATTTATTTGGACCAATGAGGACCACTAGTCTCGGTGGTAAGAGGTATGCTTTTGTTATTGTTGATGATTTCTCTAGATTTCTTGGACTTTGTTTTTTAGTCAAAAAGATGAAGCTTTCCATGAGTTTGTTAAACTTTTTAAAAGAGTTTAAACCTCCCTTGATTGTAAATTGATCTCTATGAGAAGTGATCATGGGAGAGAATTTAACAATCAAGATTTTACAAAACTTTGTGATGATTTTAGCATAACACAATTTTTCGGCCGCTAAAACCCCACAACAAAATGATGTTGTGGAGAGGAAAAATCGCACTTTACAAGAAATGTCAAGATCAATGCTATGTGAAAACTCCCTTCTTAAATACTTTTGGGCCGAGGCCGTTAACACCGCATGCTACATTATGAATCGTGTTATCTTGAGATCTTCATTAAAGAAAACTCCCTTTGAACTCATTTTTAATAAAACCCCCTCAATTGGTTATTTTAAAGTTTTTGGATGCAAATGCTTTATTTTAAACACCAAGGACAATCTTGGAAAGTTTGATCAAAAATCCGATGAGGGAATTTTTCTTGGTTATTCTTCAAACAAAAAAGCTTTTAGAATTTTCAACCAAAGAACCTTGTGTGTTGAAGAGTCCATTCATGTTAATTTTGATGAAACTAACATTTTGGACAAGAAAGTTGATGATGATGATGACATAGATAACACTCTTAGTAACCAACCATTGTACACTCAAGCAATGGAAGAGCATGCTATGGAGGAAGAAGTGTATGAGGAAAAACAAGAAAAGGATCAAGAAACTCAAAATCTTCTTCAAGATGTGATATATCCAAAGGGACACTCCAAGGATGAAATTATTGGTGATGTATCTCAAGGGGTAAGAACAAGAAGGTATTTCATCGACAACTTTGCCCTATTATCACAAATTGAACCTAAGTTTATTGATGATGCTTTATGCGATGAGTTTTGGATTATTGCTATGCAAGAGGAGTTAAATCAATTTGAAAGAAACAAAGTTTCGACTTTAGTCCCTAGACCACATAATCACCCCACTATTGGCACAAAATGGGTTTTTCGAAATAAACTAAATGAATCCGGAGAAGTCATTAGAAACAAAGCTAGACTTGTTGCCCAAGGATTCAATCAAGAAGAGGGCATTGATTTTGATGATACCTTTGCTTCGGTTGCTAGACTTGAATCTATTAGGATGCTTTTAGCTTTTGCTTGTTTTAAAGGATTCAAACTTTTTCAAATGGATGTTAAAAGTGCTTTCCTAAATGGTGATATTGAGGAGGAAGTTTATGTTGAACAACCTCCCGGTTTTGTACATGAAAAATTTCCAAATTATACTTACAAACTCTCAAAAGCACTCTATGGTTTAAAACAAGCTCCAAGGGCTTGGTATGAAAAGTTAAGTGGTTTTCTTCTTTCAAATAACTTTTCAAGGGGTGTAGTCGACACTACTCTTTTTACAAAAACCTCTTGTAACAATGATCTTCTTCTTGTCCAAATATATGTTGATAACATCATTTTTGGTGCTACTAATGTCTCTTTATGTGAAGAATTTGCCTCACTTATGCAAAGAGAATTTGAAATGAGCATGATGGGAGAATTGACATACTTTCTCGGCCTCCAAATCAAGCAAACAAAAGAAGGAATCTTCATCAATCAAGAGAAGTACACCAAAGAACTTCTCAAAAGATTTGGGATGAGTAATGCAAAAGGTATCGGTACTCCTATGAGCTCGTCATTGAAGCTTGACAAAGATGAAAAAGGTAAAACTGTTGATGAAAAGACATATAGAGGTATGATCGGTAGTTTACTTTATTTAACGGCTAGTAGGCCGGATATCATGTTTGCCGTATGTCTATGTGCTAGATTCCAAGCTTTTCCCAAGGAATCTCATTTAATAGCTGTAAAACGTATTTTGAGATACTTAATTTCATCATATGATTATGGCTTGTGGTACTTTAAACAATCTTGTTTTGATCTTATTGCCTACACCGATGCGGACTACGCCGGATGTAAGGTAGAAAGAAAGAGTACAAGTGGAAATTGCCAATTCTTGGGAGGATGCTTAGTATCTTGGTACAGCAAGAAACAATCGTGCGTGTCCCTATCAACCGCCGAAGCGGAGTACATCGCAGCCGGTTGTTGCTGTGCTCAGGTATTTTGGATGAAACATACATTAATTGATTTTGGTGTTTCCTTTAAGTGCATACCTATCATGTGTGATAACACTAGTGCCATAAATATTTCCATAAATCCTGTGCAGCATTCAAAAACAAAACATATTGAAATCAAACATCACTTTATTAGAGATCATGTTGCTAAAGGTGATGTATCTTTAGAATATATTTGCACAGAAGATCAAATTGCCGATATTTTTACGAAACCTCTTTTAGAAGATCGCTTTTGCTATTTAAGAAAATTACTTGGTATCAGGAAATTTAATGAGTAATGTGTGTTGCTTGTATTATTTGTTTTTTCCCTTATTTCTGCCTTGATGATATTTTTCAAAAATTCGGACGCCTTTTTTAAAATTAGGACGTCCGGTTTTAAAACCGGACTCAGACTTTACATTTCAAAAAAAATTCCAGAGATATTCGGACTTTCAAATCGGACGCCTGCACAAAAACTCGGACGTCCGAATTCTTCAAAAATCCAAAAACCGGAAGACCGATTTTAATAAACGGTCGACCGAATTCATAAATTAGGGTCGCTCAGACTTTTTCTCAAAACTCCTCACATTTTTCTCTCAACTCTCTCTCTCTCTCTCACTCTCTCGACCGAAAACCCCCTCCTCACAAGACCCATCCGATTTCTTGTTCCGATTTTCAATTTTCTTCTTCTTTTTCTTCAAATTCATCTCTTATCACAGCAAAGAAGCTATTTTTCTCTCTGATTACTACAATCTACCAATCTCAAACTCTTCATCTCCTCTCAAAACCCTACCCAAGAAATTCTTCAAAATGGTTAAAACAAAGAATGCTCAAGTTTGTCAAGGGCAAAATCCTGAGGAAGGAGGCACCAGTAGAGGGAAAGGAAAGGGAAAAAGAGTACCTTCTGGAACTAGGACTTCTGCAGCTAGGGTTTCTAGAGTTTCAGAGAGGTTTATTTCAGTGAAAGAGGCTGCCAGGTTTGAGGAATGGACTAGAAATCGACGGAAAATTGCTCCGGGTCATAGGGTGGACTTACATGATATGCAAGGTATGGAGGCTATTCCTCATCTTTTTGAAATAATCGGTTGGATACCTCTGTTGATTGTAAATGAACTTTATTATGTGGATATGATATATGAATTTTATGCTAATCTCCACAAAGGAAGAATTGAAAAAGTGGATAATGTCTCACATCAATGGATTGTGACTAGAATTGGGGGAAGGGATATTGCATTTGATGATAGACTGTTGAATGAAATTTTGGATACCCCTCAAGATGGTATAAGATTTTACACCAACAAAAAATGCTATGATCCAAATTTATACAGTGAAAAACGATTTGCAGAAATTTTCACTAAGGGAGAGGTTTTAAAAAGACATGATGATAGGAATGTTAACAAACTGGATGCTTATGGGAGAGTGCTCCATCACATGATCCCTAACATCATCATTCCAAATGTTGGGCATAAATCATCTATCACCAACATGCACTCATTTGTGATGCTAGCCTTGCATGAGCATAGGAGAATGAATTTTGGATTTATGGCTATAGAACATATGCTAGCTGCACAATCTTCCTAAATGAAATGCTTGTCGTATGGTTGCTTTATCACAAAAATCCTCCAACACTTTGTGATCAATTTGGTTGGGATGGGTAATCACATTGGACCTGGCAAGATATACACTCAGCAAACCTTCAAAAGAATGGGGTTTGAGAAAGATGACGATGGGACATTCATCCGAGGTGGACAAGATGTTGATGACAGTGATGAGGAAGATGATGATGACGATCAAGAGGACATGGATATCGAAGAAGAGGACAGTGATGAAGAAACAGAGGTTGAAATACAAAGAAGAGAAACAAGACAAAAGAAACGACAAGAAAGAACAGAGGAAGGCTCATCTTCGGGGAGCATGAGTCATCTGATGGATATGATAGCCTCTCTCCAAACATCAATGAACACCCGGTTTGATGCATTCGACGGTCGCTTTGAGGCTTTGGATGGGAAAGTCTCCAACATTCAAGAAAGGCTTGATACATTGGACCAAAAAATGACCGATACACAAGAATGGGTTAAGAGACTCGAGCAAGGAGGAGGAGATAGAGATGATTGAGATTTCTCTTATAAAACCTTTTCTTTCTCTTTCTTGTTTTGTCCGTAACTCTTTTCAAACTCCTGTTTTCATTCTCTTAATGATATGGTTTTCAACTTGCTTATTTCTAATCTTAATTTGCTTTTGTTATGCTAAGTGATCTGTTTGTTGCTCTTTTTCTTTGTTGATTGGCCTTTCTTGTTATGGACTTCATAATGATACTTTAATGTTGAAAGTCCTACTGCTACCTCTTCTATGATCCCTTGGAACTTCTCTCTCAAAACTTTTTGATTTATGACAAAAGGGGGAGAAAATAGTGCAAGATGTAAGGGGGAGAAATCTTGATAATATGGTGTTTATATTGATTATTGATGGTGTTTATATTGATTATTGATGGTGTTTTGCAGCTTATGCCTTGTGATATTATGATACTAAGGGTTTTTTGGTTTAGTTTGATCTTGTAATATTCTTTAGCCATATTTGACATAAAAGCATGTGTTTAGGGGGAGTTATCTCTTTTTTTGTGATTATTGTGCTTTGCTCTTACTATTGATTTTTTGAAGCATCACCATACTTTACTTCTACTCTTTTGTTCTTCTTGCATATGTGTTTGTCATAATAAAAAAGGGGAGATTGTTAGCCCTAAGGGCATTAATACTTATGTTTTGATTATGATTAACATATGCTTGTGTGAGTATTTTAGCTAACCTTTCATAGAACAAAAGAAGTACCTGTGAAGTCTCAAAGTCTACAAGCAAAAGATCTTGTTGATGAAGGACAAAATAGAGAAGAAGAGACCAAGCCATGCCAAGATCAAATCATTGGAGACATTGAAGACATTGAAGGCTTTGTCTATTTTAGAGTGAATTAGGTACTACCTTGTAAACTCCCTAGTCTTACTCTTTGATTATTGATCATATATGAAGCTCATTTTTACGATTTTCTCAGATATAAATTTTTGTTAAAATCTAAGTATTCTTGACTGAAGTTGTGGTGTTTTTGGAAAGTTTTTCTTCTCTTTAAAATGATTGTCAAGAATACATGTTTTTGAAACAAGGAAGAAAGTTTTTGTCTTAAAAAAGAAACATGGTTGAGGAAACAAAAATTCGGTCATCCGGTTTTAGAACCGCTAGTCCGGTTTTTCCAAAATCAAAATTCGGCAGTCCGTTTTTTAGAAAATCAAGTCCCAATCTTTCTGTCCAAAAATTCGGTCATCCGGTTTTAGAACCGGTCGTCCGATTTTTGTCTAAATCAAAAATTCGGCAGTCTGTTTTCTAGTTGGACAAGTCCGAATCTTTCATGTTTAAAATAACCGATCGTCCGATTTCAGGAACCGGTCGTCCGATTTTCACAGTTACTGTATAAAATATTACCGTTGCACTGAATGCAACGGTCTTTTTTTTAAGACTCTATATATAGACTTTGTGATCAGCCATAAAGTAAACAAGTTTTGTGGAATATTCATTGTGAACATTTAAAACTTTCAAGAGCTTCAAAAGCACATTTATTGCAAACACTTTTTATTCCAAACACAAAAATCTTCTTGAGCTTCATTATTGATCATCATCAAAGAAGAAGAAAGGAGGAGCTTGTAGAAAAATTTCATTGAGTTGTACCTTTTATTTCTCAAGCTCAAAAGTGGTAACATTGTTCTTAAACCTATCCTTTTCTTTTATTGACATCAAAGGTTTGTGTTGAAAAACCCTTTAGGTAACCCTTTGATTTACATTGTGTTGTGATTTGAGGTTGTGTGCAAAACCCTTGTAGGGTGACCCTCATATTTGTAGTTGGTATATCTTTGTGTTTTACTGGATTTGGAAAATCCTTGGGTGTTGACTCAAGGTAGTGGATGTAACTCTTTGAGAAAGTGAACCACTATCACTCCTTGTGTTCTTCTTTAAGTTTCTTACTTGTCTCAACCACAAAATTTTGTTTGGTTTGGAATTTTATTAAAAGAATTTTTGAATTCTCTTTCAAATAAAATTGGAGGTTTATCTTTTAATTAACAAAGAATTTTCGATAATTAGCCAAAAACCTCATTCACCTCCCCCCCTAAGGTTTTTCACTTTCTATTTCGCCTCAAAAGGTACTCAAGTAAATTCTAAAATATAGGGAAGAGATACACCAACTCTATGCAACTTAGAAATAATGTAAATGATTTTTTGAACACTAACAAGACCCATGTGCTCAAGTGAAGGTCGTGCAAAAGTTATAACAAATATAGACATGAGTTCATCACCTAAATTTAAAATAAGAAAACATGCACTTTTCTCAACTTATTCAAGACATTTTTTAAAGGCACTTAGCAAGAACCATTCTTCAAGTGAAATCTTATTTGTGGATTTTTCTCCAAAAAAATTGAAAGAAAAATAAAAAAAAATTCTACAAAAATTGATAGAATGAACTAAAATCATAAGAAAAATGAAAAAATTGACACAAAACAATAGCATCTTCTCTTCTCCCTCACATCTAAACTATACATTGTCCCCAATAAAATAAAAGAATGTGCCAAGAGTAGAGAAGAAGAAAAAAGAGAACTACACAACCGGGCAAAAGAGACAATAATAATGGAAGCATGCAAGAGCGGTAGCCAATCTCTATAAGCTCCATAATGATGATAAGATGTCTTATTCTCCTATAAAACAGACATCCGGTACCTTTTCACAAATCAAATAAAAAATGAAAAAAAAGGAAATAAACCAAATAAAAAATACTAAAAAAAATAATAAAAGAAAATTGAAACTAATTTTTTTAAACCCGCTAAAGACAATAACCGAAATCAAACAAATCTTTTAAAAATATTAGAGAAAAAACAAAAAACCTAAATAAATAAATTAAATAATAAACTAACAAAATTAATCAACAAGTGAAAATCCATTGGACGAAATTAATCAAATCCACTAAGTAAAAAAAAGAATCTACGCTAAAGCTAACACAAGAAAGTCAACTAACATTTTTATTTAAAAAAAAAATTCTAGGGACTAAAACAATTAAATAAAAGAAAATCCTTATTAAACAAATAAAATAAAAAATTAAATTTACAAAAAATAACACAAGTAATTAATTTAACATTTTTTAGTAACGGCGCTCGAAACTTGATAGGGATTTTTCTAACTAAATTCTAAACTCAATACTTGCAAGTGTACAAGATCAATGTAATGTGACTAGTAAAAGAGTGTTTAACCACAAAAAAGGCTTAATTGTGCAAAAGGAAGGAGTAGACCAAATAGGAGAGTCCTCTTACAAAAGATAATATAGAAAAAGTACCAAAATTATTATCTCCCTAAATTGATTTTATAAAAACAAATCAAATTTAGTTATCTAAAATATTTCTAAATTAATTAAAGCTAATAAATATAATTAACTAAATTAAAAATAACAAGAGCCTAACCAAAAAGTATTATGTAAAACCTTGAATCTATCACTAACCTTTATAATAGTGGTTTAATTTTTTTAATAGGAAAGATTAGACCTCTATGTGGTGACATAGGTTACAAGCGTTGATTTACTTAAGAAATATATTGTGATTAAATGAATGACATGGCTCATCCAACCACTAGCATGACTTATTTAATTTTATGACATAAATCATTTAAAATTAGCATGAACTATTAAATTCTAAAATTCATAATATACCTACAAAAATCACATATCTCTCATACTCAAAACTACAAAAATTAAGGATGGATAAAAGTATTAATTATTCCAAATAATTATTCCACGAGAACAATCACAAAGAATTAATTGAATAAACCAATAAAAGTCTCAAAATATGCAATCACATAAATTAATAAAGTAAATAGTCCCAAATAAAATAAATAAAGTAACAATGCTGGGTTTCATCAAGATTACAAAAAGAAATTTAGTTCATGGCTAAATAGAAAGAAAGCAACAAATTCTTAGACAGGAAGATGACTTCTTCTTCTTCTTCTTGAATTGGCGATACTAGAATTCCTCCTCTCTTTGTTTAGTGCTTTCGGCGGCTCCCCTAAAAGGTAGGAAAAGCGCCCTTAAGAATTGATCTTTCAACTTATTAATAGAAGAAAAAAATTCCAATTTGAGTTTGAAGAGAATCCCACCATATAGGCATAGCTTAAATGGGGTGCAGAGTTCACTAGGGGAGAACAGATATTTAGAGACGAATGAGTCAAACAGTAGACATAATATAGACTCATTAGAGATATAATGAAATAAGGATACAACCAGAGAAATTGGAGACGATACAGAGACTACTTTTGTTTGTCTCTACAAAATGCGACTCTATTTTGGAGGAGACGAAATTATAGAAACCGTTTAGACACTGTTATTGAATCCCTCTTTATTTTTTGCGACCAAATAGCCATGGCTGAGTTGCATCTCTATATTTATCACTTGTTGGAGACGACATAGAGCCGATTTGCAAATGGTGGCTGTATATTTATAATATTGTGACCAAATATAGACGAATATTGTAGTCTCCATAGATCAATTAAAGATATGATTTAATATGAATGGTCTCCAATGTCAGAAACCGTATAAGTGGTCTCCAAATGGTTTCTGCACATTGGCACAGTGGAGACCAACACATCGTCTCTATTTATCATTATAACATTAGAGTTGCGATGGAGCCAATTTTTCCATCTCAAGATTATAGAGACAAATTAGAGTTCGTAATGTGTGTCTATAAAAGGGACAATAACATATGTTTGTCTCTATTCCATCTTTAAATATATGTAAATTTGAAGTTGATGACTGACATCGCTATTCCGTCTCAAGATCGATAGAGCCAATTTTGTTCGTCTCAGAATTGTAAAGAACAATTAGAGTCTATAACTTGCTTCTCTATTATTGACACTAACGTCTTTCCATCTCCATTACGTCTCCAAAATGCATGTAATTTAAAGTTGGCGATTGAAGTTTCTATTCTGTCTCTAAGATGGTATTTAACATAAATTAAAATTATTGGACTTTTGGCCATTCAGATGAAAAATTGACCATTGGATATAACTTTTATATGTTTTCGATAACATTATACAAGTTGTATCTTCATCGAAGTTGTGTATTTAAACAATCATCTATGGAGACCACTATATACAAACATACAGTTCACATGATTTTAGATTTTTGATCAACTATCAAATTAGGTTATTGTTTTTATGAAACTAGATATACGTAATTATAAATGATCGAATTTTGTATCCAACGGTCGGAGCTATATTTTAGTAAATGAAATGATCTAACTTATATACAATTCATCGAATATAGTAGTAAATCTAAAATGCATAAGTTATTCTATCATGAACTAATTAACACTTGTATTTATTTTAAAATAAAATCTTATAATTTATTTTAAATCAAAGTGGAGATACAATACATATTTTTCCCAAAAAATACATATTTTTATATATTATATACACACACATATATTAAAGTTATTTTGGGTATATATATAAATTAAATTATGGTGAAATTAATTAATTAATAATATCAAATAAAGTAATTAACAAAATAACAAACATAACGTTTTTGCTATAGAATCATTATTTATAGACCTTATATTTTGTCTTGTTGGGACATCTATTCGAATAAGAGCATCTATGCGATTTTGTAACTCTTGTAGAGTCTGCAAATGTGTTAAATAACTGATTTGCAATTCTTTGCAAATGTATTATCTTTTGAACTTCCAGTTCACTAGTACATGTGCATGAGCCTAGATAATATAGTGATGATGTTTTCTATATAATGTCTTTTTTTGCTATTGATTTTCTTCCTTTAATGTGGGGAACAATTGTCTCATCAAAATGATAATCAACAAATCTTGCAGTAAAGACATTCTTGATTAATGGCTCAAGATATCTAATGATGGAAGGAGAATCATATTCCATATATTCTCCAATTGATTATGTCAAAATATAAACTTATCTGGAACAGTAAACTTTTGATTTACAAAATTATGCATTTTAATTGCAAGAATTTTAGTATTATGTCGGTCAAACGGAAGAGATGGTATTTCTCAAACATATCTTTACCACTTAAAATAATTGCAGTAATGCACAAATATTTTGAACTTGTGTCATTCATTTTCTCAATGTGATATCCATTTCGGCGAAGAATAATGCATTGTGAATGACCAACCTATTTCTTTTAGGCAATAATATTCTAGCTCTTTCAAAGTACTTCCTTCATGTAATACTAGGTCAATTCTTCCAAAGCTTTAAATTAATATTGCACTACAATTTATATTATAAACATATGTCTTTCCCGTTTCTCAAATTGTAAAAATACTTTTATGCTTAAGTATGGTTTACATTGTTCTACTGATCAATACGACAAATATCTTCACATCTATTTTTTAATCAAGAATATGGAACAGTAACTATATTACCTTCAAGTAAAATATATAAGTTAAACTTTTAAAATAATTAAGATCATTTGAAAAGAAATGCTAATATTTATTATAAAAATCTCCAATCACTATTTATAATAAAACTAGTCAGAATTAATATAAAATTACTGTGAACTCAAATATAAAAATAAAGTATTAAGTCTTCTAGACTTGTCCATCTCTAATCATGGGAATTATCTTTGGATGATATAATAAAACAACAATATCCAAATGAGCCACATTAATATCATCATCGTCTTTCTAAGTATTATTTTGTTGAGAAGCAAAATTTACCTTAGCACTTAATCTTTTCTCTTAAGTGAGAGAACCCATAAAGATTGACAAGGTGTTAGGCTGTATGAAAAGTACGCGATCGGCATCTATTATCTTTTTATGATTTGCTATATCTATCTTTTTCCCTTTTATTTTATCATTTTTTTTTATTTTGAGGAATTTTCCTCGTCATGAGAATACAAAATATATTTGCATTGATCGAGTCTACGACCACAACCACAACCTTGATCACCACAACGATATTTTCTATGACTAGAAAATCTAGTTGCATTCACTTCAGGGAATGAATTAGATCTAGTAGGTCAAGTCTCATAATTTCTTATCAGTATTAACTCATTATTCTATTCAGCCACAAGGAGACATTAAATTAAATCAAAATATTCCTTAAAATATTTTCTCAATATTTGTTGTTGCAGGAGCATATTTGAGACAAAAAATATAGAGAATGCTTTTCTCTAACCTATCAACATCCACATATTTTAATTGATAAATATTAATTCTGAACTTGGTTGAATTATATTTAATTATAAATTTAAAATATGAGAGTTGCAGATGCAGTCAATCACATTGTGCTTTCGGAAGAATTACCATCTTCAGATAGTCATATGTTTAAATTATTCCACAAATTAAGTGAGTCTTTACCTGTAAGATATTCTGCCTTCAAATCTCTAGAGATGATGGCGAGAAAAATCATAACCATGGTACAATCTTGATTTGATGCTCTATGATTTCTTTAATGGTTTCCAAGATCCATTGCATCCAAATAGATTGCAAAATCAAGTACCATTCTAAATAATATTTTCTAGTAATATTAAGAGAAATAAATTCAAGTTTAATAGGATTAGCCATAAAAATAAAACTTATAAAATAAGAACTTACGTTAGCTTTCAAACCTCCAAACTAGTATAGATACAATTGAGAACCCTTATTATTAAGATTATATAGGAGAAAAGAAAACTTCAAAACTCTTCAAAATGGCCAAAAGTAGAGATTCGTAATGATAATATGTTGTAAATTTAGTATCTAATAATAATAAAATGCTAAACTATCGAAAATATAAAGAGAGAATATGAAGAATATAATTATAACAAAACTTTTTCTTTGTTTTTTTGGTGCATTTCTTCTTAGGAAAACTCATGTATATATAGTCTTCCAATACATGAATATTGATGAAAGAATATTTAAGATATCTAATTAACCTTGTTGCATTGAAAGAGGGGATAAAGGAAGGGGTTTTAGGACCATAAAGACAGATATATTTATGTTGAATTTCTAACAAAAATATACTTATTATGATAATTTAAAATACTTTTAAAGACTAACAACTAGAATTGAAGGTGTTTATTTGTATTAAAAATCTACCCTATCACTGAACTTTAGAGTTTTAAGAAGAAGAATTATATTAAATTATTGTTCTCAAAGAGAATAAAAATGCTATAAGCATAAATAAAATTATGAAACTTTTCGTCAAGAGATTTTTTCTAACTTACAAGTAAGGATTTTACCATTAGCCAAGTTAAGAATGAATCAAGAGGAAATCAATCATAGGCATAAAAGAGTAGACAAGATAAGAAGTGCTTTAATTAGGCCATCCTCAGTCATTAATCCTTTCATAAACAATTTATGTTTTCATTTGTTTTATTCGTTAATGTGTAATTAGCTTTATTTTAATTTATATTAGTTTTAGTTAATCAATCTTATTTTTTTATTCAATTTAGGTTATAAGTATGAGAACTCTGCACTTACGTAACAATCCTTGTTGGAACGATTTTTACTTAGCATTTCATTACTTACTAGTTATTTGTGTACTTGCAAATTTCGCATAAACTAAATTGTCCATCTAAAATGAAGATGAAGTGTATAAACTATTTTAAATGGTTTAGGAGACAAACTTTTGTAGTTTGATGCAAATGCTCCCTAAATGTGTACTTGGGATAGTCATAGCATTCTCAGTCACATTCCCAATAATATTACCATTAATAGTATTTTTTTCTTTATTATTTAATTATTATAATTTAATTAATTTTTTTGATAAATTTTATTAATAAAACATTATATTAACAGTGAACTCTAAATTTCAGAATTTTAATTTGTGCCCTAAAATTTTAAAAAGTTAGTTTCTTATCCTCGAACTACCATATAACATATTAATATCTACCCTTCAGTTAACTTTTTCCGTTAACCATTAATGATCAACGTGTATTTAAGCATTAGTAACCCTTGAACATTATGAAATTTTAGTTTTTACTCTTAAACTTAATATTGGTTCTTTACTCTCAAAATTAAATAATACATAAATTTTTGTCATTCTGTCAAATTCTCACATATCCTTAACGGTCAACAAGCGGCCAACCATCACGTGACCAAATCTGGGGTCAATTTTTGTATATTATATATTCTATATGTATTCTTTTTATCTAGTATTTTGAAATGTAATTACATTCAATGAAGTTCATGCTTATGAACAAATAGATACATTTTTAGGGATAAGATTTTAATTTAAATAAATATTTGAAAAACTTTGTTGTTGTTTTATTTTCTTCATCAATTAAAGTAGCCAAGGAGCATTGTATCTCTCTATTTTTTTACATCATCCTAGTTGACAATAATTTGAACAAACATCACAATTGGGTATGTAAAAAAAGGTTTAAATATATCATTGATATGTTATTGTAATTCGAGGGTAAGAAACTAATGTTTAAAAGTTTGCGACAAAAATCAAAATCTTTGAAAGCTAAGGGGTTATTAATAGTTAAATGTGTATTGACCTTTAATATTTAACAAACGGAAGGGCAAATATTAATATGTTATTGTAGTTTAAGGGCAAGAAACCAATGTTTTGTAATTCAAGGACAAAAATCAAAATCTTAAAAAATTCAAGGGGTTATGGGGTTTTGTACTCTATTGAGAATGTTATACAGGGTGCATTACAAAAGATGTAATAGGAGATCTAAGCAGCAAATTGTGTACTTTATTAAAAGCAGGGTGTAGTTTAACTATTTCGGCAAATCCAAGGGTTGTCTTTTGCAAACACCAATTTTTATCTTCCTGTTTTTCTCTCTCTTTTTTGGGCACGGACGCACGGTCAAGGAAAGGAAAATTCAAAAGCAATACGAAAATTTCCGAACAATTCCCGCTTGACCCAAAGCAATCTGCAAATACAAGAAAAGGCAAATACGCGTTCCCTGTCTTAGCCCTATAAATTCTCAAAATAAAGAACTTTGCTTTGGTGTCTGTCCAAAAAAGAAAATGAAGAAGAAACCTTTAAACCCTTCAAAAATGGGTTCTTCTTCTCCTGTTGCTTCACCTTCTTCTTTGCCCTTGCAGATTAATGATGAGCAATCAGAAATGGTGATGTGCCCAATACTTCCGACAGATCTGATAATCAACATCCTGTTGAGACTCCCAGTGAAGGCTTTGGGTAAGTTCAAGTGTGTTTCAAAGCATTGGCTTAATATAATCGAAGACCCTTTTTTCCTATCTACGCATAGAGCATTGTCAATTGAGAATCCGAATTTGCTTTTGCTAAAAAAGACTCCTTTATGTGAAACAAACAAAACCCACATGAAAAAATCCACAAAAGTTGATGTTTGTTCTATGGGTTCTAATGGGTCCCACATTCTGGACTTTACTTTGTATATTGATGATGAAGGTGTTGAGTTGTTGCCTTCTAAATGGGATATCATATGCTTTGCAGCTGAGAATGGGTTTTATGTATGTAATCCAAGTACACAAGAATTGTTCAAATTGCCGGAGGCCAGTTGTTGTACATCTGGTGATGTTAATGCAGGATTGGGGTACATAAAGGAGACAAATGAGTATGTCTTGGTTCACTTGTTTGACCGTAGTATTGATTTACATGTCGATTATGAGATTGGGTGTGAGGTGATGAGGTTCAGTGATGGTTGTTCTGTAAAGGATTGCTCGTGGAAGGAGATTGATGCAAATTGTCCCTTTGTATTAAGGGGTTGGGGAATTTTGGTTGAGAATGTGTTTTATTGGATGATATGGGAGGAGTATTGTCATGCCGAAGATGAAGCAATTGTGGCTTTTGATATAGGTAAGGAAGAGTTTAGAACTGTCACGCCACCAGAAGGGATTTTGGATCCTAATGGCGTGTGGTTTTTGGTGGAACTGGGTAGTAGGCTGTGTTTGGTTGATACCGTGACTAGGCCATTTACCATGGAGATTTGGGTGTTAAAAGATTATGAAAATCACGTCTGGGCGAAAGAGTACTGCATTGATCTTAATGGCTTTAGTATTGACCTGTTGAAGTTCATTGTGCCTTTGGACCACCGTGATGGTGAAATTTTAATGGATGTCAAACAAGAGAGTCTTGACTACTATGATGTGGAGAACAAGTGTTTCAAGAGGAGGGACAGTCTCTTACCAGGGGACTGGACATGGTTTCGGCTTTACAATGACTGCTTCTTTTCCCTTGGGAGTCCATAGATCATATTTTTCTCTGCCGGCTTTTTAAGGCATGCTATCTCTTATTTATTGACCATACTTTTGTTAGCATTCTAATTCTTTGTTGTAACAATTGGATTATTTCTTGAGAATGCTAACAAGAGAAGGCAATAAATTTTCAATTGAGAACTTAATGTTGTAAGACCAAAAGTATTTCTGTGGTCTTTTGTTTATTATATACTCCCTTGGTTGAACTACAATATTTTCAATGATTCTTAATATATGAATCTGCTGTTCTGATTTGGGAAATTCTCTAAATATTTCTGTAAACTTAGTTCTTCTGAAGTCAACATATTTATTTTGAGGATCAAGTTCCATTAGCTGATTATTGATAATGAAAAAACTTTTCTTGACATGTTATTCTCGTTACTCTTGTGTCTTTTTCACGGGTTACTATTGTTTATCAGTTTGGTTTCTTTCATGGTTATAGTTTTTTCTAGACTTGGAACCTTAATTGCTACTTTGTCTTGAACCATCCGGTGTAATTGGCACCTTAGAATGGTTACTTTGCATTATGGTGGAAAGGTATGGTGTCAAGGAATTAGTTTTAGTGGGTTTAGTAATCAAGATTTGGATGATGGAACAATTAAAAGGTAGACAAAAGAGACCACTTTTAGAGTTCATGCTTTAATGCAATATGTTTTTTTTTTTACATGAAATTGGATGGAGTTAAAATCTTTAGCATCTCCATACTGTTACCTGAAAGTAAAGCATGCTATCTAAATTATTCTGTATGTTGAATTTTGACAAGAATTTTCAACTGACCCTTTTTCTCTTGTGAAATAGGGTTTTAGACTATGGAAGGTAAGAAATCTGTAGCTTATGGCGAGAACTTTTATGATGTGGATTTTCCCTTCCTTCCACCCATCCACTACATACAAAATAAAGGTGTGGGCTGTGGTCATAAATGGGATAGGAAATGGTGGTGAAACATAGTGATTCTTGAAACTACTACACACTTCATCGTTTAGGCCTCTTTTCATTTTACTTCTTTTCATTCGATCCAATTAAAATCTTTAAAATGCTTGGATAAAACTATTTGAGTTCCTTAGCTAATGTTCGTTGGCTAAGAACATTTATTCCCGTTATGGTTGTCTGAAACTGAACTATTGTGTACCTACTAAGGCTGTGACACTGTTAAGAATTGTTTATCAGGTTCAGACTTTCTTAGGTCTTTTAAATCATTCAGTTGTATAGGCGTATAATCTCTATATATTGTTGAATTTCAGTTATTGTTTTTTTCTCAACTTATTACCTACCGAGATGTTTCTGTAGTGTACATTCATTAGCCTTGTTCATGTGCTTTTCAATTAGAGGCTAATCATACAAGTATTGTAAAATCTGAATTTGGCATTTCTCTTAACTATTTACAAATTTGATGCTTTAGGAATTTTGAATAGTCGTGTTGAGCAAACTGAAGTTTGTGCCAGAAAAAAAAAAATTTAGATGTTGATAATTCCTCTTTTTGGATAATTTTTTTCCTTGAACTGCTGCTCTTTTCTCCCCTGACTTTTGGGTATCTCTGTTATTGCCTCATCTTTATATCATCTTCAAGGTTTTGATTACACTTCCTATATTTTCATATTTGCAGTGATAGACTTACGTGATGCTACAGATTTGTTTTGCTTGTCTCTGTTAATTATTCATCGTTTTGGGATTTTGCCAATTTCACCACTGTATTGTCCTTTGGAAATATTTGTTCACTGCTTTGTCATAAATCGTTGCTATCTCCTTATTCTTTTGTAATATTGACAATGCTTCTAATCCCTCTCTACATTCTTGTGAGTTTTGTTTAGTTCTCCATAATTATATTGTGATGTGAGAATGTATGCTTACATGATGAGAATACATCTCCTGGTATCACATTTTGCATGCAAAATTTGAAATGCCTTTGACAATACTATTCCAACATATTCCGTAAGTTATGGAAGATATCTATGGAAGCCTTTTAAAAAATAGTCGAATTTAAGTTCTGTGTACTTGTTTATTCTTTTTTTCCCTGACATTGGATGCTTTATTACTATGATCTATGCTACTTTTTGTTGCTTGCATGATTTATTTCTTGTCCTTCATTTTACAAAAGCACAAAAAGCTTTGGAACAGAAAAATATTAAAAAAGATTGGCTCTGGAGGACATAGGCAAATTTAATTGAACTGATACATTCTGCCGTTAAAATATATCTTGAGACTATCAGTTATGAACTGAAAGATATCAATGTGTGCTTTATATATACCGAATATTTGGACTTCTCTATTTGGGTAGTGAATCAGAAGAACCATCTGGCAAAATCTTATTGATGTTAATCTTCATTGTATGATTAAATTCTTAATTATGAAGTAGCAGGAAGAATTGCTATAGTGGCACGTATTCTGCAAGTTTCTTTTGACAGCTATATTTGCTTGTTAACATTGCCAAAGGAGAGGTTTGGATTGTCTGTCTGTGTCTGTTCGGGCATGTTTTTAAAGGATGTTCTTAACTTGATTCCCGGCATTCCTGCTTAATGAGTATGCATTTCCGAGACTAAGTGATTCTGCTTCGGTGTTAGAAGATGCAAAGCAACAGGTTTGTTATTTTCCTTGAGTATGGAATTTAAATACTTCCGAAATGTAAGTTCTAGAGAGTTTACTCTTTGGCTACTCGGAGAAATTCTTGCCTAGCTTAACGCGGAATCTGCACCCTTACTCTTATATATGGTGATTTGATCTTTGGGAGAAACCGTGTTCTGTGATTCTACAAAAAAGTTTTTATCATTCTATTGTAGAGAATTTAGATTTGATGCACTTGAATTCATGTTGGATCTTGTTTTTGCTGGTATCTGGAATAAATAATGTCGTTATAAAGTTAAATTTTGCTTTAGAGTTTCTCTCAGATGCATTTGCTATTGATTGTTTTGGTGACAGTTCCTAGATATATTAGCTCATAAGAATGAACAATCAGGATTGTGAAGGGTTCTATTTTCTATTCAAGCATACTTTATGAAGGAATCTCTTAAGATTGGCTTGTTGTTGCATATCTTCTATCTCTTGGTACCAAAAAGTGAAATTCCTAAGCCCTCGCCAGACTGTCGACACCCATATAGGAGATGTGCATATCTTCTATCTCTTGTTCTGGAAATGTGTGGTACGTTTAGTCTGTCACAGTCTATAAAAAGACTCCTTAACTCTCTCTTGCATCTGCTCTACTCACAAAACGTCCTCACCCAACCCTGCTACCCACCAGGCTTCCGTTGCAAATTCGCAGAAAAGGCAAAAAGATTAATATCTGATTCCACCCTGCCAGCACTTAACAAGGGAAACATCAGAACCCACATCCTTCCTTCTCTGTAAACTGACCCAATTGGAGAGAGAGAGAGAGAGAGAGAGAGAGAGAGAGAGAGAGAGAGAGAGAGAGAGAGAGAGAGAGAGAGAGAGAGAGCATATCCTCCAAACAAACACCCATACTCTGGGAGGCACTTGAAGATGTGATGTGAATTTTGAATTTTCAATGGTATGAACTCTTCACCATCAAGACTTCTTTCTCAAGCAACTTTAGCTATGTAAAAACTAGAACCTCTTGAACTTATGAGATGAATCTTTCCTCTACAAGTTGATTCAATATTGGGTATATTAAACCTAACACTTAATTAACAATTGTAGATAAAACTTAAATCAAGTGATAAAACCCAACACCTAATTAACAATTATAGAAGACCCAAATCAAGTGACAAGTCACAAGAATGTGATCATCATAGAGAAGTAAGAATTAGATGATCAATTATGAAGCCCTTGGGTTAATCCAATTCAAGAGAATCAATTGAAATCTTAGTAAGGAAGATCAAACCCTAGGATGAAGTTAAGAATAGGTTTGAAGACTCAAAAACCCTAGAACAACGTCTCAAAATCACATAATTCAACTTGGACTTTAAAATGAGGCATAAGAAAGTATTTAAAGCATTCCATACATTTTAGGGTTGAACCATTAGTTGACCAGAGTCTGAAGGTCATAAAAGACCAATAATACCCCTTAGTAAAAAGCTAGAAAACAAAGGAAATCAGAATTAAAAAGTCAAAGATCGCATTTCACCATTGTTGTTATCCTGCTGAAGCATTTCAACCAATGGTTAGAATGTATCCGGGGCTAGCAAGGGGCAGGGGGAAGGGATGCAGCCGCGGCTGGCTGTGCCCTGTTTCTACTCTCTTGGAAATTTTGATCTCTCCAACTTGCTCCAATTGATGCTCTTTGGTTGCGGCATATAACATGAACACATTAGAAGCTTTGTAGCTATCTTCTAAGCCTTTAAACTTAGCTTAAATCATTCCCTCATGACTTTATCTGCAAATGCAATAAACTCATTATTTATGCTATCGACACGTTCCTGATCTCCTTAGCCCGAGCCCTCGTAATCGGTCCCCAGAAGAGCTCCACAGTCTAATACTCGTCCAGTGTCATATCAAGATGTCATACGGCCTTCCAGACCTTCCCTACCCCACAAGACGACTATGTAAAAGTAAGAGGGTTTGAAAAACCTAGCTCTTCCCCTCTTTTTGTGTAACATAGTCTATTCAATGTGGTAGGTAGACTTGACAGTGAACTGACCATTCTTATCTTAATGTTATACCAACACATATTCAGGCAAAGAGGGTACAAAGGAATTCCTTAGAATAATGTGTGAATCTCTTTGATTGAAAACCTGCCATCCACATCCCCACATTTTGAATAAGAAGGGTTTGTAGATGTTGCTTCAAAAGTCGAAGGCACGGGCAACCATTGATAACCCCATACTCTCACATATTGCCCATTCTCTATTCTCCACTGCAAGCCCCTTACCAACAACCCCCAAGCCTCCCAAATTGAATGCCAAGCATAAGAAACTAGGGGCCCCAAGGTGGCGTCCAAGAAGTAGAACGAAAGATGGTATTTACCTTTTAAAGCACGAGCTAGTATTGAGGTCGGATTTTGGACTATTCTCCACCTTTGCTTAGCCAATAGAGGCAAATTGAAGACTTTCGTGTCTCTAAACCCCATTCCCCCCTCCTATTTACTTTTGCATAGGTCTTCCCACTTCTTCAAGCATATTCCCTTTCCTTCCCCCTTCCCCTATTCCACCAGAAATTCTGGATCATAATAGTCACCTCTTCACCCAAAGTTTTGAGTAGGAGAAAACAGGCATGACATAGGTTGGTATTTATTGTAGCACTAGTTTAGTGAGTACTTTCTAAGCCTGGGTAAAAGTCTTCTCCTTCCATCCCATTGTTTTTCCCACTATTCTCAGGTATACTCAAACATTTCTTTTTTAGACCATCCAATAAGGTACAGAAGCCCCATATATTTCTCTCACCGCACCAACAATTGCACCCCTAACAGACCCGCCAAAGATGAACTACCCTCGAGGAGACATGCATAGAGAAGAAAATAGAGGATTTAACCAAGATGACTAATGAGATATGACTTTTCATCCCTTAGGAAGACCTTTTGGAGTCCCACATTGAAACTCCATAATTTTTCTTCGGACTTGATTCTCAATAAATAAGATACACATTTTCTACCTTTTGATAGACTTTTGGGACTTAACCTCTAGGTTTTGAATCAAGTCTTCTTGATATAGTAATTGGTTTCCATTACTTTATTAATATTTATAGTCTTGGTATTGACTTAAGCATTGGAAAAGGAATAAGGAATCATCTCCCGCCTATTTCTGAATCTAATGGAGCACCTCGAAGATAGGAATCTATCAAATGGTGCCCACCGTGAATTTCATTTTATTTCTTTTAAGCCACATCAATCGGGATTTCTCTTTTCTTGGTGTTGTCTTATCAACTACAATTCATACCAAATTTTGCATCTGGGATAATTCTCTATTTCCCTATTATTGTTTGTTACCCAACTAAGCAGAAAAAACTGAAACATTTATTAACTTCTTAGTATGATCACGTAATTGATAACTAACAAGAACTTCATAAACATTCAATTCTCAAGGTCCCAGAAAGAGAACAAGAAGCACAAGGGACCCATAATATGTAATAAAAGTATCTGAAAGTTTCCAGTGGGGAAAACAATCTATTGTTTTCTGTCCATTATTGTAAAAAAGTGTACATTATATAGTTGTCACCATGTGTGACCAATCCTAAACCAACTATAATTAGGAAACTAATGAACTAAATACACATGGATTAGGAGATATAAATACTAACAATAATAATCCTAATCATAGTAGAATTTTAATCCTTAACACTCCTCCTCAAGTTGGAGCATGAAGGTTTGAAATGCCCAACCTGGAAACTAAACGATGAAAGTGAGCGGGATGAAGAGCTTTAGTGAGAACATCGGTCGGCTGATGTTCGCTTCGAATATAATTAGGAGAAATAAATTCATGTTGAAATGCATCATGGACAAAATGACAATCAATTTCAATATGTTTAGTACGTCCATGGAATACAGGATTTTCGGCAATGTGAAGAATAGCTTGATTATCACAGTGTAATAAAATGGGGCATGTGATAGGTACCTGAAGATCGCGAAGGAGGCTAGATAACCATTTTAGTTCACATAAAGTCATCGCCATGGAGCGATATTCAGCTTCAGAAGAAGAGCGAGAAACGGTATGTTGTTTCTTTGTTTTCCATGAAACAGGAGAACCACCGAGTAAAATAAAATAGCCGGTAACAGAACATCGAGTAATGGGGCATGTGGCCCAATTGGAGTCACAGTATGTAGTCAGGACAAGAGGAGAATTAGACTGAAGAAGAATACCACGACCACGATTACCTTTGAGATATCGAACAACCCTGATAGCCGCATCCCAATGAGCTTGGCGAGGAGCGTGCATAAACTGAGTGAGCGTGCGAACAGAGTAAGCGAGCTCAGGTCGTGTAAGAGTAAGGTAGATCAGCTTACCAATGGGTCTGCGGTATCGTTCTGGGTTATCGAAATAAGATCCAGTAGCCTTGGCTAACTGATGATTGGATTCAATAGGTGTAGATGTTGGGTTGGCCCCTAACAAATCGGTTTCAGAAAGAATTTCCAAAGTGTACTTTCATTGGCATAAAAATAAACCCGATGGGTTTCTTGCAATTTCAATACCCAAAAAATATTTGAGAGAACCCAAGTCCTTCATATGAAAGCACTTATTCAAGGAAGCTTTAAATTTATTGAGAGTGGGTAGTGAATTTCCAGTAATTAGTAAATCATCCACATAGTGATGACACATAAACAAATATTTTCGCGAGAGTATGTGAAGAGAGAATAATCTGCATAAGACTGAGAAAAGCCACACTTACGAAGAGCGGCTGTCAGTTTTGAAAACCAGCACCGAGGAGCTTGACGAAGGTCGTATAAAGATTTCTTCAGAAGATAGACTTGTCCTCAGAAAGAGGGCCGAAAAACAGGTGGCGGTCGTATATAAACTTCTTCCTATAAATCTCCATGGAGAAATGCATTGTGGACATCCATCTGATGAATAGGCCAATTTCGAGCAGTAGCGACAGAAAGTAAAGTGAGAACTGTGACCATTTTAGCAACTGGGGCAAATGTGTTCGTGAAGTCAACACCTGCCATTTGTGTGTTTCCCAAAATCACCAAGTAAGCTTTATATTGCTCGATGGTGCCGTCTACTTTGTACTTAATACGAAAGACCCATTTACTCCCTATAGCACGTTTTCCAGGAGGCAAGGGTGTTAAAGACCATGTGCCATTCTTTTCTAGTGCATCATTTTCTTGGTGCATAGCGGCGCGGCAAAGAGGATTAGACACTGCTTCAGAGTAGGTGGTGGGCTCGGATTCTGTAGCTACCGATGCTAAAAAATGTCTGTGTGAAGGAGAAAATTTTCTGTAGTCCACAAATTGTGTTATAGGGTAAAGAGACGTACCTGAAAGGTCCAAAGAGGATGAGGGAGCAGAAGAGGAATGGGATATAGAAGTCTTCCATATAGCATTACAATCAAAAGCTTGGAGTCGAGCAGGAACCTTTTTAATCCGAGTACTTTTCCTTGTACCAAGTATTTCTGTGGACTGGCTTGGAGAAGGAGAAGGAGCAGCTGGTATAAATGTTACTAGATTTGGAGCCACTGGATGAGGTGCAGTGGAAATATTCTGGTCCAAAAAGCTAGCTGGATTGGATAGATCCGCAACTGGGCCCGTGGTGCGGTCTTGACTGAGCAGAACAGAAGTAGAAGTTCAGTCGATGGGATGGAGGCGTTGGGTCGTGCTATCAGTAGGGAGAGAATCGACTGGGCCCTGCGTGCTAGGCTGTGCGTGCTGGGCCTTGCTATCAAAAGGAATAGATGTGACTGGGCTGTGTGTACTAGGCCGCTCGTGATGGGCCGCACGAGATGCTGGGCCAGGAGAGTCAACAGCTTGGAGAAGGGCTGTCTTGGTCGCGGGCTCCTTCTCCCTTTGTCTTATTGGGCTACATCTTGTTGGGCTATTTGCTCTGGGCTGGATTTATATGTTATTTTCACGAAAGAATTTACTCCCCCTTGCTTGTAAACCCAACATTTGTTCCCCAAAATTATAAGAGCTTGCAAAATCTAGAGTACATTGTGGGGTTTGTGAGTCTCTGTATGGAAACTTTATCTCATCGAAGATTACATCTCTGGATATAATGAACTTTTTCCTTTTTAAATCATAAAATCGTCAACCTTTCTTGTTGAAGGGATATCTAAGGAAGACACAAATTCTGCTTCGGGCTCGGAATTTATCTCTAGGTAGATCATGATCATGGACATAAGCTAAACACCCAAAACTTTTAATGTGAGAATAAGATGGTCTTTTCCCATATAGCATCTCATAAGGCGTTTTTCTATGTAACAATGAAGAGGGTGTGCGATTTATAAGATATACGGCTGTCAGAACACATTCTCCCCAAAATTTTATGGGTAGGTTAGCCTGAAACTGCAAAGCACGAGGGACATTCAGGATATGCCGATGCTTCCGTTCGACCCTGCCGTTTTGTTGTGGAATCCCAGCGATGGTGGTCTGATGTATCATGCCATGCGCGGAAAAATATGATTTTAGACAAATAAATTCTGTACTATTATCACTCCGGACTGTCTTTACGGTTTTGCCAAATTGGGTTCTCACCATGGCAAAATAATCATTTAAAACGGATGCAACTTCGCTTTTCTCTGAGATCAAATATATCCAGACTACCCTAGAATAATCATCTACTATAGTAAGGAAATAATAGGCCCCGATAGTAGACAAAGTTTTGTATGGTCCCCATAAATCAAAATGAATTAAATCAAAAGTAAGATGCCTTATTTATATTCAAAGGAAAACAGTCACGAGTCTGTTTAGCATGCAGACAAGTATTGCAAGGTGCAGACTTGGTTCTAGAGTCTTTAGAAAGTCCCAAGAAATTATTTACCACAAAATCCAAACGATGGCCTAACCGTATATGCCATAATGTGCTGGAATCAAGAACCGTGCTAGAAAAAGCGTACAAAGCTGATAAATGCAATGGCTTGTAGAAGAAAATCTCATTTATTTGCTCACCCACTCCAATCAGCCTCATCGAGATACGGTCCTGTATAACACAAAAATTATCAAAAAAGGTGATAAAATACTAAGAGTCTCAGGCCAATTGAGACCAGGAAATTAGGTTGCATTTAAGTTTAGGAATTAAAAGCACATTTAGGAGTTTGAGTCTGGGAGTTAAGGAGACAATTCTTTCTTGAAGAGCAATTGCTTTAGTACCATTAGGTAGACCAATAGTATATGGGTAGACATTATTTAAATTGCTCAAAAAATCTTTCCTACTAGTCATGTGATGAGAACATCCTGAATCCAAAATCATAAATTTTTCATACCAGATAATTTATCGGATTAAGTGACATATGTTATTTATAAAGGTCAACAATTTTTACCATTGTTCACTTGATAAAGTGGGAATATTGTTGCTGGAGCTTCTTGCTCGGCTGAAGGTTTCTACGCCGGCGACGATTGGCGTTCCTCCGCGTTGGTCTGTCGTGGCGGTATTGGCCCACGCATCAACCGATCATCCTCTCTGTGTAAGTTGATGCTGTTGTCTTGCTGTACCATGGCCAGAAGATGGGCGAGATCTGCCTCGCCATCCACCTCTGCTACTGCGACCTGGTGGTGTTCTGCGGTCTCGGCTACTGCGACTAAACGAAGGTCCATTCCGATTACAATGCCTGCAACTTATGCCGCACCAGGTTGAAGACAATGAACGATGAACGGCGGTGAGCAGCGGTGAAGGCCATACTTTCAAAATTATTATTATTATTATTTTTTGAGCAAAGTTTTTTTTTTTCGAACTTGGCTCTGATACCATGAAAGTTTTCAGTGGAGAAAACAATCTATTGTTTTCTGTCCATTATTGTAAAAAAATGTACATTATATAGTTGTCACCATGTGTGACCAATCCTAAACCAACTATAATTAGGAAACTAATAAACTAAATATACATGGATTAGAAGATATAAATCCTAACAATAATAATAATCCTAATCATAGTAAAATTTTAATCCTTAACGGTATCTTAAACTCAAGAAAAGGCAATTAAGCTGAAGAACATCATCTAATGCCTCAAAACTTGTTAGGAATAATAAACCAGTAATAACGTCATCTAATGCCTCAATACTTGTTACATTCTCAGTACACTTTTTTACCATTGAGAAATTTCCATAAACTTAGTTAGATCACTAAACTAAGAAATGAAAAAAAGTGTCAGAGAGTATCCATCCAACATATTTTAACTTTTATATTATAGTAACTCTCACTATACAAAATTTCTAGTAATTCCTCCAACGTCAATAACCAACTTCTCAATTTGAAATAAATTTATGTGGACAAGCAAAATTATTTATTATAAGCAATAAACCATTCCCATAAATAGTGTAATTGATTTGTAAAAAAAAAGTAAATGTGAGAAAAGTATTTCGCTTTACATTAAAAATTCAATTCAAAATACATTAAATAATGCAAAATTATGCACAAAAAGTAGCACACAACACAATTTAATGTCACAAAACTCCTAACGTTCCATATTTGTCGTCAAGAGTGAGCTAAAATTTCTGTTTGAATTTATATAAAAATCGACTTTAGAGAAAGAAATGGTTATGGTCGAGCTTTAGAAAAGAGTGGATAGCAATGGAAGAAAATGGTGAGAACTTGTTCTATTACTTTTCTAATTACAAATAATTGGGACATTATACAATCAAATACATACCTTCATTAACTATTATATTCTCACATATTATTATTAATAATTTTTAATTTCTTGATTGTTATACTATTAGTTCAACCAAGAACTCCAATCTTCTTCCAAAAAATTTAAAAACTGTGCGAAAATCCTTAACTCCTCCATGTATTAAGCTTTTATTTTCATGAACCTAATGGAGACTTTAATAATAGAAGAAACAGAGATGGAGATATGTGAAAATATACTTTAAAAATAATTATTTTAAATTAATTATTTCTTTTTGTGACTTCCAAATAAAATATTCTTTTTCTTATATGTGTTCAACGTATTTTGAAAAAATTATTTTCTCAACTTGTTATTTTATTTATATAATTTTTGTTATCCAATGTGTAATTAACTCATAAATATAATAATTTTTACATGCCTATTTAAATGTCTTTAAAAATAATTCTTTCAAACTAATCTTTTCTCCATGTAATTTTTATCATCCTCTATGTTAGTTAGCTTTAATTAGTTATTATTTCTTCTTACATTTTTATTAATTATACATTATTTTGAATTTTAACTTGTTTAAATTGTGTTTCTAAACAATAACTTAGTAAAAAGAGTAAAATGTTATAAATATCTTCACACTATTTACAGACTATTTAAAATACTCTTATACTTTACTTTTATCAAATTTTATCCTCCAATTATTTTCAAGGCACTAAAATTGTTCTTCTGACCAATTTTGTGGTGGTCTCCGCCCTAAACCACCACAAAAATGGTCGGATGAATAATTTAACAGTCCAAAAAAATAAAAAAGTTTGAGAGTAAAAATAAAAAAAACTTTTCGTAAATAATGTGTGGTAGGTATAACATTTTATCCTTTTTATAATTACGATTCCTTATCTATTTTATTTGATTTATGAATGTCCCATAAGTATACTTTCTATAGTTTCAGTCCCATATTAATAATTAATTTTACAAAAGAAAAAAAATTAGGCCGCCAATCCTACGACAAATTTGGAGGAAATTTTTATATCTGCAGCTTATGTGCCCTAATTTACAAGGTAAATTTGCCAGTGGATTACATCAATTCATACACATATTCAAGTGGTCTAGTAACTATTTTATTTCTCTTAAATAAATTCAGCAACTTTAAAATTTTATCCATGGAATATATTTTATCTACCATCAAAATAAAATAGTGGTAGGAATAAATAATCAAACTTTAAGACAAATTTAAAATTTGTGAGATTGTTACGAAGTTATGTTAATTTATATTTTTTAGTTAATATATAATTAGCTTTCCAAGTTAGAGCATGTTAGGCGTAAATTCGAATTTTCATCGGATTTTACTTTGGGACTAGCTGTTGATTAAACTATATTATTGTAAAATAATAGTTTTAGACTGTTTTAATTATACAAATTAAAGTCAAGTGAGTTTTTTTAATTCCAGAAAAATAGTTAAATTGAAATTCAAAGAGTAAAGTTAAAGTTTTTTTGTAGGATAAACAAAATAGTTGAAGGGGACTATTTTTTTTTTTTTTTAACAATTTACTTAGAAAAAAAGAAAGTATATATATATATATATATATTCACCATTGCAGTGTTGGTAGAACACATTATATTTTGCACTCGATGGCATATTTCAAAGTGCATTCTGAGTACTGAAATGGCATCATTCGATTTAAGTTGGGAATTATTAGACCTCTTCCGTTACGCGTATCGCCCTCTTCAACGCCGTGTACTTCTTCAACGTCGTCTCCCTCTTCTCTTTGTTTTTTTCTTCGTTCTTCATCTTCTTTTCATAGCATTCTTTAGAAATCTCTAATCAAACCACCACTGTGTTTGTTTTCTTATGGTTCTCTGACTGATTTGTAATCCATGGAAGAATTTGGAAAAATTATTTTTGTAAGATACGAGAAAAACATAATGATTGCAGCAGCACTGTCTTATTTTTTGATATTTTTTTATCTTATTAAGTGTATATTGTGTAAAGTAAATCTTTGGAGAATGGAAAAATCGTTATTGGAGAAGATGAGGAGGAAGAATCATTTTTTCCTCTGGAAATGATTTTTTTTGTGGTTGTTAAAAGTTATATGTCAATGGAGCTCAGAAATTTCATATTTCAATTGCTAATGTTCCATGTGAATAAAATTGTAGTTTCATAATTCAATTACTAATGTTCCATAATGGCAGTAGCAGCTCTATTTTCATATTATTTGATATTTTCGTTCGTCTTATTTAGTTATTGTGTAAGGTAAATCTATGAAGAATTATCAGAAAATCGTTATTGGAGATGACGAGGAGGAAAAATTGTTAAAATCATATGCTATTGGAGTTACAAAGTTACATGTTTCAATTGCTAATGTTTCATAGAAATATAACCATAGTTACATCTTTCAATTGCTAAAGTTTCATGGAATATAATTGTTGGTACATGATTACATCAAGTGATCAGCTATGAAATATTAAATCCTCAGTGACAATTTTATGTTACTGATTTTACCTAATACATAATACATGAACTTCATTACAAAAGAAAACCTACACAAAAATCATGAAAACCAACATACAGCTGATGGAACATGCACTATAATAACATTAACACATAACCTATGGAACTTTAATACTATTTCCATGTAACATTAACATAAACTCATGGATCATTCATTATATTTTCATGGAACATTAACGCATAGACCATTGAATATAAATACTATTTCCATGTACTGTTAACATAGAGCATGGAAACATAAATTATTTTTCCATGAAACCTTATCACAACAAAACATTATATGCGCATGGAACATTAACACTGTTTCATGTAATATGCATTATATTCTCATGAAACATTAATAAATAAATTATGGAACATTTTTTCTAGGAAAAAACCATTAACATCAGTACTCTGGAAATATAATACATGTTTCATAAAATAACATTGGGATCCATTAAAAAAAATTCATATAACATGCATACTATTTTAATAAAATTTCTCTAATATTTTTTTGAAATATTAATAAATTATTTATGAAACATTTCACATGTATGTGCTTGATTTATTTTTGTTGCGTTTGAGATGAATCTTTTACTCTTTGCTGTATGTATGTTGCAATGTGCACTTCGGTGAACACAAAAACGTCCCTAGGTTGAGCAGGCTACAAAGGTCCCCTACCACTAGGCCTCCCTACTACCATAATTAATACTTTCTTTGTGCTAAATTATCATAATTAATATTGATATGAGAAGGTAAAGATGAATTAATTTGTTAGTGCAGTTGGTAGGAGCTAGAAAAATTGCCAGGGCTAGGCCACCTTATTACTCTATTTGGAGTTGACTTTAAATTCATTTTTAAAATTTTTTGTTTACTTCGAGTCCTATGATTTATTCTCATAAATATTTTAATTAATAAACAAAAAAACTCACTTTCACAACTTAAAAATTAATTCAAATAAAGTCTTTGTGACAAGTCTCAAAAACCCTCCACCCCTACCAAACACAAGGAAAATAAAGCCTTAGGCCATCTTCAATCCAAAATTTTGAAATGCCGTACCTATAATGCTTTAAATCCAATCTATTTATTCAATTTTTATTCAAAATAATTTCACTTAATATTTCTTATCCTTCTGTTTTCAATATGATAATTATTTTTACTTAATCAAAATACTTCATTTCTTTAATACATGTTATTAATATTTAAAAATAAATGACATAAATAAAATCAACTCAATGAAATCATTATATCATTAATACCAAATTTTATCATGTATTTTATTTTTATATAGTTTATTGTCGTGTTGAAGTTATTATTATGAGTGTATATGATGTAATGCATTTTGATTATTTAATTCTTTAGATCATTTTTTTAAAACTTCAAGGTACAATTATTAAAAAATTAAAATATTTATAGTAATCAATTGATAAGATCTAATTTTATTATACTGTATTTTAAGGATGAGAAAATTAATTTAATTGAATTAAAGACAAACATTTAGATTACCTAAATAAATAAATCTTTAACCAAATAAAAAAGAAAAAATTTTAAAATAGCGTAATGTATAATATCGCACAAAATCTGGCATGATACTATAGAAAACGGTATAATGAGGGGTGGGGGGGAGGGGATTTGCAGTATATGCATTGGAGGAATATTTACGGCAAAAACTTGAAAATGTCACTGGGTTGGAGATTCTCTTAGACGCTGTATTTAGTTTCATCCCAGAGCCTACATCTAGTTTTAGTTTTAGGAGTTACATAATCTTTTGCAAATAAATTTAATTTTTAGGAAATCAAATAAAATATTCTTAGAGCTAAATTTTATCTAAATATTTTTTTAGAACATAACTAAAAATGCCCCTCACCTTTTTATGTTTTGTTAATTTAAGGTCTATTTTTTTTTTGTTGCCACTTATTCCACTTAAATTTTTTGAACGGCAAAAAAAATGCCCAATTCAGAGGTTTTGGTTGTCTTTGTGCATAAACGACCATATAAACACTCATGATTTGTTTATAAAAGTGAAAAATGTGCATAGCGTTACCATTATAGAGTCACAAAAGAATGATAAAAGTAAAATGTGAAGGAAAACTACGCTCGTAGAAGATGTGTGCTTCAGCATAACTGGACCATATTGAATATCAAATAAGGTCACTTTAATACTTATTTATCCCTTTATGAATAAATTGTGCGTAATTCACATAATAATCTTCCTCCAAAATTACCAGAAACCAACATATTTGAACATTCTTAGCCATTCAAAACAAGTTGAGTGGCATTCTTAGCCAACCGAAAAAGTTTAGTGGCATTATTGGCGACAAAAAAAAGAAGGCATATTGCAAAACATAAAAAGGTGATAGGCGTTTTTTACTATATTCTCATATTATTTTTAGTGCCATTTGAAATTTACTTTCAATGTTGTAGTTATGATGAATAAGAATCTTCTAATATGTTTTGTAATACATTTTCATTATAATCTCATTTTAGAGTACTATTTATTAATAAATTATATGTAATAAAATAATAAACTTTAAACTCTAACAAATAAAATAGTTATATAACTCTTTAAATGTATACATTTTTTAATGAAAATATATTTAATGAATGAATTTAACCCCTTAAACTAGTGCACGAAGTGCAAATCCGAATTTATCTCGGATTTCCACCAAGGAACTTTTTTTTAATAAGAAATTAGTTAAGAGTTTGTAATTATACAAATTAAAGTTAAGGAATTACCTTAACAAAGGAACAAATACTTAAATGATTGTAACTATATAAATTAAGTACTTTCTTAACACAAACAAAAGAGCTAATGAACTGAATTTGTCATTTACTTATTAAGAAAAAAATAATTTAGACAGAAAATTACTACAGAATGTTTTACAAGATATTATATTAGAGAACCCTGAGTCTGTTGTGATTAATAGAATAAATGGAAATGACTATACTTACCCAATTAATTATTTTCAAGGGAAGATAGAAAAGTTAATTGGAAGATTATAGGGAAGCGCCCTTCTAGCTTTTGCAGCTAAGATTGATAAGGTACATGGAAAAAAGGTGCCAACTTCAGAAAATGAAGTCAGACCTCATTTAATAAGTTAGAAACTGATTATGACACAGATAGCAAAGGATCCTCTCCTAAATAAGATTGTACTGTGCATGGCAGTCAAATAGTTTCTAAATTTATTTTTATATAATCTGATAAAATTCACGTCATGAATTTTAATTTTAACTATTATACAATTAACTATTAAAATTGCGTTTATTTCTTGATGGTGCTATACATTCTAAAGTGATAGTATTTTCAACTAGTAGTTAGTTATGTTTAATATTTTTAATTTAGGACACAAAAAAAAAAACAAGTTAGAGAATTGTAGTGCTCAATGTTTTTTTTTCCTTTTGTCTTCTGTATATTATCACCCACCGTTTATATAATACAAAGAATTCTAACTATAATACCATCAATCTCAGACAATATCTCAAAATCAGACTTTTAATAAAAAATAATAGAGTTAGTAATCCTAATCAATTATGAACCAATTCTATCAATAAAATATAAAATTTATGAGAATTCTATATTATATGTTATATCTCCAAGATACCATAAATGTATTGGCATATGTCTCTACCATTCTTCTAAGGAAAAAAAAAAAAAAAAAAAGAGAAAGTTGCACTATAAAAAGATAACAAATCAAACAAGAGACATTGTAGTGATTTAGCATCACACATATAGTTACGATACCATTCTCAATGGCTCCAAATTTGAGAGTCAAAGTGCTTGAGCAGTGCAAAGTTTCACCATCACCTCCTGATTCCATGGCTGAATTAACAATCCCACTTTCCTTTTTTGACATGTCTTGGTTGAGTTTCCAAATGCTGCAAATGGTTCTCTTTTATGACTTTCCACATATCATGTTAGAAACCAATATTATTCCTGACCTTAAATCCTCACTTTCCCTCTTTCTCAAACACTATCTTCCCTTTGCCGGTAATTTAATATATCCCACAAACTCACCAAATAAGCCCATCTTACGTTACATTCAAGGGGACTCAATTCATGTAACATTTGCTGAATCTAATCAAGATTTTCATTACCTTAAAGGTAATCAACCAAGAAATGCAGATGATTTTTTCCCTCTTCTTCCTCAATCGCCACAAATAAGTAAGGAATCCGATGCAAAAGTCATCCCCCTTGCAGCTATTCAAGTGACATTTTTCCCGGGTTCGGGTTTATCCATTGGATTAATTGGACATCATATTCTTGGAGATGGAATTGCAATACTAAATGGTGTTAAGGCTTGGAGTTCAATGCACAAATTGGGTACTGAAAAAGCTAATAAATTATTAGCTGGTAAGTGTTTGGCTATTTTAGATAGAAGTTTGATTAGTGACAAAGATGGACTAGCTGAAAAACATTGGAATAAAATGAAGAACAATATTAGACTAATTAATTTTGATCAACCAAACAACCCCTTGATCAGTAATGGCAATAATAAGGTTTTAGCCACATTTGTTCTTGAAAAAATTGACCTAGAGAAATTGAAGAACTTTGTGGTGCAAAAATCTCGGAAAAAAGATATTTATGTATCAAGTTTCACGGTAACATGTGCCTATTTTTGGACATGTTTTGTAAAATCAGGAATTTCCATAGGGGAAGAAATAGTAGATAATAATACAGATGAATATTTCATAGCGGCTATAGATTGTCGGTCACGTGTTAAACCGCGCGTGCCAGAAAATTATTTTGGAAATTGCATAGCTCCTTGTATTATAAAATCGAATCATGAATTGTTAGCGTCAAATGAAGAAGGGTTTGTTAATGCTGCAATAATAATTGGTGATGCACTTTCTAAGAAGGTTCAAAATGAAAAGGGATTATTAGAAGATGCAAAATCATGGTTATCAAATATTGAAAGTGTAAAAATGGGACGTTTTTTTGGTGTTACTGGATCACCAAAAATGGAAATATATGAGTTGGATTATGGATGGGGAAAGCCAGAAAAGGTTGAAATTCTTTCCATTTTAAGTAACCAAACTATGTCATTGAATAAAGCTAGGAGATCCGAGGGTGGACTAGAAGTTGGCTTGGCATTGCCCAAGACTAAAATGGAAGCATTTGAAAAAATCTTCAACAATGGCCTCATGAATATGAAGTTCTAGATTTGCAGGAAAGTAATAAAGATTTATGCTTAGGGTTTTGTTGTAATCACAATAATGATTATTATTATTATGTTTGTTTTATCTTATCAATTATAGATAATAGAGATATAAGACAAATTTAATAACACCTTTTCATCTTTTTAAATTTTTTATCATCTGAAAACATTTATTTAGTTATATATTCCAAAGAAATCTGATTATATATTCCAAAATATTTATTAGGTTTCAATTTTAAAGCATCTTTTTTATTTTTGTTTTATTTTTATGTTTTGAAAATGAGACTTCCAATGTATATTTCCCCTATGCATGCAATCTACTACCTATTCAATATACATCCAAACTCCACCTATTCAATGTTAATTGTATATATATGCATGCATCTGTGCACAACCTATTCAAAGAATCTTTGTTTTTTTTTTTAAAATTTTTTTTTTGGCAAATTCAAAACATCTTTAAAATGTGAGAAATAGATATAACTATTCATATTCTTTATATAAATATCGCTTTCAAACTTCTTAGTACTGTTTATATTCTCCATCCTTATCTATCCAAAGCAGTCTAAAGCATTATATATATATATATATATATTATTTGTAGAGGTATATAGAAGACATACCTCAATGAAAGTTCTACACTATAATCTTAAATCACATTTCTACCTATAATTATAATATAGTTTTAAAATATAGTGATATATTATATGTATAAATTACATTTTAACTATTTTTATAGGCAAATGATAAATCTAGGGCAAAAATTTTAAATCCCTAGGCAAACTTTTTTGTATTCCAAGTTTACCGTTAATAAATAGTAGTATTATTCAATTATTCTTTCAATTCAAAACAAACAAGAATCACGTTCTTCCTTTCTTTGAGTCATTAGGACTCTCTCTCTCCTCCTTCCACTCAAACAATGAACTAAACTCAATTTTTGGGTCAATTTTTTAACCCTTTATTTTTTTATGTTTTTACTAACCCACTGCTGCCACCCCCACATAAGGGCAGAAGAATTTAATCAAAGCATAAGATGAAAGCCTAGTCCTCTGAATTCAATTGGTAACGTCATAGTAAATTAAATACAAAAAGTGACGATGGAAAATCAAAATACCACATTGAATTAGAAAGGTTAACATCAAATTCATGTGGAGACAAAAAAAAATGGTGGAACAGTGGTGGTAAAAGCTCTTATAAAAAAAAAAAAAAAAGGGATTTTACAGAGTTTAACTCATTGTTTTCCTCGTTTGAAAAGAAATAATTAAAAAAAAGAAGAAAACAAAAGAAAGAAAGAAAGAAGAGATAAAATAAAAATCTAAAATTTGAAAGGAAAATAAAATTTGCAGTCCCAACAAACCTTAACCTTAAAAAGAGGCAGTTACGATTTATGAAACCCATATCCATTGTTACAGAGAAAGTAACAAAAGCCAGGCAGGCTTCTGTCATCTTACGTTAGAGAGAGAGAGAGAGAGAGAGAGAGAGAGAGAGAGAGAGAGAGAGGGATGTACTGAATTTTTAGGGGAAAAAAGCTGCCCGTGTAAATTTTGTTTGAGTCTGGAGAATTTATTAAGGGTAAATTTGGAATACAAAACAAATCGCCCTGGATTTAAAATCGTTGCCTTGGATTTATCATTTTCCATGGGCGTAACCTGAAATTCATAATTAATAATAAAATTCTTAGACTTCTCCCTTAAGAAAGATAAGAAATGAAACTTGTAACTTATAAATAATCAAAATTTCTAGTCATAATAAATAATAAATAGTTGAAAAATCTTATCATAACTGAAGAAATTTTTTTAACTGCCTTGGCCAATAATCAAAATTTCTAATCAATATGTACATATATATATATATATATAATGTGTGTGCGACTATTAGAATAAAGAAATTCAATCAAGGTACATATATGTGTTAATAATATCAATAAAAAGCAAGAAAGAAAAAAGAATTGTACATTGATCATACATTGTTTGTTTATGAAACAATTGATGAAATAATTTTTGAGGCTAATATGCATTTTTTCCTTTAAACATTTATTGATTATGGAGATAAACAATAATTTTTTACTTTTAGATACCCAAACATTTTATTCTTGGTAAAAAATGTACTTTTTGACGGTTAAAGAATTGTTTAATGGCCAAACTAGTACAAAAAGTAAAATATTTGGATACTAAAAATAGTAACAAATTAATATTTATAAACCAATTCCAAAAAAAAAGTTTTAAGAAGGAAAAATGCCTATTAGTCTTTATTTACTTATGTCTCTTTCTATATTCTAATACACACATACATATATGTGAGCATGTGTGATTATTAAAATATAGAAATTCGATCAAGGTATATATATATATATATGTGTGTGTTAGTAATATCAAAAAAAGAAAGAAAGAAGAAAGAATTTGTACATTGATCATAAGCTGTTTGTTTATTAAACAACTGATCAAATATAATTTTTAAGGCTAATATGCTTTTTTCCCTCCCTAAACATTTATAGATTGTGAAGCAAATTTATAAATACTAACTTTTTATTTTTAGATATTCAAAAATTTTATTCTTGATAAAAAAGTACTTTCTTAACGAGAAATATTTAATGGCCAAATTGGTACACAAAATAAAATGTTTGGGTACTTAAAAGTAATAAATTTATGTTTATGGTCCAACTCTACAAACGAAAGTTTTAGGGAGAAAAACACCTATTAGCCTTTATTTACTTATATCTTATGTAGTATTTGGACATGTGCATACATGTCATATTGAATTCCCAAATATATTGGTATGAATCGTATGATGATATTGAAAAAAGAGATGATTGCAAAGAAAAGAAAAAAAAAGGAAAAAATCAGTACTACATCGTCTCATGAAGGTGTTGATTAGTAATCATTTATTGCTATTCTTATTTTGAGTACTTATTTAATGTTAGTACTCTTGGTTTTTCGTAATCTTCCTACTTATTCGGAAGAAAGAAAATTATTTTAATGAAAAGAAGAAGTTTGTGAGAATGTTTTAATCTATTTATGGAATATTTATGAGACTTACTTTCATATTTTTATGTTCTTATATATATATATATATATATATAAGAGTCATGGTAAGGAGTTTAAGATCATTAAATAGAAACAAAAAAGAACATGTACAAGTAAAAGTTTTTATTTTCCATTTTTTCTCCTTTTTATATGAGAGGAGATTGGGAGGATTATCTAACCATTGTTGATGGACTGACCAATAAACTAAGAAAATTTCAATTTTCATTCCTATATAGAATGATGAAAAGAATGATCAATTTAATGAAAGTTAAACATAAATTTAAAATAAATAACAAATGTAAAAATACAAAACTCAAATTCATAGTACTAATACTATATGCTAACCAAACTCTTCCCCACCCATAACCCGCCATCTTAGCCCCATCCACTCCGCCTCCTTGTGTCCCCCCCCTCCCCCCCAAAAAGTCACTATTCTCTTAAAAAAATTCTACCCCATAAATTAATAAATCCAAAGAATAGAAAAAAAAGAAACATTGTAATATTAGAGTTAAAAAGTCATATAATTGTACTTTGATAATACTTAAGGATCATTTAAGAGAAATAAAAAAGAATATGTAAAGGTAAAACTTTTCATTTTCAATTTTTTTCCTCTTTTAACATGGGAGGAGATCGGGAAGATCATTTTACTATTGATGATTAGCCATTGATTGATTGACTCACAGATGATGAAAAAACAGTCAATTTAATGAAAGTTAAATATAATTGCAAAACGATATATATAACAAATATAAAAATTTAAAATCAAATTCATTATACATACTATAAACAATTGGCAAACTCATATTTTCTCCCAACTATGATAAGGAGCAAACTAAGATTTCCAAACAAAAAGGACCAGTCGTAAATTTATTAAAATAAAATTATTCATAATTAATAATAATAAATAAACATAGGAAATGAAAAAATGAAGACATTAGTATAGATAGACATACATTCAAATAAATCACCTATACAAATTTTGTACTAACGAATAATCATTTACATTCATTTACTTTAAATATGTCAGTTTCAATTTCAACTTGTTCTCTAACCCCTACGACTTGTCGTACTAAATTTATTCTCTTTATCTTATATAATAAAAGATTACAAAAAAAGTAAATTAATATATTTTTATTTTAAATGAAAACGTGACCTAAATTACTTCAAATAAAAAAAAATCTTACCTCCACCGAACAAATGACCATGGTTGTTTGTGGCTTTACAAAGGAGAAAGAAGACTTTGAAACTATGTTCTCATTGTACTGAATCCTAAGAAATATTTAATCCCAATATATAAAAATTTGGCCCAAGAAAAAGGTAAGATAATTAAGGAGGAAAAATTACAATGATAATTCCAAAAAAAAAAAAAAACCCAAACAGTGAAAGAAAAAGGATGGAAACTATGAGTTAATATTTTTTCATTTGAAAGCATGACCTAATTTTTTTTTAAAAAAAAGAAAAAATTCTTACCTCCCTTGAGCATATGACAGGAAAGAAAACCATGGGACAGTGAAAGAAGAAAAAAAAATCAGAATAGTAAAAGCAAAAGTTTAAAACTAAACCAAATATGGTAAGGTAATAACTTTTTTATACAAAGGGATGACCTAAATTACTTTCCAAAAGAAAAACTTCATACCTTCTTTGAACAAATTACACGATAGAAAACCATGGGAAAGCCATTGATGTTAATAGTGAAAGAGAAAGAAAAAAGAAAATTGAAAGTAAAATAAGGAGACTAATTTTCATTTTAAATTGAAAGCATGACTTAAATACTTCAAAAATAAGTTTTAACCTTCATTCAACACATGACAGTGGTGGTTTATTAGGGCTGTTCGAGGAGAAAAGAGGACTGAAAAATTACACTCGTGTTGGTTCCATCTCTTTAATGGAGATCAATCTGAAACTTTAGAAGAAGCTCAAAAAGAATAATGTTAGAAAAAAACAAAATACATCAAATACAGTATCCATAGTCAAACTAACAAAGCTAAAGTCCTATATGTATTGAGGGACAATATACACTGGACCAAATCAAAGAATAAAGAGAAGTGAAAACTACTTTAAATTTTTTATTCTTTTACTTGTTTGACCTGACTTTACTACAACATCCATCCTTCAATCCATGGTGGTATATCACATATGAAGATTAGCCAACAAATCATGCAACAATGAAAGTTATTACAAAAAATGAAAAAAACTTAACCGCGCAAAGCTAATGAAAAAAAGTGACTTCTTATCTTAATAAAAAGAAGAAGGAATGTTGGTATCTTTGTCTAGAAACAACAAATGCTGCCACAAATAAGGTGATTACCAAAAAGGAAAATTATTTTTACCCACATAAAATTAATGGAAAACTTCAAAAAAAGGGAAAGAGTTACTCTTTAACATTAAAAAAAAAAAAAAAAAATTAAGAAGGAATGGTAGTACTTGTTGGAAGAGAGTTCTCAGTAAAAATTTTTTAAAAATAAAATGGAAGGGAGGAGAAAACAACATCGAAAAAAGAATCTTTAATTTATAAAAAAAAAATTGTAAAAAAAAAAAAAAGAAGGTAGGAAAATGATAATGATGATAGTGAATTCCTATAAAGTAATTGAGTTAAAGTTTAACTAAGAAATTTGTCAAAAAGTTATAAGGATAAATGGCTAAAATTGAGGACATGTGGGTGGATGAAATGAATTGTTACGTGGGTGCGAGTGGTTTAAGCGAGAAAGTTAGTATTAATATTTAGAGTTAAAAAATAAAAAAATTTAGACAAAAATGATGAGAAATGGAGGATGCAGAAAGGGGAGAAATTTTCCCCTCCTTCTGTCGTATATTATAAGATATATATATATATAACAACCTGAGTTATGCATGGAAAGTCAATATTCAACGAATAAATCAAAATTAATATTTTAAAAATGATGAATTTCAATAAAAGAAACTACTAAATACCTATAAAAATATAACAACATTTAAAAAAGTAAATATAATAGATAAATTTAATTATTAGTTTCCCACAATAAGTATAGTTGTAGGGGAAGGTGGAGAGATAAAGGAAATAGAATAAAGAAAAATATTGAAGAAACTCCAAAATTTGGTTCTCCCCTCCTCACTTCCTGAATCAAAAATAAAAACTAATTATAATAAAGAGTTGAAGTTCCCCTTGTAAAGAATAATATATATATATATATATATTTTTACTTTAGATGTGATCATATTCAATTTAATAAAAAAATTATACCGCAACAATTTGATGTTAGAAGCAATAGAAGATAGAAGATCAACAAATTTTATGAATGACAACAAATATGTTAATAGTAAAAAAGTGAAAGTGAGAATCTCTTTTCTACAAAATCAGGTAACTAAAATGCTCAAATTGATTATCCAAAAACACTATAGAGAAAAAATTTTAATATTCATGTTATGTGAAGGTAAAAGTACATTGGAAAAAAGAATATAAAAATAAAATTTATGGATACCTCATTTTCTAACATATATAAAAAAGAAAAAAAGGGTATCAACGAGTTCTTAACATTTCCTCAAACAATAAACTCTTAAATGAAACTATTTATGCATATAATGAACGAATCCATAAAAAAATAGAAAAAAAAAGAAAGATAACAATGATGTATAAAAGTTGTGGAAATTATGTAGATAAAAAACCAAAATAAGTTTAAAATTTAACATTCATTAATATTTTCAGTTTAATATAGAAATATTAATAAATCATAACCAACTAAATTTCGTTATAATTTTTAAAATTAAAAGAATTATATAAAATTTAACGAACATTATACTATAAAATAATAAAATTTAAAGAACACTTATAATTTTCTCCATATACTATGCATCGAATATACTCGAAAAAAAAATACTTCCCATATCATTAAGGGAAATTTCATCTAGAAAATAGGGTTTGAAGGATTCCCCAAACATAAATGTGTATAACAATAAAATGTTAATTATGATCACTAACATTTCAACCATTTAAAAAAGAAAAAAAACTTTTGAACCAAATTTGGACCTAAACATACAAGAAAAGGAAAGGAAATTATTGAAGTAAAATGAGCAAAGAATAATTATGCTTTCTCTCCAAACGAAAAAGAAGAAATTTGCATAAAAGAAGGTAAGAAATGGACTTAATTCTTTTGCATTGAAAAAAAGGGAGAAAATGATCTTACCTTGGAATACTTAGATTAATCTCAACAGCCTTAATATATTGCACTCCTCCAATTTAATTTTCCTAATACTTCAATTAACACAAGAATCCGATCAAAAAAATTATAAGAGAAAGAAAGTAACTCTAAGAGATGAAACGGAAGCCAAAAAAAGGATAACAATAGAAGAAGTATAACTGTGAACGTGAGAATGCGGAAGTTGCTAATAAAAGAGTTCAAAATTTGAATTTGAATTCTAATATCAACTTTCAGCAAATAAAACACAAAAAACCTATCAACAACTAATTACATATTTTGTAATTAATTAAATAAATCTACAAATTTAAAAAACATGGATGAGGTCTCCAAGATTTTAGGGGAGGAAAGAGAATATAATTGATATTCAAATATATATATATATATGTATATATAGTAATTGATATGTATGTATATATATCCTTGAAGACAAAATATTTCGCCCCATCAAAGTATCGTGGAAGATAAAATATTTTGTTTGACTCTGTCTTGTATTAACAAAGTCAATCCTAGAGTTTTACCAATTTCTATATATATATATATATATATAAACCATATGGGAGACTATTCCAATATAATAAGAGGCACTACAAGAAAAAACTAGTTTCAGGTTATTACCCATGGAATATGTTGATGTCAGTAACCTACTGATGGATTGCCTACGGAAAATATAACAAAACTATGTTTTCATATAAGTCAAAAACTTCTCTACAACTTTTTTGTGCTCGTTCGGAAACATTTTGAAACTAAGGTCACTCTTTCATTCGGTAAAGTTGGATTGTGAACTTATAGTTAAGCAACTCCTCTCATTGTAATTAAGAAAATTGACATTAAAAAGGCATTCCCATTATTCAAAGTCAGCATTTTACTATTTTACTTGGTTAGAATGACATTTATAGTTTAAGAAAAGAAACAATACAAATGACTTGCTATTCATTATAGCTCTCGTATTCTTTCATATTTTATTTATAATGGTGTCGGTTGTTTCAATCTTTTGCAAGTTTTACATATATGCCATACTTCACAAATATAAAATTTTACATAGGTGGTTTTTTTTGAACTATCCGCATTCTCATAGTATACTTGTAAAATTATGTGATTTGTAGATTTCTAATTTTCGTACATAAATAGTGTAGTTCCTCAATCCTAAACTAACAAAGGAACATTTTTTATTTCTTGCGAGTGATTTACATGCTATTCTTACTTCTTGAACTAATTACCGACCTTTCCAAATATTAAAGATTGCACGCCAAAACAATAAATTCAAGTTAATTCATGATGTATTGATTATTTATCATGTATTAGAATAATTAATGTGAATTTTCTATACCAAATATATTTGTTTTACTTACTAAATTATGAAATGTTACTACAAAATAAATACCCTTGAAAATAATTAGTTTATAGGCTATGGTTTATATGAGAAGTCGTTCACTCTATTCCCATAAGATATTAAATAGAACAACAATAAAACAGGAATGAGATCACCGAGTTTATAATGTTAAAACTCAATCTAGTTACTTGCAGAATATGTCCAATGCTGATTGAGCAAGAAAAAAGTTAATTAAGTACCTCCTCAATTATAAAAGAAAATTCAACATCCGTAATTTCGTACATCCTCCTTACATAATTGCACAGTAAACAAATAAATAAACAAATAATAGCAACATCTTCAACTTGGCCAGAAGTTTATCCATTATCATTACTAGAACCTATGAAACAAATCAATAAACATATTAAATGCTTGTTCATTTGGATAGATCACCACAAGAAAGATTTTAATGATAAGAATAATATGCAATATGCTATATAACAGAAAAGAAGAAGAAGAAGAGAAGATGACACGATAAATATTGCTAGTACTAAAAAAAAATTGTTTTAAACACTTAAGGAGGAGAACAGTCAACTAAAGCCACAGAAGGGAACAAAAGAAGGTCTTGAATTTCTAGCAACTTTTCACCTTTAGTTTGCCTTTGCACTTAAATTCACAAACAAGCAATTGCTATCCTTTTAAGAGAAAAAGAAAAAGAACAATTGATATATATCTTCTTTTAGATGTCAAATCAAAATGGAAAGAAGCAGAAATTTTATTTTTAAATATCGAAAGATATTGTTTCATAATTGGATGAAAGGCTAAAGTGAAACACTACTAAACAATATGATCATCATATAAGAGGAAATAAGGGTAACACTTGATCATATGTAAGCATATTAAATGTGTCATCAGTAATTTTTCTCTTCTTTAACATATAATTTTAAACTACAGGTCTTTCTTATGGCCATGATAAAAACAAGAAGAAACTCCATCAGGTGATAGAAGCATACAAACTCTTGCAAATAAATACTAAAAATTTAAATAAAGTGTTCCATTAAGGTAAAACAAATTAAGAACGATAAAAATCAATAAGTTGTCAAGGTAGGGTCGAGGTAGAGGTAAAGGAGATGGTACCTATTGATGAATCAAGAATGCTATGAAACTTAATAACTGTAGTAGGGAAGCTAACTTGAATATTAATATCTTCTCTGAACTCTCTTGATGCTCGGCTTCATTATCACTTAAAACATTGACACTGATCAGTTCAGGTGTACTCTCAAGCAAAACCCTCAAAGTTTCAAACTCCTTTTCACTTCCTTCAAAACTATGTATGTTAACCAGAGTAAGGTGGTTTAGTAATCTAGAAGAAATCCTTCTTTCTGTTTGATGATTTTGTTTTGCCAAGTCAAATGTTGTATCGGAGATGTGTACTTACATGTAAAGAGAGAAATATAGTAAGACATATATCATCAAACTAGTAGCTTAATCATTCACATATATTAAATAAAATAATAATGGTTAAATAAAAATGCTACCTCTACAATGATTCCTGCAAATTAGGGCTTTTGCTAAGAATGTGCAGCATAATTTCTATATGCTTTTTGATAGGCTGAATATGAAGAGTCAACCTTCTAAGTTTACTAACTGAAGTAGTTTCCATTATGGACCTAATATCGGAACCTAGAGAGAAATTGAAAATAGTAATCAAGTAAAGAGTAAATTAGCCTATAAAACTTTAACAACAGCGTATTGATTGATGACATTTTTATACTTTGTAAAAATATTTTAAAATCATGCATGTAGTTGTGCAATGACATATGAAAATGTGTTTTAAGAAAATTTGTTCAACTATTATGATATATGAAAAAAATAATTCTGAATGAGAAACTGAGGTGCAATGAAAGAATCAAGCCATGAAGAATAAAAGAATGGATTACCTCGATAAACCACTTGTTCAAGAATAATTGATGTGCATTTTCAACTCTTTGTATAATTTTCTAGCCGATCTGACAATGACATCTATACTTATTTCCACTTCAAGAAGCTTTTGAAAAGAGACATGTGCCAAGGAAATACATGGCATGCTCATTACCTCATACTCTTCCACAGTATTGTCAACAAGTGTTAATTCTGAGAGCATTGGAATTTGAAGTTTTAGGGAATTGTATTCAAGCCGCTGACATTCAAATATTATTAACTTGTGTAGCCTTGAAGCAAATATTGTCAAAGACTTCGAAAGAAAGTCACAACAAGTAATTGAAATGTATTCTAGTGATGGACAACTTGGTAACTACACTTCGATTGTATCTTCATCAATGATCAAGTCTGTCAAACGTTGTTCCTGGAGATTGAAGAAAAATGTTTTCCACCTTTTCTAGGATAGAATATGACACACCTAGATCTAATATCACCAAAGATTTCCTTCTAAAGATGCAATGTGGAATACTGTCAGATTCAAGATTTCCTTCAAGAAAAATCTTTGTAACATTATGATGTAAAGCAAATGATATCCATTCTCTTGGGATAAGTATCTCATCATCAATCTATCTTATTAGCTGGCGCTTGAATACCTTTATGTTTGATGTATCATATCGAGCAAGTGTCATTTCAATAAATTCTACAAATCTCTCATGCTTCTATTCTATTTCTGGAAATTCATCATACTTGAAAATTAAGTTTGAAAACGAGTACCATATCTCTCTCTAGTTTTTGGATAAAGCTCTAGTTCTAACAGCATCCTCTAACGGGAGGAATGAGACAACATACCTCCAGAGCTCCTTTTGTTGGCAGCTAAATCTATCCGGAAGTTCCATTGAAACAACTTCTATTTAAGATATATTGTTAACAATCTTTATTCTTGAAAAAAAAAAAAAAATTACATTCATCATGATTAGAAAACTTTGTTGGTAAATACTTATTTAGGCTCCTTTCTAAATACAAAGCAATGGGAATAATTTTTTTATGATTTCTATTTTCTATTTATTTTACTTGTTAGACACTTAGTGTTATAAAATATTTTACACTAGTGTGTTTTCAGCACATTCCAATTTTAAATTTAATTTTCTGCAATGAATTTATACATGAACAATATATCTACTAATATATATGATTCTTAGGAACGAAATGAATCATAATGGTGCAAAACATTTAATTGAAGAGCATATACAAACGTTATACGAGGTGCAAAAGAAATTTCTAAAATTGAATTGAGAAGTTTTTTTCCTTGTGGTTTATGAATTCTAAAAAAAGCACAAATACAGAATATTTATAAAAAGATTTTAAAAGTGTAGGCAAATTGGGCAAGTGTTCACATATTTTCTCTTCTCAGCCCGTGTTCTTTAATCCCTGTGATGAGTTTGACTTAGCCTCACAACCCAATAGGATAAGTTTATGTTTGATCCAAGATGCCGGGTAGGCCGGGCTGGTAAACAGCCCAATCCCCTTGAGTCTTCCCCAGGTGACTTGGCTGTTGTCTCTTTGAAAGGGTCTTCCAGGTAACAGGATGTTCTGTTGTTGAACGATCCTTCCAGATGACCGTTCTCTTGTTTGAATAAGTCTACCATAGAAACTCTATAAATACTCTTATCCTTTCTTGTTGCTAATAGATGAGACGTGAATGTTTATTCTATGTGAAGCCTTCTTCTTTTCTCTCTTCTTCTTCTTTGCAGATTCATGTTTCTGTTTGTTCTTTGTGAATTCTTCTGTTACTACAGCCGTTAGTCACCATTGTTGGTTGACCACGTGCTTGGGTAGTTTGTGCAGGAGAGAACTGAAAGTGAGAGATTAGATTGTTGTTTGAGGCTCATCCATTGCTAAGGGTTTGATCGAGATTCTGACATACAGAGAAAAACTGGTCGTCTAGTTTTTCCCTTTCTCATTTGTTTTGATCATCCGAATATCTCTGTTCCCTTCTTTCACAAAAATTGGTCGTCCGTTTTCTTCTATGTTGGCATCCATTTTTCATAACCGGACGTTCGGTTTTGGTCTTCTGGTTTTGTCTTTTGGCAAAAATTGGACGTCCGATTTTTTCCAGGATCATCTTGTTTTGTTTATCTGTTTTGTAGGCATTTAAAAAAGAAACGGAAGTCTATTTTTCAGACTTCTCATCCAATTTTGAAGAGCTTTGATTAAGAATTGTTATCCGGTTTTTGTAATAGATTAGTAATATCTTGTTCTTCCGCTCTTTTGCTATTGTAAAAATTTTCTGTAGAGGTTTTATGTTAATATAATAGGGCTGATTGAGCAAGTATTCTTAACAGTGGTCTCAGAGCTTAGGCTCTTCCCAACAAGTGGTATCAGAGCCAGAGAGAAATTCGATCTTTCTGGTGTCTAGTGTATGTTTCATTCCACCAGCAACGCGGATGTCATCCGAAACCTCCCAGGTTGCTTTCCAAACTCTTGGGAACTGTTGAGTTTCGTGAATTTGGCATAGGTCACTATTACTGTTCTTACTTTCCTTTCATTTAAAGTTTATTTTCCTGATATATATATATATTCTACTACTTGTATCTCTTATTACAGACAAATTTTTGTGATTTCTTTTTTTCTCTAAAAAACAAAAACCCAAGCCCGGCTTAAGTCCTATTGGGATTTCTAATATCTGTGTCTTGGTGTTTTTCTTATTCGATTGCGAAAATTATTTTATTGTCCATGATCGTTGGGATTGTTCTATTATCTATTTGGGGGCTATTGCTCAGCCTGTGATTATCTATACTATTGCTCTGTTGATTATCTGTTTTGTGGCTATTGCTCAGCCTTTATTATCTGATTAATCTATTGTGAGTTTATTATCTGCTTATCACCTTTTTTTCTAGTTGTATTGTTTTTCCGAGCTGTGTTTGTGACAAAACTTTTCCTTAAATCTTTTATTTTTCGCACATTACTCTTATTTGCCACTGTTTAACATGTCTGTTCCAAAACTTGAAATAGACAAGTTCGATGGAAAATCTGATTCTGTAATGTGGCGCAGAAAAATGAAAGCTATTTTAGTCCAAAACAAGATTGCACCTTCTATTTTCACTCCTGACAAGTATCCGGAATCTTGGACAGGAGAAATACTAGTTGAAAAACTTGGTGATGCACATAGCTGTCTCACCTTGCATTTGAAAGATAATGTTTTAAGAGAAATAAATGAAACAGACAATGCTTATGAAATCTGGACAAAACTTGAATAACTTTACTTGAGAAAGTCTTTATCAAACAAGATCTATTTAAAGTAACAGCACTTTGGCTTCAAAATGTGCGGGTTGAAATCCCTTTCTGAATACATGGATGATTTAAACAAAATTGTTTTAGCGTTCCAAAATGTTGGAGAAAACATTTCTGATGAAAACATTACTGTTATTTTGTTGAATGCTTTGCCTGAATCTTATAATGATGTGAATTTGCTATCAAGTATGGTAGAGATAACTTGACCTTTTCTGATGTGAAAAGTGCTTTGAAATCAAAAGATTTAGATTTGTGAAAAGAAAATAAAACAAACGGAGAGAATCTTTTCTTGCGAGGGAGGGTTGACTAGAAAGAACCTTCTAGTCACCGCTCTAAAAGTAAAGAGAGGTCTAAATCTCGAGATAAAAATAGAGTGAAGTGTTTTTATTGTGGCAAAGATGGTTATATGAGAAATAAATGTTTTAAACGAATAAAAGATGAAAAATTACGTAAACAAGGAAATGGGAAGGATAAAACTGATAGAACGGATGATTTTGAACTAGATGGTAATTTTATGCTTTCTGAAGTTTTATGTGTTACCCCTTCCCCATCTACCTCTGATAAGTGGATTCTTGATTTCGGTTCCACTTTTCATATGACACCCAATAAACATTGGTTTTCTGATTTTAAACCCCTTGATCAAAGAAAAGTTTTTATGGGAAACAATAAGGTTTGCAATGTCAAGGGAATTAGAAATGTTTTTATAAAATGCATGATGGTATGACTAGAAAACTGACTGAGGTAAGGTATGTACCTGACCTTCTTAATCTCTCTTGGTTTTCTTGACTCAAAAGGATATTCTTATAAATCTAAAAATAGGATTTTACGAGTTTGTAAATGATCTCTAGTCATGCTTAAAGGTTTTAAGAAAGATAGTTTATACTCCTTACTTGGTATAACTGTTTGCAAATCATCTGCATTATTTTCTAAAATTGTTTCTGATAAAACCATGTTGTGGCATCATCGGATTGGCCACATTAGTGAAAAAGGTTTGCATTTCTTACACAAAAAAAAAATCTTTTAAATGGTGATTAAATCACTTCTTTAGATTTTTGTGATCATTATGTTCTTGGCAAACAACATAAACCTAGTTTTTCTGCTGGCACACACAAATCCACTGCTGTTCTTGATTATGTGCACTGTGATCTTTGGGGTCCTGAAAAGGTACCCACTTTTGGTGGCAATGTTTATTTCCTTTCTATTGTTGATGAGTTTTCTCAGCATATTTGTGTGTTTTTTTTGAAAACCAAATATCAAACTTTTCAAAAGTTTAATGAATGGAAATGTTTTGCCGAAAATTGAACCGGAAATAAACTAAATGTTTTAAGAACAGATAATGGTTTGGAATTTTGTAACAAAAAGTTTCATGACTTGTGTGCTTTGTATGGTATTGTTCATCATAGAATCGTTAGGCACAACCTACAACAAAATGGGGTAGCTGAGAGGATGAACCGAACTATTATGAATAAAGTTAGGTGTCTTTTGGTATCATCTGGGGTTCCTAAACCATTTTGGGGAAAGGCTGTTAGTATAGCAGTTTACGTTATAAATAGGTCTCCTTCTACAACTATAAACTTTAAGACTCCCACAGAATTGTGGTCAGGCCAACCACCAAACCTTTCCAACCTTAGAATGTTTGGGTGTGCTGCTTTTGCACATCAAAGGAAAGGGAAGTTAGACCATAGGTCTAAGAAGGGAGTGTTTATAGGCTATTCTAGTAGGGTAAAGGTTTACAGAGTGTGGCTTAGAGGTTAACCAGGTGTACAGGTAGTCATTAGTAGAGACGTAGTATTTAACGAGCTAGACATGTCCTGTCTTTAGAACTGAAACCAAACCCGAGAGTTCTTCTGGTACACCCATAGTTGAGAACATTCCTGTGGAGGTGGAGGTCGCCTCCGAACCTTCTCATGAGCACACACTAGAACCCGAGCTAGAACCAGAAACCAATGAAGAGTCTAGTGTTCCTGAACCCGATGAACCATTTTTAGATAATTATGATGATGATGAGGATCATCTAGAACACAAGCATAAGCCCTTAGAGATTACCAATTATCGAGGGATAGGGGTAGAAGAGAGATAAGGAAATCTCCTCGGTATAGTTATTCATACATTGTTTCTTATGCTTTTGCTGCTGCATCTTTTGTTGAAGAGAAAGAAGCTGTTTGTTTTTTTGATGTTTTAAGGAGTCCTAATTGCTCTTTGTGGATGCATGCTATGAATGAAGAAATATCTTCTTTGCATAAGAAAAAACTTGGGTGCTCGTGCCTAAACCACCTAAACAAAAATTGATTAATTGTAAATAGATTTTAAAAGTTAAAGAACCTAAATCTGTTAATGAACCTCCAAGGTTCAAGGCTAGATTGGTTGCAAAAGGTTTTTTTAAGTTGAAGGTATTGATTTCAATGAGATCTTTTCTCCTTTTGTTAAGTATAAAACTATCAGAATTATGCTTGCTGTTGTTGCCTTCTTTTATCTTGAGCTTGAATAGTTGGATGTTAAAATTGCCTTTTTGCATGATGAACTTGATGAAACCATTTACATGAGCCAACCACCTGGTTTTGAGGTGAAAGGTAAGGAGCATATGGCTTGTCTGTTGAAGAAGTCCTTTTATGAGCTTAAACAATTACCTAGATAGTGGTATAAAAGGTTTGACTCTTTTATGCTTTAAACTGCTTTCGTTAAAAGTAATTATGATAGTTGCTTATATTTTTTTGGTGATACTGTTGATAATGCCATCTATTTGCTTCTTTATGTTGATGATATGCTTATTGCCTACAAGCACATATGTAGGATTTTACGTTTGAAATCTTTTTGAAATTAGAGTTTGAGATGAAGGATCTTGGATATGTTTCTAGAATTTTAGGCATGAACATTGATAGGGTTAGAGCTAACTGTTCTTTGTTTATATCCCAGAAGTCCTTGCAGAAAATTGTTTCAAAATTTTCTATGAATTTGTGTAAGCCTGTTTGTACCCCTCTTGCAAGCCATTTTCAGTTTTCTTCTAAAACATGTCCCAAAACTTAAAATGAGAAGAAAGATATGGCCAACATCCCTTATAGAATGGCTATAAGATCAGTCATGTATTCCATGATTTCCACCCGTCCTGATACTGCTTATTCCATAAGCCTTTTTTTATATCTAATCAAGGTAGGGATCCTTGGGCCGCTCTTAAATGGCTATTGAGGTACATTAATGGGACGCTTGATAGAGGCTTGCATTATCATAACTGGTCTGAACATTTTGAGTTGGTTGGTTATGTTGACTTTGATTTTGCAGGTGATAAGAAGGTAGAAAGTCTACCACTTCTTATTTCTTTACCCTTGCAGGTAACTGTGTTTTTTTGAAATCATAGCTGCAGCTTGTAGTCGCCTTTTCGACTACGGAGGCTGAATATATTGCCACCACGGAGGCAATTAAAGAAGCCATATTGCTTCATGGGCTTTTATCTAAACTGCATCTTTTACATTCTGAAGCTGTCATATTTACTGATCGTCAGAATTGTCTACATTTGTGTAAAAGCTGTATTTATCATAAAAGGACTAAATATATAGATGTTAAGTATCATTTTATTCGTGAAAAGGTTTCAAATGGTACTGTTAACATGGACAAAGTTAGTACTAAAGATAATCCTGGTGATTTTGGTACTAAAGTGGTGATAGCTGACAAGTTTGTTTTCTGTAGAGACCTTCTAAATATTGAGGCAGGTTGATTGCTACAGCTGAGAAGTTTACTAAAATGTGTTCAAGGTGGAGCTTGTTGGCCAATTGGGCCAGTGTTTACACATTTCTCTTCTCAGCCCATGTTCTTTAATCCCTGTGATGAGTTAGATTGAGCCTCACAACCTAATAGGATAAGTTTCTGTCTGATCCAAAATGCTGGGTAGGCCGGGCTGGTAAATAGCCCAATTCCCTTGAGTCTTCCCCAGGTGACTTGGCTGTTGTCTCTTTGAAAGGGTCTTCCAGGTAACAGATGTTCTGTTGTTGAACAATCCTTCCAAATGACCATTCTCTTATTTGAATAAGTTTGAATAAGTCTACCATAGAAACTCTATAAATACTCTTATCCTTTCTTGTTGCTAATAGATGAGACGTGACTGTTTATTCTGTGTGAAGCCTTCTTCTTTTCTCTCTTCTTCTTCTCCGTAGATTCTTGTTTCTTTTTGTTCTCTGTGAATTCTTCTTTTACTGCCTCCGTTAGTCACCATTGTTGGTTGACCACGTTCTTGGGTAGTTTGTGAAGGAGAGAATTGAAAGTGAGAGATTAGATTGTTGTTTGAGGCTCCTCAACTGCTGAGGGTTTGATCGAGATTCTGACATACAGAGAAAAACTGGTCCAGTTTTTCCCTTTCTTATCCGTTTTGATCGTCCGAGTATCTCTATTCCCTTCTTTCACAGAAATTGGTCATCCGCTTTCTTTTGTGTTGGCGTCCGTTTTTCATAACCGGACGTTCGATTTTGGTTTTGTTCATTCGGTTTTGTCTTGTGGCAAAAATCGGACGTCCAATTTTTGCCTGGCTCATCCTGTTTTGTTTATCTGTTTTGCAGGTATTTAAAAGAGAAACAAAAGTCTATTTTTCAGACTTCTCATCCAATTTTGAAGAGCTTTGATTAAGAGTTGTTATCCAGTTCCATCATCCAGTTTTTGTAATACATTAGTAATTTCTTGTTCTTCCGCTTTTTTGCTATTGTAATAGTTTTCTGCAAAGGTTTTATGTTAATATAACAGGACTGATTACCGGAGCAAGTATTCTTAACAGTAGTATCAGAGCTTAGGTTCTTCCCAACAAAAAGTAAATGGGAAAGAAATGTATGGTATATTATTTTCTTCTAGAATCATGAATTCGCATAATAACTTATGAAACACACCAAAAATCCTACCAATTAATATCTAAAAAATAACCTTCGAAAAGTAGATAAATATTATATTAATTTCATCAAAATTGAAGCGTTACTAATCTAATGTAAAGTGTTAACATTTCCATTTTCTATTTAAAAGCAAAATCTAAACAGTAAAATGGGTTGGAATATAGCATTATATATCGAAAAGAAAATTTAAGACTGTAAGTATCTGTTTCAAGCAAACTTTTCTAATTGTTGTAGCCTCTTTTTGTTCGACAATATATGTTTAAAATTATTTAACATATTTAGGCATTTGAAATATCCCCTCTACAAATAGGAGATTAATATGAAGTTTCTTAAATATCTTGAAGAGTTTCTTAAATTGGGGATTATATTTTCGAAGTTCCACAATTAAAGAGAAAGGTAAAGCTTTAAAAAACAATAAAAATATAGATTTAACCTCAATAACTAAAATAAGGCTTTAGAAAATCTAAAAAAAAAATCTAAATCCCCACATCATCAATGACCTTAGTTACGAATCCTACTACTTATACACGCACTAACTATTTCATTATGAATACTACTACTTACACACACACTAATTAATGAAATAAGTACTTTATAAAATCTTAAAAAAATCTAAATTCCCACACCATCAATGACCTTAATTAGAAATCCATGGTACTTACATATGCAATAATTAATTGATTAATTAATGAGTTAATCAAGTGTTTGTAAAATTTTATTTACTTTTTCATATGATAGAACCCTCCATAAAATGAGTCCCCAAAACAGAGAAAATTGAAAAATAATAAAGCTTTAACTTCTAGAGTTTATGAATGTGTAGATAAACTTACATGTTATAGAGAGTTAGCCGTCGTAAATTTGAATTCAACAAGAATTAGTGCGTGATTCTGTTATGATTCCAAAACTGCGAACCACCACAAATATATTACAACCAAATCAAAGATGAATAAATAGAACATATCTATTACAAATTTAACAGATAAATTATAAGATCTTAAAAAATATAAATATAAATATGATGAATAAAAGGAAGAGCAGAAAATCAGAAAATTTATGTAAAATACCCTCAGAGAACCAGACCTTGTAATTCAAATAATCTCTCAAGAAAGTTACTGAACTTCAATAGTTCTTTCAAGACTCAGTCAAGCAAAAATCTACTGACACGATTCAACAAAAGGAGAACATCGGAGAAGCTTTCTAACAATGGATGAAAAAGAGGTCTCAAGAGAGGAAGAAGAGAGACGGCCGAAATGAGAGAAGAGAGGAGGTTAGTCTGATTAGGGTTGAGGGAGAAAGAGAGATTATATAGTGGTCCTAACTAAGAGAGTATATCGGTTAGCGGGAAGAGGAGGGGACTGGGGAAGGGGGGGGGGAGGGGGGGAGAGGGGTAAAAATTAGAGGGGAAGGAACCAAGACGGTTTAATGAGATGGTTGGTAGCTTAAGGGTGACTAAAGGTTAGGTCAAATTTGACCTGACTCAACATCCCAAAATAAACCAAGCCCAGTAATTGTGAGGTTCAAATGCATTTAATCATTATTGGGCACAAAGGAAATAATAAACTCAATATTTTGGGCATTTATCTAAATCAACTCAATATTTTGGGCATTTATCTTACATGTTCAAGTGAAGCTACTAAATTTGTTTATATAGTAGGGTTTTGAGGAAATTAGTAAAGCCAGGAAGGACTCATACATTTTTGCCATTTGTCAGCTTGCAAGTTTTCTTTTACTACAGTAATACTTTCTTTCCCTATTCGGTTTGGTAGATTTCAAAAGATACTGTTAACCTTAGTGTCTTCTTTCTTTTAATGATTAAAGAAAAAAATTTCTAGCAAAGCCTAAGGTTCTCTTGTTGTTATTTTTTTGTTTTTAATTTCTTAGAATATCTTTGAATTATTAGTGAAACTTTATCTAGTTTTTATCTGCATTATTAATGTTGTGCTTGTTTTACACGAAGAAAATTCGAACAATGATTAAAACAGAGCAAAACTGCATATGCATTAGCTAACAATAACTTTACTAATTTGCCTCATTATTTCATCAATTAAAGATCGTCGCTACTTTGATTATATCTCTAATCTGCATTTAAAGATAAGTTAATCTCTATTACTTATTTTAAAATCTTTTTACTTGCCGCGTTGGTATCTATCTTGTTATTTCTCTCATTCCTCCTACTTTTGATTAATGATTTTATGATCTTTGATAATGTGTTAGAACTTAGGAGTTTTTAGCTAGGTTTTGAGTTTGACTAATTCAAGAATTTGAGAATAATGTTTGACGTTTCACGTATTTAAATCGGCATTTCACGTAAGGATTGCCTAGTTTTTACCAGAGGTTCAAGGTAAGGGTTATTTGCCTTCTTGTGGTTTTCTGTCAAATTTAATGATTGCTGAAATTTTAGTTCCATTTAAATTTTTATGTAACTTTAATAATGAAAATTGGAATGAGCATCAATTTTATTATTTTTCAAAATATATTTAATATTTTTAGAACTCTCTAATCTTTTGTTATCGCTCTGAACGGTAAGATGGCAAGACAACTCCTTTCATTTGGTCTATTGCCAAATTTGATGGCAAATTTTACTTTTAATTTTGTTAACAAATTTTTCTTTAAACCTGGCTTTTGCATATGTTTAATGCTTTTGATGGAAAATTTATTTTTATGATTTTGATGACAATGGTTTTGGGAATTTGTTAATAACCTGTAAACTAGCTTTTTCTTGTAGTGCCTCTTATGATTATTGAATAGCCTCCAATATAGTTTATATATAATGCCCTAACCCGTAAGCACATCATGCATGACCCAAAAGTGCAAGTCACGAACGTAGAATTTGGGGTCTGACTTAGTAGAATAAAGTATTTGGGCAATACAATAATTTTTGAGATGCTTAGGAAAGCGAAGGAAATGTGATTAAGATAATTATCTGCGGAGTTTATGATGTCGAAGCACCACTCGGTGATCATTTTTCCTTGTGACATTTGATTTGCAAATTTATCACACGCTTCAAATCTTCAATTCCAAGGACCTTTTGCCTTCAATAAGGCCTTAATTAGCTTCATTCCCAAGCAACCATAGGTATACTAAACTAACATTAGTTATGCAAAATCCCACACTCTAATTCAACAGGGTTATGCTAATTCCAACACCTAATACAATGATGTACATATCTTAGAGAAGGAATTGTGAATAATTGGAGAAACCCTTGGATCTTCCCAATCCAAGTGTCTCAAGTAAAATCAACTTAAACGAGACCAAACCCTAGATGAAGTTAGGGGAAAGCTTGAAAACCTAAGAACCCTAAGAGTAAACTCATCAATTTCATATCATCATCAATTAGTCTGACAATTAAGCTTTAATAGGGTATTTATAGAGTTTAGGCTAAGCTCTAATCTAAACATTGTCTTGGGTCAACTCAAGATCCATTAGGGATTTAATTAAAAGCTGTAAATTAAATTAAAATAGCAATTCTCGCCATAAACATGGCATTGCTCTAAAATAACGCCCTATCGCTTGCGGTAGGTTTTCACTTCACCAAATTAATTTTTGGTAGAAACCTACCGTAGACAGTAGGTACAGCGCCTACCGGCGGAAGGCTTTGTTCTTCACTCTTCCTTACTTCTATCATTATCTCTAATGGCCGAGAGCTTCTAGTTTGATTCAATTGAGCTTCTTAGGACTTTAATATGTCTTGGAAGTTTTATAAACTCTTCCATCCATGAATTTGAATATGGAATTCCTCAAAATTGAAGCTTCATCCATAATGTCTTCAATCTTTTAGTTACTCCTATTCAAATTGTTGAACAATCCTTTGTTGAATTCATATCTTAACCCCTCTCTTAAAAGGACTCATCTTCGAATCCATTCCTTCAAATATCCACAACAAGGCAGGAAATATTAGAATGGATTTCAACAATATAAACATTGCTAAGATTTAATCAATTAAAATCCAAATGCCAGCTTAACAACAAAAATAAGCAAGGACACTCTAACTTCTTTGAAAGGTTTATGAAAGGCAAAACTAACATTTTTCATGGAATCTCGTAGAATAAAAGTAGAAACTAGAATGCTTAAGATTCTATAAGTTAAAAACATATTTATGGTTTCCAAAGATCCAAGTAAAGGATTAAACATTATAGAAATGATTAAAGAAAGGATCAATTGACTTTCTCTTTAACAAGTATAAGGAACCATGAGGAAAGATTGTCTCAAAGATACATTCTTTAAAATGAATGTGGTAGTATAGGTTTAGATTCTCAATAGTTCTCAAAATCCCTTCATGGATTCTTGAAAAATACATTCGAAAATTCTTGGAATACATTGAAGAATCCATGAAGTTTTAACCACAAGACTTTAAAAAATATAGACATCTTTAGCTAGAAAATTTCCTTTGAAAATCAAAGAATTGGCATAGAAAAGTTTAACATCATTTTGTACTTCATTTGCAATACCAAATTTCCAAATTAAGCAATACAAAATTTCCAAAATAACTCCTCAAATGGCAAGTGAAGATACCAAATCCTTTCTCTTTTCTATTCCAAAGAAACTCCAAATCATTTTCTAAATTCTTTGACCAAAAGCTCTAGATAATGAAATTCAAGACCGACACTTTCAAACTACCAATAAATATCATATATAAAATTCCTTAGAAGTGCTAACTTGTGCTTTAGCTAAATCATGTTTCCAAAGGATTTCCTTGAAAGGAAGATGATAAAATAAGAAGTTTTGTTGCAAAATCTTCCAAGATAGTTCCAAGAAACTATTCAAAAAAGGACAATCTTGGTTTATCATCAAAACATGAAGAAGTTTAAATTATTTCTTAAAAATCAACTCATCACAAAGCATCGAGAAGGTTAGATAAATAAAACAAAGTACCACCAAAAGATCAATTCAAACGCTTGACACAATAATCATGTTTTAAACTAATAAATCATTTAAAATATCATCTTTGGAAAGAAAAGTCAATAAAAGGAATAGAATAAATGACAGGTTTGTCGAGACCCTTAAAATTAATCTAAATTCTTATCAGACCAAGATAAATTTGTAGTATTAGCGGGAACTAGGTCAAATCCCAAGGGAACTAATAATTTAATTCTTAACTTAAAAAAAAGTAGTAAAATGGGGAAATTTTCTTGTGAAGAAAATAATAAATTACTAGAGAATAATACAATATTATGAAAAATTCTGATTTAAGGGCTCAACTAAATTATTGATCATCGACTAAAATAGTAATCTTATTTGTTCAAGTACTCTACCTTAGATTTATTCGGATAGCCATAATAAATCTTATATTTTCCTAAATTCATTGATTAAAGTAAGGATTCAATCAATACTTATGACAATTCAATTGGGGATGATAGAATTCCATATTAAATTGTGATAACAATAAACATAGTGAAAATGTAGTTGAACCAAAAACTCAAATAATCTATATAGCTACAATTATTTAGTAGTCTTGTTGATTTCCACATTTTGGCTAATTATGCATATCTAAATGTCTCACTAATATACATAATCATCCTAAGTGCTACTCAGTGCTAAGAGTTCTTGACAATTACAGATCAAGAACTAATGTAGTAGTAGAAAGAAAATGTTTAATTAATTTGTCAGACAAATCAAACATCCACTTTCATAAGAAAAGCAATAAATCAACAAGTACTTGAATAAAAGTATGAAAATAAATATAAGCTCATAGTCTCATAAAAATTGTAGTTGAAATAAATCCTTAAATCAGAATAAGAAAACTTAGTCACTCACAGTAATAAATATAATTTTGAAATAATCCGAGCTAACTAATCTAGTGGAAGACTTCTTTCTTCTTCTTCTCTTATCTTTTTCTCTACTTTTTCTCCTATTCTTCCCACCTATTTATAGTAGTTTTTTTTCCTAACAAAATTTCAATTGAGAGAATCAAATCAATTGATTTCCTTCCCCTCTTAACAATGTAAAATAAAATAAAATATACCTAGAAAGTTAACTTATTCAAAACTCCCAAAAATCATATTAAAAAAAACTACAATGTCTGCTTTGACTTTGTGTCTACTAGAGTAGATGAATTGACTTAGTCTTCAATAATTACTTTGGTAAAATCCATCAAGTAAATGTCTTTCTCATAATCTTCTGCAATAAGATCTCTTTCTATAAAGATATTCCAAAATAGCCCCTTGTAAGTTCAAATAAGTCAAATCTCTACAATTTATTCCTAAGCCAAAAGTAGTAAAATTCATTAATTTCTGTAAATAATAAAGCAAAACTATAACTGAAACACTAAAATAAAAGTAGACTTTTATTACTCTATCAAATTCCCCTACACCAAAACCATGATTGCCCTCAAGCATGCATTATTCCAAAATATAAACTATTTCTCATTCATCACTTTTCCCTCTCCCAATTTACCCACAAACAATTCCAAGTCGAGACACATTAGAAAGCTTAAATCAAAATAGCAATCACGAGAACAAGTTCTCATAACCCAAAAATCTTTTTTTTTTTTTTTTTTTAAGAAATAACAATTAAGCACCTCATGAATCCCAATAACCTCATCGACTAAAGATGCAACCAGATTCAATACGCTCTCATATGCTTCACTCTAATCCATCAAAAGTATTTAGGCAATAAGCTCTCAAATCTAAGACATAGCATTTCATTACCATAAGCTTGCTCATATATCAAATCTCCACCACTAAAGTGTGAATTCAAACAAATCAAAGGGTCTTTAGTTTAGGTTATAACTTGGTCAAGACAAAGGTGGGGAAAGGTCAATAAAGTGGCTAAAGCAAGTAAAATGGGAAAAGAAACTTAGAAATAGAAAAGGAGAAAAAAAATAAAGAAAGTACAGAGGAAGAAATCGTCTTGATCCTTCACATTGGATCATTTTATTGCCATTCCTAGAAGGTTTATCTTTTATTCATCCAAACTTGGCTTTTTCCTTTTAAGATTTCTTTAAAGATTTTTTTCTCTTTCTTTTTCTTTTCTTTTCTTTTTTTTTTTGAAGATTTCTTTATACATTTATTCCAAACCGTATAACATAATGACCATAAACTCACACTCTGTATAGAAGAGAAGAGTCTATATATACGCTTGAGCATTTCTTCACAGTTGCTTGCATGGGTTTAAAAGAGAAAAGGTTAAACAAATAAAAAAGGCTTAAAAGGCGTATTATAAACAGGTGTAAAGAAAAGAAAATGTCTAGCTCAAAATTGTTTAACTAAGGCTTATTATAAGTAAAAAGGATGGTCTTTTAAGATAGCTAAAGAACGGGGTTAAATCCTAAGTTGCCCTCACATTTTTGTGCTTGAATCCATAACTTGCAGTTTTGAAATGCATGGCAAAGCAAGTTCTAGAATAAACATACTATGCTAGACAACACACAACAAAGAAATTAGAGCAAAATGTAAAAGAGTTGCTCTTTGCCTCTCAGAAATCTCTCAAGTGTTTATTTGTATCAAATCTTGCAAATCATCATTTAATTCAATCATTAAGACTCACAAGGTACTCAAAAGACTCACAAGGTACTCAAAAAGTTTCAAAAACTTACCAAATTTGTCTCTTCATGCTATTCCAACTTTCACCATATAATGTAGACCAACTTGAAAATCATTTTAGGGAAAATATCAAGAAAGTCAAGAAATTTCAAAGAAAACAATTTGACACATTTCGAAAGAAAAATATTGAAGAGAGAGAAAAAAACTATATAAAATAAAACAGTAGCAAATAAAATCTAGAAAAACAGTTGAAATTTTCACAAAAAAGAAAAGAACTCCAGAAAGAAGAAAAAAAAAATCATCACAAAACCAACAAGTGCTAGATAGAACACTTCTCCCCCACACCTAATTCCTACATTATCCTCAATGTAGCACAACATGCTCACATAAAACAAATAGATAAATAAGCACACTTCCCTGAAATGCAAGCAAGTAAACCTGGAACAATTTAGGAAAAATGGAGAAGTGATCTGCATGAAAAATGACTCTTAAGTGTGGCCGCAATTGCTTCAATCTATGCTTTAAGCATTACAATCTAGCATCAGATAAATAAATAAATAAATTAAATAAATAATCAAAAGTTAGGCATTAATAAATAAAATAGAAAAACAAAATGGGTTCCGTCCCCATAGCACAATTTTTTTTATATTGTTATGCTCAACTTCTTCCCACAATCAGGCAAATAACGCAGAATTTGCAAATCAATATCATCAACATGAGAAATACCAAAACCCTCTTGAAACAACTTCAACCTGTGCCCTTTCACTTTGAAAGTCTTATCAGTGTCTAAACATTTAATCTCAACTGCTCGATAGCGAAAAACATTAGTGACAATAAAAGGACCAATCCAACGAGATTGAAGCTTCCCTGGCATAAATTTTAATTGAGAATTAATACAATAAAACCTTTTGATGTGTTACAAAATTTTTTCTTAAGATCAGATTATCGTGAAACAATTTGGTTTTCTCTTTGTAAATTCTCGAATTTTCATAAGCTTCTAACCTCAATTCCTCTAGTTCATGCAATTGCAACTTCCTAGACTTGCCAGCTTCTTCCAGATTCATATCGAAATGTTTTACCACCCCATAAGCCTTGTGTTCAATTTCAACTGATAAGTGACAAGATTTACCAAAAACTAGTCTATATGGAGACATACCTATTGGTGTTTTGTACGCAGTCTGATATGCCCATAATATATCATCCAATCTTAGACTCCAATACTTCCTTCCTGGGTTGTCTGTCTTCTCTAAAATGCATTTCACCTCTCGATTGCAAATTTCTGCTTGTCCATTTGTTTGTGGGTGATATGTTATGGCCACATGATGGTTTACCCCATACTTCTTCATCAAGGCTTAAATGGTTTTGTTGCAAAAATGACTACCTTGGTCACTTATAATTGCTCTTGGGAATCCCAAACTCGCTAAAAATGTTAGTCTTGATAAAACCTGCAACAGTTTTAGAATCTTCAGTCTTTGTGGCTTTTGCTTCCACCAATTTCGATACATAATCAATTGCCAAAAGTATGTAAACAAAACTACAAGATGAAGGAAATGGTCCCATGAAATCTATGCCCCAAACATCAAATAGTTCACAAATAAGAATAGGGCTTTGTGGCATCTCATTTCTACGGGATAATGTACCCATGTTTTTGCAGTGCTCACAATTTCTGCAAAAACATAAATGTATCTCTAAACAATGTTTCCCAATACAATCCATTATCCAAAACTTTTCTAGCAGTTCGTTTGGGTCCAAAATGACCACCACATGCATAATTATGGCAAAAAAAAAAAAAAAATGGATTGATATTCACTTTTCGGCACACACCTCCTAATCACTTGATCAGAACAAAATTTCCATAAATAAGGTTCATTCCACACATAATATTTTGCTTCATTTCAAATTTTTTCCTTTCGAGATTTACTAAGATAATTGGGCAAAGTTCCTGTAACTAGATAACTCACAACATCAGCATACCAAGGAACCATGCCTTTCAATTGAAATAATTGCTCATCAGGAAAAAATTCATAAATAGGCAATGAATTTTCTTCTCTCACCAACCTACTCAAGTGATCTGCTACTGTATTTTCTACTCCCTTTCGATCTTTTATCTCTACATCAAACTCTTGCAATAGTAGGATCCATCTAATTAGCCTTGGTTTGGACTCCTTCTTTGCTAAAAAAACTTTAAAGCTGAATGATTAGAAAACAAAATTACTTTAGAACCTAACAAATATGATCTAAAATTATTTAGAGCAAAAACAATTGCTAGAAGCCCTTTTTCTGTGGTTGTATAATTGTATTGCACGAAATTCTATGTTCTTAAGGCATAATATATGACACGACTTTTTTTTTCGATCCTTGAGCCAAGAACAACTCCTACAGGATAGTTGCTTACATCGCACATTATTTCAAATGGCAAGTTCCAGTCTGGTGGTTTGATGATTGGTGCAACAGTCACCAACCCCTTGAGCTTATCAAATGTTGCTTTACATGCTTTTCCAAATTCAAAGATGGCATCTTTTTGGAGCAATTTGGATAGTGGCAATGCAATCTTTGAAAAATCTTTAATGAGCCTTCGATAAAAGCCTACATGTCCAAGAAAAGCACGTACTCCCTTAACATTTATAGGGCACGGTAAGCTTACAATCACATCAACCTTTACTTTGTCCACTTCTATACCCTTAGAAGAAACTACATGTCCTAGTACAATGCCTTCTTCGACCATAAAATGACATTTTCCATGGTTCAAAACCAAATTAGTTTCTATGCATCTTTTTAAGATTTTAGTCAAATGAACTAAGTATTCGTCAAATGAATCACCATACACAGTAAAGTCATCCATAAACAATTGAATGCACTTTTCAATGTAATAAAAAAAAATGCTTAACGTGCACCTTTGAAATGTACCTGGGGCATTGCATAAGCCAAAAGGCATTCTTCTATAGGCAAATGTTCCGAATAGATAGGTGAAGGTTGTTTTTTCTTGATCCTCTTGCGCTATAACAATCTGATAATAACCTGAAAATCCATCAAGAAAACAAAAGTAAGCATTACCAACTAATCTTTCCAACATTTGAGCAATAAATGGTAAAGGAAAATGGTCCTTTCTCGTGGCTAAGTTTAGCTTTCGAAAGTCAATCATCATACGCCATCCATTTTGCATTCTCATTTGTAACAACTGATTATTTTGATTTCTGATTGCTGTGATTCCAATTTTCTTTGGCACAACATGAATTGGAGTCACACACTTACTATCAGAAATAGGTTATATTATCCCCTCATCTAATAGTTTTAGAATTTCCTTCAACCACCTTTTAGGGGCAGGACTAAGCTTCCTCTGTGATTCTGTAACTTGTTTGGCATCATCTTCCAAGAGAACCCTTAATATCATCTAAACGTCAAACTAATTGCTATTTTATGCTCTTTGAGGACATCGATTAACCTTCTTTCTTGATCATCAGTCAAAGCTCTTGCAATTCTTATTGGCAATGTGTCTCCATCACCCAAATAAATATATTTAAGGTGATCTGGCAAAGACTTTAACTACAATGTGGGGGCCAGCAAAAAACAGAAGGTAACAATTTCATATGAGTCAAAGGTACTTCTGCAAATAAATTTGTTGACTTTAAATTGGAATTCAATATTGGTTCTAAAACTTCAAAATCCTCAACAAAGTCATTTTTCACATCTAATTGTGAACTCCATTCAAAGTCATTGGCGTTCTCTTCCTCTTCAAAACAATCCTACACAACTGAATCGAAAATGTCAATAGAAAAAATCGAATGAGACTCATCAGGATACTTCATTGCTTCATAAATATTAAAAATAACAATTTCACCATAAAATTGCACAGTAAGAGTAATTTTGTCCACATCAATTTTTGTCTTTGCTATTTTCAAGAAGGACCTTCATAATATAAGTGGATTTGAGTTTGTAATGTTATCTCCTTTTATTTTTAAGATTAAAAATCAGTAGAAAATATCAATTCACTAATTTACACCAAGACATCCTCAACAATTCCTTCTAGGTTGACCAAAGAACGATCGGCTAATTAGGCTACCACTCTAGTTTCTTTCAGTGGAAACCATATGCAAAGCACAAAAAAGTGAGTAAAGCATGACATTGATAGATGCTCCAAAGTCTAGCATGGCACAACCAAATTTCTTGTCACCAATGGTGTAAGGAATTGTAAACATACCTGGATCCGAGCATTTTTTTTTTTTGGTAAAGTTCTCTTTAGTATAGCAGACACATTTTTTCCATAATTATTTTCTCATCACATCGTTTTCTTTATGAGTGCACAAACTTTTCAAAAATCTTGCATTATTGGAATTTTCCTAATAACATCTAGCAAGGGAATATTTATCTCCACCTTTTTAAATGTCTCAAAGACCACCTTCTCGTACTCCTCTTTCTTTGATTTTTCTAGCCGGTATGGAAAAGATGGAACAATTGTATTAGTAGTAGTAGATGAAGTTCCATTAGATTTTAACTTCAGTGAATCTTCGGCTACTTCATCTTCTTCCTCTATGGCCTTCTTTTCTACCACTTTTGTAGGAGAGGATGAGCTTGATGCAAGTTCTTTTTCACTTCTTAGTGTTACTGCATTCACATTCTCCTTTGGATTAATTACCGTTTGTGAAGGCGATTTTCCAGAGTTCTGAGCTTCCAATTGGCTAACAAAAGTGGCAAGTTGACTAATTTGGCTCCCAAGATTCTGTAATCTCACTCTTGTTCCTTGTTGAAATTGTTGAGTGTCCGTTGCTAAAGCTTTGATAATTTCATCTAGAGACATACCTGAGCTCGAGGGGTGTGCTGGAGGTGGTGGTGGCTTGTTATAAGCTTGTAGTGGATATCTTTGTCGTCCACTCTGATTCCCATAGCTGAAATTGGGATGATCCCTCCATCCAGGATTGTAATTGTTGGAGTATGGATCATACTTCTGTTGAGATTGTCCTGGAAATCCTATTACATCATTAACGTGTTGAGTGGTATCTTCTTGCAATGTAAGGCACATATCCGTAGGATGCCCAGAATTTGTACATATTCCACAAACCGTAGCTGCTTGCAACTGTTCTACATCCAATTGACGAACCAAAGAGGTTAAATCTGAAATTTTATTTTCAAGAGTAAAGTGATTTACCTCATTGACTTGCTTGATGCCTCCATCCATTTTGACCCCAAATCGCTGAGATTTTTCTGCCATGTTTGATATTAATTGATTGGCTGCTTATGGTGTTTTGTTCTCTAAGGCCCTCCACGAGCTGCATCTATCATATTCCTATCCATCAGTGAAAGACCTTCATAACAATATTGAATCAAGAGTTGATCCGATATTTGATGATAGGGGCAGCTAGAACAAAGTTGCTTGAATCTCTCCCAGTACTCATAAAGTTTCTATCCACTCCTTTGTCTTATCCCACATATCTCCTTACGTATGTTGGCAGCTCATGATGCAGGAAAATACTTTTCCAAAAATAGCCTTTTCATCTCGTTCTATGTTTGAAGTGATCCCGAAGGAAGGTAGTACAACCAATCCTTTGCCTTATCTCCTAAAGAAGAAGGAAATGCCCTTAACTTTATGTTCTCCTCTGTCACCCCTTGCTGTTTCATACTAGAGCAGACTACATAGAACTCTTTTAGATGTTTGTGAGGATCTTCTGCTACAACACCACAAAAAATTGGGAGTAAGTGAATTAAACTGGAATTTAGTTCAAAATCTATCTCAAGAGCTGGATATGCTATACCGAGAGGCTGCTGATTTAAATTTGGTGAGCTAGCTCTTTCAAGGTTCTTTCTCCCACATTCTTTTTTTCGGGGTAGGGACTGCACTTTACCGCTTCAATTCCATCTCTCAATTCACAGAATCACGAGGCTTGTGACTATAAAGTGGGATTTTATACTTTATTGAATTGTAGAATGGATGATAATGATTCCTTGGTCTTTTTAGAGACAGTGAAAATTTGAAAAGAAATAGTGACAGAACGGAGAAGACCAGTCGGTTCTACTTCTGCGATTTTCCTGTGAGAGAGAAGAAGAGAAAGTCAAATTAAGAATTAGGATAAACAAATGGATTTTTTTAAAAGTTGACTTGTCTTTTTAATAAAAGAAAATGGGTTGTCACAAAAATGTCATCAAGTAATGTTCTTTTCTTTTCCTTTAATTAAAATATTAACTTAAACAGAAGTTTTTATTTTTTTTTTTAAACGTGATCACACCCTTTATTTTTTTAATGAGAGATGTGATCAAATCTCAAACTGTATAAAATAAAGTCTATTGCTCAATATAAAAATTTAAAGTTAATAAATTAAAAATAGTTCCCTGGCAACGGTGCCAAAATTTTGATGAGTTTGTCGAGACCCTCAAAATTAATCTAAATTCTTGTCAGACCAAGATAAATTTGTAGTATAAGTGGGAACCAAGTCAAATCCCATGGGAGGAAATCAATTGATTTGATTCTCTCAATTAAAATTTCATAGGAAAAAAAACCACTATAAATAGGTGGGAGGAATAGAAGAAAAAGTAGAGAGGAAGAAAAGAGAAGAAGAAGAAGAAGAAAGTCTTCCATTAGATTAGTTAGCTCAGATTATTTCGAAGTTATGTTTATCACCGAGAGTGACTAAGTTTTCTTATTCTGATATAAGGATTTATTTCAACTACAATTTTTACGAGGCTCTGAGCTTATATTTATTTTCTTACTTTTAATTCAAGTACTTGTTGATTTATTACTTTTTTTTTTTTAATGAAAGTGGATGTTTAATTTGTTTGACAAATTAATTAAACATTTTTTTTCTACTGCCACCATTAGTTCTTGATCCGTACTTATCAAGAACTCTTGGGATTTGACTTGGCTGGTGGATTGGAATTTTTTTATTCTAAGATGTTACGACTGGAATATGTTTGGACGGCTGAGTATGCAGCATTTTGGCTTGTAAATATATAGAAAAAAACCCCATTCTGAACAGGGTGACATTCTTGATAAGATCATGTATTCAGAGGTATCAAAGAATTGTACTGTACGTGACTAGTCCCCTATACTAGGACCTCTTCTGATGACATAGATGGTTACAAAATCTGAGGGTGGATCTACTTGGAAGGTGGCATAATACCGTTAGAGGGTTTGGCCCAACTGGTATTGCGTTAGATCCACTTGGAAGGAGGGGCTCGAAACTATGGTTGGTCTTAGTGCAGACCTGGTAGGTATCCTAGGATCCGTAGCCTAGTTATATGTAATTGGAGAGTGTGGTTATTACGGAAATCAAGCGCGCATATAGTGTTTGGCCGATACTGACTACGGGATACCGAAACTTATTTTTGATGAACTTGTTATGGGTTTCGGACCTTTTCTATGGAGCCGAACTTTTTTATGCTTGGTTTTGGAACTTGGGTTTAGAGGCTACACTGATGTGCCTTAATTTGCTCAGATTTTATGAATCCCTCATATAGGTTTATGTATCTACACTGTTAAAATGGTCAAGAGAATGTTTTTTTTGTCATTGCAATAAATGTTTAGGAAAATTGCATCATTATTTTAAAACCCACGGAAACACACACTCACGTAGATTCACTAAGTGTTTTCGTGCACGTCTTTAAATGTCATGTTTTTTCAGATGACTCGGGACATAAGGTGGCGTTGTAAGCTACTATAGTATTTTGCATTGAGATTTTTGGCCAGGGCATACTGTGCATAATTGTTTGGGGAAAAGTTTTTCGTGTTTCCAATCCTCACATAGTTTAGCACTGTAATGAGTTGGGAAATATTTTATGCTAGCTTTATTATAGAATGACTTCCTCGTACTTGTATAATAGTCACATTGTCCATATATAGGTTTCCACTACTTAGTATATGTCTATATTTGTAAATATATTTTTTGGTTTTGAGTTGGGTTGGATGTTTCTAGTTCAATGTTAACAGGCGCTATTACCTTAATCACTCACAGTTGACCTAGTGGAGTGGTTTGGCATATGACAATATATATATATACTAGTTCTTAATGAAGAGGCAAAATCTTATACCCTTAAAAATCCTTAATTTGGGCACTTACCCAAAGTGCCTAAATTACTTAAAATAAACTTAGGAACTAACTCCAAAATTAAATTATATACCGAAATCAATATTATCAATATATACACATGTGCATATATATATGTATGTATATATTTTGGATAAACTTCTTTTCACTTTCAGCAACTTATGAATATATATCTATATATGTATACCTATATATATGTATGTATATGTATATATACATATACATATATATATCTATGTATATATGTATATGTATATGTATTTATGTATACGTATATACAAACATATATACATATATATAAACACATATATAGACATATATTCATAAATACATATATATATATATTTATATATATGAGAAATTAGTTTAAAACAACCATGAACTATTTTAACTTCTCTGTTTATAATTATGAATTTTTATTTTATCTTTTTCTTATCATGAACTATTTTATCTCTTTTATTTATACCCATGAACATTTATTTATCTTTTTCTAACCTTGAACAATTTTTGTTCTTTTAAAAATAGTTATGAATTATTTTTGACCTCTCAAATATACCCATGAATTGTTAGGTATCTTTAGAAAAATAAAATTGGTTCATGGATAGAAAAGATAAAACAAAAGTTCATGGCTATTTAAAAAAAAAAGGATAGTTCATTATTAGAAAAAGATAAAATAAATGTTCATGGTTATTTACAGAAAAGCTAAAATTTTTCATGGTTATCTTTAGCTAATTTCTCTCATTCTCTCTCTCTCTCTCTATATATATATATATATATATATATTTAAATATAAATATGTGTATATATATGTAGAGATTATAATACTCTAGGATTTTATTTTGTTAATGTCAGATGCAGTCAAACAAAATATTGTATCTTCGAGGATATATTGGTGGGCGAAATAAGGCTTAAAGAAAGCAACATTCTAATGTGCCTTGGAGCTGTCCTGATTCCATTGTTGTTAAAGTTCTAAGAAAAACTATGCTTCCATAAAAGTGATAAACTTCTTCCTTCTAGCTTTTTTATGCTAGTTAAGAAACATTTGGAAATTAAGGTCACTCTTTCATTCGGTGAGAGTTCAATTCTAATCTTATATTTAAGCAACTTCTCTCATTGTGATTAAGGAAATCAACATTAGACAAGCATTCCTATTATTCAAAGTCAACATTTGACTATTTCATTTTGTTACAATGAGATTTATAGTTCAAGAAAAGAAACAATACAAATGACTTGCTATCGATCGTAGCTCTTGTATTCTTTCATATTTTTTAATTAATATTGATGTCGATTAATTAATTCATCTTTGGTAAGTTAACACTTACGTCCTACTTCACAAATACAAATTTTACATAGCTAGTTTATGTGAATTATTCACATTCTCGTAGTGTACATGTAAAATTCTAGAATTGTAGATTTACAATTTTCATATATAAATAGTGTAGTTCTTAAAGCTTAAAATAATGAGGGAACATTCTTATTTTTGGGGAGTGTTGGAGAAAACACTTCTAATTACTATTACAAATACTATTACTATTACAATTTCAACAAATAATAAATTACAGCGGAAGAAATAAACAGAAAGATTTGATCTTTCTAAGAACAGAAATCAACCAAAGAACAACAAATAGACAATCTGCAAAATAACACCCGATTAGTATCAAAACAACCCAAATAGAAACAAAGAACGGTTTGCTCACCACCGTCGGCGTAACCGGCCAACAGAAAATCAAAGAGATGACTGAGAGCACAAACCGAGGGGTTTCCAAACTAGAATCGGACGCTGAGCAGCAGTGCTGCTGCGTTGAGGCGACGATGATAAAGAAAGGTGATGATCGGGGTTATAACCCTCAGGAACGGGCCTCAACTGGGAAGAAATCACTGGTAATAAACAACCTCTATCTCTCTCTCTCTCTCTCTCTTTTCTTTCCTTACGGCTATCTCTCTAATCCCACCAATAGATAAACAATGGTGACAGAGAAGAAGACTGGTTAACAGCATAAAAGCACCAGAACAGAGAGAGATCAGCAACGACAGAGCCGAAGGAGAAGGAGAAGAAAGCAGGAGTCTTGACGACTCCAAGAGACACAGGGAGAAAGAATAAAAACGGCTGAGAGGAGGAATTCAAGAGGGACTGCTGTAGAAACGAGGAGGCAACATCAATTAAACGGAAGCCGAGCGGTCGAGCCGCGAGTCACCAACGGATGACCCAGGTGGCAAGCCTAGGCCGTGGGTATCCTGCAGGACTTGGTCAAGAGGCGGCCCAGGAGCAGGCAAGACAAGTAGGTGGCCCAGAGGCAGCCCAAACAAAACAGCCTATTCAACTTGGGTTGAGGCCTAGAACATCATTGGGTTGGGGGTGTGACAATTGGGCTGGAAAAATGAAAAATATTGGGAAGAAAATGAGCCATAAGGCCTACAATCTCCACCTTGAACAATATTTTTCTATCCCTGAAAGATGACTCAATTTGAGTTAAATTACTTGCACATGAAGAAAGTCCCTGCAAAACATAAATTTACCAGTGTTTACAATTTTAGTACCAAAATCAGCAGGATTATTATCAGTACTGATCTTATCTATGTTAACAATACCACTAGAGACCTTTTCTCTAATAAAGTGGTACTTGACATCAATATGTTTCGTCCGTTCATGATAGACGGGATTTTTACACAAATGTAAACAACTTTGACTATCAGCGTAAATAATAACTTTGGAATTTAAAATATTCAATTCACTCAATAACCCTAGAAGCTAAATGACTTCTTTGATTGCTTCTGTTGCTGCGATATACTCAGCCTCAGTAGTGGACAAGGCAACTACAGGCTGCAGTTGGGATTTTCACGAAATGCAATTATCCACAATAGTAAAGAAGTAAGAGGTGGTAGACTTTCTACCATCCTTGTTACCTGCAAAATCAGAATCAACGAATCCAATCAATTCAAAATCAGACCAATTATGGTAGTGTAAACCCCGATCCACAGTTCCATTTAGGTAACGTAAAAGCCACTTGAGAGCAGCCCGATGATCTCTTCCAGGATTTGACATAAATCTGCTAAGAAGGTTTATGGAAAAAGCAATGTCAGGACGGGTGGATATCATTGAGTACATGACAGAGCCTATGGCCATTCTGTATGGGATATTGGTCATATCTCTCTTTTTACTTCAGTTTTAGGACAAGTTTTGTCGGAAAGTTTAAAGTGGCTAGCAAGGGGAGTAGTAACGGGTTTACGAAGTTGCATAGAAAATTTGGATACTGTTTTCTGAAGGAAAGCCTTTTGGGATAAGAAAAGAGAACGATCAGGTCTATCTCTAGAAATATTCATCCCTAGGATTTTGGATGCAGCACCCATGTCCTTCATATCAAATTCAGATTATAGTAGAGACTTCAGTTCATCGATCTTAGCTTTGTAACGACAAGCTATCAACATATCATCCACATACAGCAACAGATAAATAGCAGAATCCACATCATTACCAGAAAAGTAAAGGCAACTATCGTAGTTACTTTTCGAAAAACCAGTTTTGGACATGAAAGAATCAAAACTCTTGTACCATTGCCTTGGCAACTGTTTTAGTCCATATAGGGATTTTTACAAAAGACACGCCATATGTTCCTTACCTTTTACTTCAAAACCAGGTGGTGGACGCATACAAATGGTTTCCTCAAGATCACCATGTAAAAGGGCAGTTTTCACATCAAGCTGTTCAAGATTAAGATCATAGAAAGCAACAAGAGCAAGAACAATCCGATTTTTTTTTTGTATTTAACAACATGAGAAAAAATTTCATTGAAATCAATGCCCTCAACTTGTGAAAAACCTTTTAAACAAGTCTAGCCTTGAACCTAGGAGGTTTATTAGAAGACTCAAACTCCTTTATTTTCAAAATCCATTTGCAATCAACAAGTTTTTGTTTTGAAGGTTTTGGAACAAGAATCCAGGTTTTGTTTTTGTTCAAAGAAAATATTTCTTCTTCCATAGCACGTTACCATAAAACGCGATTGGGACTTCTCAAAACCTCAGAAAAACATAAGGTTTCTTTTTCTTCAACATAACAAGCAACGGCAAAAGCATATGATACAATGTAGGAGTAACCATACCGAGGATGATCCTTAGGTACTCTACGGACTCGATCTCTAGCAAGTTGATAATCCCTAAGAGCTTGGGTTTGAGCCTCAGGATGTTCCTCTTCCTCATCAGAACCATCTAGAATAGGGTTAGAAGCTTCAGGAACAAGAGTACTACTAGAAGGATAAGAAGACTCAGAATTTGTTTCAGGTTCCTGAGGTGGCTCTAGAATGGGTTCAAAGATAGTCTCCACCTCCACCGGAATGCTACTAGGAGAAGGATCACAAGAAGGATTATCGGTGATGGTGTTATCTTTAAGACAGGGCATTTCTAACTCATTGAAGATGACCTTCCTACTAATGATAACCCTCACCCCTAGTTCACCCTTTAACCATACTCTATAACCCTTTACCCCACAAGGATATCCTATAAACACTCCCTTCCTAGACCTTGGATCTAGTTTCCCCTCTTTTTGATGAGCGAAGGCTGCACAACTGAAAACCCTCAAGTTGGAAACATTGGGAGGTTTCCCAGACCAGAGTTCTATAGGAGTCCTAAAGTTTATAGCTGTGGATGGAGATCTATTGATGAGGTATGCAGCTGTACTAACAGCTTCACCCCAAAACAGTTTTGGAATACCAGAAGACACTAACAGACAACGGACCTTATCCATAATAGTACAGTTCATCCTTTCGGCAACTCCGTTTTGTTGTGGGTTATGTCTAACCGTTCTATGGTGTAAAATGCCATGTGATGTAGATAAGTTAGAAAACTTCCGCTTACAAAATTCAAGGCCGTTATCGGTCCTGATAGTTTTAGTTTATTTTGAGAATGATTTTTGGCAAAACATTTCCATTCACAAAAATTTTCAAACGTTTGAGCTTTGGTTTTTTAAAAGAAAAACCCATACATGCCTCGAGAAATCATCAACAATAGAAAGGAAATAAACGTTACCACCATAAGTTGGAACCTTTTTAGGCCCCCACAGATCACAATGCACATAATCAAGAGGTGCAGATGACTTACGTGTGTTGGTAGAAAAACTAATTTTGTGTTGTTTTCCCAAAACATAGTGATCACAAAAATCCAAGGAATCGATTTTATCACTACACAAAAGTTTTTGTTTTTGTAAATGATAAAGCCCCTTTTCACTAATGTGGCCAATCCTCTGATGCCACAACATAATTTTCTCAGGTGACAGTTTTTTAAACCAAGGCAGTAGAGTTGCAAACTATTTTACCAAGAAGGATGTATAAAGTTTCCTTTTTAAAACCTTTTAGCATGACTAGATTTCCTTTGCAAACATGCAAAATGCCATTTTTGGATTTAAAACAGAGACCCAAAGAGTCTAAATAACTGAGAGAAATAAGATTCCGACGCAATTCAGGAACATATCTCACCTCAGTGAGTTTTCTAGTTACGCCATCATGCATTTTTAAAAAAATACTGCCAGTGCCTTTTATATCACAAACCTGATTATTTTCCATAAAAACTTTTCCTTGGTTTAAAGTTTTGAAATCAGAAAATCAGTGTTTATTAGGTGTCATGTGAAATGAGCAACCAGAATCAAGCACCCAATGATTAACAACATAAATATATGAAGGAGAAAGGGAAACACACAGAACTTCAAAAAACATAGAATTAACATCTGAGTCAAAACTGTGGGTTTTATCGACTTTATTCCCTCCTTTACCATATTTATGTTGTTTCTCATCTTTGATTCGTTTAAAACGCCTGTTTTTCATATGCCCTTCTTTCCCACAGTAAAAACATTTTACCGTGCTTTTCTCTCGCGATTTGGAATGGCTTTTAAAACGATGACTTGGAGGTTCTCTCCGGTCAATCCTTCCTCTTACAAAAAGATTTTCACCATGAGACTTGTTCTTTTTTTGCAAATCCAAATCTTTTGATTTTAAAGTATTTTTGACATTAGAAAGGGAAAGATCATCTCTACCATATTTAATGGCAGATTTGACATCATTAAAAGAATCAGGTAACTCATTTAGTAAAATGACTGTAACATTTTCATCAGAGATTTTCTCTCCGACGTTTTGAAGCTCCAAAATGATTTTATTTAAATCATCGATATTTTCAGAACGTGATTTTTTCCACTCATTTTGAAACCAAAAAGCTGTTCTTTTAAATAGATTTTATTTGAAAGAGATTTTCCCAAATACAATTTTTCCAGTTTTGTCCAGATTTCAAAAGCATTGTCTTTTTCATCAATTTCCCATAAAACGTTATCAGTCAAATGCAAGGTGAGGAAACTATGAACATCACCTAGTTTTGTTTAGAGTTTTGCCCTTCCAAGATTCCGAATACTCTTTAGGGCTGCAAATAGCGGGAGCAATTTTGTTTTGTACCAAAACTGTTTTCATTTTCCTCCACCACATTACAAAATCAGATTTGCCATCAAACCTATTAGTTTCAATTTTTGGAACTGACATGTTTCAAGGGCAAATAGGTGTAATTTGGTGGTTTCAGAAAGACGAAAGATTTGAAAAAAGTTTTGAATAAAAAAATTGTCCGGATTTTTTCATTAAAAACAGAGGAAAGATCTTCCAAAGAAAATCGGCGTTGTTTGTTTTAATTTTGTTTGATTAGGTTTGGTTTTGATTACAAAACAAATCAAAACAGTAAACAAACAGAATAATCAAGAAAAAACAGGAACAGCCGGATATAGCAGAAAAAGGCAGAAAAAAAACTTTTGAAATCATAAATAAAACCTCCAAGACACAGATACTTGATATCTCTTGGATTCAAGCCAGGCTTGGGTTTTGGTTTTTGAAAAAAAACGACAATAAAACTGGAAATAATAAATAAAAAAACAGAAGAAGAAGAACTGTAAAGTAATAATAAGGCAGTAATAGTAACCAAAACGGCAGCAAGCCGTCACAATAGCAACCAACAAAAACAGAACCGGCAGCAAGCCGAAATAGAAACAATATCAGAAATCGGCTACAAGCTGAAACATATAAACCAGATAAAATCGGCAGCAAGCCGATAAACAGAAAAAGAAAACTGTAAAAACAGAGAAGAAGAGAAGGAACTTCACTGGCCGGATTCTCAGATACTTCTTAGATCCGAAGATAGCTGCAGGACGCCGAAACCAGAGAGCCGGAAACCGAGGCTCTAATACCACTTGTTGGAGAAGACACTCCTAATTAGTATTACAAATACTATTACTATTACAATTTCAACAAATAATAAATTATAGCGGAAGAAATAAATAGAAAGATTTGATCTTTCTAAGAATAGAAATCACCCAAAGAACCACAAATAGATAATCTGCAAAATAACACCCGATTAGTATCAAAATAACCTAAAGAGAAACAAAGAACGATTTGCTCACCACCGTCGGCGTAACCGGCCAACAAAAAATCAAAGAGATGACTGAGGAGCACAAACCGGGGGGTTACCAAACCAGAATCGGACGCCGAGTAGCGACGTTGCCGCGTCGAGGCGACGATGATAAAGAAAGGTGATGATCGGGGTTATAACCCTCAGAAACGGGCCTCAACCGGGAAGAAATCATTGTCAATAAACAACCTCTATCTCTCTCTCTTTTCTTTCCTCACGGCTATCTCTCTAACCTCACCATCAGATAAACAATGGTGATAGAGAAGAAGACTGGTTAACAGCATAAAAGCACCATAATAGAGAGAGATCAGACATGACAGAGCCTAAGGAGAAGGAGAAGAAAGCTGGAGTCTTGAAGACTCCAAGAGACACAGGGAGAGAATAAAAACGGCTGAGAGGAGGAATTTGAGAGGGACTGCTGCAAAAACGAGGAGGCAACATCAATTAAAAGGGAGACGAGCGGTCGAGCCGCGGGTCACCAACGGATGACTCGAGTGGCCAACCCAGGCCACGGGCATCCCGCAGGACTCGGTCAAGAGGCGGCCTAGAAGCAGGCAAGACAAGCAGGTGGCCTAGAGGCAGCCTAAACAAAACAGCCTATTCAACTTGGGTTGAGGCCCAGAACATCATTGGGTTGGGGGTGTGACAGTTGAGCTAGAAAAACGAAAAATATTGGGAAGAAAATGAGCTATAAGGCCTACAGGGAGTGATTTCCACACTACTCTTACATCTTGAACTAATTACCAACCTTTCCAAATCTTAAATATTGATTATCAAAACAATAAATTCAAGTTTATTCACAATGCATTGATTATTTATCATGTAGTAGATAATTAATTCAGCTTTTTATGCCAAATATATCTATTTTACTTAGTGAATTATAAAATGAAGCTACAAAATAATCTTAAAAAGTTGGTTATAGGGCCGTAGTTTATATGAGAACTCATTTACTCCATTCCCGAAAGACATTTAATACAACAATATTAAAAGAGGAAGCAAATCATCGAGTTTATAAATGTGTTAAAACTCAACCTAGTTAATTGAGTAATATGTCCAATGCTAATCGAGCTAGAACAATGTTAATTTAGTACATCCTGAATTATAAAAAAATGAAACATGTACATTTTAGTGCATCCTCCTTGCATCATTACGTAGTGACCAAATAGGTAAACAAATAATAGCAACATTTTAAACCTAGCTGATGCTTTATCCATTAAAGTCCTTCCAACCTATAAAACATATCAATAAACAAACATATTAAATGTTTAATCATTCAGATATATAGATCACGACAAGCAAGATTTTAATGATAAGAATAATATATAAGATGCGATATAAGAGAAAAGAAGAAGAAGAAAAGACCACAAGATAAACATTGTCTAGTACTAAAAAGACATTGTTTCAAACACTAAAATAGAAGAGAGCAGTCAACTAAAGTCATAAAAGAGAACAACACTTACGTCCCTTTAAGGAATAGTAAAGAAAAATTAAAGGCACATTGAAACATATCTTTTTATCATAAAGAGAATCAAAACTTGAAATATTATTTCAAAAATATAAAAAGAGATCGTTTCACAATTTTTAGAAAGCCACAAGTGAAACACCATTCGATAATATGATCATTAATAAGAGGAAGTAAGGATAACACTAGATCATATGTAAGGATATGAAATGTGTCATCCTCATTTTTCCTCTTCTGTCATCTATAGTTCTAGCCCACATTTTTTTCTTATGACCATGAAAAAAAATGAAACATGTTCATGTGATAGAAAAATTGAAAATCTTTGAAATCTATAGTAAAAATTTAAATGAAATGTTCCATCAGTGAAAATTTTCTAAACTATAGGAAGCAATAGGAGGTTAGGGTAGGGGGTCGAGCTAAAGTTAAAGGAGATTGTACCTATTCATGCGCCAAAAATGCTATGAAATTCTATAAGTGCAACGGGGGAAGCCAACTTGTGTTAATATCTTTTCTGAAATCTCTTCATTCTTGGCTTCATTATAACTTAAAACATTGAGATTGATAAGTTCTGGTGTACTCTTAAGCAAAAGTCTCAAAATTTCCAACTCCTTTTCATTTCCTACAAATCTATGTATGTTAACATGTGTAAGATGGTTTAGTAATCCTGAAGAAATCCATCTTTCTGACTGATAATTTCGTTCCACCAAGTCAACTGTTGTATCTGAGTTCTATACTTACATGTAAAGGGTGAAAAATAGTAAGTGAGATATCATGAAACTAGCAGTAGAATCTTTCACTTACATTGAATAAAATAATAAAGTTTAAATAAAACTGTTACCTTTGCAATGATAATGTTGAGTTCCTGCAAATTAGGGCTTTTGCTAAGAATGTGCAGCATAATTTCTATATGCTTTCTATTAGGCTGAATATAAAGAGTCAACCTTCTTAGTTTACTTGCTGAAGTAGTTTCCAATATAGACGTAATATCAGAAGCCCTCGAGAGAATCTAGAAACAACAATCAAGTAAAGAGTAAATTAGCCTATAAAACATTAACGAGAGCGTATGGAATGATAACATTTTATACTTTATAAAAATATTCTAAAATCATGAAAACAATTATGTAATGACATACAAAAATATGTTTCAAGTAAATTATTTCAAATCTAATGATATATAAAATACAAATCTGAATATGAAACAGAGGTGCAATGGTATAATCGGGTTGTTCGTAATAAGAGAATGGTTTACCTCAATAAACCACTCATTTAGGAATAACTGAGGGGCATTTTTCAATTCTTTGTATAACTTAATAGCCGATTTGACAATAACACCTGTACTCATTTCCCCTTCAAGAAACTCCCAAAATGAGACATAAGCAAAGGAAATACATGGCAAGCTCATAAGCTCATACTCTTCCACAATATTGCCAACAAGTGTTAATTCTGAGAGCATTGAAGATTGAAGTTTCAGGGAGTTGTAACCAACAGAGCCACATTGACATATTATTAACTTTTGAAGGCCTAACGACGATATGGTCAAAGACTGCGAAACAAAGTCACAACAAATAATTGACATGTATTCTAGTGATGGACAACTTGGTAATAACACTTCGATTGCATCTTCATCAATCATCAAATCTCTCAAACATAGCTCTTGGAGATTTGGTAGAAAAATATTTTCCATCTTTTCAAGGACAGATTTTGACATTACCAGCTCTAATACCACCAAAGATTTGCTTCTGAAAAGACAATCTGGAATATTGTCAGATTCATGAATATCTCCTTCAAGTAAAATCTTTTTAACGTTATGATGTAAAGCAAATGATATCCATTCTCTTTGGATAAGTATCTCACCATCATCCCATGAAAAAAGATGGAGTTCAAATGCCTCTATGTTTGACCTATCATGTCGAGCAAGCGTCATTTTAATAAATTCTACAAACTTCTCATGCTTCTGTTCTATTTCTGGAAATTTATCATACTTGAAAATTAAGTTTGGGAAAGAGTACCATATCTTTCTCCAATCTTTAGAGAGAGCGCTAGTTCTAACCGTATCCTCTAATGAGAGGAGTGAGACAACATACCTCCAAAGCTCCTTTGGTAGGCAGCTAAATTTTTCTGGAAGTTCCATTGAAGCAGCTTCTATTTAAGAGATATTGTTACCAATTTTGATTCTGCAAAACAAAAACGAAAATATTACATTCATCATGATTGGAAAAGTTTCTTGGTAATGACATATTTTGCCTCCATTTTAAATGCAAAGCAATGGGAATGAATTTTTTAGGATTTATATTTTCTTGGATCTTACTTATTAGACTCTTAGTTTTAAAATATATTTGACATTAGTGTCTTTTCAGTACATTAAATTTGTTAAATAAAATTTTCTGCAATGTATAGTGATATGTATGATTCTTGGGAACGAAATGAATCACAATGAAATATACAAACATATGCAATAAAATTCTTAAACTGAACATTGATTTTTTTTCTTGTGATTTATAAATTTTTAGAAAAAAAACACAACTACTAAATGTAAGTATAAGATAATATATAAAATATATTAATTTTATCGAATCGAAGCATTACTAATCTAATAAAAGTGTTATTAATATTTCCTTTTTCTATTCAAAAGCAAAATTTAAACATTAATCGAAGATAAAATTCAAGGCAAGATGTATAATAAAATGTGAAATATAAGCCAAAATCAAGAAGTTCAAAGAAACTAGACCAATGTACATTAATTATCATACACACAAATTAAATAATAAAAGTGTATAAATTAGAGATAACCACCGCAACGTAAAGAAAAAGTTGGAAGTTAGATATATAGCCGCTTCAACAAATCCCTTTTTTTGTTTTGGTAAAGACATTCAACGAATCAAATGCTTTGGTTCTTACAGTAAAATTTTAAAAACAAAATGGGTAAACATGAGTTTGTAAGCATATACAATAGCAAATTTTTTCAGAAATGAAAAATAAAAAATTATGTTGCAATCACTTGTAATTGCTTTGCTGCTGAATTTTATTTAGTCGTGAATGACCTTTTAAGATTGAACATTCAAGAGTTTTGCAACAAAATTATCGACCAAATAACGCCCAAATTAATTTCTTGGTGACTAAAATTTTGCGATCGGAATGGGTTGCAAATGTGTTGGAAGATTCACATATATATTTAAAAGAAAAGTTAAGGTTGTACGTATCAAATTCTTGTAACCTCTTTTTGTTCGACAATATATCTTTGAAAATATTAAGCATATTTAGGAATTTCAGATATGTCCTCCACAAATGAGAGACTAATCTCCAAGTTCTTAAATATCTTTAAGAGTTTCTTAAGTTGGCATTATATGTTGGAGGTTCAACAATTTGTGAGAGAGGTAAAGTTTTTAAAAAGCAACAAAAATGTTGATTTCACCTCAGTTAATAAAATAAATACTTTAGAAAGTTTATTAAAAAAATCTAAATCCCAACCTCATCAATGGCCTTAGTTAGGAAGCCCTACTGCTTACATAAGCAATAATTAATTGACTAATTAATGAATGAATCAAGTGTTTGTGAAAAATTTTATTTGCCTTGTCATTAGATATATAGAACCCTAAACAAAACGAGTCCCGAAAACAAAGAAAATTGAAAAAGAAATAAAGCTTTAAGACATAATTTTTCTTCTGGGAGAAATCATTTTATGAAAGAGTGTTCATAAACTTATCTTATAGATATGTGAAAAAGTTTTCCCGAAATCAGAAATAAAGATGGCACATAAAGTTAATTAGAAAACCATTAATGAACAAAAACCAATCTCCAAAATCACCTAAGGGATGATGAGAAGGAAAAGAAAATGAAATGAAACATAAAACAAACCCTAACTTCAATAAAAAAAATCATATGAGAAATTAAAAAATTAATTAAACATACAGAGATCTAATTAACAAACTAGCTGTGAATTTCTAATCGAGTTCTTCACAGTTGCTTTAGAGATCGATAATCACGTTTTCCCTCAGAGTTGACCATCCTAGATTTCAGTTCCACAAGAATAAGAGTGAAGCTATAATGAAGCTAGTAAGAGGTTATTTAGCAAGGATTTTGAAGACATTAGTAAAGCTAGCAAATACAGATTCTTTTTGGCTATTTGTCTACTTGCAGGTTTAATTTTGCTACGTAACGTTTTTTTTTCCTTTTCTGGTTTGGTAGATTTCAAAAGATAATCTTAAGCTTATTATCTTCTTTCTTTCTATGATAATAAGCTTTAAAAAAAAGTCCAATCAAGCTTAAGGTTCTCCCTTTTTTTCTTTGAAGATCTTTATGAGTTATCAGTGAAAACTTTGTCTAGATTCTATCATCATTTATCCTATTAGTGCATATTTTACACAAAAGAAAGTTTGAATAGTAGTTAAAACAAACGAAGTTGTGTATGCATTATCTAACACTAGCTGTTATTTATGCAATAACTTTACTAGTTTACCTCATTATTTCATCAAAGGTCATTGTTGTTTACAAAGACAATTTATGTCATATACTCGTTTACACCTAAAATGTCGTACTTAGTTAGTGAAACTACGTCAATTTTAGTACGTTTTATTATCTAATTATAAGTAAAAATCTTCATTGACTTTCGTAAACTCACGAGCCTCATCTTTTTAGTAACAAAATTGATTTAGAAGTTCCAGTGATATCTGCTCCCCATGATCGTCTGGTGCGCCGTCACAATTTTGATTTCCTTTTATCGATCTGATGTTTTTGTAATTTCCTTTTATCAATCATAGTCTATAAATTATCATATGTGTTCATCATTTGCAATTTTTGGTTTTTGATGTAGAATTGTGAAGAAACGAATGTTCTGTCATGTGTTGATGTGGAAGATTTGAATTGTGATGTTTTCAATTCTTTTATATGGTAATTTGATGTTTCTGGAATCCTTGGAAAAAGGAATTGCACGTAAGACATTCTTGATTTTTCCATTTTGTTTGTTCTTCTGTGATTTCTGTGCTACTGAATGTATGGGTGCCTAGTTTTATAAGCAGAAGAGCCTAGTTCTTGAACTAAGAGTGCCTAGTTTTAAAACTAGTAGTGCCTATGGTTATGGCCAGTGGAATTTTAAATTTTTTGTGTATATTTTGATGCTTTTAGTTGGGTTTATTTTTATTTTTTTTAAGATTATATTACTTATAGTAAAGTTGGGGATTGTTTCATTATAATTTCTTATGTATTTAAATGTCTTTAGTAATGCCAACTTTTATAACTGGGAGTGCCTACTTTTATTACTCGAAGTGCTTAGTTTTTGAAATGATAGTGCCTATGTTTATTACCATTTAAATTTGCGAATTTTCTCATTTGTTGCTTTTTGTATATGTTTTTTTGTTGGTTCTAATGTAACGTTTTTTTGGGGTTTCAACGTTGTATTAATTCTAATATGGCTTGGGTTTGTTTCATTATAATTTATTGTGTTTTTGATGCTTTGTTGTAGGTAGTTCCTACTTTTTTAAATGAGGGTGCCTACTTTTATTACTAAGAGTGCCTACTTTTGTTACTTAAACTAGTTTATAAGCAATTAAACCTTCAACTTTTCTCTTTTGTTTCTTTATTTAGGAGAACGTAATATATGAAAGAAGAACATTGTCGAGATAAAGTAAAATCAAGCAAGAGGGAAGAGGAAGAGTTTTTTTATGCATGTTTCAAGGATTAAAACAGTTGTCCATATGTCTATGAACAATGAAGCTTTGGGAGGGTTGTGAATGTTCCCAGTTGTGAATGACAGCTTAGTTTAGGAATATCAAATCTAGTTTGCAGCAATTCACAAATTTTATGTATATATTGTAATTTTATTACTCTATTTCTTTTAATGATACTTTAATTTTTATTCTTTGGGGTTTTGATGATATTTTCTTATGTCAATTTTTCCTATAATTATGTATGTTTACTTTTATAATTAATAGTGCCTAGTTTTAAAATTAGAAGTGTTTAGTTTTAAAATTAGAAATGCCTAGTTTTATAACTGATAGTGCCTAGTTTTCAAGCTGACAATGTCTACTTTAAGAGTGCCTACTTTTATAACTAACAATACCTAGTTTTAAAACTAGGAGTGCCTAGTTTTAAAACTAGGAAAGCTTATGTTTATAACTGGGGGTACCTAGTTTTGAAATTAGGAAAACCTAATTTGAAAATTTGGAATACCTAGTTTTATAACTGACAGTGCCTAGTTTCTAAGTTTTTAGCGCCTACTTTTATAATTAACAATGTCTACTTTTATAACTAACATTGCCTAGTTTTAAAATTAGGAGTGCACAGTTTTAAAACTCGGAACCCCTAGCTTATAATTGGGGGTACTTAGTTTTTAAATTAGGAATGCCTAGTTAGAAAATTAGGAGTGGCTAGTTCTATAATTGACATTGCCTAGTTTTTAAGCTGAAAAAGCCTACTTTTATAATCAAGAGTACCTATTTTTTAACCAACAATACCTAGTATGAAAATTTGGAGTGCATTCATGATACTTCAATATGTCGTGTAAATTCACAACAAATCTGATAGTATTTCATGATAGAAGATTAAATATAATTATAGTACTTCAAGATATTTTAGGGAATGGGGGTATTGTAGAAGATCGATGTTGCATTTTATTCACTCTCTCTTTTATCATTCATTCCAGACATGATAATTGTGTACATGTATTTCTCTCTAAGTCTTGATATTATACTTGTCCTCCCTTGATTTGTTGAGTAGCGTATCCCAGCTTGAATTCCTTTGCACCTTATACATCTCCCATATGTTGCATGCCAGCTGGCTTGGTTCTTTTTGTTGAGGTGCTTTTTTAGGTTAAACCTGAATTCCAACAAATAAATAAATAAAGAAAATGGCGAACAATGTAAAATATAAAGGGAAGAATGTGTGTTATGCGTTTGGCGGTATATTACATCGTGAGTACAACTATCAATATCTCTCCGTCTGCCAGTATATCATGTTTATGTTTGGTTCTAACTTTTGTCCTTTGGTCACTATTATGATAGATAGTTTGAATGGTTAGTGTAAGCAAGAGTGCATAGTTTAAAAATTAGAAGTGCCTAGTTTTATAACTGGCAATGCCTGTATTTAAAGCTAGAAGTGCCTCTTTTTATGACTGAAAGTACATATTTTTATAACTGACAGTATCTAGTTTTAAAACTCACAGTGCCTAGTTTTAAAACTAGTAGTGCCAAGTTTTAAAGGTAACAGTGCCTAGTTTTAACACTAGGCATTCATAGTGTTAAAAGTAGGCATTCATAGTGTTAAAAGTAGGCATTTCTAGCTTTAAAATTAGGCATTCTTAGTCTTATAACTAAGAGTGCATAATGTATATTAGTAATTGACATATATTAGACCAAAAAATTTTAAGATAGAGCAGATATCTTATACAACTAGAGAGCATCTACACCATAAAAAACCTTTCCTTCAAATTCAATCACCAAAACTAGGAATGCCTAGTATTAAAACTAAGAATACCTAATTTTAAAACTTGGAGTGCCGAGTTTTAAAGCAGACAATGCCTAGTTTTTAATCTTTGAACTATAATATATCATAACTAGTTCTCCTTGCCCCCTATATTTCATGCGGAATCGATTCTGTTCCATTTCCCGCAGAGGCAAACCCTCTGATTCTATATCATGTGGTTCAAGACGTTGCTTAATTATCAAATGTAGCTTTTACACAGACATAAAATGAAAATTTTCAGTGGGAAAATCTTTCATTAATGTTGTCTTTCCTAAAATCATCAATGACCAATATATACAATTAGTCCTAATGCTACTAATAATGTATTAGACATTTGATATGAAACGAACTAATAAATTACAATTATACATAATCCAAATTGATAGATAAAATCCTCCAAAAAATCCCATAACATTCATTAATACTCTCCTTTAAGTTGGAGCATGAAGACAGAAATCCCTAGCTTGCGAGCTAGAAAGTAAAATTTTGTAGGTTGGAGAGCTTTGGTTAGAATATCAATGGGTTGCAACTCGCTTCAAAGAAAATGTGGAGATAGGAAGCCAGCTTGAAATGCATCACGAACGAAATGACAGTCTATCTCAATGTGTTTTTTGTGCATTCGTGGAAAACAGGGTTAGTGGCTATGTGAATAGGAACCTTACTATCACAATGGAGTCGAATGGGATGTGGGAAAGCAACATAAAGATCATGAAGTAATCGAGAATGCCACTTCAACTCAAATAAGGTCATTGCTATAGAGCAATATTCAGCCTTAAAAGAAGAATAAGAAAGAGTGTGTAGTTTCTTTGTCTTCTAGAAATCTGCGAACCACCTAATGAAACAGAATATACAGTAACATAACGATGAGTAATTGGACAAGAAGCTCGATCTAAATTGCAATAAGTGGTCTGTAGGAGAGGAGAATCAGAAATATGCAAAATACCCTGGCCAAGATAACCTTTAAGATGTCTCACAGTACAAAGAGCAATATCCCAATGTTCCTTGCGTGGAGTTTGCAGAAATTGAGCGAGAATATAAAGAGCATAGGTAACTTCTAGTTGATTGAGAGTGAGATAAATTAATTTCCTAAATAACCGTCTATACGATTATACATATCAAAGAATGGGCCAAAAGCCTTGGTTGATTGATGATTTGGCTCAAGTGAAGTTAAGGTGTTGTTTCATCAAACCTATCTCTGAGATAATTTACAAAGTGTATTTCCTTTGATAAAGGTAAATACCCAAAGGGGTTCCTAGAAATTTCAATGCCTAGAAAAAAACTTCAGTTGGCCCAAGTTCTTTATATGAAAACAGGAACTCAAATAAGCTTTGACCATGATGATAGATGCGACTGAATTTCCAATGATTAATAAATCATCCACATAAATGAAGACACATAAGAAGACTTCATTCTTGTAATATACAATGCTGCATTATGTTTGGAAAACTAACACCGAGGAACTTGTCGAAGACTCTACAAAGATTTCTTCAGATGATATAATTGTTAGATGTGAATATTTCAATTGATTGTCGATTTGATTAATCACCTTTCTAAGATCAACTCCTTTGATGAAGAACCTCTATTGAGAATTTCGTAGTTCTAGCACTTCAATAGAAAATCTATGAGGATCTAAGCATCATAAACCTAAAATTGAGAGATAACTCCTCCCAAATTTGATAGCAAGAACCTTAAGGAAACTATGGCCTAAAAACCCAAACCATACAATCTAGAAGACCTAGGTTTAATTAATTCTGAGAATAAGAACTCTTAGAATTAATTAAAGAAGGAATTGGATGATCAATTGATTTTTGTAGATTCCACAATCTAAGCACTCAATTTTTCAGAAATCTAATGAGGTAACCCTTAGAAGCTAACTAAGATGGGTTGAAGAACCCACGAAACCAATGGAGAATCCCCTCTCAATTTTTAGCAAAATTCATCATAGCTAGTTATAAATGAGGATATAAATGAATATTTATAGTGCAAGGCTCAAACCTAACTTGTCTACTGAGACCCTTAATTATTAGCTGGAAATAAGGTGTAAACAATAAAAACCCACCTAAACTTCGCATTGGTCAAAGCTACCAATACGATGTTAGGTTTTGCCCTACCAGACGTGGTAGTGTGTTGTCTTCCAAGCTCAATCCATCAAGAAACATATAGTAGACGATAGGTGCAGGGCCTACTATTGGCGGTAGGTCCACTGCTTCACAACACTTAGTCTTTTCACATCCAATTTGCTCCCTTATATAATCCTTGCTTATGGTATAGATTGTGAGCAACATGGAAGATTCTACTTGATCTTGAAATCCTTCATTCTTGTTCTTTATGGTTTCTTCTATGAAAAAAAACCTACCTTTAGCCTACCTTTCATCATATGCTTTAATTTTCTTGCCCTTACTCTATTGACTGGTCCATGCATCGACTCATTAGCTTCTTTACCTTCTCAGTTCATATCTTACACCTCTCCTTGAAAAGATTCATCCTCGAATCATTACCTACATCAACAAACTCAGTCAAAACGTAGAATGTAGCACTATCATTATATTCAATGGAAGAGCAATATATAAGCATTGTCACTAAAACGTCCAAGGAATCGAAAAGGGTCATCGTTACGATTTCAAGCTTAGACTTGTGTTGAGAAGGAAACGTTGAAATCCTATGTGAGCCCAACCCCAACCTCTGGGATCAAAGACTATCATATCTTTTCAAACTTCTTGTTGTTCACGTCAATAGCATCATTATTCTTGAAATGGATAATCTTGACAAACCTCATTTTCTTCTTTTAATCCAAACTCAAAACATGATCTATAGATAACAAAATCATACCAAAAGGAATTAGAAGTTTGAAACCATAATAAACTTCAAGAGAAGAGTAAAGAATAGTATAATGATGAGTTTTATTAGGAGCAAACTCGAGATGAGGTGAACAAGTTTCCTATGTGGATCTGGCCATCTTCTAGTTTACATCAATCAAGGAATTAGCAATGGTGCTAAAATCCTTGATGAATCTCTAATAAAAGCTTGTTAGGCCATGGAAACTTCTCTATTTGAATACACTCTTGGAAGCAAGCCACTTCTCAATTGCTTGCACCTTATTTTCATCCATTTGGTAACCTTGAGAATTCATTACATAATCTAGGAAAGTAACCTTTACCAAACAAGACTCACATTTCCGAAGGTTAGTATACAATATCTCATTTTCCAAAACAGACAAAACATGATTAAAATGATGCAAGTAATCTTCATAAGTTTTTCTATCACTCAAGATGCCATTAAAATAAACCACAAAAAATATAGAATACATATCTTTACAGAACTTATGTAATCCAAGTATAAACTCCGTAGTTATGTCTGAATAAGGTTCTCTAGGCACAGTAAAAGAAATATAAAGTCCATGTGGCATAGATATAGATGTAGCTCTTCTATACTCTAAATAATTATCAATAAACCTTTCTACATCTCTCTTCGTGCAAGGCCTAAAAAAATGCTCATGTAAAATGGTATAAGTTTTGGAAATACCAAAATGACCCATCAAACCACCACAATGAGCTTCTTTTACTAACAACAATCTAGAAGAACAAGAAGGATCGCACAATTTACCTTCATGGAAGAACGCCATCATGTATAAGGTACTTATCATTATGCTGAACTAAACAAGCATCAAAATATCCTTGAATTCATTATCACTGGCATGTAATTCCTTAAGCATCTAAAAACCAAGTAATTGATCTTGTAAAGTAAACATTAGAGTGTACCTTCTAGAAAAAACATTAGCTACAACATTATCTTTACCTCTCTTGTTTGAAGAACGTATGGAAATGTCTCTATAAATTCTGTCCATCTCGTATGCCACTTGTTGAGCCTTTGTTTTCTTTTGAGAAGTAATGCATAGAGCTCCTTGTCATATGTAACATATTTCAATCCTGTAACGGTCACTAAATCACTTTGATGTTTAATGCCTCTAAAATAATGAAGGACACCGGGTTCCTCTTCGGGAGAAATAACCTTGCATTATCAATGATCTTTACTATAGTATTAGATATGGAAGACAAATGATCGTTAGTAAAAACAAATATATCTTTGCAATAAAGAAGTAAAACCAACTCTTCTTTCTCACTACAAAAATAAATTCAAATTACCGACCTGCTATTCGGTCAGTAATCGGTCGGTAAGTGTCGTTTACTGACCGATTACCTGCTAATCTAGGTCGATCGGTGATAATTGATCGGTAACTTCTATGACGGATTTCCTATTGATAATTGTTTTTTTTTTAAATTAAAAAAAATTAGAAGAAAAGAGCCTTGGGTCAAGGGAACCCAATCCGCCCTGCGGCCACATGAATTTAAGTGTTGAAGTTTTTTGCCTTTGAAGAGGTGTGAAACTGTGACCTCCAAGCTAAAGGTCTTAGTTTTAACTACTTACTCAATTGAAGTTGTTGTGCATCATGTGCAATTATATATATATATATATACATATATATAACTATATAATTATATTTTAAAATATACAATAAAAAAATATAAAATTACTGACCTATTTTAGTCGGTCGGTACTACCGACTAATGCTAAAAACAATTGGTAACTTTTGAAAAATTACCGATTGAATTTCTTTTGATCAGAAATATATCGTTAACTACAGATAGAAAAAGGCCGGTCAATAATTTCGGTTTGCAAAATGTAATTTTCTAGTAGTGTTTCAATAGCTTCTATGATCTCTCTCTCTTTCGCATAGAAACATCTATTTCTCTCTTACAACTATCACTCTTTGGATCACTCATTTTCTTGTCTTTCTTCAATTCTTATTCTCTATATTTCTCCTAACTCATTTATTTTTCGTCAATCCTTTTTCCCTCTTCAATGCTCTTTCTCTTTTTATCACGCTCAAGTCTTCCCTTTTCTATCTTTTTCTTTTGTTCTTCAAAGACTTGACTAGGAGTCAAAGGATTCAACATGAACTTCTTGCCATTCTTTTTCAAAAGTATAAGTGCTTTTACCCCGTCATTAATAGCTTTTCTATCATGTTCCCAATGACGTCCCAACAAAAAATTCCCTACTTGCATAGGAGCCACGTCACAAAAAATATCATCAACATATGACCCCTTTATAATAGAAACTAGCCCGTGTTTGTTAACCTTCAATTTCCACTATCATTTAATCAATATAGCTTATAAGATTTAGGATGCTTGAGTTTCTCAACGAGTTAAGTACTAGTTACATTAGTGCAACTACCACTGTCTACTATAAGGTTAGCAACTTTACCTCCTACTAAGCATTTAGTGTGAAAGATGTTTTCCCTTTGAATGATAGATTTTTCTTCAACGACTTAAGTAGACAAATTTCTAATAGTCACCAAACTCATGCCTTCTTCATCGGTATCGAAAGAGGCAATTCCTTGAACTTCTTCACTACTTTCTTCTTCCTTTTCCATAATATCTTCTTGGCAATCCTCTTCATCCTTTTCAATCCAACCATTCAAATCTTCACTAAAGACCAAAATCCTCTTTGAAGGGCAATTAATAGCTATGTATCTGAGACAATTGTACTTGAAGCACCTTGTTTGATTGGTAATTAATCTACCTTTCTCTTCCACCTTAGGCCTAGAATTATCTTTGAAAGCCACCCAAGGTATTTCATCTTTCTTTGGCCAACTCTTGTAGGTCGATGCTTGAGGTTCAGGCACAATACTTCTTGAAGAAAGAAGATTAGTTTTAGAGAAACCAATCCTCTTCCTTTGATTTCAATCTTGGTTGCCAAATGACACACGTCTTCATAAGTGGTGTAAGGGTACAATTGTAGTTGATTACCAATGTCCCTATTGAGACCACTCAGAAATCCAGCAATAGAAGCATCTTTGTCTTTCTCCAAGCTTAATCTCTAAGTGTATAACTGCATCTCTTGTCTATATTCCTCAACACTTTTACTACCTTGCCTAAGATTCATCAACTTGTACTGAAGCTCTCTATAATAATGCTCCGGCAAAAATCTTTCCTTTATGAGAGTCTTCAATTTGACCTAAGTTTCTACCAGTAGCCTTCCATTTCTCATTATTTCAGTTCCAATCCTTTCCCACCAATAAAGTGCATAACCGGAAAATTCGGCAATGATTAGCTTAACCTTGACAATGTCACTATAATTTCTCAGCATGAATAGGGTCTCCACTTATCGTTCCCAATCAAGGAACACACTTAGATCACTTTCATCTTTGGAGCTTGGCACTTTCCACTTGATCTTGTCTAGAGCTTTATCCCCTTGTTGTCCACTATAATAGCTACCGTCATATGCTTGACCAAAATTAGGATTTTCTCCATCTTCAAAACAAGTTATCTTCATGCCATACTTCATGTCTTGGATCCTCTTCTTGTGGCCTATTCTATCCTCTTCCTCCTAGACCCCCGCTTCTTCCACCTGTAATAGGTTGCCTTCCTTGGTATCCACTTTCATGAAATGGATAGGAATTTTGAACTGACATGCCATAGTATTCATAAGGAGGTAAATTTTCATAAGTTCTTTGATGATAAGGTGATTGAACTCCTCTATGATTGTCTCCAACTCTTTGGTCTATTATAGTACTTCTCTTGCCCTTTTTTAACTCTTCAACGTCCGTAGCAACAACTTGGAATTTTCTTGCTAATCCCTCAATAGATTATTGCATAGAATGCAAAGTCTCATTTAAGTTAATTTTTGTAGGATCACTAGTGTTTTCTTGATGAGATTGAGTAGGTAAATGACCATCCATTCACATTATAAACCTGCAAATGAAACAAAGAAACAAAACAAAAGGACCTCCCATTCACTCCTTAAGTGCTTACTCTCTTTGATGCTCACTCAATTCATTCGTGTTTTGTACTATTTATTGGCGTTTTTATCACAATAGGCTCACCCCCTTGCCTTTTCCAAACACTCTTCACTCAAGTCTTTATAGATTCTTCAAACCTCTTAACCAACTCAACCAAAAGCAACAACCCAAGCAAGTATAACAATCAATGAACTTAGTTGGATAGAAGTGTTCGAAGATGCAAAGTTTCAAACACTTGAGGTGTAAGGATTTTGAAAGAGTTAATATAGAAAAGAGCCAACAAACTTAATTGATGATAAACAAAATTACAACTATACACAGTCCTAATTGATAGGTACAATCCTTAACAAATCTTAAAATCTCTGCTAATACATACACACATACACACACAAATACAAACACACACACACATATATACACATGTACATATATACTTATAAAGTTCTTTAAAAAGTGGACATTTTAGCAAATTGGCCCCACCACTTGGTATCAGAGCCAAGGAAAAGTAAAAGTAGGTCATAAGTAAAATATTTAAATAGCTTATCTAGACTTGGAATATTATTTTTTACATAGCTGATTTTGGAAATTTTTTTTAAATGGATTATTCGGTATTAAGGTATTAGGAAAATCATGGAAAAGATAATCTCCTTTCACAAGAAAAGAAAAGAGACATATATAATGATTTAAACGAAGTTATATATGTAGCAACTATACCAACCTGGATAAAGATTTTTTAAGGAGTTAGTACTTATATGATATTGTAATTAAAGGACAAGCAACAAGTCTTAAAAAACTATTTATAGTTGCAAAATTATGAGATAAAAAACCAAGAAAGATTGATGAAAAAGTTGAATGGAGTCAGATAACTACCGATTCTAACTGTTGGGACATTGATATTCTAGAAGAACGATATCAAGAAGAATTGCAGGCTCTTACAAATTTAAGACACTTTAGAGATAATGTATGTGTAATATAAACACTATTTGTATGATAGAAAAATCATCTGCCTATAAATAGATAGTCAATATAAGTTTAAGATTAGAAAAAGATATGTATGAACTTCAGCAAACTATTTTATAGATACATGATCCTTTATCTTTTACACTAAAACGAATAGAAGAAAATTTATTATGCGAAGATAAAGTAACACCTAGAGTAAAAGAGAATTTGAATAAGATAATACCACAAGGAAAATCTCTTATTGAACATCTATCTAAAATAAGATGAGGGACTTCGAATATGCTTTGGAATTTGAAATAGATAGGATAACTAAACAAATATCTCAGTTAGATCTTTTCAATATTAAAACCGATATTAAATCATAAATTCTTCAAAAAATTACTAATACTAATGATGTTACCTCAACTTTTAGATATCCTCCTTCTAAGCCTACTGCCAAGGGGCTATGCTGGAAAACCACATTTAAATAAAAAAAAAAATCCTATGAGCACAGATACACTCCACTTGATAAAATGAAACAAAAACTTATCAACCCATTTAAGATATAATTAGACTTAAGTTGTGTCACAAATGTTATTTATTGGATTTTTATTAGACAATTAATTCATAATCGTTGTATTTATATTAGGAGAATTTATGGGAGTGTAAAGTTGTTTTGGTGACCCAACTATTTCCTTCTAGTACACTAAAAAACCTGCTGTTGAATTACAATTCTTCTAATCTTTTTATATGCTTTGAATTAACAATGAACTTTATCTTGTCTTCATTTTTCTCCAAACTATATCGTGTTCTCGATTCTGCCACAGAGATCATGTCAAGTACTCAACTCTCCAACCAAACTTTGTTGTCCAATTAGCAAATGCAGATTTTTTGAATTATATGTTCCTGACAATAAATAGGGTCAAAATAATTTATTTAATTAATTAGTACGTATTTTAAGTTTCTATGGTATGAAATATAACCTTGATTTAGTTAATCAATGTTTTAATTCATTTTATGAAAAATATAAGGCAATTTTTTTTATTAATTTAACCTTAACTAAACTATTAATTTAGATAAATATATTAAAAGGACATTTTGGACAATCTAATATAAATGTGAATTACTTACCTTATTACATTTTATTAAATTAAATAATGAAAAACGATTCTTTTAATTTTCTTATTTAACATTCTTGTACATGCGAAACAAGATAAAAATATTTAAATAAATTTACATTCTATTGATTTAGATTTTTAGTAATCACATTTCTGCTTAAACATTTTTTTCCCATCAATCAAACGGAGCCCAATTGACAACAATTTCTAATCCTTAAAAAAAAAAAATTTGTTAATACTACAACTTTCTTTATCTAACAAGCCACTCCTTCCACTAATCTTCAGACCCAAGTCCATCTCACCTAACCACATGTTACACTACCTTAGCCATTCTTCTTTCTAGCTTCTGTACCTTAGCCATTTTTCCATGTTAGAAGTTGCTAGGTTGGACTTTGGAGTTGTTAAGATAGAAGTATTTTTGGTTTTTAATTGGTTACAATTGTTATTTGAATATTGATTAGAACGTATCAAGGAAAATTTCGAAGTTCATAATTTGAGTTTTCCTTGTTTCGAGATAAGTGGAGAATGAACCTTTACTCTGTAATGATTTATGAATTATGAAAAATATGAATATATTTTAGTTGAATATAATCATTAAATTGAACAAGTGACATGTTTTGGTATAAATAATGATAATCAATTTTTGATGTATAATTTAATTTTGGAGTTAGTTCCTAATTTTATTTTAAGCAATTTAGGTACTTTGGGTAAGTGGCCAAATTAAGGATTCTTAAGGGTATAAAATTTTGCGTCTTTATTAAGAACTAGTATATATATGTATATATACACACACATATACATATATATACATATATGTATAAGTGTATATAAATATATATCCTAAGATCATAAGGAGATAATTATATTTGTTAGCAAATAAAAATGTTGGGACTCTCAATTAAGTATTTTATGGCTCTATTTGTATGATCATAGTACCAGTTTTGCACTCAAATGAGTGCACAAGCCCTGCTTAAATGTTTTAATAGTGTTACCGGTGTTGCTTTAAGTGTTTATATTTTTCGACAGATAAGATTTATATAAGATGTTTACTATTTTCAGGGTGATATAATATTTTGTTCTTTTAACCTGAAAATGTTCTCCATAACATGTTTAACTTATAATTTAGAAATGCATAGGGACGATGCTCTGTATAGGGGTTTCTATTTTGAAAAGGAAATACTATTGTTTTGAAAAAAATTAGTATTATACACAAGTTTTCTTGGAATATTATGAGTTAAAAATGTTCTAGTGTTGTCTAGTTGCATAGTTTGATATATATGAATGTAAATTTGGCGTATTTGTAATGCCTGCATACGCATAACTTGACTGGTAGATGGGAATTTTGTTATCCTAAGACGTTTACGACTAGAATCTGTTTGGATGGCTGAGTATATGGCCTTTTTGGTTTTTAAATATATACGAAAACCCCATTCCGATCAAGGATGAAGTTCTTGATATGATCATGTGTTTGGAAGCATCAGAGGATTGCACTATATGTGGCTATTTTCCCGTACTATGACCTTTTATGATCATGTGGACAGTTACAGAGTCTGGAAGGTGGATCCACTTGAAAGGGACATTATACCATTGAGGGTTTGGTCCAACCAGTACTGCTTCGGACATCGCATCATGATCTACGGTAGACGTCCACCTAGTGGAAAGTCAGGAGGGGTTCGAAACTAAGGTTTATCTTAGGGTGGAGCATTTAAGTGCCCTAAGATCCGTAGCATGGTTATATATACTTAGAGAGTGGGATTGTCATAGAAATTGAGTGCTCATATGGTGTTTGCCTGCTACTAACTACCGGATACCCAAAACTTTTTCTCATGACCTTTTTATAGGTTTCAGACTTTGTTTATAGGAGCCCAACTTTTTATGGCTTCGTTTCAAGAACTCAGGTTTAGAGGCTGCATTGATTTCTCTTGATTCGCTCATACTTCCCAGTGGTGCTTGAATCCCTTTATAGGTTTATGTATGTACACTTTTAAAATGGTCAAGAGAATGGTTTCTTTCGGCATTGCATTAAATGTTTACAAAGATTGCATCATAATTTTAGAAAAGCACAGAAGCACACAGTCATATGGACTCACTGAGCGTTTTCGCTCACGTCTTTAAATGTCATATATTTTTCAGATGACTTGGAACTTGAGGTGCCACTATAAGCTACGATAGTATTTTGCATGGAGATTTTGGAACCAAGGGATGTTGTGCATAATTGTTTAAGTAAGTATTTTGTATTTCCTATCCTCAAACAATTTGGCACAATCATTAGCTGTAAAATATTTTATGCTGCCTTTGTTATGGAAAGGCTTCCTGGTACTTATATAATAGTTGCATTGTTTGTATATAGGTTTTCGCTACCTAATATATGTATATGTTTATGAGTTTAGTTTTAGATTTTGAGTTTTGTTAGATATTTCTAGTTCTATGCCGAGAAGCATGCTGATTCATTATTCAGTCGCAATTGACCTAGTGGAGTGTTTCGAGGTATCAGAATAGACACACACATATACAAACACACACACACACACACACACATATACTAGTTCTTAATGAAGACGCAAAATCTTATACCCTTAAGAATCCTTAATTTGGCCTTTAACAAAATTGTCTAAATTGCTTAAAATAAAATTAGGAAGTAACTCAAAAATTAAATTATACACCAAAAATTGATTATCATTATTATCAATGTATATACATATGTATATATATACACATATATACATATATTTACATATGTATACATTATATATATGTTTATATGTGTATATATATACACATATACATATATGTATATATATTTTAATTGTATTTGTTAAAACATAACAAATTGTAGGAAAAATGATAAATATTTTAAAAAGAAAAAAAGAAAATATTCTCAAGAAGAATTAAATAAAAAATTAAAAAGAAAAACTAATAGATTAGAAAAAAGAAAAGATAAAAATAATATTGTGTGTTATAAATGTAAATAAATAGGACATTATGCTAATAAATGTAAAATGAAGAAGAAGAATAATAGTTCAGATATTAGTCAAGAAATAAAAGATTATTTAGAAAAATTATTTTTAGAATCAGAAGATTCTGAAAGTACTAGTTCAGAATCAGAAATGGATCAGATAAATGATACTTCTGATGAGTCTGATAATCCCGACAATTATGCATGTTGCATTCCTTGTAGAAAGGAAATTAATTCTGATAAAGATGATAATGATTATTATAAAATCATATCTCAATTTATAGAATCAGATATAAATGTTTTAAGTAATAATAATATATTAGAATTTTTAAAATCAATAAAAGACCAAGAATTAAGGGTCCCGAATAATTGAACAAATAGATGATATTCCATCTTCTAGTAATAATAACGAAGAATTAGAATTAAAAGTAAAAAATAATCCTTATACGATGTCAGAGGTTTATAAAATGATGAAAGAAAAGAATAATAATTCTCAAAAATCACCAAGTACAATAAATGATTTATATGAAGAAATTAATAATCTTAAAAATGAAATTAAACTATTAAAACAATTTAATAAAAATTTAGATACTGGAATTTCTAATTTAGAAATAAATAGAGAAACTACTTTAATAAAACAAAATACATTAGATGATATTAATAATATTGGAGAAGAAAATTTTCTGTCTGTCTTAGATATAATAACATCTTTTAAGTTTTATGTTAAAATAACATTATTAATAAATCATAATGAAATAATGGAATTAACTGCATTAATAGACACAGGAGCAGATATTAGTGTTATACAAGAAGGTATAGTTCCCACTAAATATTTTGAAAAAACTACTCATAGTCTAAGACATCCTTGTGATAAAAAATTGCAGATAAATTTCAAACTACCACGAGCATATATTTGTAATAATAAAGTTTGCATTCCTGAAAGCTTTTTATTAGCAAAAAACATAACTAACCAAGTTATACTTGGAACTCCTTTTATAAAAAGGATTTTTCCTATTACTCATATTGGAACATATTGTATTATAGGAACATATGAAAACACTCCGGTATCTTTTCAATTCATAACTGAACCGAATACTAGATTTATTAATGAAATAAAATATTTTATTCTTAGAAAACATAATCAAATTAATTTTCTTAATTTTGAAATAAATTCTTTAAATATTGAAGAAGTTTTACAAAATCCTAAATTACAGGATAAAATAAAGAAAATTCAACATAATATTTCAATAGAGATTTGTAATGATCAACCTAATGCTTTTTGGAATAGAAAAAAACATATTGTTAGTCTTCCATATATGGATAATTTTGATGAAAGTAATATTCCAACAAAGGCAAGACCTTGCCAAATGAATTCAAAATACTTAGAATTATGTAAAGAAAAGATAACTTCATTATTACCAAAAAAATTAATTAAAGAATCAAACTCTCCTTGGTCATGTACATAATTCTATGTTAATAAACATAGTGAAATAGAAAGAAGGGTACCAAGATTGCTAATTAATTATAAACCCCTAAATAAAGTATTAAAATGGATTAGACACCCAATTCCTAATAAAAAAGAAGACTTATTAGATAGATTATGTGAGGCGATAATTTTTTCTAAATTTGATTTGAAATTAGGATATTGGCAGATTCAGATTGCTGAAACGGACCAATATAAAACAGCTTTTAATATTCCAATAGGACATTTTGAATGGAAAGTCATGCCTTTCGGATTAAAAAATGCACCTTCAGAATTTCAGAAAATAATGAATGATATTTTTATTCCTTATAGTGAATTCATAATAGTTTATATAGATGATATTTTAGTATTTTCTAAAAATATTCAACATTTTGAACATTTAGATATATTTAAAAAATTAGTTATAAAAAATGGTTTAGTCATTTCCAAACCAAAAATGATTTTATTTCCAAACCAAAAATATTTATCATCTTTCCTATAATTTGTTATGAATTTTCTTTCTAATGGAATTTCCATCCCAAATTGACTACAAAATTGACCTAATTGTCTTCTTTCAGTTAATCTTTGTCTCTTAATTTGTTGATTTAATTTAATTTCATTGTGCCTATTAAATTCCCATAAGTATAATTTTCATAGGGAATAGCCATTCTATCTTTCCTAAGAGTTTTCTTTACTCTTTCTGCAAATAAATTAGGTAGTCCATCTATAAATTTTGACTTCCAATGTGTACTATTACTTTCTGGTAATTCCATAACTCTATTAAGAAAAGCATCTTTATACCATCCAAAATCAGATAGTGTTTTACATCTAAAATTTTGTAATAAAGTACGAATATTTGCACTATTATCCGATATCCGTCCTGTAAAATGTTCTAATATGGTAACTATTAATGTATAAACTGAATTTTCAGTTATTTGATTTCCTTCTTGTTTTATATTTTTAAAAATTTCTTCTTTATTTTGTGGACATAAATAATTATCCCACCAGCCTTTTAACTGTCCAGTAAATTTTGCAACTATCTTTTTTGCTATATTACTATCAGTATTACCAATTGTTTTACTTATAGTACTATACATCAACATTCTATGAGCTAAATATTCTAAATTATCATTTAAATATAATTATTGGGATTATATCGATGCCTTTTATAAAGCATTTTTGTATGAAAATCCTAATAGGAAACATACATGGTTAATAAAGATTTGCGGTGATGTTTATGACAATCCCATACCAAGTTGGTTTATACAATGGTGGAATATTTATGGCACCTAGGGGAAAATATTCCCTGACAGATTTAAACCATTATATGGTGAATGGGTGAATATTTCCCCAAAGATAGCTGATTATATCGCTTCAAATCAATATACAGAGGAAATAGCCTCAATGATATTCTTTATTGAATTCTCAATTCCATGGGTGTGGAAATGGACACCAGAAGTGGGTTATATTCAACAAAATTTACCATGTCTCAAGAGAGTTACTCATAGTAGGTTTTGGGACAGGTTGATTAAAATCAACCCAGATACGAATCAAATTCACGGACAAAATATACTGGATGAAATCCATATGAAAAATGATAAATATCATACAATGAAAGAAAAAGGAGAAATCAAGGAAATAAGTCCTTTTCATCATATTGCAAACCAAATTAAAATTACGGAAGGAAGTCATAACCAAAGAAGATTTAATCCGATCTTATATGGAGGAATTGAAGAAAGATCTGGTAAAAAATCTGATCGAAGATAATAAATCAGACGTGTCAATGACAGGCTCTTCAAATGAAGACTGCTTAGCAGGAGAATCTCAAGATCCTAATATGAATGAAATATTAGAAGAAGACATTGATCAAATGGCCAGAGATATTGAAGCACAGGCAAGAAAAGAAATTTTTCAAAAAGATGTATAATATGACAAGAATTCTGAAATGTTCTCATAGGGATCACTTTCATAGCAATTATTGTACTCTCTTAGGGACCACTTCAATAACGTAATAGTGGTAGTACTATTCGAATTTAAAATCCGAAGGTAAACTAGAATAGATAAATTAGATAAAGTCCAGCCCTCTTGATGGTTATAAATAGGATGGAAACTCATCCAAGAGGCAGGACAAGAATAGCACTAGATAGCATAAAACCTCTCTCTCTCCACTCGTAAAAATTTTTATATAAATAAAGATTGAAGTTTTCAAGATTATCATCCCTGGAAAGTTTTCTCATTAAATTTTTCTTATTATAAGTTTTCTTATTATATTTTAATATGATTAGATTTAGCCTAATGGCAGGCTAAATCCATTCATGTTAAGCTATGAAATCACATGTATCGTCATAACTATATTGTGAAAATCCTGTTTTGTCTGGTCGCATAGTTTTATGTAAGCATTCAGGGTTTGGGTTAGGAGATCTAGAACTGGCCACAATTACTAAAAGATGAAGATTAGCCTGTTTAAAAGCCGTTGAAAGGCGTATTAAGTCGTTGATCCCGGTTTCATTTTTATTTAATTGTGCTGACAGATCTGGATCCCTTGTAAAAAGATATAAATAAAGATTGAAGTTTTCAAGATTATCATTTCTGGTAAGTTTTCTCATTAAATTTTTCTTATTATAAGTTTTCTTATTATATTTTAATATTATTAGATTTAGCCTAATGGCAGGCTAAATCCATTCATGTTAAGCTATGAAATCACATGTATCTTCATAACTATATTGTGAAGATCCTGTTTTGTTTGGTCGCATAGTTTTATGTAAGCATTCAAGGTTTAGGTTAGGAGATCTAGAACTGGCCACAATTACTAAAAGATGAGGGTTAGCCTGTTTAAAAGCCATTGAAAGGCGTATTAAGGCGTTGATCCCGGTTTCATCTTTATTTAATTGTGCTGACGGATCTGGATCCCCTGTAAAAAGATCCTTCTAACCTAAATTCTTACATGGTGACTATAACCTGACCTAATTGGTATCAGAGCCATATGGGTATGTGATATATTTGATTCATAGTTTAACATGAAAATTCTTAAATTCAAATGAATTTATTAAGAAAAGATAAGAGAAAAATTAAAAATACTCATAAACAAGAAATGGATATTCCTGAAAATTTAGAAGTACTTAATAAGTGGACAATTCCTAAAATCGATTTAAAAACTGTATATCAGTTAGGAACTTCTGAGCAATTAGGTTTAAAACAAGTAGTGAAAACTACTGAGGAATCAGTCTCATTGACGACGAAGAAACTGAAATTAAATTGTTACATCATCATGATACAAATCGTTATAAAGACATATATAAATTTATGCATATTGGATTAGTTCAAATTGTTTTCAAACCTTTAACATTAGAAGGTCTACCAGAAAGTTTTATTGCATGTCTAAGAGATGCTAGAAATTTAAATTGGAAACAATCACTAATAAGTGTTATTCAATCAAGTTTGGCACATGGCCCTGTTTATTTTAATGTCTATCCTAATTTATCATTATCCTTAAGTGATATAAATATACTTGGTGCATTAGCATTAAATGTTAAAAAACATGGATATAACTATGCTTCTGGCTCAGAATTAATTTGTATTTGTTATAGAATATATTATAAACCATTATTTACATTAAATCCTAATTGTAAATTAATGGATAAACAAATTAATGAAACTGTTTTGATTGAAACAAACTTTAATAGATCAAAAATTTCTACTAGAAGAATTATTAAATGGGATGAAATCCCTATGCCTCAGCAATGGAAACTTGAAAGGACTGGTCATATACAGTCTAAAACTGAACATAATATTGATCATATTGAACAAACTCAAGAAGGAATTGTTTATATACAGATGGATAATATACCATCAAAATCGGTCATACCCCAAGATCTCATTCTACTAGATCTTATTCAGATCATTATTTTATTTCACCTCTCATAGAAGAAAGGGATAATATTCCCTACAGAGTTTCTACTTCACAAGTAAGTGAACGTGATGAGAATAATCATCATGTAGAAAAACTATTTAAAACTAAAGAAAATATTGTTAAAAGGTATTTATAACACTAAATATGCGGAAATTACCGAATCTGAAATGAATTTTTCATTGTGATTAAACTAAAATAGATTTTAGTCCTAGATCTTTTGCCAAGCAGAAAGGTAAAACATAATTTTATTTACCAAGATGGGAACCATTAAGAAAGTGGTTTTTTCTAATTTTGATGCTAAATTATGAGATCATATTTCTAATGAATTTTATAGATTTTTGTCATATCATAATATTTTATTTCCTTTTGTTCTATGGTTTATGTCTAATTATATTGAACCTTATATTTCTGTATTAGAAAGAGATTATAAGCTTTTGAATGGAAATATTATGAATGGAATATTTCCTCCTCAACAATCATTCTATATGGAAAAAGAACATAATATAGTAAGTTTTACAGCATTTTCAAAATTATTTGAAGATGATACACTAACTCTTACTGTAAAACAAATAAATAAGATAATAGAACAACAGAATTATACAAATATTTATTTCAATGTTTTAGGAGAACAGGTTTTATCTCTTCATAAGAGAATTGATATAATAATACAAAAACTAGAAAAATCTAATATAGATGCCTTGGGTAAAAAAGAACTTATAGCAACCCCAACACTTCAATCTCCACCTGAAATTAAAAATTATAAATTTAAAACAATGTCAGATCTAGAAATGTTAATAGACAATAAATTTAAACAGTTAAAAATAAATACCTTAGAAAATGAATTTTTAGATAAAATAGAAGATACTAAGGATTATAAAACAGTTATAAATGATGAAATTAATAAACTAAATAAATTTGCTGATAGATCAACACAAATGATACATTATTATAATAGACCATCTCCTGTAGACATTCTACATGAAGAACAGGAATACATAGGTAATAATAGTTATAATGGAAAATGCATTTATGAATGGAATTTAGATGGTTATACAGAAAAACAAATTTATAATTTAGCTCATAGAATGTTGATGTATAGTACTATAAGTAAAACAATTTGTAATACTGATAGGAATATAGCAAAAATCATAGTTGCAGGATTTACTTGACAATTAAAAGGCTGGTGGGATAATTATTTATGTCCACAAAATAAAGAAGAAATTTTTAAAAATATAAAACAAGAAGGAAATCAAATAATTGAAAATTCAGTTTATACATTAATAGTTACCATATTAGAACATTTTCCAGGACATATATCGGATAATAGTGAAAATATTCGTACTTTATTACAAAATTTAAGATGTAAAACACTATCTGATTTTAGATGGTATAAACATGCTTTTCTTAATAGAGTTATGGAATTACCAGAAAGTAACACATTGGAAGTCAAAATTTATAGATGGACTACCTAATTTATTTGCAGAAAGAGTAAAGAAAACTCTTAGGAAAGATAGAATGGCCATTCCCTATGAAAATTATACTTATGGGAATTTAATAGAAACTTGTGTACAAGAGGTTATAGCCCTATGTAATGAAATTAAATTAAATCAACAAATTCAGAGACAAAGATTAACTAAAAGAAGACAATTAGGTCAATTTTGTAGTCAATTTGGGATGGAAATTCCATCAAAAAGAAAATTCATAACAAATTATAGGAAAGATGATAAATATTTTAAAAAGAAAAAAAGAAAATATTCTCAAGAAGAATTAAATAAAAAATTAAAAAGAAAAACTAATAGTTTAGAAAAAAGAAAAGATAAAAATAATATTGTGTGTTATAAATGTAAACAAATAGGACATTATGCTAATAAATGTAAAATGAAGAAGAAGATTAATAGTTTAGATATTAGTCAAGAAATAATAGATTCTTTAGAAAAATTATTTTTAGAATTAGAAGATTCTGAAAGTACTAGTTCAGAATCAGAAATAGATCAGATAACTGATACTTCTGATGAGTCTGATAATCCTGATAATTATGCATGTTGCATTCCTTGTAAACAGGAAATTAATTCTGATAAAGATGATAATGATTATTATAAAATCATATCTCAATTTAGAGAATCAGATATAAATGTTTTAAGTAATAATAATATATTAGAATTTTTAAAATCAATAAAAGACCAAGAATTAAGGTCCCGAATAATTGAACAAATAGATGATATCCATCTTCTAGTAATAATAAAGAAGAATTAGAAATAATAGTAAATAATAATCCTTATACGATGTGTATATATTATTATTTTTTATTACAATTAATTTGTATACAATATATACCTATATACATATATGCATATATGTATATGTGTATATATATATATGTATATGTATACAATATATACCTATATACATATATACATCCATGTATATGTGTATGTATACATTTCTGTATATAGATATATATGTAGGAATCCATAATACACTAAGGTTTTATTTTGTTAGTGCAAGACGCCGTCGAACGAAATATTGTATCTTCGAGGTTATATTGATAAATAAGTCTTGAAGAAAGTGACATTTTAATGCGTCTTGAAGCCGTCCTAATTCCACTGTTATTAAAGTTCTAACAAAAATGATGTTTGCATAAAAGTCATAAACTTCTTCACTCTAGCCTTTTTATTCTAGTTAAGAAAAATTTGGAAATTCGGGTCAATCTTTAATCCGGTTAGAGTTGGATTCTAATCTTATATTTACGCAACTTATCTCGTTGTGATTAAGAAAATCGACATTAGAGAGGCATTCATATTATTCAAAGTCAACATTTTACTAATTTATTTTGTTATGATGACATTTATAGTTCAAGGAAAAAAACAATAGAAATGACTTGTTATCGATCTAGCTGTTGTATTCTTTCATATTTTTTAAATTAATATTAATGTCGATTAGTTATCTCTCATGAGTTAACACTTACGTCATACTTCTCAAATACAAACTTTAAATAGCTGGTTTATGAGAATTATTCACATTCTCATAATATCCGTGTAAAAATTCATAAGTTGTAGATTTACAATTTCATGCATAAAAAGTATAGTTCTTCAACCCTAAACTAAGAAAGGAATATTTTTATTTTTGGACAGTGATTGGTTGAGATTTTTGTAACAAAGTTTTAAAGCCAATACTTGCAAGTGCACATAATTACTATAATATGGAAGCATATGGGTATCAAATCACAGAGAAAGGCTTAGCTGCCTAAATGATTATCTTCCTAAATTAATTTTATAAAAAAAGAATAAAATCTTATTATCTAAAAATTATTCCTAAATTAATTCAAAGTAACAAACAAAATCAATTAAATAAAAACTAGCAAGAGCTTAATCAATAAGATGATTTAGTACCTTAATTCCACCACTAACCTATATAATAATGATTTAATTTTCTTTATGAGAAAAGATTAGACCTTTATATAGTGAGCTATGCAACAAGCTTCGATTCACTAAAGAAATATATTGTGCTTAAATGCATGACATAAATCATCTAACTAGTAGCACTAGTTATTCAATTTTATGACATAGATAATCTAAAGTTAGTATGAACTATTTAATTCTAAAACACACAATATACTTGCAAAAATCACATATCTCTCATACTAAAAGCTACAAGAATTAGTCATGGATAAAAACATCAACTAACCGAAATAATTATTCTTCAAGAACAATCATCAAGAATTAATTGCTTCAAAACCAAGAAATATCCAAAGATATGTAATCACATAAAATAATCTAAAAAGTATCTCTAAAATAAAAAAAATTAAGTTACATGGCTAGGGTTTGAACAAGATTATAAAAAGAAAATTAGTTCATGATTAAAGGAAAAGAAAGAATCGAAATCTTGGAGTTGATCAAGGCTTCTTCTCCTCCTTCAATGATTTCTGCTGCTTCCTTGGTTTTGCGCTGAAGACTTCTCTCTCTTTTCTTTTTCTTTTCTTTTTTAACCCCTCTTGTGTGGCTCTTCTATATATAGACAAACAGAAAAGCAAATTTCTAATCCTTCAAGGATTCAACTAAATTTCTAATTCTTAAAGAATTAAGTACTGCAGAAGGTAATATGCATTATTATTTGTTTTTAAAAAAATCTTCTCTTCCCCAATAACCGTGCACACTCTTTTTTTCTTTTACCAAAATTAATATGAAATCTTTATTTTCCAGTCCTTTTTTAGAAATCTGAATAAAGATAAATAAAATAAATTAAATATAATAACTATGATTAATAAATAAATAAAATATTCTCAAAAGCTAATAATTAAAACTTAAGGTGTTTAGTCGAATTAAAAATTGACTCTATCAACTCCCCCACAAGTTTTGCTAGTCCTCAAGCAAAAACATAAAAATAAAAAGAAACACTAACCAGCCAATTTCGTAGGACTCACGATTGCACTTAGCATGAAACCTATAAGTTCCCCCTAGTGGACAAGTATGGTCTCCTGAGGGTTTGCAGTTGACATACTCAAAGTCAAATAAGCAATAAACTTTAGAAAAGATATAGAATAATCAAAATTAAGTACTCTTCATCTAAATCTCAAACTTATCAAGTCAAATCACTCTTCCTCTTATTTTAAAAATCAAGTTAACAAACAATATTAAATTATCTACCATACCTAACGCAAGACTTGTATAAGGTGAGATCGTGGTCATAAGAGAGTATAGAATAAAAGCTATACAAAATTTCCGAATAACATATTGCAGACAAATCTCAACAAATTTTCATTCCATAGGCTCAATTTTTGTACCTTCTCTCCAACAATCGAGGCTCTCTAAACTCAACTCAGATTAGGTAGGACTTCAAAGCTTGTAATGTTAAAGTAGGGTATTGGTTATCAAACGAAGATAATGATTTCAAATTCAAAGAAAAGAGAGTTTGCAAAAATTGTGGGTACTTTAGAAATTTTGACAAACCTTCTAACTTTGTTTTTGCTTTTTTTTTTTTTTCAACTAATACATTCACCCACTATCATATTTTTTTCTCAAAATTTTATCATTTAAAACCATTCTTTTTCTTACATTCACAAGTTGGGGACTCTTAAAATTAGTTTTTTCTTTGTACCTTGTGATTTGTAACAATCTTGTATCAACTTTTCTTTCATTTTCTTTTCTTCTTACTCAATACATTTATTTTTTCAGCACAACAAGTCATAAATATATATGTATATATATTCTTCTCCCCTTTGTCAATATCATTCATTCTCTCTCCATAACACAAAAACAATAACCAATCATTGAAGCATAAATTAGAAGTTTGCATTAAACTCTCTACAAGATTAAGGTTTTAATATTTAAGTGATTTAAAGAAAGAAAATAGCATTTAAGACTCAAAAGAGTACTAAGGTAAAAATCATAAAATTTGGTAAGCTTGAAAGGTACAAACGATTCAAAGAAGGCCTATGACCGTCGTCTCTGAGTCAATAAGGGAAACTTTTCTATTTCGCCTCAAGAGGTACTCAAATAAGTTATAGAATATAGGGAAGATATTCATCAATTTTATGTAACTCAAAACAATGTAAAAGATTCATTAAATACTAATGACCCATGTGGTCAAGTGTAAGTAGTGCAAAAGTTATAATATATATAGAACATAAGTTCATCTTCCTAATTAAAAACAAGAAAACAAGCATTTTTCTCAACTTATTCAAGATATTTTTGAAAGGCACTAAATAAGAATCATTCTTCAAGTTAAATCGTATTTTTGGGTTTTTTAACAAAAAATAAACAAAAATCCAACAAACTTGATAAAAAAGAATTAAAAACATAAGAAAAACAAAAAATAATTGACAACAAAAAAAAAATATTTTCTTCTCCCTCATACCTAGATCATACATTGTCTGCAATGAGATAAAAGAATACCAGAGATAGGGAAGAGAAAAAGAAAAGAACAACACAACCTTGTAGAAGAAGGAATATTAATTCATGTCTGCCAGAGTAGTAAACCATCTCTATAATCTCCATGATAATGATAAGTTTTTTTATTACCCTACAAAATGAACACTTCATACCTTTCTACCAATCGAGTGGGGTAAAAACAAATAATAAAAAAAAATGTTAAAAAAACAAAATAAAATTTGTGTTGCCTCCCAAAAGCGCTAAATTTGAAATCTTCAGCCAGATTCCCTAATTCTTTTTTCATTCAGCCAGGATCTATTTCTCTCATATTAGGCTCGTGATTCACCAATCCAAGAAGAATTTTAAATGGAGCAATGCAAGCAAGATTAGAATTCACATCCTCAATGCACATTAAGTTTTCTTTCTCAATAGAAGTATATTTTTTCGAACATATTAAAGGTAGAGTTTCTTCAATTAATTCATCAATTATATCTTCCAAATAAAAATCAAAATTATCTTCTAAACAAGTTGTGAAGAAGCTTTAAAGATATTTAATCTAACCCTCATATCATCACAGAGACATCCATAATACAAGTTCTACAATTAACAGTGGCATTAGCACTAGCCAGGAAAAGATGGCTTAGAATAATGGGGATATGATTCTTAGAAGGCCTACAAAGTTCCATATCTAAGATTATGAAGTCTATAGGGAAGACACCTTTATCTATTTGAACAAGAACATTGTCTATGCTCTCCTTAGGTACTGTTGATTGACCTATCAGCTAACTGTAAGGTCATATCAGTTGGTTGTAATTCCCCCACTCCTAACTCTTCATAAAAAGAGTACAAAATAAAATTAACACTAGAACCCAAATCTAAGAGTAACCTATCTATTTTATGATTACCAATAAGACATGAGATAGTAGGGACACCGGGATCTTTATATTTAGGGGGATTGTTATATAGCAAAATGGAGCTCACCTGTTCAATTTTGAAGATTTCCTTGAAAACATTACTTTTAGATTTTCTTTTAAAAGAACACATGTCTTTCAGAAATTTTTCATAAGACGGGACTTGCTTAGTGACTTCTAAAAGTGGAAGATTAATTTTAACTTGTTCGAGAGTTTCTAAAATATCTTCTCTTTTATTATCCTTTCTAAGATGTGGGGTGGCAATAAAGCTTGTAGATAAGGACCATTTGGCTTATATGAAGCCGTAGGAGATGATTCTAAAGTTTTGGAATTTGAGGAGGACAATAGTTCCTTCTCTGTCTTCTTTTCAATTTTAGCCCCATTATCAATCCCTCCAGTTTCACTATTATTTAGCTCAGTTGCTTTTATAGGTTTCCCTACCTTATTATCTACCAACTACCTTTTTTGAGGAGTTATGATATTATTTGACTTACTCATGATAAGAATTAGCTTTAGGGTTCTTTATTGGATGACTAGGAAACTTGCCGTCATCTCTTTACTCTTTCTAATAGCTAGTTATCTATTTGAGTATCTAACTTAGCAGTAGATTGAGCATGTGAGTCTAAAATTTGGGTCTTAGCTTCTAAACTTTTGAGAGCAAATAAAACTTTTTCTTCAAAAATAGAGTTACCACTTTGAGAGGGGTGAAGAGGTACATACTTTTGAGATTAAAAACAAGGGGGAATAGTCGTACCAAATTAATTGTTTTGTTGGTAATGTTGTTGGCCTAATTGAACTTCCTCTACTTGTTGTCTCCAGGAGAAATTCAAATGATTTCTCCAACTTGGATTGTATGTGTTGGAATATGGATCATTCTGTCTATGGAATTCTTGAGCTGCATTGACGTGTTCCTCCACAAATTCAGAAACAGTGAAGCACTAGGACAGTCATAGATAGCATAGGAAGTACTAGAGCAATTGCACAAACAACTTGCTCATTAGGAGAATTAGTAGGCAATGTATTCGAAGCTGACAATTGATCAAACTTTTTAGATAAGGCGGCATCAACTTTCAAAGAAAGATAAAAAATTTGAGAAACTTCATACATTCCTCCTCCATTTCCTATTTGTCTAGATGTGCCTATATGTGAGGATGTGGCATGTTGTTGTGAATTATCACTCAAATTTTTAAATAAATCCCACGCCTGATCTGCAGTTTTATGAAGAAAGGTACCACCATAAGATGAATCAACCATTTGTCGATTTCTCACATCTAATTCTAAATAAAAACTTTGTGTTTGTTGCCATTTAGGGACTTCATGGTCAAGGAACTTCAAAGAAGTTCTGTAAATCTCTCCCAACTCTCATGAAATTGGTCATATTTTGTTGGGAAAGAATAGTTATTTCTCTCATTAACCTCATAAGTTTACCCATAGGGAAATACTTTTTAAGAAATTCTTTAGACATCTCAAGCCATGTACTTACTCTCTCACGTGTATTTAACCAATATTTAGCCTTATCCTTGAAAGAAAAAGGAAAAACGCACAATCTAATAGCATCATCAGTGACATTAGACTGTTTAAAAGTTGAGCAAATTTCTAAAACCTCATGAATATGCTTATAAGGATTTTAAAAATCAAGGCCATAAAAGATAGTAATATTGGAATACTGAAGCTTTGATTTCGAAGTGATTAGCCCCAATTTCATGTAGTCTATTACCTATTGGAGAATTATAAGTGTTAGGAGTAAAATACTCCCTTAATACTTGTGGATTTTCATCCATCCTAACGTTACAAGTATTACTGATTTTTCTTTATGCCCTAAGTGTTCTAAGTGTACGCACTATCTAAGGGTCAAATTCTTTTAAATCAAGAGAGAACGAACGACGACCTTGGATCAATAGCCATACTCAAGAAAAATAATAATAATTAAAAAATAAATGAAAGTACACGAACGAAAAAAAAGAAAACAACTGACTCTTATTTTTTAAAAAAATAGAAAATAATAAAAAAAATGGTGAAGACAACTAAAGAGAACAATCAAACCCTTTTTTCCCTTTTTTCTTCAAGAATAATAAAATAAATAAATAAATAAAAAATAACAAATTTCGGAGACAGTAACACAAGCAATTAATTTAACCTTTCCTTGGCAACAGTGCCAAAAATTTGGTAGGGATTTTTATAACAAAGTTTTAAACCCAATACTTGCAAGTGCACAAGATCAATATAATACGGCAGTATAAGGGTATCAAATCACAGAAAAAGGCTTAACTACCTAAATTATTGTCATCCTAAATTAATTTTATAAAAAGAAGAATCAAATTTTATTATATAAACATTATTCCTAAATTAATTAAAACCAATCAATAAAATAAATTAAGTAAAAACTAGCAAGTGCTTAATCAGGAAGATGATTTAGAACCTTGAATACACCAATATATAACAATGATTTAATTTTATTTAGGAGAAAAGATTGGATCATCCTAGATTTTAGTTTCAAAGAATAAGAGTGAGGCTATAATAAAGCCATTAAGAGCTTATATAGTAGGGATTTTAAAGAAATTAGTGTAGGCCTTTTCAGCCATAGTCTTATCAAAATTTCCCATTTTCCAGCCCACTGTATATTACCCAATGATGACCATGGGCCTCAACTGAAGAGTAGGTGAACTGTTTTTGATTGGGTCAGAGATGCTGGGCCGGGCCAACCTGGGCTGCCCATTGTGACTCTACATATTTATCTGTTGCCTCCTCGGTTTCCACTATGCATTCTGACTCTTCTTCTTGGTCTTTCTCTCTTCCCGGTCTCTGACTTTTTGGGAGTGCCATCTCTATCTCTGTTTCCTCCCTTTTACTTCTTTGCAGTCCGTTGTGCTGCTGCTCGTCTCCGACCTTCGGTATTTGCCCGCGACACCGCCTTGATATGAGCGGTTGTCTTCGGTGGTCTTCTTGACCATTGTTTCCGGTGAGTACTTGAGAGAGAGCCGAGAGAGTGAGAATGAGAGAGACACCAGTGAGGGTACCCGATCTAAATCTCCATACCGGTGCCTCGATGTTGCTTGGCGCCACTATCCTTGCAGTTGTTCGTCCGCCAGCGGAACCAACCTGCGGGGGTAGGTAAGAAGCTTTCTTCTATGGTTTTTATTGTTTTTATTTTCTTTTTCGGTTAACTATTTTTGCAGGAATACGGTTTGGCAATAAGATCGGCTTTTACCTATCAGTAAAAGGAGCGAAAAAAGATATTGTTTATGTAATAGAGTTAGATTTTTTAGTTTCCGCTTTTATTATTATTATTTGATTTCTGTAATAGTAAATAGTTTTGTGTAATAATTAGTTTTCCAACAAGAGGTATCAAAGCTTCGGTTGAGCTCAACAGTGCCGGCTACCTTGGAAGACTCCAGATCTGAGGGAACTCTTGAGTTCCTCAAATCAAGCCAGTGAAGCTTTCTACACCTTTTTTTATTTTTTTTTCTCTCTCTCTTTTGATTGTTCTTTACTATTTTTGTTCTTCTTTTCGGCTTGCCACTGTTTATTTTCTGTTTCTGTTTTTCGGCTTGCTATCGGTTATCGATGTGTTGTTGCTCAGCTTGCTGCTGATTATCACTATTTTGTTACTTTGGCTTGCCGCCAATCTGTTATTACTATAATTGTGCTTTTCTAGATTGTGTTACGGTTCAGTTTTTGTTTACTATTCTTGTGTTATACCTGCTTCTGTTGATATTATTCTGCTGCTGTTCTAATTTCTTCTTGGTTTTTAATTCAGTTTTTTTTCAAAAGCTATAAAACCCAAGCCTGCCTTGAATCCATGAGATTTCAAGTATCTGTGTCTTGACACGTTTTTCCGTTTTTCAAAAGTTTTTCTTTTTACTCCCTCTGTCCTTTGTCTTTTTTTGCTTTTGGGCGAGACAATTCTGTTTCTGCCGTGTTTCTCGTTATTTCAGTTATATTAATTTTTTTTTAAAAAAAAATTCAAACAAATCAAGAAAACTAAAACAAACCTATGCCGTTTTTTTTTTTTAAATTAGATATTTTTCGTTTTTTCGAAAAATCTGGGCATTTTATTTATTTTTCCAAACTTTTTTTAAAATCTTTCATTTTTCTAGTCACTTAATTACACTTATTTGCCTTCAAAATATGTCAGTTCCAAAAATTGAAACTGATAAGTTTGATGGCAAATCTGAATTTGTAATGTGGCGGAGAAAAATGAAGATGGTTTTGGTATAAAATAAAATTGCACCCGCTATCTGTAGCCCCGAAGAGTATCCGTAATCTTGGAAGGGTGAAGTTCTTTTAGAAAAACTGGGTGATGCTCACAGTTGCCTCACCTTGCGTTTAACTGTCAATGTTTTACGAGAATCGAGGAAAAAGATAACGCTTTTGAAATTTGGACTAAACTGGAAAAACTATATTTGGGAAAATCACTTTCAAATAAAATTTATTTAAAAGAGCAGCTTTTCTGTTTTAAAATGAGCGGGTCAAAAACACTTTCAGAAAATATGGATGATTTAAATAAAATCGTTTTGTAACTTCAAAACATTGGAGAGAAAATCTATGATGAGAGTATTGCAGTCATTTTATTAAATGCCTTACCTGATTCTTTCACCGATATCAAATCTACTATAAAATATAAATATAGCAGAGATGGTTTATCTCTTCCCGATGTCAAAAATGCTTTGAAATCTAAAGATTTGGATTTACAACAAGAAAATAAATCACATGGTGAAAACCTTTACGTGCGAGGGAGGGTTGACCGGAGGGAAACTCTTACTCACCGTTCTAAAAGTAAAGGACGATCCAAATCTCGAGAGAAGAACAGAGTGAAGTTTTTTTTATTGTGGTAAAGAGGGTCATGTGAAAAGCAAGTGTTTTAAACAGATTAAAGATGAAAAGCAACGTAAACATGGTAAAAGGAGTAATAAAATTGACAAACACTGTTTTGATTCAGATATGTTTTGTGTGTTTCTCTTTCCCCTTCATGTTCTAAAGTTATTGATCATTGGGTTCTTGATTCTGGCTATTCTTTTTATATTACACCCAACAAACACTGGTTTTCTGATTTCAAACCCTTAAATCGAGGAAAAGTTTTAATGGAAAACAATCAAGTTTGTGGTGTTAAAGGTATTGAAAATATTTTCATTAAAATGCATGGTGGTATGATTAGGAAACTCACTGAGGTGAGATACGTGCCCGACCTTCATTGGAATCTTATCTCTCTTAGTTATTTAGACTCTTTGGGTCTTTCTTTTAAATCCAAAAATGGTATTTTACATATTTGCAAAGGAAATCCAGTCTTGCTAAAAAGTTTTAAAAAAGAGACTTTATACATTCTTATTGGTAAAACGGTTTGTACTCCACTGTATTGATTTCAAAAACTGTTCCCGATAATGAGAAGGGACTTTATTATTTACAAAAACATAATCTTTTAGGTGGTGACAAAATTGATTCCTTGGATTTTTTTGACCACTACGTTTTAGGGAAACAATACAAAATCAGTTTTGCAACTAGTACATACAAGTCTTCTGCTGTACTTGATTATGTAGATTCTGATTTGTGGGGACCTGAAAAGGTTCCAACTTATGGTAGTAATGTTTATTTTTTATCTATTGTTGATGATTTTTCAAGGCATGTTTGGTTTTTTTTTTTAAAAACTAAAGATCAAACCTCTGAAAAGTTTTGTCAATGGAATCGTTTCCCCGAAAATCATTGTAGAAATAAACTAAAAACTATCAGGACCAAGAACGGTCTTGAATTTTTGTAACCGCAAGTTTTCTTATTTATGTGCATCGTATGGTATTCTACACCATAGGATGAACAAGGGAGACACTAGAGTAAGCTTAGGGGTTTATCTGGTGCCAAGACCCGTAAGGGAGACACAAGACGAACAAGGAACGATGGGACTACCGAGTGCCTTCTCGTATTGGTACGCAACACAGGAAACTCATGATCGAACAAGGCTCAAATTCTCTTGCCATAAGCAAGTGAAGAGGTGTGAAGAATAGGAAGTCATTGCCCTAAGCAAGGATACGACCTACCCACACGATCCAAACACAACTCATGAGGCGCAACGTTCTGTATGAATCGAGCATGCAAGCCGAACGATGACGTCTATCGAACTCGAAAGAACGACAAACGCCAGCACCAACCAATAAGCCCAACCACACACCGCACGCACACGACAACAATCACCAAAAATAGGCACACCTAGACCGAGACTAGAGATTTACATCGAAGCTCGAACTCATCTTGCTCCAACGCACATCGCCAACGCAGGAAGAAGACATGCGTTGAGGGACGGGGAAAAGGAGGGGGGACAGGAGGACTAGCACCAGCACGTTCTTCGGTATCAAGCTCGCCACCACCACACCACAGTGCACGCAAAAAACCATGGCCAAAGAGTACCGCCGGAGCTCGACAACGATGTCGTCTTGCCCAAGTTTCCAAGTCTCCAACCATAGTACATGGTATGCCTTGCAGCAGGCAACGGCAAGCCTGGCACCCAATTCGACACCAGTAATTGGTTGCCCCCTATAACAGTCCTGGCAAAATTTACCCCCTAGCAGCAGTAGACACTAGAGTAGGTGGGAAAATTTTGTCAAATTTATATATATATATTTTTAGAAATCATCTTGATCTGAAATTTTGCATGATTGATTTTTAAAACACAAGGAACGTCTACAAATTTTTTCAGATTTTTTTTTAGACATGTTCTTCCAATTTTGCCCATGGCCCCAATTTTGCCGATGTCTGCCTAATGTTGCCAATTTGGCATCTTTTTTTAAATAAAAATTGAAATTATTGAAGTTGGTAAATATTGGAATACGTAAACACTTTATTTCATACAGAAGAGTAAGTTTTTTTGCTCTAATTAAAAATTAAAATGACTTCATATGCTAAATACATAAAAATACTTGATTATTAAATCGAAGAAAGACCCCTCTCCTGTGAGGGCTATGCATGGCGATGCATGCACGCATGCATTCACCACCGCTCGCAGAATCAATAAAGAAAGAACCCTCTACCGTAAGGGCCATGCATGGCGATGCATGTACACATGCATTCACCACCACTCGTAGAATCATCAAAGAAATAACCCTCTGCCATAAGGGCCATGCATGGCGATGCATACATGCATGCATGTACACATTAACCACTACTTGTAGAATCAAGAAAGGAAGAACCTGTTGTAAGAGCCATGCAGGCATGGTCATATGGTGCATTCTCCCCGCCCTCACCCTCAGGGAGGTTTTCTGGCACATATATAGAGAGGTTTTTTTCACCACTTGGTGCAATGACTTTGCCGAAATTTCTACCCGTGTACACTTGGCTGGTGCTGTTCGTTAATGGCATTAACCGGACAAGCCGCTCTACCCACCAAGAATGGCCATGCATGCATGCACAAAAAACACCAGCCATAGAATCAAGAAAGAGCCCTCAGCCATAAGGGACATGCATGCACCACCAGCCAGCACTCTGCCGTGTCAGCCAGCCCTTTGCCGTGCCAGCCATGCATGCATGCATCACCAGCCAACCCTCTGCCATGCCAGCCAGCCTTCTGCCATGCTAGCCATGCGTTCATGCATCATCAGCCAGCCCTCTGCTATGCCAGCCATGCATGCATGCACCACCAGCTAGCCCTCTGCCGTGTCAGCCAACCCTCTGTCATAAGGGCCATGCATGCATGCACCACCAGCCATAGAATCAAGAAAGGACCTCTGCGAACTGCATTTGTGCATGCACCACCAGTTGTGAACTGCATCTGTGCATGCACCACCACCCATAGAATCAAGAAAGAACCCTCTGCGAACCATATTTTTTGCAATCACTTAGGGTGGGTGTGGGGGATGAATGTTCCGAAACTTCCGACGAAATATAGCAATTTGTGTTGGTAGTTGGGATGGAGGAGGGGGGGAGGAATCAAAACGACAAAGGGCTGAATCTCAGAGGATCGTGGCAGCAAGGCCACTCTGCCCCTTACAATACCCCGTCGCAAATTTAAGTCGTCTGCAAAGGATTCTGCCCGAGACACGTAAGGGAGATAACCTTAGGGCTGCATGCCCAAACAACCCGACTCGCCGACAGCGGTTCGTGGTGCGACAGGGTCTGAGCACGATGGGACTGTCACCCTCTCTGATGCCTCATTCCAGGGGACTTGTGCTCGATCCGCCGCTGAGGACGCTTCTCCAAGCTACAATTCGGATGGCGGAACCGCCTGATTCTAAGCTTGGGCTTTTCCCAGTTCGCTCGCCGTTACTAAGGGAATCCTACTTTGTTTCTTTTCCTCCGCTTATTGATATGTTTAAACACAGCTGGTAGTCCCGCCTAATCTGGAGTCATAGTTGTGGCAAGCACTCCTACTCTTTCGAGAGAGAAGGGCTGGCACCAGGGATCATTCGGACACCTTGACCGCGGTTCTCGTCACAACTCGCATTCGAGTTGAGGATTTCAACCACCACTTGTCGTGACGTCCGCAGCAAGGGACCAAGCTTTAGGCCGGCTGCAAGTTATGCACGGGGGGCCAATCTACATCCTCCTGCAAGCGTCGAGTCATCCATAGATGGACAGGGTGAGGGGAGGGCAACGGGATGTGTGACGCCCAGGCAGACTTGCCCTCGGCCTAATGGCT